>CM066032.1:209690171-210920156 GCA_033557465.1 Ichthyophis bannanicus | reverse complement strand
CTGCACTTTCCACTTCCTATCTAGCACAGCCAGAGCAGTTAAGGCTTGGGGCCAGAGCTTTGTTTAGAAGTTTCAAACACACTACTTTAGATCAGGGGCGGCCCAAGTGGGGTGCAGGGCCATGTGCGGAGACTCGGTGCGGGACCTCATTTGCATAATGGGCCTAATTTGCATACATATTTGCATAATGTTACCATACACTAACTTTTAGTAAACATGCCTCTTAATGAGTGTATGGATAAAAAAAGACTAAAAGATTTCTACATTACTATAATCCAGTGCCAACTGCCGGGCACATTAGGAACTACTACAAACACTGCCCATTTAGAACCCATAGCAAACCCGCCGTATCATAACAGCACTACCAGGACTCACAAAGCACCAGATCCTACCTATCAAAAGGCAACACTGCAATAGTAAACCAATACATTTCAGAGAATAACAATACATGACCTACTGGGGAAAAGAACAAGTGGCAATGTCAAATAGGAATTACATAAACAGAATACCTCAGCTCAGTTACACATGCAGGACATAGACCATCACCAAACAACGAATCACAATTTAGAAACAGGAAGACACTCATTAAACTGGGAACCCCAAACGCCAAACTTGGAATGTACAACAACACTGTAGAAATAAAACTATAAATTAATTTCCTCTTGTACTAAACAAAGCGCAGACGTTAATGATGCACATTTCCCAGAGCTGACATATTCCAGTTAATACATTCAAAATAAAGAGATATCTTTCTACCTTTAGTGCATTTTGTTCCATTGCAATTGCTCCAGCCACTTTCTTCTGGTTTCTTTGTATCTTCTGCTAACTCTCCATGGTCTGCTGTCCATTTGTCCGTTCTTCTCTCTTCTAGATTTTTTTTCCATTCTCTCTTTACATCTGCTTTAACATACTAATCTCTCTGCTTTTGCTCTTTCCTCATTCCTTTTTCATCCATTCAAATTTTACCCCTCCATCCTCAATCCCTGCTTACTCTCCCAATACCCGGCCAATTGTAGATTTTTCTTCCCTCCCACACAAATATTTTCCCCTCTCTATTTCAATCTCCCAGCCCCATCCCATTGTAATCCTCCCCCAACATCAGCTACCTTCTAGTTCCAGCCCCACCCAGCATCCGCTCCCTTATAGTCCCCGCATCAGCCCATTTCCAGTCCTAACCCCCCCATCAGCCCATCTCCAGTCCTATCCTAACCCCACAATCAGCCCATTTCCAGTCCTAGCTCCCCATCCATTTCCAGTTCTATCCGAGTCCCTCCATCAGCTCATTTCCAATCCCAGCCCTCCATCAGCCCATTTCTAGTCCTGTCCTAGCCCCACCATTAGCCCATGTCAAATCCTAGCTCCCCTCCACTCAGCCCATTTCCAATCCAAGCCCCCATGAGCCTACTTCCAGTTCTAGCCCCTCCATGAGTCCATTTCAATCCAAGCCCCCACCACAGCCCATTTCCAATCTTAGCTCCCCCCAACAGCCCATTTCCATTCCTAGCCTAGCCCCTCCATCAGCCCATTTCCTGTCCTAACTCCTCCCCCCCACTCAGCCCATTTCCAGTCCTAGCTCTCTCCCCTCACAGCCCATTCCCATTCCAAGCCCCTTCTCCCCATCAGTTATTTGCAGTTCAACACCCCCCTTCCACTCAGCCCATTTCCATTCCAAGCCCCCGTCCCCATCAGCTATTTGCAGTTCAAGCCTCCTCTTCCACTCAGCCCATTTCCAGTCCTAGCAACCCCCAACCCATTGCCATTCCTAGCCCCCCCATAGCCCATTACCAGTCTTAGCCCCCCATAACCCATTACCAGTCCTAAGTCTCCCATCAGCCCACTTCCAGTCCTAACCCCCATCACCCCATTTTCAGTCTTAGCCCCCCCCCATAGCCCATTACCAGTCCTAGCCCCCCATCAGCCCAGCTCAAGTCCTAACCCCCCATCAGCCCATTTCCAGTCCTAGCCCCCCAAAGCCCATTACCAGTCCTAACCCCCCTCCCCCCATCAGTCCAGGGAAAATTTAAAATAAATAAAAATCGCTGGCAGCGGCAGAATCGAGTGTCCCGTGCCCCCCCTCCCCCCCATGCCTGGCAGAGCCCTCCCTCCCTGCATCAGCCCCTCCCCGTGTCGGCTTTCAGAGCGCGAAGAGAGAGTTTCTCCCTCGCGGCTCTGTTAAGCCCGTGGGCGCTGATGGGAAACAGGAATTTTCTGTTTCCCATCAGCCCCGGCACACTTAACAGAGCTGTGAAAGGGAAACTATCCCTTCGCGGCTCTGAAAGCCGACACGGAGAGGGGCTGATGCAGGGGGAAAGTGCTCTGCCGGGCAGGGGGTGGGGAGCCGCGGGACACTCGATTCTGCCGCTGCTACGGCAGCCAGCTTTTTTTTTTATTTTAAAATTTACTTTTAATGCAGAATGTTCTTTGCGCGGGGCCCTGTGCAAAAAACATTCTTGCTCAATGGACGGGCCGGCCCTGCTTTAGATGGCCTAAAATTAGGGTGAAAAAACATTTGATGTGGTTTTCACCTTTGCAAAAATCCAGGAAATTATGGGGGATAATCAATTAAAATGTATAAAATAAAAGGCTCTAATGATTTAGTGGGAGTGGGGCAGGAACTATTCTCACTTGCTCCTGCCCCATTGGGCTGTTTTCAAATCAACCATATTTCTATAATAAATACATTTCGCTTGGACTCTTATTTGCTATGTATGTCTGGCTTGAGTAGAACGTAAGCTCCTTGTAGCAGTGACTGTCCCTTAGCTGTATTTGTGCAGCATTGTGTAGGATTAGTAGTGCTTTATGTACGATAAGTAGAAACACAACCCTAGTAGCTAGCCCACGTAAAACACATTTGATTCTTAAGTTCTGAAATTCTGTAGTAGTTGTAGTAATAGTACTATGCTGTACACATATTTTGCCAAATGAATATATGGAGCCTGATTTTGGAAACTCCCATGGAGGTTCACATTTAAAAATTCAGGGCTGATGGTGAGCATGAATACAAAATGACTTTGCAACTGCTTTGTATTAGATGCGAGTACTCACAGGGTTAAGCATTCATGAGATTTCATAATGAAACCCCTGTTGCTTACCTTACCTGGGCCACTTCCTTGATCTACCCAAGGTTTCCACAGTGAATTGGCATGAGCAAATTTGACCCCTGGGAAAAGGAAATTTTTCAGCCTGGGGAACTCATACAGGTAACCACTTAGTCACCCAGCAATTTCCTTTCTAAAGTGTCCTATCTTCATCTAACATCACACACTGTAAAAGGCAAGTGGTTAAAAAGTGTTACAGCAGTTGTGAGTAATATGGCTCTGCGTGCTTAAGAAATGAACAATGGCAGATCCGGTAAGCATGGTGCACTGTGGCCCCTATGTAGTAAATCATGTTACGATTTTGCAAACGTTAACCCACGGTAGCTGCAAAACCTCTGCAGTAAATGTAGGGGGGGCTCTCAGCACTTGGGGAAACGCAGTCATGCCACTCATATAAGGCAATCATTACTAGCTTGAGCTAACACCACAACGAATGCAGTAAACTACATTTCTAGAGATGTAGTTAACTAGTCCATGCTGTTGTGTTAATGGTTATTGCACTTTATTGCACGGTATGTGAATTAACTGTGATGTATACAGTATTCCTCTCTCCTTCCCCATCCCCTAAGATGAAAAACTGTTCAGAGTGTAATGTAGCAGTCAATGTGTGAAGTTCTTTTTGAGCTCTGCATTAACAGGTAATGTGTGTTAAAACCTGTGTTAAACACCTTACATGATTTAATAGAGGCGTAGATGTGGTAGTCTAATGGTTAGAGCAGCAGGCGGAGACCCAGGAAAGCAGGTCCAAATCCTACAGCCACTCTTTGGAATCTTAGGCAAGTCACTTAACTCCCCATTGCTTCAGGTGCAAACTTAGACGCCCTTTTACTAAAGTGCATCAGGTTTTTGCACTTAACACAGTTTAGCGCTAAAACTAATGTACGTTAAGTGTAAAGCTCCACAGTAACTGTGGAGGGTGTGGCTAGCATGTTACCAACAGTTAACTTGGGGATGTGTACCCTAACACATGGTGCAATTACTGCAGGTGTACCTAACTCCATGCATTGAGGTGGCATTAGGAGCACCCGTGCCAATTGCAAAACTTGACAGCACATGATCTGTCCCTCCGTGCTAACTGCAATGTGCTCACCATGCCCACTCTCCACCTATTCAATACCACAGTGCACAAAACATTGCAAAGTAACTATCAAGACTCCGTGTAACATTTATCACAGGCCCTTGCGCAGTTACCATGCATGAAAGAACACGTTAAATGCTTGGCAAATTATAGTATAAGGGCCACTTGGACTGTAAGCCCTCTGGGGATAGGAAAAATACCTACTGTACCTGAATGTAACTCACCTTCAACTTCTGAGAAAAGGCATTAGCTAAATCCAGTTCTCCTTCCCTTTCTGGTTCTCATCAGTAGGGAAGACCTAAGAATGGTGAGTGGGTGAGGTACATGAACAGGTACTTCATGGTATGGGACAGCCCGGGTCTAGTGGTAGTTCGGATTGGGTCTTTTGTCTATAACAGTCATTTTCCATTCAGATTGAGCCCTCCAGTGCTGGTGGCTGCCAAGTCTTCACTGTCCAAACCCAGGATTTAAGATGAGAACCAGAAACCAGTAGAACTCTGAAGGAGAAAGGTAACACAAGTACAGGCACTCACCAAACAGGAGCAAGGCAGGAGTAAAGTCAAGGCCCAGCTTGAACTGGTACAGGATCTAGGAATATCCAACAAGGCAAAACAGAATTCAAAGAGTAGTAGCGAGGCAACCTATAGCCAACCACCAGCCAAACTAGGCAGTTGCCTAGGGTGGCAAAGAGCAGGGTGTTCAAAGATATACAATAGATTCTGACAGCCAGGGGGGGCATAAGGCTTAAGGTTTGCCTAGGGTGCCAGCTCCTTGAACCAACTCTTGGGCCAGCCTTAAGCATAAGGGAACACCGAGGTGCAGACCAAGCTCTGTCATAGAGGCTTTGCCGGGGCTTGGTTTACGTACAGATCCCAGACAAGAATCTAGATGGCTTTTGAAAGGAAATAAGTGGCATAGAGCTGGCTTAAGGCAGCCAACCAGCCAACTGGAACCTATTGACATCTGCTGGCTTTTCCTTTAAACCCACCCCCTTCCTCCCTTCTCTGTTTCTGTGGATAACACTATACTCTTCCTTGTTTCCTCAGCTCGCAACCTTGGGGTCATCTTTGACTCTACTCTCTTTCTCTGCACACATCCAACAGATAGCTAAAATCTGTTGCTTCTTTCTAAATAACATCAGCAAAATTCATCCCTTCCTTTATGAACACACTACTAAGACCATTATCCACTCTCTAGTCACCTCCTGTCTTGACTATTGTAACCTGCTCCTCACTGATCTGCCTCTGAATCATTCTCTTCCCTTTGATCTGTTCAAAACTCAGATGCACGGCTTATCTTCCTCCAGTGTAACTATGTTCATGTAAGTCCTCTTCTCAAGCCACTTCAGTGGCTCCCTATCCATTTCTGCATCCAGTTCAAAGTTCTCCTCTGACCTACAGGTGCGTTCATTCTGTTACTACTCCCTACTTTCCTCTCTTATTTCTCCCTACACCCCTCCTTGGGAACTCCGCTCATCTGTCAGATCCATGAGTCAGTATGTGAGGCTCCTTCTCTAACACTATTCAAATCCAGGCTAAAACCCCACCTTTGAGGCTGCTTTTGGATGCTGATGCCCCTCACTCTCTTGTTCAGCACTTTTGTGTATCTTACCATTCTCTAGTCCCCAGTTTTTAGATGTTCTTCACCATAATGAGATTGTAAGCTCTGATGAACTGGGACTATCTCCTACATCTATATGTACAGTGCTACATATGCATTGCAGAACTATACAAATGATAAGTATTAGTAGTTGTAACTACTAGGTCAGAGGTTCACCCAGGCAACGTTTTTCTTGGAACTCAGCCACTTCCAGGCTGGTGGCAAAACCTCAAATCACTTCCATCATTTCATTCACAATAGGCAGAATTGCTTATCTTTCGACTTCAGGGGGAAGTTTGCAAAACTGGTGAAATGTGCTTTTCATTTGCACATTGTAAAGTTACTATAACTTTTAGATATTAACAGACATACTAATTTCTGAATACATCAGTTTGCGTTTTGCTATTTCTGTGAATTGTGCTGAGTCAAAGTTCAGAGTGGTTTGTAATCTAGAAATGATTAATAATTTGGGAAAAATAAAGTGATTCGTATTTGGCTCAGGACATCTAGATTGTGTTGGAGAAGAGATTAAAACCATATCTAGACATGAAGACTAAGAAATTGTGCGCAGAATCTTCAAGACGATTTAGTGGTCAGATGGGTTCTAGATTGAGGAGGGAGATCTTATGTGTAGTCCTGGGACATCATGCCATTATGGTATAGCAGCTGTTAGTTATAGGTTCAATTTGGCAGAATGATGTCTTTTGTAACTACAAGTGACAGCGTGCAGTTTGGGGGCAGTATGGGAGGATCTGGTGTGCTGATCTGCAATTCAAGGAGGCCGTGAAGAGCTGGCAGGTACCTGGACCATATGGATGACTGCAGTGCCACCAGTTGCCAGTGTAATAGGGCAGCCATACATCAGCTGTGCCAGGCACTGGGAGACATGACTGATGTGCCAACATCCACCTGATTGTGCCATGAGGCCTATGCAAGCTGCAAGAATGGCGACATATCTGGAGTCTGGCTACCTGGGTATGATAGCACAGGGATCCCCCCTCCCATGCCCACACAGGCCTGACCAGGGGAGCAGTGCCACAAAGCAGTCTGTGGGAAGGCAGACAGAGTTGCCCCACAGATAGTGGATGTATACAGACTGACATACACCACAATGGGACAGGTATAACTGCTGTGAGAAATGCCAGCACTCAGATATGTGGGAATCAGATGCCATAGCCAGAAAGCCCTACTACTACTACTACTACTGCCGATCATTTGTATAGTGCTACAAGACATATGCAGCGCTGCACAGACACACGTAAAAGATGGTTCCTGCTCATCAGAGCTTGCGATCTAATCAAGACAGACAACACAGCAGCTGTGGACAGGATACATCTAGGGGGAATGGTACGGAAACACGAGGGAGATTAGGCAGATCAGATCCAAAAACAGCAATGAAGAGGCGAGCGCTCAGACTGGATTTGAGAAGGGCCAGAGAAGAAACCTGACGTGCAAACTTAGGTTGTTCCAGGCATAGGGAGCAGCAAGGTGAAAGGAGCAAAGTCTGGAGTTGGCAGTGGAAGAGAAGGGCACAGATAGAAGCGATCTGCCAGAAGACCGAAGCTCCCGAGGAGGGTTATAGGGAGAGATAAGAGAGGAAAGGTAGTGTGGAGCAGCAGAAGGAGTACACTTACATGCACTAAATGGCATATATTTGTTGCTCAGCAATATTATGCATCCTTTAGGGAACTGCAGTGTTAGTTTTGGGTTTTGTGCATTTGGTAAGGGTCCATCTTTAGCAGTTTAAAGCGTGTTTGTAGAGATGATCAAGGCAGGGATCACTGGGGCCGTTTTCTAATGCTAAGTACCATTTGATGCAAGGTATGTCATGACATACATGTTCATATTTACATTTTCTTATACCATATTAGGATGCATTGCGATTGCCTAGCACCTTTCAGGGCATGACGAGAACTGGTATATGGTCTAGGCTGCAGCAGCTGTCATTTCTCATTGGTATCTATGTCTAGTGTGCATCAGCAAATTACAGTCAGTGTGCAGAGCAGCTTAGAAGAGGCATGTTTTACAGAGGAGGCAAGGCGTCCACAGGTACATCTCGGAGATGGGCAGGATTCGAAATGTGCAACTTTTCAGAATACGTTGGGTGTGGGGACATCCAAAATATTTACTCATGTCCTGTTTTGATTGAAGGATAAGGAGGTATAAAAAAACTGGTTAAATAAATAAATAATATTGACGGGGAATGTGTTTCTCCATTATATCACATGACCAGTGCACGGGCCGACTGAATAGTGCTTTGCCCGTGCCATGCCAGACACGTCTACCTCCCCAATTCCTGATCCACGCATGTGTCTAGACCCGCGTATGCAGAATTAGGTTCAAATGAGGCCCGTTTTCAATTTAGACGTGCCAGCGGCCCAGACATGCATGTTATAGAATCTGCCTCCATGTGAATTAGTTTACCTGTAACAAGTGTTTTCTAAGGATAGCAGTTCAATCGTGACACAAGTAGTTTATGTGACCATGCTTAGTAGCAAATGATCGACTGTTCCAACACTTCATGGGTTTCTGTACTGCTGCACCTCTCTTCACTTGCAATAATTCTGCTCTGACTTGGGGAGAATGACTTCAGAAGAGGAGGTGGGAGAATGTGTGTGACTAATGAACTGTTGTCTTCAGAAACTGTGTTTTGCAAGTAAAAAAATTCACTTTATACAATAAAAGCACATTCAACAAGTCATATTTTAGTGAAGTGGCTGCCAAAATTTGGCCCAATTGTGACAGCAGATACCTCAACCTAGGGGGGGGGGGGGTTGTATTATCTTAAAAAATTGTATTCCTTCTATATTGGAAAGCTATCTCCCTCAGCTGCTACCAAAGCTATTCTTTCCAGTAAATCAGGAATAGAATATTTTCAGAGACACATGTAATATTCTCTCTTATCCAATTGGCTAATAACTTCGATAATACAATCCAATCTATTCATAATTCTTATGGAGTCTCCTTTCTCTGCCAGTTTTATAATGACTTCTTTATTATATCTGAAAGACCTTAATGCTGAACCTTCTGTCTTGCACAAATTGTAAAACATTCTCTTTCTCTTTCTCTAAACTCTCAAACATCCCTTAAAACATGATAAGTGTGTATGATGGGGTTAGAAGGGCCTAATTTAAACAAATCAATCCTAGTCTGCATTGTATTGTATTTCACTGTTAAGAAAGAAGTCTCTTCTCCAAAACCTTAGGGGTATGTCTACTAAACAGCGGTAAAGGAGCAAGTGTGCCTTATGTTGAAGCACCTTAACCCCCTTGAGCACCTTAACGCGAGATGTGCCGTTACTGTGAGTTAAATGGTCAAGGCGCCCTGTTCCGTGCGTTATACAGCCAATAGCTCCCTTTATGCCGGACCTCCCCACTCCCCCATAGCCTTATATGGCTTCGGGAACCTTAGCGCTGCACTTACCACCGGTGACTTTACTGCGGTTTAGTAAACAAACCCCTTAGCCTCTTCCTTTGACAACATCACATCAGATAAATTCATCACTGTTGCCATCAAGCAAACAGAGGTTTTTGTATGGGCTTTTCCCTCTTCATCTCCTTCTCCCTTTCAGAGGAAATCTTGTTTCTCTTTCAGAGGCTGTCTCTCATTTGTGCATCCACCTCTCCAGCATCTGTTCTTGAGAAAATCCATTCTCTTATTTTTAATATTTAATGAGGAACTACACCACCTACTTCCAGTCACTTATTACCATGTCCCTCTTTATCAGACAGGAAAACCTCAAGCTGAGAAGGATCAAAAAAGATAAATTTTGAACCCTGAAATGTAACCAAACATTTACAGGGATATCTTAATAAACAGAACAATCTTCCATAAACTAAAAATCCTACAACCACTACGCAATATCATAGAACACTCTGATTTTAGAACAATAGTACAAGCAATTATAACTCCACACTTGGACTATTGTAATGGCATCCTACAAGGTCTACCCAAAAAAACAATCAATATACTCCAAATGGCCCAAAACATCACAGCTCGAATACTAATGAATGTACGGATTTCAGATCACATCACACCCATATTAATGGAACTTCACTGGTTACCTATCCAAGCACGCATAAAATACAAAATAATAATCACAACCTTCAAGCTAATACACAATATCGCTCCATCCTTCCTTAACACACTTATTAAAACACAACCCCCTAACAGAAAAAGACGAGCACACAATCAAAACACCTTGAAAATTCCACCATCTATACGTAAAGTAAAAATGAATACCAGCAATAGAACATTCACTTACCTAGCCCCCACACAATGGAACTCCTAGACACACTTAGAGCCAACAAAGATCTCCAATCATTTCGAAAAAACCTCGAAACACACCTATTCTGAGAATATTATAACCTATCTGAAATAACCTAAATCCAGATTATATCAAGTATACATCTCAACATAGAATCTCCAGTAACCTCCTAGTCACACAATCCCAAACCCAACAGAGACTATTACGATATGCATAATACAACAGAAAATATGAATACAACCCATTAGGCATGCAACTTCCCCAGTATGCCATTGTAAATATCCTGTATATAGTTAGATAAACATACTCGTTCTCTTTATGTAAATAGTTTAAAATTTGTTTGATCTCTGTTTTATTTCCTACTGTTATATGTAAATGCTGTTTATGCATAATTTAAATGTTAAAATGTAAACCGCTGCTGATCACTGGAAGGAGCGGTATAAAAATAAGTTCAAATAAATAAATAAATAAATAAATAAATACATCTAAGAAAAAAAGTAGTTGAAAGAGCCACCACCCTAGGCTTAAGGGCCAAAAAGGCCTGTCTCCTAGTTTGCGTCGCCTTGCAGACATCGGGAAACATTTGAACCTTGGCACCACAAAACAGAGCTGACATATTCTTAAAGTAATTTTGAAAAACAAGCGCCCTATCCTGATCTGAGACAAAAGAAACCACTAAGGTGGCCTGAGATGTAATATTATTTTGCGAATCCTCTAGAAATTTGGTGTAGTTAAAGCTGTCAGGTAATTTAGAGCTTTGCTCTTATGTTTTCTTCTGGTATTTTTTCTTTGTATAAATCTCCCCGTTTTGTGGGCTAAGAATGGTGTATTTTCACGATTGTTTTTCTTTGTTTTTAGTTTCTTATATGTATCATCTAAGTTTCTTGGTGCTTGCTTCTGTAAGTTTGATGAAAATTCTAATAAAAAAAAAATTAATGAGGAAATAATAATGTAATTGATGGATCAAATTCTCTTCCTACTTCTCTCAGTCTCAGGTACCTAAGTTGTATTTGCTAAATTACACTATCTACATTCTGTCCAAAGGCAACTGTCTTCTTTTGATTCAGTGCTGATTTGTCTTTTTTAGATCACGGTAATATCTTGCTTGCTGTCTCTTTGGATCTTTCTTCAGCTTTCGACCTGGTCAACCACCCCACCCTTCTCTTCCATCTCTATGATATTGTGCTTCAGGAAACGCTTCTTCTCTGGTTCCATCCTCTCCAAGTGCTCTTTCTCCGTCCAATCCAGACCTTCCACTTCTCCAGTCACCCTTCTCACCTGTGGTGGGTTCTGTCCTGGCCACCCTTCTTTTTAACATTTTTTGGCCTCCCTTGATCTCATCATCCAACAGTCAAGTATATCAGCATATTTCTACGTTGATGATATCATTCTTCTCTACCACACCAAACCCCTAGCCCCAGATCTAGCCCTCATGAACTCCTGCCTACTTCACTTCTCCTCCTGGTTATCCACAAATTATCTTCATCTTCATCCATCCAGATCTGCTGCCATCTGGTTCACCTTTAATGCCACCTACTCTACGCTGCCCCCTCTGATCGCACATTCTCCCATACCCCTTGTCTCTTCCATCTGCTATTTAGGAGTTGCTCTGGACTCCTTTCTCTCTTTCCATGAGCATTTATCCTCTCTTACTCGACACACTTTTTTCTCTTTATGACAAATTTGTGCAGTTTGCCCCTTCCTCTCTCTTTCCTCTCTTATGACACTCTTATTTACCTAGTTATTTCTAGATTCAATTATTGTAACGTTGCTTTAGCAGGTCTTCCTCACTATTAATTTCAATGCCTTCAGCTTCTTCAAAATACGTCAGACTGCAGTCTCACTCACTCTTCCTGCTCAGACCACATCACCCCCCCCCCCGGCTTATTCATCTCACTGGCTCCCCCTCAAAATGAATCAACTATAAGATACTAACCTTGGTACATAAAGCTATTCACACTGGTACCCCTCAATATCTTGCAAATCTCCTCCAATTTCACACTCCACATCACTTCCTGAGATCCATTTACATCAACCGTTTAGCACTTCCTTCTGCTTCACAAGCACATCTTGAACTCAGCTGTAATTCCTCCTTTTTCTTCTTGGGATCCACACTTTAGAATTCTCTGTCCACTATACAGGTAAGAGATAAGGCAATTCAAACAACCAACATGTAGTGACTTAAATTAACCTTTAAAGCTTAATGGATTTAACCTTAATAACTGTCTCCTAACGCCCCTCCCTTTCCCTTTGCCCACCAGCCTAAAGTCTCACCCACTGCTGGAGCTCTGGACTGGTGGCTGTTGGTGAAAGGGGAGTTTTGTAGTTTGGTCCAATTGCTGAGGCTGTAGACTTGGCCCTGCCTCCTTCAAGTTCTCCTCCAATCCGGAGAGGGGCTTGCACTTCTGCCCACTCTAGAACAACTGTTTCAGCTCTCCCTTGAGCTGATCTGTTGCTGGACCTCCCTGCATCTTGTGGCTCCTAATCTGTAATGGACCCTGCCACCGAAGCTCTTTGGAACTGATTCTGCCACTGCAGCTCCCCCTGGAGCTGATCCACCACTGTAGCTCCCTTTGAAGCTGATTATCCACTGCTGCTGCTCTCAAGCTGATCTGCCGTTGGGCCCTTCCTGGGCCTTGTAGCTCCTGGATTCTCTGCCGCTGCAGCTCTCTTGAGCTGATCCACTGCTGGAATCCCAAGCCTGGATTAGGCTCGCCAACATCTCTCCACTGCCATGTCCATTCTGTAGGTTAGAAGAATATCATCCATCCCATTTTCATACCCACCCCCCCACCCGGATCTGTAGAAAACTCTCTACTAGCATTTTCACGCTGAGCCTCTCTAGAAACTTGCCAGCACCATCTTCAGAAAGAAAGCCTGTACAGTAGCGGGGAATATGTTCCTCCCTTCTCAGATGAGCATGAAGCTGTTTTAGATAACTATTCTCCAAGTTCTTTTCTGTACAGGCCAGCTGGTGCCAGTGCGAAGGGATACCATTTCTCTTAAGGTGAACAATTTCCACTGACCCCCCCCCTCCACCCCCCTAGGAATTAACTTCTCCACACCCTGTCTAGTGTATGCATTTTATTCCCCTACACTATTTTCTATAGATTTAAAGTTAAATCTTAAAAATAAAAATAAATGTGAGCAAATATTACCCTACAAAGGAGAAGAGTAGGTATCCGCAGAAAACAGGGGGAGGCAAACCAGAAGCGGAACCTACACAAACAAATGGCTATATCTCTATTGTAAATAATACCGGTAACTCAATTATGTTGTGATGACCTGTACATAGTTTGAATAGTGTTATTCTAGTTAATGTTCAAAACATGTTCAATGTAACTAAACGTGTACATAGTTAACACAAGTTCCATGTAAAATATACAGAAGTATATTGATTTTTGTTCGATGTGAACCGCCCCTGATCTCTGGAAGGGGCGGTATATAAGAAACTGTTAAATAAATAAATAAATAAATAAGGACCAGGCCTACACGTAGGTATCTTAATGCAGACAAAGTTTATTGAGGACCCTCTGTAGAAAAATCCTGATTTAGTATTGCTCATGAGAGTGATTTTGCGGGAATCGTGACGGATAACCTCTGCCTCGCCCTCTCCCTCTGAATTCTAGACAGGATGGAATTGTTTTTTTGGGTTTCCGTTACGCTGATTCTCTTTCCCACAGATCCTCGAATAAAAAATCACCCTCACCCTGTTTTCTGCGGATACCTACTCTTCTCCTTTGTTTTCACTTCTTCCTTGATGTATCCATGGCCTACACGCAATGGGACAATGTCTTCAGTTATTCTGAAGATCACTTGAATCATCTACTTAAGGAACCTCCCTTGGTGGAAGATGAATCTGAGGATACGAGCCTTGCGGATCGTTGGATTGATTTAATTCGTACCAAGAAAGCTGCCATTCGCTATGAGTTACACTATGCCAGCATGTTACAATATTGCAGAGTCAAACGGATTCCAAGAGGCCTAAGGATGACCAGGGAACCCAATATGTTTCGGGATGATAAGCCGTTTATGGATAGGTGGTGTGCCATCTTAAACAAGTGTTCCCTTGACCTTATGGTTTTGCTGGCTGAGACATCTAAGAAGAAGGCTGAGAAGATCCGTATAGAAGCGGAGAAAAAAATGGATATTTTAAAATCCGAGGATAGACATTTTGAGAGATTATTTGGAGATTATAACAAAAAACTGGAAGAATATCGCAGAGATTAAAAGGATGAAGCTCGATAAGCACAAATGGGACGAACTTGATTATAAAAATGATAATGTGTATCTATGGTTGAAGCCTAGGGCTCCTTTTAATGGTTCACGCCAGGTTAGTTTTAAGGACGATAATTCTAACAATCGTACTAATGACCACTCTAGAAGATACGATTATTCTCATAACCAATATCATAGAAGTGAGCATCAGAATGGCCATTATTCAAAAAGACCTGAACCTTTTAGTAAACAGGTTTGATGATTCCAGCAATTTCAGAAGACGTGACTCCCCAGTTAGCAAGCATGAGGACTTTACAGAAAGAAATAAGAAACGTATTCGTAGTGAGTCAGAAGAGCTCTTTGCTTCCCCTATCTCTACCCCCCTTCCTAATTCCCCCAGAACATCTAAAGATTTTTTATTCGAGGATCTGTGGGAAAGAGAATCAGCGCAACGGAAACCCAAAAAAACATTTCCATCCCGTCTAGAATTCAGAGGGAGAGGGCGAGGCAGATGTTATCCGTCATGATTCCCGCAAAATCACTCTCACGAGCAATACTAAATCAGGATTTGCCTATAGAGGGTCCTCAATAAACTTTGTCTGCATTAAGATACCTACGTGTAGGCCTGGTCCTTAGGTTCCGCTTCTGGTTTGCCTCACCCTGTTTTCTGCGGATACCTACTCTTCTCCTTTGTTTTCACTTCTTCCTTGAAGTATCCATGGCCTACACTCAATGGGACAATGTCTTCAGTTATTCTGAAGATCACTTGAATCATCTACTTAAGTAACCTCCCTTGGTGGAAGACGAATCTGAGGATACGAGCCTTGCGGATCGTTGGATTGATTTAATTCGTACCAAGAAAGCTGCCATTCGCTATGAGTTACACTATGCCAGCATGTTACAATATTGCAGAGTCAAACGGATTCCAAGAGGCCTAAGGATGACCAGGGAACCCAATATGTTTCGGGATGATAAGCCGTTTATGGATAGGTGGTGTGCCATCTTAAACAAGTGTTCCCTTGACCTTATGGTTTTGCTGGCTGAGACATCTAAGAAGAAGGCTGAGAAGATCCGTATAGAAGCGGAGAAAAAAATGGATTTTTTAAAATCCGAGGATAGACATTTTGAGAGATTATTTGGAGATTATAACAAAAAACTGGAAGAATATCGCAGGGAGATTAAAAGGATGAAGCTCGATAAGCACAAACGGGACGAACTTGATTATAAAAATGATAATGTGTATCTATGGTTGAAGCCTAGGGCTCCTTTTAATGGTTCACGCCAGGTTAGTTTTAAGGACGATAATTCTAACAATCGTACTAATGACCACTCTAGAAGATACGATTATTCTCATAATCCCAAGGCCGCGGGCAGGGTCCCGGCGGCCGATGCTAACCGGGCGCGCGGCCTGGGCAGGGTGCGTACGCTCGGCCCTGATGGGCGCGAGCGCGCGTCTTTTGAATTGATTGGCTCCCGTGGGTCGCGGCCCCACGGGAGCCAATTAGAGCCTTGGAGGTTGGGGCGCGGGGGGGGGGGTTGGATCCGAGCAGCCTCCGCGTGGTCAGTTGAGCAGAGGCTGCTTCGGGGCCGTCGTCCCTCCCTCCCTCCCTAACGTTAGGCAGTGGGGGGTTTTGGGGTGTTGCAGCTGGGGGTGGGATCCCGGAGGTTTCCGGGGTCCAGAGCAGCAGGCTACAATTGGGCGGGGGCGGGGTGCCCCTGACCCGGTCAAACCCTCGGCCGACTTTTGCTTAGCATGGCGAAGTCGGGGAGAGGGGTATGGTAACTTGCCGGGTGGCGAATTATGGCATTAGCGGTGGCAGACACTTTGCTGAGGTATGGCGGGTGCAGCCGGGTGCCGCTAATTGAGGGGTTTTGAAAATGTATTGTTGGTTTGTTAATTGTTATGGCTAATAAAAGCTGCGACCAGTTTTGTTCCATAATATTTTGGTGTGTTGTTTTTGTAGGGGGGGGGAGATGAGGGGGGGGGGCTGGGGTTGTTGTGGAGCGGATGGGGGGGGGGTGTAAGGCAGGGGCCTGGAGCGCCGGGTCCGCCTGCCTTGGTTACCAATATCATAGAAGTGAGCATCAGAATGGCCATTATTCAAAAAGACCTGAACCTTTTAGTCACAGGTTTGATGATTCCAGCAATTTCAGAAGACGTGACTCCCCAGTTAGCAAGCATGAGGACTTTACAGAAAGAAACAAGAAACTTATTCGTAGTGAGTCAGAAGAGCTCTTTGCTTCCCCTATCTCTACCCCCCTTCCTAATTCCCCCGGAACATCTAAAGATTTTTTATTCGAGGATCTGTGGGAAAGAGAATCAGCGCAACGGAAACCCAAAAAAACATTTCCATCCCGTCTAGAATTCAGAGGGAGAGGGCGAGGCAGAGGTTATCCGTCATGATTCCCGCAAAATCACTCTCACGAGCAATACTAAATCAGGATTTGCCTACAGAGGGTCCTCAATAAACTTTGTCTGCATTAAGATACCTACGTGTAGGCCTGGTCCTTAGGTTCCGCTTTATGTTAGCAGAATTGACATTAAAGGAGAATTATTTTTGCTCTGAGGGTCATTTTTACTTATAAATGCATGGCATTGCCATGAGGACTGCAATGGCTCCCAGTGTGGCAAATATATATGTTTCCAACTTTAAAAATAATTTCTATATAAATCACACTGATTTATATGTATTCCTGTGTGGTTACATTTTATTGATGACATATTTTGCCTATGGATAGCTACAGAAGAACAACTTATGGCCTTTGTGACATGACTAAACACATTAGATATCAATTTGAAGTTCTCTTATTCTTGTCACAAACATTATGTTCAATTTTTAGATGTTGAAAGAAAGAACATGTATACTTTTGAAACCACCTTATATCATATAGAGGTTGATTGTAACACTTTACTGTCTTACAAGAGTCATCACCCAGTCGGTTTAAGGCAAGTGCTTCTGGTGGCCTAGTTTTTGCATGTACGTAGGGTTTGTTCGACCGTACAGGAATATAATGTCAAGCAACTGCATTGAAGGAGCAGTTGAAACAGAAGTTGTCTGAGATCATCCATATGTCAAGCTTATTTGCGTGCATTGTATGCAAATCAAAACTTCCTGTTACAAAATGCAACATGTACCCTGTTAGAGTGACAAATTTGGCCCCTAAAGTAGTGTCTGCTGTCAGGAGACAGTGGCACATGCTCCAATAGTAGCCCATTGTCTCACATGCTTGCACACTTTTTCGGAATTGAGATGGCGAGTTATTGATTATGTACCTAAACCACAGTGGGGAGCGGACTGGAGGATTCTGTTATACAGAGAACAATATTGGATCTTCCATTTACAAACTGAAAAAACGCTACGTTAAAATGATGCATTTGAACTGTATACTCTCATTTAGAATCTGTGACTTTAAGATAGGATCTGCTGCATACGTCATCACATTTTTTTAAACAGTAGGCAAACTGGATACTGCTGGAACATTTAAATTGCTAATCAGCATAAAGAACTTTTTCACCACAATTTGAATGATTTTCGAAGGCTGCAAAGTTGTGTGTCCTGGTTTGAGAGAATGTGCTCATTGTTCATAATAGAGCATGTAGAAATGGGCCAATGTGTATTTTGTCTTGTAGAAACACTGAGCTCCTGAGGCAGAGTTGCGAAACCTGTGGCCAGGTCAGGAGAACGTTGGCATCTTCTGGCCATAGAAGGTACATCTTGACAGCATATTGATAGTTGTAATGAGTGAATCCAAGCAAAACGGAATATTCTATCAGCTAAGTAGCACTGCTTAATCATTGAAATTAGTAAATTAAAGAGAATGTTATATGTGCTAAATATCACTCCGGGATGACTGCTATCATGTTGAGTAAATAAGTGCATTGCACTGAATGAAGCTTTTAATGAGCATTGACCAGTTTTGAAAAAGTATAATTAATACAATCTGGTGGCGACATTGTAGTTAAGGATGGACCTGTAATGAGCTTTTGTGCTACTTGGCTTATTTTAACAAAAAAGTAAAGAAAAAGGACAAAAAGAAAGTAAATATTAATACAAGATATGGACAGTATACGAATGAAATAGAACCGATGTTGAAAAGGTGAGCCATGGGTGAAACACTGCTAGAAGAAAAGAGAAGTCTTTCGAGCAGTTCCCCCCCATCCCCCCATCCCCACACCACCCCACATGGCTCTATTCTGATGGTTCTTCCACTGTTATATACAAATAAATTTTTTAAAAAGTGTTCCTGGTGCTATTCGTTTTTTAATTTAGACTTGCCCTCCATTATCACAGGGTTTATTTTTTGATAAACTGTTACTGAGGAGAGTGCCATCTTTTTCTTTCTCGATCTCTTATGGATCTTGGTCATAGTTGCATCCAGCTTCCCAGTAAGCTACTGGATATGTGACGTTCAGGTAGTCTAGGGAGTCTTTGGCAGGTCTGAGCATTTCCTGAGTATTCTACAGGGTGGCCCAAAAAAAGTGAGAACATCTTCTAGCATATAAGTTACTTAAAAATTCAAAAAGACAGATGTAAACGATGGACAAATTTTAAAAAAAAGATGGCGAACAGAAATTGTCAAAATAAAGACGTTATATAGCTAAAAAAAGATAAATAAGTAAACTATTTAAGCTTTTAATTTACGAGATGTTCTCACTTTTTTGGGCCACCCTGTATAAAGGCTCATTGGTAAAATATGTGTAAGGACATACAATGGGAACAGCCATTTCAGAAAGGGACACATGCAAAAAAAGAGTGCCATCAACTGAGGTTTTGAATAGTAAAGTACCAGTACTTAAACATATGTAACCAGTGTGAAAAAAATGTCATTAATTGAATTCATCTTATGTTGGTGGCCAGTGGCTTGGACTAGAAGACATGGCTACCATTGCTGGAGGTAGTTTATGGCAGTGGCTGCAGTCCCTGAGCTGCCACTGTATTTTGAAGAATCCTGAGGCAGGTTTTAATGACCTAACAAAGCCACAATTGCTTGGCAGTCATTAACTCAGAAATTCTAGTAGTGGTGCCACAAGGGACAGAAGGGGAAGCCAAAGGGAAATAAAATTGAAGTGGTGGTTCTGCTCAGTGGGGTTTGCAGGAGAGGGGAGAGAGGCTGTAAGTTTAAAGAAAATGTGAAGGAGCTTTGCACGGCCATGTGCACAATGCAGAGAGGAGGTGGAGAAGTGTGGAAATGGCATGGACAGAGAGGAGGGGAAGACAGCCACGATGTTAAAATAAATTAATAAACAACTTAGTGAGGCTGCAAACTCAGACTGCAGGCTGTGGTGATGAAATGTGAAAGTAGTTTGAGGGGCAGGAGCAGGCAGTGTCCTGCTAGTCTTGTACCTGTCCTTAAACAATCATATGTCCTTCATATGAAGTTCTGGACATTTTAGTTGGAAAGAAAAGTTTGCATTTTACATCAAGCCCACGGCTCCAGCAATAAAGTGCTCTGAACAAATGTTATGGCTGCGATTACCTTGCACCCCCCAACCCTCTGATCCCATCCTCTCCCAACATATCCCCCCGATCTGATCCCTCCCTTTACACATAATGAATCCCCCAAACATACGTCTCTCTCACAGCTCCTCATCCTGTATCAGTGCCCCTTCTCCACTGGACAGCAATACTTAACTGAGCAGAATCCCCCATTCCAGACATCCCCATTTGCAAAAGATGATCCCCCAAACCCCACTCAGAGATGAACATCCCCTGACCTGACCACCCCCATGACTTATATAGAGGATCCCCTGATGTTTAGTGGGGCTGTGGAAGGAGCAATCCCTCTCGAGCCCTGACTACTCGGTTTTCAAAATGGCAGCTTTTTAGGAGGGAAGGAGTGAATCTTGGGATTAAAGGAGATTTTCTTTATCTGTATTTCCCATCAGGCATTTAATCCTGCTCTTGCTGTCAATGTTTTCAAAAGGTTTTATAATTGCTTGGAATTTGTGTAAATAGTTTCAGTATGGTTCACAATTAGGGATGCACTATAAAATTTTCAGTGCTCTGTTTAGTTAAAGTTAGAAGATGCTTGGTGAGGAGGAACAATTATAGTTTTAGACTATAAATATTTTCTTATAAAACTGGAAAAAAGAACTAGTGAGAGGTAAATTGTTGCTTGAGGGTTTTTTTAAGTCTTAAAATAGATATCAAAAAGTGAAATTCAATAGCAAAACAAGTAAATTTAATGTCAACTCAGATTAATAAAAAAAATACTCAAAAGCCTATGGCGGCCTTTGTCAAATAATGAATTGGTCTACGTTTTGAGGTAATGTGTCATCGATTTGTGATGATGAGATACGTAGATACCTAGAAATTCAACTTGTGAATTCTCTTCAGGATATACAACCAGGAGCAGTCTGAAGTGAAAAAGTGAATTAAGAAGCAGCAAGTAAGGGTTTGAATTTGTGAGCTCACATTTGATTCATTTGAGTTCCTAAAAAGTGAAAGCATACAAATTGCTTTTATATTTATTTATTTATGTATTTAGCTGTATGTTTATACCACCTTTCGCCAGCTCCTGGCCCCATGCAATATATCTGTAAGGCAGTCTGACCCTGCCCTGTGCAGCCTAGGATGCACCGTGTGGGACCAGGCACTTCCATTTTTCAAGATGGCAGTGTAGAAATGGAGCACATGGGCAATGCTCCCGCTCCTTTGTGAAGGTACTGGGAGGGGGTGGGGGGAATCGAGGAAGCTGGGCCATCAGGCTTATTTTTAGTTGAACACGTGGGAGAGGGATAGGGGCCACTGGGCCATCAGTAATTTGCTTCCTGTTGGGAGCACTGGCCCCCGACAGTATTTGATGGCATCGAGTGCTTTCCCTGATGCCTGAATCATCTGAGGGGCAGGTGATCCAGGCAATGGGGAAAGCCTCTGATGCTATCAAAATTCTGTTGGGGGCACGTGTAAAACATTTAAGCCACCTCAAGACATAGAGATAATTGGCACTAAGGCTGATTATGAAATCCTTTATGCGTTTCTCTATGTTGGGTGCAGCCAATATAAGCGTGCTATTTTACTACAGCTAGTTCATTTGCCTTTAATTTACTCGGCGTTAATTGTGCACTACTTGTCCATCCAATGTACATGGCAATACCATATATTCAATGGAAGCACTAGCATAACCAAATGCTGACAGTCAATTCCTAGATATGCAGAGAACCTTGATAGGAATAAGTACTCCCCATGAAACAGGCAGGCAGCAAGAAGGTCCATGCAGGAGGGAGACTATGGGTCCCTTTTATGAAAGCCCACTATGGATTTGCTATTAATGCACTGATCTCACAAGCGTTAATTGCAAAGGCCGCAGGCTAGATGTCAGGGGCAAGTTCAATATGTTCTTGGCAGCTAACATGTGAAGAGTTTTCCTAATGTGCTCTCTACTAGTTCAAATTCACTTAATTACTCTTATAGAGTGGTCATTAGGTGAAACCATGATACCAGCAGCAATGCGCTCTCCACACCCACTGTCTTCCCATTCCCCAACCAGTGATCACCATTTAGTATGCCAAAGTAGACACTATTGGGTATTAGTGTTCCTGACTGCCTGTAGCTGCAGGTTAAAACACCTGTTAACCAGCTAACGTGCTTTTTGTAAAGAAGCTGTAATAGTGATGTGCTCATCTCTGTCCTTTTGCAGAGATCTTCACCAATTTATATTGCATCTACAAGAAGTTCCAAAGCAGGGCCTTGAGGAACAGGACCTCAAGACTCCTGAGAGATAAAGATGCTGATCACACAGTTCTATGGCATAGCTTCTTATAACATGAACCCAACGACTTTCACCCAACCTTGCATTCCCACAGAAAGACTAAGAACAAACAGATAGGGCACAAATGACAAGGAGAAACACAGTGCTGAGAGATCTCTCTAACACAGATCTTCTCTCCCCTAGGTACATAGCTCATTACTCACCTTATAATATAAACAAGGAGTGAGTGTGCAGTGTACATATATAGAGGATTTCAGACAACCCTACCTTGCATGCAGTTTAATGCAGTTTGCATGATTTACAACTTATGCTCTGTATGGAAATGCAGCACACTAATGCCAATTTTTAAAAAGGTTTCCAGGGGTGATCTGGGAAACCACAGACCGGTAAGCCAGACATCAATATTGTGCAAAATGGTAGAAAACCATTATAAAGAATAAAATTACTGAACATGTAGATAGCCATGCCATGGAAGGTCTTGTCTCACTAATTTGCTATATTTCTTTAAAGGTGTGAATAAACAGGTGAGCCGGTCGATATAGTGTATCAGGATTTTCAGACAACCTTTGACAAGATCCCTCATGAGAGACTCTTAAGGAAATTAAAAAGCCATGGGATAGGTGGCAGTGAACTATTGTGGATCAGGAACTATTAAAAGTTAGAAAACAGAGCAGGGTTAAATTGCCCATTTTCTTGATTGAGAAAGGTGATTAGTGGAGAACCCAAGGATCTGTGTTGGGTCTGCTGCTTTTTAAATTTCATAAATGATCTAGAAATGGGAATAACGAGTGGGGTGATCAAATTTACAGGTGGCATAAAATTATTCAAAGTTGTTAAAACACAAGAGGATTGTGAAAAATTGCAAGAAGACCTTGATAACTTGGAAAACTGGGTATCAAAATGTCAAATGAAATTTAATGTGGACAAGTGTAAAGTTATGCACTTAGGGAAAAACAATCCAAACTATGGTTACATGATACAAGGTTCCACCTTAGGAAACACCACCCAGGAAAAGGATAATATGTTGAAACCATATGTCCAGTGTGCAGCGGTGGCAAAGAAAGCAAACAGAATGTTAGGAATCATACGGGAAGGAATGGAGAATAAAACCAAGGATATTATAATGGCTCTGTATCGATCCATGATGTGACTGCACCTTGAAAATTGTGTACAGTTCTGGTCACCATATCTTAAAAAGGATAGAGCAGAATGAGAAAAGGTACAGAGAACAACCACCAAAATAGTAAAGGGAATAGAAAGATACCCCTGTGAGGAAAGGCTTTAAAGGTTAGGGATCTTTCAACTTGGAAAAGAGACGGCTGAGGGGAGATATGATAGAGGTCTATAAATTAATGAATGGAGTGGAACAGGCAAAAAGTAGACTAGGGGACACACAATGAAGCTACAATGTAACCCATTTAAGACTAATAAAGAGAAAATATTTTTTCCCTCAATGAGTAATCAAACTCTTTATTGGAGGATGTAATAAAAGCTGTTAGTGTAGCAGGGTTTAAAAAAGGTAAGGATAAGTTCCTAGAGGAAAAGCTATTATTAAAGAGGGACAGAGAAATCTATTGCTTATCCCGGGATAAGCATTGTGGAATCTATGTACCTTTTTGGGAACCTGGCAGGTACTTGTGACCTGGATTGGCCACTGTTGGAAACAGGATATTGGGCTTGATGGACCTTGGTCTGACTCAGTATGGCATTTATGTTCTTATGTTCTTAAAGGTTGCACATGTATAAACATTGTTAGTACTTGTTAGTGTTCCACATTAAAACCATGATTTAACATCTGTATTAAACAGCAATTCCACTGCCCTTTCATGAGTAGTCCTATTAGACTACCTTAAGTTACCAATAAAAGAAACCAGTGTAAGACAGAAATGGCTGTAGTTTTAAGTTGTTTATTGCTGTCTTTTGAGTCATTCATGACTCTTAGAACTATGATTCCAGTGGAAAGAACAGAACACCAAAATGTTTTTCTGCTCTCAAACAGATGGGATGAGAGATTTCAAAATGACTCAGAAGTTTACAAAGAACCTCACACCACAAATAAATATTTCTATGAAAGGCATTTTATTCAGACAGGCTGTACAAAAAAGGAATCTGTAGGTTCTTTTGTTGGCAGATTAAAGCTGTTAGTTGTGAAAATGTAGAGCGCTTTATGATTTTCACGTGGGACCCAGTCATTGCTGCATGCAGCTCCCATTCTTTTCAAAGCAGATTGCTATGAGAAACAAACCTTTTGAGTTTCAAAATACTGGAGATAGCAAAATAGCAGCTAAAATGCTATCAATTCAGTTGACCACTAAACAGTGTCTCAAATTTCCATCTAAAGCTTTGTGCACAGGAAAAGGAAAAGATTCCTTTTATAAGCATCAAAAGTAAGCAAAATGACCTCCAGAAAAATTCAGCCTGAAAAGTTTGTTGGAAAGGTAACTAGCGAAGCTTGAGAGAAAGGAGGATGCACTTTTAATGTGTTTAGTAGGGGTGTGCAGGCCAGAAATTCTCATTTGGTATAGTTTCTCAAGTCTTTAATGGTACTTTTTTGTTTCTGTCAGATTATTTTGTTTTTCTTTTCAGGGATGATGTCAGTAGTGCCCTTTATTATGCAGTAATGTGCTATATTGCTCAATAGTGCTCTCTCTTGCTCAAATAGCATGTATTGTTGGCCAGTAGCGCACCTTATTGCTCAACAGTATACATGATTGTGCTATAGTCCCAATAACCACTTAGCGAAGGGAAGTTCTGGGGGAGGAACGTGATTGGCAACACCAGCTAGTTGGTCAGCGGCAATATTGAGTCCCTAATAAAAATGACAAAAGTTAGGACTGGTGAAAAGCTTTTGCAATCTGGCCAGTGACTCGATATCACCGCTGACTGGATAGCAAAAATGATATTCAGTGTCAGATATGGACTTGCACTGAATATCCATTTTCAACTTAAAGTGGTGACAGCCAGCTGCTTTAACAGCACAGGCTACTGCACTTGAATATGCCCCCCATAGGCTCCCAAGTTGGTTAGCTACTAAGCTGTAGTAAAATATCCCATTTTTAGCAGCTTAACTTACTGTGGAAGTCACTAACCTATGGTAACTCAGTACCGCAGGTTAAGAACATAAGATATGCCATACTAGGTCAGACCGAGGTCCATCAAGTCCAGTATCCTGTTTCCAACAGTGGCCAATCTAGGTCATACGTACCTAGCAGTTTCCCCAAGGGACACAGGTTCCACAATGCTTGTACTGGGTTAAGCATTGATTATCCTGGGTCCCTTTTTAATAGTGGTTTATGGACCTTTCCTCCAGGAACTTGTCCAAACCTTTTTTAAACCCAGCTACACTAACAGCCCTTACCACATCCTGGAGTAGCCTACTGGTTGGGGCAAGGTACTTCAGGCTGGAAGGTCAGGGGTTCAAATCCCACTAGAGGACAGCAACCTTGGGCTAGAAGGACTGGGGTTTCTAGTCCCACAGGTGCTCCTTGTGGTCTTGGGCAAGCCACTTAACCCTCCATAGCCCATGTTCCCTGTAAAATAGTTATCTCCAAGTTATAATGCCCTGTTCAATGTAATTTCAGTTTGTTCAATGTAAACTGCACTGATGCAGAATAGCATGGTATATAAAAGAATGTAAATAATATATATTCCAGAGTTTGATTACACGTTGAGTGAAAAAATATTTTCTCTTCTTTGTCTTAAATAGTTTACCCTGTAGCTTCATTGCATGTCCCCTAGTCTTTCTATATTCTGATAGCGTAAGCAATTGATCCACGTTTACCTGCTCCACTCCATTCATTAATTTATAGACCTCTATCATATCTCCCCTCAGCTGTCTCTTTTCCAGGTTGAAGAGCCCCAACCTTTGTAGCCTCTCTTCATAGGAGTAGCCTTCCATCCCCTTCACCATTTTGGTGGCTCTTCTCTGTACTTTTTCTAATAATGCTATGTCCTTTTTAAGATACGGTGACCAGAACTGCACACAATATTCAAGGTGCGGTCGTACCATGGAACGATACAGAGGCATTATAATATCCTTTGTTTTATTTTCCATCCCTTTCTTTATGATACCTAGCATTCTATTTGCTTTCTTGGCTGCTGCTGCACACTGGGCAGAGTGTTTTAACATGTTATCCACGATGACTCCTAAATCTTTTTCCTGGGTGGTGGTTCCCAATGTGGAACCTTGCATTGTGTAACTATAGTATGGGTTGTTCTTTCCTAGGTGCATAACTTTGCACTTGTCCACATTAAATTTCATCTGCCATTTGGATGCCCAGTCTTCCAATTTATCCAGATCCTCCTGCAGATTTCCACAATCCTCTTGGGTTTTAACAACTTTAAACAGTTTTGTATCATCTGCAAATTTGATAACCTCACTCGTTATTCCCTTTTCCAGGTCATTTATGAATATGTCAAAAAGTAGCGGACCCAGTACAGATCCCTGGGGTACTCCACTATTCACCTTTTTCCATTGGGAATATTGGCCATTTAGCCCTACCCTCTGCTTTCTATCTTTTAACCAGTTCCCGATCCACAATAGTACACTGCCTCCTATCCCATGACTTTTTAGTTTTGCCAAAAGTCTCTGATGAGGGACCTTATCAAAAGCTTTCTGAAAGTCCAGATACACTATATCAACCAACTCACCTTTGTCTACCTGTTTATGCACACCTTCAAAAAAACATATCAGATTAGTAAGACAAGATCTTCCTTGTCTAAAGCCATGTTGGCTGTCTCCCATTAGGCCATGACTATCTACATGCTGTGTAATTTTGTTCTTTATGATGGTTTCTACCATTTTCCCCGGTACTGACGTCAGACTCACTGGTCTGTAATTTCCCGGGTCACCCCTGGAACCCTTTTTAAAGATTGGTGTTACGTTGGCGACCCTCCAATCTTCAGGTATTACAGATGATTTTAATGAAAGTTCACAGATTACAATAGCAGGTCCGCAATCTCATATTTCAGTTCTTTCAACACTCTTGGATGTATACCATCCGGTCCAGGTGATTTGCTACTATTCAGTTTATCAAATAATTGTAATATATCTTCCCGGTGTAGCGATATTTCTCTCAATTCCTCTGCAGTATCACCTTTAAATACCACTTCAGTCTTGGGTAACATCCCTACATCTTCCTCAGTAAAGACCAGTAATTCCAACTATACATGAATAAAGCTAATCTGCATTCGACCTCACAAGCTGTGTTATTTTTTTCCTAGGGAGTCATCTTAAAAAGCCAGAATGTTTCCTAGTAGCCATTTCCACTCCCAATCCCCCTGCTGACATACCCCACCCCATCAGATCTCTCCAATAGACACTCCACTGACTCATTTCTCCTCCTCAACAGACTCTTAGGGGTATGTTTACTAAACTGCATTAGCGTGATTCACGTTAGGATCCGCGGTACAGGCAAAAATCCCAAATAAGGACATGGGCGGTACATCGTTACAGATAACGTTCGTTACCAGGCGTCATAGCCTAACGAGTGTTAAAAAAAACATTGTGTAGAGCGCCACGCAAGGCGCCCTGTACGGAGCCCATAAGGCATTTGATAAGGTGCCTTGCAAAGCATCTAGAGCTGTAGCACAATGGTTAATACACTGACTAATGGTGCAGGGGTTGTGAGTTCAATCCCCTGTGGGTCTAATGAATAAAGCTGACTGAGACATCCCTTTTACTTTAAATCAGTGCTGTCTGAAGCATTTTGTTTGTCAATTTTAATTAGTGCTGCCAGCAAACACACCCTCACAGGGCCGTAACCTAAGGTGCCGCATAAGGCACCCTATAAGGCACCCCAGAGGGCACATTATAAAGTGCACTGTCCACCAAGGCACCCTAGAATATCTATATCACTAGTGCGACTAACAAATCCCTAATAACGATGTGGCCAACCTATGGAGTGTAACTGTCAAATGTTCAAAAGTCGCACTCCAGGTCAACAACAGTTTCTCTACGTACAAACACAGAATGCTTTTCAATCAAACAAACCAAGGTCTCAGTAAACAAGGGCATATGGCATACACGATCAAGACCAAGGTCAAGATCATTACCAAAAATAAAAAGCCCAATAACATCACCGACCTTGTCAAACACTGAAAGCTACTGGCAAAATCCAAGGAAACACTCAACTTACTATGAATACGTGGATACAGACTAGCCAGATGCTTGTTCCCCCAGCACTAACAAATCCCTGGCTGGCTGCTGAAGGATGTCAGGTCACCACACAAACTGTCTGCTGTGGTGGCCAGGATTTGGGTTAATGCACCCATACCCATGGCGCACTGCACATGCAGATCAGCAGTCTATAGATGAACACAAGATGGGGTATGCACCCCCACAGCACCTTGGCCTGGTAGGGGAAACTGACCGTGTGTGTCACTGGCACAGAGTAGCTACAGACAGTAGCCCAACAGGGTGCCCGATAAGGCGCATGAAAATGTGCCTAGTAAGGCATCCAGAGCTACAGCACAATGGTGAATACACTGACTGATGGTGCAGGGTTCATGAGTTCAATCCCCCTGTGGGTCCAATGAGTAAAGCTGGCTGAGACATTACCCTGTACTGTAAATCAGTGCTGTCCAAGGCATATTGTTCTGTAATTTTAATTAGTGCTGCCAGCAAGCACACCCTCACAGGACCGTAACCTAAGGTGCCACATAGGGCACTCCGGAGGGCACATTATAAAGTGCACTGTCTGCCAAGGCACCCATAATGTCCCCTATAGGGCACTTGGTAGGGTGCCTCATAGGGCACATTATAGGGCACCTGAGGAGGCACCGTAAGGAGAGAGCACCATCGCCAACACACATCCAAGCCATGTTGCGAGGCTACCTACCTGGTGCTGCCCGTGGACCACAACCACCCTGCCCCCCACACCACCGTTGTCTCCCCAACCCCTGGCCCCCATTCCGTCACCCGTCCCAACCAGATTGTAAGATGCGATGAGGAGGGTGCCAGCACAACACGTCCCCACAGTGCCCACCCCCACCGTATGCACATCAGTCACCATCCCCAACACCCCACAGACCCAGGTTGAAGCATGCAAAGTCAACAGGGACCATGCAAAGTCACCAGTGATGTGTCAATGTTCCACAACAATGCAAAGGTGATCCCCCCCAGCTGCAATCAATGAAACACCCAGACACTTCATGGCAGCGACGGTGTGTCAGTTCCCCCAGTGATAGTCAAAATAGCAGGCCAACAATGAGGTCCAAAAAAGACCTGTGTCCAACTCGCAGAGGTCCATCTCCCAGTGGCAACAACACCCAGGGACAGTTTCACAGAGGTGCTGTGTCCAAACAAATGTGGCTGATGGGGTCTCCAGATGCAGTGTAGTAGATGTGCCATGTACGTTGGCTGTGTCCTGTGTGAAAAGGGGTAGAAATAAGGTAAGGGAATGGCACACCCACACCCACACCCACCATCAGGTCACAAAGAACACAGTGACATCACAATATGTGCATCATGAACGCTGAAATATTACAACATGACACGGCCACAACACACAGCATAGTGCATATGGACCACAGCAGGTGATGGCCCTGCAGACCAGGACACCATCCCAACATGGTCATGTAAATGTCCCTGTCACACAGGCATCCCAGAGGTCCACAGCATGTCCAGCAGTGGTGGTGCACAGAGATACCACAGAAAGGCACGTTGTTACTAACAGGCCAAATGCAGCATCTGCACATGGCGTATGTCCCAGAAGATGGAAGGTGAAACCTACCTGAAAGGTATAGCAGTGGTCTGATGGGGAAAGCCCGAGTCAGGCAAGGGCACAAGGGGCCCCAGTAGAGGCTGCAGATGTCAATGAACTGCATCCATCACCACGTCCTCACGGTCAGCTGTCAGTGGAACATGTCCGAGGAATGCTGTGGTGCGTGGAAACAAAACGGTGACGTGCAGTGTCCTGCCAGCAAACATGAGACACATCAGGGAACAATATATGACACATGCACACAATGTACAGAAGGGCAAAAGCAGAAGGGCATAGATGGGTGAACATCACTGGACAGGTGGCCAGACATCCCTGAGACAGACAAAGGTAGAGGGGAGCAGAAGGTACCGTCAGGTAGACATGCCCCAAAGACACAGAGACATACACCATGAGACATGGTAAGCAATCAGGGACAAGTGGAGACATGGGTGCACTGAGGTTGTCTAATGCCACAATGGCAGTGAAGTCTGTACGTGCGCCCAAACAGTACAATGCCCTGTGTCCAGAGACACACACAGCCTGGTAACATGTGCACTAGGTACAGTATGTAGACCCCCAAGATGTGCACAGGCAATGGTCACATGTGTGTCAAACGGAGCACATGGTGGATGGAGTGGTAGGCCAAAGACATGTGCAACACCAGAGGAGCAGTGGAGAGGGAAACACATATATGTGTCATGTGGTGCTGCCACCACAGCACAGATACCTGTATGTCCACCCATCCCAGTCACCTGCATGTTGCTTTGACATACACACAGTCCCTACATGCACCACAGCATTGGGCAGTATTGGCAGCCTTTCCCTGGGAGCCCAGAACACAGCAGCCTATCCTGGGGAGTCAAAAACACAAGAGACATATAGAGACATGTCATGACAGTGCCGTGAAACACACAGTTCAGCTCACACATGGTGACCCAGAAGCACATCCCCACACATGCAGAACTTACAGGAGAAGAGCTCCTTGATCAGATGTTGCTTGGCCGCCATCCCCTCACGTGTGTCACCACGGCCATGTGCAGGAGGGCACACAGGATCCTCCCCGAGATCCTCATTAATATCGACTGGGACAATGTGCCTGAGAGCAATGTTGTGGAGGATGGAACAGGCGAGAATGATCTTTGCCACATTCAGGGGTCCGTACTGTAAGGCACCGCCGGTCCTATCCAGACACCTGAAGCGACTCTTTAGAATGCCAAAGGTGCGCTCAATGACTGATAGGCTGGAGGCATGGGCCTCATTGTACCACATCTCTGCACCTGGCCGAGGGAGACGTACAGGGGTCAGCAACCAGTCACGACACCCATATCCTGCATCACCTGCAGAAAGAAACATTGTAAAGTCACATGTGAGATGATGGACCCATGGAATCACTGACGTAGCAACATCCAACTGGACAGCAGAGAAGCATGGACACACACATATGATGTCTCATCATTGCACATGATGGCAGTGCACCAGAGTCTGATGCTGGGAGCCCCAGAGCCCCAGGGAAGGCCAATGGGGGCAATGCACACCTACGGTACCATGCCCAAAGACACGTCGCAAACCTGTGCCCAGACAGCAGCAGTGGCTGCTGTGAGGGCATCTGTCTGCCAGTGGCATGGCATACTAGGAGGGGCAGAGATGCACAGTTGTGCAAGTATGTGACCATCATGATACAGCACACACAGAGCAGAGGCCAACGGAACACATCCCCGTGGGGGCCAGGTGGGAGTGGCAGTGGAGACAGGATAAAGTGGACAGACATGCAGCATACATGTGTGATAGCAGGTGCGCCTACATCTCAAGACACGTGTCACCCCCTACATGGCAAAAGAGGAGGCCCCATACACACTGTACACCATGTGGATGGTTCTGTGCCCCCAATCCTCCCCCCCCCAGATGGCACATGCAGAAACCTGTGGCACATGGGGTGGGAGAGGGACACACCCCACAGGCAGACATATGCACAACTGCCCGTGCAGTATGCCCGAGGCCAGGTACAGGAGCCATGGGCAAGCCAGAGGTGTCACACACAGCCATGGAGGGGACACACCATACGCGGCCAGACTGCCCCTGGACACGGGAGCTGGGTAACAGAACAGCAGAGGCAGGGAACAGCCCACACCACCTGTGTGCTGGGACACCCAGATGAGCACTAACACACACATGGTAGGCAGAGAGACGTGTGGTAGCGCACAGAGGTATGTGACCCCATCCCTGGCAACAGGGTGTGATGTAGTGTGAGGCCCACAATAGGCTGCACCCGGAAATAATACCACAATGTAAGGCATGCAGAGGACACAGATGACAATGGGGCCCCGTCAACCATATATGGTAGGCGCATGTTAGATATGGTGAATACCCACCCAGCAGGATGTAGTCCTCATATTGTCCGGCCTCAGACTGGCCGAACAGTGCCAAGTGCTACAGGATATAGGAGTCATGGGCTGACCCTGGGAACCGTGGAACCACATTCAGAATACGCATACTTGCATCACAAACAACCTGCACATTCAGGGAATGGAAGTGTTTGCGGTTGCGGTACAAAACCTCCCTGTCGCAACAGGACAGACTCGCGAAATGACCGCGGGAGAAACCCCGTATCCATGATCTCCTGAAACAGGGAGGTCAGGAAGGGGGCCAGCTGGGCGATGAAAGTACGATAGAACTCCACCGGGAGCCCATCGCGCCCAGGCAACTTCCCCAACGGCATGGCACGAATCGCCCTCTCTACCTCCACCTGCTGAATCGGAGCAGCTAGTGCAGCGACCTGCGCCTGAACCGCAGCCGAATACACTGGGGGAAGGCCCAAGTACTCGCGGATACGTGTGAGGTCTACGGGACGATCCCCAAACAGGTCCGAGAAGTATTCCCCCACCATCCGTAAAAGGTCCTCCTGAGAGGTGTGAAAGGTGCCGTCTGCGCCCCGCAGGGCCATCACCTCCCTACGCCGAACCCTCTCCCTGCAAGTTAGGAAGGGGTCTGAGGGGGAGACCCTACCGGCCGCCCCCTCGAAGCAAAGGGAGGCGTGGCGATCGTAAAGCAGGCCACGGAGCTGGACGCGCACCTCCTCCACCTCCTCCCGCGCTGCCCCTCGAGACACCAAACGATCCAGCGACCTCCGGAGGACAGTATAAGTGAGGTAGCGGGACCGAGCAATGGAGGTGCCCCGGGAGCGGAAGAGTTGGCGGGCACGCGTCTTCACCTCATCCCACCAAGCGCCACGGGAAGGGAAAATGCCCAACAGGGTCTCCTGGTCTGCGAGAAAGGCCAAGAACTCCTGGACCACCTCTGATGTAGCTAACAACTGCACATTCAGTCGCCACAGGCCAGGACCCCTGCTGAGCTCCTCGTGGGCCAGAAAGGACACGGAGAGGATGCAATGATCCGAAAAGTCAACCGCCTGCAGCTGCGGCGGGGAACACTCCACCCGAGCACTCACATATATCCGATCGATACGACTCCTGCAGGCCCCCCGGGAATAGGTGAAACCCGGTGACCGTGGAAAGGCCCGGTGATAAACATCCGCCAGGTCAGCCGTCCGGGTCACCTCAGCCAAAAAATGGCCATCGTAATGTGGAGGGCAATGCTCCCCCCCCTCGGTCCTGACGCAAGGTGGTGGTGTTAAAATCCCCTGCGAGAACCACCAAACGAAAGGTGTGTAAGTAAGGGCGAATGACCCAAAAAAGGGCCTTCCGCTCCCACCTAGACTGGGGGCCATATACCACCACGAAACGAAACCGGTGAGGCCCACAGTAGCCGTCTAAGAGCAAACACCGGCCCTGCTCCAGTTCCCACACATACTGCACCTGAAATAGGTGAGACGTGAACATAACCACCACTCCTGCGTAGGGCTGGGCCGCAAGGGACCAGTACGAAGGACCCCACCTCCACTCCCGCTTGGCCCGATGAAGGCTAGCGAGCGAGGTGAGCCTGGTCTCCTGCAAAAAGATGACATCCAGCCCACTCGTGGAAAGAAAATCATAGGCCGCAGCCCGCACCTGGTCCGTCAAAATACTGGCCACGTTGATAGTGGCGCACGAGAACGCAGGAGTGCACGCCATGCCTATTTCGAGTGCCGTGTCCCCTTCCTCCTCTTCTCACCAGCCCCATGATCCCCAGAATCCCACTTGCAGGACAAGCCCGCAAGCTGGAGCAACTCGTTGGGGTCCACGTCGACCACCTCGAGGATCTCCTCGTCCTCCTGTTCGACCCGGTCACCCCAGTGGGTGCTGGTGCCCCCGGGACCACCAGGCAAAGCTGACGCAAGGGCAAGCCCAGCCCCCACGGGATGAGGGGGCACAAACAGGTCAGGGGTCGGAGGAATGACCTCCTCCATGGGGTCCACCACCAGTGCCGCCGCCCCCTCCCCGTCCCCAGACAGAGACTGAGACAACATAACAGTGCCCACCCCCGCGGGGGAGGCCGGGACGGCCAGGTCAACAGGGGGCTCCTGCGAAGGCCCAGCACCCAACTGCGGAGGCAGGAGCCCGTCCTCCCTCACCCATTCCGGCAGCTTCTCCAGGGCTACCACCGGAAGCCGGGCGCCAGTATCCACACTTTTTGGAGGACCCTGACCGCGGCGGGCCTTCGGTATTTTCTGAGGCTGCCGCTGAGGAAGAGGGGCCGTCTCCGCCGCTAACCTTACCGAGCGCCGCACAGGGGGCCCTGCCTCCACAGGCAAGCCCTCATCCGCCTCAGCCGCATCAGTAGCCAAGAAGACGAAACGGTTGATGTCCAACACGGGCTCTACATCCAGCAATGGGGATGTCTCCCGTTTCTTCCTCTTGGACTTGCCGCCCTTAGAAGGGACAGTAGTCCATTTCGTAGGCGGCACCACCCGCAACCCCCTATCCTGTCGTGCAACGGCTACCTCCACCACATCAACCCTCTCCTCCATCCTACCCAAATCCCCTCCCCCGGGTGGCTCCCTCGGCTCAGTGGCCTCCTCCACCTTAGGGCTCCCGGGCACCTCCTGAGGGAGAGGGTCCTCCACAGCCTCCTCCCTCACAGGAGCCCGAGATGGGGTGACGGCATCCCCCCCAGTCCATTGTGTGATGCGGAGGGGCAGCGGGCAAAGGGGTGGCCCAACTCCCCGCAAAGGTTGCACCGGATGAGCAAACACCCGGCCGAGGCATGACCCCGTCCACCACAACGAGTGCAGACCTGCTCGGGACAGTTCATGCTCAGATGTCGGAATGAGCCACAGCGGTGACACTCGCGAGGTTGCCCGGGGTAGTAGCACAAGATGCGATCCCGACCGAGGAAAGCGGCCGAGGGCACGTGCTGCACGACATTGCCCACCTCACGCAAACGGATCTTACCCTTCCACGACCCGTCCCACACCCCTAGGGGCCCAGCGCCCTTAACCAGGGGTGCGAGAAGCACCGCATGACGCAACAACCAAAACTGGATGTCCTGCCCTGGGAGCGACTCATTCCTAACCAGGATGGTCACAGGTACCGCCCCCTGACGAGAGACAGGCACAACACAAAAAGTTGACTCACCCCCTCTGCTGCTGGTATTTGTCCCAGAAGACCTCCAGCCCCCGTCGCAGCATGAAGCTCACATCATATTCCACGGTGTTGCTCATGTGGATGAAGGCGTACAAATCCCCTGGGAGAAACCCCAGCCCAAGGACCATCCTGAGGACCTCTTCCCTGGCCGGAGGGGGCCCCTCCCCGGGCCACCGGATCTGCGCCATGTTGCGCCATCGAACCTCACCCCCTGCCCCACGGAATCCCCCCCACCCCCTTCCCCAACAGTAGAACCCCTCCTTGGGGGAATCCCCCCACCTCCTGCCCCACTGGATTGCCGCCCTGACCCCCTCAGGGCCTCCGTGAAGGTACGGGAGGACCCTGACCTAGTAGCAGCAACCTCCACCACCCCCGCCTGTATCCCAGAGGCCCACGAGGCCGACCCCTGTGAGGGCCCAGGGCCCCCAACCTCCAGCAACCGGGAGTCAGTGGGACTGGGGACCAACTGAACCAACACAGAGTCCGGGATATTACCCTCTCCTGCTCCCTGGGACCCAACGTGCATCCCCGTCCCCCCCTCCCCGATGCCTGCCGTCTGGACTCCAGGACTCCCTCAATTTGTAAAATCCTTGCGGCCACCTCCTGCTCCTCTGGGCCCTCCAGGGCCAACAGGAGAGCCGTCTGAAGCTCCTCTTCTGTAAGCCCCTGGAGACCCACGATCAATTCCCCAGATCCGCACACCCGTCCCTCATGCACAGCCCCTAACGAGGACCCTTCATCCACAACAGAGGGGGTGTCAGGAACCAGGACTGGGGAAGCCACCGTCTTCCCCTCCTTATCCTGCGTCCTCAGCTCCCCATCAATCCCTACCAAAGACACCGGCAGCCCTACAAACTGTGGAGCAGCAGCCACCTCCCCTGCAGCCAACACATGATCCCCACCTCCTGCAACTAAAGGGACAGGTCCCGGAAGGCGCAAAACAGCATCAGCAGCCCCTCCTGTAACCACTCCTGAAGCCTCTCCCCCAACCGGTACCCCCCCGGGGCTCCCAGCAATCTTTGGAACAGAGGGACTCCCGATCCCCCCCCCTTCTCCCCCCCCAACCCCAGATCCTACCTCACTGCCGGTTGGAACTGCAACACCACACAATCCGACGATGGGCAAAGCAGCAGCCTGAGCTCCAGCAGGGGATGCCTTCCCGCGAGCCGGGCTGCCCTCAATCTCACCACGGGATGCAGCAGGATCAGCCAGCCCCAACCGTGGGGGCTGCTGAACAGACAGGCAGCATCCCGCGGCGAGGGCATCCTGCCTCACCACTCCACAGGGCACGGATTGCACAGGGACATGTCCCCCACCCCCCGACGGGGCCTCGACCAATGGGAGGGCACTCTTTGTTGACTCCTCCCCCTTTCCGGCCCCCCCCCCGACATCCGACAGCCACTTCCGGGAACGCCGGGCTGCCATCTTGCAGCTGTCGGGGGGCCGGAAAAGCAGCCTGCAAAGGGGTGCCCCGGTGAAAAGGCTCCCCTCCAGTCTCCGGCTGTAGTGAAGTTCCCGTCCAATTCTGCAATACAGCAGCATCGGCAAAGCGGCAGCCATCTTGAAGGGACTCCTGGGATCCACTGCGATGCCGAAAATCAAAACAGACTGGAACAGCCATCCGAGGCAATGCTGCATCTCGGGAACCTTGTGGGAGCTGAACCGGGACCTCCAGAGGCACTTTCCACGCATCCTGCAGCAAATCGGACGAAAGAGCGATACCGGCCCCATACTTCCGGGCCGGCCCGGAAGTGACAGCAGGAAACCCCCGGTGGCCATCTTGCGGACACGCTGTAGCTGGGGAAAGCCCTGAAGACGCCTTCTCCATCGGGAAAGCCCTCGCAGACAGACTCTGATTGGGCGCTGAAATGACGTCATCTCGACGAACAGCCCGGTGGCCATCTTGCGGGAACCCAGCAGCAGATGGAGGCATCGGCAGGGCAGTAAACTGCAGCGGAGCTTGTTGCGGGCAGCGTGGAGCAGCTCTCCTCCACCTCCTCTGTCCTCCTGGACCATCGGCTCCCACCACCGACCCCAGTCCTTGCTCAGCCATCACCGGTGCTGCAGCAGCCGTCAGGGAAACAGGACGGGTCAAGACTCCTCCTGCAGACGCCGAGGCGCCATCTTGAAACAACGGGACCTGCAGACCCGGTACCAACTTCTCTGCCTCTTGGAAGCTAACAGCACTACTCCTACAGTCGGAGGGCACTCTTGGGTAAGTCGGCCTTTCAAAAGACAGGATGTTAGTTGGGATGGGTCCCCTCTCTTTCTCCATGCCACTCAGGAACTCCAGGGGCAGATAACGGGCCCCAGCTGGCCTTCCCACCCCTGAGGGCCCCCCCTGGACTACAGCTGAGATGGCGGCCCAGCGATCACGGTTACGATATACTTCGGTGAGGGACCCACAACTCTGAACCTTCAAGTATGTTATCCATTGGGTATTAACCTTAAGGGCCCGCTTCACCTCTTTGACCTGTTTCCGATAGGTCACCCAATCCTCCACGGGGATACTGGCCCGCAGGCCCTCCAGGTGGGAGCGCCGGGCCTGCAGCACACCCTCCTGGAGGCCCTTCAACATCCGGACAGCGGCCACCACTTCATCCGGAGCCCGTGCAGGCCCCGGGAAGGGTGGGGGGCCCACCCCCTCATCCTCATCCTCACTGGAGGAGGTAGAGACCTCCTCCAGGACCCGAGGCAGGGGGGGAATCCCACCACCCCCAGCACTTCCCTGGTGGCTTGCTGCAGAGCTCCAGGGCCTCCCCAGGGCCTCCCCCTGCCTCCCGCCGGCCTCCATACCCCCGTCAGTCAGGAACAGCGGGCCCTCTCCGGGGGGCAGCTGACCCATCCCCCCGGGCGTGTGGGTCCCTCCCCACCGGCTCTGTACAGTCCTACCGTCTCCTAGGGGGGCCCCCGCCTGGGGCACCAATCCCAGAGAAGAACCAGGCTCCAAAAGAGCAGGCAGGGGCCCACCAGGCTTAGCAGGCCCCTGGGCCTGGGCCTCTCCCACCGGAGGCGGCCCAGGACCCGACATCCTGGCTCAGGCAAGCAGGCAGGACCCAATTCCCCAGCAGGAGCTCAGGAAACACCAACCTCCCTCAGAGACAGCAAACAGGAAGTCAGGTGACAGGATGGGGGAAATTTTTAATGATAGACATGCAACAAGGTACAAAAACAAATGATAAACACACAAATGCAAAACAGTCCCATGCCCCCCAAAAACCCCCACCCACCCCGACAAAGCAGAGACAAGGACCCAACCCCCCCCCCGTGACCCACCCCAACCCACCACCACACCCAGCAAACCAACCCCCTGTGCCCAACCCCCCCAAACAGCAGCACACATCAGTCCCATGGCAGTCCAATGAAAGTCCAATGTCCAAATAACCCAGCTCCCCTCAAAACCCCCACCCACCCAACAAAAGCGAATCCCAGCATTGTCCTTGTCCATAATTCCCGGACTCCTCCACATCCCCACCCACCCCAACAAAAACAAAAGGCAGCATCGTCTTTGTCCATAAGTCCTAAAGTCCCGGACTCCCCCACTTCCCCACCCACCCCAACAGTTACATAAGGCAATAATATATACAAGAACTACCACACCATTATACCCTAACCAAACCCCCACCCCCAAAAACACCCAACACAGTCCCACACAAAACAGAATGTAGACCCACAACCCCCCCCCCCCCACAGCCCCCAAAACCACCCACCCCTCAGGCATCTTGCACGAAACAGCAATCCCCTGCCCCAAGACCACCCAAGAACCCCCTGCCCCACATACATTACCCTCCCCAAAGGAGCAACACCCACCTCACACAAGCAGAAACAACAAAAACAATATCCCCTAGCCCTTAACAAAAGCCCACAAAATGAAAGCAAAGTAAAACAACGAAACAATATAAACAAAACAGAACAATACTAATCTGACGATGCCGGATGGTGGAGCAGGATGCACGGAGGAGCAACGGCCAGCTGTGTTTTTCCTGACACAAGCCTCCCCCCCCCCCCACAACCCATGAGGGCTCCCCTCCCCTAACTCCCCCCCCTGGAACTGAGGAGCAGCTAGCCTACCCCCTCCCACCCCTGGATTCACGGGGGGCAGAGGGTGAGGTGACGCCACAGACGCTCCCAACGATGGGCCGCAACCACCCTCCTCTCGCATTGCGCCATGCCGGACACATCCTCCAGAATGTCCCGCACCACCTCGTCGAGGGGCAGGACCAACCCCCGGGCCGAGGCATAACCGCGCACACGCCACAGGTGGTAGTGCACTACGGCCGTGACAAGGTAGAGGGTCTCGGAGTCCTGTCTTGGGGGAAAGGACCAGGCCCCGTACACCCACTCCGCATACGTGAGGAGGGAAAGATCGGGCAGGTGAAGAGCAGCGGACACCAACCGGCAGGCTTCTACATTATAAGGGCACTGCCGGAGGAAATGTTCCATGGTCTCCAGCTGCTCTTCACAACCCGCCCTCGGACAGTTCCGCTCGGCCTGTGACCTGTACTTGAGGTTGTCCCTCATGTACAAACGCCCGTGGAAAGACAACCAGGCTACATCCCGAACTTTCTTCGGCAGCCGAGGGGAGTTCAACTGCTGAAGGCCCCGCTGCATCACGGCCGCCGGACAGTCCCGCAGGGCCCACCGTGGTTGAAAGTGGGAGGCGAGAACCATCCGATACAAGCCTTTCCGCCCTTGAGTTTGGGCGAGCGGGTCGGTCACCCCCCACCGCCGAATGAGCCCCACCATCTGAAAAACATACGATGGGGCCTGTTCCCTGCTCCGACGCACACGGGGGACCGAGGACGCCCCCTCCCACTGCTCCCAGAAGCGAGAATACCATGCCCGGTAGGAAGCCACCCACCAAACCCCACCCCCCTCCCGCATGCGATTCAGGTGAAACGCGATAGACAGGACGGACAGGAAGACAAGGGGGTGCAACATACCCAAACCGCCCTGCTCCCGGCCCAGGCAAACGATGTTGCGCTGGACAGGGTTCATGCGGTTACCCCACAGAAAACAGAAAAAGACAGCACTAACGGATGCCTGACAAGACGACGGAAGAACGAAGACCGTGGCCACGTGCAGAAAGAGGGGAAGCAGAAACGTCTTGAGGAGGGTGACTTTCTCCTCAAACGTATACCACCGCCCCCTCCACCGCAGCACCCGACACCGTGCAGTCTCAACACAACGAGCCCAATTGGACACCGCACAGTCCTCTGAACCGAAAACGAGGCCCAACACGCGGACCTCCCCCTGAGGAGGAGGAAAGGGGGCGCAGGAAGGCGGGGAGGCCTCCGAGGGGCCCAACCACAGTGTCTGGCACTTGCTGTGGTTAACAACAGAGTGGGCTACCTCCGAGTACTCCTCCACGGCCTCCCGCAGGGCCTCCACCCCCTCGGTACTGTCCACGTAAACTGAGACATCATCAGCGTAGGCCACAACAGACACAGGAGATGCACCAGGCGCCTCCAGGCCTCGCAACCCACCCGAGGACAATCTCCTGAGGAAGGGGTCGAGGGAGAAAACATACAGCAGGGGGCACAAAGGGCACCCCTGCCGCACCTCCGAGGCGACACAAAAAGGCCGTCCGAGCCACCCGTTAATAAACGGGAAGCTCACCCCCCCTCGGTACAGCACCTGCAAGACGAAGAGGAAACCTGCGGGGAGGCCGAAGTACTGAAGCACCATCCACAGGTACCGATGATTGACCCGGTCAAAAGCCTTGGACTGATCCAAGGAGACCAACCAGTGGTCCCGTTGAACAGACCGGCCTCTCTCGACCATCTCCCGAACCGTGGCGGCGGCGTCCAGAACCCCTCTCCCCTGAACCGAACAAAACTGGGAAGGTGACAGCAAAACACCCGACACCTCCACCAGTCGGTTGGCCAAGCACTTGGCCAAGATTTTCCGGTCCGCGTTCAACAGAGAGAGCGGCCGCCAACAATCCAAAGAGCTATCGTCCGTCCCCTTGGAGAGCAGCAACAGGACAGACTCGCGAAATGACCTCGGGAGAAACCCCGTATCCATGATCTCCTGAAACAGGGAGGTCAGGAAGGGGGCCAGCTGGGCGATGAAAGTACGATAGAACTCCACCGGGAGCCCATCGCACCCAGGCACCTTCCCCAACGGCATGGCACGAATCGCCCTCTCTACCTCCACCTGCTGAATCGGAGAAGCTAGTGCATCGACCTGCGCCTGAACCACAGCCGAATACACCGGGGGAAGGCCCAAATACTCACGGATACGTGTGAGGTCTACAGGACGATCCCCAAACAGGTCCGAAAAGTATTCCCCCACCATACGTAAAAGGTCCTCCTGAGAGGTGTGAAAGGTGCCGTCCGCGCCCCGCAGGGCCATCACCTCCCTACGCTGAACCTTCTCCCTGCAAGTTTGGAAGGGGTCTGGGGGGGAGACCCTACCGGTCATCCCCTCGAAGCACAGGGAGGCATGGCGATCGTAAGGCAGGCCACGGAGCTGGACGCGCACCTCCTCCACCTCCTCCCACGCTGCCCCTCGAGACACCAAACGATCCAGCGACCTCCGGAGAACAGTATAGGTGAGGTAGCGGGACCGAGCAATGGAGGTGCCCCTGGAGCGGAAGAGTTCGCGGGCACACGTCTTCACCTCATCCCACCAAGCTCCACGGGAAGGGAAAATGCCCAACAGGGTCTCCTGGTCTGCGAGAAAGGCCAAGAACTCCTGGACCACCTCTGATGTAGCTAACAACTGCACATTCAGTCGCCACAGGCCAGGACCCCTGCTGAGCTCCTCGTGAGCCAGGAAGGACACGGAGAGGACGCAATGATCCGAGAAGGCAACCGCCTGCAGCTGCGGCGGGGAACACTCCACCCGAGCACTCACATATATCCGATCGATACGACTCCTGCAGGTCCCCCGAGAATAGGTGTAACCCGGTGACCGTGGAAAAGCCCGGTGGTAAACATCCGCCAGATCGGCCGTCTGGGTCACCTCAGCCAAAAAATGGCCATCGTAATGCGGAGGGCAATGCTCCCCCCCTCGGTCCTGACGCAAGGTGGTGGTGTTAAAATCCCCTGCCAGGACCACCAAACGAGAGGTGTGTAGGTAAGGGCGAATGACCCTGAAAAGGGCCTTCCACTCCCACCTAGACTGGGGGCCATAGACCACCACAAAACGAAACCGGTGAGGCCCACAGAAGCCGTCTAAGAGCAAACACCGGCCCTGCTCCAGTTCCCACACATACTGCACTTGAAATCGGTTAGATGTGAACAAAACCGCCACCCCTGCGTAGGGCTGGGTCGCAAGAGACCAGTACGAAGGGCCCCACCTCCACTCCCGCTTTGCCCGATGAAGGCTAGCGAGCGAGGTGAGCCTGGTCTCCTGCAGAAAGATGACATCCAACCCACTCGTAGAAAGAAAATCATAGGCCGCAGCCCGCGCCTGGTCTGTCAAAATGCTAGCCACGTTGATCGTGGCGCACGAGAACGCAGGAGTGCCCGCCATACCTATTTCGAGTGCCGTGTCCCCTTCCTCCTCTTCTCCCCAACCCCGGGATCCCCAGAATCCCGCTTGCAGGACAAGCCTGCAAGCTGGAGCGGCTCGTCAGGATCCACGTCGACCACCTCGAGGATCTCCCCATCCTCCTGTTCAACCCTATCACCCCAGTTGGTGCTGGTGCCCTCGGGACCACCAGGCAAAGCTGTCGTGAGGGCAACTCCAGTCCCCACGGAATGAGGGGGCAAAAACAGGTCAGGGGTCGGAGGAATGACCTCCTCCGTGGGGTCCACCACCAGTGCCGCCGCCCCCTCCCCATCCCCGGACAGAGACTGAGACAACAGAACAGTGCCCTCCCCCGCAGGGGAGGCCGGGGCGGCCGGGTCAGCAGGGGGCTCCTGCGAAGGCCCAGCACCCAACTGCGGAGGCAAAAGCCCGTCCTCCCTCACCCCCTCCGGCAGCTTCTCCAGGGCAACTACCGGAAGCCGGGTGCCAGTATCCACACTCTTAGGAGGACCCTGACCGCGGCGTGCCTTCAAAATTTTCTGAGGCCGCCGCTGAGGAAGAGGGGCCGCCTCTGCCGCTAACTGTACCGAACGCCGCACAGGAAGCCCTGCCTCCACAGGCAAGCCCTCATCCGCCTCAGCCACATCAGTAGCCAAGAAGACGAAACGGTTGACGTCCAACACGGGCTCTACCTCCAGCAAAGGGGAGGTCTCCCGCTTCTTCCTCTTGGACTTGCCACCCTTAGAAGAGACGGTAGTCCATTCCTCAGGCGGCACCACCCGCAACCCCCTATCCTGTTGTGCAACAACAACCTCCACCACATCAACCCGCTCCTCCATCCTACCCAAATCCCCTCCCCCGGGTGGCTCCCTCGGCTCAGTGACCTCCTCCACCTTAGGGCTCCCCAGCACCTCCTGAGGGAGAGGGACCTCCACCACCTCCTCCCCCACAGGGGCCCGAGATGGGGTGACGACATCCCCCCCCCGGTCCATTGTGTGATACGGAGGGGCAGCGGGCAAAGGGGTGGCCCAATTCCCCACAAAGTTTGCACCGGATGAGCAAACACCCGGCTGAGGCATGACCCCGTCCACCACAACGAGTGCAGACCTGCTTGGGACAGATCATGCTCAAATGGCGGAATGAGCCACAGCGGTGACACTCGCGAGGTTGCCCGGGGTAGTAGCACAAGATGCGATCCCGACCGAGGAAACCGGCCGAGGGCACATGCTGCACGACGTTACCCACCTCACGCAAACGGATCCGACCCTTCCACGACCCGTCCCACACCCCTAGGGGCCCAGCGCCCTTAACCAGGGGTGCGAGAAGCACCGCATGACGCGACAGCCAAAACTGAATGTCTTGCCCTGGGAGCGACTCATTCCTCACCAGGATGGTCACAGGTACCGCCCCCTGGCGAGAGATAGGCACAACACGAAAGTTGACCCCCCCCCCGCCCCCTCTGCTGCTGGTATTTGTCCCAGAAGACCTCCAGCCCCCGTCTCAGCATGAAGCTAACATCGTATTCCACGCTGTTGCTCATGTGGATGAAGGCATACAGGTCCCCTGGGAGGAACCCCAGCCCAAGGACCATCCTCAGGACCTCTTCCCTGGCTGGAGGGGGCCCCTCCCCAGCCCACCGGATCTGCGCCACGTTGCGGCGCCTGGTCTCACCCCCCCCGCCATGCAAACCTCCCCCACCCCCCTCCCCCCCAAAAGAACCTCTCCGAGGAGGAGCCCCCCCACCCCCTCCCCCAGGAGCAGACCCCGCTGGCCCCCGGAGGGCCTCCGCAAATGAACGAGAGGGCCCCGCCGGAGTAGCAGCGGAACCCCCCACTAACCCCTGTGACCCAGAGGCCCGGGATACTGGCCTCTGGGAAGACCCCTGCGAACTGCCAGGATCCCTAACCACCAATAAATGGGAATTGGTGGGACTGGGGACCACCAACGGGGCTGAAGGTGAGGCAGTTAGACTCCCTAACCCCCCCTCCTGTGATCCTCCACTTATCCCCCCCTTCCCCAAGACCCCCTGCCGGGACTCCAACAGCCGCTCTATATGGACGGCCCGAGCCGCCCCCTCCTGACCGTCCTGACTGCCCAAAGCCACCAACAAGGCAGTCTGGAGCTCCTCCTCGGTAAGCCCCTCCAGGCCCTCAATCCCCCCACCATCCCCGAACCCCCCTCCTAATCCGGAGACCATAACCCGGGTCTCCCCCACCCCCACAGGAATGACTGTGTTTCCACCCCCTCCCCCACACACCTCCGCACCCACCTCCCCTGGGCGATCACCAACCATCCCGACCCCCTCAGCCTCCTTCATACCCACAAGCTCTCCAGGAGCCTCCACCATCCCACTATAACAAGCCTCCAAAAGCCGTGCTGGCGGAGCCACACACCCCTCCGGGAGCAAAGCAGAGTCCAGGCGCTGCTGAAAAACCCCATCATCCCCTTGTACCGCAACGCCACCGGGCAGCCCCCTATCCACTGGGTCCCCCGGGGCCACCGGGAGCAAGGCAAGCCCCCCCGACCCCCCTCCCCGCTCCCCCCTCACTTCCCCAAGGCTTACCTGGCCTCCAGTGCCCCCAGAGGACCCAGACCGCGACTGCTGCTGGCTCTGTAGATGTCGGGAAGGGGATCCCTCCGCCCAGGCTCCAGCGGGGACGTCCATCCCGCGAGCCGGGCCAACCGCATCCCCCCCCCCACCACGAGAGGCGGCCAGGCCAGGCAGCCCCAATGAAGGGGGCCCCTGGGCGGCCAAGCCGCATCCCAAAGCGCTCCAGGCATCCTGCTCCACATCCTGCACCAAGGGACAAACTGTAGCAGGAGCTGATATCTTCGGTCCCACAGAAGGCAGCGCTGCAAAGCCGGACCAGCTCCAAAGCTCTCCCGATCCCCGCTGACCAGATTGCCAGGTCGTGGAAGACGCCAAGGGGCCATCGCGTCCAGCAGTAGAACCAGGCAAGGGGGCAGCACTCAGAAGGGGAACCTCCGAAACAGCCCCAACGCTGACAGCCGGTTTCCTGAGGCCGCCGGAAGTGACGACATCCCGGCGGCCATCTTGCTTGTAGTCCCGTCGATGCTGCTGAGAAGGGACGCCCGACAAAGGAGACAGAGGAGCACCGATCAGCCCTCCCCCAGCCGGGGGGAGCCCGACGAAGGTCCCAAAAGACCCCCTCCGATCCCCCGCAAGCAAAACGGGAACAGCTGCCGACTGGGTGCCAGACCTCCGGGCCGACCCGGAAGTGACATCACTGCCACTCCGGCGGCCATCTTGGAAACGTTGTGGGGCCAGGGGAAGCCCGGGAAACACCTCCATTGCTGGGGCAGCCCTCTCCGGATTGGAGAGCTCACGGCAAGCATCAGACGGAGGGACGTCACTACCTGCAGATACCCGGCGGCCATCTTTGGAAATCCCAGCAGCTGATGGCAAGGTCGGAGGGACTCCAAAACGCGGCGAAAATGCCTGCAAAAGGTGGGGATCAGCGCCGCTCTTCTCCTTCTCTCCAGCCACAGTCTGTGCATCCAAAACCGCCGCTGTCACACGCGGCACCTCAGAACAGGGTACAGCAGCCTCCGGAGGTGCAGGGCGGGCCGACACCATACCCCCAGACGCCGAATCACCATCTTGAAGGGGAGACTGCAGCAGGGAAGGCAGCCTGGCTCCAGCCATCTCAGATGGAACACTCAACTCCGGGATCCATCACCCACGATCACCCCCGGGTAAGGAGGATTCAGCAGGGGTCGGGGGACACTCAAAGCTGGGATAGAGCTGATAGCTGTCTTTCCAGCAGCCTTAAACTGCAAAGGGGGGTAGGGAGCCCTAGCCTGCCTGCCCACCCCCGAGGGCCCCCCCCGGACTGCGGCACCAATAGCGGCCCAGCGGTCTTGATTCCGATATACCTCCGTGAGGGACCCACATCCCTGAGCTCTTAGGTAAGCCACCCATCGGCGCTTACCCTTAAGGGCCCGCTTCACAGTTCTCACTTGTTGGCAATACGGCAACCAGCCCTCCCCAGGCACCAGGGCCTGCATGCTCTCGAGATGGGAGAGCTGGGCCTGCAGCAGGGTGGCCTCCTCCTGGAGACCCTGAAGCATCCTAACCGCAGCCACCACTTCCTCCGGAGCCCTTGCGGGCCCCGGGAAAGGCGGTGGGCCCATCCCCTCCGCCTCATCCTCACTAGAGGAGGTAGAGGCCTCCTCCAGGACCCGAGGCGGAGGGGGAACCCCACCACCACCACTACTGCTGCCCCAGCGGCTCGGAACGGAGCGCCGGGGCCCCCCCGGGGCCTCCCCGTGCCACCACCCGGCCTCTACACCCGTCCTGGGCAGACAAAGAGGGCCCTCTCCAGGGGGCAGCTGGCCTAGCCCCCTGGGCGTGTGGGTCCCTCCCCAGCAGCCTACCGCAGTCCTACCTGGATAACAAGGGGCCCCCTCCTGGGGTACCGATCCCACAGCAGAGCCAGGTTCCGAAATGATAGGCAGGGGCCCACCAGGCTTGGCAGGCCCCTGGCCCTGGGCCTCTCCCGCCGGAGGCGGCCCAGGACCCGACATCCTGGCTCCAACAAGCAGGCAGGGCCCTACTCCCCAGCAGGAGCTCCACCAACCAACCGCTCCTCCCTCTCGCACCAGGAACAGGAACAGGAAACAGGAAGCAGGAACAGGAAGTGAGGATGGGGGAAATTTTTAATGATAGACAAGCAACAAGGTACAAAAACAAATGATACACACACACATGCAAACCAGTCCCATGCCCCCCCCAAACCCCCACCCACCCTGACACAGCACAGACAAGGAACCAAACCCCCCCCCGTGACCCACCCCAACCCACCACCACACCCGGCAAACCAACCCCCCGTGCCCAAACCCCCCTAACAGCAGCACAACAAGTCCAAGTGCAGTCCATTTATCGGAAACAAAAGAAAACCAAATGTCCATACATCCCCGTTCCCCAAACCCCACCCCCCCCAACAAAAGCAAAACAAATGCAGCAATGTCCGGGTCCATAAAGTCCCAGCTGCCCCAACCCTCCCACCCAACCCAAGAAAACAAAACAGGAACATACCAACAAATCATAACCCACCCCAACCAAACACCCACCCCCCAACAACACCCAACATAGTCCCATACAAACAAATGAAACCCCCACAAACCCCCACCCCAACCCCCCCTCAGAAACATCCCCCTCAACAATCCCGCAATACACATCAAAACCCCACCTCCCCCCCCCCAAACCCACCCAAAAACCCCCCTTCCCCACACATACCACCCACCCCAAATGAAAAATACCCACCCTACACAAACAAGAGAAACAAAAGGAACAACAAAGGACCCTCTGGCCCAATCCCAACAAATGCCCACAAAAATAACCAAAGGAAACAATACCAAAACAATAGAACTAAAGCAAAACAAAACAATGCACAAAAACCCAATGCCGGATGGTGGAGCAGGATGCACGGATGAGTGGCGGCTAGCTGTTGCACCCCCCCCCCCCCCCCATGAGGACTCCCCTCCCCTACCCCCCCCCCCACTGAGGATCACTCAGCCCAACCCCTCCCCCCCCCCCCGGATTCACGGGGGGCGGAGGGTGAGGTGACGCCACAGACGCTCCCAACGATGGGCCTCCACCACCCTCCTCTCGCGTTGCGCCATGCCGGACACTTCCTCCAGAATGTCCCGCACCACCTCGTCGAGGGGCAGGACCAACCCCCGGGCCGAGGCATACCCGCGCGCACGCCACAGGTGGTAGCGCACTACGGCCGTGACGAGGTAGAGGGTCTCGGAGTCCTGCCTTGGGGGAAAGGACCAGGCCCCGTACACCCACTCCGCATACGTGAGGAGGGAAAGATCGGGCAGGTGAAGAGCAGCGGAAACCAACCGGCAGGCTTCTACATTATATGGGCACTGCCGGAGGAAATGTTCCATGGTCTCTGGCTGCTCTTCACAACCCGCCCTCGGACAGTTCCGCTCGGCCTGTGACCTGTACTTGAGGTTGTCCCTCACGTACAAACGCCCGTGGAAAGACAACCAGGCTACATCCCGAACTTTCTTCGGCAGTCGAGGGGAGTTCAACTGCTGAAGGCCCCGCTGCATCGTATCCGCTGGACAGTCCCGCAGGGCCCACCGTAGTTGAAAGTGGGAGGCGAGAACCATCCGATACAAGCCTTTCCGCCCTTGAGCTTGGGCGAGCGGGTCGGTCACCCCCCACCGCCGAATGAGCCCCACCATCTGAAACACATACAATGGGGCCTGTTCCCTGCTCCGACGCACACGGGGGACCGAGGACGCCCCCTCCCACTGCTCCCAGAAGCGAGAATACCATGCCCGGTAGGAAGCCACCCACCAAACCCCACCCCCCTCCCGCATGCGATTCAGGTGAAACGCGATAGACAGGACGGACAGGAAGACAAGGGGGTGCAACATACCCAAACCGCCCTGCTCCCGGCCCAGGCAAACGATGTTGCGCTGGACAGGGTTCATGCGGTTACCCCACAGAAAACAGAAAAAGACAGCACTAACGGACGCCTGACAAGACGACGGAAGAACGAAGACCGTGGCCACATGCAGAAAGAGGGGAAGCAGAAACGTCTTGAGGAGGGTGACCTTCTCCTCAAACGTATACCTCCGCCCCCTCCACCGCAGCACCCGACACCGTGCAGACTCAACACAACGAGCCCAATTGGACACCGCACAGTCCTCCGAACCGAAGACGAGGCCCAAAATGCGGACCTCCCCCTGAGGAGGAGGAAAGGGGGCGCAGGAAGGCGGGGAGGCCTCCGAGGGGCCCAACCACAGCGTCTGGCACTTGCTGTGGTTAACAACAGAGTGGGCTACCTCCGAGTACTCCTCCACGGCCTTCCGCAGGGCCTCCACCCCCTTGGTGCCGTCCACGTAAACTGAGATATCGTCAGTGTAGGCCACGACAGACACCAGAGACGCACCAGGCGCCTCAAGGCCTCGCAACCCACCCGAGGACATACAGCAGGGGGCTCAAAGGGCACCCCTGCCGCACCCCCGAGGCGACACAAAAAGGCCGTCCGAGCCACCCGTTGATAAACGGGAAGCTCACCCCCCCTCGGTACAGCACCTGCAAGACGAAGAGGAAACCTGCGGGGAGGCCGAAATACTGAAGCACCACCCACAGGTACCGATGATTGACCCGGTCAAAAGCCTTGGACTGATCCAAGGAGACCAACCAGTGGTCCCGTTGAACAGACCGGCCTTTCTCGACCATCTCCCGAACCGTGACGGCGGCGTCCAGAACCCCTCTCCCCTGAACCGAACAAAACTGGGAAGGTGACAGCAAAACACCCGACACCTCCACCAGTCGGTTGGCCAAACACTTGGCCAAGATTTTCCGGTCCGCGTTCAACAGAGAGAGCGGCCGCCAACAATCCAAAGAGCTATCGTCCGTCCCCTTGGAGAGCAGCAACAGGACAGACTCGCGAAATGACCGCGGGAGAAACCCCGTATCCATGATCTCCTGAAACAGGGAGGTCAGGAAGGGGGCCAGCTGGGCGATGAAAGTACGATAGAACTCCACCGGGAGCCCATCGCGCCCAGGCACCTTCCCCAACGGCATGGCACGAATCGCCCTCTCTACCTCCACCTGCTGAATCGGAGCAGCTAGTGCATCGACCTGCGCCTGAACCACAGCCGAATACACCGGGGGAAGGCCCAAATACTCACGGATACGTGTGAGGTCTACGGGACGATCCCCAAACAGGTCCGAAAAGTATTCCCCCACCATACGTAAAAGGTCCTCCTGAGAGGTGTGAAAGGTGCCGTCCGCGCCCCGCAGGGCCATCACCTCCCTACGCTGAACCTTCTCCCTGCAAGTTTGGAAGGGGTCTGGGGGGGAGACCCTACCGGTCGTCCCCTCGAAGCACAGGGAGGCGTGGCGATCGTAAAGCAGGCCACGGAGCTGGACGCGCACCTCCTCCACCTCCTCCCGCGCTGCCCCTCTAGACACCAAACGGTCCAGCGACCTCCGGAGAACAGTATAGGTGAGGTAGCGGGACCGAGCAATGGAGGTGCCCCGGGAGCGGAAGAGTTCGCGGGCACGCGTCTTCACCTCATCCCACCAAGCGCCACGGGAAGGGAAAATGCCCAACAGGGTCTCCTGGTCTGCGAGAAAGGCCAAGAACTCCTGGACCACCTCTGATGTAGCTAACAACTGCACATTCAGTCGCCACAGGCCAGGACCCCTGCTGAGCTCCTCGTGAGCCAGGAAGGACACGGAGAGGACGCAATGATCCGAGAAGTCAACCGCCTGCAGCTGCTGCGGGGAACACTCCACCCGAGCACTCACATATATCCGATCGATACGACTCCTGCAGGTCCCCTGGGAATAGGTGTAACCCGGTGACCGTGGAAAAGCCCGGTGGTAAACGTCCGCCAGATCAGCCGTCCGGGTCACCTCAGCCAAAAAATGGCCATCGTAATGCGGAGGGCAATGCTCCCCCCCTCGGTCCTGACGCAAGGTGGTGGTGTTAAAATCCCCTGCCAGGACCACCAAACGAGAGGTGTGTAAGTAAGGGCGAATGACCCTGAAAAGGGCCTTCCGCTCCCACCTAGACTGGGGGCCATAAACCACCACAAAACGAAACCGGTGAGGCCCACAGAAGCCGTCTAAGAGCAAACACCGGCCCTGCTCCAGTTCCCACACATACTGCACTTGAAATCGGTTAGACGTGAACAAAACCGCCACCCCTGCGTAGGGCTGGGTCGCAAGGGACCAGTACGAAGGGCCCCACCTCCACTCCCGCTTTGCCCGATGAAGGCTAGCGAGCGAGGTGAGCCTGGTCTCCTGCAGAAAGATGACATCCAACCCACTCGTAGAAAGAAAATCATAGGCCGCAGCCCGCGCCTGGTCTGTCAAAATGCTAGCCACGTTGATCGTGGCGCACGAGAACGCAGGAGTGCCCGCCATACCTATTTCGAGTGCCGTGTCCCCTTCCTCCTCTTCTCCCCAACCCCGGGATCCCCAGAATCCCGCTTGCAGGACAAGCCTGCAAGCTGAAGTGGCTCGTCAGGGTCCACGTCGACCACCTCGAGGATCTCCCCGTCCTCCTGTTCGACCCTATCACCCCAGTGGGTGCTGGTGCCCTCGAGACCACCAGGCAAAGCTGTCGCGAGGGCAACTCCAGTCCCCACGGAATGAGGGGGCAAAAACAGGTCAGGGGTCGGAGGAATGACCTCCTCCGTGGGGTCCACCACCAGTGCCGCCGCCCCCTCCCCATCCCCGGACAGAGACTGAGACAACAGAACAGTGCCCCCCCCCGCGGGGGAGGCCGGGACGGCCGGGTCAACAGGGGGCTCCTGCAAAGGCCCAGCACCCAACTGCGGAGGCAAAAGCCCGTCCTCCCTCACCCGCTCCGGCAGCTTCTCCAGGGCAACTACCGGAAGCCGGGTGCCAGAATCCACACTCTTAGGAGGACCCTGACCGCGGCGTGCCTTTGAAATTTTCTGAGGCCGCCGCTGAGGAAGAGGGGCCGCTTCCGCCGCTAACTGTACCGAACGCCGCACAGGAAGCCCTGCCTCCACAGGCAAGCCCTCATCCGCCTCAGCCACATCAGTAGCCAAGAAGACGAAACGGTTGACGTCCAACACGGGCTCTACCTCCAGCAATGGGGAGGTCTCCCGCTTCTTCCTCTTGGACTTGCCACCCTTAGAAGAGACAGTAGTCCATTCCTCAGGTGGCACCACCTGCAACCCCCTATCCTGTTGTGCAACAACAACCTCCACCACATCGACCCGCTCCTCCATCCTACCCAAATCCCCTCCCCCGGGTGGCTCCCTCGGCTCAGTGACCTCCTCCACCTTAGGGCTCCCGGGCACCTCCTGAGGGAGAGGGACCTCCACCACCTCCTCCCTCACAGGGGCCCGAGATGGGGTGACGACATCCCCCCCCGGTCCATTGTGTGATGCGGAGGGGCAGTGGACAAAGGGGTGACCCAATTCCCCACAAAGGTTGCACCGGATGAGCAAACACCCGGCCGAGGCATGACCCCGTCCACCACAACGAGTGCAGACCTGCTCGGGACAGTTCATGCTCAGATGGCGGAATGAGCCACAGCGGTGACACTCGCGAGGTTGCCCGGGGTAGTAGCACAAGATGCGATCCCGACCGAGGAAACCGGCCAAGGGCACGTGCTGCACGACGTTACCCACCTCACGCAAACGGATCCTACCCTTCCATGACCCGTCCCACACCCCTAGGGGCCCAGCGCCCTTAACCAGGGGTGCCAGAAGCACCGCATGACGTGACAGCCAAAACTGGATGTCCTGCCCTGGGAGCGACTCATTCCGCGCCAGGATGGTCACAGGTACCGCCCTCTGAAGAGAGACAGGCACAACGAGAAAGTTGACCCCCCCCCGCCCCCTCTGCTGCTGGTATTTGTCCCAGAAGACCTCCAGCCCCCGTCTCAGCATGAAGCTAACATCGTATTCCACGCTGTTGCTCATGTGGATGAAGGCATACAAGTCCCCTGGGAGGAACCCCAGCCCAAGGACCATCCTCAGGACCTCTTCCCTGGCTGGAGGGGGCCCCTCCCCGGCCCACCGGATCTGCGCCACGTTGCGGCGCCTGGTCTCACCCCCCCCCCGCCACGCAAACCTCCCCACCCCCCTCCCCCCCAAAAGAACCTCTCCGATGAGGAGCCCCCCCACCCCCTCCCACAGGAGCAGACCCCGCTGGCCCCCGGAGGGCCTCCGCAAATGAACGAGAGGGCCCCGCCGGAGTAGCAGCGGAACCCCCCACCGACCCCAGTGACCCGGAGGCCCGGGAGACTGGCTGCAGGGAAGACCCCTGCGAACTGCCAGGAGCGCCAACCACCAATGAATGGGAATTGGTGGGACTGGGGACCACCAAGGGGGCTGAAGTTGAGGCAGGGAGACTCCCTGACCCCCCCTCCTGTGATCCTCCACTTATCCCCCCCTCCCCCAAGACCCCCTGCCGGGACTCCAACAGCCGGTCTATATGGACAGCCCGAGCCGCCCCCTCCTGGCCGTCCTGACTGCCCAAAGCCACCAACAAGGCAGTCTGGAGCTCCTCCTCGGTAAGCCCTTCCAGGCCCTCAAGCCCCCCACCATCCCCGGCCCCCCCTCCTAACCCCGAGGCCGTAACCCGGGTCTCCCCCACCCCCACAGGAATGACTGTGTTTCCACCCACTCCCCCACACACCTCCGCACCCACCTCCCCTGGGTGATCACCAACCATCCCGACCCCCTCAGCCTCCTTCATACCCACAAGCCCTCCAGGAGCCTCCACCGTCCCACTATAAAAAGCCTCCAAAAGCCGTGCTGGCGGAGCCGCACACCCCTCCGTGAGCAAAGCAGAGTCCGGGCGCTGCTGAAAAACCCCATCATCCCCTTGTACCGCAACACCACCGGGCAGCCCCCCATCCACTGGGTCCCCTGGGGCCACCGGGAGCAAGGCAAGCCCCCCCGACCCCCCTCCCCGCTCCCCCCCCCCACTCCCCCAAGGCTTACCTGGTGCATTCCCTGGTGATACCATGACTGTTCATCAGACAGGGCCTGTCTGTTGCAGTGCATGGCATCCACCTACACAGGGCTAGGCCACGGTCTGCTCTGGGCAGCTGCTACTGCCCCCTCCACCACCAATATCCCTCTGCCACCTTCTGCTGGTTGTGATGGTGGAGCGCAGTCTCAGGCCATCCAGTGTGCAGGTAGGCGGCTGCCTATGGTGCGGGTTCTGGGGTAGGGGTGCCTGCATAGGTGTCTATGCTTCCCCCCAGCACCGCCTGTCAATGTTCCGTGCCCTAGGGGGTAGCTGCTGGGTACTATCCCCTGTGACACTGTGGGAAACACAGTCGTGCCCATGTTCGGCCTTCAGCAGTTGCTTTTTGGCTGCTTTGCTGTTTCAGCATTCGTATGGACCACATAGGCATCACCCTAGTCCGCACTGTGGCCCAGCTGCACCACAGTATGTGCCGCCTGCGGCCCTCTGTATCCCCTTTTCCGGCATCTGTCCAGTTGCCGTTCTGACATGCCCACCCTGCTGTTGTGGGACATGTGCACGCCATAGGACACCTGTCCAATCACAAGGGAAAGCCCTGATCAGCGCTATTTCACTGTGGGCTCATTCACCTTGTATGGGGACGGAGCATAGACCCTTCCACGATTAATAATGTTTTTTGGAGCTTTCTCGGGGGGGGGGGAGGGTTTGCTGTTTCCTATTAATATCACTATTGGCCAGCTTGGTTGTGTTTGTTTTCCAGTTTGTTGGGGTCATTTTCGCTGTTTATGTGCCCTTTTGTTCTGTGCACATGTATCACACTTCTCACTTTTCTGTAGGTTTCCCTGCTTATGCTGTACATTGCTGACACTTAAATGGTTTCTCTCCCCTGCAAATGTGCATGTAACGGCAGGTTTTCAATCGCGTTGAGATTCAGCTCTTCATATCAGCGCGTTAGTGTGAATGGAGCCTCTCCCCGCCCACTCTCCGCCCATTGACCCCTTCTCTCCGCCCTCTCTCCACCTTCTGCGGTATTTTACAGCGCCGCGGAACGTCTACGATCGTTAAGCCACATTAACGCGCGTTATGAGACGTTAACGATCATTAACGTCTCATAACGCGCGTTAACGCTGCTTAACGATTGTTAACGTTACATAACGCGCGTTATGCACCATTACCGCAGTTTAGTAAACATGCCCCTTAGTATCCGTATTTTATTGTAGATGGATTTGGTGGTGTTCTTTATGTGTTCTTTGAAGTTGAGCTGTTGGTCTAATGCATTGCATTTTGCAAGTAGCGTATTACAGATTTACATGGAAGCTCTGCATCTCGCACCTTCAATGAAGTGGGGGGAGAGAAGTTCTTGTTCTTGGTTATGAATAGTACCTCAGTTTTCTTAAAGTTTATGCGTAGATTCTGTGATAAGAGCCAATCAGTGATTGTGTTGAAGTACTCTATTAGTGGGGAGAGGTCAGGGTGCATGATTTTGATTGGTGTGAAAATCAAGACATTGTCTGCATAGATCAAACTGGATATATTAAAGGTTGCATATAAATGTTGAAAAGTAGAGCAGATTTGGAGGATCCTTGGGGTACTCCCTGTTGTTGGTGGAATGGTTCAGATGTTGATGGTCCTATCCGTACATGTTGCCAACGGTCATCTAGATAGGATTTGCACCATTCCCAGGCCAAGCCATGAATTCCCTTTTCCTGAAGGCGAGAGAGGAGTTGCTCATGGTTAACAGAATCAAATGCAACAGCGATTTTGAGGAAGATGAGTACAAACCCATTTTCGATTTTGTCAATACCTCTAGATAAGGTGTTGATAAGTAAGGTGAGTAGAGTTTCAACACCATGGGATTCTCGGAAACCATGCTGGCAGGAATCAAGAGGGGCTGATATGTCGATGTGTTGCTGCAGTTGCATTTGAACCACCTTCTTGATAATTTTAGCTAGAAGAGGTATGCTCAAGATCGGGCGATATGAGTCTGTCCTTGCCGGGTCAAGATTGTTGTTTTTCAGGAGAGGGCATATAGACATTTGTTTAAGAGCTGCTGGGAATGTTCCTGCTGCGAAGGAGAGCTTCATGATGTAGGCTAGAGTTGGGCTGAGTTCTGCACGCATCGTTCTGACCCAGTAAGCAGGATATTGTAGGTTGATATATATATAAATAAGTTGGAGGAACCTGAAGGGCTGTAGTGAGGGAGGGATAGTAGCAGGTTGAGCTTCTTACTTGAGAGATCAGGAGCAGTGCAAGGATGATGTTATGTAAATGGTGTGGAGAGAGCCAGATGAGGTGTTGCTGCTTCGGGAGACATTTGTGAAGCTTAAACGATTGTTGTATAGATATTGATGGGAGGTTATTGCAGTCTTTCTGCTCCATGTCTGAGGTAAGGTACTCACAGTTTCTAGATTTCTTAATCTTACGGTTGAAGGAGATGTCGGTCCTTGCCACTGAACCGCGCACCTTCATCCCGCTCCTGCAGTTGGTTCCACTCGCGCTGCTCTCTCTCAGAATCCTCGATGCAGAAGCTCAAGAGTCAGTAGACATATTCTTCTGTACCCCCAGGTAGAGAGGCCAGAGACCTCGACGCCCTGGAGTGCAAGTGCTACCAGGGGTCTATGTTGGGCTGCTGGATACAAACCTATGATTTCTACATAGAGATGTATCTTAAGAGCCTCATTCAGGAGCTCGCAGGCTTCTCAGCAGGGCTCAGCAGGGAACCCCTACAATGGTTCCAGACCTTGCTGGCCACCATCTGGGACTGCTCTAAGTTCCTGTCCAGGCTACGATGGTTTTGAGGCTGCAGCCCGGGCAGCAGCCGCAGGCATCGGTGCTCGGCGCCAGGCCTGGCTGAAGATCTCAGACCTTGAACAATGGGTCCAGTAAAAGCTACTGGATGTCCCCTGCACCGGGGAGAAGCTGTTTGGGAAACCTATGGCTGACAAGGCTGCTGAGATTGAGGCTGAGGTGGTGATCAGGCAGAGGGTCTCAAAGAAGACCTCTACCCTTCCCCGTAAGAAAACCTCAGGGAAAAGGCCAACTTTATTGAGGAAGAAGGGCCCTTTCCACCTGAGTCACCACTACCAAGCCTTCCAAAACCAGCAGCAGCAGGGATTCCAGCCCAAGGTCCAGGGACACGGACCCATGAAACCAAATGCTCCCAAACCGCAGCCACTAGTTCCGGCTCAACCTATTGGGAGCTTTTGACTCCCAAGGCGGGGCCTCCCACCCCCTGGGAAACTCTCACTAGCCCACAGGGGGCCACCTGGCATTCTTCGCCCACAAGTGGCCCTAGGTCACTTCGGACCAGTGGGTGCTCCAGATGTTGAAGAAGGGTTACCACCTCCGCTTCCAGCTGCCATCTCCGGGGCATTTTCCAGGAGAGCCAGTGTGACCTCTCCTTCACCAGGCCCTCTTGCTCTCAGAACTAGCAGGTCTTCTAAGGGACAGGACAGTAGAGCTTGTTCCCCAGTACCTCTGGGGCAAGGGCTTCTACTCAAGGTACTTTCTTGTCCCCAAAAGAATCAGGGGTCTCAGGCCCACCCTGGACCTCTGAGACCTGAACAAGTTTCTGGTGAGGGAGAAGTTCAAAATGCTCTCCCTTGGGACGCTGCTGCCCTACCCCCACCAGGGAGACTGGCTTTGCTCCTTGGACCTAAAGGATGCCTACACTTACATCCTGGTCCACCCATCTCACCAGCAATATGTGAGATTCATGATAGGGGGAAGCCACTACCAGTACAGGGTGCTTCCCTTTGGTCTAGCCTCCTTGCCAAGAGTTTTCACAAAGTTCCTAGCAATGGTAGCTGCCCATCTGCTCCTACAAGGGGTGTTCATTTTCCCCTACTTGGATGACTGGCTCATCAGAGGCAGCACAGCTGAAGAGGCCAGTCAGGGCACAGAACATATCATCCTCCTCCTGCAGCACCTGGAGTTCGTCATCATCTAACACAAATCACATCTCTCCGGTGCAAGATCTAGAGTTCATTGGTGCTCAGCTGGACACAGTGTGGGCCAGAGCCTTCCTCAGACAGCTGGTAGGGGAGGTCCAACAGCACAAAATGGTGCTGGCCTGCCTCCATCTGCTAGGACACATGGCCTCCACAGTCCATGTCACACCCCTAGCCTACCTGCACATGTGGACAGCCCAGTGGTGCCTGCATTCTCAGTGGACCCAGGACATTGGGCCGACTCCGGGACAGGGTCATGATCACCCACCAGCTGGTGAGATCCCTCAACTGGTGGCAAGTCCTGGGCAAGTCCTGGGCCTCTCCAGGCAGGAATGCCATTCCAGGCAACCCCACCACAGAGGACCCTGACCACAGATGCCTCTCTCTCTAGGACTGGGGAACTCACTGCAGAGTTCACTGCACTCAGGGCTGCTGGTCCAGGGAGGAGTCTCTACTACAGATCAACCTCCTGGAACTCCGGGTGGTATTCCTCACCCTACGTGTATTCCGTACCCTCTTGTGGAACAAGCCTGTTCTGGTCCAGAGGACAGCCAGGTTGCAATGCTCTACATAAATAAGCAGGGGGGGGGGCAGGAGCTCATACTCCCTCTGCCAGGAGACAGCATCCCTCTTCTCTTTTGCAGTGCGCAATGGAATGTTCCTGCGAGCAGTCTATCTTCCAGGCCAGGACAACTACCTGGCAGACAGACTCACCAGAGTCCTGTGCCCTCACAAGTGGTGTCTCGACTCCACAATGGCGAAGAAACTCTTCCGCGTTTGGGGCTGGCCCGTGATGGACCTGTTTGCCTCTCCGGACAACATGCAGCTGGCTCACTTGTGCTCCAGGCAGCTGCATCCACAGAGAGTAGCAGCAGACACGTTCCTGATCTCATGGTCTGAGGGACTGCTGTATGCATTCCCACTGACCCCTCTGGTCGCCAAGACTCTGTTCAAAATTCCAAACGAGAGGGCATCAGTGATACTGATCACCCCCAGGTAGCACAGGCAACCCTGGTTCCCACTACTGCTGCTCTCGCTGGTGGCAACACTCCCAGTTCCCCTGGATCGAGCCCCGGACCTCCTAACTCAGGAGGAGGGCTCCCTCCTTCACCCCAATGTGGGGTCACTGAATCTGACGACCTGGCTGCTGAGAGGGGTAGCCTTGGCCCTGCTCAACCTGCCACAAGAAGTTGAGAAAATCCTTCTGGCCTGCAGGAAGTCCTCCATGAGGAGGGCTTATGCCTTTAAGTGGCACAGGTTCGCCCTGTGGTGCACGGACAGGAAGGAGACTCTGTTATCCTGCCACGTACAGCTGGTACTCCAGTACCTAGTGCATCTGTCACACACAGGACTGAAATCTAACTCAGTCCGGATGCATCTGAGCGCCATAGCCACTCATCATCATCCAGTAGGGGGCAAGCCAGCCAGGCCCTGGTCACTCGGTTCCTACGGGGCCTTCTGCTATCCCCGTCCCCTATCCGCCCTCCAGCGGCAGAATGGGACCTCAACATAGTGCTCTCCCAGCTGACCAGACCACTGTTCAAGCCTCTGGCCACCTGCCACCTCAGATACCTATCTTGGAAGGTGGCCTTCTTGGTGGCCCTGACTTCTGTTCGTAGGGGCAATGAGCTTCAAGCACTGGTGGTGGACCCCACATACATCAGGTTCTTCAAGAACAGGGTAGTACTCCGCACTCACCCTAAGTTCCTCCCGAAGGTAGTATCCCCATTTCACTTCAACGAGGAGGTGGTACTCCCCACCTTCTACCCATGGTCTCATGCCGGCAGGGAGGAGCTCATACTCCACACACTGGACTGTAAATTGGCCCTATCCTTCTATCTGCAGCGGACCCAGGGCCATCGCAAAGCACCTCAGCTTTTTGTGTCCTAAGACTCCAGCAGACTAGGGCTCCCTGTAACTAAGCATACTCTATCCTCTTGGGTGGCGGATTGCATCGCCCTCACTTATGAGCGGGCAGGCTGGAGCACCATATCACAGCACATCACTTGAGGGCGATGGCCACATTGGTGGCCCACCTCCATTCTGTGCCGGTGACAGAAATTTACAGAACCACCACTTAGTCATCCATTCACACATTTGCAGAGCACTACTGCCTGGAAAGCAGATCCTGCAGGAACGATGCCTTTGGTCAGGCAGTGCTACATAATATTCTTGGAGTGTAGGGAACTCCTGCCCCCCCTTCTGTGTTCAGGCTACTGGAGTGATAGTGTTGCTGGATGCTAGGGTCTTGCAGAGTCTTTCAGCGGGGACTCACCTTCTGCAACTCACGGCCACCCGACTGGTCACCGTTGGTACTGTTGTGGTTTGGTCCTCAGCAGCCTGGAGCTAGTGAGTCCCATATATGAGGACTGACTTCCTGTTTGTTCCTAAAGAAAGCGTAGTTCCTTATTGTGCCTCCAGTCCAGTCCCACACCTCTGGGTAGTGCACCTCCTCCAGCAGCTTGGAGACTGAGCATGCCATCCTCTTGATGACACTAGTGTACATATGCAGCGGACACTGCCCACTAGCCCCAGTAAGCTCAGTCTCCAAGCAGATGGAGGAGGTTGTGAGCCAGGGTGCTGGATTCACTGAAGAGACAACTAAGGAGATAGGTTTAGTTAGAGTTTGCTTTTATTTCCCCTGTTAAGGTGCAGGTTTCTTTGTTTTTAAAGGCAGAAGTAAAAAAAAAAAAATCAGAAGGAACAGGGAGAACCCGGGCGACAACAGGGCTGAGGGGAGGATATTTCTTCTTCCCCCTCTCCCTCCAGGATTTCAGGGGGGGGGGAGTTCTGTGGGGGCCTTCCTCAGTCCAAGACTTTTGGCTGCTCCCGAACACATTATCGGGTGAGGAGCCGCTGCAGGGGCTGCAGTTGCTTGATAAGAGTGAAAGCTGGCAGCCCCGAGTCACCCCTCTCAGCACTGAAGCCAGGAAGGAAGGCTGAGCGTGAGGGGTAGAAAAGCCATGCAGCAAAAAGGCTCCAAGGTAAGAGTGGCGGGGGGGGGGGGGAGGATAGGAGAAATCCCTAGCAACTGCCAGAACACGAGGAGACAGAGAGCGGCCTGCAACCGCATGTTTGGGATCCTGCAGTGGTATGGGAAACTCCCCCTGCTGCATTTAGGCACAATTTCTTCTTATTTAGGCCCCCATGTGTTTAACCCCCTACTGTGTTTTGGGTGCCTGGGAGAGGCAGCCACCGGAGAATAAAGCAGGACAGAGCAGCCTCTTCCTAGGGTACCATTTGCAGTTTCTTTTTAATTTCAGCTTCAGTTAATTAGATTTTGGTTTGGTTTTATTTTATTTTAGTTCAAGTACTCTAGTGCTTTGTGTCTGAGCCTGTGGAGGTACACTGTGCTGGTGATCCTTTTACTTACCCGGGTACAGATTGAGGGCATTCCTGGGGAGTGCCCCCAGCCCTTCCCACCAGGCCGGCCAGACCACATTGCCTGGTATAGGACGGTATCAAGGGCTCCTGGGGGAGTTCTCACCAGAGTTTTTCTTACTTTTGTAGAAGGCGTTTTGCCTACCAAGTGGCTCCTCAGCCCCAGAACACAGGGCTAAGAGGATGTCAGACACAAAAAAGCACGAGTCAGGAGCAGTGGCGTCTAAGCGGGCAAGAGGCTTAGAGGAGTGGCAGCAATCACCGTTGTCAGAGTGGCTGGATGGGGAAGACCTTGACTCAGAGCTAGATCTGCAGGAAGAGTTGGAAGAAGGAGAGAGCCTAGAACAGGGGGATCAGGCCCAGATTGTTCGGGTTTTCCACCGGGAGGAGCTACCAGTGCTCATTTTTATGCTTATGCTTATGTTTATACAATTTCTTGATATACTGCCCAGGCCGAAGGCCATTAGGGTGGTTTACAATCACTACAAGTGGGTACTGATACAATTCCTCGTCCCCAAAGGGTTCACATTCTATGTGTACCTTGGAGACCCTCAAGGCCCTGAATATGCCTGCTGTCCTCCTGGCAGAGGAAGAGGCGCTGTAGGATCCACTGTTCCAGGTGGTACGGAGATCACAGAAAGTCTTACCAGTACATGGAGTAGTAGGACAGATGATCCTGGATGAGTGGGATCTGCTGGAGGTTGGCCTTAAAGGGGTGCAATCCATGACATGCTTATATCCGCTGCCAGAGCAAGAATAAGCTCCTTTGATCACCCAAGTGGTGTTGGCAGCAGTCGAAGAGACCTTGACTTGTCTCCTGCAGCTGAGAGCCGTGGAACTGTTTCCACGAGACCAGTATGTCTGCAGTCGATGCTTCATGCATTTCTTGGTACCCAAATGGAAGGTTCATTTCACCCAATTCTCAACTTCACGGGCATGAACTACAGTCTCCGGGTACCACATTTTCACAGTAATAATGGCAGTAGGAAGCGGAGATTTTGGGCGACTCTTGATCTCGCAGAGGCATATCTGCATGTTCCCATCCATCCAGAACATCAGTAGTTTCTCCGCTTTGCGATACCAAGGGGCCATTTCAAGTTTCGAGCATTGCCCTTTGGCCTGGCAACTACCCCCCCTACCTTTACCAAGGTCATGGTGGTGGTAGCGGCAGCTCTCCACAAGGAAGGGGTTCTCATCCACCTGTACCTAGATGATTGGCTGGTCCAGGCAAAGTCCAGGAATGATAGCAAAAAGAGCAACAGCGCGGGTGGGAGAGTTCCTTCAAAGTCTCTGTTGGGGTCAACCTGGCCAAGAGTCAGTTACAGCCGACCCAGGAGCTAGAGTATTTGAGAGCGTGCTTTGATATCTGTGTGGGCAGGATTTTCCTGCCGGTTCGCCGGGCACAGGCGCTATGACAGTGGATACAGCAGGTCCTGAAGATGGCAAGACCATCAGAGTGATGGCATCTGCAGGTTCTGGGGACCATGGTGGCCACTCTCAAGCTAGTCCCATAGGAAAGGGCGCACATGTAACCACTGCAGAGGGCTCTGCTCAGACGATGGTCCCATCAAAGTCATCTCCTGTCCCAAGTACTCCCCTGCCCATGGAGCGCCAGAAGAGCCCTCAGTTGATGGCTGCATGTGGGGAGCCTGGAAGGAGTCCCCGGTATGGGTTCCTCTGATGACAGATGCCAACCTGTCAGGTTGGAGAGCCCATTGCGAAGGACGCTTTGTTCAGGGACAATAATCCACAGGAGGCCCTGTGGTCAATCAACAGGCTCGAGATGCGAGTGGTGACCTTGGTGCTAGAAAGTTTTGAGCCATGGTTGCAGGGGAAGGTTGTCCAAGTCCTCTCGGACAATGTGACCACGGTGGCTTACATCAACCAGCAAGGAAACACAGGCAGTGCAGTCCTGGAGGAGGAGGCCGAAAAACTGTTCAGATGGGCAGCGATTCGTCTCCAGGCATTATCGGTGGTGCACGTAGCAGGAGTTGACAGTGTGATGGCAGCCTACCTCAGCCGAGCGCGCATGGACCCCGGAGAGTGGCAGCTCAATCAGGAGGTGTTCACATATGGTCTGCTGATGGGGCACACTGGTCATGGACCTAATGGCAATTTTCAAGTCAGCCAAGGCCTGCTGGTTTTTCAGCAGAAGAAGAGAGGAAGTCCAAGGGCTTGGATGCTCTAATTCAGCAGTGGCTCGAAGAAGGTCTTCTCTGTTTTTCCCCTTGGGCGCTCATAGACCGGTTAGTGCAATGGCTAGAGGTACACCAGTGATTTGTAATCCTGGTGGCACCAGACTAGCCGAGGTGCCATTGGTATGCTGACCTGATTCGGATACTGGCGGATTGACTGTGGTGGCTTATGGTTGGAAGGATTTCTTGACACAGGAGCCACTTCATATGCCCCAGATGGAGCAATTATCGCATACGGCATGGCTCTTGAAAGGGAGAAGTTGAAGAAGAAAGGATAATCAGGCTCAGGGATAGCGACCTTGCTACAGGCCCAGAGGTGGTCTACAAACCTGGTGTGCATCTGCGTAGGGAGCATCTTTGAATCATGTTGCGGAGAGAGGCAGGCGTGCCCTTCCACTGTCTCTGTCCCGGATATCTTGGCGTTCTTGCAATCCGGTTTTGATAAGGGTCTAACTGCCAGTTCCTTGAGGGTGCAACTGGCAGTGATTTCCAGTTATTGTGGGAAAGTCCACAGGGTACCGTTGGGTACACACCCAGACGGGCTGAGCTTTCTAGGGGTGGTGACCCACCTCCGTCTGCCAAAGAGGGCAGTGGTACTGCCTTGGAATCTCAATCTGGTGTTGATGGTGCTTTCTGGGGAACCCTTTGAGCCATTGAGTTGAGCTTTCCTGAAGGATTTGACTCTGAAAATGGTATTCCTGGTGGCGATTTGCTCGGCACGCAGGATTTCGGAGCTTCGTACCCTGTCATGCCAAGAGCCATTCCTTTCCTTCTCCAAGGAGAAAGTGGTCCTGCACCCAGCATCTTCATTTTTGCCCAAGGTGGTGTGAGCATTTCATGTAAATCAGGCTGTTTCCTTACCGGCTCTAGCAAGCTCGGATGTGGGCAAGAGCGGATATGGGCTCTGCCACTCCACATCTGTGCCACTTGGATGCGAAGGTATGTGAAAAGGGCTTCGTCCTTTTGGAGATTGGATTGTCTGTTGGTTCTGTTTGGCGGGTCACACAAAAGTGAGGCAGCAGCTAAGCCTCCATTTCCAGATGGATCAGTGAGGCAATCACACCTGCATACATCTTGAAGGGTAGAGCAGTGCCGGCAGGGTTTCAGATGCATTCCACAAGGGCTCAGGCAGCCTCATGGGCAGAGTATAATTTAGTTCCACCGGTGGAGATCTGTAGGGTGGCATACCTTTTCTGAACATTTTCGCCTGGATGTCCAGGCGGTGGGGGGGGGCGCTCGTTTCGGATCGGCAGTGCTTCAGGCTGGTTGTCCAGATCCCTCCCATTATTTTAACTGCTCTAATACATCCCAGAGGTGCGGGACTGGACTGGAGGGACGATAAGGAAAGAGAAATTAGACTTACCCTCTAATTGTTCCTTGAGGAACTCCAGTCCAGTCCTAGAACCATCCCTGAGTGCTTTCTGTGATAATCTATGCACACCCTGGTCCTGAAGCTGGTTCCCTTGGTGGAGGAAGTGGCCAGGGAGAGCCGGGGAGGGGTGTGTAATCAGTGTTTGGGGGAGGGGTAGACCAGAAGAGCTGTCGGTTGCTTGCTTCCCGCTGGTTGGAGTTGCTCAAGCACTCAACAGGTAGGCCTCCGCATCCTGGAGGGGGGGATGGAGGTATCCTTTCCAGGGGATGGAAGGGGTACTAGTTTATTTAGACGTAGAAGTGTTTGTTGCATGTTTAACTACTTATTTGTTGCTCCTCTGAGTCTGCTTTGTCAATAGGTACTGGGGCTGGTGGGCGGTGCCAGCTGCATATGTACACTAGTGTCATCAAGAGGATGGCATGCTCAGTCTCCAAGTTGCTAGAAGAGGTGCACTACCCAGAGGTGCGGGACTGGACTGGAGTTCCTCAAGGAACAACAATTAGCAGGCAAGTCTAATTTCTCTTTACTCACCTGTAACAGGTGTTCTCCGGGAACAGCAGGAATCAGTCCTCACAACCCTCCCTCCTCCTCTGGGAGTTGCCATCCTTCTTTTGATTTGACTGCCGTCTTAGCTATGTCATCTGACCGAGCAAGATGGCACCCTTGGGCAGGAAGAGGACCACGCATGCATGGTAGCATTCCCAAAGACTTTCTTTGAAAGCTGGGGAAATGCTCCATGTGGGCTCCGTTGGCACCATATGTGAGGACTGATTCCTGCTGTTTCTGGAGAACACCTGTTACAGGTGAATAACTACGCTTATTTGTTAAACATTTTTGCTTTATCCTCATCAGTTTTTTACATTTTCCTCCCTTTCATCCTTGAGTTTGACAATACCACTTTTGCACTTCCTTCTCTCACTAATATATCTGAAAAATGTTTTTCCCCTATTTTACGGCATTGGCTACTTTTTCTTCCATTTGCATCTTTGCTTTCCTGATTTCCTGATTTATTTCCTAACTTCTCTTAGCTTTTTCAAATATTGATGCTTGTCTTCTTTCAGTGATCTCTTGTATTTTCCTTACCTTCTCAGATACTTCTTTCAAGAACCATAATGACCTCCTTTTCCTTTTATTTACTTTCCTAATAAAAAGGTTTGCTGCCCTTAAAATATTCCCTTTCAGTTTTGCCCACTGTTTTTCTTCATCCCCCAGCTGTTTCCTCCACCTAGTGTCTCCTAGAAGTATTGGACCAAAGTTAGTTTTCCTAAAGTCCAGGTCCCTCACTTTTGAATGAATTATCTCAGCCCTTCTTCTAATACTGAACCACACCATCCAGTGATCACTGGATGTGGGAAGATCACCCACTGTAACATCAGAAACACTCTCCCGTGTGGTTTCTGTTACCAGTTGCCAGAATAGTTCTTCCTGTAGAGAAAATAGCATTTCCTTACTTCTAGATTACACTGCAGCAGGAACGTCCCAATCAATATCTGGCATATTAAAATCATTTATCAATAGCACTTCTCCTTTCTTAGCAATATTGTGAATGTCTAAATCTCTGTCCACTTGTTCTGCCTGTGAAGGAAATCTGTATATCACACCAATGTAAATGGATGCTCTATTCCTTCTTTCCAATTTAACCTACACTGTCACCCCCTTCCCTCAAACTCCCTACAATTCAATAGCTTTATTATTATTTTATACATATTGTGCCACTCCTCCTCCCTTTCCTCCTATCCTGTTCTTCCCGAATTAATTATAGCCTGACATTTGCTTCTCACAATCAAAGAACATAGGGGTATGTTTACTAAATCGCGTTAGTGCAGTTCGCGTTAGGAGCCGCGGTAGTGAAAGAAACCCCAAATAAGCACATGGGCGGTACATCGTTACCACTACCGCGCGTTAGAAAAATTAACGAGCGTTACCGGGCGCCGTGCCGCGTTACTGCGCGTTAATCGTAAGAAGACGTACAGACACAAAGCACTGAAACAGAGCTGTAGCACAATGGTTACGGTAATGACCTCTGTTACAGGCAGTATGGGTTCGAGCCCCCAGTGTGCCTAACGCAAAAGGCTGTCTCAGGCATCATCCTGGAGCCACAAAAAGCAAGAAGCCAAGACGTCAGGACGATTCAAATCAATTTTATTAATACAGACCCCAACGCGTTTCGGCAATCAATGCCTTCATCAGGGGGTAGCAGCTACAATAAAATATAATATAATATAAACATAAAAAGAAAAAATCAAAATTAGAAACAAAAACATATATAATATGATCTTATGTAATCAAGAAGGACTGGTGAAATTCTTACCAATATAGTTAACAAACAAATGTGTATAAACGCAGGACACACACATGTAATGAAAAATAATAATTAATAATATTTAAAATGAACAGCATAAATATCCTAAAAAGGATTATAAAAAGGTATTATATAATCAATAGTCAATAATTTTGAAGCAATATTTAATCATTTGCCATGGATTTAGCCTGTCTTTATTAAGACACCTATTTTATCTTTAGTTGTAAGTCATGATTTTTAGTGGTCGCCTTTGTTCAGACACTCATTTATTATTTTTTTAAACCTAGATGCTACCTTTTTAGTGTAGGTGAGGTTTTAAAAATAGAAGCGTAAAGCACATTTTTGCTTCTTAAACGCATTTTTCATGCTTATTTAATGTCTTCCGTGTATTTTCCTATACCGTTGGCATATGTCACTTTACAGTTAAGCAATTCTCCTTTAGAAAATGCTTTTTAAGTAAAAGCTAGGATATATGGCAATTTTAACACTATTTATGTGTCCTTACGACATAGGCAATGAACTTGGAAGAACCATAATTCTATGTGTTTAAGGTATTTTACTTTATTTTATTATCATCATCTTCATTTTATTTCCATCTGTATGCATTTTAAGGTCTCTATATGTACATTTAAGGTGTCATTTTCCATCCTTCGAGTTCATTTATTATGTCTGTTTTTGAACAAGTACCGGCACAATACGCTTCCGAGTTTGCCACCTTATGGATCCGTGTATTTCTTTAGTTCTATATTTAAATTGCGCGATACCGTATCATGGTTAAGTAACTCATGCATTTTATAGGTGAATACTATTGATCCACAACATCAAGGCAGCAACGCTAATAACTTAGAAAGACGTTAACATCTATCAAAATTCATGCATATCCCATTTTCAATTCAATAGTTTCTTTTATAAGTAAAACACCTTTGTTTCATTACAGGATAGAGGAGCCTTTAAGATAATCGACTTAATTTATTTGTCAATACTTGAACTATCAGTTCGTTATATAAAACACATGTTTAGTTCATACAAGATAGTCAATTTATCTTGTATAACAAATTAATAGGAAGCATCATTTTACAATGTTTGGTTCCTTTGTTCAGTACAAATCCCTATTAATTAACTATGACATTCATTAGTTTGATTTTTAGACTATTTATGTTATCTTCATACTCATGGCATGAAATGTGTATATGTATAATTTGTTTTACCTTATTGTTTTACTTCATTTATTTCATACATATATATATATTTCATTTATATATATCTTCATTTTTTATGTATCTCTCATTATTGAAATAATTATCATAATTTCTTTGGCTTGACTTTTTGTTTTGATGAAGATTCTCAACCTATGATTCATTGGCTATCATTCATAATTTTAATATTCTTTGTGCATTTAGATTTTTATATTTGGTTTGCTGTTCAGCAGATATCCATAATATAATAAGGCATAAGATTTGCTCATGAATCCTGTCTTTACATGTTTTTTAATTATGAGTCCTTATAATATTTATATGTGTAAATTAATAGTTCTACACAACTATATAATTATCTTACAGTTTATTATTATTATTCATTTATTATTATTCATACTTATTATCAGTCATTTTCCCTTATGCATAATCTATCCCATATGATTGACTTTAACTCAATTCTACGCTCTATGCTCAATTCTGTGTGATTATCTTTAGTTGTTTTATATTTACAGTCTAAGACAGGCGATACTAAGTCTCTTTAATATTGTGAGACAGAATACGCCCAACCCTGGACTTAAGATTACACTAACAGTCCATAAATAGGGTTACATGTAAGTACAAATATTTTTTGATTTGTTTTCTTTCATGTTTACATTTATACAAGAATTTTCTTTACTTTTTTGGAAAACTTTTGCTTCAAAATTATTGACTATTGATTATATAATACCTTTTTATAATCCTTTTTAGGATATTTATGCTGTTCATTTTAAATATTATTAATTATTATTTTTCATTACATGTGTGTGTCCTGCGTTTATACACATTTGTTTGTTAACTATATTGGTAAGAATTTCACCAGTCCTTCTTGATTACATAAGATCATATTATATATGTTTTTGTTTCTAATTTTGATTTTTTTCTTTTTATGTTTTTATGTTTATATTCTATTATATTTTATTGTAGCTGCTACCCCCTGATGAAGGCATTGATTGCCGAAACGCGTTGGGGTCTGTATTAATAAAATTGATTTGAATCGTCCTGACGTCTTGGCTTCTTGCTTTTTGTGGCTCCTGGTGAACTTTTGCAAGAACAGCGCTCCTTTTTCTTTGTTTGTTCAGGCATCATCCTGTACATTACAGAAGGAAAGAGGAGGCATGTTTTTCGTTACGCTGAGTATTGGTGTCAGAAAAACACCCTCGGAGTGTGCCTAGCCACGTATGTTGGTGCGTGCATTGGTAAGTGCGTAGCCGCGCGCGTACATTCGTGCGTGGGTACGTGTTTGTTTACGTGCGTGGGTACGTGTGTTTTTACCAGTGTGGGCATCTTATATTACAGACTTTGTAGGGTGTCCTGCACCTATGCATTATGCTAACAGATGTACGTGTGATGGCCTATGGTTTAGCAGAGCCTGTGAGCAGGTGCTGGTGTTTCACAGGGTTGGATTGGGCCAGTCACACCCATGATGCACTGCACATGCAAATCAGCTGTCCACACATACACCCCCACAGCACCTCGGCCTGATAGGGGGTACCGACCGTGTGTTGTACTGGCACAGAGTAGCTACACACCGTCACATTGTGCGGGTACTGTGCTCACCCTGAGGGTGCAGTGAGGCGCCCAGCACTAGGTCCACAGCACCGTCCATGGCTGAAAGAGGCCATGGGGCAGGTTCACAGCAGTGTTATAGTGTGAGAGGTAGTTTCTGCAGAAACACCTTGGACATTTCTGTCTGTATCAGTCAGGTGTAGCCCCCATGGACCCCCAGGAGAGCCCATGCACCACCACCCCCTCCCCCAGGGCAGCAAACAGGGTCTCCTATCAAAAGATACAACATCTACCTCCCTGCAAGGTGGACGTAGAGGGGAACATCAACCCCAGTCCTGCTGAGGGACACACACCCCACAGAGCAGTCAATGCAGCTCTGTACACATCCAGAACACAATAGCAGACAGACATTAGGCCTAGATATGGCATGCTGCACCCCACCACTATCTGATATTCCCCTGGTGCAAGCCATCAGCCACTGCACCCTGCAAGCCACTCCATCACAACACATACCAGCTGCAAATAGTCTGCTAGTGCCCAGTGGAGATGCCTGCACCCAGAACTGGGATGTCAGCATACACAGTTAAATCAGTGACAGGGCCCCAAAACGCAACCCATATATCTCACATGAGAGAAATACTAGATAGCACTATGGGGGTGCCTAGCCATGCTGTGGTCACTGCACAGTCAGGGTGAGAGTGATCTCTCAGCAGCACATACTGAGGTCACCCTGTCTGTGTAGGTGGTGGCCGGCCACTATAATGTGCCTGTCACTGCCCTATGCCCTGTGCAGATGCACCCTGGCCAGGCCACCCTGTCCGGCCTATACCCATGGTACCTTGCTCCTCATTATGCACATTGGCAGCCCAATACTGGCAACATTGCTGGCAGTGTGGACTGTGGAAGGTGTTTGCAGCCACCACACACTGGATAGACAGACAGCCACCCCCACACCTATGCCAGCATTGTGCTACTATAGAGGTGGTCAGCAGCCATACCCACCACACCAGTCATGAGCATAGTACAGGTATGGATATGGTACACAAGGCTGTTGGGGGGTCACTCCCCAGGGTGGTGAACACTGTCAGAGACCAGACCTGCAGCACACACCGCAGACATCAGAATGATTGTTATGGTGGAGCTCAATGAGCAAAATGTGCTTAACGTAGGAATTGATATCTGCCAGTTATCATAGGAAACGTTTGATAGCTCTGTACCATATACCCAGGTGTAGGGTGGCATTGCTAAGGTATGCAACTGCTAGTATTGGAAGATACAGGCAGGGCCCAATGTCTTGCCTCTCCAGGAGGCATTGGCCAATGGGGCCTGTGGGTGGGTGTGCGGCCCTGTTGGCTGCTGCTTTACGGCAGAGTTCCCCAACTCCAGTCCTGGTGTTCCAAACATTGTTCGGGTTTTCATGCTGTCCCTCATAAATGTGCAAGTTTCAGCCTTCTCAGCTGTACTTACCTTGCCTCTCTCAACTGGGCTTTGTGTGGTAGCCATTTTGAATTAATCTCTCTCCCCAGAGCCTGTTGTTTGTTAAGCTTTTCCTGTCCTTGCCTGCCTGCCTGAGTGACTCCTCCCCCTGTGTGTGTGTGGTAGCCATTTTGAATTAATCTCTCTCCCCAGAGCCTGCTGTTAAGCTTTTTCCTGTCCTTGCCTGCCTGAGTGACTCCTCCCCCTGACCCCCCTCCCCCTGAGGTATCCTGTAACCTTGTTCCTGTTTTCTCCACGTGTGCATAGGCTGTTTTAGTTTGCTTTTCTCTGATCAGAGAAAGGCTGAACTTTTACAGAGCTCTGCTAGTGAGTGGATTTTTGCCTCCTGGGACATCTTACTGTGAGTTCTAGCTGTTTATTTAATTATTTACTGTTTGTCTAACTGTTGTTTGTTTAATTATTTAGTGTTTGTCTTAGTGGTGTGCAAGTTTCAGCCTTCTCAGCTGTACTTACCTTGCCTCTCTCAACTGGGCTTTGTGTGGTAGCCATTTTGAATTAATCTCTCTCCCCAGAGCCTGTTGTTTGTTAAGCTTTTCCTGTCCTTGCCTGCCTGAGTGACTCCTCCCCCTGTGTGTGTGGTAGCCATTTTGAATTAATCTCTCTCACCAGAGCCTGCTGTTAAGCTTAGTCATGTCCTTGCCTGCCGGAGTGACGCCTCACCCTTCCCCCCTACCAAAGAGGTATCCTGTAACCTTGTTTCCGGTTTTCTCCACGTGTGCATAGGCTGTTTTAGTTTGCTTTTCTCTGATCAGAGAAAGGCTGAACTTTTACAGAGCTCTGCTAGTGAGTGGATTTTTGCCTCCTGGGACATCTTACTGTGAGTTCTAGCTGTTTATTTAATTATTTACTGTTTGTCTAACTGTTGTTTGTTTAATTATTTAGTGTTTGTCTTAGTGGTGTGCAAGTTTCAGCCTTCTCAGCTGTACTTACCTTGCCTCTCTCAACTGGGCTTTGTGTGGTACCCCCATCCCCCTGCTGAGGGTTCAGGACAGGGTACCTTGTAACTGCCCTCTTTAATAGGACTTATCTCCCCCCCTCCCTCCCCAGCACCCACCCACCCCTGGGGAAATTGTAGTTTTATAGGTACTTGGACATCTTAGAGGAAAGGGGCTGCTCTCAGGTGCAGCTCTTAATCCAAATCAGTCATACACAGAGGACCTGTGATTAATTAGCTTCAGGTACACAGGGTGTATTAGGGGTATTAGATACACTTTTATTAGTATAAGCATCTACACCAATCCTTATTATATACCGATTTAAAAGACCTAAACACAAGCTTTAAACTCAGATGCAGTCAGAGGTCCAGCAACGAGATGGGGGTTCTCCAGTCTTTTGCATCGAGTGTCACATGTATGATTATCTCCCAGTTGGTGAGAGGTCCTACATATGCACTAAGTGCAGGGAGCTCTTTGCTCTCAGGGAACGAGTCCGTTCTCTAGAGGCTAGAGTAGCAGACCTGGAAGATATAAGAAAGACAGAGAAGTACATGGACGAGACCTACAGGGATATAGTCCTGAAGTCCCACCTCCAGTCTGGCAGCATCCCTGTTGCCATGGAGGAGAGAGGTCACGTGACAGGAGAGCATCACCCTGGTGTGGCAGGAAGTGATCCTGTAACTAGGACCTGTCCTCCAGGTGATGTAAAACCCTCTCGCACCGAGGACGTTTCTCCAGGGCCATGTCCCCATGAGGGGAGGGTCAGGACAGCTGTTATAGTTGGTGATTCAATCATTAGGAATGTAGATAGCTGGGTGGCTGGTGGACGTGAGGATCGCCTGGTAACATGCCTGCCTGGTGCGAAGGTAGCAGATCTCACGCACCGCCTAGATAGGATCATAGATAGTGCTGGGGGGGAGTCTGCTGTCTTGGTACATGTTGGTACCAATGACATAGGAAAATGTGGTAGGGAAGTTCTGGAGGCTAAATTTAAGCTTTTAGGTAGGAAGTTGAAATCCAGAACTTCCAGGATAGCGTTCTCCGAAATGCTTCCTGTTCCACGTGCAGGACCCAAAAGACAGGCAGAGCTCCGGAGTCTCAATGCGTGGATGAGACAATGGTGCAAGGATGAGGGTTTTGGATTTGCTAGGAACTGGGGAACATTCTGGGGAAAGGGGGGGCTCTTCCGAAGGGATGGGCTTCACCTTAATCAGGATGGGACCAGACTGCTGGCATTAACCTTTAAAAAAGAGATAGAGAAGCTTTTAAACTAGAAAATAGGGGAAAGCCGACAGTCACCCAGGAGCGCACGGTTCGGACAAAGGTATCCTTGAAGGATACTACCAAAAGCAGTGAGGTTCCAAAAGGGAGTATAGTAGCCCAAATGCCCTTGAGTAAGGAGCAGACAGAGTATAAAGATTCCCCATTACCCATGCCTACCAATAGCCAGATTAATATTAATAAAATACAGTCTCTAAAATGCTTGTATGCCAATGCTAGAAGTCTAAACAATAAGATGGGAGAATTAGAATATATAGCATTAAATGAGAGGTTAGATATGATTGCACTCTCAGAGACATGGTGGAAGGAGGATAACCAGTGGGACACTGTGATACCTGGATACAAACTATATCGTAATGATAGAGCTGAACAAATTGGTGGAGGGGTTGCACTCTATGTTAGAGAGGGCATTGAGTCAGAAAGGATTAAAGTTTTGCAGGGAACAAAATATGCTGTAGAATCTCTATGGATTGAAATTCCATTTATGAAGGGGAAGGTGATGGCAGTGGGAGTATACTATCGACCACCTGGCCAGAATGAACAAATGGATGATGAAATGCTCAAAGAAATCAAGGAAGCTAACAAAAGCCACAACAGAGTAGTAATAATGGGTGATTTCAATTACCCCGGTATCGACTGGGACAGTGTCACAGCAGGACAAGCTAAAGAGATAAAGTTTCTAGATGAAATGAATGACTGCTTCTTGGAGCAGCTGGTTCATGAACCGACCAGAGGGGAAGCCATACTGGACCTAGTCCTTAGTGGAACGCCAGATCTGGTGCAAGAAATAAGGGTGTTGGGACCACTTGGCAATAGTGATCATAGTATGATCATGTTTGATTTAATCAGTGGAGGACAGATAGTAAAGGAATCCACAGTACTACCTTTTAACTTTCAAAAGGGTGACTATGATAGAATGAGGAATATAGTTCGGAAAAAACTAAAAGGAGCGGTTCCAAAGGTTAAAGACTTACAGCAAGCTTGGGTGTTATTTAAAAATACTATCCTCGAAGCCCAGACCAGCTGTATTCCACGCATTAAGAAAAGTGGAAGAAAGTCCAAAAAACTGCCAGCATGGTTTAAAGGTGAGGTCAGAGAGGCTGTTGCTGCCAAAAGAGCAACCTTCAGAAAATGGAAAAAAGAGCCAAATGATGAAAACTGGAAACAGCACAAGCACTGGCAAGTTAAATGCAAAGCATTGATAAGGCAGGCAAAGCGGGAATTTGAGAAGAAACTTGCTACGGAAGCAAAAACACGAAATAAAGACTTTTTCAAGTACATTCGTAGCAAAAGGCCTGTGAGAGAGTCAATTGGACCATTAGATGATAGAGGGGTAAAAGGTGCAATAAGAGGAGACAAGGCTATAGCAGAGAGACTGAATGAATTCTTTGCTTCGGTCTTTACTGAGGAAGATGTAGGGGTGTTACCCAAGGCTGAAGTGGTATTTAAAGGTGATACTGCAGAGGAATTGAGAGAAATATCGCTACACCGGGAAGATATATTACAACTATTTGATAAACTGAATAGTAGCAAATCACCTGGACCGGATGGTATACATCCCAGAGTGTTGAAAGAACTGAAATATGAGATTGCAGACCTGTTATTGGTAATCTGTGAACTTTCATTAAAATCATCTGTAATACCTGAAGATTGGAGGGTCGCCAACGTAACACCAATTTTTAAAAAGGGTTCCAGGGGTGACCCGGGAAATTACAGACCGGTGAGCCTGACGTCAGTACCAGGGAAAATGGTAGAAGCCATCATAAAGAACAAAATTACACAGCATGTAGATAGTCATGGCCTAATGGGAGACAGCCAACATGGCTTTAGACAAGGAAGATCTTGTCTTACTAATCTGATATGTTTTTTTGAAGGTGTGCATAAACAGGTAGACAAAGGTGAGTCGGTTGATATAGTGTATCTGGACTTTCAGAAAGCTTTTGACAAGGTCCCCCATCAGAGACTTTTGGCAAAGCTAAAAAGTCATGGGATAGGAGGCAGTGTACTATTGTGGATCGGGAACTGGTTAAAAGATAGAAAGCAGAGGGTAGGGCTAAATGGCCAATATTCCCAATGGAAAAAGGTGAATAGTGGAGTACCCCAGGGATCTGTACTGGGTCCGCTACTTTTTGACATATTCATAAATGACCTGGAAAAGGGAATAACTAGTGAGGTAATCAAATTTGCAGATGACACAAAGCTGTTTAAAGTTGTTAAAACCCAAGAGGATTGTGGAAAACTGCAGGAGGATCTGGATAAATTGGAAGACTGGGCATCCAAATGGCAGATGAAATTTAATGTGGACAAGTGCAAAGTTATGCACCTAGGAAAGAACAACCCACACTATAGTTACAAGATGCAAGGCTCCACATTAGAAACCACCACCCAGGAAAAAGATTTAGGAGTCATCGTGGATAACATGTTAAAACCCTCCGCCCAGTGTGCAGCGGCGGCCAAGAAAGCAAATAGAATGCTAGGTATCATAAGGAAAGGGATGGAGAATAAAACAAAGGATATTATAATGCCTCTGTATCGCTCCATGGTACGACCGCACCTTGAATATTGTGTGCAATTCTGGTCACCGTATCTTAAAAAGGACATAGAGTTATTAGAAAAAGTACAGAGAAGAGCCACCAAATTGGTGAAGGGGATGGAAGGCTACTCCTATGAAGAGAGGCTAAAAAGGTTAGGGCTCTTTAACCTAGAAAAGAGGCGGCTGAGGGGAGATATGATAGAGGTGTATAAATTAATGAATGGAGTGGAACGGATAAACGTGGATAAATTGTTTACGCTATCAGAATATAGAAGGACTAGGGGGCATGTAATGAAGCTACAGGGTAAACTATTTAAGACAAATAGGAGAAAATATTTCTTCTCTCAACGTGTAATCAAACTCTGGAATCTGTTACCGGAGGATGTAGTAAGGGCTGTTAGTATAGCTGGGTTTAAAAAAGGTTTGGACAAGTTCCTGGAGGAAAGGTCCATAAACCACTATTAAAAAGGGACCCAGGATATCAATGCTTGGCCTAGTACAAGCACTGCAGAACCTGTGTCTTTTGGGGAAACTGCTAGGTACGTATGACCTAGATTGGCCACTGTTGGAAACAGGATACTGGGCTTGATGGACCTCGGTCTGACCCAGTATGGCATTTCTTATGTTCTTATGTTCTTATGTTCTTATGCATGAGCTACATCTGCATACCATGGGGGTGGTGCATAGCTATGCAGCACAGGCATCTTTATTAGAGGCAGCATGAAGCCGGAATGGTGTGGGGCCCTCCAGGACTGCATTTGCGGGACTCTGCTTTAGGTAATGTGCCTGTTTCTGTGTCTGTGTTTGGTGTGGTAAAATATAGGCCATGCGTATGTTCTCTGCAATAAAGGAGTATCTTTACTATCACTGTTTAGTGGTGGGTAAAGCTATGGGGACTGGGTTGGCAGGAGCCCCAGCTGGGATTTGAACCTGTGACCCTCTGGTCTTACAGGCACTGGCTGTGTCTGTTGCACCACACTGTGGCCACAGAGACAGTGCAGTCCCTGGAGTTAGTTAAACCGGCCTGACGAGTCAGAAACCCTGCTCTGCAATAGGTTTACTGTGGCCTCATTTACCTTGTATGCAGGCAAAGGTGCACATAAACCTCAGAAAAGACCTCACAAAAGGGGCACACACCCATAACCAAGCTTGGCAACAATGATATCATTGGGAAACATTACACAACACTCCCAGGACAATCCATTACAATGAAATGATATTTAAAAGGGTCTGTGAAGCGTAGACCCTTCCACACATCATTTCTTTTTTATTTGGTGCTTTCCAGGCAGTGTTGTTCCTTGTTGCCCATTGCTATCACTGTTGCCCAGCTGTATTATGCTTTTTAAAATGTTTCCTGTGGTCATTTTTAACGTTTTATGTGCTATTTTGTTCAGTGCACATGTATCACACTGCTCACGTTTTGTGTGTTTCCCCGGTTTTTCTGTACATTGCTGACGGAAATGGTTTCTCTTCCCTTTAATTGCCTTTAACGGCAGGTTTTCTTTCGCGTTGGAATTGAGCTCAGAATTGCAGCGCGTTAGTGAGGGGGAGCCTCTCCACGCCCCCTCTCCGCCCATTGACCCCTTCTCTCCGCCCACTCTCCACCTTCTGCGCTGTTTTAACGCGCCGCGGGGCTTTACGATCGTTAAGCGCGGTTACCGCGCGTAGTACGACGTTACCGGCTGAAAGCCACATTACTGGCTGAAAGTGAAGATGATCTGAAACATTTGCTTCTCACAATCAAAGAACATAGTCTCAAAATGGGCCTGCACCTTAATGTAAAGAAGACAAAGATCATGACAACTGGCATAATCAACAGGTTCATCGTTGAAGGAGAAGAAATTGAAATTGTGAACAACTTTAAACTACTTGGATCAACTATAAATAAAGAAGCAACAAGCAGTCAAGAAATCAGACGACGCATTGCTCTTGGCAGAATGGCTATGAAAGACCTAGATAAGATTCTCAAGAGCAGAGATGTCTCTCTCCATATAAAGATTCGACTTGTTCAAGCCATGGTATTTTCAATAACATCATATGGATGTGAAAGCTGGACAGTGAAAAAGACAGATAGGAAGAAAATTGATGCCTTTGAATTATGGTGTTGGCGGCGAATACTGTGTATACCATGGACTGCCCGAAGAACAAACCAGTCGGTACTAGAGGAGATCAAACCTAAGCTTTCTTTAGAAGCTCAGATGACAAGACTTCGACTTTCATACTTTGGACACATCATGCGAAGAGAGAAATCATTAGAGAAAGACATTATGCTTGGCAAGATAGAAGGTCAACGCAAAAGAGGAAGGCCAGCAATGAGATGGATCGATACAATAACAGCAGCTAGGGGTACCAGTCTGTCAACAATGAGCCGCCTGACTCAAGGCCGAACACGATTTAGGATAGTTATCCAGTGGGTCGTCATGAGTCGACTCCGACTCGACGGCACTTAGCAACAACAACAACATAATTATATCCCAGTCATGGTTCTCTATGAACCATGTCTTTGTGACTGCCAGAAAATCCAAGTCAGCCTCTTCCATTAAAGCCTCCAGATGCAGAATTGTGTTTCCCATACTCCATGCTTTAATACACACTTCTCTCCAGATGTTGCCTCTTTTTTTCATTTCTACAGACATATTTCATGTTTTACTTACCGGAGAGCTTTTACTTACCTGGAGACTTTCTTCACTCATTCCCAGTGAATCTAGTTTAAAGCCCTCTTCAGTAGATTTGCCAATCTGCTGTGGAAGACTCCTTGACCCTTCTTGGATAAGTGGATCTGCTCAGCAGCTCTTTTGTAATCATCCCAATGCCCAGGAACCAAAATGCTCTCAATGATACTATCCACCAGTCATGTAATCATCTTTAGAATGCAAGCTTCATCAGGAACAAGCAGAAAGTCAGTCTTCACATATGGAGTGACGTCAGTGCTGACGGAGCCCGCGTGAAAGCATCTCCCCAGCTTTCAAAGAAAGCTTTTGGGAAATGCACCACGCATGCATGGTCCACTTCCCGCTCAAGGGTGCCCTCTTGCCTCAGTCAAATGAGATAGCTAAGACGGGAAAATAAAAAACAAAAGATGGTAAAGAAGCAACTCCCAAGGAGAGGAGGGAGGGTTGTGAAGACTGATTCCTGCTGTCCCTGGAAAACACTTGTTACAAGTGAGTAACTACACTTTCTCTGGGAACAAGCAGGAAGTCAATCCTCACATATGGGACTCCCCAGCTACAGGTTACTGAGAATCTGTAAAACAAAACGAATGCCACTGTGACTTGCAAAGGGTGAGCCATGATCAGCAGCAGTTGAATCCCTACTGAGAGACTCTCACAAGACCCAAGTGTCTGGCAGGGAACCAGCACTCCAGTAGCCTGAACACAGAGGGGTTGGAGGGCAGATGTCTACACCCCGAAAAGGTTACGGAGGACAGCCTGGCTCAATACGCTGTCCTGTTGGGACTTCCTCTCCATGCAGTTGTGAGCTGCGAAGGTATGGATTGAAGACCGGGTAGCAGCCCAGCAAATCTTCGTCATGGGGACGGAATGCAGATTGGCCATGGAAGTAGCCATGGCCCTAACGCGATGCGCTGTGACTCTCTGGTCCAGTGAGATCCCCGCTTTCTCGTAGGCAAGAGTAATGCAGTCCGCCACCCAAGTGGCAGAGTTTGCTTAGTCACTGGGAGCCCTATATGGCTGAGGTCATAGGATACGAAAAACTGTTGTTGAGCTTTGCGGTGTCCCTGAGTCCATTGCAGGTAGAAGGACAGGGCTCTCTTGCAATCCAGAGCATGGAGAATGATCTATACCTTACCGGCATGAGGCCTGGGAAAGGGGGTGGGGAGCCCCACCCCCTGGTTGAGATAGAATGGAGACACTACCTTCAGCAGAACATTGGGGTGTATACAGAGCACTGCCCTGTTCTTGTAAAACCTCATGTAAGGAGGTTCTCCCATCAGAGCCTGGAGCTTGCTGACTCTGTGAGCTGATGTGAGTGCTACCAGGAAGGGGACCTTCCGGGAGAGGTAATGCAGGTGGCCAGAGAATCAAATGGAGGCTTAGTGAGCTGTGAGAGCACCACATTAAGGTCCCATTCTGTTGCTGAAGGGTAGATAACATGGGGCCCCGTAGGAACCGAGATACAAAGTGCTGAGTAGAGAGGGGTTCCCCCTTGATTAAGTGGTGATGCACTGTGATGGTGCTTAGGTGTACTTTGACTGAGTTGGACTTCAATCCTGCCTGCAACCGGTGGAGCAGGTATTGGAGTGTCAAATGCACTGAGCAGGAAAACAGGTTTATTTATTTATTTAGCTGGATTTATATCCCACTTTTCACCGGGTCAAAGCAGTTGGGGGATACATTTAGCATGAGGGGATAACATAGACTAATACTTACAGGGAACATGGGCAATGGGGGGTTAAGTGGCTTGCCCAAGACCACAAGGAGCACCTGTGGGACTAGAAACCCTTGTCCTTCCGGCCCAAGGTTGCTGTCCTCTAGTGGGATTTGAACCACTGACTTCCCAGCCTGTTGTACCTTGCCCCAACCACTAGGCCACTCCTCTTTTCTGTGCACCATACTGAGAAACGGCACCACTTGAATGTGTACACCCTTTTCGTGGAGGTCTTATGAGAGACCAGGAGAATCTCTTCCACATCTCATGGGAGGTTGAAGGGGGCTAATGCTACCCTTTCAGCAGCCAAGCCGTGAGCGAGAAGGACCCCAGGTTGGGATGTAGCAGAGAGCCCTGCTCCTGCAAGAGTAGTCCTGGGGCTCAGCCCAGAGGAATCAGTGGCACCATCAAAAGAGTGAGGAGTAGTAAGAACCGGGGCTGTCTGGGCTACTGAAGGGCTATCAGCACTAGCAATGCTTTGTCACGCTGAGTCTTGAACAGGGTCTTGGCTATCAGCGGCATTGGACGGAAGGCATACAGGAGGCCTTCCAACCACGGAATAAGGAATGCATCTGCCACTACCCAAGATGGGTGCAGTCGGTGAGAGCAGAAATGGGACAACTGCGTGTTGTCCAGGCTGGTGAACAGTTTCATCACTGGAATGCCCCAGAGCTGGAACAGCCCTGAGGCTATTGCTGGGTCCAGGCGCCACTTGTGCGGCTGGAATATCCTGCTCTGCTTGTGGAGGCTCTCACAATGCATTCCCCAGCATCTGTTTTGAGGACTTTCTGGGGGATGGGTGCCTGGAAGAATATCTCAGCCTGAAGGTGACACGAGTTCTGCCACCATTCGAGGGTGCCTACTGTCTTTGAGCCTGCCTGTGTCTTGGGCCCACTGACAGCAGGGACACCACTGGGCTGTTCTCATGTGCAGCTGGGCATTTGGTGTCCTGTGGAGGTCATGTGTCCTAGCAGGTGGTGGAGAAGCCAGGCAAGTAGCGTCCTGCACCGTTGCACCTCTGCGGCCAATTCCCTGAGGCATTCTGACCTCTCCTGAGGGAGGAAGGCTTTTGCCTGAAGAGTGTCCAGCTGTGCCCCTATAAACTTAAGGCACTGTGCCAAAGTGAGGTGGGACTTGGGGTAGTTTATGACGAACCCAGGTGCTGCAGGGTGTTTATGGTACATCCAGTGGCGCATCATGTCTCTGTAGCTATGTCCCCCTTTATGAGCCAGTCGTCCAGATAAGGGAAGACAATGGCCCGTTGAAATCTAAGGTGGGCAGCGACCACCGCGAGGCACTTTGTGAAGACCCTTGGAGATGAGGCCAGACCAAAGGGCAGCAACCTGTATTAGTAGTGCTGTCCCCTCACCACGAACCAAAGGTATTTTCTGTGGCTGGGTTGAATTAGGATGTGAGTGTAGGCATCCTTTAGGTCTAAGGAGCAAAGCCAAACTCCTTGCTGGAGGAATGGCAGCAGTGTTCCAAGGGAGAACATCTTGAACTTCTCCCTAACCAGAAACTTGTTGAGCTCTCACAGGTCCAGGATGGGTCTGAGGCCCCAAGTCCTCTTGGAGACACAGAAATACCTGGAGTAGAAGCTGATGTCCTAGAGAGGTTGTGGTACTAGCTCCACTGTTTTGTCCTGGAATAGCCCTGCTAGCTCGGTGAGGAGCAGGGTTTGGTGGAGGAGAGGCCTGGTGTGTTCTCCTGGGAAATACGAGGGTGGTGGTTGATGTAGGTGGAGGAGCTAGCCCTCCTTGACCACTTGTAACACACAGGTATCAGTGGTGATGGCTATCCATCTGTGGGCAAACAGAGCTAGGCGCCACCCTGTGGGCAGCAGAGGACCTCCTTGGGAAATGGAGGTTGCACCCAGGCAGTCAAAAGCTTCTTCCAGGCTGGGCCTGAGCCGGTGGCTGGGGTTTCGGGGCTTTTTATTTTCTGGGACTATGCCCCTGGCCCTTCTATTGTTGGCTCTGCTGAGGGGCTGAGAAGGCCTGGAAGTGTGGAGTACTAGCAAAGCCCCCTTTCTTCCTTGGGTAGAAGGGCTTTTTCCTGAAGATTTTCTTCCGAGGATGCACCAAGGTCTTCTTTGAGAGCCTGGTTCTCGTGACATACTCGGTCTCTGTCTCCGCTGCTTTCTCTGCCATGGGCTTCCCAAACAGGTTTTCACCTATGCAGGGGATATTGATTAATTTGTCCTGTGCCCATTGCTCCAGGTCAGATGACTGCAGCCAAGCTTGGTGTCATGCCTGATATCGGCGGCAGCCACCCTGGCCGATGACTCAAAGCCATCGTAGACTGCTCAAGAAAGGAACTTTGAGCATTCCTTTACTACAGAAGTTAGGGTCTTGAACCTCTGCAGGGGTTCCCCATCGAGGCCTGCTGAGAATCTCCTGAGCTCCTTTGACAGTTCCTTCAGGTACATGCTGATGTAGAGCTGGTAGGACTGAATTTGGCATGTTAGCATCGAGTCATGAAAGGCTTTCCAGCTGAGGGCATCGAGGGTTCAGGAATCCCTGCCAGGTGGCACCGTGAATGTGTTTTCTGGCTCTTAAGCCTGCGCATGGGCCATGGAGTTGTGGGGAAACTCAGTCTTTTGGAACGCAGGGCTTTGGCATACCCAGTACATGGCGTCAGGTGCCTGCTAACGATTGGTACTAACACTGGTGTTTCCCACATGCGCAGGAGGAGGCAATCGAGGATCGGGGGCCCTGGGACCATAAGGGTTTCCTTCGGGGGTGCCTTGTATTGGAGGATCTCCAATTCCTCAGTTCGCCAGTCCTCCTCAGCCTCGGTCTCAATAGTGAGAGCTTTGGCCATATCCCTCATGAAATTGAGGAATGCCCTGTCCTCGGGAGGGGAACAGCAACGGGATGCCAGAAGAGATGGATCTGAAGGCACATCATGATGGCGCCTCGAGTCCAGGGAGCTCTTCGTCCTCAGTCTCCCATTCAGACTCAAAGTCCGAGTATGTTCAATGCATACCCAATACTTCCCATCACCCCGAGAACACCGTTCTCAAACTTGGTGGTGGTAGCATCATGCTGTGGGATGTTTTTTATTGGCATGGACAGAAAAATTGGTCAGGATTGAAGGAACAAATACAGGTAAATTCTTGAGGAAAACCTGTTTCAGTCTGCCAGAGATTTGAGACTGGGACAAAGGTTCACATACTGCTAAATCTGCTAAAGGGAAACATTTAAATCTGCTAAAGGGAAACATTTAAATTTCTTGGAATGGCCTAGTCAAAGCCCAGACTTCAATCCAATTGAGAATCTGTGGCATGACTTGAAGATTGCTGTACATAAACACAACCCATCTAACTTGAAGGAGTTGGAGCAGTTTTGCCTTGAGGAATGGGTGAACATCACAGTGGCTAGATGTGCTAAGCTACTGTAATAGAGATATACCCCAAGAGATTTGCAGCTGAAATTGCAGCAGAAGGTGGCTCTACAATGTATTGACTTTGGGGGGGGGGGGGTGAATACATATGCACACTCCTGATTTCAGTTTTGTTTTGTTTTTTGTCTTAATTTTTGTTTGAGTCACAATAAAGGATATTTTGCACCTTCAAAATCGTAGGAACGTTGTGTATATCACATAGTGCTAACCCCAAAAACTCCATTTTAATTACAGGTCGTAACGTGACAAAACAGGACAAATATCGAGGGGATGAATACTTTCGCAAGGCACTGTAAATGCCTGCTGCATAGCCACTAGGGCAGATATACTGGTCTCCAAAGTCTTTCTTTGAAAGCTAGGGAGATGCTTCTACGCCTGCTCCGCCACCGCCGATGTCACCCCATATATCAGGGCTGATTCCTGCTGTCCCCAAAGAACACCTGTTACAGGTGAGTAACTGTGCTTTCTCTGCCTCTGTCTTTATCCTCAAAAGGGAAGATTGAAGAGAACACCACCTGTACACCTATCTGCCTCACACTCTCTCAAACATCCATGAAGTCACTCTTGATATGTTTGGAAGAATATCTAGCAGTATCATTTGTGCCACCATGGATGAGCAGCATTAGATAATAGTCAGTAGGCTTTATGAGTCTTGGCAAACTTTCTGTAGTATCTCTGATTTTGGCATCTGGCAGATAGCACACCTCCCGGGACATCAAGTCTGGTCAGCAGATGGATGACTCCAGTACTCCTTAGAAGAGAGTCACCAACCACCTTTACCATTCACTTCCTTGTGCCCACTGACTCAGCAACATTGAGATTTTTGAGTTACGGTTCTTCCTGTTCCTGGGATATTCTCACCTCCTCTACTTCCAGGGCAGCATACTAGTTATTCTATTCAAGGGATGATGGACATGGAGTTGGAGTGTTGATTCTGTAGGCTATGATGACCCATGTCAAGCTGTCTTCTTTCTCTGTCACTGTTGGAGAGCTTGAGTGTCGCAAGAAGCATTTCATCAATGTACTTCTCACTGTCACAGATGCTTCTCAGCCTCACCACCTTTTCTTTCAGCTCCTCCACTTGTGGCATGAGGGATTCAACTTGCAGGTATCTTGCACTTGAAACCAGGCCCTTGCCTTGGATCAGGCTGTCCATCAGGAGAGCAGCAAAAGTTGTAACAGAGGCAACAGCTTTGGCAACATTATTTTCCCGAGCCATATTTCAGTTGTTGGAGCTTTGGCACCTGTTGAAGGAAATGAGAAAAAAACCTCCCATTCAAGCATATGTGGATAAGTAGATTTACAGCCTCCTGAAAGTATGTACATTCTTAATGTACACAAACATGGTTTCATAAAAAGAGATGTTAATTTGTATTTATTAGATGTATGTGCATACCCTGTATGTTCAAATAGTATGAAAATAGATGACATGCCAAGCATCATACCCCTGTTTGAAATTTGCTTAACTGTACCAGGGAATGGATGCAAGGAATCATATGTTAGAGAAGGAGATTTTGGAACAGCGCCCTATGTGATGTATTCTTCTTCATGCTTTCTCTGTTGTTTTATATGTCTTCTGCTAATGTGGAGAGGGAGAATGTCTGTTTGTCTCTGCCTCACATGCTATGGTTTGTAAGGGAATAATGAATATGTGAGAGTAGAGAATGGAGCATGGCGGGGGTTGCATGACTGAATTTTTTTCATATTGCATTACCCAGTACAGTACTCCAGTTAGCTAAACCAGTTCAGCAATGAAAAAGACTTAGGGGTATGTTTACTAAACCGCGGTAATGTTACCTGCGTTAGGTTCCGCGGTAATGGTACAGATGCCCATATAAAGGCATGGGCGGTGGAATTGGAGATCCTCCAATACCCAACAGCACCCAAAGAGACAGCTACTCTGCCGGTACACTGCATCCTTCATGACCTTATGATCCATATGTGGGGGACTCCACTCACGATCTCAACTCACAGTCAGCAACTCAATACCATGTATCGAGTACCGGAGTGTTCCGGCTTCCAAAAGCAGCAGCTCCCCCACCATTCCATGGTGTTTGAATCAGGGATGCGCAGAATCAAAAGCTTGAAGACCCATTCCTCTAACCTTCCAGGTAGAAAATCAAGAACCCTTGACGCCTTTGGGCGTCGATGCTTCCAGGCATCCATGCTCTCTGCTAAGATCAACTCCTATATCCTATACATGGGAATGTTCCTTAAAGAGGTGTCCAGGGATCTCAAGGCTTTTGCTTCTCTCCTCCCAGATGACAACAGGGCAGACTAACTCATCCTAGTCAAGCATAGCCCAAATGTATCAAAGTTTGTCAATAGGGACACTTTTGATGCTTTTGAATGTACAAACAGGGACTCAGCCATATGCATTGGTGCCCGCAGAATTGCGTGGCTTCAAGCCTCAGTTCTTGAACAGTGGGTTCAAGATAAGCTGGGCAACATCCCTTATACTGGCAAGTTAAGGCCTCTCAGTTAGTCAGAAAACACTACTCTAAAGAAACTGATCCTGCTAGAAAGAAGGCAACTGTAAAGAAGTCTTTCTACAATGAGAAGAAGAGAGTCTACTCTTCTTATCCTTCTGCTTCTCAGTACCATGGTCAAGCCCCACAGAAGAGGCAATAGCCTCCTAAGCAGCAAAAGAAGCCACAGGTGGCCAAACCTCAACCAGCTCCGCAGCCACAATCTGCACCTGGTCTTTGACTCTTTTCTAGAGAACATAGCCACCCTGCCTCTGGAGGACCCACACTCCCTCCACATAGCAGGCAGACTGCATCACTATGCCCACAGATGGCACCTCATCACCTCAGAGCAGTGGATACTACTCATAGTCTAGGAGGGGTACAGACTTCATCTGCAAACTCTGCCCCCCTCCACTTTCATGGAGGAATTTCAAATGCAACTCTCACTCACTGCTCTCCTAGAGGAAGAGGTGTCTTCTCTTCCGTCTCAGGGAATGGGTTTCTACTCTCCGTACTTTCTCATTCCAAAGAAGACCAGAGGATACAGGCCCATTTTGGACTTCAGAAACTTCAACAAATTTCTAGTCTGTGAAAAGTTCAAGATGATCTCTCTTGGGACTCTTCTTCCCTACCTCCAGAGTCGTGACTGGCTCTGTTCTCTAGATCTAAAAGAAGCATACACACTGTCACAGGGTGGACATAGGGCAGCCTGAGAAGGTGCAGAGCAGTGTGAATGATCACGGTGAAAGTGACAGAATAAACAGGAGAATGTTTATTGGTTGCCAACGACAACCTAAGCACACGTGCACAGAGCCCAGAAAGACACACCCAGAGAGCAAAGCAAGGGAGTCTGCTTTACCTAATAGAGTGCACCTGAGGGAAGGTGGAGTCAGGAAATACACAGATAAAACAGACTACCAAACATTTGGAGATAGGGAATCCTGGAGAGAGGAGCCAAGGAGGGAATCCTGGAGAGAGGAGCCAAGGAGGGAATCCTGGAGAAAGGAGTCAAGGAGGGAATCCTGGAGGGATGAGCCGAGGAGAGAATCCCTGAGAGAGGAATTAAAGCAGCAGAGGTCACAAGCTGAAAGGCAGCAGGGGAGCCGGTGTGAATGTTGGAAAGAGTCCAGAGACCTGTGTGGTTCTGGGAGAAGGCAACACCCTGACAGCGTGAATGTGTTTGGAAAGCAAGAAGAATACAGGAAGACTGCAACAGCAGGTACAGGGGCAAAGAGTAGATACAAGGGCTATTTGCCATTTGAAAGGGAAGGGCCCTGGAGGCTTAGAAATAGCCATATAAAGCCCAGATATTCAGAGGCTAATAATAGCTTTTCTCCTGATTATAGAAGTGTTAAAAGAAGAGGGCTTCACTTACTTAGAAAAGCTGAAGAAATCCCTTCTCACGGTGAGTTCCCAGCTTCTAGGGAAACACCGTTACACCGGCTGCAATCAGGCACAGTTGGGCCTGGAAAGCTAGGGCAGACCCGGCAGGGACCCTATCAAAATTACCCAGCTAGCAGGTCAAACCAGGACCTGAGCTATGCATTGAGGCACCAGCGGGGGCAGGGCTCTGAAAGACATCACTCAGAGTTTGGTGATACTCCCCAGAGAGGCAGTGCTGCCCACAGGAAGAGAAACTTTTTGACTGACGAGGCAAGCCTTCCATATTTTTATTCCACGTTGGAAGGGGATAGTGGAGATACCAATGAGCAGGAAATAATGGAATATGAGAATTCTGAAGTATTAACAAATACAGAATTGATGGACTGTTCTTTCTCTGTGATAGAGCCAGAGATATCATTAAGGTAAATGTGATTTGTGTAACCTTAAATTCCAGTATACAAGTGGCAGAGCTGCAACTCTCTCCCTCTCTCCAAGCCAAGCAGTCAGTTAGGCTGTTTATTATTTACCTTTGGTTTAAAGTTATCAGCTGAAGGAAGCTACTTTTGTTACATAGTTATCTTTTGTTTGAAGCCAAGTGGGCTATTAATTTCTGTTGTTTGAAAAGAAGAAACCTCAAGGGACGGGGAATAAAACCCTAAAAGAAAAGAAAGTTCTTCTGTGTGATTTATATATAGAAGCAAGGCACAACTACCACCCTCATAATAGCCCAACAATACCAGCAGTCACGGCTGGGGCGGATGAGGTGTGACAACACATATCCTCATCCATCCAGGATACAGGAAATATCTATTCTTCACCTTTCAGGGAAAACATTATCAATACAGAGCCCTTCCCGTCGGACTCACCTCTGCCCCGAGTCTTCACAAAGTGCATGTCAGAGAAGGGCGGTCTCTGGGGATATTCGCCTTCCCTTACTTAGATGACTGGCTCATAAAAGCAGATACCTCCCAGGAAGTACAGCTTTCCTTACATCATACCATCATAGTACTACAATACATGGGATTTGTTATAAACTTCCCAAAATCCCAGCTCGCTCTAATTCCAAAGCTAGAGTTCATTGGAGCCCTATTGGACACCCAACAGTGCAGGACATTTCTTCCCCAGATCCACTGTACCTGTCTAATTGAACTAGTTACCCAGACACTCCAACGGGACTATCTGACTGCCGCGAAATGCTGCAGCTCCTCGGACACATGGCCTCTACCGTACATGTCGTTCCATATGCCCGATTACATATGCACATAGTCCAATAGACTTTTGCCTCCCAATGGATGCAGGCCTTGGGCCGTCTCCAGGACAGGATCCAGGTCACTACCTTTCTAACCACATCCCTTCAGTGGTGGTCTCTAGAAAATCTGCTCGTAGGGTCATCTTTTCAGATGCCTCCACCTCAGTGCACCCTGATGACAGATGTCTCAAAACTGGGTTGGGGAGCACACTTCAGCAACCTGTCTGCAGAGGGGTTGTGGACAATGCACCAGTCATACCTTCAAATCAATCTTCTGGAACTTTGTGCTATCTTGAATGCCCTCCGTGTCTTTCAACACCACCCCAGGGCACAACAGGTCCTAGTTAGGACGGACAATCAAGTCGCCATGTTCTATGTGAATAAACAGGGAGGAAGAGACTCATGACCCCACTGTGAGGAGACTCTTCACCTGTGGTCCTTTGTCATTTCTCATCAAATACACCTCTGAATGGTGTACCTTCTGGGGGGGAGCTCAATGTCTTGGCAGACACGCTGAGTTGGATCCTTCTTCCCCACGAATGGTCTCTTCATCTGGACACAACATCCTACATCTTCCAGACCTGGGTAATTCCAGACATAGGTAAGTTTTCTATGCCACAGAATGCCAAGCTTCCTCAATCTGCACAAGGACTCCAACATCCTGCAACCAACAGGTGGATGCCTTCCACCTACACTGGGATCAGGGTCTGCTTTATGCTTTCCCTCCCATACCCCTCATTCCTAAGACACTTTTCAAGCTTCAGTCCAACAAGGGCTCCATGATTCTCATAGCCCCTCACTGGCCGCAGCAACCGTGGTTTCCCCTGCTACTACATCTGACTCGGACTCAGCCTCTACGATTGGGATCTGTGCCCAATCTCCTTTTCCAGGAAGACAACTCACTACTCCATCCCAATCCGCAGTCTGCCTCATAGCTTGGCTGCTGAGAGCATAGCATTACAGGGCATTGACCTTCCACAAGAGGTTAAGGAGAACCTCTTGGTGTCTAGAAAACCCTCCACCAGATGTTCATATGCTTTTAAGTCACATAGATACTCTGTCTGGTGTTCCCAGAAAGATCTCAATCCCTTTACTGCTCCATTGGAGTCACTTCCTCCAGTATCTCTTCCACCTGTCCTCCGTAGGTCTAAAGACCAACTCGGTGAGATTCCACCTCCATGCCATTTCGGCCTCTCACCACTCACTGGATGGACAGCCCATCTCCTCACATCTGCAAGTAGCGTGTTTGATGAGAGGTCTCCTGCTGTCCAAACTGCTCATCAAGCCACCTCCAGTGACTTGGGACCTCAACATCATTCTAGAGCAGCTTCTCAAGCCACCCATTGAACCATTGGCCACAACCTCACTAAAGTTCCTGACTTGGAAGGTAATCTTCCTAATCGCCATGACAAAGTTGTCCTTCGGACTCAACCACACTTTATGCTAAAGGTGGTGTCTCCTTTTCATTTAAACCAGTCAATTAACCTTCCAGTCTTCTTTCCTAAACTGCATGCAACTTGAGCGGAAGCAACTCTGCACACTCTTGACTGCAAGCATGTGTTGGCTTTTTTTCTCCAAAGGACTCAAGGTCATCATAAAGTCTCGCAGTTGTTCATCTCATTTGACCCTAGTCAACTAGGTCTATCTGTATCTAAGTATACACTCTCCAGATGGATAGCTTACTGCATTTAATTTGCCTATGACAAAGCAGGACTATCCCTGGAAGGGCATGTCACTGCTCACAATGTTCACACCATGTCATTGTCGATGGCAAACCTACACTCGGTAGCCATTAATGAAATTTTCAAGGCAGCAATTTGGTCTTCCGTCCATACTTTCACTGCCCATTATTGTCTGGACAATAACTCCCATTGGGATGCTATGTTTGGTCAAGCTGTACTCCAGCACCTCTTTCAGACTTAGATGCAACTCCTACCCTCCATCCTGGACTTTGACGATACCAGAAATCCATGTAGGATCCATGACCTCTTCAAGCCTACTCCGATGCAAACCTCCACCAGTTCTGTGGCCACTTCATCTGGCTTCTGGGAGCTAGGGAGTCCCATATGTGAAGACTACATTTCTGCATGTTCCTGGAGATAGTGTAGTTACTTACCTGTAACAGGTGATCACCGGGAATAGCAGGAATTAAGTCTTCACAACCCACCCTCCTCCCCTAAGAGTTGTAGGGTTTCATTTACTCTTCCTTCTCAGCTACAAACCCAACTGTAAACTGGGAAGGCAGGAAGGCAGTTGTACAGGAACAGTGGTGCTCCCAAAGGCATTTCATTTGGACACTGGGGAGCGTTCCCATGCCGGCTCTGTCTCCGTTGGTACCAACGTCACCATATGTGAAGACTAAATTCCTGCTGTTCCCAGAGATCACCTGTTACAGGTGAGTAACTACGCTTTCTGGTATAGTTCAGCGGGATGATTCCTTCTGAATTAAATGCATCAGTTGAATAGTTACTGACAAGGTAGGTTGTAGAATTAAATGAATAGCTGGATGCTGGAAGACTGAGGCTGGGTTAGATACTGGAAGTCAAATGCTGAACCACTGACTAAATGTGGCTGGACACTGAACTGCAGACTGAATGTTAAACCAGTGAAAAGATGAAGTAATTCCAGGGGATGGCAAACTTCACAAAAACAGAGTCTCTAAAAATCCTTCTTATATACTTTGCACCAAATATATATATACTACAAAAGTGCTGGAGGATAAAGACCTCAGAACATGAAACCAAAGCAATGGCTTTCAGTATCACTGTATTAGCCAACAATGGCCTCTCACCAACATATTATGATAGCACACCTTCATAGGTCAGAAAAAACCTCCAGCAGAAGTCACTTTGCATACATAAAGAAGACTCTGTTGCAGGTAAATCAAACTCTTACAATCCAATAATACACAGCCATTCAAGCAAATGTTACAAAATAGAAATACTTTGCAGCCAGGGAGAAGAAAATGAATTGAGATGGGGGGAGGGAAACAGGAGGCGATGCAGAGGAGAACAACAAGAAATGGATGTGGTAGGTTTAGCAGGGCTCCCAAATCGTCTCTCTATATGTTTCAAATGAGGAAAAACTGAAGCCTGTTCTTAACTTGTCAGATACGGTAAAGGCAGAATAATGGAGGATAGTCCTGTATGTCTGTCACTGTCGGTGGGTGTTCCCATCTTGTTCTTTGGAGGAAACTGTTAAGAGTACCTGTGCTTAGTGGGGCTGGAGGTCTTTATCTGCAGTGAGAGAAGTTCCCACAATGGAGACCTGCTGAGAATACCGAGGGAAGATCTGGAGTTGAAATAAACAGTTGTGAGCAGCAAGAAAAAGCAGAAGAGATCTGAAGGAACTTATCTAGAGGATCCAGCAATGATTCAAGCTGCAATGCTGTGTTTTGTATACCTTGAGAAGTTGGTGGAACCTAGGGGATGCATTCCACTTAACATCTCATAAAGTCCAAACTGTAATTTCAAAACATTTTGTAAGAACTGGCCACTGGTGCATTCATAGCATACAGTAAGGAGTTGGAGTATTTTCTATTTTTTGATCTTTTGAGGCTTGAAGTATTTTCTCTTTATGCCTTTCCCCAAGAGTACCTAATTTTGGCATGGGATTTTTAGAAATTGTTCTTGTAGCAGGTCCATGGAACAGATAGAGGTGCTTAACCCAAAAATCTCAAGACTGCATTTTGCGGAATCCTGTTTTGTGACTTTCTTTCAGAGAATAATTGGAAGGAGTCTGGAGTATCTAACCCAGGACCCAGAGATGGGGAGATGGGACCAGTCCTTGAGGAAGGTGACCCATGATGATACAGGATGCGGTCTGACTACCAAACTATAAAAAGGAATTCATTTTCTAAATTTTGAAAACAGACTTTAAAGCAGGATTTTCAGTTACTGGGAAGAGATTTTCTTCAAATACTTTTGTGTCTTTTACTTTTATGTTTACTTTTAAATTGGGGATTTTACCATTAAGGTAGTTGATTTGGAAGGGCAGACTAGATAGGCCATGTTATCTTTTTCTTCTGTTATGTTTCTATCTTTTGCTGCCTGCTATTTACTCCCATTTGATAGGGTGTATTCTACTCATCAGCAAATGCCTGGTAGCAGTAGGGACCTTTTCTGGGTTGTGTAAATGTGCCTCTTATGATGGGAAATTTGCTAGAGGGAGGGAAGGAAGGAGGGAGGGAGGGTGGTGGGATGGGGGTGTATCTCTGTGGAATGGGTGTTTAACACATAAATTTGTTGAATACGAAACAACTTTCTTAGCTTGTAGGAATATAAGGAGCAGAGCTCGGTGAGAAGGATATGTGTATTTGTTTGTGGTTACATGGATTGTACTGACTTCCTAACATAAGCTACAGGGATAAATGTACTGCTTTCTTGTGTTGTGCATTACGTCTTTGAGAATTAAAAAAAACCCAGCACATTTTGCACATTTTACAAAAAGACAGATAAGGATCTAATATCCATATTTCTTTATGAATTAGATTGCACAATTAAGGACCAGCAATAGAAAAGATGCTTTTTCTGTCTGTACTCATTTGACCATCTTTGTGAATGGGATGCATAAAAAGGCACCCTGAGTAGAACGCAAATTTCTTACAAAAGGTTAATATTCTCTGATGGCACATTTAATTGCAATATCTTTAAAAACTACAGATATCAACTTTAACTGTATTCTAAATGCCACTGGCAGCCAGTAATGACTTCAAAACTGGTGTAACATGATCCATATTCTTCAATTCCTGCAGCAAGCGAGCTGCTATATTCTGTGCAAATAAACTATTTATTTATTTAGGCTTATATACTGCTTTTCTATCAAAGTGGTGTACATTCAGGTACTGTATATATATTTTCCCTTGTCCCCAAAGGGCTCACAATCTATGTTTTTGTATCTAATGCCATTTTACTAAAATGTGTTAAGTGTTTGCATATCTCCAGGAACAAGCAGGAATGTAGTCTTCACATATGGGTATCGTCAGTACCGACAGAGCCTGCATGGGAACACTCCCCCGCATCCAATAGGAAAGCTTTTGGGAACATCCCACTGCACCTGCATCACTGCCTTCCTACCTTTCCAACTCTCCCTCTTCAGTTTTTCGTTTTCCGCAGAACCGACAGGCAGCAAACCCTGTCACAGCAGAAAATCTTTTTGTGATCACGTCTGCCTTCACCGTTGATGCCTATACCGGTACCACCAGTCATTTCTTCATTTTCTTACTTCTTTTCCTTAAAAAAAAAAAAAAAAAAAAAAATAATAATAATTCTTCTTTTCGGAGGGTCTGTCCTCTCTAGGTGCCAGGAGACATTTTGGGCACTAGGTCCTCTTTTCTTCTAAAATGGAGAAACCAGCTAGTGGTTTCAAAAAATGTTCAAAGTGTAGCAGTACCATCTCTGCTACCGACACCCATGACTGGTGTTTTAAATGTTTAGGTCCTGACCATTCACCATCGGAGTGTCTCCTCTGTAGAAAGATGACCAAGAGAGGCCTGCAGAATGGAGCTGCAAAACTCGGGACCCTCTTTGCTGCAGATGCGATATCCGTTGCATCGACGTCTTCCAGAGCTGCTTCTTCCTCCCATGGATCTCAGGTAACTAAACCCAGGTCTTCCAAGACCGGCCAATCCTCAAAGAGTAGATCTCCTTCGAAGCATCGAGATGCTACTAGTGTTGCCCTCGAGAAAAACATACTGGCAAAACAGCCCCAGCAGGAGGCCCCGGCCTCCAAAGCATTAACGGGGCTCCAGGATGTTCCCGAAGCTTCCACATCAGGGAACTCCTGGTGCCATGTTCTGGTGTCGTGGCCTCCTCCACCAGTACTGACATCCAGGCATCGACAGGGGCTATGAATCAGCACATCCTGGCCATCAAACGCAGTCTAGCGCTCTCTTAGCAGCCTCGGTACCGCTAAGATCGCTTCAGACGGTTCCGCAGTCATCGGTACCAGTACCGGTACCGACCGCACCTGCTTTAACCGATGTGCTTCCCCCCCATGCTGGCTCTTGAATCAATATCCGGTATCAAGGGACTGGTATCGAGGCAGTCTGATACCGACTTTGATCGATACCGGCGTCAAGCAATGCAAGATCACACAGCACGGTGATATTTTGAGTCCTCAGATTCTGATGACTGCCGATACCGGAGTGATTCTACCAGAGGATCCCTCTCCTTCTCCTCAGCGGAGGATGTCTCCTCCAGAAGACATGTCCTTTCAAGACTTCATACATGATGTAGCCAAAGGACTTTCAATCACGGTGACTTCTGAGAAAGAACTGAGAGCAGAAGAATTAGAACTTCTTCAATACCCGGCAGCCCCTAAGGAAGCTGCAACTCTTCCCATTCACCGCATCTTGCATGATCTCATGCTAAGAATGTGGGAAGCTCCTTTAACAGTGTCTCCACACTCTCGGAGACTCAATACCATGTACCAAGTTCCACAATGCCCTGGGTTTCAAAAGACTCTACTACCACACCATTCAATGGTAGTGGAATCGGCGATGCATAAGATCTAGAGTGCTAAAACGCAATCTTCAAATCCTCCTGGTCGAGAATCGAGGACACTCGATGCCTTTGGGCATCAATGCTTTCAATCCTCAATGCTATCAGCCAGGATCAGCTCTTGCATTCTCTACATAGGAATGTTTCTTAAAGAGGTTACAGGGGATTTAGAGCTCATGGCTCCACTTCTCCCCGATGACAAAAGAACAGACTTCCTCACTCTGGTCAAACATGCTCAGAATGTGTCTAAGTTCATGAATCGTGCAACCTTTGATTGCTTTGAATGCATTAGCAAAACCTCTGTTATTTCCATTGGTGCACGTCGTATTGCCTGGCTCCAGGCATCAGATTTGGAACTATGGGTGCAAGATAAGTTAGATTTTCTCCCGTACAAGGAATATTACCTATTTGGCAAGGATTGACAAGACAAGGCTAATCAGATTGAGTCTGAAAATACCACCTTGAACAGGCTGTCAAGGGTTACAGCCAATTCAGCAAAAAAGAAGACATTTAAGAAACCATTTTTCAACAAGAAAAAGAAATTCTACCCATTTTACGCCCAGGTGGGCCACTGTCCAGTTCATGCTCCCCAGAAGGTGCAACAGCAACCCAGACACAAAGAAAAGCCCAAGTCCCCAGAGCTCAACCAGCTCAGCAGACTCAGCCTCCTCAGGAGCTTTGACTCCTTCCTAGAGAACTTGGTCAACCTGCCCCTGAAAGGTCCAGAACCTCTCACCATCCCAGGTAGAGTTTGGGGTATGTTTACTAAACCATCTTACGTGTGCCCGGCGTTAGTGTGCAGGCTGCCATAAAAGGAGTGGGCGTGTCGGTCTTAAGGTAGGAAAACGGGATTATCGTGCGATAACGTGCGCTGTGCACGTTAACGCGCGGTAAACTTAAGTAGGCGTGCAGACATACAAACACAGAAACAGAGGTGTAGCACAACGGTTAATACACTGATTGATGGTACAGGGGTCAGGAGTTTGATCCCCCACTGTGCCTAATGCCATGACCCCTGCCATACACCTCTGTCATTTAAGATTGTGAGTGGGCAAGGTGCAGATGTCCTAGACATCAAAAAGGTTAGATAAAATTTGTCACATGCCTCTTTGCTTCTCACCACCATCAAAATATTGTCTATTAGACAACTTTTTGGTGGTGGTGAGAATTGAGGAGGCATGTGACACATTCTATCTACCCTTTTGATGTCTAGGACATCTGCACCTTGCCCACTCACAATCTTAAATGACAGAGGTGTATGGCAGGGGTCTCCAAATCCAGCCCTAGAGGGCCACAAACCAGTCAGGTTGGCAGGATATCTATAATGCATATATATCTCATGCATATTCATTAGGGCTATCCTGAACACCCGACTGGCCTAGGGGTTCAAGGAGGACTGGTTAAGAACCACTGATCTAAAGGATGCATACATGCATATCCTTATCCACATAGATCACAGAAGGTTTCTTCACTTCCTTTTTTAGAGAAGGCATTACCAGTACAGGGTTCTTCCTTTTGGACTGGCTTCTGCCCCAAGAGTCTTTACAAAATGTATGGCAGTAGTAGCAGCATTCCTAAGAACTTTGGGAATATTCTTCCCCTACTTGGACGACTGGCTCATCCGAACACCAACACTCCAGAAGCCAGCTTCGTTCTCTCCTGCACAATGCACATTCTGTAGTACTTGGGATTGGTCATAAACCTTCCAAAATCTCACCTCACCCCTTCTCAGTCTCTAGAGTTCATAGGGGCTTGTCTGGACACAAGGCAGTCAAAGGCTTTCCTGCCACAACCACGTTGTCTTCGAATACTTCAGCTGGCATCTCAAGCAGCACTAAAAACCAGGTTAACTGCTCGAGAAATGCTTCAACTGCTGGGGCATATGGCATCCACTGTACATGTGGTTCCTATGCTCAACTCCACATGCGAGCAGCCCAGTGGACCTTAACTTCTCAGTGGACACAGGCTTCAGGTCACCTGACGGACAAAATCAGAAATTCCACACATCTCTTTTTGTCCCTAAAGTGCTGGCAGTCACTGGGAAACCTTCTCGTAGGCTTTCCTTTCCAGCAGCCACTGCCCCAAACTACCTTGAAGACAGATGCGTCCAAGTTAGGCTGGGGGGCTCACTTGGACAATCTCTTCACACAGGGTCTTTGGACCCAGCAGGAGGCTTGCCTTCATATAAACATCCTGGAACTCAGAGCATTCTTCTATGCTCTTCAGGTCTTTCAAACCCACCTCAGCTACAAGATGGTTCTAGTCCAAACTGACAATCAAGTTCTACGTGAACAAGCAGGGTGGAACAGGTTCTCAAGCATTGTGCAACGAAGCTTTACACCTCTGGGCTTTTGCCAGGAATTCTCAGATCCACCTTCTAGTGGTGTATCTTCCAGACACACAAAATCTGTTAGCAGACAAACTCATTCGAGTACTTCTGCCACACGAGTGGTCTCTTCATCAAGAACAACGCCCTCAATTTTTTCAGATCTGGGGAACCCCAAAGATAGACCTCTTTGCAAGTCCTCAGAATGCCAAACTTCCCCGATTCTGCTCCAGAATTCCGCTTCAGAACTGTCAGGCAAGGGATGCTTTCCACCTCCACTGGGGTCAAGACTTCCTCTATGCCTTCCCACTCATTCCCCTCCCACCCAAAACTCTATTCAAGCTTCAGAGAGACAGAGGCCATATGATCCTCATAGCCCCACATTGGCCATGACAAACGTGGTATCCTCTGCTTCTACGTGTCTCTCAAGCCAGACCTCTGGAGTTGGGATATGCTCCAGATCTGATTTCCCAGGACAACAGGATGCTACTGCACCCGAATCCGCAGTCTCTACACCTCAGGGCATGGCTCCTGAGAGCCTAGAATTCAAGGATATCAACCTTTCTCAACAGCTAAAGGATCCTTCAGGCTTCAAGAAAACCCTCCACAAGGCGAGCCTACACCTTCAAATCGAAAAGGTTTTCTATTTGGTGTTCTAAAAAGGAGTTTAACCCCTTTTCACTACCAGTAGAGCAGTTACTTGAGTATCTGATCCATTTATCATCCTCTGGTCTTAAGACCAATTCAATAAGAGTCTACCTTAGTGCCATTGCTGCTTTTCACAAGCCCTTAGATGAACAACCTGTTTCCTCTCATCCTCTTGTAGCAAGGTTTATGAGAGGACTACTCTTAACTAAACCTCCCATTAAGCCACCATCCGTGGCATGGGATTTAAATCTTGTCCTTGGGCAACTCATGAAACCGCCCTTCGAACCGCTAGCCACTACATCCCTAAAGTTTCTTTCTTGGAAAGTAATCTTTCTAATTGCGCTCACCTCAGTGAACTCCAGGCTTTAGTGGCTGATCCTCCGTATACAAGGTTCCATCATGATAAGGTACGAGAACTCACCCACATTTTATGTCAAAGGTGGTTTCACCTTTTCATTTAAACCAGTCGGTATACCTTCCTGTATTTTTCCCTAAGCCTCATGCTTACAATGCAGAAAGGAATCTACACACTCTAGACTGTAAAAGAGCTTTGGCCTTTTACCTGCAAAGGACTAAGCAACATAGAAAATCTTCTCAGCTGTTTATTCCTTTGACTCTAGTCATCTTGGACTACCAGTTTCTAAATGAACTCTGTCCAAATGGATTGCAAATTGCATATCCTTTGCTTATGAGAGCAAAGGACTTTCTCTTGAAGATCATGTCACAGCTCACAATGTGAGAGCAATGGCAGCCTCTATGGCTAACATTCGCTCAGTTTCCATTGACAACATCTGTAGAGCAGCCACTTGGGTTTCAGTACATACCTTTGCAGCCCACTACTGCTTGGACAAGGACTCCTGTCGGGATGCCTCATTTGGTCAAGCTGTTCTCCAGCATCTCTTTCAAACTTAGAACAACTCCTACCTGCCGTCTCAGGTTTTGATACCAGAGATCTATGGGAGGAAGCATGACCCATCTCAACCTGGGTTTCACAGCTTTCTGGGGTCATCTCCCTGGCATCTCTTAGCTGGGGAGTCCCCATATGTGAAGACTACATTCCTGCTTGTTCCTGGAGATAGCAGGTTACTCACCTGTAACAGGTGATCTCCGGGAACAGCAGGAATTTAGTCTTCACAACCCACCCATCTCCCCTATGAGTTGTCTCTCTCTCTCTCTCTGCTTCTCTCCTTTGACTCAGCTATAAACTCAACTGAAGAGGGAGAGTTGGAAAGGCGGGACGGCAGTGACGCAGGTACAGTGGGATGTTCCCAAAAGCTCTCCTATTGGATGCTAGGGAGCGTTCCCACGCAGGCTCTGTTGGTACCAATGATACCCATATGTGAAGACTAAATTCCTGCTGTTCCCGGAGATCACCTGTTACAGGTGAGTAACCACGCTTTATCGCACCTTCACTGGCAAAGTTAAGGTGTGGTAATGCAAACCCTGTTCAGCAAATGCTGAAGGTGTGCCCAGCATCTGCCCTGCATTTAGCACATAGGGCAGATACCACATGCAGAGGCCGCATTCCTGTCCTCAGCAGGTAGCCTGGGAGCTTCTGCACTGTCTGCAGAGGCAGGGAACACAGTTCCAGCACCAAAGTGATATTAGCAAATGTCACAGCTGTGAGTACACTGCCCCTCCCCATTGCACCGTCCTGTTCCAGGCCTATCCCCTCAATCTGATCCTACCCCCACTCCAATCCTCCCCCCTGTAACTTTCAATAATCCTTCTCCCCCTCCCCCCCCCCCCGTTTGCATATCCCCCCACAGCTCCTTGGCAGCACCTCTCCCACCAGACTGCAATAGTTAGATGAGCAGATCTCTCATATACCAGACAAAACCCTTCCTGCTCCAGACCGTGGCCATAGTTTTTGACTGCTTCATTGGGCCCTGTATTTGCATATCATTTGCATAGTTGCATTAATTTGGATATTAGTTATGGTTATCTTTAAAAAAATGCTAGATGGATAGGAAACCAGTGTAACAAACAGGCGAGGGATGAGCTGGCGCCCCCAAAATACTCAAAGAGGGAGCAGAGGCTCTCATTCAGTGGCTTTGCCAAAAAAAGAGAAAGCAACATACTCCCAGGCTATATGTATAATTAAAAGCAGCAAAAATTGTAGCTGTTTAGTTATTTAGTCTGGCACTATAAAATTAGAAAAACTATTGACACCTCTAAATATATATTCTGAAAAAAACAAAGGAGATGTAAGGTGCTGTCACACCAAGGGGCAAGAAGAAAAAGAGAGCCACAGCGCAGCTGCTAACAACAAAATAAGTTATAATTAATTTTATTTTGGCATAATAAACTGTGCTATGGTTCTCTCTTTTTCTTTCTGAACATATGATCTCCAGGAACAAGCAGGAATGAGTCCTCACATATGGGTACGTCGGTACCGACAGAGCCTGCGCTGGAAAGCTCCCCAGCTTCCCAGAAAGAAAGCTTTTGGGAGCCTCCCACAGCGCATGCGCGCTGCCTTCCCTAACCAACTCTCCTCAGTTCTTCTTTTCCGCGGAGCCAGCAGGTCGTGTTCCTGTCACCGCTGAAGAAGTTCTTTATTTTAATTTATTTCTTTGGTCGCGTGTCTGCCTTCCCCGACGCTGGACCGGTACCGCCGGTCTTTTTCTTTTCTTTTCTTCTAAAAAAAAAATATATATATATATATTTTTCCTCACTTGGTGTATTTTTCTTCTTAGGCCTCCAGGCCCACAAGAAACTTCCTTCATGGATAAACCAGCCTCTGGTTTTAAAAAATGCACTAAGTGTAGCAGTACAATTTCTGTTACAGACACCCATGAATGGTGTCTTAAATGTTTGGGGCCTGAGCACTCCGTTCCGGATTGTCAGTCCTGTTCCCTAATGTCTAAACAGGGGTTACAGAACCGAGCAGCCAAGCTCCATGTGCTGTTTCCCACGGATGCACCGGCGGTGGCATCAACATCTTCCAGGTCTTCCTCTCCTGATGGGTCTCAGGTAACCAAACATACTTTTAGAAGGTCCTCGAAGGGCAAATATCCCTCCAAGTATCGAGATGCCTCCGGGCTTGCCCTTGAGGATCCTGCCCCAGCCAAACAACCCTGGCGGGAAGCTGCAGCTTCCAAAGCTCCTCCTATGGGGTTACAGGTTGACATAGATGGCACGGCCTCAACCGATCACCTGTTAGACTGCTCTGGGGTACCGGCACAATCTCCCGGTACCGACATCCACGCAGTCGTGGCGTCCATGGATCACACTGTGCAATCCATGCAGCAGGCCATCCTGGCTTTCATCAAGGCTGCGATGCTGTCGGTACCGCAACAAGCCTTGTTGTCGGTACCGGCGCCGGTACTGGTACCAACCTCGATACCGGTACCGGCTGCATCGACATCAGCCAGGATGCCGCTTCCGGCTCCCTGTCCTGGGCTTTTTCTCAGTACCGACCCGGTACCGGGGACACCCGATGTCGGTACCGATCGATACGCCTATCGATCTTTGGAATCGGGCAGACGATACTTCGATTCTTCTGATGATTCTGAGTCATCGGATGAGTCCCCTGAAGTATCTGTCACCCTTCCTGAGGAGCCTTCTTCTCCAAAAAGGAGAATGTCTCCTCCAGAGGATTTGTCCTTTCAAGACTTCATAATAGAAGTAGCTAAAGGACTCTCTATTTCAGTAACCTCTGAAAAAGAACCTAGAGCAAAAAAATTAGATATTTTGGGATACTCTAAGGTTCCCAGAGAGGCAGTCACCTTGCCAATTCATGAAATTCGTCAAGAACATTTGATTGAATTGTGGGAGACTCCTCTCACCCTTTCTCCTCATTCTCGTAGATTGGACACTATGTACCGTGTCCCTCCTTCTCCTGGATTTCAAAAAACTCAGCTTCCTCACCACTCCATTGTGGTGCAGTCAGCTATGAAGAGGATAAAGAGTACCAAAAGACACTCTTCTACTCCTCCAGGAAGAGAATGCAGGACCTTGGATGCTTTTGGTAGGAAAATCTTCCAAGCTAGCATACTTATTGCCAGAATCAATTCATACAGCCTTTATATGGGTATGTTTCTGAAGAAGGATGCAGAAAAGCTGCACAACTTTCTCCCTTTTATTCCAGAGGATAAAAGGGATGAGTTCCTTCTTTGGCTTAAGCATACTCAAGACATTTGAAAGTTTTCAAAGGGCAGCCTTTGATTCTTTTGAGGGTGTCAGCAGAGCCTCAGGCATTGCTATAGCTGCTCGTAGAATTGCTTGGCTCCAGGCTTCTGATCTAGAACCCTGGGTTCAAGATGGTTTAGGAAATCTGCCCTGTACAGGTGAAAACCTATTTGGCAAGGAGTGGCAAATTAAAGCCACTCAAATGGATGCAGAAAATGCTGCTCTGGATAGACTTTCTAAATCTACCTCCACTCCGGCCAAGAAATTTTTTTTTAAAAAGTCTTTTTACAAGAAGGGAAGATTTCCTTCCACTTCTGGTCAACAGTCTTCTACAGGTCACTTTGCTACTAAGTGTCAGCAACCTAAACAGGCCAGGCCTAAACCTGCAGGGGCTGCTGCAACCCAGCAGTCCCAAGCCCCTCAGGGTTTTGACTTGACACTAGAGAACTTAACCTTTCTGGCTCTACAACAGCCAGAACCTCTCACCATTCCAGGAAGGTTAGCTCATTTTGCTCCCAGATGGGAGCAAATCACATCAGAGCAGTGGACCCTCTCTATCATAAGAGAGGGCTACAAACTTCATTTCTCAGACCTTCCTCCCTACACCATGGTGAGACACTTCAATTCTCCCACATCTCTCCTTGACCTTCTGGATCAGGAGGTGACTACCCTTCTAGCCCAGGGGGCCATAGAAGAAGTTCCTCTTCTTCAACAGGGGTCAGGGTTTTACTCCCCCTATTTTCTCATTCCAAAGAAAACAGGGGGATACAGACCCATTCTAGATCTCAGAGAATTGAACAAATTCCTATGCAAGGAGTTCAAGATGCTTTCTCTAGGCACTCTCCTTCCATACCTACAGAGTCAGGATTGGCTTTGTTCTCTAGATCTCAAGGATGCGTACACTCATGTCCTCATCCATCCATCTCACAGAAAATTCCTACGTTTTCTGTTCCAGGGAAAACATTACCAATACAGAGTGCTTCCTTTCGGTCTAGCCTCTGCTCCAAGAGTGTTCACCAAATGCATGGCAATAGTTGCTGCATTTCTACGCACTCTGGGAATATTTGTCTTCCCATACCTGGACGACTGGCTCATCCGAGCTCCAACTCAGTCAGAGGCTCAGATCTCCCTGAATCGCACCAGGCGCATTCTGCAATACCTGGGACTTGTGGTAAACCTCCCAAAGTCCCAGCTCACCCCTACTCAGTCCCTAGAATTTATAGGGGCCTGGTTGGACACCACTTCTGCAAGGGCCTACCTTCCTCAGGCCCGTTGTCAACGTCTAGTGCAGTTAGCCTCCCAGATTCAGTCAAAGAGCCATTTAACTGCCAGGGAGATACTACAGCTGCTATGCCATATGGCTTCCACAGTACATGTGGTACCCTATGCTCGCCTACACATGAGAGCAGCTCAATGGACTTTGTCCACCCAGTGGACTCAAGCTTCAGGAGCTCTCTCAGACCGAATAGCAAACTCCAAACTTCTCTTTTGGTCTCTCCAATGGTGGATGTCCACTCAAAATCTGTTGCTGGGGTCCCCCTTCCAACCTTTGTTGCCCCAAGCAATCCTCACAACAGATGCCTACCAAACAGGTTGGGGAGCTCATCTACAGGACCTCTCCACCCAAGGCACTTGGTCCCCACAGGAAACCTCTCTTCATATCAACCTCTTGGAACTTCGAGCAGTGTTCCTAGCTCTCAAGGTCTTTCATACCCTCCTCAGCTACCAGACAGTCCTCATTCAAACGGACAATCAGGTAGCCATGTTTTACATAAACAAGCAAGGAGGAACTGGCTCTCTGTCGCTTTGCAACGAAGCTCTAAGATTATGGGCCTTTGCCAGAGAGCATCAAATCCATCTCCTGGCAGTATACCTCCCAGGAATTCAAAACTCTTGGGCAGACAGACTCAGTCGAGTTCTGCTTCCACATGAATGGTCCCTGCACATGGATCAGGTGCTCAGAATCTTCCAGGAATGGGGAACCCCGGACATAGACCTGTTTGCAAGTCCGTGGAATGCCAAACTTCCCCGGTTCTGTTCCAGAATTCCGTGTCAGGGAGTTGAGGCCAAAGATGCCTTCCTCCTTCATTGGGGTCAGGACTTCCTGTATGCCTTTCCACCCATTCCTTTGATTCCCAAGACTCTGTTCAAACTTCAGAGGGATCAAGGATCTATGATCCTCATAGCTCCACGCTGGCCATGCCAAGTGTGGTACCCTCTACTTCTGCATCTCTCCCAAGCCCCCTCCCTGGACTTGGGAGCTGCTCCAGATCTTCTGTCTCAGGAGGAGGGGACTTTGTGGCATCCAAACCCCAAGTCCCTTCACCTCAGAGCTTGGTTACTGAAGGCCTAGACCTTCAAGACTTCAATCTTTCGCAGCAAGTGAAGGATATCCTCCATGCTTCCAGGAAACCTTCCACTAGGCGTTCCTATGCTTTTAAATGGAAAATATTTTCCATTTGGTGTGCTCAAAAGGTTCTTGACCCTCTGGCACTTCTTCTGAATTCTCTATTAGAATATCTCCTGCATCTTTCCAATGCAGGCCTTAAGACGAATTCAGTAAGGATCCATTTAAGTGCTATTGCAGCATCCCTTAAGCCTATCAATGGACAACATGTTTCCTCTCATCCTCTTATTGCAAGATTTATGAGAGGCCTAACTTTAACTAAACCTCCCATTCGACCTCCTCCGGTGGCATGAGATTTAAATTTGGTTCTTAGTCAGCTTATGAAGCCACCTTTTGAACCCTTAGCCACTACCTCCTTGAAATTTCTTTCATGGAAGGTTATTTTCCTTATTGCAGTCACTTCTGCTCGCCGCATCAGTGAACTGCAGGCCTTAGTGGCTAATCCACCTTATACAAGGTTCCATCATGATAAGGTAGTCCTTAGGACAAATCCTCACTTTATGCCTAAAGTGGTCTCACCTTTTCATCTTAATCAAGAGGTATATTTACCTGTCTTTTTTCCAGCTCCTCATGCATCCAGTGCAGAGAGGAACCTTCATACTTTAGATTGTAAAATAGCTCTTGCTTTTTACTTGCACAGGACGCAGCAACATAGAAAGTCTTCCCAGCTTTTTGTTGCTTTTGATCCTTCTCATTTAGGACTTCCAGTCTCTAAGAGAACACTGTCCAATTGGATTGCTCAGTGTATTTCTTTGGCTTACCAGAGTAAGAACCTTTCTCTGGAGGGCCATGTCACAGCTCACAATGTGAGGGCCATGGCCACCTCTATGGCTCATCTTCATTCTGTGTCCATCGACAAGATCTGTCGAGCAGCCACCTGGGCCTCGGTTCATACCTTCACAGCCCATTACTGTTTGGACAAGGACTCCCGCCGGGATGCCTTGTATGGTCAGGCTGTCCTCAGACACCTGTTCCATTCTTAAACAACTCCTGCCCTCCGTCCCTTAATGGATGCCTGAGATCCATAGGAAGATGAGGAACCTTTCAGGGTCTCATACCCTTGGGGATCTCCCAGGCATCTTAGCTAGGGAGTCCCCATATGTGAGGACTCATTCCTGCTTGTTCCTGGAGATAGCACAGTTACTTACCTGTAACAGGTGATCTCTGGGAACAGCAGGAATTAGTCCTCACAACCCTCCCACCTCCCCTAGGAGTTGTATCTCTCTCTTTCTTTCCTTTCCTCTCTCTCTCTATTGTCTCAGCTTTAAACTCGAACTGAGGAGAGTTGGTTAGGAAAGGCGGGAAGGCAGCGCGCATGCTCTGTGGGAGGCTCCCAAAAGCTATCTTTCTGGGAAGTTGGGGAGCTTTCCCGCGCAGGCTCCGTCGGTACCGACGTACCCATATGTGAGGACTAATTCCTGCTGTTCCCAGAGATCACCTGTTACAGGTAAGTAACTGTGCTTTTTGCATCCAACAAAATCCCTCCAAATGTAGATGCAGAGCAAAACTAAAACATTTCACCACCCCCTCCTGATATGACCTGGAAGAGCTGAAGCCTATATGGTTGCCATTATAGCAGTCATTGTTGGAGGTGGCACATTGGTGGGACATGGATGGATCACAGACAGCAGCAGGTGTAGGGTTTTCTCTTTTGAAAAGTTGACAACCCTATTTCTACTGGGTATAGATGCAGGTAGATTGACTACAGGTAGAGATAAAGCATTCTTCGTTTTGGTACCAAGACTGTGGAACGCTATGCCGAAGAACATTTTTGAGGGGGAAATAATAGAGATGTCAGAATCTTGTAAAAGCATGGTTATTTGACCAAGCTGATCAGTAAGGCCGGCATTTGGTCCCATGAATAGCAGGGTTGGACATGCGGGCTGCACGTCCAACCCGCACTCAGATGCTGGCCACGATGCCGCTGCCAGAGCTCCCTGCATGGGTGGAGTGGGGTAGTGGCCAGCTGCGGGATGTTCAGGACCTATTCAGGTCAGGCCCCTGTATGTCCACTGGCACACAGCTGCATGCCTGACTTATTCCATCTGAAGGTTCCGGATGCCCCCTACATCGCATGCCCCACATTCTGCACCACTGTCCCATGGCCACGCTGTGCCCCTGCAGCCATGATCTGGCCCCCACAGTGGCCGCCGGTGATGGCCGGACAGTGGACGGCTCATTGCCATGATGCCAGGACGCCACACTTCCCTCGCAACAGCAGTGGCATTCTGGCATTGGGATGGGCAGTTCCCCGTACGTCTATCTCCTCAGCATACAGGGAGTGCCTGCACATCTATGTCCCCGATTCTGCCGTCGCAGAATATATCTGGGGCCTGCGGTGGCAGAATCGGGTACATCTCCGGCACATCCTGGTTTTGGCCGGATGTGCTGGAAGCAGAATGGGCCTCTAAGGATTTTCTATCGGATTGTATTGGCATATAGCTGGTGAGAAGTAGGAGTAGGTTGGTGGTAGAAGATTTTATGAAAGTTGGCCTGGAAAGTTTTCCTTGCATTGGTTTATCTGGTGATTATGAATGACGTTATGCTTCTTTAAAGAAACAATGAGTAAAAAATGCAAATAAAATAAAAAAGTGAGAAATTGTCACATTATTCCATGTAAATATCTGCATTAAAAATTCTGACAAAACTGAATTCTTTACAGAAGTGACTCTTGCTGTGGTTGGAGGAAGGTCTCAAAAATATATAGTGGAGCCAAATATTTTATATAGGTTTTGTTCATCATTGTTTTTTGTTTTCATTTTTTTCCAGAAGACTTGTAGCATTTGCCAAATGCTACTTCCTAATCAATGCAGCTTTACATCTCATCAGAGAATCCATCAGCATAAATCTCCATACACTTGCCCTGAATGTGGTGCGATCTGCCGATCTGTTCATTTTCAGACTCATGTCACCAAGAATTGTTTGCATTACACTAGGAGAGTTGGCTTTCGGTAAGTATCTATTGCTATGCATTACGCCTTTAATAGAGATAATATTTTAAAAAATACACAAAACATAAATATGTTGTAAAATGATGGATGCTTTGTTGTACCCAGTGACTTAAGTTAGAAAAATTCTGGAGCTTCAAATTGTATTTTCCCTGCTCGGTTTGTATCCTGTAAGTGAAGGAGTCAATGTTTAGGAGGACGAGGGCTGCATAAAGTTACATGGCTATTTTTTTCTGAATAATTTTATGCAGATTTTTAGTGGAACTGTTCAAGTTTAAATGCTGAAAGTACAAGCATAGCTTTGGATGGATAAATTATCCATGTAAAGTTGTCCTTGCAGTTTCTGTATTCAGCTGAATATCACTGTTATCTGTAAATGGTCTGGCCCTGTCCCAACAGAAAACATTCTCCACTTTAACTACATAGCCAAATAAGTGTCTGGGAAGGTTTTTTTTTTTTTAGAAATTATCAGACAAGCATCTGATGCTTGAGTGTATAAGTGTTTTTGAATAGTGACACCAAAGTGTCTTGTAAATAAGTGTGTGTGAGTGATAGAGTTGCTTTCTAAAATATATGCTAAAGATATGGATGCTTTGCAAGGGTTAAAGGAAAGTTTTATTTGGTATAAGCCAATAAGCGGAGAGGGAATCTGCATGGTAGCCTATTGGGCAAAAGTACAGACAGATTCCTGGAGTCTTCTGCCACCTGCAGGCTTTCTTTCTCTTAGCATGCAGTTATGAATATTAAAATAATGAATGCTCTGAGTGCCTTTTAACACAACTTGGTATACAGTGACATTTCTGACCAAGGGTTTAAGGAAATGTGATAAAGTCAAGAAGTCCTTTTGCACAATTTTATTAGGCATGTGACACGAGGGCCCCTATTCAAGTATGTTAGCGTTTCATAGTTACCGCATGATAATTGCCAAATGAGTTGGTGGGGGCATGCCCAGCATCTTCCCCTATAGTTATTACCTAGGCAATAGACTTAAACTGTGTGCCATTGAGTCAATGATGACTCCTGGCAACCCAGCCCTGGTCTTTCTTGGCAAGGTATGACTTGAAGTAGTTTGCCAGACCTTTTTTCCACACAGTAAGTCTACAGCATCCTGGTATTTCAACATGGTCTTCCATCCATTTACTAGCCAAGCCTGATTCCACTTAGCTTCTAGAGCTCAGCCCAGACCAAGCTCATTTAGGGCATGCTTAAATGCATTGCAGATCATGCAGGTGCAGTTAATGCTGGTTTTTGAGGTGGCGTTCACACCTCCTCATCATCTGCCACTTTAATGTACAGTATCTACCTTGCCCATTCCCTACCCCATTCTACATTTGGCAAATTTCCACATTAACTACTTAGTGTGGCTTAGTAAATAGACCCTTGAAAAAGAAAATAACCATAGTCATAAGGTTGGTAATGCTAAAAGTAGGCATTAGGACTTACACCTATTTCTTGCATTTTTGCATCTTTTTAATGGGAAAGTGCATAGGATAATTAAGTACAATCTAATATGGTTTTCTTTGTATTGTTTCTATTTTATTTTGTATTGTGGCTGATGCTGAACATCTAGACAGTGGCAATATTCAGCTGATATCCAGATAGCTAATCAAATAAATTTAGCACAGCCTTTCAGATGTCTTAAATTTATCTGAATAACTTATATGGGAAGCGACTCCACTATCCGGATAAGTGCCGGCTCTGCCCAAGCGCCACTCCCAGACTGCTCTGTCATGATCCAGATAGCATTGAGTCAGGTGAAGAGAATACTCAGGTGCACTATCCGGATAATGCCACTGAATATAGCTCTCACCGACACTGTACAGCTACCCAGATAAGAGCCTTTGAAAAGTGATTCCTTTCTGCATTTAGTGCTTGTTATATTGATGTTACTGATTGTTCTGTTTGTGCACTGCTTAATTTACCTCTTAGCAAGTGGTATATCAAATTAATGGAATGGAATAGAACATACTTTCCCATATAAAATGGGCATATGCATTAATGTGGTGCCTAATGCATAGGTTATGCCTGTTCGGGAGCAGGTGTAAGTATGTGAATGTATTTCAGCCACTTTGTACATGTGAACCTTACCAAATAGAAACTATATGCACATACTCTACCCAACTCTGCCCCAGCAACATCTACTTTCCAAACGCATAAAAGTGTGACCGAATTCAACTCCTATGCATACGTTTATGCATGAATAGGCTTTGTTCCATGAAAGGTAATTTCTGCATGTTTAACCTTTGTTCTCCATGCTGATATCACTTATAAAATAACCCCTTTACTATGAAAAAAACAATACATCCTGGGACGGAGCAAGATAGTCCCCCCTAGCAAGCTTGGGCAATGTTTGTTGTATACTTTTCCTTTTTTAAAAAATCTAATTACATTGTATTACCTATGGGGAAGCACAAATGAAAGGACAAGGTCTGGGATTTTCCTGCAAAATCCACCCCTATCCATCAGGTGATGGATAGACACCTTTATATTAGGCCAGAGATACAGAGGGACTGAAGAGTCTCATGGATTGTTCTGTCAGGAGAAGGAGAGATGATGCCTGGCCAAGAAGTGGAAGTTTTGTTGAGCCTGGTCTCGCAGATTCCTACATCTCCTCTGAGGAGCTCTGAGATAAACCGCAGCTGGGATCATATTTAACACACTGATGATACAAGGGCTAGCTGGGGCTAGTGGTCCAGGAAGAATGCAGAATGCCCCTTGATAGTCCGAGGGGGGAGAAGTTTGAACCACTGTTGGAACAACATTGTGTGGTCCAGCAGAAGGTTTCAGGTGCTCAAGGTGAGATCTGACCAGTGAGGGAAATGCAACTTGGTAAGTCACTGGACACTTTGGATAGACTTAATCAGATTTATCATTTGCAGAAATCATCAATAATAAACTTGGAAGTCATTTTAGAAGCCCTTACCACTATCTCTACACAAATTGTATTAGTTGCTAAACATTCTCAAATGTAGTCTGCTCTGGTGAAAGCCCAGCAGGATGAAATAATCAAGTTGGCAAAGAGAATGACCATAATTGAAGTAATGATTGGAAAAGCTCATGAGACTGTAGATTCTATGGTGAAAGGTCACATGATGTTTTTGGATACAACAGAGACAAAGGAGAACTTGCTTAGGAGACATAACATGCCTTATAAACTTTCCTAAATATCGGTTTACATCTCCTGCCCTATGGTTTCTTAGGCTTTCTATTTACCGTATCCAGTTGATAACCGTTTGGGTAATATTAGCAGAGTGGGGGTGCCAGCTGATCTGATCTACAGAGCATCAAGTTATTCCTGCTACTTTGGTGGCCTCACTGGTTTTTGACTCTAACCGTGATTTTTTATTAAAGTTTTTCTTTAGACATAAAGAAGATTTATCCTACGGGCTAAAGGTTAGGATGTTTCCCAATCTTTCCAAAGTAACACAGCAGAAAAGACCTAGATTTATTTTATTACATCCTGGGGTACTTCAAATGGGTGCATTATTTTGGTTAAATTTTCCTTGTAAGTGTGCTATAAAATATCATAATGCAAAGTATGTGTTCAGTGACTCATCCCAGCTCATACAGTTCCTTGCTAACCCTGGCCCTCTGAGGCACAGTGTGTTCCTGTTTGTGCTGCAGAAAGTGTGCTTGGATAATCTGCATAATTAAATATTTAATGCTAGCATAATGCTTCTTTAAGGGGTTCCCGATTATTTCCGTAATTGTGAGTTTCTTCTTCTACCATTTTGAAAATTATATGACACTGCATTATCTAATTTTTGTTTTGCTGGGATGGCTGTTCGATTTTTGTTTAGTTCCTTTGTTGATATCATTTTCTGTACAAAAGAATTCTTCATGAATATTTAAAAAGTTTCAATAAAGATAAAATTAAAACAAACCCTTGAGCGTGATTTCGACAAACTCTAATGCTGATTAGAATTCATCTGCATGTTAATACTTATTTACTTAAAAACATTTATAGATACACAACCTAGAATGCTTTGCACTTGGTGGTCTATGGATATCAGTTAAAAACATCAACAATCAGTACAATTTAAAATAATTAAAATAATCTCATCCAACCCTCATATCCATCCAGCTGCCTCACATCTGCCTCACTGCCACTGCATTCTTATCCACCTAAGGAGACAAAAATAAGGGGTATGTTTACTAAACCTTCTTAACGTGCACGCTGTGCAATTAGCGCGTGCTAAGGTACCTTAGCGCGCGCTAATGACGCTTTACGGGGCACAAATGTGCCTTAGTGCGCGCTCACGCACGCAGTGGCGCAAATGAGCGCTGAAGGCGGGGAAAGGCTCCCGGAGGGCAGAGGAAGGCTCTCCAGGGGCAGAGAGAAGGGGTCAATGGGTGGAGAGTGGGAGGGGAGAAGCTCCCCGCACACTAACGATGTGAAATTCGAGGCCAAAACTAACGCAAGTGAAAACCTCGCGTTAGAGATGATTTAAAGGGAAAAGAAACCATTTCTGTCAGCAATGTACAGCAAAACTAGGGAAACCTAAAAAAAAGTGATAAGTGTGATACATGTGCACGGAACAAAAGTGCAAATAAACATTGAAAATGACCCCAACAAAATTAAAAAAAAAATCATAATCAAGCTGGGCAATAGTGATAGTAATGGGAAACATAAAAAAACACTCCCAAGAAAGCCCCAAAAAATAAATATGAATTTTGGAAGGGTCTACGCTCCGTCCCCATACAAGGTGAATGATCCCACAGTGAAATAGCACTGATCAGGGTTTCCCTCTCCATTGGACAGGTTACCTATGGCATGCACATGTTCCACAACAGCAGGGCAGGCATGTCGGAATGGGCAACTGGACAGATGCTGGGAAAGGGGATACAGAGGGCTGCAGGCGGCACATGCTGTGGTGCAGCTGGGGCACAGTGCGGACTAGGCAGATGCCTAGGTGGCACTTGGGAATGCTGAAACTGAACAGCAGCCAGACAGCAACTGATGAGGGCCCAACATGGGCACGAGAGTGTTTATCACAGTGTCACAGGGGATAGTACCCAGCAGGTAAATCCAAGGGCACAGAACATTGGCAGACGTTGTTGGGGGGAAGCGTGGATGCCAATGCAGGCACCCCTACCCCAGAACACGCACCATAGGCAGCCGCCTAACTGCACACTGGATGGCTTGAAACTGCACACCACCAGCACCACCAGTAGAAGGGCATGTCAGCATGGTGGCAGAGGGATACTGGTGGTGGAGGGGGGCAGTGGCAGCTGCCCAGAGCAGACCATGGCCTAGCCCTGTGTAGGTGGGTGCCATGCACTGCAACAGACAGGCCCTGCCAGACAAGCAGTCATGGTATCACCAGGGAATGCATTGTCTCTGTGGCAACACGGTGGTGCAGTGCACACAACCAGTGTGTTTGGAGGCAGAAGGTCACAGGTTCAAGTCCCAGCTATGGTGCCTGCCAACCCAGTCCCCATATTTTACCCACTACTACAACGTGCTAATACAGACAGAACCTTTATTGCAGATGATGTAAACATGCCCAAAACACCTACATTTTATCCTACAGAGCACAGGCTCCATAAACAGGCGCATTACCTACAGCAGAGTCTCCCAAATGCAGTCCTGGAGGGCCAAACACCATTCAGGTTCCATGCTGCCTCTAATAAAGATGCCTGTGCTGCATATCTATGCACCACCCCCATGGTATGCAGATGTATCTCATGCATATTCATGAGGGACAGCATGAAAACCCGAACAGTGTTTGGCACACCAGGACTGGAGTTGGAAACCTCTGCCGTAAAGCAGCAGCCAACAGGGGCAGACACACTCACACCCACAGGCTCCATTAGCCAATGCCCCCTGGAGAGGCAGGACATTGGGCCCTGTGTGCATTTCCCAATACTAGCACTTGCATACCTTAGCAATGCCACCCTACACCTGGGAATACGGTACACAGCTATCAAAAGGTTGCTATGATTACTGGCAGATAGCAATTCCTACGTTAAGCACAGTTTGCTGATTGAGCTCCATCATAGCAACCTTTCTGATGTCTGTGGGGTGTGCTTCAGGTCTGGTCTCTGACAGTGTTTACCACCCTGGGGAGTGACCCCCAACAGTTTTGCATACCATATCCATGCCTGCACTGTGCCCAGGACTGGTGTGGTGGCCAGGGTGGCTAAACACCTCTATAGTAGCACAATGCTGGCATAGGTGTGGGAGTGTGTGTCTGTCTATCCAGTGTGTGGTGGCTGCAAAACCCTCCACAGCCCACACTGCCAGCACTGTTGCCAGTATTGGCCTGCCAATGTGCATAATGAGGAGCAAGGTACCATGGGTATAGCCCGGACAGGATGCATCTGCACAGGCATAGGGCAATGGCTGGGACATTGTAGTGCCCGGCCACCACCTGCACAGACAGGGTGGCCACAGTATGTCCTGCTGGGAGTTCACTCTCACCCTGACTGAGCAGTGACCACGGCATGGCTAGGTTCCCCCATAGTGTCCTATAATACCTCTTTCATGTGATATTTTTGGGTTTCCTTTTGGGGCCCAATCACTGATTTATCTGCTTGGTGTGTATGCTGACATCCCAGTTCTGGGTGCATGCATCTCCTCCAGGAACATGCCCTATGGACTAGCTATCAGACTGTCTGCAGCTAGTATGTGTCTTGCTGGAACACCTTGCAGGGTGCAGTGGCTGCAGGAGAATATCAGATTGTGGTGGGGTGCAGCTGAGTATTTCCGGGCCTAATGTCTGTCTGCTATTGCTTTATAGATATGTACAGAGCTGCATTGACTGCCCTGTAGGGTGTCTGTTCCCCAGCAGGACTGCGGTTGGTGGTCCCCTCTACTGCTGCCATTGCAGGGATGTAAAATGTGGATCTGTCGGTGGGAGACCCTGTTTCCCACCCTCAGCCCCAGAGAGTGGGTTGGGTGGTGGTACATAATCTGCCTATGGGTCCATAAGGGTCAAACCTGACTGAGAAATACAGATGTATCCAAAGTGTGTCTGCAGGAACTACCTATCTCACACACTAGGACTGCTGGGGACCTACAACATGGCCTATTTTTGCCATGGAAGGTGCTGTGGACCTGGTGCTGGGCGCCCCACCGACCCTCAGGGTGAGCACAGTACCTGCACAATGTGACCGTGTGTAGCTACTTTGTGCCAGTAACACACATGGTCAGTTCCCCCTACCAGGCTGAGGTGCTGTGGGGGTGCATACCCCATCTTGTGTTCATCTGTAGACGGCTGATTTGCATGTGCAGTGCATCATGGGTACGGGTGAGCTAACCCTATCCTGGTGACCACAGCAGACTGCTTGTGTGGTGACGTGCAGTCCTTCTGCAGCCAGCCAGGGGCTTGCTAGCAGCTATAGAGCTGTAGCCCACTGGTTACTTCACTGCCAGTGGAGCCAGAGATCATGGGTTTAAACCCACAGTGGGGTTATTTGATAGGGCTGTCCAAAGCATTATCTATTTTTAATGTACATTAGTGCTGCCAGCAAAAACACCCTCAGCGTACTGTACCCATAAGGTGCCTCAGAGGGCGCTTTATAGGGCACCCTATAGGGCACCTTATGGTTACCGTCCATATAAGGTGCACTATACAGTATCCTATGGAGCGACTTATAGGGTGCCCTATAGGGGACATTATAGGGTGCCATGGCAGACAGCGCACTTTTTAATGTGCCCTATGGAGTGCCTTATAGGGTGCCTTATGCGGCACCTTAGGTTACGGCACATGAGGGTGTGTTTGCTGGCAGCAATTAATAAAATACAAATAAAGTGCCGCAGGAAACAATACTTACATGTCAAAGCTGATGCCTCAGCCATCCTTAAGTATTAGGCACACTGGGGATTGAACTCATGACCCCTGTATCATCAGTCAGTGCCTTAACCATTGTGCTACACTGCTGTTCCTCTTTGCATATCAGCGCACCTACTTACGATTTTCATGCATTTAAATGCACCGTGCTGCCATCAAAAACAGTGCTATGACCTTGCCATGCCTCATAGGGCACCCTATATGGCGCCTTATAGGTCACCCTTTAAGCAACATTGTAGGGTGCCTTGGCGGACAGTGCACTTTAAAATGTGCCCTCTGGGGTACCTTATGGGGTGCCTTATGCAGCACCTTATGTTACAGTGCTTTGAGAGTGCGTTTGCTAGCAGCAGTAGTTAAAATAAAATTAAAATGCCTCATAATGCAATATTACACATAAATGGTAGTGCCTCAGTCAGCCTTATTCATTGGGCACAGTGGGGGATTGAACCCTGCACCATCTGTCAATGTCTTCACCATTGTACTGCAGCCCTGTTCCTTTGTTTGCACATCAGCGCGCCTGCTTATGCTTTCCATGCGCGTTTCTCATGCGCTAATGTGTACGGCGCACAAGAGCGCGCGCGCGCTAATCCCGTTTTGCTACTTTTGACCAGACCGCCCACTCCTTTTATGGCATCCTGCAGACTAACGTGGCGCGCACGTTAAGAGGGTTTAGTAAACATACCCCTAAGGAAAGAGAAAAGTTTTTAAACCTTTATGAAAGTTAATACCAATGGTTCTTCTTCCTTTACATCCTTGACTCTATTTTTGGCTTGCCTAGATTGCAATACTGAAGTAGGAACCGAAACTGCCCAATTCATTATGTCAATATGCTTCAGAGAGGAAATAAACTCTACTAGATTAGAATATGGTCAAGGTGAATCCAATTTTTTTAAATTTAAAAGATTACAAAAAATAATGAGGGTGCTGTTTAAAGTAACATTTTTTCAGTGGCATTATCCATATAGGTACTGGCACTAAAATCCACTTTTTTGGCCAGTTGTGAGTTAGGAGATAATTTTATAGGGATTCTTTTGTGTCTATGCCAGTATACACATATAAAAGGCCTCTTGTAAAATTGCTTCATGTGTAAAAGTACACATTCTGCAACTAGGTGTGCATTTATATGTGACTTTAGAAATATAGAACTATGATGGCAGAAAAAGACCACATGGCTTATCTAGTCTGCCCTTCCACATCAACTAAAATAGTCCATATTTTACCTTTAGAGATCCTCTGTGTTTGTCCCATGCTTTTTTGAATTCAGATACTGTCACCATCTCTACTACCTCCACTGAGAGACTATTCCATGCATCTACCACTCTTTCTGTAAAGAAATATTTGTGCTTATTACTACTGAGTCTATCCCCTTTCACCCTCATTTTGTGTCCCTTCATAGCAGAGCTTGCTTTCAATCAAAAGAGACATTCCTTCTGTGCATTTATGCCACAGAGGTATTTAGACATGTCTATCATATCTCCTCTATCATGCCTTTCCTCTAAAGTAGTGTGTACCAATGAGGAAAATGTTTCTAATGTTACTGTGGGAGATCATCTCACATCCAGTGATCATCAGATGGTATGGTTCTGCATTAGGACTAGGGCTGATAAAACCAATTCTAAAGTGAGGGTCTTTGACTTTAGGAAAACTAGCTTTGCCAAGATGGGATAATACCTCAAGGAGTTGTTAGCGGGATGGGAACAGCTGGGGAATGTAGAAAAACAGCAGGAAAAACTGAAAAGGGCTATTTTAAGGACAACAAATCTTTTTGTTAGAAAGGTATATAAATGTAAAAGGAAAAGGAGACTGTTGTTGTTGTTAAGTGCTGTCGAGTCGGAGTCGACTCATGGCGACCCTCTGGATAGCTATCCTAAATTGTGTTCGGTATTCAGTCAGGCGGCTCATTGTTGACAGACTGGTACCCGTAGCTGCTGTTATTGTATCGATCCATCTCATTGCTGGCCTTCCTCTTTTGCGTTGACCTTCTATCTTGCCAAGCATGATGTCTTTCTCTAATGATCTCTCTCTTCGCATGATGTGTCCAAAGTATGAAAGTCAAAGTTTTGTCATCTGAGCTTCTAAAGAAAGCTTAGGTTTGATCTCTAGTACCGACTGGTTTGTTCTTTGGGCAGTCCATGGTATACACAGTATTCGCCGCCAGCACCATAATTCAAAGGCATCAATTTTCTTCCTGTCTGTCTTTATCTCCAGGAACAAGCAGGAATGAGTCTTCACATATGGGTATCGTCGGTACCGACGGAGCCTGCGTGGGAACACTCCCCAGCGTCCAGTAAGAAAGCTTTTGGGAGCATCCCACAGAGCCTGCGCGCTGCCTTCCCGCCTTTCCCAACCGCCTCTCTCCAGTTCTTCTTTTCCGCGGAGCCAGCAGGTCGTGTTCCTGTCACCGCAGAAGAAGTTCTTTATTTTTTTCTTTATTTTTCTGTGTCGCGTCTGCCTTCGACATCAGACCGGTACCGCTGGTCTTTTCTTTTCTTTCTTCTTTAAAAAAAAAAACCTTTTCTTTATTCAGCTGTGCATTTTTATTTTGGACCTTAGGCCTAAATATTTTCTCCTCATGGAGAAGCCCGCTTCCGGGTTCAAAAAGTGCACAAAATGTGACGGTACTATTTCTGTCACCGATACCCATGATTGGTGTCTGAAATGTTTGGGTCCTGACCATTCCATCACGGATTGTGTGTCCTGCACCATGATGTCTAAAAGAGGTCGGCAGAACCGAGCAGCCAAGCCCAGTACCCTGTTTCCCTCTGATGCAGCCTCGGTGGCATTGACGTCTTCCATGGCTTCTTCTTCCTCCCATGGATCTCAGGTAACCAAACATAAATCTAGCTGGTCCTCGAAGGGCAAATCTCCCTCTAAGCATCGAGATGCCTCCGGGCTTGTCCTCGAGGATTCCGCTCCGGCAAAATTACCCCGGCAGGAAGTTCCGGCTTCCAAAGCATTGTCTATGGGGTCACAGGTTGACATCGATGGCTCGGCCTCGACCGATCACCTGTTGCCGTGTTCTGGGGTACCGGTGGCCTCCACTGGTACCGACATCCAGACTTTGGTGGCATCGATGGATCAGAAAATTCTGTCCATGCAGCGCACCCTTATGGCATTTATGCAGGCTTCAACGCCTCCGGTACCGCAACAATCTCCGTTGCCGGTACCGACCCCGGCACCGTCACCGTTCCCGGTGCCGGTACTGATTGCATCGACATCGGCTTCGGTGTCGACTGCAGCGGTACCCTATCCTATGATGCCCATCGGTACCAAACCGGTATCGCTTACTCCCGATGTCGATCCCACTCGGTACGCGTTTCGGGCTTTACAGGAGCATCCAGACAAGCGATATTTCGATTCCTCCTAAGACTCTGATGAGTCGGAGGCTTCTGTCGATGCACCGGTACTTCTTCCTCAGGAGTCTGCTTCTCCAAAACGAAGAATGTCTTCTCCAGGGGACTTGTCTTTTCAAGACTTCATTAGGGAATTGGCTAGAGGCCTCTCCATCACAGTGGCCTCTGAGTCAGAGCCTAGAGCCAAGCAATTAGATATTTTGCAATATCCTAAGGCTCCTAAGGAAGCAGCTACCTTACCTATTTATGAGATTTTTTATGATCTCATGTTGGGCATGTGGGAGACTCCTCTCACCACCTTTACTCATTCTCGTAGGTTAGACACCATGTACCGTGTCCCTCCCTGTCCTGGTTTTCATAAGACTCAGCTTCCTCACCACTCTATTGTGGTTGAGTCTGCTATGAAGAAAATAAAGAGTGCAAAGAGACACTCATCTAACCCTCCAGGACGTGAATGTAGGACTCTAGATGCTTTTGGCTGAAGGATTTTCCAGGCCAATATGCTTGCTGCCAGAATCAACTCCTATAGTCTCTATATGGGGATATTTCTAAAAGAAGTCACAGATCATCTGCAGACTTTAACTCCTTTTATTTCAGAAGATAAAAGGCAGGAATTTCTCACTTGGCTCAAACATGCCCAAGATGTTTCCAAATTCAACAACTGTGCAGCCTTTGACTCTTTTGAGTGTGTAAGCAGAGCCACGGCTATTGCCATAGGTGCATGCAGAATTGCTTGGTTACAAGCCTCTGATTTGGAACTCTGGGTCCAAGATGAGTTGGGAAACCTTCCTTGTACAGGTGAAAACCTGTTTGGCAGGGATTGGCAAGCAAAGGCCACTCAGATGGATGCTGAGAACTCTGCTTTGGTTCGACTTTCAAAGTCTACTTCTGCCCCTGTTAAGAAAAGATTGTTCAAAAAGACATCTTTTTCTAAAAAGGGAAGATATTATCCTGCTCATGGGCAGACATCTTCTGCAGGTCGTTTTGCTGCAAAGCATCAGCAACCACCTAAACAGGCCAAGTCAAAGGCTGCCAGACCTACCACAGCCCAGCAGCCTCAACCTCCTCAGGGCCTTTGACTTGCAACTAGAGAATTTAGCCTTTCTAGCTCTGGAAAAACCAGAGCCCCTCACCATTCCAGGAAGGTTGACTTACTTTGCTCCCAGATGGGAGCAAATCACAGCAGAGCAATGGACCCTCTCCATCATAAGGGAAGGGTACAAGCTTCATTTCTTTTTTTTTTTTTTTTTGAAATTTCTTTATTAAGTTTTCCAACCACCAATGTTACATACAACACACAATAATCAATACAGAAGTAACAATATATAGCAGCAAACAAAGAAAAGAAAAGAACCCCCCCCCACCCCCACCCCAGGCTCTCAGGAGAAAGATGAACAAATACGCCAGTGCCAGAGAAGCTAGTAGCTGTCAGCTCCCTGAACTGCCATACGTCCATACCACAACCACCAGTTATCACAGTATTATGGAGACCGATTACAGAGGTTACACTACTATAGAACGGGCGACATACTGGTCTAGGAGAGACCACCTGTCATGGCAAAGCTCCCCTCTGTCGGGATGGTGTACTTTATCATATAGCCGTTCATACTTGGCATAATGGCAGACCAAACTCCACCATTCTCCCTGTCGCAACCTCGCCAAGGACTTCCAGTTGACCAGAATCAGCTTAAAGGCAACAGCCATCATAAAGTTCAATAGGAAGTCCTTGGCCTTATGCCTACCCTGGGAAAGCCCCAGGGATCGCAGAAAGACAACCTTCTTGGAGAGCTTGTCTGATATATCCAATACTGCTTGGATTTTACACCAGACCACCTCCCAAAAACGCTGCACAAAATGGCAATCATAGAACATATGTAGGAATGTGCCTTTCGCTCTCCGACAAGACCAGCATATCCCAGTGGATGATCTGTCCCATTTAGATACCTTCACTGGCGTGAGATGAGCCCTGTGTAACAGGAAGAACATAGATTGTGTAATTGATGCCGAACGAGAGGCTCTGGTGACAGTGCCCCACAGCTGAGCCCACATATCTGAGAGTTGTGCCACAGGCAGATCGGATTCCCAAGCCTTATATAGCCCCCTCGGGTCTAGACTGGCATAGTCCCTAAACAGAGCATATATTCCAGATATCATACCCCTTTGCTCGTACATGGCTCTGAGACCTTGAATCAAAGTGCCCTCCTCCACCAGGTTACAGATTTTAACCCGGCCTGCCAGGATACTATGCTTGATTTGCAACCAACAAAAGTAGCTACTCTGGGGCAAGGCAAATTCATCCCTAAAAGAATTAAAGTCTTTCCAGCCCTTGTGCCCTACTAAGTGACCCAAAGTCCATATTCCCCTCTCTTGCCAACATTTCCAAGTGAACCACTGACCCCTGATCTTAAATAAGGGATTCCACCAGAGCGGAGTCCATCTGGAGGGCAGCCCATCTGCACCCGCCAGTTGTGCCAATTTTAAAAAAGCAGCCTGGGTGGCCCGAATTTCCCTACCCGGTGACCCTTCCTCAAGATGTAGCATCCCTAGCAGATGCCTTAAAGGGTAGGGGCATGCCATCTGGGCTTCTACTTGGAGCCATCTGGGACCTAGATCCTTCCCCTCAGCGTCCAGCCAGGCGACTCCCTGCTTAATGAGAAGTGCATGATGGTACCATTGAAAATCGGGGAAGTGGACTCCTCCCTTATCCTTAGGGGCCTTAAGCTTCCAAAGGGCTATGCGGGGCTGGACATTTTTCCAAAGGAACCCCGAAAGGGTTCTCTCTAACCTGGTGTAGACCTCTACCGGTATAGTAAAAGGGAGCATGCCCAGAACGTAATTGATCTTAGGGACCAGTACCATTTTAATAACTTCGAGTCTGCCCCACCAAGTAAGATATAAAGGGGACCATGCCAAGATTTTACTGCGCACTATCCGAGTGAGCTCCTCCACGTTCGCTCGGAGAGTTTCAGCCACAGTGGCACTGTACCAGGCCCCCAGGTATTTAATGCCAGTCGGCTCCCATCGAAACGGGAAGGGGGACATCATTTCGGCCGTCGAACATCCATTGAGTGGAAAGGCCACAGACTTATCCCAGTTTATCTTATATCCCGACAAGCTGCAATAAGTATTGATTAGAGTTAGAATCTGGGGGATCTCCTGAGGCTGCGTAAACAACAACAAGTCGTCCGCATATGCGGATAGTTTCACTTTTATTCCAGTAATGTTGAGACCCTGGATAGCTTCACTTTGCCGAACAGCAATGGCTAAAGGTTTGAGAGCCAGGTCAAAAAGTAGCGGAGATAAAGGGCAACCCTGACGTGTGCCCCGGTGTAGGGAGAAAGAACGATGCAGGCAACCGTTAGCTAAAACCCTCGCGCTAGTTCTGGCATAAAGCAACCTGACCTTATTGATAAACTCCTCCCCCAGACCAAACCAAGCTAGCACAGAAAAGAGAAAGGGCCACTCCAGCCTATCGAACGCCTTTTCCGCATCGAGGGAAAGGGCAACATAAGGGGACGTGTCCCCTGCCGCCCTATCAATCAAATTGCACAAGAGCCGGGCATTATCAAAAGTGGATCTGCCTGGTATAAAGCCACACTGGTCAGGATGCACTAAGTCCCCTATAACCAGAGCAAGCCGCTTAGCCAAAATACTCGCATAGATTTTATAATCTGCATTTAGCAGTGATATGGGCCGATAGTTCCTAACATTTTCGGGGCTTTTCCCAGGCTTCTCCAGGACCACAATAGTAGCTTCTGAGAAATTACCAGGCTGACCAGATTCCTTTTCTAATTCCCCATAATATAACAATAAGTAAGGAGTCAGATCGTCACTCAGAATTTTATAAAACTCGGCTGGTAGCCCATCAGGGCCCGCAGCTTTCCCCCCCGTCATGGCTTTAATTGCCATGGAGACCTCCTTATGGGAGAAGGGCCGGCCTAACTGCTGAGCTTGCTGGACCCCCAATAGAGGGTGACTAAGCGGGTCGAGAAAACGCGCAAACGCTGCAGAGTCTGCTGTCACTTCCGAGGAGTACAGCTTGTCGTAATAGGATGAGAACTCTTCTAAAATGTGGTTGTCTGTGACCAATCTTGTCTGATTGATTGTCATCTACAAGAGAGACAATTCTAGACTTTTCCCTTCTCCCTCGCAATGCACTTGCCAGAAGCTTGCTAGCCCTGTTTTGCTCAATACGATATCTTGCCGATTGTTTCAACATTACTTGCTCTATCTCAGAGCTCAGCAACTCATTATATTGAAATCGTAACCTCTGCAGCCTAAGTAGGATCTCAGCGGCGGGCTGCCGAATCCATAGCCTCTCTCCCGCTTTGATCTGACATTCCAGGGCTGCTAACTGCTCTTTCCTCCTCCTGGCCTCTTTAATCTTGTAGCTAGTGATAGTAGCCCTTAGGGAGGCCTTAAAGGCTTCCCACCAGGCCCAACATGCGGTATCTCCTAAGTTATTATTCAGAAAATATGCCCCAATCGCGGTCCTTAACTCAGTTTGAAAAGAGGGCTCCGCAAGCCAGGCTCTATTAAAGGACCACACTGGATTGCCCCCAGCAGCCACCTTTAACAGGAGTTTAAGCGTGATAGCTGAGTGATCAGATACAGTCCCTCCCAGAATTTCCGCTTCACAGCAGCTCGAGACTAAAGACCTGGAGACTAAAAAAAAGTCTATCCTGGAAAGAGAATTGTGGACTGGTGAGAGAAAAGTAAAATCCTTCTCAGTAGGATGGAGCAGCCTCCAAATATCAATCAACCCACAATCTTCCTTGAGAGCAGAGAGAGCGCCGTCTGCCCGGGAGGGTCAGGTAATTCTCGCTGGGCAGCGATCTAACAGGGGCTCGTTTACTAAGTTAAAATCCCCCCCAAAAATTATTGGGGCAGTATAGTCTTTCTGCAGGGCACTGTTCAAAGCACTGAAAAAACCAGGGTCATCTTTGTTGGGTCCATACACATTAACAAAGAGAAACTGAACACCACCAATTTCTACTAGAGATCGCGACCATCTCCCAGAGGCATCATTACTAGTATGGATCTGCGATGCCCCCAGGACCCTCCGCACAAGTGTGGCAACTCCATTCCTCTTATGGTCCGCTGGAGAGGAGCCTACTATCAGATACTTTTTGTCTTCTAGCTTCATAGTTTCCTGCAGAGTAAGGTGGGTCTCCTGCAGAAACACCACATCCGCTTGATGCCGGGCACAATATGCTAATATTTTTTTCCTTTTCATGGGAGTTTTAATGCCCTTTACATTTAAGGACATAATGTTTAGCCAATTAGCCATTGCTGTTCAGCAAACTACATACTTCGCAGGGCAGGACACAGCTAAACAGCTCCAAGGGAACAACCCAAAGCTGGCTGCTCCAGCAATTATCACACATATCCCCCTCCTGAGAGCCAACAATACCCCCCCAACAGAACTTCCCCTGATAACAATGAAAACTTGGGTGAGCCAGAAAGAATATCCAACACAGCGCAGCCTAGCCCCAATAAAGGTTACCCGCCACCCACTGCACACATGAATACAAAAAAACAGAAAGCATTAAAGCAAGGGGCATAACAGACTCCCCCTTCTCCAGGGGACACCCCAGCACAGGCTGGTTGGGCAGAAGATGTCTGCCTACTGTCAGACGGCTGCCTAGGGTGAGAACTTACACAATCTTGACGATGCATATATTCATATGATTCTTGCAAGGTATTGTGGGTATTGTAGTTCATTCACTCCCAAACACAGCTGATGACAATAATTTGAGTTGTGAAACCAAGTGGTAAGATCAATAAAATACTTCTTTTATTGATGGGGTTTAATTCACCCAGCACATGTATGCTTGATAGCACTATAAATGAGGTTACTTGCTTGCAGTGTTTAAAATGGATAACAAAAAGTCACAAAGTAAACCAGAAACAACCTTCAGCTTGTCAGGCAATTAGATAATGTTTTCTTAGCAAATAATTACCAAATACAAAGGCACAAAGAAAAGAATAAACTTTGCTGGTTAGGTTAACTTCTGCTTATTTTCCACGCAGATCTCAGCAGTGATTCTCCCTTGCTCACACACACAATCAGGTGCAGCTTTAATTACTATCAACTGACCAGCTGTAAGCCTTTAGCTGGCTGGCTGCTACTGTGTGAACCCAAATCCTGCTTTAAGAGCTGTTTGCAGTGGAAATAAAGAACATAGTTAGGTTTCTTTGTGATGGCTGATGTGTTTGCTCAGAGAAAGCTAGCAATAGCATTTAGATAGAGAACAGTCCATATAAACTGTACTTTCATCTGCTGTATCAATCAGCATAGGGTCATTATCATACATTGGCACAGACGAGTCTTTCATTAAGGCACTATCATGAGAATGCTTATTCCCTTGCTGCCATTCTCTATTATAGATAGGGTCTGGATCAGTGTTCATACCTGAGCCTCTCCTGCTATCATTATTCCTCTCTGTATAGCCTGGCCAATATGTAACCCAATTCTGATGTCCAGCCTTCCAATCTTGATCCCTGGACACTGGATCTCCTCTCACATACCTTCTGGCCTTGGTCTGAAAGTCCCTTCCACATGCAGTCTTCTCTCTTCCAGGTAGCCACTGGTGATTCCTATCTCTGCCACTCCATTCTTCTGGCTGAATCCAGTCCAATGGACTCTGCTGGCTTTTGGAATACCTCCCAGTATGAGTACTGCCTTGGAATCTCCCAGACCTTCCAATGGCCTTTCTTCTCTTCCTTCCAGAGAGTTTCCTTCTCTCTCTATCTGCGTGGCTTTTGCTGAAGCTGTTCTTCAAACTCTCCCTGAAGCTGTTATCTGAAGAATAAGCTCTATTCTTATTCTGTCCTAATGTGTGCTGCTCCCTAACACAGCGCAGCTGTCTTGAATCAGGCCCTGCCCTTTGAGATGAGTGCTTAGGGATTACCTCATAGCTCTCTTGATTGCACACACATTTTCTCCCTTCAGCCCCTCTCATGGCTGCTGGAAACCTGGTGCATTCTGGGACTGGTAGTCTTTTATGTGAAAACTCTGTTTTCTCACTTCTACCAGAACTGACAGGTTGCTTGTTCAGAGTCACATCATCTTTTCTATAGCTCCTACCTGAGCTATGATAAGCTTCCTTATCACATACCCCCCTGCTTAAGTTATTACGGACTGGTTTTACTGGTGAAACTGCTTCTCTACAGTCCGTAATACCTACGAGAGTGTTATCTTCTTGAAGGTCACTTACTTCCTGACTGGGTTCAAGGTCATTATCTACAGGCCTCTCCCTCCAAGACTTAAGTACATTAATATGGTAGGTCTGCCTACGCCCTCTGGCATTTTCTACCATATAAGACACTGGGCTTACTTGTTTAACAACCTCCCATGGCCCTTTCCACTGTACCTCAAATTTTGGAGCAGTTCCTGCTACTTGAACCAAAACCTTTTCACCAATGCTTAATTGGCGGCTTTTGGCCTTTCTATCATACCACCCTTTCTGGCGAACTTGACTGTCCTGCAGGTTCCTCTCAGCAACCTGCGACGTCCTTTTCAAACGTGCTCTCAAGTCACGTAGAAACAGTGGCACCTCCTGACTTCCTGGTTCAGGATCAATCCATTGTTCCCTCAAAATATCCAACAAACCCCGGGGAGCCCTACCATACATCAATTTATACGGAGTTACACCTAGGGACCCTTGAATTCTTTCCCTGTAGGCATATAAGGCAAAGGGTAATAACATATCCCATTCTTTTACCTCTCCTGCTAACCCCCTTCTCAACATTTGTTTGAGAGTTTGGTTGAATCTCTCCACCAAACCATTTGATTGTGGATGGTAGGCTGAGGTTTTCACGTGACGAATGCCAAAGGCATCCCAGACCTGGGCCAAATATTTGGATACAAAATTGGACCCTCGGTCAGTCAACACCTCTCTTGGGAATCCCACTTCACAAAACAATTTTACTAGCTCTAAAGCTATTGTTTTTGCAGAAACATTCCTCAATGGTATGGCCCAGGGAAACCTTGTTGCCTGATCTACCATAACTAGGATGTATTGGAAACCTCGGGGCGTTTTAACTAATGGGCCTACAATATCCATGGCAATGCGACCAATTGGGTCTGTGATGATTGGCATGGGGATCAATGGCACCACCGGTGGGTGAGCCGCTGTAACTCGCTGACATGCTGGACATGCAGCACAAAACTGGGCAGTTTCTTTGAATATACCTGGCCAGTAAAAACGCACAAGTATTTGATCCAGCGTTCCTTGCATACCTTTATGACCTCCCACTGGATGATCATGTGCTAGCCTAAGTACTAGCCCTTTGAAAGTTGTGGGTACCACCAATTGTTTACGTATGGCACCATTTCTGGGGTCCTGACTCTCTCTATATAATATGTCATTATCTAGTCTGAATCTGGGCAATTCTTCCCTGACCTCCTGAGCATACTTAAAAGCGCGGGTGAGAGCTTGATCAGCTCGCTGCTCTTGTGGAAAGTTAGGAAACTTTGCCACCAACTCAGCTGGCACCCAGGGTAAACTTTGACCAGCTAACATCTCAGCCCTACCCTGTGCTCTGCAAAGTCTCTCACGCCTCTTTTGTGCTTTCAACTTTCTTATTTTACCAGATGATGGGGTTATTAAATCATCATGAGAGGGTAAGTCTCCTAATAACTCTGCCTGCTCCCCCTCCTCCTTCTGCTGGCTCTCTAACTTAGCCTGTGAGCGGGTGGATACAAGGTCCCTCTTATTACCCATAGTTTGGCTTTCTGGAAGCTTAACCATCTTTTTAGCTAGGGACTGAGGACTTCCAAAGAAAGGCCCGGGAGCTATTTCCATTATTAAACCTTCTCCCTCCTTCTTTCCTAGCCCTTTCACTAGTTCCTGCTTAAATCTTGGCCAGTCCTTCCCTAGAACCAAATCAAAAGGTAGCCTAGGCACCACTGCTAATAGGACTTCCTCTTGTTCCCCCAGGTACTTAACCTTAAGCCTATAGGTGGGATATGATGATGCAGCACCATGAATGCATCTGATGTGAACTTGGCTTTCAGGGGTTCTAGGCACAAATCTTTCTTGGGCCTCTATCCTCTTCCAAAGCCTTTTTGACATCATACTCTGGTCTGCCCCAGAGTCTAATAATGCATTTGTGGTAATTCCTTGCACATCAACCATCAAAAGAAATCCTTCCTTGGGCTGTTTTAAATCCAGACCCATTAAACTAGTGTGTGTCCGGCATCTCTTCTCTAAGTGTCCCACTTTTCCACACTTGAAACATTTCTTTCTATTCCACTGTGTCATCTGGTTTGATACAGTACATTCATTTTCAGAAACATTCTTAATTATTCCTTTTTCTGATACAGCACATCTAGCCTCAGCATCCATCTTTAGAGGGCCACCCATTCTATGGCAAGCCTGCGTGGCTTCCAAGAATCTCTCTGCTAGCATGGTTGCCTCTCCAAGATTTTGGCAATTTTGCTGTATAAGAAAAACATTCAAATCTTTTGGTACCCCAAGCATAAATTGTTCCAGCATTATAATATCTAATAACATTTCTACTGTCTTTTGCTCAGGCTCCAACCATTTTACAGCTAAACTTCTGATTCTCTGACTCAGAGCCCTGGGTGTCTCACCCACTTTCAATGTAACAGCTCTAAACATTCGCCTATACTCTGAAATAGACAACCCTAGGCGATCTCTAATAGCTGCCTTTACATCCTTATAAATCAAAGCCTGGGCTGCTGGCATTGCTCTGTAAGCTGCTAGTGCCTCACCAGTTAATGAGGCTGCCAGCCTTACTGCCCACTGGGTCTCTGGCCATGCTAAAGCCTGTGCCACTCTTTCAAAAGACTCTAGAAAATCATCAACATTATCTTCTGGAGTTAATTTCCCAAAATTAAATGCCCCAATCCCTTGATTGAGTCCCACATTGTCCATATGTGGTGTACCAGTACTAACTGCTGGTCTTGCATCTGTTCCACTTTGGCTCTGCAGCTGAACTAGAGCTTGCACCAGATCAAGCACTGGTTTCTGCTGTTCCATTAAGGCCTTCATAGCAGTGTCCTGGGCCTGCTGTGACAGCTCCTGCTGCTTGCTAAATTGGGCTGCCATCCACTGAGCCATCTCCCTCGGATCCATCTTGACCCCTGCAAGAAAAGAGAAAAAAAAAAAAACCAAAGAGCAGCACCTTCCAACCAGGTGTGTTTTTTTCAACTTTTTTTTTTTTTTCAATTACCCCCCTGTGCTTATACACATCCACCACTAGACATGCCCAGGTACATATTACCTTGTCTCAGTGATGAATCCAGCTTTGCACAGGGTCTTTTCCTCTGGGACAGCTTCCTGGAACAACCACTTTTCCTCCAAAGTGCAGACGAGGGAAAAAATCTTCTTACAGCTTTAAACTTGACTTTTATTTGTAATCCACAACAAGTAAATCCTCTTGGTGCAAAAGCAATCCGAAAAACTACGCCATTTGTCAGACGGCTGCCTAGGGTGAGAACTTACACAATCTTGACGATGCATATATTCATATGATTCTTGCAAGGTATTGTGGGTATTGTAGTTCATTCACTCCCAAACACAGCTGATGACAATAATTTGAGTTGTGAAACCAAGTGGTAAGATCAATAAAATACTTCTTTTATTGATGGGGTTTAATTCACCCAGCACATGTATGCTTGATAGCACTATAAATGAGGTTACTTGCTTGCAGTGTTTAAAATGGATAACAAAAAGTCACAAAGTAAACCAGAAACAACCTTCAGCTTGTCAGGCAATTAGATAATGTTTTCTTAGCAAATAATTACCAAATACAAAGGCACAAAGAAAAGAATAAACTTTGCTGGTTAGGTTAACTTCTGCTTATTTTCCACGCAGATCTCAGCAGTGATTCTCCCTTGCTCACACACACAATCAGGTGCAGCTTTAATTACTATCAACTGACCAGCTGTAAGCCTTTAGCTGGCTGGCTGCTACTGTGTGAACCCAAATCCTGCTTTAAGAGCTGTTTGCAGTGGAAATAAAGAACATAGTTAGGTTTCTTTGTGATGGCTGATGTGTTTGCTCAGAGAAAGCTAGCAATAGCATTTAGATAGAGAACAGTCCATATAAACTGTACTTTCATCTGCTGTATCAATCAGCATAGGGTCATTATCATACATTGGCACAGACGAGTCTTTCATTAAGGCACTATCATGAGAATGCTTATTCCCTTGCTGCCATTCTCTATTATAGATAGGGTCTGGATCAGTGTTCATACCTGAGCCTCTCCTGCTATCATTATTCCTCTCTGTATAGCCTGGCCAATATGTAACCCAATTCTGATGTCCAGCCTTCCAATCTTGATCCCTGGACACTGGATCTCCTCTCACATACCTTCTGGCCTTGGTCTGAAAGTCCCTTCCACATGCAGTCTTCTCTCTTCCAGGTAGCCACTGGTGATTCCTATCTCTGCCACTCCATTCCTCTGGCTGAATCCAGTCCAATGGACTCTGCTGGCTTTTGGAATACCTCCCAGTATGAGTACTGCCTTGGAATCTCCCAGACCTTCCAATGGCCTTTCTTCTCTTCCTTCCAGAGAGTTTCCTTCTCTCTCTATCTGCGTGGCTTTTGCTGAAGCTGTTCTTCAAACTCTCCCTGAAGCTGTTATCTGAAGAATAAGCTCTATTCTTATTCTGTCCTAATGTGTGCTGCTCCCTAACACAGCGCAGCTGTCTTGAATCAGGCCCTGCCCTTTGAGATGAGTGCTTAGGGATTACCTCATAGCTCTCTTGATTGCACACACATTTTCTCCCTTCAGCCCCTCTCATGGCTGCTGGAAACCTGGTGCATTCTGGGACTGGTAGTCTTTTATGTGAAAACTCTGTTTTCTCACTTCTACCAGAACTGACAGGTTGCTTGTTCAGAGTGACATCATCTTTTCTATAGCTCCTACCTGAGCTATGATAAGCTTCCTTATCACACTACCCACCCCGACACTGCGCCAGGCGAGGTCCGCACCCACCGCCACTGACAGTAGTGAGCCTCAGAGGGCCTAAATCTCAACAAGTCCTCAGACCATGTAGCCGACCACTGGCAACCATGGCCCTCTAGCTCGACTGCATTTGTAGGGCTTCTTGGTCTTCAATGTACATTGCCAGCTCAGCAGGATCTTCAAAGGTTTTAGTCTCGTTGTTTAAAGTCACTTTAAACCGAGCCGGACTGAAGAGGCCGTACCGTGCCTGCAGGCGCTGAAGGCGAGGCCGAAGCGCTAGGAATCGCTTTCGCCGATCGACTGTTGGCTTGCTGAAGTCCGGGTAGAAGGCCACTTTCTGACCCCCAGGTAGCAGAGGCTGGGCAGCCCTAGCTGCCATCAGGATTTGCACTGCATGTTGGTGCCGGAGCGCACAGAAGATCATCGGGCGCGGGAATTTAGACCGTTGATTCGCCGTAGATGGTAGTCGGTGAGCCCGTTCTATTTCAAACGGGCGGGAGAATTCTAGTTTCAGAAGTTTTGGGATCAAAGATTCCAAGTATTGTATAGGGTCACTCCCTTCGGCCCCTTCTGGAATTCCCAAGACCCGGACATTGTTCCGGCGGGCTCTATTACTCATATCCTCTAAGGTCTTCTCAAGCCCTTCCAGCTTGCGGTTCATCCTCGGAACGAGGGCCAGTCGCTCCTCGTGCACAGCTGCGACCTTTTCCACTTTCTCCACACGTAGTGTAAGCTGCTGCATCTGCCCAGTCAGCTCCTGCAGACACGTTTGCACAGTGTCTAGGGATTCGCCATTTGAGTCCACCCGGCAGCGAACCGCCCGCACCTCCCGTAAAACTTCCTTCAGACCCTCGGGAGCTTCGGGTGGTGCCGCCATCTTCTGCGGGGAGAGCGGGTCGGTTTTAGATCTTTTCGTGCCGGACGCCGCCGCAGCAGCAAAGTCGAGCCGGGTTTGCTTGCCGGCTGACATGGTCCAACTCAAGTGCTATAATGCTCTACAAATTAGGCAGGTAAGATTGTTATTTGCCAGGATTCTCTGCCGATGGGCCAGGAGAGCTTCTCTTACGCGGCCATGTTGGTTCCCCGCAGGCTCCGCCTCCACCCACAAGCTTCATTTCTTAAGCCTTCCTCCTCACACCATGGTGAAACAGTTCAATTCTCCAATATCTCTCCTCAACCTTCTAGGTCAGGAGATTGCTACCATTCTTGCCCAAGGGGCAATAGAAGAAGTACCTCTTCTTCAACAGGGCTCAGGGTTCTACTCCCCTTATTTTCTTATCCCAAAGAAAACAGGGGGCTACAGACCCATATTAGATCTCAGAGAATTTAACACGATTCTATTCAAGGAGAAATTTAAAATGATTTCTCTAGGGGCTCTGCTTCCATACCTTCAGAGTCAGGACTGGCTTTGTTCTCTAGATCTCAAGGATGCGAACACCCATGTCCTCATCCATCCAACACACAGAAGGTTCCTTTGGTTCCTTTTTCAAGGAAAGCACTACCAATACAGGGTGCTTCCTTTCGGTCTGGCCTCTGCACCAAGGGTGTTCACGAAATGCATGGCAGTAGTAGCTGCATTTCTCCTCACTCTGGGAATATTCGTATTCCCATATCTGGACAACTGGCTCATTCAAGCCCCATCCCAGTCAGAGGCACAGACTTGCCTAACCTGCACAATGCATATCCTTCAGTATTTGGGACTAGTAATAAACATCCCAAAATCCAATCTCACCCCTACTCAGTCTCTGGAGTTCATAGGGGCCTTGCTGGATACCACAACTGTAACCAGATCTAGTGCAAGAGATAAGGTTGTTGGGGCCACTTGGCAATAGTGATCATAGCATGATCGCCTTTGATTTAATTAGTGGAGGAGGGATAGTAAGGAAATCCACAGTACTACCTTTTAACTTTTGAAAGGGAGACTATGATAAAATGAGGAAAACAGTTAAGAAAAAACTAAAAGGAGCAGTTGCAAAGGTTAAAGACGTACATCAGGCTTGGCTGTTGTTGAAAAATACTATCTTGGAAGCCCAGACCAGCTGTATTCCACGCTTTAAGAAAAGTGGAAGGAAGTCCAAAAAACTGCCAGCATGGTTTAAAGGTGAGGTCAGTGAGACTGTTGTTGCCAAAAAAGCATCTTTCAGGAAATGGAAAAAAGAGCCAAATGACGAAACCTGGAAACAGCACAAGCACTGGCAAGTCAAATGCAAGGCATTGATAAGGCAGGCAAAGGGAGAATTTGAGAAGAAGCTTGCTGCGGAAGCAAAAACGCGAAGTAAAGACCTTTTCAAGTACATTCGTAGCAAAAAACCTGTGAGAGTGTCAGTTGGTCCATTAGATGATAAAGGTGTTAAAGGAGCACTAAGAGGCGACAAGGCGATAGCGGAGAGACTGAATGAATTCTTTGCTTCGGTCTTTACTGAGGAAGATGTAGGGATGTTACCCATAACTGAAGTGGTATTTAAAGGTGCGGAAGAATTGAAGGAAATATCGATACATCGGAAAGATGTATTACAACTATTAGATAAACTGAAGAGTAGCAAATCACCTGGGCCGGATGGTATACATCCAAGGGTGTTGAAAGAACTGAAATATGAGATTGCAGACCCGCTATTAGTAATCTGTGAACTATCATTAAAATCATCTCTAATACCTGAAGATTGGAGGATCGCCAATGTAACACTAATTTTTAAAAAGGGTTCCAGGGGTGATCCGGGAAACTACAGACCGGTGAGCCTGACATCAGTACCAGGAAAAATGGTAGAAGCCATCATAAAGAATAAAATTACTCAGCATGTAGATAGTCATGACCTAATGGGAGACAGCCAACATGGCTTTAGACAAGGAAGATCTTGTCTTACTAATCTGTTATGGTTTTTGAAGGAGTGAATAATCAGGTGGACAAAGGTGAGTCAGTTGATACTGTGTATCTGGACTTTCAGAAAGCCTTTGACAAGGTCCCTCATGAGAGACTTTTGGCAAAACTAAAGAGTCATGGGATAGGAGGCAGTGTACTATTGTGGATCAGGAACTGGTTAAAAGATAGAAAGCAGAGGGTAGGGCTAAATGGCCAATTTTCCCAATGGAGAAAGGTGAATAGTGGTGTACCCCAGGGATCTGTGCTGGGTCCGCTGCTTTTTGACATATTCATAAATGACCTGGAAAGTGAAATAACGAGTGAGGTTAACAAATTTGCAGATGAGACAAAACTATTTAAAGTTGTTAAAACCCAAGAGGATTGTGGAAAATTGCAAGAGGATCTTGATAAATTGGAAGACTGGGCATCAAAATGGCAGATGAAATTTAATGTGGACAAGTGCAAGGTTATGCACCTAGGGAAAAACAACCCAAACTATGGTTACACGATGCAAGGTTCCACATTAGGAATTACCACCCAGGAAAAAGATTTAGGCGTCATTGTGGATACCATGTTAAAACCCTTGGCCCAGTGTGCAGCAGCAGCCAAGAGAGCAAATAGAATGCTAGGTATGATAAGGAAAGGAATAGAAAATAAAAGAAAATATATTATAATGCCTCTATATCGTTCCATGGTGAGACCGCACCTTGAATATTGTGTGCAATTCTGGTCGCCGTATCTTAAAAAGGATATAGCGATTTTAGAAAAGGTTCAGAGAAGAGCCACCAAAATGGTAAAGGGGATGGAAGGATACTCCTATGAAGAAAGGCTAAAAAGGTTAGGGCTCTTTAACCTGGAAAAGAGACGGCTGAGGGGAGATATGATAGAAGTCTATAAATTAATGAACGGAGTGGAACGGGTAAACGTAGATCGATTGTTTACCTTATCAGAATGTAGAAAGACTAGGGGACATGCAATGAAGCTACAGGGTAAACTATTTAAGACTAATAAAAGAAAATATTTTTTCACTAAACGTGTAATCAAACTCTGGAATTTGTTACCGGAGGATGTAGTAAAGGCTGTTAGTGTAGCTGGGTTTAAAAAAGGTTTGGACAAGTTCCTGGAGGAAAGGTCCATAAACCATTATTAAAAAGGGACCCAGGATATCAATGCTTGAACCAATACAAGCACTGTGGAACCTGTGTCCCTTGGGGAAACTGCTAGGTACATATGACCTAGATTGGCCACTGTTGGAAACAGAATACTGGGCTTGATGGACCTTGGTCTGACCCAGTACGGCATATCTTATGTTCTTATGTTCTTATGGCCTATCTTCCTCAGGCACGTTGCCTACGTCTAGTGCAGTTAGCCTCCCAGATTCAGTTAAAGTCACACTTAACTGCTCGAGAGATGTTACAACTATTGGTCCACATGGCATCCACCGTGCATGTGGTTCCATATGCTCGCCTTCACATGAAGGCAGCTCAATGGACTTTGTCCACCCAATGGACTCAGGCGTCAGGTTGCCTGACAGACAAAATAGCAAACTCCAGTCGCCTTTTTTGGTCTCTCCAGTGGTGGAAGTCCTCTCAAAACCTGTTGCTGGGGTCCCCTTTTCAGCAACTACTACCCCAAGCAACTCTCACAACAGATGCTTCTCCAAAGGGTTGGGGAGCTCATCTACAAGATCTCTCCACCCAGAGCATCTGGTCTCCACAGGAGACTTCTCTGCATATCAATCTATTGGAACTCAGAGCAATATTCTTAGCTCTCAGAGTGTTCCATACCCTGCTCAGCTACAGGACAGTCCTCATCCATACGGACAACCAAGTAGCCATGTTCTATGTGAACAAGCAGGGCGGGACTGGCTCTCTATCGCTTTGCAACGAAGCTTTGTGACTGTGGGCCTTCGCCAGAGAGCATCACATCCATCTTCTGGCAGTATATCTTCCAGGTGTTCAAAACTCTTGGGCGGACAGACTCAGTTGAGTTCTGCTTCCACACGAATGGTCTCTCCACATGGACCAAGTAGCCAGGATTTTTCCAATTTGGGGAACCCTAGACATAGACCTCTTTGCAAGTCCGTGGAATGCCAAACTTCCCCGGTTCTGTTCCAGAATTCGGTGTCAGGGTGTTCAGGCCAGGGATGCCTTCCTCCTTCACTGGGGTCAAGACTTCCTTTATGTATTTCCACCAATTCCCCTAATTCCCAAAACACTATTCAAGCTTCAGAGAGATCGAGGGACCATGATCCTCATAGCAACACATTGGCCACGCCAAGTGTGGTACCCTCTACTTCTGCATCTCTCTCAAACTCCCTCCCTGGACTTGGGCTCTGCACCAGACCTTCTATCCCAGGAAGAGGGAACATTATGGCACCCAAACCCCCAGTCGCTCCATCTCAGGGCTTGGTTGCTGAGGTCTTAGACCTTCAAGATTTTCATCTCTCTCAGCAAGTCAGAGATGTTATTCATGCCTCTAGAAAGCCTTCTACTAGACGTTCCTATGCTTTCAAATGGAAAAGATTTACCATTTTGTGTTCAGAGAAGGGTCTAAACCCTCTTCCAATACCTCTGAATTCTCGACTAGAGTATCTCCTGCATCTATCCCATGCAGGTCTGAAAACAAATTCAGTAAGAGTCCATTTGAGTGCTATTGCAGCATTCCTCAAGCCTCTCAATGGACAACCTATTTCCTCTCATCCTCTTATAGCAAGATTCATGAGAGGCCTTCTTTTACCTAAACCTCCCATTAGACCACCTCCAGTGGCATGGGACTTAAACCTGGTTCTTGGCCAGCTCATGAAGCCACCCTTTGAACCTTTAGCCACCACCTCCTTGAAATTTCTTTCTTGGAAGGTTATTTTTCTCATTGCAGTCACCTCAGCACGCCTCATTAGTGAGTTGCAAGCTTTGGTGGCTAATCCAACTTATACAAGGTTCCATCATGATAAGGTAGTCCTCAGGACCAATCCACACTTTATGCCTAAAGTGGTCTTGCCTTTTCATCTGAACCAAGAGGTATATTTACCTGTCTTTTTTCCAGGACCTCATGCATCAAGTGCAGAGAGGAATCTTCATACCTTCGATTGTAAGAGAGCTCTTGCTTTTTACTTACAAAGAACACAGCAACATAAAAAGTCTTCTCAACTCTTTGTTGCTTTTGATCCTTCTCATTTAGGACTTCCAGTTTCTAAGAGAACACTGTCCAACTGGATTGCTCAGTGTATTTCTTTCGCCTACCAGAGTAGAAACCTTTCTCTGGAGGGCCATGTCACAGCTCACAATGTGAGAGCCATGGAAGCCTCAATGGCTCATCTAAATTCTGTGTCCATCGACCAAATCTGTCGAGCGGCCACCTGGGCCTCGGTTCTTACCTTCACAGCCCATTACAGCTTGTACAAGGACTCCCGCCGGGATGCCTTGTTTGGTCAGGCTGTTCTCAAACACTTGTTCCATTCCTAATCAACTCCTACCCAGCTACCCTGGTTGGATGCCAGAGATCCATGGGAGGAGGTAGAGTCCTTTTCAAGGACACACAACCTGGGGTTCTCCCCTGGCATCTGCAGCTAGAGAGTCCCCATCTGTGAAGACTCATTCCTGCTTGTTCCTGGAGATAGCACAGTTACTTACCTGTAACAGGTGATCTCTGGGAACAGCAGGAATAAGTCTTCACAACCCACCCACCTCCCCAAGAAGTTGTATCTCTCTATCTTTCTTTCCTTTCCTCTCTCTCTCTTTGTCTCAGCTTTAAAACTCGAACTGGAGAGAGACGGTTGGGAAAGGTGGGAAGGCAGCGCACAGGCGCTGTGGGATGCTCCCAAAAGCTTTCTTACTGGACGCTGGGGAGCGTTCCCGCGCAGGCTCCGTTGGTACCGATGATACCCATATGTGAAGACTTATTCCTGCTGTTCCCAGAGATCACCTGTTACAGGTAAGTAACTGTGCTTTCACTGTCCAGCTTTCACATCCATATGATGTTATTGTAAATACCATGGCTTGAACAAGTCGAATCTTTGTATAGAGAGACACATCTCTGCTCTTGAGAATCTTATCGAGGTCTTTCATAACTATTCTGCCAAGAGCAATGTGTCGTCTGATTTCTTGACTGCTTGTTGCTTCTTTATTGATAGTTGATCCAAGTAGGTTAAAGTTGTTCACAATTTCAATTTCTTCTCCTTCAACGATGAACTTGTTGATTATGCCAGTTGTCATGATCTTTGTCTTCTTTACATTAAGGTGCAGGCCCATTTTGAGACTATGTTCTTTGATTGTGAGAAGCAAATGTTTCAGATCATCTTCACTTTCAGCCAGTAATGTGGTATCATCAGCATAGCGAAGGTTGTTGATGAGTCTTCCACCAATCTTCACACCTCTGTTGTCTTCATACAATCCTGCTTCTCTGATGATTTGTTCTGCATATAAATTAAACAGGTAGGGGGAAAGTATGCATTCTTGTCTTACACCTTTGCTTATTTTAAACCATTCTGTTTCTCCTTGTTCTGTTCGAACTGTTGCTTCTTGATCAATGAACAGATTGTGCAAGAGTACGATCAGGTGTTCTGGTATACCCATGCTTCTTAATGTGGCCCAGAGTTTCTCATGGTTTACACAGTCAAAAGCTTTGCTATAGTCGATAAAGCACAAATAGATATCCTTTTGGTATTCTTTAGTCTTTTCAAGGATCCATCTCACATCCGCAATGATGTCTCTCGTTCCTCGCCCTTTCCTGAACCCTGCTTGCACTTCAGGTAGTTCTTGTTCCAGGTATGGTTGTAGTCTCTTTTGAATAATCTTTAGTAGAATCTTGCTGGCATGTGGGATCAGAGCGATTGTGAGATAATTTCCACAGTCAGTTGGATCACCTTTCTTTAGTATAGATATAAACACAGATTTTTTTCCAGTCAGTTGGCCATGATGTTGTCTTCCATATTTCTTGGCAGAGCCTTGTAAGTACGGTAACAGCTGCATCAGATTGCTGTAATACTTCTATGGGAATGCTATCAATGCCTGGTGCTTTGTTCTTTGATAAGGCTTTCAATGCTGCTTCAACTTCTTTCATTACCAATGGTTCCCGATCATAAGGTACAGGTTGAAACGGCTGTTGGTCCACTTGATCTTTATCATATAAAAACTCTGTATATTCCTTCCATCTTTTCTTGATCTTCTCAGCATCATTCAACATAGAACCTTGAGCATCTTATAACATTCCAATTCGAGGCTGGAACTTTTTCTTTAACTCTCTTAGCTTTAGGAAAGCCGATCTTGTTCTTCCTCTAATAGTTTCTGCTTCTATTTGCTTGCATGCGTCATTGTAGTACTTTTCCTTGTCCTGTCTTGCTGCACATTGGAAATCTCTGTTGAGTTCTGTGATTGTCTACCTTTCTCCTCTGACTTTAGCTTCTCTACGTTTCTGGGCAATTTTCAGAGTTTCTTCCGTCATCCATTTTGGCTGTTTTTTTCTTTTTCACCTTTTGTAGAGACTTCTCGCTTTCTTCCAACACAACCTTCTTGATGTCATTCCATAACTCTTCTGGAGCTCTGTCTTTTGTATCTAAAGCAGCAAATCAATTTTGCAGGCAGTCTTTAAATTCCAGTGGTATATTCTCAAGGTCATATTTTGCTGCATTCATGAGTGGTTTGCTCTTTTTCAACTTTAGCTTGAGTTTGCATACTAGTAGTTGATGATCTGTACCACAGTCAGCTCCAGGTTTTGTCTTTATTGATTTTGTAGAGCTTTTCCATCGTTGACTTCCACAGAGGTAGCCAATTTGATTTTTATACAATCCATTGGGTGAAGTCCATGTGTACAATCGCCGCTTGTGTTGCTGGAAGAATGTGTTTGAGATGAATAGATCATTGGTCTTGCAGAATTCTATCAGTCTTTCTCCAGCTTCATTTCTGTTGCCAAGTCCATATTTTCCAACAACTTTGCCTTCTTCTTTGTTGCCATCTTTTGCGTTCGTCACCCATGACTATCAGGATATCCTGTTTGCATGTTCTGTCAATTTAAGCTTGTACTTGTTCATAGCACTCTTCAATTTCATTCTCTTCTGCAGCTGTTGTTGGGGCATACACTTGAATTATAGTTGTGTTGATAGGCATGCCTCGTAGACGAATAGAGATTAAGCGTTCGCTGACTGCACTGTATTTCATTACAGTTCTTGCAAGTTTCTTCTTTATTATAAATGCAACACCATTTCTTCTTTGTCTTTCATTTCCAGCATAGTAGACCATGTGATCATCTGATGCAAAGTGCCCGATGCCAGTCTGTTTCAGTTCGCTGACACCCAACTGATCAAATTGTACATGTTCCATTTCATTCTTGACCACCTCCAACTTTCCTTGGTTCATGCTTCGTACGTTCCATGTTCCAATGTGTAAGACATCTTTACAGCTCCTGACTCTCATTTCATGCACAGACTGCTATGGTTCTCAAAAGATGTAGCTGAAAAGGTGAAGAAAAAGAGGGAGGCCTTCATGAAATACAAGAGATCACAGAGAGAGGAAGACAGGCATCTATATTTGGAAAAAAGTAGAGAAGCTAGCAGTCAGGAAAGAAGATACAAAAAGAAGACGAAATTGCCAATGCAATCAAATGGAGGGATAAGACATTTTTCAGATATGATAGTGAGAAGAGGAAGGGCAAAAGTGGTATTGTCAGACTCAAGGGGGAAGGGAAGGAATATGTAGATACTGATGAGGATAAAGCCAAATTGCTTAACAAATATTTCTGTCCTGCAATTCAGAGAAGAAGGGCCAGGAACAGGAACTCAGATAACATCCACAAATAGGAACAGAAGCGACAGAATCTTGAATGATTTTCAGAGGACTGTGTTCGTGAGGAACAAGCTAAATTAAAAGTAGACAAAGTGATGGGTCCGGATCGGATACATCCAAGAATACAGAGGGAACTTGGGGACATTCTAGCGGCTCCACTGTCTGAACTTTTCAGTGCTTCTTTGGAGTCTGCAGTAGTGCCAGAAGACTGGAAAAAGGCAGATGTGGTCCCTTTACAGAAAAGCAAACATAATGATGACATTGAGAACTACAGTACAGGCTGGTTAATCTAAACTCTATAGTTATTATATTATTTGAAAGGCTACTAAAAGAGAGAATAGTGAGGTTTCTGGAGTCAAATGGATTGCAGGATTCGAAGCAGCATGGATTCACCAGAGGCAGGTCTTGTCAAACAAATCTCATTGATTTCCTTGACTAGATGACTAAGGAGTTGGACCAAGGGAGAGTCCTAGATGTGGTGTACATAGATTTCACTAAAGTCTTTGATACCATTCTGCACAGGTGACTTATAAACAAACTAAGTACCCTAGGGATGGACCCTAAAGTTACTGATTGGGTTAGAAATTGGTTGTGTGGGAGGTGACAAAGAGTACAGATAAATGGAGCTCACTCTGAGGAGAAGGAGGTTACCAGTGGCATGCTGCAGGGATCTATCCTTGGTCTGATTCTTTTTAACATCTTTGTTAGTGATATTGCAGAAGGGCTGTCGGGTAAGGTTTTCTTGTTTGCAGATGATACCTAAATCTGCAATAGAGTAGACACCCAGGAAGAGTAGATAACATGAGGAGGGATCTAACTAAGCTTGAAGAATGGTATAGAATTTGGCAGCTGAAATTTAATGCTAAAAAATGCAGGATCATGCATTTGGGCTGCAAAAATCTATAAGAGCAGTACAGTGTAGGGAATGAGGTACTTCTGTCCACGAAAGAAGAGTGGGAACTGGGTGTAATTGTATCTGATAATCTTAAAGTAGCTAAACAGGTCAAAAAGGTGACTGTGAAATACAGAGGTTTGCTTGGATGTATAGGGAGAGAAATGGGCAGCAGAAAAAAGGAGGTGATAGTGCCTCTGTATAAGTCTCTGGTGTGACCTCATTTGGAGTATTATGTACAATTATGGAGACTACACCTTCAAAAGGAAATAAGCAGACTGGAGTCGGTGCAGAGGGTGTATACTAAAGTGCTTAGTGGTGTTTGTTTTGAAGCTTAAGAGGACAGACTTAAATATCTTAATATGTATACTTTAGAGGAAAGGCGGGATAGGGGAGATACAATAGAGATGTTTAAATTCCTCTGTGACATAAATGCACAGGAGGAGAGTCTCTTCCTATTGAAGGCAAGCTCTGCTACAAGGGGACATAGGATGAAGGTGAAAGGGGATAGACTCGGGAGTAATATGCAGAAATATTTCTTTATGGAAAGAGTGGTAGATGAGTGGAATAGTCTCCCAGTAGATGTGGTAGAGATAAGGACAGTATCTGAATTCAAAAAAGCATGGGACAAACACAGAGAATCTCTAAAGGAAAAAAAGACACTATTGTAGTTGATGGAAGGGCAGACAGGATGGGTCATGTAGTCTTTTCCTGCCATCATGCTACTATGTTTGTATATTAAGATTTTTAATTTTGTCCTCATATGGTTTATAATGAAGACCACTAATCATTTTAGTAGCAACCCTCTGCACCGACTCCAACCTGTTTATATCCTTTTCAAGATATGGTCTCCAGAATTGCATACAATACTCCAAATGAGGTCATAGTAACATAGTATATGATGGCAGATAAAGACCAGCATGGTTCATCTAGTCTGCCCAGGAAGGCAGCAAGAGTAGGTGCACCTGTCGCGCCATGCAGGTCACCCCTTCCCATGCCTTTGTTTAGGGGTATACCCACCGCTCCGTGTAGGTCACTCCTATTCGCTGAAATATAAGAGATAGTTATGTTTATTTTGATTTTATCCTGTTGCTATAAAGGGATCCACAGTGTCTGTCCCATGCCATTTTGAATTCTGTCATGGAATTTGCCCCCACCACTTCAATTGGGAGGGCATTCCAAGCATCCACCACCCTTTCAGTGAAAAAGTATTTCCTAACATTGCCTTTCAGTTTACCCCCTTGCAACTTCATGTTATGCCCTCTAGTTTTACAGCTTCCTCGTCTTTGGAAGAGGTTTGTTTGTCCATTAATACTCTTTAAGTATTTAAAGGTCTGAATCATATCTCCCCTGTCCCTCCTGTGTTCCAGAGTGTACATATTTACATCTTCAAGTCTCTTCTGAGGTGCTGCCATATTTAATCCACCCTCAATTTTCTGCTCAATGAGACAGCTTCAAAGGCCTTGATTACTTGCTTTCTGAAGGAGGCTATCTGTGTAGAGTATGGTACAGGAGGGGCTCAGGTTCCAAGAGGGCTTACTTAGGCTGCTTTTTGTGTGTAGTGGCAGCTCAGTTCCCTGGAGGAAATTTGCAAGACGGTCACTTGGCTGTCCTTGCATTTTTTACTAAGCATTACTGCTTGAATTTTCAGGCAAGGAGAGACACAGCCTTTAAGGTGAGCATCCTGAAGATGCACTTATCAGAGTTCTGCGCTGTATGAGAAGGCTTGGATACATCCTACACATCTAATTTGGTTTGACTAGGATAAAGAGAAAGGTATAAGATCATAAGAAATGCCTTACAGGGTCAGACCAAGGCCCATCAAGCCCAGTATTGTTTCCAACAGTGGCCAATCCAGACCACAAGTAACTGGCATGTTCCCAAAGAGGCACACAGGTTCCACAAATGCTTGTCCGGGGGCAAGCAGTGGATTCCCGGGTCCTCTTTAATAATGGTTTATGGAACATTCCTCGGGGAATTTGTCCAAACCTTTTAAAACCCAACCGCACTAACAGCTTTTACTACATCCTCCGGTAATGAATTCCAGAGTTGATTATGGGTTGAGTAAAAAAATATTTTCTCTTATTAGTCTTAAATGAGTTTCATTGTAGCTTCATTGTGTGTCCTCTAGTCTTTCTACTTTATGAAGGTTTAAACAACCATTCTACATTTACCAATTGTACTCCATTCATTAATTTATAGATCTCTATCTTCTCCAGGAACAAGCAGGAAGTCAGTCCTCACTTATGGGTGATGTCAGTACCGACGGAGCAATTCTCCAGCTTTCAAAGAAAGTCTTTGGGATTTCTGCCATGCATGCGTAGTCCTCTTCCCACCCAAAGGTGTCATCTTGCTCAGTCTCCCTTTTTCCACAGAGACCTTCAGACGCACATCCTTGTCCCTTGGAAAAAGTGTTTCGTTTTCTGGCCTCTGGCCTGTGATTTTTTCCTGTTGCACCAGCCCTCTACCCGTTCTTCCCTTGCTCTTCTTTTCTTTTGAGCAAGAGGACGTTCTTTTGCAAAATTATTTCATTAACGGGATTCACGCCCCTTTTCCCAACCGCTAGCTGCAAGGGTCTTCGACCTAGTGGGGGCCCTTTTTGCCCCAATGGCCACCGGTTTCAAAAAAATGCGCAGATGCTTCAAAAACATGTCGCTCACAGATACCCATGACTGTTGTCTATGGTGTCTCGGGGCCGACCATGATCCGGAGCTCTGTGCTCTTTGCAAGAAAGTGTCCTCCAAGGCCCTGCTAAGTCGTAAGTAGAAGTACGATGACATTTTCCATAAGGTAGCCTTGGAATCCCCAGTGGCACCCCTGGTTGTCCCTCCATTGGTGGGATCCCCCACCTCGGCCCCGAGCTCAAGGCAGCACTCCGATCAGGAGTCCCCTGAAGTGGAGAGACATAAGAAGAAGACCTCAAAGTCACTGTTGGAGGCTCCAAACAAGCGCGAGCGCTCCCGCGCTCGGTCGCTCAGCTCCCTCAGCATTCCCGAGAGTCAGACAAGGAGCAGCTTCGAAAGGTACCTCGTACAGACATGGAGGCCTCCTGCAATGGTGCCCAGTCTCCTGAGGGTCGTCCCAGTGAGGACCCCCTCTCCTCCTCGACGCCCGACCCTTTAACCCCGGTGTAGGCATCACAAGGCCCCATGCCTGCGTGGGAGTCCCGCATGCTTGCACTTGAGCGCAGTGTTTCTGCCTTCCTAGCAGCCCAGCAGGCGCTCACACCCAGCACTGCTGGCTTGCACCCAGAGACTGAAGTTCCCTCGAGAGAGACACCAAAACCTGCCCAGGAAATCCCTGAGAGCCGTGGGCCTCGTGAAGGTCCTTGGCATCGGTCTCATTTGCCTTCCCGCTCCTTGGGGGCGAGATCCTCCAGGGCCTCCGGCTCCAAATGGATCTCGACCTCTGGATGGGGTGACCAACCTGAGTCGGATTCCTTCTCAGAACTTTCGGGTTGGGAGTCAGATAGGGATACCTCCCCGGAGACCCATGCTCACAGGGACCTCCCTTCAGACCCGTCCCTGCCCACCTTGCAGAGGCGTTACCGCCCGAGGACACATCTTTCCTGGTGTTCATGCTGTAAATGGCACCGACCCTCAACCTGGCTACCCAGGCCGAGGAAGAGCTATGGGCTGAGTAGCTCGACATCCTACAGTACAAGTCCCCATCTCAGGAGTCTCTTACTGTTCTGGTTCCTCCTGTTTTGTCCAGGCTACTTCTCCGCATATGGGAGACACTTGCCTCAGTCCCCATTGTAAGCAAACACCTCGATGCTATGCACAGGGTCGAATGCGGTCCAGGTTTCAGAAAAACCCTGCTCCCTCACACCTCCATGGTGGTGAAATTGGTGATACGGAAGCAAAAGAGCCTGAAATCACATTCTTCGGTCCCGCCGGGTAGGGAGTCCAGAGCTCTCGATGCCCTTGGGCGCAAGGCCTACCAGGGGTCCATGCTCACATGCCACATCCAGGCTTACCAATTGTATAAGGGCATGTTTCTGCATGACCTCACCAAAGAGCTCGGTGGCTTCTCCGTGGGCCTTGGAGGTGAACCCCTCCTTAGGTTTCAAACCCTCCTGAGGTCTGTCACAGAGTGCTCGAAGTACCTCTCCTGCGCTGCGTACGATGGATTTGAGTCCTCGGCCTGAGAAGTGGCAGCTGGCATCGGGGCCCAACACCAGGCATTGCTCCAGTCCTCAGACCTGGAGCAGTGGGTCCAGGAAAAGTTTCTGGACGTCCCTTGCCTCGATGAGCAACTTTTCGGTAAGTCAGCGGAGGATAAGACTGCTGAAATAGAAGCGGAGTTCATGACTTGAACCCACCTCTCGCGCAAAACCTCCTCCCTTCCTCAGAAGAAACAGCAAACCAAGAAGCCGTTCTTCCAGAGGAAGGGCCTCCCTTACCGGGTTTATCCACCCTACCCACCCACTCCCATGACGGCCACCAGGACACAGGGAACGGCAGGAGTGCACGGCCACCGCAAGCCTAAAGGGCCCAAAGCCCAACCTCCGTCACTACCTCAACCCGCTCAGGGTTTTTGAAGCTGACAGCATAGCCTTTCACCCCCCAGCAGCTCCTCGGCCGGTGGGGGGACATCTGTCCCTTTTTGCTCCCCAGTGGGCATTGATCATGTCAGACACCTGGGTCCATCGGGTGATCCGGAATGGATATTGTCTTCACCTGGACAAGCTTCCTCCTCCCTTCTCCCCTTGGCTCCCCGCACATCAGACCTACCTACAGTGGGAGTTAGACAACCTCCTCACCCAATGAGCAGTCGAGAAGGTACCGGCGCATCTCCAAGGTCATGGGTTCTACTCCCGGTACTTCCTCGTCCCGAAAAAGACGGGGGGGGGGGGGGCCTTCGGCCCATCCTCGATCTCAGAAAACGAAACAAGTTTCTGGTGCGGGAGAAGTTCAAAATGCTATCGCTTGGTGTCCTGCTCCCCTTCCTCCAGCAGGGCAATTGGCTATGCTCCTTGGATCTCAAAGACGTTTATGCCCACATTTTGATCCACCCCCAGCACAGGCAATACCTGGGCTTCAGGGTGCAAGGAGAGCACTACCAATACAGGGTACTCCCCTTCCGGCTCGCATCCGCCCTGCGGGTCTTCACAAAGTGCCTCTCCATGGCTGCCGCCTTCCTCAGACGGCAGGGCATACCCGTCTTCCCCTACCTCGATGACTGGCTTGTCATGGGGTACTCGGCTGGAGAAGTCCACCTGGCAGCGTCACACACAATCCTTCTCCTTTAATATCTAGGGATCTGGATAACTACTCCAAGTTCCACCCTGAACCGGTGCAAACCTTGGGGTTTATTGCCACACGCCTCGGCACTCAGTGAGTGAGCACCTTTCTGCCAGTGGACTGTGTGGATTGCCTCCGAGCCCTGGCAACCCAAGTCCAGAACAGTGCTCGGGTTCCGGCATGGACCATATTGCACCTCCTGGGTCACATGGCCTCTACTATCCATGTGGTCTCCAATGCCCGCATGTATGTATATGCGGACAGCCCAGTGGTCCCTCAGCGCTCAATGGAGCCAGGTCTCCTGTCACCTCAGAGACCCTATTTGGGTCTCTCGCAATCTCCACAGTTCACTGGATTGGTGGTAGGATCCCTGAAGCCTCCTTCAGGGAATGCCCTTCCAGACCCCACAGCACGAGCTCGTCCTGACGACGGACGCTTCCCTGTTGGGTTGTGGAGCCCTCTGTGGTGAACTGTGCACTCAGAGTCGCAGTAGCAAATAAATCTGCTCGAGATCCGGTCGGTCCGATGGGCCTTGAAGGCCTTTGAGGACCATCTGAAGGTGAGGTCGATGCTCATGCAGACTGACAATCGGGTGGCGATGTTTTACATAAACAAGGAGGGAGGGACAGGTTCCTGCAGCCTCTACCGGGAGGCACTCCTCCTCTGCTCTTTTGCCTTCCGTCGGGAGATGTCCCTGCGAGCAGTCTACCTCTCAGGCCATGAGAATGTCCTCGTGGACAAACTCAGCAAAATTTTCTGCCCCCACGAGTGACGTCTGGATCCGGAGATTGCCAGCCTTTTGTTCCATTGGTGGGGGACCCCAACCATGGACCTATTCACCAGCCCGATGAACACGCAGCTTCCCTGCTTCTGCGGGCCGGTCCCGCACCCCTGTAGGGAGGCCCCGGATACGTTCCTTTTGAACTGGACCTCCAGGCTCCTTTACACGTTCCCTCCCACTCCTCTCACAAGGTTCAGCAGGAACGAGCTTCAGTGATTTTTGTGGCTCCCTCATGGCCTCGACAGCCGTGGTTCCCACTCCTGTTCCGGCTCTCGTCCGAGCCTCCAGTCCCCCTGGGCTGTGCCCTGGACCTGCTAACGCAGGAGGAGGGATGGGTGCTCCACCTGAACCTGGCCTCATTGTCCCTCACAGCCTGGCGGCTTAACGAGTATCCTTAGCCCTTCTGGAACTACCGGAGGAGGTTGAGGAGGTCCTCCTCGCGTCGAGGAAGGACTTGATGAGACGGGTTTATGCCTTCAAGTGAGACGTTTCTCGATCTGGTGCTTCGGGCTCCAGATCGACCCATTCTCCTGTTCTACCCGGTGGGTCCTCCAGTACCTCCTCCATCTCTTGAAGGAAGGGCTGAAGTCCAACTCAGGGTGCATCTGAGTACCATCTCGGCAAACCACCTTCCCATTGAGGGTAAACCCCTCTCTGGGCAGCCCTTGGTCTCTTGCTTCATGTGGGGTCTCCTTTCCAAGCCTCCCATCCGACCTCCCCCAGCAGAGTGGGACCTGAATGTGGTACTCACGCAACTTACACGTTCACCCTTCGAGCCGATGGCAACATGCTCGCTTTGGCACCTATCCTGGAAGGTGGTCTTCCTGGTGGCTTTGACCTCAGCTCGCTCAGTGCCTCTGACGGACATCTGCCGGGCTGAGACCTGGTCTTCAGCTAACACATTCACTGCATACTACTGCCTGGAGAGGGAGTCCCATCGAGACAGCGCCTTCTGCACCCCGGGGACCCAAAGACTCGGACTTCTTCGGGCATCGACTTCAGCTCACGGCCTCACGGAGGCATTTTTGGTTCAGGTTCGGTAGCCTGTCGCTGAGGAGTCCCATAAGTGAGGACTGACTTCCTGCTTGTTCCTGGAGAAAGCGTAGTTACTCACCCTATAACAGGTGTTCTCCAGAGACAGCAGGAATTAGTCCTCACTACCCTCCCACCTCCTTTGATGAGTTCCTGGACTTTTGTCCTTTCCTTGCCATCTGCTTAGTAGGGCTCTAGCTAGGGGACCTGACTGAGCAAGATGGCACCTTTGGGCGGGAAGAGGACCACACATGCGTGGCGGCAATCCCAAAGCCTTTCTTTGAAAGCTGGGGAATTTCTCCGCGCGGGCTCTGTTGGTGCCGACATCACCCATAAGTGAAGACTGATTCCTGCTGTCCCTGGAGAACACCTGTTACAGGTGAGTAACTATGCTATATCCCCCCTCATCTGTCTCTTTTCCAAGTTGAAGAGCCCCAACCTTTTAAACCTCTCCTCATAGGGGTATCCTTCCATCCCCTTTATCAGAGTGCACATATTTAGGTCTTCAAGTCTTTTCTCATAAGTCTTCTGACGCAGGCTCCAAATCATTTTGGTCGCCTTCCTCTGAACCAGGTCGCACCAGAGATTTATACAGTCATTATTGCCTCCTGTTTTCTGCTGACCATTCCTCTCCCTATATACCCAAGCATCCTTCTGCCTTTTGCTGTTGCCTTTTCTACCTCTTTAATTACTTTAAGATTATCAGACAGAACCACACCCGGGTCTCGCTCTCCTTTCGTGGACAGAAGTACGTCACTCCCTACACTGTACCGTTCCCTTGGTTTTTGCAGCCCAAATGCATGACCCTGCATTTTTTAGCATTAAGTTTCAGCTGCCAAATTCTAGACCATTCCTCAAGCTTAGCTAGATCCCTCCTCTTCTTGAGTGTCTACTGTATTACAGATTTTGGTATCATCTGCAAAGAGGCAAACCTCACCTGACAGCCCTTCTGCAATATCACTAACAAAGATGTTAAAAAGAATTTGACCAAGTATAGATCCCTATGGCATGCCACTGATGAGTTCCATTTTCCTGTACCCTTTGTCACCTCCCACTCAACCAATTTCTAACCCAATCAGTATCTTTAGAGTCCACCCCTAGGGTGCTCAGTCTGTTTATGTGTTGCCTGTGTGGAACGCTGTCAAAGGCTTTACTGAAATCTAAGTACACCACATCTAGGTCTTTCCCTTGGTCCAAACTCCTTGGTCACCCAGTCAAAGAAATCAATCAGATTTGTCTAACAAGACCTGTCTCTGCTGAATGCATGCTGCCATTGGACTCCAGAAACCTCACTATTTTCTCATTTAACAGCATTTCCAATAATTTACTCATCACAGAGGTTAGACCAACCGGCCTGTAGTTTTCAAGGGACTGCATGTGCCTCTGTCCAGTCCTCTGGCACCACTCCCGACTTCAAAGAGGCATTGAAAAGGTCAGTTAGTGGAGCTGCTAGAACGTCCCCAAGCTCCCTCAGTATTCACGGATGTATCCCATCCATTCCCATCGCTTTGTCTACTTTTATTTTAGCTAGTTCCTCATGAACACAGTCTTTTGAAAATCATTCAAACTCCCCATTACTTCTGTTCCTATGTGTGGGTGTTTTCTGAGGTCCTGCGCCCGGCTCTTCATCTGTGAACACAGAACAGAAATATTTGTTAAGCAATTCCGCATTATCCTCATTAGCTTCTACATATTCCTCCCCTTCCTCCTTGAGTCTGACAATACCACTTTTGCCCTTCCTCTTCTCACTAACATATCTGAAAAATGTCTTATTCTATTATTTTATGGTGTTGGCTATCTCTTCTTCTTTTTGTATCTTTGCTTTCCTGACTAGCTTACTAGCATCTCTAAGTTTTTTTCAAATATAGATGCCTGTCTTCCTCTCTCTGTGATCTCTTGTATTTCATGAAAGCCTCCATCTTTTTTGTCACCTTTTCAGCTACTTCTTTAGAGAACCATGGCCTCTCAGTGGCCTCTTTTTCTTTTTGCCTTTATTTACCTTTCTAACAAAAAGGTTGATTGCCCTTAAAATATCCCCTTTCAGTCTTGCCCACTGTTTTTCAACATCCCCCAACTGTTCCCATCCCATTAATGACTCCTTGAGATATTGGCCCATCTTGGCAAAGTTAGTTTTCCTAAGACCCTCACTTTTGAATGGATTTTATCAGCCCTAGTCCTAATACTGAATCACACCATCTAGTGTTCACTGGATGCGAGATGATCTCCCACTGTAACATCAGAAATATTTTAACCATTGGTAAGCACAAGTCCAGTATGGCCTCTTCACTGTGATTTCTGTTACCAGTTGCCTGAATAGCTCTCCCTGTAGAGAATCCATGATCTCCTTACTACTAGATAACACTGCAGCAGGGATGTGCCAATCAACATCAGGCATATTGAAATCACCTATCAGTAGCACTTCCCCTTTCCTGGGAATGCTGCATATATCTTCCATTAAATCTCCGTCCACTGTCTTGAATGTTCCTCAGCCTCGTCAGTTCTTCTCTGAGCTCCTCCACTTTTTACCGAGAGCTTCACCATACAAGCATCCTGCACATGGAACCGGTCCTTCAACTGGCATTGGGATCTCTGTATGGACGAGGCAGAAATTATGGGGCAACAGCTTTGGCAATACAATTTTTCCAGCCATTTTCTGTTGTTGGAGTTTTGGTACCTGTTGAAGTAAAAGAGAGAGACCTACCAAAGTCCCCGCCTATTCCTTAGCTGTCCTTTAAGAGAAAAAGCTGGTAACCTCTTTTAAGTGTATTTTAACAGTGCTGTTCTAAGTCCCTATGTGTAGCTAATTGGGGAGTTGCCTTATAAAACAAGAATGCTCACATGGAGTGGGTAGGAACTGGGGTGGGTAGGGAGGGAACTAACACCTGATGTGGTCAGGGACTTCAAAGAACTAGCTGTGAATGGGTAGCTGGAACAAAAAAACAATGAACTCTTAACTGAGATAGTTTTGCCTAACAAAAGGTTCCCCCTTTGCAGTATAGAAAAAATGATTAGCTTTTACAAATGAAAACCAAAGCCCCTTTAAGAGATTTTAGGCATAGAGCTTGTAGTTAAAAGCCACACAGTATTGTCTTGCTTGCAACCAAGTCCCTGTTAGGATTGTCAGTGCTTGCAAGGTCCTGTAGACCTTTATATAGCACTCAGTAGTCCAGCTCCTTTGCAAGCTAATTAAGGACCATTAATACCTGATGACATCAGTGGCTTCAAAGAGCTAGCTGCGAATGGGTAGCCGGAACTTCTGAGGCATCCCTGGCGGGTCCTCTTCTCTCCCAGCCAGAGGATGCAGTCTGGCTTTGAGGTAACGGATGGCGCTATGAGTAATGATATCCAACTGGCTGGAGGATCCGGCAACCATACTGTGACCCATTCCTCATTCTCTAGTGGGCCTGTGGCAGCTATGCCTCCTGGTGTGGGGGGGGGGGGGGTCATTTCCGAGATTAGAGCTTCTGGTCTCCTGACTGTCCTCCTTGTAATTCTTTTCTTTTTTGCAGCAGGCTTGGTCCTTCTGGTGTGGAAATTCAGACTATGTGACCTCTGGGTGTCCCTGGGCACAGTATCATGTGGTGCAGGCTGAGAGTGGAAGCCCTGTTGGCTAAGCATCCCCAGTGAGGGGTGCCTCCTGGAGATGGGGAACAGCTTGGAGCTGTCCGAGATTCTGACTATGACTCAGATTCAGATTTCTCAGTACAGGGCTCTAATATGGATGAAAAAGTACTCTCGCCTTCGTAAAACTGTGAAGAGGAAGGAGTGATCTGCCTATTCTGAAAAGAGGAGCTGGCAGCATTGACTGCCAGGATCTCATCAGCTTTGAACTTGATGGATGCCAGCATGAAGCAAGAGCCGAAGGTGTACCTGCTCCTTCAAGGGGTGTGAAAATTTGCTACTGTCTTCCCATTCACGGATGTTATCAAGGATTTGATCCGATTGGCGTGGGACTTTCCCAACGCCATACCTAAAGGGTTATGGGTGTGTAAGAAGATCTATGCTCTCCTGGAGGAGGATTGCATTGATTGGTTTGGCATTCTTAAGGTGGATGCACAGGTCATGGCGGTTACTAGATGCACCACCATTCCTGTAGAAGGCAGATCAGCCTTAAATGATTTTCTGGACTGCAAGGTATATTTGTTCTTGCAGATCCAGTTTGCCATGGTGCTATTCTGCAGCTGGTGGTACTGTATGTACCAGCCTGACATCTTGAGCCTTGCTTTGGTAGATTCAGTCTCTTCTACTGGATGATACTACCTCTCTTCCTCTCTGATACCATGTATGAGATGGTACATTTGGCAGCCATGGATGGTATCCTGATGATGGTGCCACAGCACTGGATTTGGCTCTGACACTGAACAGCAGACACATCTAAAGCACAGTTGGCCCAACTGGCTTTTAAGAGGAAGCTTCTGTTTGGAGCTTATTTGGAGAAGCTGGTAAAGAACCTGGGTGAGACAAAAATCTTACCACCTTCCAGAAGACAGGTCCAAGGAGCCTATGAAGTGGGCTGGTGCCCCTTTCTCATCAGCCTATACCTGTTCACCAAGAATGTGCTGGCTGGATTCCTGAGAGTCTTGGGACTGTTGTTTTTTCCAATCTGGAAAACTGTTCTTCCCCTCTGCTTCTGGGCTTCAAGCTCATTCTCAGTCCTTTTGTGAAGTGCATTGGGCCCAAGATCTCAGTTCCTTCCAGAAGAGGACCCTCCTGGGCTGTGAAATGAAGGTTTGGGTGCCCATTCCCTGGTTCCTCCAATTGGAAGCAGGCTTCACCTTTTCTTTCAGGAATGGGCCCTGGTTAACAAGGATTAATGGGTGCTGGACACTATTCACTTTGCCTATGTTCTGGAGTGCAAAGAGCCAATTCCGGATGCCTTCATCATCTCCCCTTGTAGGTCTGCAATCAAAAGTGCTGCTGTGTGGACCACCTTGGACAAGTTGCTGCACCTAAAGGCAGTGCTACTCATCCAGCTGGATGAGCGGGGCAAGGGCAGATACTCCTTCTTTTTCATAGTGACCAAAAAGAATGATTCCATCCAGCCCGTTCTGGACCTCAAGGGGGTCAATGAGTGCTCATGCATCCTGCGCTTCTGGATGGAAACCTTGCCCTCCATGATTCAAGCAGTGCACCAAGGGGAGTTCTTGGCTTCTGTGGATCTGGCTGAGGCATATTTTCATTTCCTGATCCAGGTGGATCAGCAAAGGTATCTACATTTTGCTGTGCTTGGCTCTCACTATCAGTTCGCTGCCCTCTCTTTTGGACTATCCACCATCCCGAGGACATTCTGCAAGGTCATGGTAGAGGCGGCTAAAGCACTTCAATGCCAAGAGATCTGTGTCTATCCATAACTGGATGACTCACTCACGCAGGCCCATTTCCATTCAGAAACATCTCAGATGGTGTCCTTTTTGAAAAGCCTGGGTTGGGTGATCAACTGGGGAAAGAGCCAGCTGTTGCCTTCCCAGTCCCTGGAGTTTCTGGGAGCATGTTTCAACACTTGAGTAGGCAGAGTTTTCTTGCCAGAGGAGAAAGTCAAAAGACTGTTGGATTGCCTGGCGCTGTTCTGTGTGTATCAGGCTTCCAGAGTCTGGAAATAATCTTCAGCTGCTCAGATTGATGGTGGCAACCATAGAGATGGTGCTGTGTGTGCATGCTCATATGCAATCGCTGCAGCAGTCCCTGCTGACTCTGTGATACTTGAGTTCTCAGGAGTTCAAGTGCAGGCTTCTGCTCCCATTCCCACTGATGGTGAGAGCCAGTCTGCAGTGGTGGCAACAGCCCTCTCATCTGAGGAAGGGCATGCCACTGGATGATTTCTCCTAGATCCTCCTGAAGACAGATGCCAGTCTCTCAGGTTGGGGAGTCCATTGCCAAGATTATAAGGCCCAGGGCTGTTGGAACTGCAGGAAAGTGATGTGATGTGATCCATCAACCACTTCGAGATGGAGGCCATCAGGTTGGCCCTTCTGGCCTCTTGTTGAGGGCTGGGGACTTCGAGTGTTTTCAGATAACGTCACAGTGGTGACTTATGTCAATCAACAGGACAGCACGGGAAGTGCTGGGGTAGCTCTGGAGATGGTTCTCCATTTGTCTAGGTGGAGAAGAACCTCTTAGCTTTGTTTGCTCAGCACATTGCTGGAGTGGACAATGTAGAAGCAGACTTCCTCAGCTGGCACTCTTGATCCTGAAGAGTGAGAGTTGAGTCAGGAGGTGTTTCAGTTGATTTTACGCCACTGGGGTCACCCTAAAATGGATCTGAGTTTGCAGCTTCTTCAGTCACTACATGGAGATGGGGTCTGTGGGCATCAACACCCTGACCCAACCATGTCCAGGTGAGCACCTGCTATATATTTTTTTTCCGTGACCCCTGGTAGGGTGTGTGCTTCAGTGTATAGAACACGACCCAGGCAGGATTGATCTGGTGGCCCTGAATGGCCAGTCCTTCAGGTGCCTCCTCTTTGGTTGCCTCCATCTTGGATCCTATTGCGACAGGACTGATCGTCCTGGAGGACTCAGTTCTCTTCCTGCTTACAGCTTGGTTCTTGAAAGAGGATGGCTAGCATATAAGGGCTACTCTCCAACAATGGTTTCTACTTTGCTCAGAGCCCAGAGGAGGTCTACCAATCTGGCATACATGCAGATCTGGTGCCACTTTGAGCAATGATGCGGTGCTCAGCAGTTGGCTCCTGAGGCTGCCAAGGTGCTATCTCTGTTGGCCTTTCTACAGGATAGCCTTGAGAAGGGTGTTTCCCTTAGCTCCCTGAAAGTTCAGATGGCAACTTTGTCCTGTTTCCAATGTCCGGTGTCTAGTAAGTCTCTGGCCTTGTACCCGGATGTTTCATAGTTTCTTCTGTTCTGTTATCTTTTCGTGGGATCTGTTCTGGTGCTGAGGGACCTGATGGCAGTGCCCTTTGAGCCACTGAAGCATGCTACTTTAAAAGATTTAATGCTCAAGATGGTCTTAGTCGTGATTTGTTCCACAAGGCAGATTTCTCACCTGCAAGCTCTGTCTTGCTGAGATCCTTTTCTGTCTTTTTCAAAGGAGGCCATTTCCATTCAGCCTGTACCTTCCTTCTTGCCTAAGCTGCTTTCTCCCTTTCACATGAACCAGGTAGTCTGCCTTGCCTCCTTCTCGAAGGAGCAGTGTCAGGGGACCGATAAGGACCTTCGCCTTGTAGATATCTGGAGGGTACTTCCCGATACTTGGAGGTTACAAATTTCTTTTGTAAGTCTGACCATCTTTGTGTGCTGTTTGCTGGCCCACACAAGGGTGACACAGTGGATAAGTCAACTTTCGTGCATTGGATTAAAGAAGCCATTGCCTCAGTATATCTATTGCAGAACTGGACAGTTCTGGAGGGTTTGGGCGCCCATTCTATCCCAAGCACAAGTGCCCTTTTGAGAGGGCAGCAACTTAGGCATCACTTTCTACTTTTTTAAGGCATTACCGCTTGGATGTCCATGAGTGGGTGGACACGACCTTTGGCTCAAGGGTTTTGCAAGCTGCTGTGTCTTCTTCCCGCCCAGTGGAGTTGCAGCTTTGGTACATCTCACTTGTCTGGATTGGTCTAGAAGGACGATATGGATGGTGACATTTTACTTACCAGTTAATGTCTTTTCCTTAAGTCCTGCTAGGCCAGTCCAGGGCCCACCCTTAAAAATGTATTTGATCTTCTCTCTCTCTCCCTCTCTTGGGTCTGCTATGATTTTTACACTTGGTTCTGCAGGTTCATCTTCTTCTAACAGCTTTCTCTTTATGCTTTCCTATACTTACTTCTCTACCTTTGATTACTCATTGTTGCCCACAATTGACATTGTGTGAAGCTTGCCATGTTTCTCCCATATGCTTTGGAATGAATACTAAAGGAATCTCTGGTGGCTGAGACAAATAGAGGCAAAGGAGTGATGTTATTGAAACCTGGGCTTTTCATTGGTTATTTGTCTCCACCAATCTGCTGGTAGAGAAACACAACACACTTGTCTGAACTGGTCTAGCAGGACTCATGAGCTTAATCAACTGGCCATGGGAACTATTTGACTTATTAAAAGAGTTAGTGAAAGCCCCTAATCAGGGTAATGCTGGCAATACCCTTACTCCACAAACTCTAGCAAATTATTACCTAAGCAAAAACATATACCCTCCCCTCTAGGTCACAAAGCCATCACACCCACAGTCACTTCCTGGGAATCATTCAGCTCCATCAGTCAGGAAAACATAGAAAACACAATTACAACACTAAATACAACCACATTCCCCCTGGATCCATGCCCGGTAAGATGGATTAAAACAGCCAAAACTGAACTAAGCCCATTCTTCAAAAAGATAACCCAACTATACCTGCTTCAAGGATACATGCCCAAGATCTTAAAACATCATTCATCCTTCCTACCCTAAAAAATCTAAAACTGGATCCTAATGGCCCAACCTCCTACAGACATTGCTAGCCTCCCATTCTTGGCAAAGTAATAGAAAAGACAATACAACAACAATTCCAAGATCACATCAATAAACATTCTCCATTAGATCCATAACAGCGTGGGGGTGGAGCCTGGTCTCTGGTCAAGATGGACATGTAAGAGCTGTGCTCCGGATGGCAATAGACAAGAATCCTGACTTCTGCAATCTTTAATCAAATAGTTCCTACTTACTTCGATACCATTTGATCCCGTAGATGTCAGGCCCCAAACAGAGGTGGCTGGATTACCAAGTATCTCAAAACGCCAGCACAAAGAGAACCAAAACAGAACCTCTCTCTCCTCACAAGATGGCGGTCATCCGAGATTGTCCTGAGACTTTACAAGAGCTCCTGGCTGAAATTTGGGCAGTCAAAGACTTGGTCAAATCTAATGGAGAATCTCTAAGTGCAATGCAGGAAGATATCAACACTTTGTGAACCTCTATGGAGTCAATTATGGCTCGTCTGGAGAAGGTAGAGAATGTGGTGGCATCACATGGTGAAAGGCTCAAGGCTGTTGAGAAGCAGGCCAAGCTGATACGTTCATTACAAAGAGAGGTGGAAGACGGTAATCGCTCTCAGAGGAATAACATCAGAATATTAAGAGTTCCTGAGGGAGCAGAGGGCCCTGATATGGTGTGCTTTTTGCAGGCCATGATTCCGGGTGTGTTAAAGTTGCAGTTTGCCATGCTGTTCGAGATTGCGTGCACCCATAGAGTTCCTACTCAGTCCGTGGTCATGGGCAAGCGTCCATACCCCATCATCTTGAAAGTCTTACATTTTCAGCAAGTATCACAAATAATGGGAGCAGCCAGAGCACTTTCAACTTTAGAATATCAGGGACATAAAACTCTTGTTCTTCCCGGACTTCGCGAAGGCAACGGTGGATCGGAGAAAGAGTTTTCTGGCGCTACGTCCATGTTTGTTACAGCTGCAGGCCCGTTTTGGGATGCTCTAACCTGCCCGCATGAGAGTCACGCTGCTTAACCAGACCAAGACTTTTGATTATCCCGGGGAGTTATATGCATTTCTGGAGGATAAGGAGTCGGTGGTGATGTGGTAAAAGTCACTTTGCAGCTTGTATTTACTACAGTTCTACAGCGCTTGCTATTATGGGCGTTTGACTGGTCTGAGGTCGTGTAAAGGTGACTTATCCAATAAGCGACATTTAATCATGTAGTATTCCTATATTCTGGGACATTCTTTCTATCTCTTGAAAGAGCTCCAGGGTACTATCCTGGTTAAGATGTCTTTCTTGTTCTCTCTCTCTTTCTTCTTTTATGTTTTATTTATTTATTTATTTAACATTCATTTATATACCGCATCTTCCAGAGATCAGATGCAGTTTACAGTAAACAACAATCAACAAAGCAGAGTTTGTTTTACATGGAACGTCTTATATCAATGAATATAGTATAAGCCAAATGGTGAATGCAAAATACAGAACAGAATAAACTATGTACAGGTACAAGTATGTGGGCATAATCCAAACAGTGTATGCAAATACAGAACAGAGTAACCCATATACGTTTATTTACAAGTATGCGGACATTAGAGATTGAATCATCATGTATTTTCATCTATGTATGTTATCTAATTAAGTGAGTGGGCTTTTTGTTTGACTCGATCACTTAACTAGTTAGCCTTTATCTAGATCGAGTGAGGGGTTATCTATGGTGTTGTAGTGCTTGGTAAATAGATAGGTTTTCAATTTTTTACAGATTTCCATTATCTCGGATAGAGTACATAGATCCTCTGGGAGGGAATTCCACATGGTTGGGGCTGCATGTGAAAAGACTCTATTATTTGTTAATTTGTTTGCTTTTATGAAATCTTTCGGAGTCTTTAGTTTGTTTAATTGTCCTTTTCTGTGAGTGGGCTTTGAAGATTCTTTACAGAATAGTTTACATAGTGTGGCAGGAGCCATGTCATTTAAAGCTTTGAATGTGGTTATCATTGTTTTATATATTAGCCTACTTTGTATTGGTAACCAGTGAAGGGATGCCAGTATTGGAGTTATATGTTGGAGTGCATGTGCTTTCATTATGATTCTAGCAGCTGCATTTTGTGCTAGCTGGATTCTTTTAATGTTTTGCTTTGATATGCCTATTAGTATTAGGTTTTATGTTGTTTGTGATGTCTGTGGTGGTTGAGAGAGGCTTGTGGTTTGGAGGAGTGGTATGGCCCTTATTCACTAGGCTGGGTCTTTCAGGCCATATACTGTTTCGACAAGGGCTGCATTGCCATACAGCTCTGGTGTTTTGGGTTCTGAGTACATTATTTTTACTCTTATTATGGGAGGTGGACAAAACGCGATATTTTGAGTGACAAAGAAGTGCAGATGTGCAGTGCAGTGTGTGCCTTTGAGTCAGTCCTGACTCCTGGTGACCCATGTACTAGGTCAATTTGCCCTCCGTGTCTGTCTTGTCCTGGTGGGCTCACCCACTAAGTTTTGTGTGTTATATAGCCCCCCCCCCCCCCCCCCGGTTTGGTGGTTTTGGGTATATGTTTTTTCAGAATTATTTGTTCTTATTGGGAGCGATCATGTGTAGGGGCTGGGGCTAAATTGTGTCTCTCTTTGTTGGGTTTTCTTCTTTGGGCTATAAGTGCAGCTAACACTCTGAGGGCACTAAACTAAATGCTAAAATTTGGTATGTTTTTGCAACATTTGACTGTCAATCTGAGCTATATTATCAGTATGTCTTCCTTTAAGATAGTTTCACTTAATGTTAAGGGCATTAACAATCCCATTAAGAGGAAAAAGATTCTTCTGTACAGTAGGAAAGAAAGTGCTGACATTTTTCTGCTGCAGGAGACACACTTGAATGTAAAGGAGTCATTAAAACTAAATGTAAAACTCTACTCTAGTGGCTTTTTCAGCTGCCCATCATAAGAAAAATGGGGTAGCCATCTTAGTGAGGAAAGCTCTATCCCCCATGGTTATTTAGACTAGATCTGATACTGATGGGCGGTGGACAATGGCTGTTATTAAAATTGGTTCCACTGAACTGGCCTTAATTAATATTTATGCCCCTAACATTGATTGCCCTACCTTTTTTTGCTCCATTGCGGCCTTGGCACAGGTGTCTAGATATCCGATTATTGTGGGGGGAGACTTCAACCTCGTGCTAGACCCATTGGTAGATAGGAGTCCAGTGAGAACCATTAGGGTTCCTAGGGCTCACCCAATTCTTGTATCTCTAATGCAGGAATTGGGCCTGATAGACATATGGCGGTTGCAACACTCAACATGTAAAGAATTCACTTTCTTCTCTCTGCCTCATAACTCCTTATCACATATAGACTTTTTCCTAGTCTCCAAAGGACTTCATTCTAGAATCAGTGAGTCTACTATTCATGCAGCTCACATCTCTGATCACTCCGCAATCTCATTTACCCTATTCGACTCAACGAGCTTTCAATCTCATTCACGTTGGCAATTTGATAGGACTCTTCTAGCCAGTCAGGAATTTCGTGAAACCATCCTGGTGGCTATAGAGGAGTACTTTCAATTCAATTTACCTCAAGACTCCTCAGGGTGGGCATGGTGGGAAGGCTTTAAGGCTAGTATAGGAAACACCATTACTAGTTTTGCTATAAAGCAGGCCAAGCAGCGTAAAGCAGAACTTGTTGCACTAGACAAGCAGATTAAAGTGGGAGAACGTATTCTATGCCAGAAAACAGATCCTAACATCTTGATAAGATTGTAGCGCCTTAGATTTAGATATAATTCGATTTTGACCACTGAGGCTTCACAAAATATTCAAGGGCAGAAAGGACGATATTACTTGGAAGGTAATAGAGCTGGATTGCTGCTAGCTAACTCGTTAAAGGGTCGTAAGGAAGCTTTGCGCGTTACAGCTTTAAGGGATCCTCAGGTGCAACAATTGATTGTCAAGGACCCTGACATTGCAGAGACCTTTTGCCAATTTTATGTTCAGTTATACTCCCCAGAGATATTTCTCTGTGAAGGAATTTGATATTTTGCTAAATAATATTCAAAGGCCGGTGTTAGATCAAGAAACTGCTGCGGGACTGGATAAGCAGATTACAGTCATGGAAATTATTCAGGCTATTGGCTCTATGCAAGTTGGCAAGGCTACCGGACTAGACGGCCTGCCGGCTGAATTCTATAAAACCTTTTCTAAAATTTTAGGGCCATATCTTCAACAATATTATAGACTTCTTCTGGACAATGTGGCACAGACCGGAGCGTTTGCCTCTGCAAACATTGTTGTTCTAGAAAAATCTGGGAGGGATCCTCAGTTAGTTAGTAACTATCGGCCAATCTCATTGTTAAATGCAGATTACAAAATCTTTGTGACCATTTTAGCTGGTCATCTCTCCAAACTGATCCCTTCTTTGATTCACCTGGACCAATGTGGCTTCATTGAGGGGCGCTCTACAGCCGATAATGCCAGAGTGCTTTGTCACATTTTGGAAGGCACGGAGGAAACAGAGGACCCTCTTGTGGGACTCTCATTAGACACAGAGAAAGTGTTTGATCGGTTGGAGTGGCCTTTCCTGTTTGCTGTTCTGAAGTGGTTTGGATTTGGTTAAGGTTTCTGCAGTCTTATCAAACTTATGTATGCGAGACCGAGTGCGAAAATTTCTATGAATGCAACTCAGTCTAGAGAATTTCTTCCGGGGGCGGGGTACCCATCAGGGTTGTCCTCTTTCTCCCATTCTCTTTAATCTGGCCTTGGATCCTTTGGCCTTGCTGATAAGACAAAGTCTCATGGTTAAGGATGTTTCTATTGCTGGCATGGAAATTAAACTATCTGCATATGCGGATGATTTGCTGCTTTTCACCACTCCTATCTCCATACCAGTTATTTTAAAGTTGATAGATAAATATTCAGGATTGTCTGGCTATAAAATTAATTGGTCAAAGTCTGTCGCCTTCCCCTTGAACTCAAGAGTATGTAGGACGGATATGGAAGATTTCCCTTAGTATGGGAGCCTAAGATGGTGAAGTATTTGGGAGTTCACTATTGCTACCCACTGAGTGCAACCCTGTAGTACAATGAGGAAGAGATCCTATCTACAGTTCGTAACATAACAGCAAAGTGGTTGCCGGTCTATCTTCTTTCTTCATGGGGTCGTCTTGAAGCTATAAAAATGACAATCACTCCTAAAGTGAATTATATATTAGAAATGCTACTAGTCTTTCTTACAAGTAAAGTTTATCATCAAATTGAAAGGATTCTGGTTCAATTTCTATGGAAAAGTAAGCTGCCTAGAATTGCTCTCAGGAAACTCAAATCTAAAAAAAGAGGAAGGGGGGGGGGGGATGAATTTCCCTGACTTTCAGGCCTATCACTGTGCTTTTTTACTAAAAGAAGGTTTGCGATGGGTGGAGGGGGCCGTAGGTATACGCCCAGTATGGCTTGAACTAGAAGAGAGATTGAGTACTCCTTTCTCCTTGAATCTTCTTCCTGGTATTGTGTCTGTTGGGAGGTTGAAGTCTCATAGGGTTATATTGGACACTCAGGAGGCTTTTCAACAGGTAACAAATGCAATTCCTAAGGAGGAGTGCCTATCAAAATTAATACCCATCTGGCATAGTCCTTATTTTAAAATTAATCAAAGTTCATTCGCATGGCAAAAATGGTTTAGCAGGGGCATTTAGAGTGTGGGCCAACTGATAGTGGATGGTAAGTGGAAGCCTTTTTCCTCTTTGCAAAGTGAATTTCATTTGCCTCAATCCCTATATTTTCAGTGGATTCAGCCGAGGCATTGTATAGAGAAAGCCCAGTTGGATATTACATCGTTGTCTGACGAATGGGGGTTGATGAGCAAGATAAGCTCAGTATATATGTCCTTTGGGGTGGCCTCTCAATATTATAAACTGGTGGATCAGAACAACAGTTCTCAGGCCATTGGTGTTTATGTTTATGTTTATTGATTTGCTTAACCGCCCTTCAGTAATAAGCAGAGCGGTTTACAATTTAAAAAATTGCTTAATTACAGCAGGCGCAAGGCCGGAAACAGAAAAGAAAGTTACAATTTTCCTTAACAGAGAAAGGAGAAGAGGTAAAGGGACAGATACACGGGGGGGGGGGGGGGGGGGGGGGGGGGGGGGGGGGGGGGGGGGGGAGGGGGGTAGACAGCATAGGGAGAGGATGGGCTAGGAGGGAGGGGGTTGAAGGCGAATATGGGAACATGACACTGGGGAAGTTCTTTCTCTGGAAACTTGGACAAAATTCTGGAGTAAGATAAACAGGGTTTCCCAGTCTGCCTCTGTCTCACAAGCTTTGTACTTTAAAGTGTACGTTAAAGTGTGCATAGAGCACACTTTACTCCGGTAAAGGTTGCTAAATAGGATAAGGCAGCTGGGAATAAGTGTTGGTCTTGACACGAATATGGGAACATGACACTGGGGAAGTTCTTTCTCTGGAAACTTGGACAAAATTCTGGAGTAAGATAAACAGGGTTTCCCAGTCTGCCTCTGTCTCACAAGCTTTGTACTTTAAAGTGTGCATAGAGCACACTTTATTCCGGTAAAGGTTGCTAAATAGGATAAGGCAGCTGGGAATAAGTGTTGGTCTTGTCAAGGAGATGTTGGCACCTTGAGACATGTGGTGTATGATTGCCCTAACATTCAGTCTTATTGGGTTTCAATATGCAATCGTATTCAAGATATACTGGGATTCCGGGCCACTCTCCTGGTCCATGATCGTTTTTCGATCAGCAAGTGACATCTCGTCATTACAGAGGGATTGTTAGTTTTTATTTGACTTCATGTTGGGAGTGGCCCTACATCTTGTTATTTCTAACTGGAAACATACAGCAGAGCTTAGTTAGCACGAATGGTGGAACCACTTGTGCTTATGTTGCAAATATGAGCAAATGCCACGGTGTGGTAGATCCCTCACACCCTCCACTTTTCTTAAGTGGAAACCCCTACAGAATTACATCTCTAAAGCGCGATATGAGATATAGTAAGAGGTTATTAGATAAATCTTCTTGTTTCTTATGTAGTGGAGTGGTTGCTCTTCTATAACCCTTGTAGGCCTTGCAGGCTTTCAGCTGTTTTCTGTTTATATAGCCCCTGATGATCGCATGATGATGGGAGGGATAAGATGGGGTGAGCTGTGAATAGTTTTTTTCTTGTTTCTTGTTACAGAGAAGAATTATGTATCTTGATTTAATATAATTTGTTTCTTTTTTGTTTGTATTTTGATGAACATATAAATAAAGAACTTAAAAAAAAATCCACAACAGCTTGGATTTCGACTACATCATGGAGTTATAACACTCATAACCTCCCTCATGGACAGAATAATAAAAGGAACCCAAAACTGGAACAAGGATTTATCCTAATATTCTTAGACATATCAGCAACCTTTGATACCATCAGCCACAATATATTTCTACAGTGACTCCACACCAGTGGGCTACAAAATGAGGGAGGAGTGGCCTAGTGGTTAGGGCAAGGTACCTCAGGACTGAGGGCCAGGGGTTTGATTCTCACCTGGGGACAGCAATCTCAGGCTGGAGAGACTAGGGTTTCTAGTCCTATAGGCATGCTTTGGGCAAGCCACTTAACCCGCTGTTACCTCAGGTACACATGTAGATTATGAGCCCCTTTGGGGACAAGGGAATGTATCCAGTATGTGATTGTAAACTTCTCTGATGCCCTTCAGCCTAGGCAGTATATCAAGAAATTGCATAAACATAAATAGGAAACAAAGTTCTAGTAATGGTTTCACTCCTACCTGGCAAACTGACAGCAACAAGTAAAAATGGGACCAGCTTATCCCCAAAATCAGGGTGTCCCCAGGGCTCAGTGCTCTCCTCACTCCTATTCAACATATACCTACAACCACTGTGTGCAATCATACAGTCCTACCACATATATGCAGACAACATCATGCTCTATGTACCCTTCAACATGGTCAAACCCACATATGCAGAAATACTAGAATGCTTCAGAAATGTTGCCCAATGGCTAACAGCAAACTCACTGGCAATAAATTTTAGAAAGACAGAGATATTATTCATCATTAGAGATGGAACATTTAGTACCCCAACTACTCTAACAATAAATGACATTGACCTGAAAGTCCAGTCAAAAGTCAAATACCTAGGCATAACCTTGGACCAGCGCCTAAACTTGAAGTCACACATAAGTAATATGATTAGGATGGTTTATCACAAAATTCCATGCACCTCCAGCACCTTCGCCCATTATTTGAATCATCTGACTTTTGGACAGTATTCCAGGCCATACTCTCCCCCCATTTTGACTATTGTAACATACTGTAACACGGTCATCCAAAAATCTACCCTGGTTCCATTACATTCAGCACTACACGCAGTTGCCCACATCATACAAGAAGCTAAAAGATAAGAATACACGCCTATCCTAAAATATCTACACTGACTTCCTATACTAAGCCTAATCAAGTATAAAATCATACTTCAAACATTTAAAATAATCCTCAAACAATCAGCCTCCCACTTGCAAATATTACTGCACAAAATACAAAGCACCAGATCAAGAAGATAAAGCACCCAAAACATGCTGATTGTACCTCACGAAAAAGCAAAATACACTATATGCAGCAAGTCTGTGGAACTCACTACCTGAGGAAATAAGAAATACCACTGAACTGTTCACATTTCGCAAACAAACAAAGACTCATCTTTTTATAGAACACTTTGGACCAACCACATAGCCAACAGTAATCCACTCTACCGATGCCCTCCCTCTTGCAATTACCCACTCCTCCCATCATACCCTCCTGAATTATGCCAGCTTAACAACCCGACCATCCCCCCCATGAACAATTGTGCCTTTATCTCCCCATGAATAACGTATCAACCATGTAAATATATTTCATTCAATGTAACGTTTAATAGTTATTTTCAGTGTAAAAGTAACAGTTTTGGTGTTCATCCTCCACACCCCCCTGAATATACCTTTATCATTCATTGTAAGTAATGAAAATTCTGTTGGTTGTAAACCGCTTTGATCCGGTGAAAAGCAGTATTATAAAAAAAATAAAGTTAAAGAAAGAAAGAAAGGAAAGGACATCAACTGGTAAGTAAAATGCCACCTTATATCACTGGTAATTTCCTATCTCCAGGAACAAGCAGGAATGTAGTCATCACATATGGGTATCGTCGATACCGACGGAGCCTGCACGGGAACGCTCCTCAGCGTCCAATTAGAAAGCTTTTGGGAGAATCCCACAGTGCCTGCGTGCTGCCTTCCCGCCTTTCCCAACTGCCTCTCTCCAGTTCTTCATTTTCTGCTGAGCCAGCAGGTTGTGTTCCTGTCACCGCAGAAAAGTTTCCTTCTTTTTTGTGGTCGCGTCTGCCTTCCTCGACGCTTTACCGGTACTGACGGTTTTTCTTTCTTTCTTTCTGTCTTTTCTTAAAAAAAAAAAAAAATTCTTAGTACTTTTTCCCTTTTTTTTTTTCCAGGTGCACGTGTCATTTTGGGCCTTAGGCCCAAGATTTTTTCCACAATGGAAAAACCCTCTTCGGGGTTTAAAAAGTACACCAAGTGTGGCGGTACCACCTCCGTCACCGACACCCATGAGTGGTGGGTGTCTGAAATGTTTAGGTCCTGACCATTCCATCTCAGAATGTATGGCCTGTGCCAAGAGAGATCGACAGAACCGAGCTGCCAAGATCAGTACCCTGTTTCTCTCTGATTTAGCTTTGGTGGCATCGACGTCTTCCAGGGCTTCGTCTTCCTCCCGTGGATCTCAGGTAACAAAACATAAGTCTAGACAGTCCTCAAAGGGTAGATCTCCTTCTAAGCATCGAGATGCCTCTGGCGTTGCCCTTGAGGATTCTGCACCGGCAAAATTGTCCCGGCGGGAGGCTTCGGCTTCCAAAGCATTATCGGGGCTCCAGGATGTTCTCGAGGCCTCGACCTCGGCAGAACTACTGGTGCCATGCTCTGGGGTACCGGCAATCTTCTCCGGTACCGACATCCAGGCATCGGCAGTGTCAATAGACCAGAGAGTCCTGGCTATTGAGCGCAGTCTGGCGGCTCTCCTTGCGGCAGGACTTAAGACTAACTCACTGAGGGTCCATTTGCATGCTATTGCAGCTTCCTTCAAGCCCCTAAATGGGCAACCTATTTCCTCCCATCCTCTTATAGCAAGATTTATGAGAGGCCTTCTGCTAACTAAGCCTCCCATTAAGCCACCTCCTGTGGCATGGGACTTAAATTTAATTCTTGGTCAGCTCATGAAGCCACCTTTCGAACCCTTAGCTACTACCTCCTTGAAATTCCTTTCTTGGAAAGTTATCTTTCTCATTACAATCACATCAGCACGTTGCATCAGTGAGTTGCAAGCACTAGTGGCTGATCCTCCTTTATTTATTTATTTATTTATACATCTCTTCTATACCGCCACTTCCAGCGATCAGTGGCGGTTTACAAGTAAACAAAGTTTAATAATAGCATGCTATTATTTTACATAGAACGGGTTTAGAAACTATTTTACATAGAACAGGTTTTGAACTATTTTACATAGAACGTGTTTTAGTACAAAGAACAGTAAATGGAGAACAAGAGTTTTTACATAGGTTACATAGGTCCTTACACAAGGTTCCATCATGACAAGGTAGTCCTTAGGACTCATCCACACTTTATGCCAAAGGTGGTCTCGCCTTTTCATCTAAACCAAGCGGTCTACCTACCTGTGTTCTTTCCAAGGCCTCATGCATCAAATGCAGAAAGGAACCTTCATACTTTGGAATGTAAAAGAGCTTTAGCTTTTTACTTACAAAGAACACAGCAACATAGAAAGTCCTCTCAACTCTTTGTTGCTTTTGATCCTTCTCATTTGGGACTTCCAGTCTCCAAGAGAACACTATCCAACTGGATTGCTCAGTGTATTTCTTTTGCCTATCAGAGTAAGAATCTTCCTCTGGAGGGCCATGTCACAGCTCAGATTGTGAGAGCCATGGCAGCTTCAATGGCTCATCTGCACTCTGTGTCTATCGACGACATCTGTTGAGCAGCCACCTGGGCCTCGGTTCATACCTTCACAGCCCATTACTGCTTGGACAAGGACTCCCACCGGGATGTCTTGTTTGGTCAGGCTGTTCTCCAACACTTGTTCCATACCTAATCAACTCCTACCCATCATCCCTGGTAGGATGCAGAGATCCATGGGAGGAAGTGGAACCCTGGTTCAGGGACACACAGCTTCTGGGGTCTCTCCCTGGCATCTAAAGCTAGGGAGTCCCCATATGTGATGACTACATTCCTGCTTGTTCCTGGAGATAGCATAGTTACTCATCTGTAACAGGTGATCTCTGGGAACAGCAGGAATTTAGTCCTCACAACCCACCCACGTCCCCTAGGAGTTGTATCTCTCGATCTATCTCTTTCCCTTTCCCTCTCTCTCTCTTTGTCTCAGCTTTAAAACTCAACTGGAGAGAGGCAGTTGGGAAAGGCAGGAAGGCAGCATGCAGGCACTGTGGGATGCTCCCAAAAGCTTTCTAATTGGACGCTGGGGAGCATTCCCGCGCAGGCTCCGTCAGTACGGACGATACCTATATGTGAGGACTAAATTCCTGCTGTTCCCGGAGATTACCTGTTACAGTTGAGTAACTATGCTTTCCTTGAGATCAGCCATACTAGTCCATGACCCATCCAGGATTGTTCTCATCCTGCCTGTCGTCATGCACATCCTGTCTGCAACACACTCTCATAGGTTTTGTTGGTTAAGGCTGAAGAGATGTTTTATGTTTGCATTAAAGTTGTTTGTGTAGTTAGTTCATTAAGCATTGGCACTTTCTTACACCCCTAAGGAAATTTCTGGTTGCATAAGATGTTGGGTGTGGTGAGGTTTCATTGCTTAGAGACAGGAATACTGGCAGATGCACAGGCTCATTATACATATGAGGTGTTGTTTACCTCAGGAAATAGCCAGATACTTAATTACCCCTTTATGCATGTATACTGGTATTTATGTATGAAAAAGCCTTTATAAAATTATTCCTTAAAGTCAGCACTTATACATATGATTTGTACATTCAGCAGGTGAATTTCACCACTGAACATATTTTTTCACTTGCCACACCCCAAACAAGTCCTCTCTCTTTGAAAGATTAATTTGGCTGTCTTGACAATAAAATGGCCACATTTTTTGTCCAACTGCCCTGAATATAAAAAAATCACTACCACTGACCACTGAATATGGTTGGCACAATATCATTAGTTTATCAGTAAGTAGTGATAATGGATTCACTGAGGCTAATGTAGAGCAAACATTTGAGATGTATATAAGGTGGTTATTTTGGAGGAAGGGTGGGCAGTATTTTCTTCCCTTTCACAGAGAAGGAAGTACTGTCTGCCATTTCTATAGACGGGCTTTTGCTGTTCTGTATGACACTGCTATTTTGTTATGCTGAAATAAAAGTTCTTATAGCAACTGCCGTCTAAGTAATTCTTTGATTGGTGATATTTGGGCAACCGTTGTGGGAACCAGAAGCTACAAGTACCAGCAAAGATAATCATTTGTCATCGTAGAACTTGTAAAGTCACATAAGGGGATTAGTTTCACTGAAGTACAGTTTAAAGGATTTGAGTTAATGTTCAGATTACCGGATAGCTTGCAGTTATTTTAGCAAGTTTTCACTGTGATTTTATACTGAATTTACTCTATGAAAAGTAAAAGTATTGAATATTGCCACTAGGTTAACTAATGTCTCTTGCGTGGTTCCTTTTTTGCAGCTGTGTGCATTGCAATGTTGTATACTCTGATGTGGCTGCGCTGAAATCTCACATTCAAGGATCACATTGTGAAGTTTTCTACAAGTGTCCTATATGTCCTATGGCATTTAAATCAGCACCCAGCACACATTCCCATGCCTATACGCAACATCCTGGTGTCAAGATTGGAGAACCAAAGTAAGACATGATTTTCCTCTTTTCTTATAAATGTATAAGATTTCTGAAGTGCTCCTGCTTAAAAGTGTTGATAGGCAATACTGTATATATATTTTTTAATTAATAAAATAAATATATATTTTAATCTATTACTACCAGTCCATCATATCATTTTTTTTATCAGGCTTTTGCTCTAGGTTCTAAAAGGAGAGCTACCATCAGCTTATCTTTCAGCTCTTTCAGCATGCAAATAGATTCTAGAGGGTAATTTCACAAAGGAATTTCATGTGCAAGGGCTGTTTTATGCACTTAGGGTAATTTTATAAACACTGAGTCTGGTATGGACGTTCAATCGCTGCTATTCGCAGGGGCCGTAATGCCTGCACAGAGCTTCCTGCACGTACAGAGGGGATGTGAAGGAAACTCTGGATGGGGGCTGGAGAGAACGATGAAGGGGAGGAGCGAGGGTGGAGCAGAAGTGAGGCTCTGACCCTGGCCATACAGGGTCGATTACGGTCATGACCCTGTACATCTGGGTCTGGTGATTTGGACAGGGGACTTATTCCACCTTGGAATGAGTCGTCCCCCCCCCCCCCCGACGTCGGCAGACATCCAGCCCAGGCCCCCACAAAGAGGTGAGCAGAAGAGGAGGTTCCCCGCAGCCCAATGCCATCCTCAGAAGGACTGAGTGGGGGTCAGGCAGTGGGGAATTATAAAGTAAAGCAGTTGTGGCTGATCAGGGCACCTGCATAGCGTCCCGGTACCATGCGATGGGACACCATGGCACTGGGGCTACATGCAGGCTGTCCGGCCAGGTTGGACAGGGAGTCAGCTGAATATCCAGGCCCACAGAATCGGGGCACGGCCTGCCCATCCGAGCCCTCTATACCTGATTCTGATCCCATGGGGAACAGATTCTGGACAGCCCAGACGGGCCCCGATCAAGATGGGGCCCTTAAGGCACATTGCCACATGAATATTTGAGATCTGTTTTATAAAGTAAAGCATGTACATTCTTTAGTTTATAAAATAAGGGTGTAAAGACCCACCTCAATATAGTTGCGGCACTTACTCCTATTCTAGAACAGGTATAAATGCCCATGCTTAAATTATTCAGAAACGCACCTACTTTAGGCTCTACCTCTGTGCATACCCATACTGAAAGTACACATGCTAGGATTTGCACAAGCTCTTAAAGAATACTGACAGCCGAAAATGTGTTCATAAGTGCCCATTAACGCACATATGTCCTTTACAGTACAACATGGACTTACATGCATAACTAAGCTGTTTTTGTGCTTAATCCCCAATATTTATTTCCCCCTCCAAATTGAAATGAGGTAAAAATAGAGGCTTCTGTGTGTGATTGAGAATTTATGCATGTCTGTTTGTCAAATGGCTATAATACACATGCAACTACTAGCATTTACAAATGTGGTTGTGAAATGTTAGTACTTATATGTGTAACTGACTGGTTCTCTGTGTATATTTGTGAAATAGCTCCTCCTATGGCATGTGGAGGGCAATCCCCATGAGTTCCTACACTTCCTTCTCTCTGGGATCGTAAAATGATGTCCATTTTGAAAGATGGAAACAAAATGAGGAGCACTGCTCTTGCAGCTGAACACAGGGTATACAAGGAGCAAGAGTCGAAGACCGTCAGGATGAGTTCAAATTCTCTTTATTAAAGGACGTCCCCAACGCGTTTCGGCAACAATTGCCTTCCTCAGGGGGTAAAACTAAAACATCAAACATAGAGAATTTATAACAATAATAAATACCAAACAAGATCAATATATAAAAACATCTATACACAAAAGGGGAAAGTGAGCTATTAAAACAATATGTACAGATGAACTTTAAAATAAATAAAATAAAATTTTTAACTTTTGTTAAATATGAACTGACATATAAACTCAAGACTAATCCTCTTCATGTAGAAGGACGCAGACCAAATATAATAAATAACGATGAAGGGTATGTATAAAAAGTACTTAGTATAAAAAAGACAGACAACCATAGACATAAAATTGCAGATAAAAACTTTGGGGACGTCCTTTAATAAAGAGAATTTGAACTCATCCTGACAGTCTTCGACTCTTGCTCCTTGTGTACCCTGTGTTCAGCTGCAAGAGCAGTGCTCCTCGTTTTGTTTCCTGTTCTGGACTGGAGCCATGTTCTCTCCATGGAAAGACATCCTTAGTTTCAAAGAAGATGACCTTTCGGCCATGCTTTCAAAGGATCCCTTTTTTAAAATTGATGAAGCTCAACCAGATATTGAAGAGGAATGGAGAGAGCTCGTTTGGATCACACAGAAATATATCAGAGAAGAATTCCATGCAGCCTCATTGCTAGAGTATTGTCGTAACAAGATCATTCCTAGAGGACTGAGAATTCAGAAAGCCCCAGGAATGTTTCGTGATGATAAGAAATTTATGTCAGATTGGTTAAAGATTCTGAACAAATGCTCCTTGGATCTAATGATCCTACTTATCAACACCTCTAAACGTAGGACAGAGATACTCAAAACTCAGATAGACTCCAAGTTAGAGAATTTAAATAAACAAGATAAACACTTTGACAATGAGAAAAATGAATTTGATAAGAACAATCTTGAATATAGACAGGCAATCAAAGACAAAAAAATTAAAAAATATAAAAGGGATGAGGAAGACTATAGGTTTAATACGGTATATTACTGGACCTATAACAAATCAGAACACAAAAATAGACGCAGAAGTACATCCTTTAAAAAACAGCTAAGTCACCACGACAATCATCTAAGAGTAGTTCTAGAAATAACCAATGAGATGAGGATAGATCTAAGTCTCCTGCATGGGAACATGAAAGAATATACAAGAGAACACGTCGTCATTCTCATCATCAATTTGAAGCCTCTGGCTCACTTTTTTCCTCTGCCCCACTCCCATCCTCTCGGCAATCACGTAGTCCCAAGAGGGATTTTCAAATGACAAACTTTGGAAAGGCGTGGCAGAGACATATCACCCAAGTCTCCTACCAACAGGCAGGCCAAGATCAGAGATCCATCTTACCCCCTGCCCAAGACAAAAGACGAACGCAAAGCTCAGCAGCCAAGCGACAGATGGATTGGGACCTCTGAGCGGGGTCATCAACTTGTCTAATCACCTTTTATCTGATGTAGAAACCCAAGTCCTAGAGAAGGGGCTGTCATTTGTGCCCACTAAACGACATGACAAATTTACCACACAAGTAGAGCTATATAAATTCTTTCGAAAACTGAGAATAATAGATCATTTTAACACAATAGATAAAAACACATCAGATCCATCAGTTGTCAAGAACCCCTCTACCTGGATACCACCTAATACAAATGTCATGATTACAGCCTTTGAAAATATTGTCTCTTCAAAGGTAGACAATTTCTATCAACAGAAGAATGCTCGAGGTTATTTTAACCTCTCAGGTTTACAGAAATTGGCTCTTAAAAATTTACAATCTAACAACAACATAGTTATAAAACCTGCAGATAAAGGTGGGGCTATAGTGGTTCAAAACAGAGATGATTACATTAAAGAGATTATGCGACAACTCAATAACCAACACTTCTATCAGAAGATTTTTGATGATCCCACATCAGGTTTGCAGCAAATAATTAATACCCTTCTATTTATAGGTAAGGAAGCAGGGTATCTTACCACAAATGAAATTTCATATCTCACAGTGTCTCATCCCATTGTGCCGACTATCTATACAGTACCCAAGATTCATAAGTCACTACAAGATCCACCAGGTCGACCAATAGTATCAGCCATTGGTTTAGTGTTAGAACCTTTTTCAAAGTTCCTAGATATATTTCTAAGACCGTTTGTTTCTCAGGTTCCCTCGTATGTACGCGATTCCACACACATAATAAATATACTTAATAACTTTGAAGGTTACCATGAGGATCTGATATTGGTCACCTTAGATATAAATTCGCTCTACCCAAATATACCTCAACAAGCCGCTTTAGATGTTCTGGCAAATACACTGATACAAAGACCTAGACCTGTGCATATACCCACTGCTTTCTTGGTACAGTTAGCTACGTTAGCAATGACGGAAAATTATTTCATATTTCGAGGCCTTTACTACAAACAAATCAAAGGGGTTGCCATGGGGTCCTCCATGGCCCCAGATGTTGCCAACCTATATGTGGCTAACTTCGAGTTACAAGACTTAACATTCCATCCCTACAAGTCCAATATTTTACTATGGAAAAGATACATTGACGATGTATTGCTAATATGGGATGGATCAGAATCTCTGCTGCAAGAGTTTTTTCTGTGGCTCAATTCCCTAGATATCAATCTACAGTTTGATGGTACTTTCAGTATCAATAAGGTTTCCTATTTAGATATTATGATTAAAAAAGACCATCACGGGTTTATAACAGACCTTTATAGGAAGCCGACAGATCGTAACACTTTACTTAACTATGAAAGTTGCCATAACAAGTCCTTCAAAAATAATTTACCCATCAGCCAATTTTTGAGAATTCGGCGACTTTGTACATCAGATAGAGACTTTGAACGGCACTCAGTTGATATGCATAGCAGATTTTAAAAAAGAGGCTATCCAGAAGAATGTATAAAAAATGCCTATTTAAGAGCATGCACCACTGAACGGTCTACCCTATTACAAAAGAACAATAAACCACAGTACACTGTGCCCTGACCTTCTCTCAACATTCCAAATCAATAGTTAACATTTTGAAACAAGAATGGCACCTTCTTTCTTCTATACCTGCCTTCAACGCCAAACAACTTATGATTGCATACAAAAGAAATACCAATTTGGCAAATATACTAGTGCCTTCGGCCCTCACAAAATTTCACGTCCCTCCTAAAATCAAGGGACACTATAGCTGTGGGAACTTCGGTTTGCTTGCATACCATTATTGCTAAAAACAGCTTCACTAATTCCAAATCAGGACATAAGGTTTATCTCTAAGACTATACTAACTGTAGGACATCAAATGCAATATATTTGATACAGTGTCCATGTGACTTAGTGTACAAAACCACAAGAGAAGTCCGCATGCGGATCATAGAACATAGAAGCTGTATTCAGCGTAAAATTCCCGACAAACCCCTGGTGACACACTGGATCTCAGCAATTCACGAAATCAGTGATTTGAAATATTTGGTTATCAAAATGGTAAGACCACATTGGAGAGGAGGTGACATTAATAAGTCTTTGTTAAAGTTAGAACAGAGGTACATTTATGAATTTAAAAGTAAGGAACCACATGGCTTAAATCAAGAAATTGACTTTTCAGTCTTTCTTTGAACATCCCCTCCTATTGTATAATACATATAAGTTTCAGTTTATTATAATCCTTTTCAATCTACATTATTTTAAGAATATGCCTAGTTGGTTTGTACAATAATAGATATGCATGAGTCAATTACGTTGTCATTTTTGAGTTGGTTCATTCCTTTTAACCAAGAGTATCATGTTCTGGTCTAACTCCGCCTATTTAGCTCCTCCCTTTTTGGCGCGAACAGAAAAGTTTTTTATTTGAGCTTCGTGACCAGTCGGGTTCACACTGCAGAGAATAGCATGAGTTACAGCGTTTCCTGCATTTTAGAGGTAACTGTTACTTCCTGTTGTTGGAATCATAGTTTTCTTAAAGTTGTTTTAGTTACGTATGCTACGTTTGATTACTTTTCATAATAGCATTTTAAAAGTGGAGAACGGTATCAGATGCGTTTAGCAAAATGCCGGTTATCCTCCCCTCGTTATATATTTTTTATATGCAATCATTCAGTTTAAGATTACAGTGTACCAATAGTACTAAAACAATATATTTCTGTTTCAATTAAATTTCTGCTATCATTCTAAATTTAATCGAGCAATTCGGGATGTCTACATGATAGATATCATTTAGTAAAATAAGATCGTCACCCTAACTAGACCAAGTTTGAAGAATCATTTGGTGGGTAGTTATGATCTCATTATTTGCACTCTTCAGGGGACATCTTGTTCAGAAGGTACAGAATATGGGACGAATACCTAGATAAACTGAGAATTACCATCATACTAAATATTTATATAACGTAACATTGGATGCAAACCCGGTGGGTTCAGCCTCTACGGCCTAGGTTCACGATTGTACATTCTCAAAACAGATAGTTTTATTTCTAAAGGACAACATACGCACATATATATATAAGTTTTAGCATCGTCTCCTAAATATTACATATTGACCCCTTTTAAATAATAAAGTAAAAATTTTATACATATAATGCCAATGCTTTTATAGCATGCAATACAGCTGTTTACTGGTCACCTATTACTTAACGCAAGTACACGGAGCATATATACGTTATCAAGTTCCGTGGTTATCATTGCTAACTATTGTTTAGTATTGCACTATTCTTAACATTAGTCTTTCGTCCCCTCTATGTGTACCTAATCCCACACAAGATCTACAAGATTAGTTGCAAACCCGCGGGTTCAGCCTCATTTCACCAGGTCCACAATTCCCCTTTTTTTAAAACGGATAGCTTTATCATTAAAGGACTATATTTATACACATATATACATATATGTTTTAATATCGGCTCTCAAATATTATATATTGCACCTTTTAAACACCACGGACATAGTTTTATGCATACAATGTCATTGATTTTATAATACGGAGTACAGCTGTTCATTGATGTCCTCTGACTCAACGCGACAACGCGAAGCATATTCATGACACCTTACTTGTGGTTTCCATTGCTCACTGTTTTCGTATTACACCACTCCCAATAGACAAATAGCCGCAGTAGAGCAGTTGTATTTCACACAGTTAATAATGAGAAGGCCGCGGGCAGCGTCACGGCGGACGCCGGTAACCGGCGGTTCCAGCCGGGCGCGGGCCCATCGGTCGCGGGGGGGGGAGGGGGAGAATGAGAGCATCATTCAAAAGGATTGGATGCTGGCTTCGCGAGTGAGCCAGCATCCAATCGGAAGAGAGTGGACGGGCCATGTGCTTCGGCAGCGCGGGTGCGCGCAGAGCACATGGTCCGTCTGCGGGGAGCCGGCAGCATCCCGCCCTCCCACCATTAAGGTTGAGGGTGGGTTTCGGGGGATTTTGGGGGTGTCGCAGCTGGGGGGGGATGGGGGTGGCGGGATCCCGGAGGTTTCCGGGGTCCGGAGACATAAGCTACTTGGGGCGGGGGCAGGGTGCCCACGACCCGGAGAACCCTGAGCTTACTTTTGCTAGTGATATGGCGAGGTTGAGCAGGGGTGGTTCGAGCTGGACCGGTGGTTGACCGGACCAGGGGCGGAAGCGACGTCACCTTGCTAATAGTAGGGCGGGTGACGTGTCGCTCTGCCGGAGGTGGGGGGGGGGGAATTCATGGTTAAGTTATTGTTGACTGTTAAAATGTTAATTGTATGGGCAATAAAGCTGCGACCTGGTTTTCTTTCCAAGCAATTGTGTCTGTGTAATTGTATGGGGAATGTTGAGGGGGGAAGGGGGGGGGTGACCTAGGAGGGTGGGGGAGGATGGCGAGCGCCTGGTATGGATCCCCGGTTACAATTTGTAAGTAGGGATTATAATATGTTTCCTGGCAGCACATGTATATATTACACAGCGGAGCTTTATTCTAGTGTTTACACAGTACAAATCATGTTTATTTGCCGATTTTTACCAAGTATAATAAGAGATAGCGGAGTTTTACTCAGTACAAATCATTATTATTTGCCGATTTCTACTATTAGTCAACGTATAGTAGGAGATAACATTACATTACTTATGTTTCCCACAAGACTATAAGGTTTATCAAATTTAACCCCTTCCTAGTTTTTTAGTCATTGCAGTTCAACAAGGCAGAGATTGTTTTCATTGTTTATATTATTTTTATACTACAAAAAAATCAGGAATGTATTCCACAGATTTCATTTCTCGTTTTTTAACCATACCTCCTCTTTTTGTGCAATTGGGTTTTAAATGTATATTTTCTTTTTGATTACAACATCATGTTCTACCCTCTGAGACTGTATAGTTGATGACATGTTACAATAGCAAGGCTAAAATAGGTCTGCTTTTTCTCTCTCTTTTTTTCTCTCATTTTAACACACTTTTTATATATGTGTTTCTTTGCTAGAAGTTTTAGAATGACTACACACCGCAAGCTTTATGGTTTATTATGTCCCCCCCATTTTAAACTCAATATAACCTCTGTTTTTTATGAGTATTAAGTTCCGGGATAAGTATTTGCGATTGTTGATATTATCAGCTATTTATGTATTATACCATGAGCTATTTTTTATGATTTGGTTTAAGCATATATCAATGTTAACAATAAGATCCTTCAAGGTCATGATTTGGATCTGCCTTTATATGATCAAATGTATAAGTTTGTCTGTTTTATTTTATAGTTTGGTATCTTCCATTTTCTATGACACAATAGGAAGTTTAGCATTTGTTCGATGTGAGTATTCACCTAAGTACAAAGTTTTTATCTGCAATTTTATGTCTATGGTTGTCTGTCTTTTTTATACTAAGTACTTTTTATACATACCCTTCATCGTTATTTATTATATTTATTATATTTGGTCTGTGTCCTTCTACATGAAGAGGATTAGTCTTGAGTTTATATGTCAGTTCAGATTTAACAAAAGTTAAAAATTTTATTTTATTTATTTTAAAGTTCATCTGTACATATTGTTTTAATAGTTCACTGCCCCCTTTTGTGTATAGATGTTTTTATATATTGATCTTGTTTGGTATTTATTATTGTTATAAGTTCTCTATGTTTGATGTTTTAGTTTTACCCCCTGAGGAAGGCAATTGTTGCCGAAACGCGTTGGGGACGTCCTTTAATAAAGAGAATTTGAACTCATCCTGACGGTCTTCGACTCTTGCTCCTTGTGTACCCCATTTTGAAAGATGGAGACATGTCGATTTTGTTTGGCCTCACACGGGCACACTCTTTTCTAAAGTTGGCATAGATTTACAGATATTTTCACCTCAATACGTCTTCCACCACATAAATGACCTTTTCAAAATGTTTCTTCACATGTATAGGTGCCTCTATTCAGTGCCTATGTACATAGGCACTGATACTAGGGTTGCCAACCAACCGGTTTTCAGCCGGCCTGGCCAGTTTTTCCATGGCCAGGCCGGCTGCCGGCACAGATATAAAACCGGCTCTTGAAAAGCCGTTTTTTTGCTCTGGCCGTGAGATCGGGAGTGACCAGAGCAAAAAAAAAGTATTTTCTCCCGCAGTCTGCAGTGCGAACGTGATCCCCAATTGATCCCCCGTGCAGCCGCAGCTTCTGCTTTTCACAGAGCAGTGGCTTCAATAAAGTTAATTTGAAAAGGAAAAGAAACCTGTGAAAAGCCCACCCCCTCTGACATCACTTCCTCGGGCGCTGTGCTGCAGAAGGATGACCGGAGGGCTCCTCACAGGTTGTCTTTCCTTTTCAAATTAAGTTTATTGCAGCCGCTGCTCTGTAAAAAGCAGAAGCAGCGGCTGCACGGGGGCAAACTTTGAAGCAGCACTAAGGGGAGGGGGTGAAGCAGCTCTAAGGGGGGGTGAAGCAGCACTAAGGGCTGAAGCAGCACTAAGGGGGGGGTGAAGCAGCACTAAGGGGAGGGGTGAAGCAGCAGTGGCTGCAAGGGGAAAGAGGTGTCAGAAGGAACTGACAGGTGGAAGGTGAGGGCTGGAAGAAGCTGAAAGAGGGGGGAAGGAGATGGCAGGAAGGAACTGACAAGGTGAAGGAGGTGGCTGAAAGAGAGCTGAAAGGGGGGAAGGAGGTGGCTGGAAGAAAGCTGAAAGTGGGGAAGGAGGTGGCTGGAAAGGAGCTGACAGAGGAGGTAAGAAGGGGCTCAAAGGGAGCTGACACCTGGGAATGGTACTGGTAAGTGACTGGGTAATGGGGTGGGGCACTGGGACTGGAAATAGGCTGATGGAAGGAAGTGAAGAAAAGAAGAGACAAGAAATGGCAGATGGACTATAGACCATAGAAAATGAGCTAAGAGAAGATGGGAAAACGGAAGCCTCAGATTGGAACCAGCGTGATCAGAGAATAAAATGGTCAGACAACAAAGGTAGAAAAAATAATTTTATTTTCAATTTAATGATTGGACTTTGTACTACCTTTATATTTTACACAGTATGGGGAACTGCATCTCTTATTTATCTGATATTGCACTGCATGCAGAGTCTGTCTTCTTGGGGTTTCAGTTTAATATTTGTCTATATATTTCTCTTTTTGTTTTTTGCTCATTTATTGATGAAGATCTGTCAGTATTCTGTCAGTATAGAATTTATGCTTAAGAATTTGTAGAGGTCTTGCTTGTTCAGTTTGCACATTGCTCTCTCTGCAATTTTTTTGGGTACAGGAGGTGGAGTAAGGGTGGGGGCGTGGCAGGGGGAGGGGAGGGGTGGGGGGCAGGGGCAGGGGCTGGGAAAGGTCGGGGTAGGGGTGGGCATGGGCGGAGCGTGACTAGCCACAGGTGTCGGGTTTTTCTCTTTCAAGAAGTTGGCAACCCTAACTGATACTGGGCATCTATGCACATAAAGCTTTTTGCTTATACTCGGCAGCAGGGGCGGCCCAAGGGGGATGTGGGGCCATGTGCGGAGACTCGGTGCGGGACCTCATTTGCATAAGGGGCCTCATTTGCATAAATATTTGCATAATGTTACCATACACTAACTTTTAGTAAACATGCTTCTTCATGAGTGTATGGATAAAGAAAGACTAAAAGATTTCTACATTATTATAATACAGTGCCAGCCGCCAGGCACATTAGAAACTACTACAAACACTGCCCATTTAAACCCATAGCAAACCTGCCGTATCCTAACAGCACTACAAGGACTCATAAAATACCATACCATACCTATCAAAAGGCAACACTGCAAATATTAAACCAATACATTTCAGAGAATAACAATACATGACCTACTGGGGAAAGAGAACAAGTGGCAATGTTAAATAGGAATTACATAAACAGAATACCTCAGCTCAGTTACACATGCAGAACATAGACCATCACCAAACAAGGAATCACAATTTAGAAACAGGAAGACAATAATTAAACTGGGAACCCCAAAAGCCAAACTTGGAATGTACAACATTGTAGAAATAAAACTATAAATTAATTTCCTCTTGTACTAAACAAAGCACCGACGTTAATGATGCACATTTCCCAGAGCTGACATATTCCAGTTAAAAAATTCAAAATAAAGAGATATCTTTGTACCTTTTGTGCATTTTTTTCAGTTGCAATTGTTCCAGCCACTTTCTTCTGGTTTATTTGTGTCTTCTGCTAACTCTCCATCGTCTGCTGTCCATTTGTCCTTTTTTCACTCTTCTAGTTTTTTTCCATTCTACCTCGACATCTGTTTTAACATATTAATCTTTCTCCTTTTGCTCTTTCCTCATTCCTATTTCATCCACTCAAATTTTACCCCTCCATCCTCAATCCCCACTTACTCTCCCAACACCCGGCCAATTGTAGATTTTTCTTCCCTCCCACACAAAATACTTTTCCCCTCTCCATTTCACTCTCCCAGCCCCATCCCCTTCTAATCTCCCCCAACATCAGCTCCCTTCTAGTTCCAGCCCCACCCAGTATCTGCTCCCTTCTAGTCCCCCCATCAGCCCATTTCCAGTCCTAGCTCCCCCATCCATTTCCAGTCCTATACGAGTCCCTTCATCAGTTCATTTCCAATACCAGCCTCCCATCAGCCCATTTCTAGTCCTTTCCTAGCCCCACCATCAGCCCATGTCAAATCCTAGCTCCCCTCCACTCAGCCCATTTCCAATCCAAGCCCCCCCATGAGCCTACTTCCAGTTCTAGCCCCTCCATAAGTACATTTCAATCCAAGCCCCCACCACAGCCCATTTCCAATCTTAACTCCCCCAACACCCAATTCCCAGTCCTATCCTAGCCCCTCCATCAGCCCATTTCCTGTCCTAGCTCCCTCCCATAAGAGCCCATTCCAAGCCCCCCTTCCCATCAGCTATTTGCAGTTCAAGCCCCCTTCCACAGCCCATTTCCATTCCAAGCCCCCCTCCCCATCAGCTATTTGCAGTTCAAGCCCCCCACTTCCCCTCAGCCCATTTCCATTCCTAGCCCCATCCCCATCAGCTATTTACAGTTCAAGCCCCCTTCCACTCAGCCCATTTTCATTCCACGCCCGCCTCCCCCTCATCTATTTGCAGTTCAAGCATTCCCTTCCACTAAGCCCATTTCCAGTCCTAGCACCCCCCCTACCCTTTTCGAGTCCTAGCCCCCCATAGCCTATTACCAGTCCTAAACCCCCATCAGCCCACTCCCAGTCCTAATCCCATCAGCCCATATCCAGACTTAGCTCCCCCATAGCCCATCACCACTCCTAACCCCCCACCCCCCAGCCCAGGGAAAATTTAAAATAAAAAAAACTGTCTGCTGCCGCTGCCAGGGCCGGGGCCGGAATGGCGGCCGCCGTGGCAGAATCGAGTGTGCCGCGGGGCCCCCCCTGCCCGGCAGAGCCTGCCCTCCCCTGCATCAGCTCCCTCTTTGCAGCTGCAGTCACACACACCGGCTTTCAGAGCGCGAGGGGAGAGTTTCCCTTTCGCGGCTCTGTTAAGCCCGCGGGGGCTGATGGGAACTTCAGCGGCTCCGGCCCCGGCAGCGGCAGCAGACAGGTTTTTTTTAATTTTAAATTTTACTTTTAGATCAGAATGTTTTTTGCGCGGCGCCCCCTGAAACGCAGGGCCCTGTGCAAAAAACATTCTCGCTCAATGGACGGGGCCGGCCCTGCTTGGCAGTACTCAGGAAATGTGTAACAATGCTTAATATCAAATTAGCAGCAGTGTAGTTTGCCTGCTTACTTTGGGGGGGGGGAGGGAGGTTGGGGGGAGTAAATGGCAAGGAATTCTTATAGATGGTAGAGCAGGAGGAACATTTGAGCATTAGTGCTCCCAACATTTGTCAGGGTGGATGTTTGTTTATTTATTTATTTAGTCAGTCTTATATACCATGTTTTGGAGGATCAATGCGGTTTACAAGGAACATAACTGAACTTTACATGAAACAGGATTTCCTAGAACAGTTAACAGTTTAAGATATAGCACAGAACATCAAATGGTATATTTAACACAGGGAAGGATTTCCTAGAATGATTAACAGTTTAAGTATAACATAGAATGTTGAACAGTATTTATAACATTGAACAGTAACTATATACAGGTAGAGGGTTGCCTACATTGGATACACATATCATACTGTGATCAGAGTTGGGTTGATGCATTAGCAGTAAGGGGTGCATAGTTAAGAGGGGATTATGTTATCCCATCAAAATGTTCCTTGAAAAGGTATCTTTTAAGCAGTTTCCGGAAGGCTGAGCGGTCATGGGTGTCTCTGATTTGTGGTGGAAGTGCATTCCATAAGCATGGAGTATGCAGGGAGAATGCCCTAGCAGAAGTTGATTGGTTACACTTTGTTAATTCCTGAGGCAAAGTTAGGAGGTTTGATGTGTTGCTTCTCCTTAGGTGGATTTCCGAGGCTCTTGATATGATTGAGTGTAAACAAGTAGATGATAGTTGGTGGATAACTTTGAATGTTATCATGAGTGCTTTATAGTTGATGCGACTAAGGACAGGTAACCAGTGCAACTCTGTTTAGTATAGGCATGATGTGGCTAGTTCAAGGCGAGCAAGTCAGAATATGTGCAGCTGTATGTTGAGCAAGCTGAAGTGGGTGTAGGGAACTCTTTGGAAGGCCTTGCAGTATTTTTATTTATTTATTTATTTATTTAGCATACATTTATAACCCGCAACTTCCAGAGTTCAGTTGCGGTTTACAATAAAACAACAAACCACAAAGCAAAAGCTTAGTTTTACATTGAACATTTTGTAACAATAAAAGTAAATGTAAACAGCATGAACTTATGCATAATAACAAAATTGGCTGGTAAATTATATACAATAAACTATATACAAATATATGTTGTGGGTACTTTAGAATTGAATCATGGTGTTTTTATAATAGTGTATTGTCTGTTAAGTTGTTGGAAATAGTATTACTCAGTCATGATTTTTAACCTTTATCTGAGTGTATCAAGGGGTTATCTATGTTGCCGTAGTGCATGGAGAATAAGTAGGTTTTTAGTTTTTTACGGAGTTCCATCATTTCGGTTATAGTTCGTAGGTCCTCCGGAAGGGAATTCCAAATAGTTGGGGCAGCATGGGAAAAAGCTCTGTTGTTAGTTAATTTATTTGCTTTTATGAAATCAATAGGAGTATTTAGTTTATTTGAGTATCCTTTTCTGTGTGTGGTTTTTTGAGATTCCATGCTAATTAGTTTGCTTAATGGGATTGGGGCCATGTTATTTAAAGCTTTATATGTAGTTATTGTGGTTTTATATATTATCCTACTTTGAATTGGCAACCAGTGTAGGGAAGCTAGTATTGGTGTTATGTGCTGAATTGAGTGCGCTTTCGTGATAATTCTAGCTGCTGCGTTTTGTGCTAATTGGATTCTTTTTATGTTTTGTTTTGTTATACCTAAGAGAATTAGGTTGGCAAAATCAAAGTGCGGTGTTATTGTAGCCTGTATTATATTAATGAAGTCTAGTTGGTGTACTAACGGTTGTAATTGTTTAAGGATTTTAAGTTTAAAGTATATTTTCTTTATGGTGTTTCTGATGTGAGTGTTCATCGTCAAATGAGAATCTAGGATAACACCTAGGTATCTTATTTCGTTTTTTATTTTAATGTCGTAGTTTTGCAATGTTATGTGGGTTGGGGGGATATATGATTGATTTTTTGTTACAATTAGAACTTCTGTTTTTGCATGGTTAATGTGAAGGTTTTGAGCTTTTAGCCATGTTGTAATTTCATTGAAGCAATCAGATAGTAGTAGGGATTGTAAATGGGATGTACAGCATAATATCATCTGCATATAGATGATAGTATACTCCGAATTTTTTAAAGATATCACAGATAGGTTTTATGTAAATATTAAACAGGAGGGCTGATAGTGCGGAGCCTTGTGGGAGGCCAACTTCTTGTTTATATATGGTTGATGTTTGGTTACCAATTCTTACATTTTGTGTTCTATTATTTAGGTAAGAGGTAAACCATTTATGTACAGTGTCTTTTATTCCTATTTGATTTAGGTTATTAAGCATTATAGTGTGGTGAACACTATCAAATGCTGCCGAAATATCAATAAATAAGAGTATAAATGCTTGTTTATGATTATTAATCCCTTTGAGTAGAGTATCAGTTAAGACTGTTAAAAGTGTTTCAACTCCATGTTGAGGTCTAAATCCATATTGGTGGTCATCAAGCGGGTAGGATGAATCAAGGTATTCTTGTGTCTGAATTTGTACCACTTTTTCTATTATTTTAGCCAAAAAAGGGATACTTGAAATGGGTCTGTATGATTTTGGTGATGTTTTATCAAGCGTGTTATTTTTGAGAATTGGCCGGATTTGTGCGTGTTTGAGCGTAGAGGGGAGGTGTCCTTGAAGCAATGATAGGTTTACTATAGGGAGGATGTATGATTGAAGTATTGGGAGTGTACTTTTTATCCATGTTACTGGGCATGGATCAAGAAAGGAGGTTGTGGTGTTGAGGTTAGTAATGATATTCTTTAGTGCGTCTTTTGATATGGGATGAAATTTTGACCATTCTTCTGAGCAGTGATGAACTGTATTTATGTTGTTTAGAGTCATTATAGGTTGCATAGATTTGTTTTGATAGTGGATGGCTAAGTTTTGTACCGAAATTTCAGTGATTTCAGTGTTCGATGTTTGAGGATTATTAGTAAGGTTTCTCACAATTGAGAAAAGTTCACGTGGTCTATTATAAGATTTTGATAAGATTGCCGCAAAATAAGATTTTTTTGTATTATCTAAAGTATCTTTGTATTTTGTGAGATGGTTGTTATATATTTCCTTGTTGATGGTTGATTTGGTTTTGCGCCATTTATGTTCTAGTTTTCGTAGTTCTTTTTCATTTGTTTTAGCGTGTTGTTGAACCATGGAATTCTGTTTATTTTTAAATTAGAGGGCTTTTTGAATCGTTGATCAAGTTTGGCTGCATTGTTGATTGTTTCATGCCAGGTTATTACAGCTTCGTCTAGGTTCATTGGGGATGATGAGAGGTGGGGTATTGTTGTATCCAAGAATTCGGTTTCATTAAATTTTTTGAATTTTGTAGTAGTATGGCATTGTAGAAGTCAAAGTGCGGCAGTATCATTGCCTGGTAGACTGTGCAGAAATTGTGGGGCTCAGTGAGATGTCATAAGTGGAGTGGAGTGGAGGAGTGGCCTAGTGGTTGGGGCAAGGTACTTCAGGCCAGAAGATTGGGGGTTCAAATCCCACTACAGGACAGCAACCTTGGGCCAGAAGGACTGAGGTTTCTAGTCCCACAGGTGATCCTTGTGGTCTTGGGCAAGCCACTTAACCCTCCATAGCCCATGTTCCCGTTAAATAGTTATTTCCAAGTTATAATGCCCTGTTCAATGTAAACCACACTGATGCAGAATAGCACAGTATATAAGAGAATATAAATAAATAAATAAGTGGTGGGGCAATCGCAGCTTGCTGTAAATGCATTGTGTCACTTTGTTTATATGTGGCTGGAGAGTGAGATGCTCGTCAATTGTGACTCCTAGGTATCTTGCCACAGATTTAACCTCTAGGTTAGCTTTTTCGACTTTTAGCGCCTTTGGGTCAGAAATGATCGATTTCTAGTGAGAAATAGGATCTCCGTTTTCTTGAAGTTTGTGTTCAGTTTATGTTCTGTTAGCCAGTGTTCTATTGCATTGAAGCAGCTTGTAATGGTAGAGTAGTCTTTGCTTGTGATGTTAAATGGAGCATAATTCATAATGTCGTCTGCATACAGGTGATAGTAGTTGTTGAAGATGCTTATGATGTTACAAACTGGCTGTATGTTGTTGTTGTTGTTGTTGTTGTTAAGTGTCATCGAGTCGGAGTCGACTCATGGCGACCCTCTGGATAGCTATCCTAAATTGTGTTCGGTCTTCAGTCAGGCGGCTCATTGTTGACAGACTGGTACCCATATCTGCTGTTATTGTATTGATCCATCTCATTGCTGGCCTTCCTCTTTTGCGTTGACCATCTATCTTGCCAAGCATGATGTCTTTCTCTAATGATCTCTCTCTTCTCATGATGTGTCCAAAGTATGAAAGTCAAAGTCTTGTCATCTGAGCTTCTAAAGAAAGCTTAGGTTTGATCTCCTCTAGTACCGACTGGTTTGTTCTTCGGGCAGTCCATGGAAAAACACAGTATTTGCCGCCAGCACCATAATTCAAAGGCATCAATTTTCTTCCTGTCTGTCTTTTTCACTGTCCAGCTTTCACATCCATATGATGTTATTGAAAATACCATGGCTTGAACAAGTCGAATCTTTGTATGGAGAGAGACATCTTTGCTCTTGAGAATCTTATCTAGGTCTTTCATAGCCATTCTGCCAAGAGCAATGCGTCGTTTGATTTCTTGACTGCTTGTTGCTTCTTTATTGATAGTTGATCCAAGTAGGTTAAAGTTGTTCACAATTTCAATTTCTTCTCCTTCAACGATGAACCTGTTGATTATGCCAGTTGTCATGATCTTTGTCTTCTTTACATTAAGGTGCAGGCCCATTTTGAGACTACGTTCTTTGATTGTGAGAAGCAAATGTTTCAGATCATCTTCACTTTCAGCCAGTAATGTGGTATCATCAGCATAGCGAAGGTTGTTGAGTCTTCCACCAATCTTCATACTTCTGTTGTCTTCATACAATCCTGCTTCTCTGATGATTTGTTCTGCATATAAATTAAACAGGTAGGGGGAAAGTATGCAGCCTTGTCTTACACCTTTGCTTATTTTAAAACATTCTGTTTCTCCTTGTTCCGTTCAAACTGTTGCTTCTTGATCAATGTACAGATTGCGCAAGAGAACGATCAGGTGTTCTGGTATACCCATGCTTCTTAATGTGGCCCAGAGTTTCTCATGGTCTACACAGTCAAAAGCCTTGCTATAGTCGATAAAGCACAAATAGATATCCTTTTGGTATTCTTTAGTCTTTTCAAGGATCCATCTCACATCTGCAATGATGTCTCTCGTTCCTTGCCCTTTCCTGAACCCTGCTTGCAGTTCAGGTAGTTCTTGTTCCAGGTATGGTTGTAGTCTCTTTTGAATAATCTTCAGTAGAATTTTGCTGGCATGTGGGATCAGAGCGATTGTTCGATAATTTGCACAGTCAGTTGGATCACCTTTCTTTAGTATTGGTATAAACACAGATCTTTTCCAGTCAGTTGTCCATGATGTTGTCTTCCATATTTCTTGGCAGAGCCTTGTAAGTATGGTAACAGCTGCATCAGATTGCTGCAATACTTCTATAGGAATGCTATCAATGCCTGGTGCTTTGTTCTTTGGTAAGGCTTTCAATGCTGCTTCAACTTCTTCTTTCATCACCAATGGTTCCCGATCTTTATCATATAAAAACTCTGTATATTCCTTCCACCTTTTCTTGATCTTCTCAGCATCATTCAACATAGAACCTTGAGCATCTTGTAACATTCCAATTCGAGGCTGGAACTTTTTCTTTAACTCTCATAGCTTTAGGAAAGCCGATCTTTTTCTTCCTCTAATAGTTTTGGCTTCTATTTCCTTGCAAGTGTCATTGTAGCACTTTTCCTTGTCCTGTCTTGCTGCAGATTGGAAATCTCTGTTGAGTTCTGCTATTGTCTTTCTTTCTCCTCTGGCTTTAGCTTCTCTGTGTTTCTGGGCAATCTTTAGAGTTTTTTCCGTCATCCATTTTGGTCGCTTTTGCTTTTTCACCTTTTGTAGAGACTTCTCGCTTTCTTCCAACACAACCTTCTTGATGTCATTCCATAACTTTTCCGGAGCTCTGTCATTTGTATCTAAAGCAGCAAATCGATTTTGCAGGCAGTCTTTAAATTCCAGTGGTATATTCTCAAGGTCATATTTTGCTGCATTCATGAGTGGTTTTTCTTTTTCAACTTTAGCTTGAGTTTGCATTTTAGTAGTTGATGATCTGTACCACAGTCAGCTCCAGGTTTTGTCTTTGTTGATGTTATAGAACTTTTCCATCGTTGACTTCCACAGATGTAGTCAATTTGATTTTTATACAATCCATTGGGTGAAGTCCATGTGTACAGTCGCCGCTTGTGTTGCTGGAAGAAGGTGTTTGAGATTAATAGATCATTGGTCTTGCAGAATTCTATCAGTCTTTCTCCAGCTTCATTTCTGTTGCCAGGTCCATATTTTCCAACTACTTTGCCGCCTTCTTTGTTGCCAACGTTTGCGTTCCAGTCACCCATGACTATCAGGATATCCTGTTTGCATGTTCTGTCAATTTCAGCTTGTACTTGTTCATAGAACTCTTCAATTTCATTCTCTTCTGCAGCTGTTGTTGGGGCATATACTTGATATATAGTTGTGTTGATAGGCAATCCTCGTAGACGAATAGAGATTAAGCGTTCACTGACTGCATTGTATTTCATTACAGTTCTTGCAAGTTTCTTCTTTATTATAAATGCAACACCATTTCTTCTTTGTCTTTCATTTCCAGCATAGTAGACCATGTGATCATCTGATGCAAAGAGCCCGATGCCGGTCCATTTCAGTTCGCTGACACTCAACAGATCAAGTTGTACACGTTCCATTTCATTCTTGACCACCTCCAACTTCCCTTGGTTCATGCTTCGTATGTTCCATGTTCCAATGCGTAAGACATCTTTACAGCTTCTAACTCTCATTTCATGCACAGATTGTCGTCTGCATACAGGTGATAGTAGTTGTTGAAGATGCTTATGATGTTACAAACTGGCTGTATATAGATGTTAAAAGGTAATGCAGAGAGGGCTGAGCCTGGGGGACTCCTTGTGACTGGAAGAAAGGAGTGGAGTTTTTTTGGCCAACTTGTATGTATTGTGCGCAGTTTGTGAGGTAGGAGTGAAGCCATTCAAAGACAGTGCCATGTATTTATTTAGCAATGCTTATATACTGCTTTTCATCAGGTCAAAGCACATTCAGGTATGGTACATATTTCCCTTGTCCCCAAAGGGCTCACAATCTATGTTTTGTACCTGAGATAATGGCTTGCCGAAGGCCACAAGGAGTGCCTGTGGGACCAGAAACTCCAGCCCCTCCAGCTTGAGGTTGCAGCCATCTGGTGGGATTCCAACCTCTGGCCCTGTGGCTTTGAGGTAATGTGCCCTAACCACTAGGCCACTCCTTCCTCTCATTCCAATGCTGAAGAGGCACTGCAGGAGGAGATCATGACATATAGTGTCAAATACTGAGGCAATGGTGTTGCCCAACCTCCATGCCCACCCCAAACTACATCTATGCAAATTGGACATGCAGATAGACAATGATATTTAAACTACTAGTAAATGACTGCACTAATATCTAGGTTCCTTGCATGAATGAAACAGGCAACCAAGAGAAAGATATATAAATGTGATAATATTGCTATATACAATTCCGGGGAGGAACCAGATAAGCAAATGGAGAAGGGGATAAGCAAAGTAATTAGATAGAGAGAAGAAGGAAGAGATTAAAAGCATAATGACTTGAGTGAAGTGTATTGATACAACAGAATTAAGTATAGAAATTAATAGTTAAGGGGAGCAATGGAATTTGATGGGAAGAGAAAGATGATTAAGAATGATGAAGATTCATACCAGCTACAGGGTCCTACAAAATGAAACCCTGATATTCAAGAGTATATTTCCATTGACATAGTAGCCAGGACATCACAGGAGAAAGCACTTGTAAAAGATATGGGGGCAGTTTTTCAAAGAGAAATGTCCTTGGATCTTTATGGAATGAGATCTGGAGATCTGTAATTAAGATCCTCAGAGCCCAGTTTTCAGTTTCTTATAAGGTCAGTATTTTTAGTTCGGTGGTGCTTCTGGGTTGCCTTCTGAGATTTAAATTGCCTTTGACTGCTATTTTAAGCTTCCTTGGACTACAGATGATCCTCAGCAATTGCAAGGACACTAAGGGGCTTGTTTACAAAGCCGCGGTAGCGGTTCGCGATCGTTATTGGAGCCGCGGCCCCATTGATTTCAATGGGGCCGCGGCTCCGATAACGATCGCGAACCGCTACTGCGGCTTTGTAAACAAGCCCCTAAGGGTTGGTTTACTACCGTGTTATGTTTTTGCAGCAAATGCACCCAAAAAGTGCAAATAGCATTGAGTTAGCTAAAAAAAAACATGCCTTAACTGTTGGGGATGTGCACAGCAGTTCCCCAGCAAATAACACACTGAAAATGCAGAAAATGCAGTAGGCAACATTGTGGATATAGCTAACGTCACCCATTGAGGTGGTGTTAGCTGCACCCATGCTGTCTGCAAATCTGACGGCTACCATGCGCTGTTGAGACCCGCAGTAACCACATGTTGCAGACACGTCTACTCTCCGCCCTAATCCCTCCCACTCCTGCAGATAATACACTTTCTGCAAATAGTGCAGAAAATCACTGTTATCTGCAGTTATCTCACATTAACTGCTACCACGTCCAGATAGTGAGCACTATCTGCCGTGTTAGCAGCTAGCACGATTTAGTAAACCGGCTCTGAAATTGATAAATGTCCACAACTGGTGGAATACAGTATGGCTAACATGTAGATTTGAAAAGGTTACCACTCAGGGAAAACTAGGATGGATCAGGTGGCAAAAATCTGGGTGCCACTGGAGGAATATGTACAGCCCCTCTCAGATTAAGCTTAAGCGTCATGTTTCTTGGTTGGCATGAGAACTGACTTCTCCTTTAGTTTTATTTCTTATAGTTTTGTAATTATTGGGTTATTTATTATTGGCTCAGGGTTTGTGACTTTGTGGCCTTCCTTAGAGTTGTTGCAAAGGGGAATGACACATTTATTTATTTTATTTATTTAACAATTTTTATATAACGCCTTTTCATTTAATCAAGGCGGTTTACAATAACTTTAACTTTTACAAATAACTTGCAAATTTAAACAATAATAGAGAACGTGCAATTTTAGGCAGTATCATTGTGACTTCGAAAACTTAAACAGTCTCTTGTAGCATCAACTCTACTTTTGTACATCTTAGTGAGTGTAGTAGGAAGGTTGACTGGTGTAGATGGCATTGCTTGGTTAAATCTGTTTGTGGAGTGGTTAGTGTGATTGGGGGTCCTCGTTGAATTGTTCAATGAATAGAGTGGTTTTGAGCAACTTCCAGAAATCTTTTATGTCGGTTGTTGATCTTAGATTTTCTGGGAGGACATTCCAAATAGCAGGGGCAGCAAGAGAGAAGGCTCGCATGGATGTTGATTTATTGGTTGTTGTGAAGAGACTGGGGGTTGGTATAATGTTTTTGGTGCTGTTTCTGTCTGGTCTTTTGCTTTCTTTGGTTCCGATGAGCTCTTGTAGTATTCCTGCTGAAATGTTGTTTTTAATTTTGAAGATGGTGAGCGCTGATATATATTTCGCCCGTGAAGAGATTGGCTTCCAGTGCAGGTCATGTAGTATGGGAGTTATATGGTCTTGTAATGATGCACCAGCAATGATACGGGCAGCAGTGTTCTGTACTATTTGAAGGGGGTGGGTGGATTGTTTTAGGTAGACCTTGGTAAAGGAGATTACAGTAGTGCTTATTTGAAGGTCTTTCTGTATTGTATTAATAGTGTTGAACTTTAAAAAAAATAGACAAGCCCTTGGAATATTTCCCCCCCTCTTTGAGGAAAAGAGGTGGTGGGACCAGGGCAGGCCAGTTAAGTGGGAATTTTGTTTTGAAAACCTTGCACCTGCGTTTCACATACACCACATACTTTACACTTGCGAAGAATGTGAGGTGAGAGGTCCATATGGCACAGGCAGGCTATCTGATTTTTAAAGGGAAACTCCACACTAGAAAATATTGACTCTCAAGCCCATGGGTACGTGGCAAAGCTCAGAAGTGTAACCACAAGTGGGCTATGGTATCCCCTAACTCCACTTTGGAGTCAGGCCCACCTAGTTAGCAACAGTGACACAGGCCAGTGACAGGATAATTGGTGGCAGTGTTAACATCTGCACTGCCTATGCCCAACCAAAAAATCTGTCTTAGCTACAGAGTGAAAATGCATACCTAAAGTGAAAGATGGAGGGCACCCCTCTTCACTACTGCCTGTCTTCCCCATACTGAAATACCGAATGAACAATAAGAATTCCTATTGTATCCTTTAAACAAGACAAAATTGCATTTTTAGTGGTGAGTGACTTGGCTTACACATGGAAAATCTGAGTTACTATCACCCTTTTTGGACTGAAGCACTGCACTTGTGCTAGTCTAAAGTGGCTTTTAACTAACTAAACCATATGGAGTAAAGATGTGGTGTTTATCTCTGAAAGTATTTGTCTGAATTCAGAAGGTAGGAGTTGTCCAAGTTACTGCCTTGTTTTGCTACTATTTTTCCTGAAGAACGAAGCTGTGAGTTCCAGAAAGACAGAGGGAGAGTAATTTTCAAAACACTATCCATGGGTAAAGCGGTGTTTTCTCCGGGAACAAGCAGGTAGTCAGTCCTCACATATGGGTGACTTCGGTGCCGATGTAGCCCTGCGCAAAACCATCTCCCAGCTTTCAAAGAAAGCCTTTGGGAGATGCACCATGCATGTGTGGTCTCCATCCCGCCGAAGAGTGCCATCTTGCTCAGTCTTCTTTTCTCCATGGAGCCCACCGGACGTCTGTCTGATTTCCCCCAGTTAATTTTTATCCTATAGTGTTGTTTTTCTCTGGCTGTGACTGGTTCCTTTCCTGCCTCCAAGTTTGCTTGCCTCGGCATCGCGTCTCGGACCGTCCTTTTTTCCCTAGTGAAATTCTTTTTTCCCCGGCGTGGCTTTGTGCCTTTTTTCTACTTGATAGCAGTTCCTTGGATCTTTGACCTCACTGGGGTACTTTTTCCTCCGATGGCCAGCGTCTTTAAGAAGTGTGATTGATGCTCTAAAAATATGTCTGTCACTGACACACATGATTGCTGTCTCCGTTGTCTTGGTCCTGACCATGACCCAGAGGTTTGTGGTTTCTGCAAGCAGATGTCCACTAAAGCAATCAAACTCTTGTCAGCAGAAGAATGACCACATTTTTTATAGGTCAGACTCTGCCCAGAGTCCTCGGTGACCCCACGATACAGGACACTATCTGAGACCCCGGAGTCATGTAGTGACCCCGCGGTGACTGACCGGGCATGTGGGTCCTCTGACAGGGGTTCTCCAGACCAGGAACACAAGAGGAAGAAGAAATCCTCGAGGACCTCTTCATGGGACAAGCTTCAGGCCAGATCCCTCAGCACCCCGAAGAAGGCCCAAGGTGTCAGAGCAGGAGCAGCCATCCAAGGTCTCCAGGAAGGAATCATTAGCCCCCAGCGATCAGCCTCAGACCTCTGAGGCCATCCTCGTCAAGGACTCCCCCTCCTCGCCGGCACCAGACCAGGCTATCCCAGCATCCATGCCAAATGCTGCGGTACCATCTGGACTGGAGTCCAGGATGGAGTCCCTGGAGTGCAGCCTGACTGCCTTCCTGGAGATGCAGTAGGCGCAGTTGTCTGGCTCAGCCAGTTCATCTGCCCAGACCACCAGGACGTTGACTTTGAGGACTTCCCTGGTTGTCGAGACGATCCTTGTAAACTTACAGCCTTGAGTCGATCCTCAACAACGGTCTCGATCACTGTCCCTTTCCTCAGGCTGTCAATCATCTTTGACCAGTGCTCATGGTTCTGGTCATGCAGCTTCAAAGGCTCATGGACCACTGGCCTTGGGACCATCACTGGAACAGCCCACCAATGAGTCCTCCACCGAGTACTCCTACTGGGAGGCTGAGGACGAGACATCAGCGGACACTCGCCATCGGACCTGGCTCCACCAGAGACTAGGTGCCGGCCACCGCCCGAGGACACGGCTTTCCTTGAATTTGTGAGGAACATGTCGAAGACATTGGCATTCCCCACTGACTTGGAGGAGGACCCTCGCATAGAGGAGCTCGAGATCCTCCAATATAACTACCCACCAAAGGAGTCACGGTGCCCGTCCCAGTCATTCTGGAATGGCTATTCCTCTGAATGTGTGAGTCACTGGCCTCTTCCCATAGTCAGCCATTGACTCGATTCCATGTACCAAGTCTTCTGGGGGCTGGGCTTTAGGAATGCTCAGCTTTTGCACAACTCCATGGTGGTGGAGTCCGCTATGCATTGGCTTAAAAGCCAGAAGACACATTCATCGGTACTCCCAGGCAGGGAAGTCAGGACCCTCTATGCCCTCGGTATAAAATGCTACCAGGGCTCAATGCTGGCATTGAGATCCAGGTATACCAACTATATATGGGTATGTACCTGAGGGACCTGGAGAAGGAACTTGCCAGGTTCTCTGCCGGCCTTTCCGAAGAACCCCCTCCAATGGTTCCAGAACCTGGTCAAAGGTGTCGGTAATTGCTCTAAGTTTGTCTTTAGCAGCCTGCGATGGCAAGCATTGGTGCCAGACACAAGGACTGGCTCCAGTCCTTGGAGCAGTGGGTCCAAGACAAACTTGCCGAAGTCCCATGCCAAGGGGAGAACCTCTTTGGTTAGCCCATGTCAGACAAGGCTTTGGAGCTCAAATCTGAATTCCTAACAAGAACTCAACTTTCTAAGAAGACCACCACTCTGCCCAAGCAGAAGGTCTCAGGGTAAAAGCCACCCTACCCAAGGAAGGGACCAGCCTACCGAGGTTATCAACAGTACCAGCCTTCCCAGGCTCCACCCCAGTGGCAGCATGCCAAGGGGCACACACAGGGCCCCTGTAAGCAGAGGATTCCCAAGACCCCAATGCCAGCTCTGACCACATCTGGGTGGAGTTTCTGGCTCCTTGGGCATAGCCCCTCTACCCTCAGGAAGTCAGCTACTGATAGGGAAAAGCCTGGTCCACTTTGCCCACTGGTGGCCAAATATTGTCACCAATGCCTGGGCTTTCCAGGTGGTCAAGAAGGGTTACCTCCTCCACTTGTACCAGATGCCTCCTCTTTCTTTCCAGAAGAGCCCACCAGGACTCCCCTTCACCAGACCCTGTTCCAGCAGGAACTCACAGGCCTACTCGAGGACAGGGTCATGGAACCGGTGCCCCACTGCCAAAAGGGCAAGGGGTTATACTCCTGGTACTTCTTCATGCCGAAAAGAACCAGAGGTCTCAGGCCCATCCTAGACCTTTGGAACCTGAACAAGTTTCTGGTGTGGAAGAAGTCCAGGATGCTCTCCCATGGAACATTGCTGCCCTACCTCCAGCAGGGAGACTGGCTATGCTCCTTGGATCTAAATGATGCTTATACCCACATCTTCATCTATCCCAGTCACAGACAGTACCTGAGATTCGTGGTCACGAGCGACCACTACCAGTACAGGGTGCTACCCTTCAGGCTGGCCTCCACACCCAGGGTCTTCATCAAATACCTGGCGGTGGTGGCTGCCTATCTCCACCTTCAAGGGGCCTTTGTCTTCCCCTATCTGGTCGACTGGCTCATAAAAGGAGAAACAGCCGCCGAGGTACAGCAGCCCACAGGCTGCACCATCAGTATCCTGGAACACTTGGGCTTTGTAATAAACTGCCTCAAGTCTAATCTCACTCCTATTCAAAGTTTGGAGTTCATAGGGGAGCAGTTGGATAACTGCCAGGCCAAGGTCTTCATCCCCCTAGGCAGGGTGAGTTACTTTAAGGCTCTGGCCGCAGAGGTATAGCACCAATGCTTAGTACTGGCTCTCTCATGCTCCACTTGCTTGTCCAAATCACATCCACAGTGCATGTTACACCAGACGCCCACCTCCACATGAGGGCGATCCCATGGTGCCTCTGATCCCAGTGGATACAGGCCACCAACTGCCTCAGGGACAGAATGTGCGTGACCCGCCCACTGGCTGAGTCGCTCAACTGGTGGCAAGTGACACAGCACCTATGGGCAGGCATGCCCTTCCAGACCCCCATCCCCTAGCGGGTCCTCACCACGGACACCTCTCAGCTGGATTGGGGAGCTCACTGCAGAGGCCTCCACACGCAGTGCACTCGGTCCAGGGCAAAAAGCCAACAGCAGATCAACCTCTTAAAGCTCAGGGCCATATTTCTGGCCCTCCAAGCCCTCCGCCACTGTCTACAGCATCAGCTGGTACTGGTCCAGATGGACAACCAGGTTGCCATGTTCTCCCTGAACAAGCAGGGGCGTACGAGGTCATACACCCTCTGCCAGGAGGCAGTTGCCCTCTGCTTGTATGCGATCAGCCAGGCAATGCTCCTGAGAGTGGTTTACCTGCTGGATCAGGACAATATCCTTTCGGACAGGTTGAGCAGAGTCCTACAGCTGCAAGAAAGGCAGCTAAACCCCAGAATAGCCCAACAGCAGTTTTGGCTCTGGGGGACCCCTCTGATGGATCTCTTTGCCAGTCTGGCCAACGCTCAGTTGACACAATTCTGTTCCCACTAGCCTCACTCTTCCTGAGAGGCAGCGGATGTCTTCCTCATCCCTTGGTCAGAGAGCGTCCTATATGCTTTCCCATCAATGCCATTGGTCTCCAAGACCCTTTTCAAGGTCATCTGGGACAAAGATTTGCTAATTCTGGTGACCCACAAGTGGCCCAGGCATCCATGGTTCCTACTGCTGCTCTGCTTAGCGATGGAACCCCCAGTCCCTCTTGGAAACTCTCTGGGACTACTGACTCAGGAGGACGGCTCTCTCCTCCACCCCAATCTGGGGTTTCGGCAACTAATAGTTTGTCTGCTGAATAGGTAGCCTTGACTCCCTTCAACCTTTTGGGGGAAGTAGAGAAGGTCCTCCTAGTCTCCCGCAAGGCCTCTACAAGGCATGCCTATGCCTGCAAGTGGTACAGAATCTCTGTGTGGAAATAGGAGAGACAGGTCAACCCGTTCTCCTGCATTGTGCAGACAATGCTGCAGTACCAGCTTCATATTTCACAGGCTGTACTCAAGTTCAACTCCATCAGGATGCATCTGAGTCCTCTCTCAGCACACTACCACCCTATTGAGGGCAAGCCTCTTTCAGCACAACCCCTCATCACCCGCTTCCCATGGGGTCTGCTACTCTCCAAGCCTCCAATCCGCCCACCCCCAATGGAGTGGGATTTTAACGTGGTGCTAACACGACTCACTCAGCCACCATTCGAGCCCCTGGCTACCTGCCATCTGCAGTATCTCTCCTGGAAGATTGTCTTCCTGGTGGCGCTCACCTCTGCCCATAGAGTCTGCGAGCTTCAGGTCCTGGTGGCAGAGGCACCCTAAACTAGGTTCTACAAGAACAGGGTCATGCTACGCACACACCTCAAATTCCTTCCAAAGGTAGTGTCTTTGTTTCACCTCAATAAGGAGGTGGTGCTCCCCACCTTTTTTCCACAGCCTCACGCCAACAGGGTAGAGACCATCTTTCATATTCTGGACTGTAAGAGGGCCCTGTCCTTTTATCTACAGCTTTTTGTCTCCTATGATGCTTATTGGCTGGAGGAGGCAAGTGGACCCTGTCTACCTGGGTGGCAGACTGCATTGCCCTCGCCTAAGAACAGGCTGGACTCCAGCTGGAGCACCGCGTCATGGCACATGACGTCCGGGCCATGGCGACCTCAGTGGCAAACTTGCGCTCTTTCCTGATGGCAGACATCTGCCGAGCCACCACCTGGTCTTCAGCCCACACATTTGCAGCTCACTACTACCTGGAAAGGGAATCCAGGCCATACTCCATAATCTCTTCGGGGTCTAGGCAAATCCTACCCTCTGACTCTTCTGTGTTCAGGCTGCTGGAGTGAGGGTTCTCCCTGGGCACTGGGGTCCTTCCAGAGTCTATCCTTCAGACTCACTTGCTGCTGCTCATGGATTGCTGTGGTTTTCTATAGGTTCTCAGTAGCCTGTAGCTAGGGAATCCCATATGTGAGGACTGACTTCCTGCTTTTTCCCAGAGTATTCATAGTTACTCTCTTGTAACAGGTGTTTCTGGGGACAACAGGAATCAGTCCTCACAACTCTTCCTCCTCCCCATAGAGTTGCCTTAGTTGTACCATTTTTTGCCGTCTTAGCTATGTCATTGACTGAGCAAGATGGCATCCTTGGGCGGGAAGGGGACCTTGCATGCGTAGTGCATCTCCCAAAGCCTTTCTTTGAAAGCTGGGGTGATGCTTCTGCACAGGGCTCCATCAGCACCAACGTCACCAATATGTAAGGATTGATTCCTGCTGTCCCCAGAGAACACCTGTTACAGGTGTGTAACTATGCTTTATCTGCAGAAACAGGCTTTTATAAATTGCTCACCCCTAAGTATGGGTAAAGCTAGCACGTGGAGGGACATTTTACACAGGATGGACTGGGCATGCACAGGACATACAAAGGGAGATGTTCAGAAAATGAATTCAATTTTAGAACCAGGCCTGGGGATGCCTAGACTAGTTGTAAAATGTGAAATGGACACACAGTCGGATGAAGCAGCCTTATGGCCAGCCCATAGATTATACAGCGATGAGGACAGCCAAAGCTACATGGGCACAAGGACGTCCAGGTGCAAGTGATTATATGCAAACACATATTATAACATGGGGCAGAGTCCGAGGACCAGGGGATAAGGTGGCAGCATGTCTGGCAGGCTCCCCAATTTCTCCTGCATGGAGACTAAAAGGCTGTGTCTCCTTCTGCTCACCAACAAGGACCTTCTCTACCCGCCCCATGGTATATCAACCAGCGAGAGGTTGGTACATGGCGAGTGATCAGCCTAACACTGCACTAGTAAGTATGGCAGAGGTGACAGAACTTGGGCATCCACAAGGTCAGGGGGTTACCATGTGGCATGCAAAAATATTGGTAGTCCCGCAGTTTTCAGACAGAGGGGAGCAGCAAGCAAGGTGAGCCAGATTGGCAGGTGGTGGATGGTCACAGAGGGAAGACGAATGAAGGCACGACAATATGCAGTTGGGCATGCCCAGCTGCAGCATGGGGCCAGCAGAGCAGTGGAATGGCAGAGGTTGGTACAGATGTATGGTGCTGGTAGGGATGATGGAGAAATAACAGATAAGAAAGACACGGAAGCACTAACAATGACATGTTCATCTGCGGGTGCTACAGGATCCGGCGATCTATAGACAATGAAGTACCACTACCATACTGCAAGGCACAAGAGGCCTCGTCTTCTGAAGCAGCTGTGGTGTGAGCTCCAGGAACTGCAAGTTAAGGACATGCAACATGAGCAATGAAGACCCAAGGGACAGGTGCATGTCCACCCCCAGAATGGAGGATGACGGGGTCAGTACGGCAGCAGTGCAGGTGGAAATGCACAGAATAATACTAACATCATGCAACCTCAATTGTGCAGCCCAAGATGCCCATAAAGAGGAGGAAGCTGTAGCTGAGGAGGCCAAAGAGGTGGATGGAGAGAAAGAAGAAATGCAGACAGCCAGCGCCACATGTGGAGAGGGTACATAGCATCACCATCAGCAGCAGAGGGCTACTGGTGATAAAGGGTACATAGCATCACCAGCAGCAGCAGAGGGCTACTGGTGATAAATATTTCAAGGGAGGAGAAGGAGGAAGCACAGGCTGAGCAGCCCACTCAGTCACTGCTGCTGTACCTCTGCTACATTGGAGGGCCACAGCAGCAAGATGGGCTGGCCGCCCTAGCTCATGCTTCCAAAAGGCATAGGATTGGAGGAGAGTAAGGGCCAGACTGGCAGGCATTGGGTGCAGACCTGGCAGTGTGGGAGTCAGAGCGTAAGGGGCAGCAGGAAGGATCTGAGGTAGGAGGGGGTGTTCTGGGTAGAGGTATGGAGGGAGTCAGAGGTGGGAGAGGAAGATGTGTGAGGAGGGAGGGGAGGAGGGGAGGAGGACTTGTGGGAGGGGGAAGATAGAGGGGTGGGGAGAGTCTGAGGGGAGGGAGAGTGGGAGTGGGGGTCAACATGGGTGGCAGTACCATTCTGCCACATTTATCAGAGGCCATGGCTCATTTACGTCTCCCACACATACCATCACTGATGCCTCACCATGAGGGCCCCCCAGGCTCTGGCATTTAGGGCATCCTGCTGCACCAACAGGCCCTGAGCCATGAGGTGCAACAGGGCTTTGCTTCTGTCAATTGGGCTCAGGACCTGATGAATGGGCAGAGTTGAGAGCCCCACCCTGATGCCACACACTCCCAGAGGAAGGGCTCCAGGTAGGGGGATGGGATCAGTATACTGGGAGACACTGTTTGGTTTAAGTGAAGATGCCTTTTACTTGTTCATTTCCACTGTCTCTGTGTCATTCATCACATCTATAGCACATGCATGCCCATTGTCCTTGGTGCATCTGGCCCTGTGCATGCTGTTGATTGGGGGGCCCCAAGAAGCTAACCTCCACCCTTGTCCAGCATGACCCCTCAGACCTAGCTTGAGCAGAGATATCTGAATGCAGATCATGATGCATATGTGGCACACATTACTTGGACTGTGCCCCAGTGTCACAAATGCATGGCAATAGGGAGGGCTAAACAAATGTAGGGCATGCAGATGCCTGTCGGGCTCACTCACCTAGACCACCATGACATTGTTCTATTGTTCTTAGCACTACAACAGTGCCTGTGCCCCCGCCACATGTGCACATGCCAACCTGTGAGCAAGACCAGAGTGCCACAAACAGTCCACACCCACCACTGCAGCACATCCTGTCACTGGGGGTCCCACATCCATATACATGCCCAACTGTTGGTTGGCCCATAACACCCTTGCAAGTCTGCATCACAGGGATGTACACCAGTGCCAAAATGAGTCAGGGAAAGTGCTGCACAGGGTCTTCATCAGCATGCCATTCCTGACACCACCATATGGATGATTCAAGTAGGAATGTCAGACAGCAGTTGGGGAGAGGCCAGGAAAAGGCTAGGATAGGCATTGGTGACTGCCACCACACTGCATATACATGGTCTGATAGAGACAAGAAAGCATGTAATGGGAGCTGGGGTGTTAGGGGACCTGGGTGTATACAGGATGGATGGAGAAACATTGACGATATGAGGGTGATATGCTAGCTCTGCTCATCTCTCCATTACCTATTGCAATGCTGTGCGCCTACTCACCAATTGTTGCTCAAGTACACATTAATTCTCCATCACCTCGTGGTTGTATCATGATGCACAGATAGTGTGATGGTGTAGTTGACTACCATGCTCATGGCACATCCCGCAGGACTCATGCACTTAGATCTGCACCTGACAAACCGCACATCACTGAGATGGAGCCAGTCTCCGGCAATGAGCCCCTAGATCCTCCATCATTCTCTGTGACAACCACAGCAACCTTTATAGATAGCAGGACCACAAGGGCTTAGACTTGCAGACAACATGAGCAATATCCTTGGTGTTCTCCCCCGCAGAACAGCTTTCCCCCTGAGGTTCCTCAGTTTCTACTCTGCTGTAGAATAGGATGCTGGTGGGTCTGGCAAGGAGGTTGCTAGCTCCTCATATTCCACCAAAAACAGCCAACATTTGCATACAGGCATTGCTAGTTGCAGAGAGTTAGGGCAGAAGCAGTGTAGGGTAAGGTACCATAGCAAGGGCGGGAGGAAGCATTCCACATAGACAGCAATATGTGTGTGCTATACATGTATGGGTAAGCAGCAGTTATAAAGGAGGGTATCCCAGGGTGTGATGGCAGGTTAAGGGATGACTGTTGGAGTTCAGGGTCAGGGTACATGGAGGGGGATGGGTAGTCAGTAAGCTGCTGGGGCAGGGGAACTATGGGGCAATGTGGGGTCTGCATGTTGAAGGGGCCAGCATTAGGTTAGTATTGTGCACTCGTGTGAGGTATTGGGCTGCTATGGATGTTTCTGGTAATAGAGAGGGGGGCTAGGGGGGCAAGCATGTCAGGCAAGGGGGCTGGGCAAGGGGTTCAGCATAGGAGATCTATGTGCCAGATTATGTTGATGCTCCAGAATAAAACACACACTTTATGAAAAATGGTTCTGTATCAGTCTGATTCTTGCTCACTCCTCCTGTCTGTATGGCTAGGCAGTGACATCAGTGCCACTGTCTGAGCCCTCTTCAGCTTTGTCCTTCTCAGGTGTGTTTTCTGGGGGCATGGGCTGACACTGTTCTTGGCCAGGTTATGCAGCATGCAACAGGCCATGAAGATCTGGCAGACCTTTTGTGGGCTATACAGCAACTTGCCTCCGATCTGTTTAGGCAAGAAAGTGTGTTTTCACTGGCCAAATGTGTGCTTGATAATGGAATGGGTTGCCCTGTGTGCCTGGTTGTAGCGCTCATCTGCCTCACTATGTGGGGAAACAATAGGGTCTTCAGCCAGCTCCTCAGTCGGTAGCCATGATCACCTGTAGCAGGGAATATGGAGGGGGGCAGAGAAAGGATGTTGGTGACCACATGCCACTGAGTTTTTCTCCTGCTTTTGTTCCTCTCGCATGTGCTTCCTCCACCAGCTTCATGGCACTAGATGTAGCCATGACACAGTGGTTTGGCTGGTATGCTATGACATACCAAGGAGCCAGCCACCAGTGATCTCCCCACTGCTGAAGCACTCATGAATGCCTGAATGTGCAAGATATAGGCATCTTGGTATGATCATGGGAAACGAGGAAAAACATTGGTTATTTCACCCTCTTCAATGTAAACTACCGGCATGTTCATGGAATTATAGGTCTTACAATTCCTGTAGGTTGCTTCCTTTGAACATGGGGGACACATGGCCACATGCATGAAGTCTGCTATCCGATGCAAGTCTATAATGGTCTGTTGGTGCTGGTGGGCAGTGCAGGGAAAACATATATAGTGTGCAGTGGTAGGATTCGAACTTGCCGGGACCCAGTTCGGTCCATCCAATCATAGGTCGGGATACATGGGTGGCAGCCTCGCATGTGGTAGCATTGCAGGAGCAGCACGCTCGGGCCACTGCCATCCGTATTGAGAGAGCAACTCCCCAGTGGCCCAGTGACCCGATTTCCTAGATTTCAATGATGGTTTCTCCTGATTACTGTTATTATTATTATTATTATTAATAATAATAATAATCACTTATATAGCACTACAAAACACAGTGCTGCAAAAACATAGAAAGTACAGAATAGAGGGGTCTCACCCCACCTGCAGTTATAATAGGCGCAACAAAGGAGCAGGTCACACCACTCCTAGGAAGGAACAGGGAGCTTTATTAGTCCCTGAGAGGTTACTCTCATGTGTTTCGGCAGATGCCTCAATGTATTGGAACTGAAATCCTAGCTTTCCTGGTTATGTACTGCTTGTAAACCTCCAGTAAATGAACCAAATTGCTTAAGCAATTGGCACTAATGAAGCTCCCTGTTCCTTCCAAAAAATGGTATGACCTGCTCTTTTTTTGCGCAAACATAGAAAGAAGACAGTCCCTGCTCATAGAGCTTACAGTCTAATCAAGACAGGCAGAACAATATAAGAGAAACAAGGGGGGTTCAAATAGGTAAGAGACACAAGGAGAACAAGGGATTAGGATCCAAATACGGCCTCAAACCACTGTTGGGTAGGTGGATTCCCACCACTCCGGAGCTGGCGTTGCAATGCCATGTTCGACCTGGTTCAGTGAACACGGGCTATGGCAGGAACCTGTTCATGCAAACTGGGCCAAACCAGCTGAATCCCACCACTGGAAGTGTGCCATCCTGGAGAAGAATGTTGTGAGAAACTGTATGAGAAACTGTGATGCAGCTGACTGGCTGATGCCTGCCATGGCAGTCAGCACAGACTGGAACATCCCTTTTCACAGACTGGAAGCTGCCAGGAATGCGAGGGCCATAGTGACCTTAAGAGCAACAGGAATGGGGTGGCCTTGCTGTGTGCTGGCATTGAGGGCTTGCTGTAGCTCCAGGCACAGACGTTGTATGGTGGCTTTGTCAAAACAGAATCACGATAGGCACTATTCCTCTGTGAGCCCCATGAACTGGCCTCTTGATTGATATTATTCTCTGGTATGGGTGCCCTCTGCATGCTCTCCTGCACTCCCTCTCCAACTCCTCATCAATGGCTTCTACAAACCACTGCTTCACACGCTTCTTGTCTGCTTACCTTCAGCTACACCCATGGTGACCCACCACTGCACATCCCTCTCACCCACCTTTACCAACCCTTGTGCTAGTACCACCAACACACAGTGCTGTGTGGTGTTTGTGACAAGGACATTGGTTTATATGAAAACATGAACATGGACGCACAGCAAATAGACACTCTCAAACCCTCCTCCATTCCTGCTCATACAGATCAATACACACTTCAAGCTCTTGAACTGACAGGTTTACCTTGTGGAGACACTGGGATCAGGGGTCTTGCTTTGGCAGTGGGGCGATGGGGATGGAATGGGTCCCTTTGGTTGGGATAGGAGGGAGGGGCTGAGGGGTGCCTATTGAGACTAGATCAATAGGGACAAACTCAAAGGGTGCAGATTTGTGATGGGGTTCACGGGGGACAGCAGGCAGCAGACAAGTCCAACAAACAGACTCCTCTATCTCACTTTCGCACTCTCCTTCTCTTTTTCTTTCGCTCTCCTCCTAAAAGAAACACAGTTACGGTCAGCATGGACAGCAAAGTCCCTTACCTGTTCCTACTTTATAGTCTAGACTGGGACGTTTGGCTGACATCTGACGCAGCGTGTTCAGGATGCTATACAAAATATGCTTTGAGCATCTGTGTCCTGGCTCCTCCCTGGCCACACCCTGGAATGTCCGTAGACATGTCCATTTTTGGACACTGGCATTTGTATGTGCCGGCTATGGCAACATCCAGATTTGCCCAATTTGGAAATTGCATTTTCTACATCCTGGTTGGTAACATGTCCACGTTGCTCATTTTGGACATAAGAACATAAGATATGCCATACTGGGTCAGACCAAGGTCCATCAAGCCCAGTATTCTGTTTCCAACAGTGGCCAATCTAGGTCATATGTACCTAGCAGTTTCCCCAAGGGACACAGGTTCCACAATGCTTGTATTGGTTCAAGCATTGATATCCTGGGTCCCTTCTTAATAATGGTTTATGGACCTTTCCTCAAGGAACTTGTCCAAACCTTTTTTAAACCCAGCTACATTAACAGCCTTTACTACATCCTCTGGTAACAAATTCCAGAGTTTGATTAAACGTTGAGTGAAAAAATATTTTCTTTTATTAGTCTTAAATAGTTTACCCTGTAACTTCATTGCATGTCCCCTAGTCTTTCTATATTCTGATAAGGTAAACAATCGATCTATGTTTACCCGTTCCACTCCGTTCATTAATTTATAGACTTCTATCATATCTCCCCTCAGCCGTCTCTTTTCCACGTTAAAGAGCCCTAACCTTTTTAGCCTTTCTTCATAGGAGTATCCTTCCATCCCCTTTACCATTTTGGTGGCTCTTCTCCGAACCTTTTCTAAAATCGCTATATCCTTTTTAAGATACGGCGACCAGAATTGCACACAGTATTTAAGGTGCGGTCTCACCATGGAACGATATAGAGGCATTATAATATCTTTTGTTTTATTTTCCATTCCTTTCCTTATCATACCTAGCATTCTATTTGCTCTCTTGGCCGCAGCTGTTTCCATCCTGCTAATCCCCCCTCCTGATGAACACCAAACTAAACTCCCAGAAGGTGGAATCATACCGACCAATATCGAGCATCCCACTGCTAGCAAAAATTATTGAGAAGGTTGTCCAACGTCAAATACAGGATCATGTTGACTCTACAGCTCCCCTTGACCCATGCCAACACGGCTTCAGGGAATCACATGGCGTTGAAATGCTCCTCGCCACACTCATCAACACGTTGATCACGGGGATTGACAATATCAAACACAGGTATGCTTTAATCTTTCTGGACATTGCTGCCGCATTCGACTCTGTAAACCATGAGCAACTCCTAATACGGCTCCAAGGTAAGGGAATAAGTGAATCAGCATGGTGTTGGTGCAAATCCTATCTAACCGACAGATGGCAGCAGGTACGGACAGAATCCACAACCTCTGAGCCTTTCCAACAAAAGCATGGTGTACCTCAGGGCTCCTCACTCTCTGCCCTCTTATTCAACATTTACATGCAACCCATATGTGAAATAATCCGTTCATTTAACATTTCATGCCTGATCTACACAAACAATGTACTACTCTTCACCCCATTCACAATTGAGAATCCGGACTTCTCCCAACTGGTGAAATGCTTTGATGCCATAACCGACTGGCTCTTCTCACAGAGCCTCAAGATTAACTTTAACAAGACAGACGTCCTGTTCGTTACTAGAAACCAATCCTTCTCTCCTCCGCCATCCTTAAAAACAAGAGACGCCGAGCTCCCAAGTAGACCCAACATCCGCTACTTAGGCATTACATTAGACCAGCAACTCGATTTCAAAACACATATCAGCAACATCATCAAACAAATCTACCACAAAATACAAACACTGTGACATCTCCGACCCCTGCTGCAACCGGACGACTTCAGATCAGTTTTTCAGGCACTGGTGACCCCCCACTTTGATTACGCCAATGTGATCCTGCAGGGTCTACCCAAAAACACGCTGAACCCTCTACAGTTGGCAATGATTGCTGCTGCACGCATCCTGAATGGAGCCGCTAGAGGTGACCATATCACCCCAATCCTTAAGGACTTACATTGGCTACCAATCTACTGCCGGCTCTCCTATAAAGTAGTCCTGATGACCTTCAAAGCCATCAACAAAATATCCCCCACATCCCTAACTGACCTTATTCACCCCACACCAGCGAATAGAGCAAGGAGAACATTCACCGCCAATACCTTACAAATTCCCAAGGAAATAACAAAATGCACCAAGACAACAAGGAACCGAGCCTTCAAGTTCTATGACCCCAGCTGCTGGAATGCGCTCCCAACTACAATGAGGGCCATAAAAGATCTCGCCCAATTCAGAAAAGCACTAAAACACCACCTCTTTCTCTTGTACTACTCTCAACCCAGTAATCTAACCTCATCCATCACACACCCAGCTAGGAATTCATAAGCTATAGTCAACTCATGTCCATACTGTAGATAAACTGTAAATAGATGTACATATTTCCCCCAGTTGAAACCCAAGTTTAACCTCCAGTTCAATGCAAGTACTTAATAGTGAGCCTGTTCTGCACAAAACTGTTGTCTCTGAACCACACTGATTTTTAAGAGTGCGGTATATAAAAACAATAAAATAAATAAATAAATAATGATTCCCGAGGTATGGTCCCATCTTGGCAAAAATAGTATTCCTAAAGTCTAGGATCCTCACTTTTGACTAGACTTAGTCCTAATACTGAACCACATCATCCGATGATCACTGAATACGAGATGATCACTTGCCAGAAGATTAGAAGCACTCCCCATGTGTTAGCACCAGGTCCAATATAGCCCCCTCACATATGGGTTCTGTTCCCAGTTGCCGGAAAAATTCTCCCTTCTAGATGACACCACAGCAGGGATGTCCCCGTCAATATCTGTCATGTTGAAATCATCTATCAGCAGTACCTCTCCTCTCATAGTGATATTGTGAATGCCGTCAATTAAATCTCTGTACACTTCTTCTGCCTGTGAAGGAAGTTTGTGTATAACACCAATGCAAATAGATGCTCCTTTCCCTCTTTACAGCTTAACCTACAGTGCCTCCCCCTTTTCTCGTAAGTCCTACAACTCTGTAACTTTAATAACTATGTTTTATATATAGTGCCATTCCTCTTCCCTTTCTTCCTAGCTTGTCCTTCCTGAATAAATTATAGCCTGGTATAATTACATCCCAGTCATGGTTCTCTGTGAACCATGTCTCTGTAATTGCCACTAAATTTAAGCCAACCTTTTCTATTAAATCTTCAATATTTGTTATCTTATCTCCCTTTACTATGGACGTTAATGCACACCATTTTCCAGATGTTTCCCTTTCTACCTACGTCTACAGAGGTATTCAATTTTTTACTTACCTGGGGGCTTTCTTCACTATCCCCAACAAATCTAGTTTAAAGCCTTCTTCAGTAGGTTAGCCAGTCTACTGCGGAAGACCCCTTGACCTTCTTGGATAGGTGGACACCATTTCTGCTCAGCAAGCCTTGGAAGGATATTAAAATACCTCTGTATTGTTCCATGGTGTGACCGCACCTTGAATATTGTACGCAATTTTGGTTGCCATATCTTAAAAAAGGATATAGCACAATTAGAAAAGGTATAGAGAAGAGCCACCAGAATAGTAAAGGGGATGGACATGGGTCACCAAAGGCTGCAGAATTGACACCCCTATCTCCATCTCCACCATCCCTTGAAATATAGCCTTGGAAGTAAAGGAGGCAAAAACATTCCAAGAACAGGAAGAACCACAGCTCAAGCACTTCAACATTGCAGAATTATTGACCACAAGGAAGCAAAGTGTAGTGGTGGTTTGTGACCCTCTTCTGAGGGATACTGAGGCATCCATCTGTTAACCAGACTGGAAAGAGGAAGTGGAGTATCCATTTGCATTGGTGTTATACCCAGACCTCCTTCACAGGCAGAAGTGGACAGAGATTTAATTGAAGATATTCACAGTATCAGCATGAAAGGAGAGATACTGCTGATAGATGATTTGCCTATGAGGAAAGACTTAAAAGGTTAGGGCTCTTCAACTTAGAAAAGAGATGGTTGAGGGAAGATATGATAGAGGTCTACAAATTAATGAATGGAGTGGAATGGATAAACCTAGATCGGTTGTTTACGCCATCAAAAAGGTAGAAAGACTAAGGGACATGCAATAAAGCTACAATGTAACCCATTTAAGATTAATAAGAGAAAATATTTTTTCACTCAACATGTAAGTAAACTCTGTAATTAATTACCAGAAGATGTAGTAAAAGCTGTTAGTGTATAGCTGAATTTAGAAAAGGTTTAGACAAGTTCCTGGAGGAAAAGTTCATAAACCATTATTAGAGGACCAGAGAAATTCATTGCTTACTCCAAGGCAAACATTGTGGAACTTGTGTACCTTTCTGGGAACTGATTGGCACTTGTGACCTGGATTGGCCACTGTTTGAAACAGGATACTGGGTTTGATGGGCCTTGGTCTGACTCAGTATGGCATTTCTTATGTTTTTATGTTCTAAGATCATCCCATAGTCCAGGAAACCAAAATGTTCTTAATGACACCATCCATACAGCCATGTATTCATCTCTAGGATGCAAGCTTCTCTGCCTCAGCCTTTATCCTCAACAGGGAGGATTGAGGAGAACATCACCTGCACACCTATCTGCTTCACCCTCTTTCCCAGAGCCATGAAGTCACTCTTGGTATGCTCAGAGGGATATCTAGCGGTATCATTTTTGCTGACATGGATGAGAGGCATCAGATAATAGTAGACTTGATGAGTCTTGGCAAACTCTCTGTAACATCTCAGATTTTGGCACCTGGCAGACAGCACACTTCGCAGGACATCAAGTCTTGTCAGCAGATAGACACTTCAGTACTCCTTAGAAGAGAGTCACCAGCCACCACTACCCTTCCCTTCCTTGTGATCATTGATTCTGCAACTTTGTGGTGCTTGAGTTGTGGTTCTTTCTGTTCTTTGGATGTTTTTCCCTCCTTCACTTCCAGGGCTGCATAGTGGTTCTTCATTTTCAGGGATGGTGGAGTTGGAGATGGGATGTCAATTCTGCAGCCTTTGGTAACCCGTGTCCAGTAAGTTTGCATTTCTTAAGTGTGTATGTTCATATTTTACCTCATAAAAATTATGCACAGCACATATAAGTACTGCACACAGCTTTCCAGGGGTAAATTTCAAAATGAATGTTTGTTTGTTTTTTATAGTGAGGTCAAGTCAGTGTTGACTTCTGGTGAACCAGCTACCTCTGGGTTTTCTTGGCAATGTTTCACCTGAAGTAGATTGCCAGGCCTTCTCTTCCAAGACAATGGAAGATAAAGTGATTTGCCAAAGGTCACAAGGAGTGCTAGTGGGAATTGAACCTTTGATCTTCTGGGTATATGGTACTTGCTCTAACCACAAGGCTACTCCTCCACTAATTATGTATTTGTACTTTTGATTTGAAAATCCGTCAGATTCTGCATAGTGAAAAGTACACACCTACAATTCACTAATATGGGCAATTATAAAATTACCCACAGAGTGTATCCTGTATAGCGTGGATTTCCTGATGCTAGAAAAATAATTATTTCAGGCAGGCATGCACTTCTTCAGTTGAAGCGTTATTACAGTATAGCTCAGGCAGTGATGTGGCTCATCACTAAAATTCTTTGGCTCAATATTCAGCCGCTGAAGCCAGCACTGCTAAAGCAACTAGCCACTACTACAGCTGGATATTAGACCTGGATATTCAGTGCCAGGACCATATCTGGGTCCCAACATTGAATATCTGGGTTGCCCAGATTGCCAGGAAGCTAACTGGGCAGCAGTGATATTCAGCCGCTGTTTGGTTAGTTTCTGCAGCCAGAGTTAGGGAATTGTATAATCGGGCAACAGCTCAATATTGCTGCTGCCTGGTTATTGTTGGTGCCATCGCCGGAATGTGCTGATATTAACCGGTTAGCATCGAGGCGTGCAGTAGCAGCACTGGTGGGTATTCAGCATCACTAACCGTGTTAGTGCCTTTGAATATCCCGGCTATGGGGATAATCATGGTTAGAGGTCTGCTAACAGTGTTAATCCCTTTGAATCGAGCCCCTTATGTCTGATTTCATGGCTTCTCAATCATGCTCGCAGAACAAACATTGCAACCACTCTGAGATTTTACATTATGCACAATATGTTTATTGAATCATATTTTAATTAAGGCTATCATTATCCCATTATGAAAGAGTTAATTGTATCCTAGTTACTCCTAGTTACTAATTACCGTTTGGTGAAAACTTCCTTAAAAGTTAAAGTTACTTGTAGACTGCTCTGACGGTATAGCAAACATGTTAAATACATTTAAAAAAATATATACTATTATAATCCATAGTGTTAGTTCAAATATACTATACCATACTATGGAGGTCATCCAGGTACGCAAATAGTGGGGCTGCACATCCCAGTACGACATGCAGCCCCACTATTCGCATGGCCTATATGCTGCCTACCAGGCTCCCCGCACGTACAGGGCCACTGTGTGCAGCACTGGATGGGGCGGAAGGGAGCAGGACAAAGGCAGGGCGAGGGTCATGGCCCTGTACACCCTACATTTGATGGCTATCCGTGTTACTTATTCCACCTCAGAGGTGGCGATGCTGACAATCAAGCCTGGCAGCCCTCCAGCAGCATAGGAGCTATGGCAGGTGGGTCCTCTCTGCCCCATCCTGGCCCTCGCAGGTTCTGCCTAGGGTCAGATGGTGGAGAAAGGCAAGTTTGCGGGCTGGCAGGCCTTCAGCGCGCTTGATGGGCGCACCGGTGCCATGGCGATGGATGCCACGGCACCGGCACACCAGCAGGAGCATAGGGCAGGCTGGCTGTGCTTCTGTGAAGACATCTCTTGCAGGAATTCAGGGGCATGCCAAGCCATCTCCGTGTCTGCCTGATCCTGCATCCTTGGGAACGTCTAGCTCCTGTGGTGCAGAATCGGGTATGATCTGAGCCTGTCCTGTTCCTGGATGTCTGGACAGCCCTGACGTGGCCCTTACTGAATCAGGCTGTATACATTTCCTCAGAATAAATTTGACTTTGGATGGTTTGATATCATGGATCATTTATGCAGATAAGTGCTTTATTATATAGCAAGCCCTAAAGCAGAACTTGGCAATGAATACAATATACGAAAAGCAGCACTATGTCGGCAGCATTTTTTTCTTAGAGGAATGTAGTTTGGTGTTTGTGGCTTTGGCGCAGTGGATTTTATGGAGAAAATGTTATATAGATAGCCTAGGTGAACATGCATTCACGCGTTTGCCTGTCGTATGTATTCTATAAAGTGACATATGTATGCACGTTACTTTATAAAATAGGGGTGTATGGGGGGGTATGTGTGCCAAATCTAGGTTTGAGCACTTAGGCCAGCTGTAGACATAGTATAAATGTGTGTAATGCGTGTCTATATGTAGCCCCCCCATACTCCGCCTGTACTCTATCCATGTGCATGCACACTGTAAAATGAACACACCCCCGGACTTACATGCATACTTATAGAATGGCGACCGGTTGAAGCATTCACATAAGTGCCCATCCATGCATGTAAGTTAAAATACTCAATGTACATGCCTTCATGGCACATATCTTTACGTGCTGGTTATAAAAGTACCCCCTTTAGGACTATGGTTTAGTGCACAACATGCATGGTATTTAATTTACTCTCACATTCAGTAAAAAGGGCCAAAAAAGGCAGATATAAGTATTATTACATTTGTTATAAAGCTGGTTTGACATGCTTTTAAATGAGGAGGAATTACTGTGGCTCATGGCTTATTTGTCAAACTGACCGGAAACATTTTTGACAGAAGAAATAGACATGCTTTTCCAAAGAGGTATAAAGCAGCCTGAGGCTCACCTGCTAACTGTCCTGTGAAAACGGCAAATGAGCAAGGTCAAGTCCTGCCACACATGCCATTTTCAAAACCCAGACAAAATATAAACTTCATCTTGTAGGTAAGGTAGATTCTTTGCAGGATGAGAAAAATGAAGTAAATAAAAGGTGCCTGAGGAAAGACGAGAGAGGGGAGAGGAAGCTCTGGAATAAGAGGTTGTAAGATGAAGGTGTAAGGTGATAGACTCGGGAGTAATGTGAGGAAATATTTCTTTACAGAAAGGTTAGTGGAAGCAGGAGCAGCCTCTCAGTGAAAGGCGGTGGAGATAAGGATTTCATCTGAATTCCAGAAAGCATGAGACAAGTACAGAGGATCTCTGAGGAAGAGGATTGTAGAACTTAGTCATTTGTATGGGTGGGTAGACTGGATAGACTGTATGGTTTTAACTGCCATCATTTTCTATGTTTCTAATGCCCAAATTTTCTTACCCAGTTGACCCACACTGGACAAAGTTGTTTCATTCCCCATTGCTTTAGGTGGCAATATGCAGGCCAATTTTAAAACCCATGGTCAGTTTTTTTTTTAATGTTTTAATAAATCAAACATATTAATTGCTTCTATCTGGATAGTGAAAACGTCGCTGCACCACAGCTATTTAGATAGTGGTAATACTGAGATTACTATCCAGATAAATATAGAACAGCAAAAAAGTGATCTAAATATTATTCTGAATATCGCCATTCTCCAGCTATCTTAGTGATCTGCTCATGCTGTGCCGGCGCTCCATCCCTGCACTATCCATATGGTCATGTTGGGTGATCGCTGAAGTTTAAATATCTTTGGAAGTAGCAGTGTCTAATCCAGTTAATGGTTGAAACTGTGTGTTGAAGATATTACTATGTGTATGTGACCCGGGGTTTTGTTTGGTAGGTGTGTTTAGTACGACTGGGGTGGGATTTGTTTAATTGCACTATTCATATGGTGCCGTGGAATATCCACAGATTGTGTCAACTCACGGAAGTTCCTATAGCAGCTGTTGCTATTTGGATATTTGGCTTTGCATATTGATCCTTTAGATTATCAGCCCTCTCTGGGACAGGAATCAATCCACTGTACCTGAATTGTACCTTGCCTTGAGAACAAGTAAATCAAGAGAGAGGCTCATGTGGTGCCTTTACACAAAAGCGGAAGTAAGGATGTGGTCGAAAACTACAGTCCAGTTAGTTTAACTTCGGTGGTGAATAAATTATTGGAAATGCTGCTGAAAGAGAAAATAGGTTTCTGGAGTCCAGCGGATTACAGGATCTGAGGCAGCATGGATTCACCAGAGGCAGGTCTTGTCAGACAAATCTGATCGATTTCTTTGACTGGGTGACCAGGGAGATGGACCAAAGGAGAGCCCTAGATGTGGTGTATTTAGATTTCAGTAAAGCCTTTGACACTGTTCCTCACAGGCGACTTATAAACAAACTGAGCACCCTAGGGATGGACCCTAAAATTACTGCTTGGGTTAGAAATTGGTTGGGTGGGAGGCAGCAAAGAGTACAGGTAAATGGAGATCTCTCTGTGGAGAAGGATGTTACCAGTGGTGTGCCCCAGGGATCTGTCCTTGGTCCGATTCTTTTAAACATCTTTGTTAGTGATATAGCAGAAGGGCGGTTGGGTAATGTTTGCCTCTTTGCAGATGATACTAAAATCTGCAATACAGTAGACACCCAGGAAGTAGTAGATAGCATGAGGAGGGATCTAGCCAAGCTTGAAGAATGGTTTAGAATTTAGCAGCTGGGATTTAATGTTAAAAAATGTAAGGTCATGCATTTGGGCTGCAGCAATCCAAGGGAGCAATATAGTATACGGGGTGAAGTACTTTTGTCCACTAAAGAAGAGCGGGACCTTGGCGTGGTTGTGTCTGATGATCTTAAAGTAGCTAAACAGGTAGAAAAGGCGACGGCAAAAGCTAGAAGTATGCTTGGGTGCATACGAAGAGGAATGGCTAGCAGAAAAAAGGAGGTGATAATGCCTCTGTATAAGTCTTTGGTGCGACCTCATTTGGAGTATACTGTGTAATTCTGGAGACCGCACCTTCAAAAGGATGTGAACAGGATGGAGTCGGTGCAGAGGGTGGCTACTAAAATGATCAGTGGTCTTCATTATAAAGCATATGAGGACAGACTTAGGGATCTTAATATGTACACCTTAGAGGAAAGGCGGGATAGAGGTGATATGATTGAGATGTTTAAATACCTCCGTGGCATAAATGTTCAGGGAGAGAGCCTCTTTCAATTGAAAGCAAGTTATGCTACGAGGGGACATGGGATGAGGGTGAAGGGAGATAGATTCAGGAGTAATATGCGGAAATATTTCTTTATGGAAAGATTAGTGAATCCGTGGAATAGTCTCCCAGTGGAGGTGGTAGAGATGAGGACAGTAACTGAATTCAAAAAAGCATGGGACAAACACAGAGGATCTCTAAAGGTAAAAAGGTGACTTTTGTAGTTGTTGATATGGAAGGACAGACTAGATAGGCCATATGGTCTTTTTCTGTCGTCATATTTCTATGTTTCTAAATCTAATCGCTGTGCACTAGAGAATCTGAGCTGACACTTCTACCTCACAGAATGGGTTTAGCCATGATGCCTCTTAAGCTGGCGTGAAAACAGAAAAAAAATAATCATTTCCAGCAATTATTACATTGTACAATACAGCCAGTGATAGGATGCATATTATTTAATTAACTATTCCTTTCACAGGGTAAAAACATAGCTATTTATAGACCATTTCTAATGTTGACTGGAGCCTATTTTGTTTGAAGAAACATCCAGAAGAGTTAGGCTGCGTGCCAAGGTCCATGGTGGCCGCCTGTAATCGGGTGGAGCGGCCCGATGCGGGGATCCGATGTTCGGCCGTCAGGAACTAGAGAAAGTAATTTTAGAGAGTGTGGAACACTTTGGGGGGTTTTCCCCTTTAGAAACAGCCTTTCTTAAAGGCTAAATAAATTTTAAATCAGTATGTCTATGATATTTGTCCAGATCAGAGTAGGTTATGAACAATTTGTTTGAGGTTTTAGTATGCATGCAGATCTTTCAAACTGGTGTGTGCAGTCTTTCATTCGGTGTAACACATGCCTCATTCTGATTTGTAAAGAAATAAAACCATTTTCATTTGTTAGTTGCATTATTGGCAGGACTTATTGATATATTTAGATTGGTTAAAGATGTCTGTTCTTTTTAGATGGCTGATTTTTACTTTTGTTCTGCTTCTTTTTGATGATCTCCTTTATTTTACATTTCTTTTTCTCTATTTTTTATTATCATGCACCTTTTTTTAGGCGCCTAAATGAATGATAAATGTAGGCCGCGTGGGCAGCATCCCAAGCCGGCCATCCGTAACCAGGCAGCTCGGCGAGATGCGGAACGGGGGGAGGGGGGTGGAGGAGGGTAGAGTCTTGGTGACGTAGGGGGCATTTTTTGAATGCATTAGCTCCCCCATCGCATGGCGCGAAAGGAGAGCCAATGAGGAGCGCGGTGGAGGCGGGCCGGCTGTGAGAGTAGCTGAAGGATGGGGCCAGTCACGGAGAGGTGCATAGGACGTCGGCTGCAGGATCCGTGACCGAAGCGAGGAGCTGAGACGAGGCAGCGATAGTGGCGGTGGGGCATTTCTGTTCCAGGAGGCGGGGCAGTCAGCGTGGAAGCCCGGAGGCAGCGGCGGCCGAGCGGAGGAGCAGGAGGAGCGGAGGAGCAGGAGTATGTGCTAGAGTGCGGATGGCACGCGGCTCCTTCCAGGATTAGGCACAGCTGCGGAGGGTCCGGAGGAGGCTAATAGGCAAGTGGGGGTTGGGGTAGAATAAAAAATAAAATAAAATAAAGAAACAAAGAAATAAAGAAAAGCGAAATAAAGAACAGAAATGGTGGCAAGGGGCCAACGGGGATGGAGGAGTGGGCTGGGAGGGCTACCGGGCAGCAAGGGAGGCTGGCTGGAGGTCGGGTTATGGCTGGAGGTGTTGGGGACGATGAGCAGTCAAGGGAGGAAAATGGGCTACAGCGGGGAAGGAGAGCTGCTGGGATAGGCAGAAGGGCGAGGGGGTTGGGGTGGCCGCCTGGGAGGGGGGGTGGCGCGGAGAGAGCACGGGGGGCCAGGGTGAGGGCCCAAAAGCAAGGTGGGTCTCGTGGGGCAGGATGGATTCGCAGCCAGTGCAGTTGCCGGGGTTTGAGGCAAGGTGGAGAAGGGGTGGGGGGCAGGAGCGACCTACGGTGACACCTAGTGTGGAGGGTAGTGAGGTGGCCGTAGGGCAGCAGGGGTGGGCACCCTTGGGGAGTGGGGGGATGGGGTTCAGGGGTGGCATGGGGGAGACAGGTCCAGAGGCCATGCAGTCGGGGTGGCAGGGTAGTCTCCCGGGGGTGGAAAGGGAAGCCAGACAAAAGAGCGAGCGGACCAGAGAGGGGGTGGGTTCCTGGCAGTGTTGGCTTGGGGGCGGGCAAGGTTCCTCGGGAGCAGAGTGGTTGGGGACTTGGTTAAGTAGTTTCTCTATTTGTCAATTCTCTTAGATTGAGTGTTTCTTCACATATGCAGAATCTGGCTTTTTAATATTTTATGGCATAGATAGGGTTTTATACCGCACAAGTACAATTCCTTTGGGACCAATTAACATGTTGTTTTACTTTAATGCCGTCTTGCCTTAAACCGCAAAATTTTTTTCTATTGCTGAAAACGTGTGATTTATAGCCACTATTTTAGAGGTCTATGATTTAACACAGGCATTTTTTGCTTTTTTGTTTTTTGTTGTTTGTATAGTAATACAGTTAGAATGAGTAGTCTTACGTATATGTATAACTAAATTTTATTTAGAATAGATATGGTTTTACAAGGCACAGTTACATTATTTTTTACACCATCTAAAATGGTAGTTAGTGTTTTGTTCTCTAGCCCACAATACAAATTTAGGAATGGCTGAATACTTCGTGGTTTAGAGCCTAAGTATTGGATGTCTGTTTTACACTTTTAGTAATAATATTTAAAGTATATACTTTTGCCATAGTAGTTGATCTTGCACCATACATATGCATTTGGTTGTTTCTGTTTTTGGGATATGTAGGAGTGTATTTATTTCAAATATGTTCGTCACTTCTCAGACACCTATTTATATGGCAGTCATTTTCTTTTGTATTTTTAACAATATCATTGGAATTGGATTTGCATTGTATAAACGTTTCCATTCTTCAAATTTTGTATACACGTGTTGGTTGACCTTTGCATTTTTGTTTTATCATAGGTTAAAAGTTTTTGAAGACCTGTGGGTTGAGAGCTTTTATATTATTTATTTGTGATAATTATTTATAGTTTTAGAATTGGACCCAATTATACGCCGTGACAGCAGGTAGTGCTACATTGCACAGTCATGTATATTTATGTATTTGTTTATTCAATATTCTTTATACTATATGATGATTAGCATATGTCCCTTTGTCAAAAACATCTTTTTAGAGATGTAAAACAAAGTATAAATTGTGCCATGTCCACCCATTCCACTGTTTGCTTCTATTTGAGTGGAGTGGAGGAGTGGCCTTGTGGTTGGGGCAAGGTACTTCAGGCCAGAAGATCAGGGGTTCAAATCCCACTAGAGGGTTTCTAGTCCCACAGGTGTTCCTTGTGGTCTTGGGCAAGCCACTTAACCCTCCATTGCCCATGTTCCCTGTAAAATAGTTATCTCCAATTTATAATGCCCTCTTCAATGTAATTTCAGTTTGTTCAATGTAAACCGCACTGATGCAGAATAGCACGGTATATAAGAGAATGTAAATAAAAAAAATAAAATAAAAATTTTGGTGTTCCCTCATAATCTCTGTTTTCTCCCTTCCCATAGTGGTATAGATTGATCCGGACATAAAATAATACGTATAGGTATTTTTTTTATTTATTTATTTATGCTTTTCTTCTATACCGCTTTTTCCCAAGATCAAAGGCGGTTTACAAGTAACACAATGAACAGTTTACAATTAACATAATGAACATGGTTTTACATGGAACATCTTGTTTTTTTCAAACTACGTACAATTAACTTTAACTTTTCGTAAACAACAACAAGTAACATGGAATATATAATTATGCAAATGTTGTAACTATTTACATTAGTTAAATATTTACATTATTCAATTGTTAATCGTGGTTTTTAATACACTAGGGATTTCTAGGGATTTTAATACACTGAGGATTCTAGGTTGATTTTTCCTAAATGTGTTGTGGTTTGTGGCTTTTTGATCTGAGGTTATGGAGGATTTTTTTGGAGGTGTGGTGAGGGTGTTGGAGGGGGTTCATTAAGATTTATAAAGTATTCTTTAAACAGATATGTTTTTAGTTCTTTCCGGAATGTCTGTAGGTCTTTTATTTTGCGGAGGCTTAGAGGGAGTTTATTCCATATGGTGGGGGCTGCATATGAGAATGCTCTTGAGCTTGTGGTTTTTTTTGTTTTTCGAATTGATTTTTTTATGTCTAGTGAGTGAGTTGCGTTTTGTCTGCGGGTTCTATGTTCTTTTGGAGTATGTAGTAGAGTGGTTAGATGTGAGGGTGATATGTCGTTGATAAGTTTAAATGTAGTTAATAGTATTTTGTATGATATTCTGCTATTTATGGGAAGCCAATGTAGTTCGGCGAGGATGGGAGTTATGTGGTCAGTAAGGCGTGCTTTTGCTGTTACTCGAGCACAGATGTTTTGAGCTCTTTGGAGTAAGTTGGTGCTTGTGAGGGGGAGGCCGATAAGTAGACTGTTACAATAGTCAAAGTGTGGAGTGATGAGTGTGCTGATAACAGATCTGAAGTCATGTGTGTCTAGTATTGGTCGTAGGTGTTGAATGGTCTTAAGTTTATAGAATATGGTTTTTACAGTTTGCTTTATGTGGGGGAGCATACTAAGTGTGTGGTCTATTATGATGCCTAGGTATTTTACTTCCTTTTTGATTGGGATTGTTGTGTTGTTAATTGTTATTGTTTCAGGGAGAGTAGTATCTGGTTTTCTTGTTACGAACATTGCTTCAGTTTTTTTTAGGTTGATGCTGAGGTTATTATTTTCTAACCAGGTATTTGCTTCGTTGATGCAGTCCAGTAAGTTCTGATAGGTGGGATTATTTGTGCTTATTGGTTGAGTGAGCATGATATCATCTGCATATATGTAGTGGTTGACTTTATGTTTTTTAAATATATTTGTGATGGGTTGCAGATACAGGTTGAAAAGAAGGGACGATAGGGCCGAACCCTGTGGAATACCTTGTCCTTGTACAAATGGTTCAGAGGTGTCTTGTCCTAATTTAACGCGTATTGATCGATTTGTGATGTATGATATAAACCATTGTAGAATTGTTCCTCCTATTCCTAGACTTAGGAGTCTGTTAATGAGGGTGTTGTGGTGGACATTGTCAAAGGCACCAGCTATATCAATGAATATGAGGATGTAGCCTTGGTTGCATGTGTCAGTGCCTTTTATGAGGTCATCCATGAGTGTTATAAGCAAAGTTTCGACCCCGTGGGATGGGCGGAAGCCGAATTGGTGTGAGTCTAGTGGTGCATGTGAGTCAATAAAATCTTGTAGTTGGAGCTGTATGATTTTTTCTATTACTTTGGCGATAAACGGTATGCTGGCTATGGGCCTGTAGGAGTTTGGGTCTGTAGGATTGAGTTTATTATTTTTTATTATTGGGCGTAAGGATGTGAGTTTCAGGGCATCTGGCATGATGCCCTGGGATAGTGATTGGTTCACTATATTTTGTATATGGTTAGCTAATTCTGTTTTGGTGTTTTTTATCCATGATACTGGGCATGGATCTAGGGGGGAGGTGGTGGTGTTGATCATTGATATGATATTGAGGAGGTGTTTTTTTCAATGTCATGAAAGGTTGTCCATTTAATTGTTGGTTTTAAGTCCGTGGATATAGTTATGATTGTATTAGATGATTTGTTTTTTAATTTGTTAGCAAAATGATTTGCAAGAGTTTGTGCGCTTATTGTTGACTGTTCAGGCTCTGATGTTTGGGTTTTTGTTAGTGTTTTTATAATTGCAAATAATTCTCTCGGTCTATTGAGTGCCATATTTATGACTTTTGTGTGGTATTCTCTTTTCGATCTGTTAATAGTGTCTTTGTATTTGTTGAGAAGATTTAAGTAATGTGTTTTATTATCGTTGGTTTTAGATTTCCTCCACTGTTTTTCTTGTTTTCTTAGCTGCTTTTTCATATTATAGAGGTCTTTGTTGAACCATTTTTCTGACTTTCTTTTTGTAAATTGCTTTTGGGGACCTTGAGTTGGGGTTGCTGCTTCTTTTATTGTTGTGTTCCATTGGTTTATTATAGTATTGATTTCTGTTGTGTTATTTATAAGGTTAGGTAATACATTGTCTAGGAAGGTGTCTTTGTTGAAATGAGTAAAGCGAGAATTATAAGGTGTTGGAGTAGTTTCGGTGTTGTTGTATGATAGTGAGAGTAAATTGAAGGTTATTAGATGATGATCTGACCATGGTACTTCTGTAATAAGAGGTGGGGATTGTAGTTGGTGTTTATTAAATGGGGTGGGAATGAATACAAGGTCTAGAGCGTTACCTTTTGTATGTGTAGATGTTTGTATAATTTGGTTGTAACCCATTTCTTTCATGGATTCCATAAAGTTGATTGTGTGTTGTGGGTTGAGTGATGGTAGGTTTAGATCACCTAATATAACAAGTGGTTTTCTCTGTGTAGCTGTACATGCAAGTTCTAGAATGGGGGTGAGATTTTGTTGGTCTGCTGTGGGGGGTCTGTAGATGAGGGACAGTGCGAGGGTTTTGTTTTCTATATTTATGATGTCCATACCATCTATGTTATTCACATTTTTTAGTGAGTATTTGAGCTCTTTTTTGGTGATGATTAGGGCCCCGCCTCCCCTTTTTGCTTCTCGATGGCAGTTGAAAAGATCATATTGATGTGTGTTGAGTTGGTTTAGGAGGATTGTGTCTGTGGGTGCGAGCCAGGTCTCTGTGATGAGAAGGATATCAGGTTTTTCATCGGTGATTATGTCATTAATTATTGGTATTTTATTTCGTATGGATCTTGCATTTATGAGGATGAATTTTATGATGGTGTTTGTTTCGGGGGATCTGTTTATGGGTTCGATTTGTACGAGGTTTATTTGAATTAGTCTTGAATGTCTAGGAGTGTTGGGGCGGTGTGTCTGGTTAAGTGTGTGTGGGTATGGTTGTAGTGTAGTTTTGTAAGGGTTATGAATGATGGGGATGGTGTTATAAACTGTGGGATTTGGTTTAAGAGCGTAGATGTTTTGAGTTAGGTGAATGGTTAGTATGGTGATGATAAGGTATGATTGAAACTTTGTGAGATCCATGTTTGTTTGAGATGTGTTGTGTTAAATAATAGTAAAGGATCATACAATGATTAATGATGAAGTTACTGTCAGCAGCGTAATATAGGTATGTCTACTGACTGTAATTATAGTGCAGTAGTTGCTATATACTGACGACAGTTGCTAATGATGTAGAGATTGCTAGAGACTGGTTACCATAGTACATACACGGTAAAATACTGACAAGAGTGATTACAGGGTAAGATACTGATAACAGTAAATTACAGGGCACAAATACTGACAACAGTAATTACAGGTCAAGATACTGATAACAGTAAACTATAGGGTAAGATACTGACAACAGTAATTCAGGGTGGGTTAGTTATTTGGTAGCAGTAGTGATTCTGTAATGCATTAATGGTAATAGAGAATTTGAGAGGATTTAAATAACAGGCAACTTGGGGTAAAATACTGACAACAGTAATATTCAAAGATATGTTGGGGACAGCGTGTATATGACTAACATCAGTGTGACCTTCAAGTTATAGTAGTAGTAGTAGTTAGTTTAGTCCGGCAATGTCGGCTGTTCAAAATGAGTCAGTTAAGAAAGTAACGTTATTCTGGTACGGTATACTTGCTGCGATTTGTGTTGTGCTTGGTTCCTTGCTTCTACGCGAGCTCAACCCTAAGGGAGCTCAGTGACACGTTGAGGAGGTTTGTTGGTCTTGGCGAGGCGAAGCTGCTTCTGTTCTTTGGAGACTCGAGATTCCTTGATGTGCCTTTTCCTAAGAGCCGTGCCAAAGGGCCCTCTTGCGCGGCCCTCAGGCGCGGGCCCGCAAGGCGCGGGCGCGCTTCTCGGCGCGAACTTTTAAAGTCCCCGTTTGAGCCCAGATTGGGCCTGGATCGTGCGGCTGCTCCTCCTACCGTCGGAGGCTCTATCCCCGGCTGGGGAGAGCTGTTGATGATGGTGGGAGGTAGAAAGGACCACGCGCTGCTCGGCGCGAACTTTTAAAGTCCCCGTTTGAGCCCGGATTGGGCCTGGATCGTGCGGCTGCTCCTCCTACCGTCGGAGGCTCTATCCCCGGCTGGGGAGAGCTGTTGATGATGGTGGGAGGTATGTCCTTTCCATAGTTTTGTCACACCCTTAGTGAGTTAGTTTCATAAAATACTCATAACAACATGAATATATTTAACTATGATTTTCATGTTTTTTATGTGTTTTATGTGTTTTATTGATTTTATCATTTATTTATTCAATGTGTGTATTCATTTTTTATTACAATTATACTTGTTTTTCTCCGATTTAAGTATTATGTTGTACATGGAAGTTCGTATATGAGTTAATTTAGATTTATGATTTAGAACATGTTACTGATGTTCATGTCTTGGTCTCATATGTTATATTTGAGTGTTTAATCAAATCTTCAGGAACAAGCAGGAATGAGTCCTCACATATGGGTACGTCGGTACCGACAGAGCCTGCGCGGGAACGCTCCCCAGCGTCCAAAAAAGAAAGCCTTTGGGAGCATCCCACATGCATGCGCGCTGCCTTCCCGCCAATCCACTTCCCTCACAACAGTTCTTCGTTTTCCGCGGAGCCGACAGGACGTGTCCTTGTCACCGCAGAAAATTCATCTTTTTTATTTTTATTTTTTGTGGTCGCGCCTGCCTTCGTTCGACGCCCACCGGTACCGCCGGTGCTTTTCTTTCTTCTTCTTGGAAAATTTCTTCTTTTCACTGAGAAATGTTTTCTTATTTAGTGCCTGACCTCTTTTTGGCCACTAGGCCTCTACCCTTTCCATTATGAAAAAGCCAGCCACTATCCTTAAGAAATGTCTAAAGTGTGGCGGTACAACTAAGTTAATAGACACTCACTTTTGGTGTCTAGCTTGTTTAGGTCCTGACCATTGTCCTAAAGAGTGTTTCTCTTGTAGGAGTTTAACCAGAAGAGGTCTTCAGAACCGAGCACAACTCGGTACTGGGTCTACATCAACCATGATGTCACCAGGCAGAATCTCTTCTTCTTTCCATGTTCAGGTAACCAAACAACAGTCTGTTAAGACTAGCCAGTCCTCGCGAGGTAGATCTCTTTCTAAGCATCGAGATGCCTCTGGCCTTGCCCTCGAGGACACTATGGCTCAATCCCGGCGGGAGTCTTCGGGCTCCAAAGCATTATCGGGATCTCAGGTTGCTCCCGAGGTTTTTACCTCTCTGGATGCACCTGTGCCATGCTCAGTGGTTCGGACCGCTTCGAGCGGTACCGATACCTCAGCATCAGCTATGGTGTTGAATGAAAAACTTCTTACCATGGAACATAGTCTGGCGAATCTCTCAGCTACTTCGGTACCGCTAGAGTCACCGCAGACCGTTCTTCGACTACCGGTATCGGCATCGGTGCTGATATCGGCTTCGCTGCTAGCAGCGGTGTCGGTGTCGGTACGCGTACCAACATCGGTGTTACTCCCGGTGCCGGATTGGGCATCGGTGCAGATGCCGGTATCGACATTGGTACCGGCATCAATGCCTTCGATACCTTTTTTGACAGGCTCGCTTCCTTCGATGCCGAGCCTAGAATCGCTATCTAGCCTGGAAGATTCGGTACCGACTTGTCTCTGTACCGACATCGAGGGTACCGAACACACCTCTTTAAAGAGAATCCGATGCCTCATCCTCCCTGGTCTTCTAAGCCTGATGTCGGTGATGTATCCATTGGTACCACAGCTGAACTTTCAACAGTTCCAGCTTTTACTCCTCATTTCAGAGGATTCCTCTTGTAGGAGATCTCTTTTCAAGCTTTTCTGCTTGATATGGCAAGAATACTTGCCATCTCTATACCTGGGAAAGAGTCTATACCAAGGGATTCAGAAATTCTGCAATCCCCCTGGTTTCCAGAGGAGGCAATCATGCTTCCTCTACATCAGATCCTACAGGATCTGTTATTAAGAATGTGGGAAACTCCCTTAACGGTATCCCCATATTCCAAGAAAGTTGACACTATCTATAAAGTGCCACCTTCTCCAGGTTTTCAAAAGACTCAACTCCCTCATCATTCTATAGTAGTAGAATCAGCAATGAGGCGTGTTAAGAGTGCAAAAAAGCACTCCTCTTATCCGCCAGGTCGTGAGTCCAGGACCTTAGATGCTTTTGGGCATCGATGCTTCCAAGATCTATGCTTTCAGCAAGAATCATTTCATATATTTTCTATATGGGATTCTTTCTGGAAGAGGTTGCAAAAAGTTTAAAACTTTTGAACCCTTTCCTTCAGGAACATATAAGAGCTGACTATCACTAGTCAATCATGCTCATGATATTTCTACATTCCTTTATCATGCTTCCCTGGATTCTTTTGAATCTATCAGCAGATCTTCTGCTATAGCCATAGGAGCACGACACATAGCCTGACTCCAAGCTTCAGACTTGGATAAATGGGTACAAGAGAAGCTGGGGAAGAGTCCTTGTACTGGAGAACATCTCTTCAACAAGGATTGTCTATTTCAGGCTAGTCAGTTAAACACTGATAATCCTACCCTCAGAGGATTGTCAAGACTTTCCTCTGTCCCAGCTAATAGTAAGTCTTCTAAAAAAAACTTTGTTCACCTACGGGGAAAAAGATTTATCCATCTTCTACCCCTCAGACAGATGTTTCCCAATGTGATAGGCGATGGCCTAGCATGTAGCAGAGCTAGGTCTGAAGCCCTTTTTCTCCTGCTTTAAAATGTTATTGCTGATTTTGGAAAATTGCAGAATGCTGTTAGCTGTAAGAAAGAAATACTGTTCTATTCTGGTTTGATAACATGTTCTGCTCTCCTGGAGATAAGAGAATTAAACCTTGGTACTGTTTATTGTTTAGGTAAGTCAGATGTCTCTTTCAGTAGAATGCCGCGCCACTGTATCTTTGCTGATTGTGCACTGACCTCGTAATTAGGATGAAAATATAGCAGAGAAACTGAACAGTGTAAGAATATTTTGTCTAGCATTATGAAGATTGTTTAGTGTTTTGAGCCAAGGCTAGAGATACGTCTTAACCTTGCTATGTTTGGCCTCGCTTTGTTTTGCTTTTGTTAAGAATGCTTCTGATATGCCTTCCACTATCTTTGTGGCTAACTGACCTTGCAAGAATAGCGAAATATACTGTATACTTTAGTAAAAGTATTATGTTTAGTGTTATGTCTAGTTGCTGACCTGTGGCTAGTAAGACCCAAGCAGGGGGAGCGAGTCCTGGGCCCGGTCAGAGATGTCTATTGGATGAGAGTAAGTGGGCCACTGTGGCCAATGAGGAGTTTTGCCTGGATTAGACTGGAGAAGAAAAGTATATAAACTGTCATTTTTCTGAGCTCTGTGCTCAGACTATTTTGAATGTTACTGCAATCTGAGCCTGTGCACATTAAACCGGCTTGAATCTTTGCCTGACTCCGGGTATTATTTATTGCATGCTTATCAGCTACTACACCAACAGGGACAACATTGAACCAGGCTAAGAAGACAGAAACCTCAACAGGCTCAGTAAACCCAGTAATTTCAGGGTTTCTGATTTCTCTTCCTTCCTGTATGAGGTTCACAACCTGTAGACTTCTCTTTCTATTGAAAGCGTCATTCTGGGTTATATCTCATCCATGCTGAGACAACACTGACTAAATTCTAGGCATGAATCTCTTCTTCAAGAGAAATCCATTCTTTTAGCTCCAAGAGCTATGGAGGTTTCTCATGCCTACAGGTCACCAGTTTCTACTTCCTTATTTTAAAAAAAAGGAGGAAGGAAAATCAAGAAACTTAACAGAGTGAGCAATACCTTTCACCCATTTTGACCTTAACTGCAGAGGGCTCTAACTATAATGACTTACTAGTTAGTAAGTTTCTACAACTCTGTATTACTTTCCATCCTTTAGTTGGGACATCCAGTCTTCAACAGGAATATTATTCAACTGGACAGCTTCTTCTGATGCTATAGGAACTCCTATTCCAGTAAATCTTCCAATACAGAGTTTTTTCTTTTTAGAGTCTTTTCTGCATTGGGGTTTTTACAGAATGCAATACAGCATTCTGAAAACCACTATCAGCTTTATTTTATCCATTTGAGCATAGTCAACCCAGAAGGCTTCTAAAACCTCCATAACGGAAAAATGAATAACCCACCAAGTGGGTTATATGAGCTTCTTTAAACAGATAGCTCACATGGGTTTCTGCCTCTAATACGCTGCTTGCGTATTTTTGAGTTGACCCCTCAAATATTCCTTTTATGATAGCTTATCAGACAGGAATTTAGTATTACCATTCCTAATCAGGTCTGTTACTCCTTTTTCTGCTGTCTTTTTAACAGATGGCTTCGAAACAGGGTTTCGAAACCCTCTTGTACACTTATCATTGCAGGACAAGGCCTGTCTACTTTCTTAGGCTATCTTCAATTCTATTTTCATAGAATTGATTAGATTGCATACTGGCTAACTAATAGCCAGGTCTCTCCTAAGCAACCTACAGTATGTCTCTGCAACTATGCAAGGAAGCTCTGCAACTATGGGCCTTTGCCAGAGAGCGTCAGAGTCCACCCCTGGCAGGTAACTTCCAGGAGGTTAAAGATCCTTTAATTGGTGGCCTCTGCCCAGTTATGCTCCATGGCTGTTGTTCCTATTTTTGCCATCTTCCTTAAAATTCCTTTTAAGGAAAGGGAACCAGGGCCTACACGACTTCAAAAGTTGAGGAATAGCACCGCTCCCTAGGTTGTTCCATATCTTCAAAAGAACTTCTAGAACAGGGATGCATTCCTAATCATTGCAGTTGATCCCTATCTATTGCAATTTTTTCTACTTTCCAATGCCTCATTGAAGTCTATAAGAAGCAAAGAACACATAATACTCATACTGCCCTCATAGAGAGGCAAGCATGGTATTCCGTTTCATTGCGTTTCTTTCTTCCAGCCTTTTTTTCTGAAGTGATGGAAGGATCCAGATCCTCTATTCTAGGGATCTCCTTGCATCCCTTCATGTATGTCTCAAGTCCTGGTCATCTGAGGACTACTCTTTTAAGACTTAGACCTCTTGTCACAAGTAAGAAGCATCCTACTGGTTTCCATGTAGCCTTGCAAATGATTCTTACATCTTTCACTAGTAAGTGAGTCTCACTGACTTTCCTCAAGAAGGTTTTCACCCTTCTTGTTGTTGGTCGGATCTCCTTACACAATCTGACCCTGAAATATTGTTACTGTCCATATCAATGCTTTCAGCATACCATAACATTCTTAAATGGACATCCAATTTTCCTGGTAAAGCTTGGAAACTCCTTCTTTTACCGTAACCTTTTTCTGCTTGAATCAGGTTACTTTATATCTGAAGCTCTCTATGTGAAGTTGTTATCCTAAGTGCCATCACTTACGCAATACACGTTACGGATCTTCAGAAATTGGGAGCTAAACCGCCCAGTACAATTTTTTCGTCTGGATAGAGGGGTTCAAGAAACCCATCCTCTTCCTCTGTAAAGGTATTTTAACCTTTTCATCCAGGCCAGTCAGATTTGTTTTTTCTTTTCTTTCCCAAGACGCCATCCTGCTCTTGGGTCAGAATTTCTTTTTCAGACTTTGGTCTATTCGGAAGCTCAGCTTCTCTCCAAGGTCCCAACTTCTTATAAAAACCCCCAGTCCCCCTGGGGTTAGTTCTAGACATGAATATTTCTTATCTCTGTCTGTATTGCAAATTTTATTTCCTTTACTCCTCACAGTAAGGGAATTCCATATGAGGACAATGTGATGGTTCTTTACAACAGACCCATATTAACCTCCCCATATGTGTAGTTTTGCAATCCTTGGATAAGATCCTTTTTCAAGAATTGGGACTTCCTATCCCTTACTAACAGTTATTTCTACACAAGGACACCTTTTTGAATACCTTGTTTAGTCCAGCTGTTCCACAGCACCCCTTTTACACTGTTAGTTCAACTCCTAACCTCCATCCCTTTGGATGCCTGAGGTCCTCGGGAGGAAGCATGGCTCATCCATTAGATTTGCAACATGCTGGGGCCTCTCCAGGCATCTTTAGCTTGGGAGTCCCCATATGTGAGGACTCATTCCTGTTTGTTCCTGGAGATAGCACAGTTACTTATCTGTAACAGGTGATCTCTGGGAACAGCAGGAATAAGTCCTCACAACACACCCACCTCCCCTGGGAGTTGTTCTCTCTCTCTCTCTATTTCTCTCTTTCTAATTTGTCTACTTCCCTCCTTCGATCTCAGCTACAAACTCAACTGTTGTGAGGGAAGTGGATTGGCGGGAAGGCAGCGCGCATGCATGTGGGATGCTCCCAAAGGCTTTCTTTTTTGGACGCTGGGGAGCGTTCCCGTACAGGCTCCGTCGGTACCGACGTACCCATATGTGAGGACTTATTCCTGCTGTTCCCAGAGATCACCTGTTACAGGTAAGTAACTGTGCTTTCTTGTTGTATGATTTTATGATTACAGTGTGTAACACAATTTTTGTTCCTGGGTAGTTACTGTTATTTCCTAATTGCTTGTAATTTAAAAGTTTGAAAAATGGTTGTTATTCTCATTAAACTTTGCTTTTATGAACTGGAGATTAATATTTGTGAAATTTACATATTTCCGTTGTTAAAACAGGTTTACTTGTGCCTTTTTGTTCACATAAAAAAGAAAAACACAACATATAATATTCACTTGTATTTAAGTTAATCTCCAGGAACAAACAGGAATGAGTCTTCACATATGGGTATCGTCGGTACCGACGGAGCCTGCGCGAGAACGCTCCCCAGCGTCCAAAAGGAAAGCTTTTGGGAGCATCCCACAGCACCTGCGCGCTGCCTTCCCGCCTTTCCCAACTGTTTCTCTCCAGTTCTTCTTTTCCGCGGAGCCAGCAGGTCGTGTTTCCTGTCACCGCTGAAGAATTTCTTATTTTCTTATTTCTTATTTTCTTTAGTCGCGTGTCTGCCTTCTCGAGGACCGGTACCACCGGTCTCTTTTCTTTCTTTACAAAAAAAAAAAAAAAATTTTTCTTTCTGCTTCAGTGCATTTTCTCCTGTGGCCCTAGGCCTACAGCCTTTTTCCTCATGGAAAAGCCCACCTCTGGGTTTAAAAAGTGCACAAAGTGCAGTGGCACTATTTCTGTCACAGACACCCATGACTGGTGTCTAAAATGTTAGGTCCTGATCATTCCATCGCAGATTGTGAGTCCTGCTCCATGATGTCTAAAAGAGGGTTACAGAATCGGGCAGCCAAGCTCAGTACCCTGATTCCCTCCAATGCAGCTTCGGTGGCATCGACGTCTTCCAGGGCTGCTTCTTCATCCCATGGATCTCAGGTAACAAAACTTAAGTCCGGTCGGTCCTCAAAGGGTACATCTCCCTCTAAGTATCGAGATGTACCCGAACTTATTATTGAGGAATCCACACCGGCAAAATTACCCGGCGGGAGGCTCCGGCTTCCAAAGCATTATCTATGGGGTCACAGGTTGACATCGATGGCACGGCCTCGACTGATCACCTGTTACAATGTTCTGGGGTACCGGCGGTTCCCGGTACCGACATCCAGACATTGGTGGCATCGATGAATCAGAATATTCTGACCATGCAGCGGGCTATTACGGCCTTCATACAAGCTGCGACACCCTCGGTACCGATTCCGGTTCTGGATCCAGCTCCGGTTCCGATACCAGTACTGCTTGCATCGGCATCAGCATTGAAAGCAGCGATACGGTATCCAGTGATGCCTGTTAGTACCAATGACTCCCGATGTCGATACCCCTCGGTACTCGTATCGGGCTCTGCGAGAGCATCCAGACAGTCGATACTTCGATTCCTCTGAAGAATCTGATGCATCATAGGTTTCCATCGAAGCATCGGAGATCCGTCCTCAGGAACCCTCTTCTCCAAAAAGGAGAATGTCTCCTCCTGAGGACTTGTCTTTCCAGGTCTTCATCAGGGAGGTGGCCAGAAGCCTGTCCATTGCAGTAGCCTCTGAAACTGAGCCCGGAGCCAAAAAATTGGATATTCTTCAATATCCTAAGGCTCCTAAAGAGGCAGTCATTTTACCAATACATGAGATTCTTTATGACCACATGTTAGGTATATGGGAAACTCCTCTTACCACCTCTCCTTTTTCTCGCAGGTTGGACACTATGTATCGTGTTCCTCCTTCTCCTGGATTTCATAAGACTCAGCTTCCTCACCACTCTATTGTGGTAGAGTCTGCTATGAAAAAAATCAAGAGTACAAAAAGACATTCCTCTGCTCCTCCAGGAAGAGAATGCAGAACCTTAGATGCTTTTGGCAGGAAAATCTTCCAGGCCAGTATGCTTGTAGCCAGAATCAACTCCTATTGTCTCTATATGGGGATGTTTCTAAAAGAGGTTACAGATCATCTACATACCTTATCTCCTTTTATGTTAGAAGATAAGAGATAAGAATATATTACCTGGCTTAAACATGCACAGGATGTATCCAAGTTTTCCAACCGTGCAGCCTTTGACTCCTTTGAGGGTACCAGTAGAGCTTCGGCTATTGCCATAGGCGCACGCAGAGTAGCTTGGTTACAAGCCTCTGATTTGGAATCCTGGGTACAGGATGGTCTGGGCAATCTTCCCTGTAAAGGGGAAAACCTGTTTGGCAAAGATTGGCAAGCAAAAGCCACCCAGATGGATGCTGAAAATTCTGCTTTAGATAGACTCTCAAAGTCTACTACTACTCCTTTCAAAAAGAGGTTATTCAAGAAAGGATATTTCCCAAAAAAAGGGAAATTTTCTTCTGGTTATGGTCAGACCTCTTCTCAGGGTCATTTTGCTACAAAGAGGCAGCAACAACCAAAACAGGCCAAGCCTCAGGCTGCAAGGACTGCTATGGCCCAACAGCCTCAGCCTCCTCAGGGCCTTTGACTTTCCACTAGAGAACTTAGCTTTTCTGGCTCTAGAACATCCAGAGCCTCTCACCATCCCAGGAAGGTTAGCTCACTTTGCTCCCAGATGGGAACAAATCACAGCAGAGCACTGGACCCTCTCCATTATAAGGGAGGGATACAAACTACATTTCTTAAACCTTCCACCTTACACCATGGTGAAACAGTGCAGCTCTCCAACTTCTCTTCTCGACCTTCTAGGTCAAGAGATTGCTACCCTTCTTGCCCAAGGGGCAATAGAAGAAGTACCCCTTCTTCAACAGGGCTCAGGGTTCTACGCCCCCTATTTTCCATCCCAAAGAAAACAGGAGGCTACAGACCCATCCTAGATCTCAGAGAGTTGAACAAGTTTCTATAGAAGGAGAAATTCAAGATGATTTCTCTTGGTACTCTCCTTCCATACCTCCAGAGTCAGGACTGGCTTTGTTCTCTAGACCTCAAGGATGCGTACACCCATGTCCTCATCCATCCAACACACAGAAGGTTCCTTTGGTTCCTTTACCAAGGAAAGCACTACCAATACAGAGTGTTTCCGTTCGGTCTGGCCTCTGCTCCAAGAGTGTTCACAAAATGCATGGCAGTGGTAGCTGCATTTTTACGCACTCTGGGGATATTCGTATTCCCATATCTGGACGACTGGCTCATCCGAGCTCCATCCCAGTCAGAGGCCCAGACCTCCCTGGCCTGCACAAAGCATCTTCTTCAGTATCTGGGACTGGTGATCAATATTCCCAAATACCATCTCACCCCTACTCAGTCTCTAGAGTTCATAGGGGCCCTACTGGATACTACAACTGCAAGAGCCTATCTTCCCCAGGCCCGTTGCCTACGCTTGGTGCAGGTAGCCTCCCAGATTCAGTTAAAATCCAATTTAACTGCTTGACAGATGCTACAACTCTTAGGCCACATGGCATCCACAGTGCATGTGGTTCCTTATGCTCGCCTTCACATGAGGGCAGGTCAGTGGACTCAATCCACCCAATGGACCCAGGCATCAGGGTGCCTGTCAGACAAAATAGCAACCTCCAGTCACCTCTTTTGGTCCCTCCACTGGTGGAAATCCACTCAAAATCTGTTGTTGGGGTCCCCCTTTCAACAGGTGCTACCCCAAGTAACCCTTACAACAGATGCCTCTCCAAAGGGTTGGGGAGCTCACCTTCAAGATCTCTCCACTCAGGGCATCTGGTCTCCACAGGAGACATCTCTCCATATCAACCTCTTAGAGCTCAGAGCAATCTTCTTGGCTCTCAGAGTATTTCACACCCTGCTCAGCTACAAGACAGTCCTCATCCATACGGACAATCAGGTAGCCATCTTCTATGTGAACAAGCAGGGGGGGGACGGGCTCTCTGTCGCTTTGCAACGAAGCTCTGAGATTGTGGGCCTTCGCCAGAGAGCATCAAATCCATCTCATGGCAGTGTATCTTCCAGGGGTTCAAAACTCTTGGGCAGACAGACTCAGTCGAGTTCTGCTTCCACACGAATGGTCCCTCCATGGGGACCAGATAGCCAGAATTTTCTGGATTTGGGGTACCCCAGACATAGACCTATTTGCAAGTCCGTGGAATGCCAAACTTCCCCGGTTTTGTTCCAGGATTCCGTGTCAGGGAGTTCAGGCCAGGAATGCCTTCCTCCTTCACTGGGGGCAAGACTTCCTCTAAGCCTTTACACCTATTCCCCTCATCCCCAAGACTCTGTTCAAGCTTCAGACAGACAAGGGGTCTATGATCCTCATAGCACCACATTGGCCACACCAAGTGTGGTACCCTCTACTTCTGCATCTCTCTCAAGCTCCCTCCCTGGACCTGGGGTCTGCTCCAGATCTCCTCTCCCAAGAGGAGGGAACCCTGTGGCATCCAAATCCTCAGTCTCTTCATCTCAAAGCCTGGTTGCTGAAGGCCTAGACCTTCAAGATTTACACCTTTCTCAGCAAGTGAAGGATATCCTTCATGCTTCCAGAAAGCCTTCCACCAGACGCTCTTATGCTTTTAAATGGAAAAGGTTTTCCATTTGGTGTGCATAAAATGGTCTTAACCCTTCTGCAATACCTTTGAATTCGTTACTAGACTATTTGCTGCATTTATCCCATGCAGGCCTTAAAACAAATTCAATCAGAGTCCATTTGAGTGCTATTGCAGCATCCCTGAAGCCTCTTAATGGACAACCTATTTCCTCTCATCCTCTTATAGCAAGGTTCATGAGAGGCCTTCTTTTAACTAAACATCCCATTAGACCACCTCCAGTGGCATGGGACTTAAATCTGGTTCTTGGCCAGCTTATGAAGCCACCTTTTGAACCCTTAGCCACTACCTCCTTGAAATTCCTTTCCTGGAAGGTTATTTTTCTCATTGCACTCACCTCAGCTCGCCGTATCAGTGAGTTACAAGCTCTAGTGGCTAATCCTCCTTATACAAGGTTCCATCATGACAAGGTAGTTCTCAGAACTAATCCACACTTTATGCCTAAAGTGGTCTCACCTTTTCATCTGAACCAGGAGGTATATTTACCTGTCTTCTTTCCAGGGCCTCATGCATCAAGTGCAGAGAGGAGTCTTGCAAAAGAGCACTTGCAAAAGAGCACTTGCTTTCTATTTACAAAGAACACAGCAACATAGAAAGTCCTCTCAACTTTTTGTTGCTTTTGATCCTTCCCATTTAGGACTTCAAGTCTCTAAGAGAACTCTGTCCAATTGGATTGTCAGTGTATTTCCTTCGCCTACCAGAGTAAGAACCTTTCTCTGGGAGGCCATGTCACAGCTCACAATGTGAGGGCCCTGGCAGCCTCTATGGCTCATCTAAACTCTGTGTCCATCGACCAAATCTGTCGAGCAGCCACCTGGGCCTTGGTTCATACCTTCATAGCCCATTACTGCTTGGACAAGGATTCCCGCTGGGATGCCTTGTTTGGTCAGGCTTTTCTCAAACACCTGTTCCATACCTAATCAACTCCTGCCCTCCATCCCTGACTGGATGCCTGAGATTCATAGGTGGAGATGGAGCCCTACCAGGGACTCACAATCTGGGTGATCTCCCAGGCATCTCTAGCTGGGGAGTCCCCATATGTGAAGACTCATTCCTGCTTGTTCCTGGAGATAGCACAGTTACTTACCTGTAACAGGTGATCTCTGGGAACAGCAGGAATTAGTCTTCACAACCCTCCCACCTCCCCTAGGAGTTGTATCTCTATCTATCTTTCCTTTCCTCTCTCTCTCTCTTTGTCTCAGCTTTAAAACTCGAACTGGAGAGAGATGGTTGGGAAAGGCGGGAAAGCAGTGTGCAGCCGCTGTGGGATGCTCCCAAAAGCTTTCCTTTTGGACGCTGGGGAGCGTTCCCATGCAGGCTCCGTCGGTACCGACGATACCCATATGTGAAGACTAATTCCTGCTGTTCCCAGAGATCACCTGTTACAGGTAAGTAACTGTGCTTTCAAGAAAGACCATAAAATATTTAGACGTGAGTAGATGTTCGATTTATGATTATATTGTAAATCACTTTCGCAAATAAGCCCCCAGATGTAGTCTCCCATCATGTTCTTGTTATACTGTCCTTGGTAGCGGCATTCAAATTCCAGTATATTCTGGTGGAAACATTTGCCTTGTTCCTCTGAGCATGCTCCCATGTTCTCCGTGAATTTATCAAGATGAGCATCAAGGATATGGACTTTGAGAGTCATCCTGTAGCCCATTTTGCTATAATTCTTAACCAGAGTCTCAACCAGCTCTACATAGTTTTCAGCCTTGTGATTTCCCAAAAAGCCATGAATCACTGCAACAAAGCTGCTCCAAGCCACTTTCTCCTTCCTAGTAAGCAGCTTGGGAAATTCCATACATTCAAGAATCTTTTTTATTTGTGGTCCAGCAAAGACACCAGCTTTGATCTTTGCCTCAGACAGTTTAGGGAAGAAGTCTTGAAGATACTTGAAGGCTGTTGACTCTTTCTCTAGAGCTGTGACAAATTATTTCATAAGGCCCAATTTGATGTGCAGTGGTGTAATCAGCACCTTCTGTGGTTCCACCAGTGTCTCCCACTCCACGTTCTTTGTTCCAGCAGAAAATTCAGTTTGCTGTGGCCAGACCTGCCTGTAGTAGTGCACCACAGTGTCCCTGCTGTCCCAAAGGCAAAGATAGCAGGGAAACTTGGTAAAACTGCTTTGGAGACCCATCAGAAATACCACCATTTTAAAATCTCCGATAACCTCCCAGTCGTACTCAGCATCCTTCAAGGCTTCTAGCAAGGTCCTGATACTGTTGTAATCTTCTTTGAGGCTCACTGAGTGAGCTAGGGGAAGAGACGGGTACTTGTTCCCTTTATATAGCAGCACAGCCTTGAGGCTCCTGGAATGGCTGTCATGAACAGGTGCCACTTCTTCGGGTTACATGCAATTCCAATAGTGTCGAACAGACTGGTCACATTGTGGCAAAAGCAGAGCCCAACTTGACTAGTGAAGAAGCTAGAAAAAGTGTGGTGACGCTTCCTCTGACCTGTGACTTGCACACTTTCGAAAATCCAACAAGTTCTACTGCTTGAACTTGGATGTCAAAAGCTTGGCATTGGACTTGGTGAGACCAAGATCTAGACTAAGATCTCTGACCAAGTCGTTGGTGTCATTTTGTTTCGTGTAGTAAAGGTTTCTCTCATCTCCACATCTGATATTGTAATCTAGATCTGCAATGTCGCCTTCATTTTGTGAACTGCTATTTTCTTCTGAAGACAGCTGCTTTCTCTGCGGAGGAGTAAGTACAGGGAGCTCTGGGCAGTGTGGCACTGGGGCAATGGATGAAGGAATGCTTGGATACATGACAGAAGGAGCATTCTTGTCAGTCCGACATTTGGAAGGATCCACCATGCAGAAGTAGCAATTGCTGAAGTGGTTAGTGGGTTTCCACCAAATTCATATATAATTATGATGATAAAATTAATTTGAATTAATGATGTTATTCCTCGATATATTTCATACATTATGTAAAAATTCAGTAACAACAAAGATTTTATAACATAAAATGCCACAGTCTAAGCCGGCATCAATTGTCCATCTTACTTTCCAGAGTTTTCTTGCAGTGTTTGCAAGTGAAATGAGACGCCTAGGTTTTGTCCTAATCACCAACAGGCATGCTGAAATATGCCTTGTAAGCTTCATACATCTTGGCAGATGCTTCAACGGAGTACTTTTTCGCTCTTGTCTTGATAAAGTTGCCACAGACATAGCAAAATGCGTCTGCTGGATGCTTACAGCCTCTTGATGCCAATTAAGAAGCTAGAATGACAATAAACAGGTGAGCTTAAGACACGTGGTGGTGTTGCTCACTCCTAGGTTTCCAGTCAGTTAGGAGGCTGCTGAATGACTGTTCTCACTCCGTGCAAATTCGTTATATATATATATATATATAGAGAGAGAGAGAGAGAGATGGCCTAGTGGTTGGGGCAAGTTACCTCAGGCCAGAAAGTCAGTGGTTCAAATCCCACTAGAGGACTAGCAATCTTGGGCCAGAAGGACTGGGGTTTCTAGTCCCACAGGTGCTCCTTGTGGTCTTGGGCAAGCCACGTAACCCTCCATTGCCCATGTTCCCTGTAAGTATTAGTGTACATGTCTCATATCCCCCAATTGTGTTGTGACCACTTTGATTGAAGGATAAGGTGGTATACAAAGCTGTCTAAATAAATAAAATACATGAGGCAGATGTGGCATTATAACAGTCACCAAAAAGCCTTTATTAAAAGTTGTACAAAGTTCTGGAATCTTCCAAAAGGTACTCCAAATTTACTTTGCACTAAATCTATCTAGAACATTCTGCAAAATAGGTAATTTTCAAAAATATCACTTTCCTGGTCCCAAAAGCAATGTTTGTGAGCCATAATTGCCATTTCCTATGGTTTTGAGACATACAATATCAGAAAATAGTACTTATTACCCAGAAACAAGAAAAAAGTAAAAATTAGTTACACGGTGGTATTAGTAGTTGTAGTCATAGAACATAAGGAAGCTAGGGTCCAAATCTCGTTAATGCTTCATGTAATTATGGGAAAGTCTCTTTATTATTGCCTAAACTAAAAATGTAAGCCCTTATTTATTAGGCATGTACATTTCGGGTTTGTTTGAGTACCTAAAAATTAACACTGTGTGCAACATATATCTATAGATTAATGTGCCCAAAACTGATTTGCATGGTCAAAAAACCTGTTGAATGCATGCACACAATTAAGATGAAAATCACTAAAACATTTTTTTAAACAAAGGCAAACCAGACATTTTTTGGCTTTGCACATGCATTTACATGCCTACTATTTAGTAGTACTCAGTTTAATAGCACTAGGTGTAGGGCCTCCTTTCTGAAAGGAGTTAGAGGGAGGCCACCAGCCAAATGGAAGTTTTATTGAGTTGGTGCCTGACGGAGATCCAGATGGCGCTCATTTGCAGTGGGTCCAGAAGTAGTATTTACTGAAGACAGGGTGTGTCGTTTTTCCAAGAATGCCTTTGCTAAATCGTGGTTGGTGAAAAAATCCCTAGAGTGCACTGATTTTCAGTGACCACGTTATGGACTGTATTGGATTTTGCACCAAACTGAAATGTATTGTATTTCAATAATTAATCTTCATCAAGTACCCCAGTAAACTGCTTAATTTTAGAGCAACCTCATCTAGATTGATTGTGTGATTTGCATGTTTTTCTTTTCCTGTGAGATGCTAAATGGATTTCCACAAACCTAAGGATCATGAAAGATAATCGTCTTCTCACCTCCCTCCGCAAGGAAAAGACTCAGGAATTTGGATTGTCATGTAGCTCTTGAGTAGGGTCATCCCTTCCTCTAAGCAGACTAGGCATCTGCATAAGGCAGCAGAAATCAGAGGAAGGCATTGAATCTCTTCTATCTCCCCTTCCCTTCCAATATGGGATACTGCCGCCCTACCTCAGTTGACATCCAAAGTTATGGAAGCAAGTACTTTCAGCGCAGCAGCAGGCTTCCTTCCACTTGTTCATGTGTTCTCTAGTCCAGCCTCATCCTGCCCCACTGACAGGAAGTTTGCATTGGCGGGGGCAGTACAGGCCGATCTAGAGTATGCACAAGTGGACGAAGACCTGCCACTGTACTTGTGGTCATGGCTGTGGATGAAAATGCAGGTAGAGCAGCAGCAGTGGCACAGGGAATGGAGACATTTAGGATTACTGGAAAGGGTCAGGGGGAGGCAAGAGTGGATGCTGAACTACATGGGGGAAGCCAAGGGGAAATATGGGCACCTGGGGAAGGGACACTTTTGGATCCTGATCCACTTAGTCTCCTAAGTGTTTCCTTACCATTCCCCTAGATATATCCTTGTCCTCAGCTGTTGTGTTATCTGTCTTGACTAGATTGTAAGCTCTGATGAGCAGGGACCTTCTTTTGCATGTGTCTGTACAGAGCTGCATATGCCTTGCAGTGCTATAGATATGATAAGTAGGAGAAAAGGAGATAGGGCAGGGAAGGAGATGTTGGATACCTGGGAAGGAGAAATGAGATGCTGGGGGCATGGATGAGAATAAGCTAGGTAAGGAGGGCACATGGCTGAAAGTTCTCCTAGGGCGTCTGATAGCCTTAGGCTACCTCTGCTCTTAAGCTCCCTGAAGAACCTCTGTATCAGATCAGAGGATGGACCAAAGGCTGTATGCTCAACATTCATTACAATTTACTGTTTTTTGCTCCCATTCTTCTTCATTTCACATTTTTGTTAAAGATGAATCTGATGTAGTATTTAGAAACAAGAGCCTCATTGATCTTATGATATCTGATTTTGTTGTGGATATCCAAACTTTCTGTAGGCTAATCTGGTTCAGAGAAAAGGTAGTAGACTGATCTCTGAACCTGCTTCAGTTTTGTAAAGTTGAGCTGCATTTTCTGCTGTTTAGTAATTGGATTTGGGCAACCTGTTCAAACCTTCAGCCTCGTGCCTTGTCATGCCAGGTCCATAGGCTTCTTCCGTGCCTCCAAGATTTTGATAATTAAGCGCAACAATTACAATCATTTTAATACCACCACTCGGTGGCATACCAAGGGTGGGGGCAGTGGAATGCCACTGCCCCACTCCTACAATGATCCCATAAAAATACATAAAATTTAATTTATTTATTTGGACACTTTTCTATACCGTCCCTTCCAGTGATCGGGGCGGTTTACAATGTAATAAAACATAATACATTGAACATCATGTAACCGGTGAACTATTTCCAATAAACAGTTAAACATAAGAACTATTTGCAATCATGTATCTTTCATATCTATTGTAAGCGCAGAGGTTTCAATAATGGAAAGTGAAGTGAAACATTACTGAGTAGGTGTGAGATTATGGCTGGTTTGGTGTGCAGCAATGTTACATGGTGCAGGGGTCAAGTTGGTAAATGGGACTTGATCAGAAGTGAAATTAGGGTTATGATAATGCTGGTTTGTTTCTAATTATTTTCGGAAAACTTGGAGGTCTTTAATTTCTCTTAGACTTTCCGGGAGGGCATTCTATTCAGCAGGTGCAACACATGAGAACGCACTGTTACTTGTTATTTGATTATTTTTTTGAATAGAGGTAGGGACAAAAGAGTGTTACACTTCTTCCGTCTTCTAGCTCTATTTTCAGGGAAAGCTTGGATCAAAGTTGAAAGATGAGAAGGTGCTATATTGTTGATTAGTTTAAACGTGGTGACTATGGATTTATATTTTATCCTACTGGCAATAGAGAACTACTGGAGGGTGTACAATATAGGAGTGATGTGATTGGATAATTTGGCTTTAACTATTATTTGGGCGATGAGGTTTTAACATGTCTATCCACTTATCCTTTGTCCCTTCCCTCAAGGATCCCTCGTAAGTTCCTGCTTGAGCTCCTGACATTGGTACTGAATAATAGCTTCTTTATGTATCAGCAACAGTACTATCTGCAGTCATTTGGGATAGCTATGGGTGCCACTGTGGCTCCATCTATTGCAACCATATATATGGCCCAATTTGATGAACAATACGTTTATACATCACCGCTATTTTGTCATGTGGCATTTTGGCATCACTTTTTGGATGACATTTTCTTCCTTTGGATGGGCACAGTACAGGATTTGAATATCTTTATAAATTCATTGAACACCTTTGTGCTGAATATTCACTTTACAGCCCATTGGGATCAATTTCAAATTCAATTTTTAGATCTTACTGTACGTCGATCTGAGGATGGGATTTAACTACCCTTTTTCGTAAACCAGTACAACGCAACACATTGCTGAGTTATACCAGCTATCACTCCCCTTCGCTTAAATGGGGGTCTCCTTATGGGCAATTTTTACGAATTAGACGCAATTGTACCACATTACAGGAATTTTACCATCATGCTGATGATTTGCAACATCGATTACTGCGGAGAGGCTATCCATTTTCTCTTATTAAGAAAGCTATAAGAGGGCTCGGTTTTCTCACAGAGAATGGCTTTTCAATTTATCAGGACAATCTCAACGGGAAAGAAGTTCTTCAGATACGGTAACAGGCGTTCTTCCATATGTGTGTGGCGTATCTAGAGTCACCAAGATCTTACATCGATTTTGGCCGATTCTGGGCTTACATTCCTGTTTTTCTAACAAGCGTTTAATGGTTGCCTATTCAAGAGGATCTAATTTGCAAGATATGGTGGTCAATACTGCCCCTTTGGTGGATCGACCTCTCCCCTTCCATCCTGATCCAGGCCATTATGGTTGTGGGCACTGCTATTATTGTGCGTTAGCCATTATGGGACCTTTCTGGATGGACATTCGTACTTCATTGGTATATAAGTCAAAATGGTATACTACATGTGACTCTTCTTTTGTTGTCTATCTAATTCAATGCCCATGTCCTTTATACTATATAGGGCGCACTACACGAAGTATCAGAGTCCGTTTGAGCGAACACGCCTTGCGGTTACGCACGCGAAATCTGGCGGCACCTATGGTGGAGCATTGTGTACAGCAAGCTCATGGCTTTGATCAGCTTAAATGGAGAGTGCTGGATATGATCCCGGAGAACCCTAGGGGGGGGGGGGGGGTGATTGGACTTTGTCACTGCAGAAAATGGATTTGTCATATAGGGTCAGTTGCCCCTGATGGTATGAATATGGAGGTTGAGTGGCATACTATCCTTTGAATTTTTGAGCTCGGTAGGTTCCTGGGGTCCCTTTTCAGTAGGGATACCCTGGTCCTTATACGGGCAAGATAAACGTCATTCATTTCCCTGTCAATGATTGGGCAGTTGTCAGCACTTACGTCATGTGGTGGCCTTTAAAAACAGAAAGACTTTTCTTTCAGTCAGTACAGCTGATTTCACTATGGGTATATTATTTATCCTGATGCAGGGTCATGGAGATCTGACCCGAAACGTGGCACATCGAACCATCTAATGTACTCTGTGGTGTCCAGCTTCGTATAAAGATGTTGATGAAGCAGCTGAAAATATTCTGAAGTTAAGTGTTCTATATTCATTATATTAATAAAAGGAACAATCACAGCGAGGGTGAGGAGTTTCTTCCTTTTTCCCTTTTGATTGAGAGTTCCGACAAAAAGATATGTTGGATTTCTAGTCTTTCTGGATTGGTGCTTCGGGGTTTATATTTGGTTGTTATTTTTTACCCGGAGGTGGGTTTTGTATTGAAGGTCTCTTTTTTTTCGATGACATTTTGAGTCATCTGGAGTATGTTTAAGTTCTTTTCAGTTGTGCCTTGCAGTATGCATTATGCACTAGGTTGTGTGACTGTCAGGATCTATCTATTTGCTTCAAATGCGGATGTTCTTTCCTGCCTAGACTGCCTAATTATCAAGCCAGGCTTCTGAGCAAGTGACTACAAAAATACTCTATTTGCAGTTTGCAACATTCCTGTACATTTTAGATGGTTCATGGAGAGTGCAATTGAGACCCCACCCCCACCCAATCACATCTAACTTCCCCACTCGTTGTACAGGGACATTAGATGGGGGCGGGAAAGGGGCGGATCGGGGGCAGTGTTAGGGTGGGCGGTGGTCAGTCATCGGCCATGGACATACAGGGCTGAATCCAATGTCAGCCCTGTATGTCCAGGGCCGATGGCTTGGACGGGGAACTTATTCCACCTCTGAGATGGAATAAGTTCCCCGATCAGGCAGCGGATGGCAGGCCCGGGGCTGCAAAGCGGCGGAAGGGGGCAGAGAGCATTCTCCACAGTCCGACCCTGGCCTTGGGAGGCCTGATCAGGGGTTGGGCTGTGGGGAAAGCAGTTCAGGAGCCAGTGGCTAGGGATCACGGCTTTACAATGGAGCTGTGATGCCATGGCAACTGGACACCGTGGTACTGCGACTCCATTGTAAAGCCCAGACTGAAATAGTCGGGCAAGGCCTGTACATGCAGGCCAGGCTGAATCATGGTCCTGGCCTGCATGTACAGGCCTGTTCACGATTCTGATCCCGTGGGGCTAGACATGCCCCGCGGGATAAAAATTGTGACTTTCTCTGTGCGCCGGTTCCGACCGGGCGAACAGAGGGCCTGTACACCTATATGAATGGGGAATACACATGTAGATTTTTGACCCACAAAGGTCATGCCCAAACATTCCTGACATGCACCCTTACTATTTCTACATATTAGTGGCATCCATGTATAAATTTAAAGTCAGAAATCCTCATAATGTGTCAGCTTATGTATGTAATGTTTAAATGCAATAATGCAATGCAATGTGTGCCTTTGAGTCAATGCAGACTCATTTAAATGCATCAAGAACTTTTTATAATTTAGGTCAATATTTAACTCAAAGTGCTGTTTATTAAGAGTAATCACTGTTCATATCTTCAAGATTTTTTTTTGCTAGGGTTGAAATGCTATTCATTTTACTGTTAATCATTACTGGAAATAAATATGTAATGTTAGCCTTTCCTACACTTAAGAAAATAAATTAATTGACCTGCATATTTTTCCTTGTAGAGTAATATATAAATGCTCCATGTGTGACACAGTGTTTACTTTACAACCCTTGCTATATCGCCACTTCGATCAACATATTGAAAACCAGAAGGTGTCTGTTTTCAAGTGTCCAGATTGTTCTCTTTTATATGCACAGAAGCAGCTGATGATGGATCATATCAAGGTGTGTTAAACTTTTTCTCATTCAAAATCCTAAAATTATTCTAGAAAAGACTGGGAGGAGTGTATGAGATTGTGATAGAATAGAGGAGGCTGAGAGAAAGGGAAAGATAGTAGCAGAGTGGTAGACTCATATCACATAGGATGACTGAGGAGGTATGTAATTTTTACAAAATCATTCCATCATATATGTGACCCACATGCACATAAATGAACTCTTAAAATACGGACCAGTGTAAAAGCTCATGCTTTGGCATCAAGGCACACACTTTGCCAGTGGGCATGCACATGGGCATGCAAAAATGATAAAATGCTAGAATATGTTAGGCCACTTACTGTAGGTATTTTCTAAAGACAACTTACACCTGCTTGTCTACTAATGCCTACTTTTCTTTATAAAATAAGCATCACATAGGTGCCTTAGAATGCTCTTTAACTAAGCATCACCTTATAAAATGATTCTTTGTATGACAGCAAAAGAGAGACACACAGACTTTAACATATAGACGGCATGCAGACTTTGACAGAAGTCAAACAGAAACAAAAGCATAGGACCAAGAAAAACAGTGGTTGAAAAAGACATTTAATAAAAAGTGAAAATATGTATGCAAACTGTTAGATGTATGATTTGGGTATGATATATTCTTCAGATTCTTAAATCAATCTTTTTAGCTTTTGGCCAGAAGAATTTCTTCAATAGGAAAACATGGGGCTAGCCAGAAACATTTTGAAGGTAAATATTCAGCAACTGGTCAACCATATAACTTTAAATGGATAACTTACCCATTTAATGATATATTTATATTCAAAGGCAGTAAATGGATAAGTGCCACCACTGAAAATACATGGATAAATTATCTGTTTTAAGTTCTACTTAGGGGTCTTTCACTAAAGTGCACTAAACATTTAATGTGCGTTTTCACGCAGCATAACTGTGTGCTTGGGTGTGTGCTTGGGTGTGTGCTAACTGTTACTGGGAATGTGGGGAATGACTATTATCGCACGCTAATTTGCATGCAGACTACCACTCACGTGTTAGGATGCTGAATGGGTAGGGTAGGAGCTGAAGGCGGGCATAGAGAGCACATTGCAGTTAGCACGAGGGTACATATAACAAGCTGTAAATGTTGTCATTAGTGCAGGTGTAGCTAACGCCACGGTGATAGGGAAGTGAAGTACATCCACTGTACTTGTGCCATGCATTAGGGTACTGTCAGACGGCTGCCTAGGGTGAGAACTTACACAATCTTGACGATGCATATATTCATATGATTCTTGCAAGGTATTGTGGGTATTGTAGTTCATTCACTCCCAAACACAGCTGATGACAATAATTTGAGTTGTGAAACCAAGTGGTAAGATCAATAAAATACTTCTTTTATTGATGGGGTTTAATTCACCCAGCACATGTATGCTTGATAGCACTATAAATGAGGTTACTTGCTTGCAGTGTTTAAAATGGATAACAAAAAGTCACAAAGTAAACCAGAAAACAACCTTCAGCTTGTCAGGCAATTAGCTAATGTTTTCTTAGCAAATAATTACCAAATACAAAGGCACAAAGTAAAGAATAAACTTTGCTGGTTAGGTTAACTTCTGCTTATTTTCCACGCCGATCTCAGCAGTGATTCTCCCTTGCTCACACACACAATCAGGGGCAGCCCTAATTATTTATTTATTTATTTTATTTTATTTATTTAACAGTTCTTCTATACCGCTCTATTTTAGATCAGAGCGGTTTACATTTAACATCAACTATACAACACAAGGAACTTTGAGTTGTATTTACAATAAACAGGGAGATCAACTTGGAAGTAACTGGGGGAAACTATGTACAATTCTTAACTCTATACATTGTATCACACTGGTACCTGATTTCAGGCAGAACATATCTACATCTTATTTACACTGGGGTACATTCTGAGCGATCAGTTGATTATCCTTTTTCATGCTGAGTCTGATTGTTTACTTGTAATGAGAGATTGTCTGGGGGGCCATATGTATGGTTACTAAGGCTAGATTCAGGGTAGTATGTAGTGAACAGGTGCTGCTTTATTGCCTTCCTGAAGTGGGTTAGGTAAGTGATATTTCGAATATAGGTAGGGAGAGCATTCCATGCTCTGGGAGCGTAAATCGTAAAGGCCCTATTTGTTGTTGTTCTTGTGCATTTTGTCATTACTTTTGGGACCTCTAGGGTGTTTTGCATCATGGTTCTTCTGTTTCTGTTCTGTGGTACTTTATGTATCATCTTGCTGAGGGCTGTGGGGGTCAGAGTGTTTGAGGCTTTGAAAGTTAAGGTTAGAACTTTGTGGAGGGTTCTTGCTTGAACCGGTAACCAATGGAGGTTCATCAGTACTGGCGTTATGTGCTCTCTCCGTGAAGCCCTGTTAGTACTCTTGCAGCAGTGTTCATTGCAAGCTGGAGAGGAGCTAACGTTGCTTGAGGGAGACCGTGTAGAATTACGTTGGCATAGTCGAAATGAGGTAATATTAATGCCTGATAGATCGATCGGTAGTCGCTGAAGTCGAGTAGCGGTCGGAGATGTTTTAAGGTCTTTATTTTCATGTATACTGTTTTTACTGTGTTTTTTATGTGAGTTTTCAGATCCAGGTGTTGATCCAGTGTAACGCCAAGGTAGCGGATTGTGGGTTTGGTTTTCAGTTCTGTGTTGCCGATTTTTAAAGAGAGTGGAGGGGTGAAGTCCTGGTTCCTTGAGATGAAAAGGACATCTGTTTTACTGTAGTTGATTCTCATGTTTTGTGTGCTGAACCATTCTGCTACTGCCTCAAAACATCTTGTTAGAGGGGAGAGGTCCGGTTACTATCAGGTCCAGGTTACTATCAATGGACCAGCTGAAAGCCTTTAGCTGGCTGGCTGCTACTGTGTGAGCCCAAATCCTGCTTTAAGAGCTGTTTGCAGTGGAAATAAAGAACAAAGTTAGGTTTCTTTGTGATGGCTGATGTGTTTGCTCATAGAAAACTAGCAATAGCATTTAGATAAAGAACAGTCCATGTAAATAGTTTCATCTGCTGTATTTCCCCCTGCATCAACAATCATAGGGTCAATATCATACATTGGCACAGATGAGTCTTTCATTAAGGCACTATCATGAGAATGCTTATTCCCTTGCTGCCATTCTCTATTATAGATAGGGTCTGGATCAGTGTTCATACCTGAGCCTCTCCTGCTATCATTATTCCTCTCTGTATAGCCTGGCCAATATGTAATCCAATTCTGATGTCCAGCCTTCCAATCTTGATCCCTGGACACTGGATCTTCTCTCACATACCTTCTGGCCTTGGTCTGAAAGTCCCTTCCACATGCAGTCTTCTCTCTTCCAGGTAGCCACTGGTGATTCCTATCTCTGCCAATCCATTCCTCTGGCTGAATCCAGTCCAATGGACTCTGCTGGCATTTGGAATACATCCCAGTATGGGTACTGCCTTGGAATCTCCCAGACCTTCCAATGGGCTTTCTTCTCTTCCTTCCAGAGAGTTTCCTTCTCTCTCTATCTGCTTGGCTTTTGCTGAAGCTGTTCTTCAAACTCTCCTTGAAGCCAGGCTGGAGCTTGTAGTAACTGTTATCTGAAGAATAATCTCTATTCTTATTCTTTCCTAATGTGTGCTGCTCCCTAACACAGTGCAGCTGTCTTGAATCAGGCCCTGCCCTTTGAGATGAGTGCTTAGGGATTACCTCATAGCTCTCTTGATTGCACACACATTTCCTCACTTCAGCCCCTCTCATGGCTGCTGGAAACCTGGTGCATTCTGGGACTGGTAGTCTTTTATGTGAAAACTCTGTTTTCTTGCTTCTACCAGAACTGACAGGTTGCTTGTTCAGAGTCACATCATCTTTTCTATAGCTCCTACCTGAGCTATGATAAGCTTCCTTATCACAGTACACATTTCTGTATTAACTGCCAGCAACATGTTGGTCCCGTCCCTGACTGCAGACGCTTTGCGCTAATCATGCATTAAACACAAAAACCTTATGCACGTTAGTAAAAAGGTCCTTTAGCATTTGTGTGTTAGTGCATGGATGTTTAATTTATACAGAGGGTGACTGAATTTCACCACTCTAAATCCAAGTTTGGCCTCTGCCTCCTGTCTGCCTCAGATCGTGCCCCAGCTGAGATGCATCAATTCTGACCATTCAGCAACTCAAACAGCTAGAAGTTATGCATTATCCATGACCTGAAATCAAAGTTAAACCACTTATTTCATCAGCACCTGCTGTTGACCACTTAAATGGTTTTGAATATTGGCCTTGTGATTTCTTAAGAACTTGAGACATGCCATGCTGGGTCAGACCAAAGTTCCAGCAGTAGCCAATCCAGGTCAAAAGCATCCAGCAAAATCCTAAAGAATCAGTCCTTTCTGTGTTACTTATACTCGGGGATCAGCAATAGCTTTCCAAGACTACCTGCTAATAATGGTTTGCCCTTTCCTCCAGGAACTGTTTTTAAACTCAGTTATGATATCTGCTTTCACCACATCTTCCATCAACAAATCTTCCAGCTTAATTGTACATTGGATAAAAAAGTGTTTCCTCTGATTAGTTTTTTTTAAAGGTACTACCTATTAGCTGCCTGTATGTCCCCTAGTCTTAATACTGTTTGAAAAAGTAAACATTCCCTTTTCAACTGTGTCCCCATTCATGACTTTAAAAACCTCTATCATGTCTCTTCTCAGTGATCTCTTCTCCTAGCTGAAGAGACTTATCCTCTTTAGCCATTCAGTTCATCCTGGCATCAACTAACAGAGTGTGCATGCTTGGGAAATTTTCATGAATCGCCATTTGGGCACTTTGGTTTCATCACTTGAGCACACCCAGATATACTGGAGCCAATCTGGGAGGGGGAAGTGGTGAAGGAGCGATCACTAACAGCCATCACAAGGCCACACAGCCAGAGAAATGTGTCTGTCTGACTTGTGCAAATCCCATGGCTGAAGATGTCACAGCAGAGCTACAACACATACAATGAACAAGGGAATGATAAGCAATTGGGCTCTGATTTCCAGAGGATTAAGGAGTGTTGGTGTGGGTTTTAGAATTCTAAGGGAGAAACAGGCAGTGGTAGTGGAAGAATTGCAAAAAAAACCCCTCCAAAAAAAACATTACCAGGTTTGCTAGCAGCACTGAAGTTATTGCTGTAGGATTGTTTTTTGGGGCAGAGGAAAACTTAAGCTGAGAAAACACAATGAATTTCAAGACAGATTTGTGCCTGCAGTCTCTTTGCTTTGCTATATCAAAGCACAGAAAAGAGATTCAAGTGTATTTCTTTTTATTTCTGTAGAAGTTTTTTTTGCTTTCATTTCTATAAGCAAACTTGGTCATACTAGGGGCTTCAAAAGGTAGTGCCTTTGCACTTCAAGATAATGCTGAGTGAATACAGAAGTTACTATATGAAAATGTATTCCACTGCAGAAGCATAAGAAACAGTGCATTGAGTACAACACTATTTCCATATCCATTTACCATATCTGTTCCTTTCCATTGTTCACAGAACAGTAAATTTTGAAGCTAAAAGAGAAAAATTTAAAACTAAAAATTGCAGTGCAGGTTAGTCCCTGGGAATCCACCAGTGTCATTGGAGCCTTATAGCTGCAAGTGCAGTACAGCCTGGTGGGCAGGGTACTAACATATCCCCTCTCCTCCCAGTCCTTTCAAGAGTGTCAGTATAGGCATGCAGCCTCAGTGGGCAGGCCCTGCAGGGCAGAACACAGGCATATCAGAATGCTTGAGAAGGGTACTTCTGAAAAATGTAATGGTTGTAGAAAGAAAGAAGAGAGGGAAGGCAAGAGCAGTATCGGTATGGGTGTGCAGAAAGAGATAGGGCGATCCCAAGGTATAGTTATGGCAGGCCTTGACAAATTTTGTGTGGATTTAGGAGCCAGGCCATAATCTTAGGAGCCAGTGCTTGTGACCTTCTCATGCCCCCATACCACCCCTAGTTGTTTCTCGCACTGGTCTCATGTTCTCAAGTCTCAAGAGACCAGCACCAGAATTCTGCACCTCATGTCATCTTTAGATAACAAAGGTTATAGCTTCAGATAGCATGTGTCTTTATGGGTATGTAGTGCAATGGTGGTGTGCCTGTCTGTGCATGGGATGTGGTGGTAGGTGCCTTTGTGTGAGTGTGGGGTGTAGGGCTGCAATGAAGGCGTGTGTGTGCTGCAGAGCTGGGGAGCCTATGTGTGTGATGTGCAGAGGTCGGGTGCTCATGTCTGTGTGTGTGAGTGTGTATGTGTGCAGTGTGGAAGTGAGGTACCTATATGTGTGCATGTCTGTCCTAAAAAGGTGGGGTGCCTGTGTGTGAGTGTGTGGAGTGTGGTGCTTATGTGTGTGTTCTGGGGGGAGAGGAATGCACCTTTTGACAAATACTCATTGTGGCCTTTTGTCCCCATGATTTCATCTCTTTAACATCCAACACCTTGCGCTCTTCATTCTCCCTCAAAGCCCTCTCCACTCTGTTCCCCTTCCACGCTCTCCCCTTCTCTCCCTAGCGCACTTATCCCCCTGCCCTACATTCCCCTATCCTCTTTCCTTTGTTTTTTTTTTCTTTTTGTTGCTAGCCCTTTAAATTTTTGCAGTATTATCCCCCTCCATCTCCTCTAACCCTTTTTTTTTTTCATTTCTGCCCCATCAGCTGGCAGGCAGAAGAGAAGAGATTAACTGCTATCACAGCCCCAATGCAAGCTGGCTGCCCATGGGGATCCAATCTCTCATGGGCAGACAGCTTGATTTTACAAGGAGATTAGAAAGAGATATTTGTGAATACTGGTAGCTCAAGTTGGTTATCACAATTGTTTTCCGAGCTTGATAGTTTGATTGCAGACATTTTGTCACCATTCAAGGGGACATCATCAGTGCGGGGTTCCAGATGGTAATGTGCTTGAATGCTTGCTTTTGTACTTATATTGGGGTTGGTGGTGGCTTAGCTCTTTGGTTCATAGGGATTGATTGGTTGGTCTCCCTGAGGGTTGCTGGGGTGTGATTGTTGTTTTTAGGCCTTATTGGTGATAACTCAGCTCTTTGGTCCACAGGGATTGGTTGGTTGGTTGGTTTCCAGAGTGTTGCTGGGGTATGTATGTTGTTCCTGGGTGTTTGTGGTGCTTCAGCTCTTTGGTCCATAGGGATTGGTAGATCAGGTCTATCTCAATATGTCTGTTTATTGATTTTGTGGTGGAAAACCAGGCTTCCAGAAATTGTCTTTTTGTTTGTGCTCGTGCTATGATTTTGGTTGTATTCCAGTTGAATTTGTCCTTCTGTGTCTTCATGGATTGAGACCAGGGAGATTGGGTCATGTCTTCTGCTGGCTAGTTGGCATTCATGTAGCCTGGTAGATAGTTTTCTTCCTCTTTGGCCAATTTAGTTTTGTCACAGTCACCACATAGAATTTTGAACATGACATTTGTCCTCTCATCTTTCTCTGATTGTCCTTTCGGTTTTGACAGGATTCTTCTCAGGGTCAGAGTTGGTTTATGGGCTATTGTAATGCCATGGCCTCTTAGTAGTCTTGCAATCATAATGTATGTGTTCTGGATGTAAGGGAGGGTGAATCGTTGTGGTGCACTTTCGGTCTGGATGTTGGGGCTTTTTGGCTGAAGGCATCTGCGGATGAAGTTCCGTGGGTATTTGTTCCTTGCTAACACCTTGTATAGGTGTTTCTCTTCTTCTGTTTTAGCTTCTGTCATGTTGCAGTGGGATTCTACTCTTCTGAATAGTGTTTTTATGCAGCTTTGTTTATGGCACTTTGGGTGGTTGCTGTAGAAGTTCAGGATTTGGTCCTTGTGTGTTGCTTTCCTATAGACTGATGTATGGAATTCACTGGTTTTGGTTCTTGTGACAAGAACATCCAGGAATGGGAGTTCATTGTTCTTGGCCATTTCCTTTGTGAACTGGATATCCTTGAAGACGTTGAGTTTGGAATGTTTCTTCAGTTTGGATGCATTTATTATGGTGAAGGTGTCATCAATATACCATCCCCGCAATTTTGGGTTTACTCGTCGGAGTACAATGCTTTCGAGTTTTTGCATCACAATCTCAGCAACTAGGCCAGATATGGGGGATCCCATTGGTGATCCTTTTAGTTGTTCATAGATTTATCCATCAAATTTGAAGTAAGTTGATAGGCACAGTTAGAGGAGTTCACATATGCTTTGTGTTGTGAGCGACCCTGTTCGCATCATTTGGTCATTGAATAGGTCTGCGATTTTACTGACTGCCAGTTTTTGGTCAATGTGATGTCGAACGATACCATGTCTTCATCTTCATTGATCCGATGGGTTTTTAATTGGTTCAGAAACTGTTGGACATTGTTTATAGAGTGTCAGGTGTTTGAGGCGTCTCCACATGTCTTGGGAGTGAGACAATTGGCCGGAGGGGTGCACCTTCTTTGTGCACTTTTGGAAGTCCATAGAACTATGCAATGTTGATAAACAGACATATTGACATAGGGATATTGACACAGAGCAGACTAGGGAGTCTGTGAGAGAAGTAGAAGATGAAGACAAATCAGCCTTGCAGTAGGCACATTGTATTCTCTGTGAAAAGTGTCTGGAGATAGTTTTGGCAGATACAGTACCTGAAGGATCCACTGAGCATTAACAGTAAATTTGAGAGATTAAGATCATATTCCACATACCCTGGCTTAGAGGTGAGATTCACGACTGCCATGGTATGCGCAAAACTAACCCATTTGGAGAAACTACCCCATATGTTTTATATCTGGATCATCAGATATTGAAAGTGTACTAGCTGAAGAGACTGTTTGAAGAAGTTGTTAGTGTGCCAATTGGTGAAGAGATAGAAAGTGATTCTGGCAGTGCCAAGACCAAATGCACCACATAGGTAAAGGAGACAGTGGAGAGTGGAAAGGATGTCGCTAGCCGTTTACCCTCTCCTCTTCCCCCAGCTATGGATCAAACAGTAGCACCAAGAGCAGCAGCCCCCCTCCCCAGGAAGTACAGGGTAAGTCGTTAAAAACCTCACACATATGGAAGTATTTTAAAGTGCTTGACAATCTACGGACGGGGTCTCAAACACGCGGCCTGCGGGCCGCATGTGGCCCGCGAGAAAACTTTGTGCGGCCCGCGATGCAGGGAAACAAAAAAAAAAACCCTGGCTTTTGCTGCTGCCGCTGCCGCCGTGGCAGCGGCAGAATCAACTGTCAATTTAAAAAAAAAAACTGGCTTCAGAAGGGGCTGCGGGACAGCAGCAGAATCAGCTGTCCCGCAGCCCCTTCCCCTCTGTCCGGAAGAGCCCTGAGTCTGCTCCATCAGCGGCGGGCTTTTCAAGCCGCAAAGAGAGTATTTCCCTCTCGCGCGGCTTGAACATGTGCATCATTAACGTCTGTGCTTTGTATGGTAATATTATGCAAATATTTATGCAAATGTGGCCCCGCGTCTTATGCGGCCCGCGGGTTACTTTACAAGTCCTCATTTGGCCCTCAAAGCAATTTGAGTTTGAGACCCCTGATCTACGGTATGCAGAATGCAATCACTATAGGCAGAGAGAAGATCATTTTACAAATATGGCATACTGTATCATTAGGAAAAACAACACCCATTTCAGCTTGGTCCAAAGGAAATATCTGATCATAGGCTGGGGAATCCATCCAGGAGTGGAAATAGCAATGGTGGGAAAGGTACAGGAAAAACAAAAGTCTTTCCACCTGTCAGATGGCATGGCATCAGGCCCAGTGCACATTGAAGTAAGCATATTGGAAGATATGAGTTGGCGTTAGCACTGTCTCGAGGCAAGTGGCAGACAGCATCGAGGGTAGCAACTTGGTAAACATAGTAAGATAGTATATGACAGCAGATAAAGACCAGTATGTTCCATCTAGTCTGCCCAGCAAGGCAGCAAGAGTAGGTACGCTTGCCGCTTCGTGCAGGTCACCTCTCCCCATGCCTTTGTTTAGGGGTGTACCCACCGCTCCATGTAGGTCACCCCTATTTGTTCAAGTATAAGAGAGAGTTATGTTTATTTTGATTTTATCCTTTTGCTGTAAAGGGATCCACTGTGTCTGTCCCATGCCATTTTGAATTCTGTCACTGTGTTTGCCCCCACTACTTTCATCGGGAGGGCATTCCAAGCATCCACCATCCTTTCAGTGAAAAAGTATTTACTGACATTGCCTTTCAGTTTACCCCCTTGCAGCTTCATGTTATGCCCTCTAATTTTACAGCTCCCCCATCTTTGGAAGAGGTTTGTTTGTCCATTAATACTCTTTAAGTATCTAAAGGTCTGAATCATATCTCCCCTGTCCCTCCTCTCCTCCAGAGTGTACTGTACATATTTAGGTATTCAGGTTTCTTCTCATAAGTCTTCTGACGCAGGCTCCAAATAATTTTTGTTGCCTTCCTCTGAACCGCTTCCAGCCTTTTTTTATCCTTTTGCGAAATACAGTCTCCAAAACTGAACACAATATTCCAAGTGAGGCCTCACCAGTGACTTGTACAGTGGCATTAGTACCTCTTCCTTTCTGCTGGTAATTCCTCTCTGTATGCAACCCAACATCCTTCTGGCTTTTGCCACCGCCTTGTCACACTGTTTCTCGACCTTGAGATCATCAGAAACAATCACACCGAGGTCTTTCTCTTGCCCCCTATCGCATACAGTTCCCTTGGATTTTTGCTTCCCAAGTGCATTACACTGCATTTATTTACATTAAAACTTAACTGCCAAGCATCAGACCATTCTTCAAGCTTTTGTAGATCTTTCCTTATGTTCCCCACTCCCTGAAGGGAGTCCACTCTGTTGCAAATGTTGGTGTCATCTGTAAAAAGACAGACTTTTCCATTCAGCCCTTCAGTAATATCACTCATGAATATATTGAACAGTACTGGTCACAAAACCGAACCTTGGGGCACACCGCTAATCACCATCCTTTCATCCAAATGAGTTCCATTTACCATTACCCTCTGTTGTCTGTCTGTCAACCAATTTCCGATCCAGTTTACCATCTTGGAACCCATCCCCAAACTGTTGAGTTTATTGATAAGCCTCCTATGAGTAACAGTATCAAAGGTTTTGCTGAAATCTAGGTAGATCGCATCCATCGCATGACCTTGATCTAGTTCTCTAGTCATCCATTCAAAGAACTCAATCAGATTTGTTTGGCAAGATAGTCCTTTGGTAAAACCATGTTGCCTTGGATCATGCAACCTGTTGGTTTTCGAGGAAGTCCACTATTCATTCTTTCAGGAGCGCCTCCATTACTTTTCCCGTCACAGAGGTATGGCTTACTAACCTGTAGTTTGTCACTTCTTCCCTATTACCACTTTTGTGGAGAGGTACCACATCAGCCCTTCTCCAGTCCAGTGGAACTTCTCTTATCTCCAAGTATCTATTAAAAACATCTTTTAAAGGCCCTGTAAGAACTTCTCTGAACTCTTTCAGTATCCTGGGGTGTATCCCATCTGGTGCCATAGACTTGTCCACTTTCAGTTTTGCAAGCTGTTCTAACACATCATCTTTTGTGAATGATGTGGTATCTAATCCATTCCCATTTGTATATTTGTCAATCATAGGTGGTCCTTCTCCAGGATTTTCTCTAGTGAAAACAGAGCAGAAGTATTTGTTTAGCATTGAAAAAGCCAAAACGCAGGAGGAGGTATCCGCAAGGGCAAGCCAAACCAGAAGCGGAAACCAAGGACTAGGCCTACACACAAGTATGGTAATATGCAAAACACTTTATTGAAGGACCCAACTAAAACGTTTCAGCCTGAGGCCTTCTTCAGGGGTCTAAAAACAAAATAAAATAAAACATACATATTAAAACATATACAATTGTTTACCACACAGTAAATCATGTAGGGAGCATAAGATCTCTTAAGTATACAGATTAAAAAGACACATCCAGAGATAAAAAATAAAAACAGATAGTTGAAACAAAGAAAAAATTGCCTTTTTTAAAAGGAAATTGCATAAAAGTGCGCAGCTAGTTACAATTTACATATAATAAGAAAATTTGACATAACAGAACATAATAAAAAATACATTACCACAAGGTGTAGCAACAACACATAAAAAAGCTGAAAGCTCTCCTCAATCTGTGTGAATTGGAGAAAAGAATAATAATGTTAAAACTTATTGTTATGCCGATGGAAATAATAAGCTGAATACAATGCAAAATGCAATTAGATCTGATAAACTAATTTGCTGCACGCAACTAAAAACTATAGTCTGATTTGGCATAGCCATATTTGAACTCGTCAGGTAATGCACAAACGTGAATAAAAAAACATAAGGGGACAGACCTAAAGATCTTAATATGTATATGTTAGAGGAAAGGTGGGATAGAGGAGATATGATAGAGACATTTAAATACCCATGTGGCATAAATGCACAAGAGGAGAGCCTCTTTCAATTGAATACAAGCTCTACTACAAGGGGACATAGGATAAGGGTGAAAGGGAATGGACTCAGGAGTAATATATGGAAATATTTCTTTATGGAAAGAGTGGTAGATTCGTGGAATAGTCTCCCAGTGGAGGTAGTAGAGATAAGGACAGTATCTGAATTCAAGAAAGCATGGGACAAATACGGAAGATCTCTAAAGGAAAAAAGAGGACTGTTGTAGTTTAGAATGAAGACCACTAGCCATTTTAGTAGCCACCCTCTGCAATGACTCCATCCTGTTTATATCTTTTTGAAGGTGTGGTCTGCAGACTTGCACACAGTACTCCAAATGAGGTCCCACCAGAGACTGTTGAACAACCAGGGATAGAGATCAAAGCCAATTCTTTATTTTGGAAATCAGCAGCTGTTTTTGTTTTAGTGGGGCACGGTGCCCACCTTACTGCAGAATCTAATAATTGCTTATGTCTTGGAACTGTCTTATCTGACTGCCCCTACTGCTTTTTTGTTGTTGGAAGAGGAAAGGTTAGGCTGTGGGAGAAGCACAGATTGCATTTGCAGCCTATTATATCCCTGTTTGATATCTTTTGTCCCTCTCAGCTTTATTGCTTCATGTCTTTTGTCCTTCTCTGTTTTACTATTGATTTGAAAGGTAGATTGTAATAGTTTGTTGTAAGCCATGTGTTGTTCGGGTATTATAAGGCGGTTAATCAAATACAAGTTAAATATTAAATAAATGTGCCCATCATCTGAAGCAGCTCAGCTAGAGACTTGAGGTGAATATTAAATAAGATAGTTGATGCTATGGATCCTTGTGGTACTCCGCACTTCACCACCCCAATTCATGATGTGGTGTTATTGAACAGAATTCATCGTTGTCTGTCTGACAGATAGGATATGAACCATATACAGTAGATACTATGCCATCAATGCCTATTTCCACCAGCCAGGCAAGCACAATATTGTTGTCCATAGTGTCAAAGGCTGCTGAGAAATCAAGCAGCACTAGTGTCATGGTGAATCCCCCATCATGGCTTCTATGGAGATTATCAAGCAGGGGTACAAGAACTGTCTCTGTTCCATACCCAGGTCTGAAGCCAGATTGACATAGGTCTTGCCAGTTTCTTTCTTTTAGCCATTCATTCAGTTGAACACAGACTGTCTGGTCTATACGTTTTCCCAGAAAATGAATGTTTGATACTGGTCAGTAGTTTTTGGACTTGTCCTGGTTGAGAGAATTCATTTTCAGTGCTGTTGGCAGCTGCCCTTTCACAAGAGTTCACAATTTTTTCTGGCCCCTTCTATCTATGTAAATAAATAAATAAATAAATAAATCTGTACTATCTTTGTTGGGTACAAGTCAAGGAACAGATCCTCAGGTGTAAACCTTTTGAGAATTGTTTCAAGAGTCTCCTCCATTACCTGGTTGAATGAGTCCCAGATGACTGTGCATGGGGGTGATAAGGAAAGCGTTTTCTTCTTTAGCTGGTTGTAAGCTCAGTAGAATTTTCTGTGGATATCTTTAATTCTTTAGGCAATATATACTACAAAACCATCGATTTTCAGTTGTAACTGGGAAGGTCAAGGAGTCAGAACAGTAATTGCCAATTTCTAATCATAGAAAGAAGTAGAGTAATTAAGAGAAGTAAAGACCCTCTTCATTTCCTAAACTGTTATAGTACAAAACTAATTAAAACCATGGTAAGGGCTAGATGGATTTATTTATATAGTTTCAGTATTTGTTACACTTTCTATCAAAAATATTCCATTAAAGCGGTTTACAGACCAAAATGTAAAACCAGAATTTTAAAAAAAATATATAACATGATGTAACGATATTTGTACATTTCTTTTATATAATTGGAAAAATTCTAAAAATGAGAGAAAATTGTTACAGTAGGGAGCGGAATGTGTAGCACAACAGAAGATACCTTAGACTCCTGAAATATGGTCCATAACTGGGGCAAGGCAGAGACAAAATATGAGTGAGTCTGACCAGGAGGAAATGACTGTTCAAATAGCCATGTTTCAAGATCGGTTTTAAATTTTGATAGCAAGTGTTTGAGCCATAGATATTCAGGTTAGGAGTTCCAAAGAAAAGGGGCAAGATAGGCGAAACAAGCTTTACACAGAGACTCCAGGAAAATAACCCTATAGGAGGGAATAAAAAACATATTTGCCTGAGCAGATCTCAGTGTATATGTGGGAATGTATGGAATTAAGTGAGAGTCAAGAATTAATGGAAAGCCAGAGTGTAACACCCTGTGTGTTGTGACGCCCCCACTTGTCTAGGCGGTTGCCTATAGGCAGGGGTGTACCTCCTAATGTCCCTTTTAGTATGGATTCCCAGAGCTGAGGCTTCTGGGGCTTGTAGTTGTATGAAATGATGAGTAGGCCGAGGGTTTGAAGGCAAAACAAAAGGGAAATTTATTTTTTTCTTCCTTTGCACCAAAAACACATATTAACAAAATTAGGATACTTCTCCCACAAAAGAAAAAGAATTTCAGATCCAGAACTTCACAGTGACAAAAGTTGCAATTGCTTCTTCAGCTGTTACATAATGCAGCTTGATAGTTCCTTTACTTCTGGCTTAAACAACTGCTTTTCCAAACGGTGCAATATTCAAATTAAAGCTTCTTTTACTTCTGGCTGCTGTCCACACAGATAGTTCTTTCTTAAACATTCAAATCAAGCCTTTTAATATTTTATAGCTGCTTTAAAACACCAGCAACTTCATTTCAAACATGTTCAGCACTCTAGGCACAAGACATAGTGGTATAATAGCTTCTGGGTCTTTCCACATTTAAACCCTACAGCTTCTTCATTTTGTCTTTATACAAAAAGAGCAATCCATTTGAGATTCTGTAGAGGCATTATCAGAATCATAATTATCTATCTGCATGCCCTCATAATCAGGATCGGTTGTCTCCTGACTGGAATCAGCTTGTGGGAACGTAGGCTTAATTTCTTCTAACAATTTTAAAACCTTTTCCCAGTGAGACCTCTCTCTGGGTTCAGGGGTTTTTGATGGGCAGTGGAGATCCTTATCTTTCAATAAACTGTTCAAGGCTTCTAATGGGCTCACCTTCTTTCTAGCAACAGTTCTTTTTACAGGCCTTTCCAGAAATGAAACTCTTCCCACAGGCTCCTGCTAGACTGTTCCCATACCTTGCTTATAGTCTGCAGCTTCCTCAAGGCAAACACTCCTGTATCCAGAGCCAGCTGTAATTCCTCTACAATACGGGCTTCCTTCAGGGCTGTAGTTTCCTGTGTTTTGGCTGCATTGGGAATCCCTTCTGAGGCTGTCTTTGGAGCATCTCTCTCTCTCAGCTTCCCTGAAAGATTCCTTTCCTTCTGGTTCCCTCGTGATCTCCTCGCCTTCCGTTTCCCTGGTGGTCTCTTCACCTTCCGTTTCCCTGGTGGTCTCTTTGCCTTCCATTTCCCTGGTTGTCTCCCTTCTTCTTGTTCCCTGAGGTTTAAATGAGTGGGGCTGCCCTACAGCCTCGAACTCCTCCCCCAGGTGCTTCTCATTACCTCTCTTGGTTGCCTTGGAGTTTGGGCATGATCTGAGCTCAGCAGCCCCGTGTGTGTTTTTTTTTTCACTTTGGCTGTACTTTGAAAGTCAGTGCTCTCTGAGCTATCCCTTTGCTTGAAGGTAAATGTTTGTCTTTTATCTATTTCCATGGGCTCTAATACAGTTTCGCCACCACACATCCCCCCCCCCCTTAAGATATTACGGGCTGGCGTATTAACCCCCGCACAGCCCGTAATTCTTGCTAGGGTGTAATGATCTACCTGACAGTTATCCGGACTACCCTCTTTTGCAGCCAAACGAGCCAATGCTATCCGCTCGTGCCAGGGTCACAAAACATTAATATGGTAAATCTGCTGTCTCCCTCTTCTATTCTTTACAGAGTACGATACCGGACCCACCTGCCTTATTACCCTATAAGGCCCCTTCCACTTACTTTCGAATTTGGGACCAGGTCCAGCCACCATGACAATGACCTTTTCGCCTACCTCTAGCTGGTGAGGCTGTGCACGGTAGTCATAGTAAGTTTTCTGGCCGGTCTGGCTAGCTTTTACATTCTTTTCTGCCACTTGGGACGTATGGCGTAAGCGTCCTTTTAAATCCCTTAAGAATTGAGGTATCCCTATCTCTTCTATGGCTGGTTCCACCCACTGTTTGCGCAATATGTCTAGTATACCCCATGGAGCCCGTCCATACATTAACTCGTATGGGGAAATGCCCATGGACGTTTGCTTCCGCTCCCTACATGCATATAATACGAAGGGGAGCATTGTATCCCAGTCTGTCATGTCACCCTCGAGGCTTCTCTTTAACATTTTCTCTAGGGTTTGGTTCTGACTTTCAGTGAGGCCATTTGATTGGGGATGATATGCGGCTGTTCTGACATGACGGATGCCAAAGGCGTCCCAAAGTTGGGCAAGGTAGCGGGACCATAAAATTACTACCCTTATCAGTTAGGACTTCTCGGGGAAACCCCACCTCAAAGAATAACTTCACTATTTCTGAAGCTATCGTTCTGGCCGATATATTACGAAGGGGAATTGCCCAGGGGAATTGGGTGGCCTGGTCCATAATGACTAAGATATACTGGAACCCTCAGGATGTTCTTGTTAGTGGCCCGACTATATCCATGGCTAGTCTATGTATAGGCTCTGATATGACTGGTATGGATACCAAAGGTACCTTCGGTGGGTGGCTTGAGGTAACTCGCTGACAGGAAGGGCACGTCTCACAGAATTTAGAGGTCTCCTTGAAAACTCCGGGCCAGTAGAAGCGAGCTAAAATTTGGTCTAGCGTGCCATGTACCCCTTTATGTGCTCCTATGGGGTGGTCATGCGCTAACCTTAAAACCAGAGTTTTGAAGGTAGTGGGAACTACTAATTGTTTCCAGGTATTCCCTGACCTAGGATCTAAACTTTCGTGATACAATACAATTACTATCTAAGAAAAATCTGGGTAAGGTTTTGTACCCTCTTTGGGCGTACTCGAAAGCCCGTTTGAGTGCGGGATCCACCCGCTGTTCCTTAGGGAAAGAGGGAAATTTCTCAACCAATTCCACGGGGACCCACAGCAACTCCTGCCCGGCCACTAGTTCGGCTCTGTTCTTTGACCTATTCTGCCTCTCCCGGAGCTTCTCTGCCTTTCCTTTTTTACCACTACACGTAAGAGGAGTTATCAACTCATCATGAGAGGGCAACCCGTGTAGCGGGTCCTCCAATGGATCTTGTTCCCCCTCCATGGCTTTAGAGCGTGCCTGGGTGGATATCATGCCTACCTTGTGTTGTAAACCCTCAGCTAACCCTTGCCTGAATTGGGGCCAATCCCTCCCCAGGACTAAGGCGTGTGGGAGCCTAGGTACCACAGCTACAGATATTCTCCTCTTCACTCCCAAACCTTTTACCCTTACAGTGTGTACTGGGTATGATGACGCTGCGCCATGGACACACCTTATTTTTATGCTACCTTCAGGTGGCTCCGGGACCTGACTATCCTGAGATTTTATCTCTCTCCAGAGCTTCTGCGAGATCATCGACTGATCCGCTCCAGAGTCCAGCAAGGCTTCTACAGGGATACCCTCTACTTCTACAGCCAACAAAAATCCCTCCCCACTCTCCTAAGGGTGGGCGGTCATTAGGGCCGTCCTTGCTTTGCAATCTCTTTTTAGGTAGAAACATAGAAACATGATGACAGAAAAAGACCACATGGCCTGTCCTTCTTCCCCACATGAAAAGCATTTTCTTCGTGTGTAACAAGTTTTTTCCATGTGCATAACCTTTGTCATTTCCCCCAACATTAGTCTCCCTCTCCTTTCTGAAGCTACTGCGTCTGCCCGATTTGAAACACCAACCTTCACTTGGCTTACCAATCCGGCTTTTAAAAAGTGCTCTGCCAGTGAGGTGGCATCATTGGTGTTACGGCAGTCCTGTAGGATCAGAAAGGACTGTAGGTCTTTTGGAACTGCCTCCATAAACTGTTCCAACACAATACAGTCTAACAGGGATTCTACTGTCCTAGCCTCAGGCGTCAGCCACTTCAATGCCAACCCTTTAATCCGCTGGCACAGAACTTGCGGCGTTTCACCTTGTTTTAATTTATAGCTCCTCAAGAGGAGGCAATAGACCATAGGCGTTAGGCCCAGGCGGTCTCTTATTGCCTTCTTGAGCTCCTCGTAATTGGAGGCTAAGGCAGCAGGCATGGCCCTATAAGCCGCTAGCGCTTCCCCCATAAGAGAGGCGACTAGACAAACTACCCACTGGTCTTTTGGCCAGCCAGTTAGGAGAGCTACCCTCTCGAATGCTTCCAGAAAATCGTCGATATCATCTTCCTTGGTCAACTGTCCAAATGAAAATGTCCCATTACCAGGTAATCCGAGCCCTTGTACAGCTCCCAGAGAACCCGTTACTGTCCGTATGGATTCTGTCGCTTGTTTCTGCGCTCCTAACCATGCGCCCATCATTTCCGGGAGCGGCTTCTGCTGAGCTTGCATCATGGCTGCCGTGTGTTCCTGGGTCCTCGCAGACATCTCTTGCTGCTTCTGGAACTGCTCGGCCATCCAGCTAAGAAGCTCGCCATGCTCCATCTTGGTTGATGCTGTAATAACAAGAAAAAGAGAAAGAAACCACCAAGTGCGGCACGAAATATAAGCGCTCTTTCTCTTGAGCTCCTATTGAGCACTGCTGTATCAGCCTGCACCGGTATCCATCTATGATCCCCCTTATACACGGATTATCTGATGCAGGTGTAGACTCGAGTTTATCAGCCAGCAGATCACGGCTTGGTAATCAGCGCCAGTTCCATCCTTCTGCTGCCTCTCCGGTCTTTGTTCCTCAGCAGGCTTCTATATCATCACTGGACTCTTATAGAAGTTTTCTTCCTCCTTTGTAGTTGCCAAAATCTTCTTATGCATGGGGCAAAGGAAAATCCTTAAAACTACGCCACCTGTGATGCCCCCACTTGTCTAGGCGGTTGCCTATAGGCAGGGGTGTACCTCCTCATGTCCCTTTTAGTATGGGTTCCCAGAGCCGAGGCTTCTGGGGCTTGTAGTTGTGTGAAATGATGAGTAGGCTGTGGGTTTGAAGGCAAAAACACAGGAAAATTTATTTATCTCCAGGAACAAGCAGGAATGAGTTTTCACATATGGGTATCGTCGGTACCGACGGAGCCTGCACGGGAACGCTCCCCAGCGTCCAATAGGAAAGCTTTTGGGAGCATCCCACAGCACCTGCGTGCTGTCTTCCTGCCTTTCCTAACCGCCTCTCTCCAGTTCTTCTTTTCCGTGGAGCCAGCAGGTCGTGTTCCTGTCACCGCAGAAGAAGTTCTTTATTTTTCCTTTATTCTTTTGTGTCGCGTCTGCCTTCTTCGATGCCGGACCAGTACCGCCGGTCTTTCTTTTCTTTCTTTCAAAAAACCCCCAAAAAACGCTTTATCTCTACTGTGCATTTTCAGGTTTTGGGCCTTAGGCCTAAAAATTTTGTCCTCATGGAGAAGCCCGCTTCTGGGTTTAAAAAAAGCACAAAATGTGGCGGTACTATCTCTGTCACCGACACCCATGACTGGTGTCTAAAGTCCATCACGGATTGTGTGTCCTGTACCATGATGTCTAAGAGAGGTCGGCAGAACCGAGCAGCCAAGCTCAGTACCGTTTCCCTCTCATGCAGCTTCGGTAGCATCGACGTCATCCAGGGCCTCCTCTTCCTCCCATGGATCTCAGGTAACCAAGCATAAATCTGTCCGGTCCTCGAAGGGTAGATCTCCCTCCAAGCATCGAGATGCCTCCGGGCTTGCCCTTGAGGATTCCTTACCGGCAAAATTACCCCGGCAGGAAGCTCTGGCTTCCAAAGCATTATCTTTGGGGTCACAGGTTGACATCGATGGCTCGGCCTCGACAGATCACCTGTTGTCGTGTTCTGGGGTACCGGTGGCTCCCACTGGTGCCGACATCCAGACTCTGGTGGCGTCGATGGATCAGAAGATTCTGACCATGCTGCACACCTTAACGGCTTTCATACAGGCTGCGACGCCTCCGGTACCACAACAATCCCCATTGCTGGTACCGGCTCCGGTACCGGCATCGCTCCCGGTACTGATTGCATCGACATTGGCTTCGGTGTCGACTGCAACGGTACCCTGTCCTATGATGCCCATCGGTACCAAACCGGTACCGATTACTCCTGATGTCAATCCCACTCGATACGGTTATCGGGCTTTACAGGAGCATCCAGACAGGCGATAGTTCGATTCCTCTGAGGACTCTGATGAGTCTGAGGGTTCTGTAGAAGCATTGATACTTCTTCCTTAGGAGTCTTCTTCACCTAAATGAAGAATGTCTCCTCCAGAAGATTTGTCTTTTCAAGACTTTGTTAGAGAAGTGGCTAGGGGCCTCTCTATCACAGTGGCCCCTGAGTCAGAACCCAGAGCCAAGGAGTTGGATATTTTACAATATCCTAAAACTCCTAAGGAGGCAGCTACTTTACCTGTTCATGAGATTCTGTATGATCTCATGTTGTGGATGTGGGAGACACCTCTCACCACCTCTCCTCATTCTTTCAGGTTAGACACCATGTATTGTGTCCCTCCTTGTCCTGGCTTCCACAAGATTCAGCTTCCTCACCACTCTATTGTGGTAGAGTCTGCCATGAAGAAGATAAAGAGTGCAAAAAGACACTCATCTAATCCTCCAGGGCGTGAATGCAGGACCCTGGATGCTTTTGGCAGAAGGGTTTTCTAAGCTGCTATGCTAGCTGCTAGGATCAATTCCTATAGTCTCTATATAGGAATGTTTCTAAAAGAAGTCACAGATCATCTGCAGACTTTAACCCCTTTCATTTCAGAGGATAAAAGAGAGGAGTTTCTCACTTGGCTCAAGCATGCCCAAGATGTCTCCAAATTTTCCAACCGTGCAGCCTTTGACTCTTTTGAGTGTGTAAGCAGAGCTTCAGCTATTGCCATAGGCGCACGCAGAATTGCTTGGCTACAAGCTTCTGATTTGGAGCTCTGGGTCCAAGATCAATTGGGAAATCTCCCTTGTACAGGAGAAAACCTTTTTGGTAAGGATTGGCAAGCAAAGGCCACTCAGATGGATGCTGAAAACTCTGCTTTGGATCGACTTTTAAAGTCTACCTCTGCTCCTGTTAAGAAAAGATTGTTTAAAAAGTCATCTTTTTCCAAAAAGGGAAGATACTATCCTGCTTATGGTCAGCAGGCATCTTCTGCAGGTCGTTTTGCTGCAAAGCGTCAGCAACCACCTAAACAGGCCAAGTCAAAGGCAGCTAGACCTTCCACGGTCCAGCAGCCTCAGCCTCCTCAGGGCCTTTGACTTGCAAATAGAGAACTTAGCCTTTCTAGCTCTGGAAGGACCAGAGCCCCTTACCATCCCAGGAAGGTTGACTTACTTTGCTCCCAGATGGGAGCAAATCACAGCAGAGCAATGGACACTCTCCATCATAAGGGAAGGGTACAAGCTTCATTTCTTAAGCCTTCCTCCTCACACCATGGTGAAACAGTTCAATTCTCCAACATCTCTCCTCAACCTTCTAGGTCAGGAGATTGCCATCCTTCTTGCCCAAGGGGCAATAGAAGAAGTACCTATTCTTCAACAAGGCACAGGGTTCTACTCCTCTTATTTTCTTATTCCAAAGAAAACAGGGGGCTACAGACCCATCTTAGATCTCAGAGAATTGAACAAATTTCTGTTCAAAGAGAAATTCAAGATGATTTCTCTCGGTGCTCTGCTTCCATACCTTCAGAGTCAGGACTGGCTTTGTTCTCTAGATCTCAAGGATGCGTACACCCATGTCCTCATCCATCCAACTCACAGAAGGTTCCTTCGGTTCCTTTTTCAGGGAAAGCACTACCAGTACAGGGTGCTTCCTTTTGGTCTGGCCTCTGCACCAAGGGTGTTCACGAAATGCATGGCATTAGTAGCTGAATTTCTATGCACTCTAGGAATATTCGTCTTCCCATATCTGGACGACTGGCTCATTCGAGCTCCATCTCAAGCAGATGCCAAAACTTGTCTAACCTGCACAATGCATGTCCTTCAGTATTTGGGACTAGTAATAAGCATCCCAAAATCCAGTCTCACCCCTACTCAGTCCCTCGAGTTTATAGGGGCTTTGTGGGATACCACAACTGCAAGGGCCTATCTTCCTCAGGCCTGTTGCCTACGCTTGGTGCAGTTAGCCTCCCAAATACAATTAAAGCCCCTTTTAACTGCTCGAGAAATGTTACAACTCTTAGGCCACATGGCATCCACTGTGCATGTGGTTCCATATGCTCACCTTCACATGAGGGCAGCTGAATGGACTTTGTCCACCCAATGGACTCAGGCATCAGGTTGCCTGTCAGACAAAATAGCAAACTCCAGTCGCCTTTTTTGGTCTCTCCAGTGGTGAAAGTCCTCTCAAAACCTGTTGCTGGGGTCCCCTTTTCAACAGTCGCTTACCCAGGCAACCCTTAGAACAGATGCCTCTCCAATGGGTTGGGGAGCTCATCTGCAAGATCTCTCCACCCAGGGCATCTGGTCTCCACAGGAGACTTCACTACACATAAATCTATTAGAACTCAGAGCAATTTTCTTAGCTCTCAGAGTGTTCCACTCCCTGCTCAGCTAAAGGACAGTCCTCATCCACACGGACAATCAAGTAGCCATGATCTATATAAACAAGCAGGGAGGGACTGGCTCTCTGTTGCTTTGCAACGAAGCTTTGAGACTGTGGGCCTTCGCCAGAGAGCATCAGATTCATCTTATGGCAGTATATCTTCCAGGAGTTCAAAACTCTTGGGCAGACAGACTCAGTCGAGTTCTGCTTCCACACGAATGGTCCCTCCACAGGGACCAGGTAGCCAGGATTTTTCGAATTTGGGGAATCCCGGACATAGACCTATTTGCAAGTCCGTGGAATGCCAAACTTCCCCGGTTCTGTTCCAGGATTCCGTGTCAGGGAGTTCAGGCCAAGGATGCCTTCCTCCTTCACTGGGGTCAAGACTTCCTTTATGCCTTTCCACCCATTCCCCTAATTCCCAAAACACTGTTCAAGCTTCAGAGAGACTGAGGTTCTATGATCCTCATAGCACCACATTGCCCATGCCAAGTGTGGTACCCTCTACTTCTGCATCTCTCTCAAGCTCCATCCCTGGAGTTGGGCTCTGCTCCAGATCTTCTCTCCCAGGAAGACAGAACTTTGTGGCACCCAAACCCCCAGTCTCTCCATCTCAGGGCCTGATTGCTGAAGGCCTAGACCTTCACGTTTTCCATCTCTCTCAGCAAGTCAGAGATATTATTCATGCTTCTAGAAAGCCTTCCACTAGACGTTCCTATGCTTTCAAATAGAAAAGATTTACCATTTGGTGTTCAGAGAAGGGTCTTAACCCTCTTGCAATACCTTTGAATTCTTTACTAGAATATCTTCTGCATCTTTTCCATGCAGGCCTCAAAACAAATTTGGTAAGAGTCCATTTGAGTGCTATTGCAGCTTCCCTCAAGCCTCTCAATGGACAGCCTGTTTCCTCTCATCCTCTTATAGCAAGATTCATGAGAGGCCTTTTGACTAAACCTCCCATTAGACCACCTCCAGTGGCATGGGACTTAAATCTGGTTCTTGGCAAGCTTATGAAGCCACCCTTTGAACCTTTAGCCACCACCTCCTTGAAATTTTTTTCTTGGAAGGTTATCTTTCTCATTGCAGTCACCTCAGCACGTTGCATCAGTGAGTTGCAAGCCTTGGGGGCTAATCCTCCTTATACAAGGTTCCATCATGATAAGGTAGTCCTCAGGACCAATCCACACTTTATGCCCAAAGTGGTCTCGCCTTTTCATCTGAACCAGGAGGTATACTTACCTGTCTTTTTTCCAGGACCTCATGCATCAAGTGCAGAGAGGAATCTTCATACTTTAGATTGTAAAAGAGCTCTCGCCTTTTATTTACAAAGAACACAGCAACATAGAAAGTCTTCTCAACTCTTTGTTGCTTTTGATCCTTCCAATTTAGGACTTCCAGTTTCTAAGAGAACACTGTCCAACTGGATTGCTCAGTGTATTTCTTTTGCCTACCAGAGTAGGAACCTTTCTCTGAAAGGCCATGTCACAGCTCACAATGTGAGGGCCATGGCAGCCTCAATGGCTCATCTAAACTCTGTGTCCATCGACCAAATCTGTCGAGCGGCCACCTGGGCCTCGGTTCATACCTTCACAGCCCATTACTGTTTGGACAAGGACTCCCGCCGGGATGCCTCATTTGGTCATTCTGTTCTCAAACACCTGTTCTATTCCTAATCAACTCCTACCCACCTACGCTGGTTGGATGCCAGAGATCCATGGGGGGAGGTGGAGCCCTTTTCAGGGACACACAACTCTGGGGTCTCCCCCTGCCATCTGCAGCTAGGGAGTCCCCGTATGTGAAGACTCATTCCTGCTTGTTCCTGGAGATAGCACAGTTACTTACCAGTAACAGATGATCTCTGGGAACAGCAGGAATAAGTCTTCACAACCCACCCACCTCCCCTAGGTGTTGTATCTCTCTATCTATCTTTCCTTCCCTCTCTCTCTCTTTGTCTCAGCTTTAAAACTCGAACTGGAGAGAGGCGGTTGGTAAAGGCAGGAATGCAGCACGCAGGCACTGTGGGGTGCTCCCAAAAGCTTTCCTATTGGACGCTGGGGAGCATTCCCGTGCAGGCTCTGTCGGTATCGGCGATACCCATATGTGAAGACTTATTCCTGCTGTTCCCAGAGATCACCTGTTACAGGTAAGTAACTGTGATTTCTCTTCCTTTGCACCAAAAACACATATTAACAAAATTAGGATACTTCTCCCACAAAAGAAAAAGAATTTCAGATCCAGAACTTCACAGTGACAAAAGTTGCAATTGCTTCTTCAGCTGTTACATAATGCAGCTTGATACTTCCTTTACTTCTGGCTTAAACAACTGCTTTTCCAAACGGTGCAATATTCAAATTAAAGCTTCTTTTACTTCTGGCTGCTGCCCACTCAGATAGTTCTTTCTGAAACATTCAAATCAAGCCTTTGAATATTTTCTAGCTGCTTATCTCCAGGAACAAGCAGGAATGAGTCTTCACATATGGGTACGTCGGTACTGACGGAGTCTGCGCGGGAACGCTCCCCAGCATCCAATCAGAATGCTTTTGGAAGCATCCCAACACGCCTGCGTGCTGCCTTCCCACCTTTCCCAACTGCCTCTCCTCAGTTTTCGTATTTCCGCGGAGCCGGCAGGACGTCCTCCTGTCACCGCAGAAAATTCTTCTTTTATTTTTTAGTTTTCTTGTGGTCGCGGCTGCCTTCCCCGATGCCACCGGTACCGCCGGTGTTTCTTTTCTTTTTTCTTCTACATATTCCTGTTTAGGGAATATTTTTTTTTCCTCTTAGTGGCTGACGGGGATTTTCCCAGCCTGCTAGGCCTACCCCTTTTTCCTCATGGAATCGCCAGCCACTATTCCTAAGAAATGTTCAAACTGTGGCAGTACAAAATTTATTTTAGACACTCATACTTGGTGTCTACCCTGCTTGGGTCTTGACCACTATCCGCTGGAGTGTCCCTCCTGTAACAGTATAGTGGGAAGAAGTCTTCAGCATCGAGCTCCCCTCCTCGATACACGGTCCCCGTTCAACTTCAGGGCACTGACCACCCCTTCTTCACAGGATCAGGTAACCCAAAAACAGTCTGTTAAGACTAGCCAGTCCTCGAGTGGTAGATCTCATGCACAGCATAGAGATGCCTCTGGCCTTGTCCTCGAGAATACACTGGCTTTAAAACCCCGGTGGGAGTCTTCGGCCTCCAAATCCTGTGTGGGGTTTCAGGTTGTTCCTGAGGTTCACCCCTCTCCGAACATACCTGAGCCATGCTCAGTGGTGGTATCCGCTTTGAGCGGTACCGATACCTCGGCATTGGCAATGGTGTTGGATGAAACATTCCTCACCAAGGATCGTAGTCTGGCGTCCTCGGTACCTACGAGCCCGTTGGATACGCTGCAGACCGATCTTCCAGTATCGGTATCGATCCCAGTACCAGTACTAGTACCGACGTCGGTACCCTCCAGATGTGCATCGATAGACTCGCTTCCTTCGATGCCGAGTCTGGAATCGATCTCCAGTCTGGAGGACTGGGTACCGACTCGCCTTGGTACCGACACCGCACGGTACCGAAGGCACGGTTCCGATGATCCATCTTCGGCACTCTTGGTTCTTTCGATACCGTTAGAGCCGTCACCAGCTGGCCTTCTTCCACCGGTACTGGATATGGTACCGGAGTCGGTACCGGTATCCACTTTACCATTCCTGTCGGCACCTTCCATGCTTCTTTCATCAAGCTCGCTTTCCTCGGTACCGAGTTTGGAATCGATCCCTAGCATGGACGATGCGCTACTGACTGTTGCTAGTCCCGACCTCCTGCGGTATCAGCAACCATCCTCTAAGGATCCCTTACTCCACCCTTTAGGATCTTCTACTCCTGCAAAATTGGATAGATCCCTGGGTGCCATTGCTAGTTCTTCAACAGATCTAGCCTGTCCTCCTCTTTCAAGAGGATGTCCCTCTGGGGATTTTTCTTTTCAAGCTTTCCTGCTTGATATGGCAAAATCACTTGCCATTTCTATACCTGGACAGGATCCTGCACAAGGGAATACAGAATCCCTGTATATTCCTGGCAGTGCAAAGGAGAACATCATGCTTCCTTTGCATCAGTCCTTGCAGGATCTCCTCTTCCGAATGTGGGAAGCTCCTTTAACGGGACCCCCACCTTCTAGGGCTACTGATCTTCTATATAAGGTGCCCCCCTCTCCAGGTTTTCAAAAGACTCAGCTTCCTCATCATTCCATTGTTGTGGAATCAGCAATGAGGCGTATTAAGAGTACTAAAAAGCAATCTTCTTATCCGCCAGGTCGTGAGTCTAAGACTTTAGATGCCTTTGGTCGCCAAACCTTTCAGGCATCCATGCTTTCAGCAAGAATTCTCTCATATATATTTTATATGGGATTATCTCTTGAAGAAGTCACAAAGCAATTACTACTTTTGACTCCTTTTCTTCAAGAGCCCAAAAGAGCTGACTATTCCTCACTGGTTAGTCATGTTAAAAATATCTCTGGGTTCCTTACTCGTGCTTCCCTAGACTCCTTTGAGTCTGTTAGCAGAACATCTGCTATAGCTATAGGGGCACGTCGTAAAGCTTGGCTCCAGGTTTCAGATTTGGACAAATGGGCACAAGAAAGACTGGGAAATACTCCTTGCACTGGAGAAAATGTTTTCAACAGGGAGTCTTTACTCCAAGTTGCTCAGTTAACCACTGACATTGCTGGTTCCAGAGGCTGTTCTACGCCTTCCTCTTTCCCAGTTGGTAGAAAATTTGCTAACAAACTTTCTTCCCCTAGGGGGAAAAAGTTTTATCCCTCTTCTACCCATCATACAGATGTTCCCAAACAAGGGAAACATCGCTCTGGTCCAAAGAAACCACAGCCTCAACAGCTTCAGCAAACCCAGCAGTCGCAGGGTTTCAGATAGATTATCACTATATCTTCTGTTGGTGATTAGAGTTTGCAGTCTGCTTCTTTTCACTTGAAGCATCTACTCTAATTTCATTCTAAACTCTCATGGATCTCTCTTCATGAGACATCCTTTCTTTTGGCTCTAAGAGTCTTTATGATGATCATGCCTATAGTTAACAGGTTTCTCTTCCTCCTACTGGGAGAAAGAGATGTGACAGCTATCAATAAGACAGTTTTTCCCTGTACTAGCATGTATCATCTTACCTTTCAGAGACTTACTACATAGTCAGTCTTCTTCAACTCTGTCTTACCCCCCTCTTACTACAACATTTGGTTTGTAAAAGTGGCTCTATTACACTGGTAAGCCCCTATGGTTCTCTACCTATTCCACAAAGGGGTTTTCCCTTCCAGTGTTGTCTCCCCCTTTTTCATATTCTTACTTTAGGGCAGCTTATCAGACAATAAGGAAGTCTTACCACTCCTGCTTATGTCTGTTGCTTCTTTTTCCAATCTAAAAAAAAAGGGAAAAGAAATTCTTTCCGCTGCCCTGGTACTTGCAAATGCAGCAATTCCTAGTGATTAAACCACTGGTTCTGTTCTCCACACAACCAGGGTTTGTCCTCCACTAGCAATCCTTCTGGCCTCAGTGCTAAACCCAAAACAGGTTATCAACCTTTTTTGGAAACCCTATTATCACAGACTCGTTGGTTGACTTCTATTCTTCGCCATCTCCAATTCCCTGGTTTTTGGCAGAATAGTTTGAGTAACCTACTGGCTTTAAGCAGCCAGTTTTTTCTTCTAACCAACCTCTAACATGCTCTCTGCAACTCTACAGAGTAGTGTCACCAGCAGAGGCTAAACTAGTGTTGGTTAGCTTAGTGCACTACTGGCCCTGACCTTTCTATTAAAAGAAAGTGTAGTTGCGACTTAAGGGTCAGGTTTAAACAAGGATTTATTCCCCTCCCGGGGTTTTGCTGGATTTCCAAAAATGATACAACTTCCAAACTCAAAAGATAGCCATGCTTCTGGCATAAACAAATGGTTAAAGAAAAGTACAGCTTCTTGCTTAACAAATCAAATGACAAAGCAAAATAGATAATTCAGGTAAACACCTGGGCAGCTTCCTCTGTGCAGACTTGTTCTCTCTAGCAGGCTTATCTGCTTTCAGCGTAGAGAGGTCTCTTCAGTAATTAATAAAGAACAGTCCATCTTTTCATCATAAGACAAACATTCATTTTGGTCAATGCACATAGGCTCCTCAACTGCCTCGTCTTCCTTATGGCAGAGAGTTTGCAACTTCCTCCAGCCAGTGACTGGTCTCTCTTCAATACTCTCCCCACGGTAAGGTAGATAATTATCTGAGACTTGATAAAACTGCTTTGCAATCTTTCTATTGGGCTTTGCTCTTGTCAGTTTTCTGCCAGGCTTTACATACAAACATTCAGGTTCCTCATTCATACATATATCCTGAAGCAGTTCACTATCTCTTTCACAAGGATGTGAATATCTTAAAAGCTTCTGGCTTTCATTAGCAAAGAGTTTCCTACCAGCTGTTCTGCACTCTCCTCGTTGACTGCTGTCTCTGGGAGATCCCTCCTGCGTCACTGCAAAGGGCTTTCTGTGGTTAAGCTCACGGCTGGAGAATGGCTTCCTGCTCTGTCTCCCAGCCCTGCTTGGCTTCTTATTCCAGGCCTCACAATAAACAGGGTTAGGCTGAAAGTACTCTGACCTTTTGTTGAAGGGTTTCAGGTTTTCTCTAACCTGCCAGGTTTCACAAATGCTTTCTGCTTCTGTGTCCTCAAAACCTTCGTCAGAAATCATACAGGAATCACATTCAGCCTCTCTTCCTGGATTCTCTCTCTCCTGGACTCGAGCATAATAAGGATCCTGCTCTCTGGCCTGCTCCTGAACAGTGGCCCGTTCCTGAACTAACTCTGCTTGCCTGCCTGCTTTCTTATGCAGAGTTAGGGGCGTTTTCCTGCACATGTGCAAAGTGTTTCCCTCAGTGTTTGGGGAGTGTCTGTTGGCTGGGCGTGCCTTCAGGTCTCGTGCCTCAGCCTGCTCTGGTTGCCTATAGCAACTATGAAGCTTTTTCTCTCCCTTTCTGTCAGAGTCTGTGCCGAACTCTTCAGCTTTTTGTGTCTTAAAGCTATAGGGCAGATTTTCGGTGTTACAGTAGCTTTGCACTATGGGCCCTTGCTAGAGAGCATTAGTATCTTGCCTAGCAGATAAGCCTAGATGGTTAGGAGTGGTTCACCCAGTCATGCTCCCATGACTGGTAAGTGTTCCCTACCCTTACCATCTCATCTAAAATCTCTTTTCAAGACAAAAGACACAGGCCTTACATCATGTGAAAACCTAAAGAATGGCTAATTCCCTGGCTTGGTCCATATCCTCTTTGGACTTCTCGCCAGGGATAGTTTTCTTTCAGTTGCAGCTCAAGGACGCCTGATACCCATCTTGCCCTCATAGGCGGATCAATATGGTATCTTATTCCAGTGGTGTTCTCTATCCATTCACCATACTGCAGTTCTAGAGAGATCTGGACTTGATGCCTGCAGATAGAAGTTATCCTCTGCATTTTTCACGTAGGCCATCCTGGTTATTCAAGAGCTCAAATTCTTAAAGGAATCTAGACTCCTCTTTGTTAGGGAGACCATTCCTCTGACTCTGTCAATTATAACCAGGGAAAGAAGATTCTGTATACATCTATTCAAGCAGGTATCACCCTTCTTGCTATTAAAAGAATCTTCCCTTTATCCCCATATCCCTATGGGGATCTAGTTATATAGCCATGTCTCCATCTACCCACATGGAGACCTGTGTCTATATGTCTACATATTTATATACATATATATACATACATATATATATATATATATTATCTGTATCTTCCGCCCAGGTATATCTGTGTGTGTATATATATATATATATATATACCTGTCGAGATATATTTTCTAGGTGGATATGTATCTACGTACTTATCTATCTCTCTATCTAGGTTCATATATCCATATATTCCTATATGACTCTGACGGATGTGTTCTATCAATGTTGTGCCAGCATGCTTAGGGTTCTACACATATAACCATTCCCTGTGGTAATTAACAAATATTTTGTTTCTCTTACCATAACCTTTCAGGTTTAGGTACCTCTGAAGCTTTCCATGTACCTTTTTCTTTCCTAATTGACCTTATTTAGGAAAGACATCACAGATTTTCAGTCAGTCTAAAGCTGTGATGCTTCATAGGTCTGTCCTTACTTTGTTATCGGATATAGGGGTCTCCATACCCCTTCTCTCCTACAGGGACTATTTCTTTTGTCAGTCCAAATCGGTCAGACTTATTTTTCCTTTTGGTCCTAGCATTGTACTGTTCTTCGACCAAAAGGGCTTAAGCTTTGTCTAATAGTACCTTCTGCGTTTCCCGCTGAAGCCCTACCTCATTGTACTACCCCAGTTTCCCCTGGGGCTATTTCTCACCCCTGGTGGGTTATGACCTCCACTTGTTTTTCCTACAGTTTATTACCTCTACTTCACAGTGAGGTACTCCTTGAGGATCTTCTACTGGCTCTTTTAACAGATCCATATGAACCTCAATAGACTTTTTACAATACCACCAAGGGAGGTCCATATTAGAATATTGCATTCAATATTTTTACTACTAAATGTCATCTATACAGGATCTTCCTCCATAGAAGTCCTGTTCTAGTCCAGCTGTTCCACAGCACCTTTTCTATAATTCAACTCCTACCCTCCTACCCAAGATGCCTGAGGTTCTGAGGAGTAGCATGGCTCTTTCTAGATTCGCTACATGCTAGGACTCCCTCTGGGCATCTTAGCTTGGGGAGGCCCCATATGTGAAGACTCATTCCTGCTTGTTCCTGGAGATAGCACAGTTACTTACCTGTAACAGGTGATCTCTGGGAACAGCAGGAATAAGTCTCCACAACCCACCCACCTCCCCTAGGAGTTGTTTTTCTCTGTCTATGTCTTTCCCTTTCTTGCTCTCTCTCTCTCTCTTTGCCTCAGCTTTAAAACTTAACTGAGGAGAGGCAGTTGGGAAAGGCAGGAAGGCAGCATGCAGGTGTGTTGGGATGCTTCCAAAAGCGTTCTGATTGGATGCTGGGGAGCGTTCCCGCACAGACTCCATCGGTACCGACGTACCCATATGTGAAGACTTATTCTTGCTGTTCCCAGAGATCACCTGTTACAGGTAAGTAACTGTGCTTAAAACACCAGCAACTTCATTTCAAACATTTTCAGCACTCTAGGCACAAGACATACTGGTATAATAGCTTCTGGGTCTTTCCACATTTAAACCCTATAGCTTCTTCATTTTGTCTTTATACAAAATGAGCAATCCATTTGAGATTCTGTAGAGGCATTATCGGAATCATAATTATCTATCTGCATGCCCTCATAATCAGGATCGGTTGTCTCCTGACTGGAATCAGCTTGTGGGAACGTAGGCTTAATTTCTTCTAACAATTTTAAAACCTTTTCCCAGCGAGACCTCTCTCTAGGTTCAGGAGTTTTTGATGGGCAATGGAGATCCTTATCTTTCAATAAACTGTTCAAGGCTTCTAATGGGCTCACCTTCTTTCTAGCAACAGTTCTTTTTACAGGCCTTTCCAGAAGTGAAACTCTCCCCACAGGCTCCTGCTGGGCTGTTCCCATACCTTGCTTATAGTCTGCAACTTCCTCAGGGCAAACGCTCCTGTATCCAGAGCCAGCTGTAATTCCTCTACAACACGGGCTCCCTTCAGGGCTGTAGTTTCCTGTGTTTTGGCTGCAATGGGAATCCCTTCTGAGGCTGTCTTTGGAGCATCTCTCTCTCTCAGCTTCCCTGAAAGATTTCTTTCCTTCTGGTTCCCTTGTGATCTCCTCGCCTTCCATTTCCCTGGTGGTCTCCTCGCCTTCCGTTTCCCTGGTGGTCTCTTTGACTTCCGTTTCCCTGGTGATCTCCCTTCTTCCTGTTCCCTAAGGTTTAAATGAGTGGGGCTGCCCTACAGCTTCAAACTCCTCCTCCAGATGCTTCTCATTACCTCTCTTGATTGCCTTGGAGCTTGGGTGTGGTCTGAGCTCATCAGCCCCGTGTGTGTTTTTTCCCACTTTGGCTGTACTTTGAAAGTCAGTGCTCTCTGAGCTATCCCTTTGCTTGAAGGTAAATGTTTGTCTTTTATCTATTTCCATGGGCTCTAATACAGTTTCGCCACCACACTGTTAAAAGAATAATTTAAAACTTTATTCTGTTATTAACTGGTAGCTAATGCTGTTCCTTTAATAAAGGTGTTACATGATCAAAATGGTTAGCACCATAGACCATCCTCACTGCTCTGTTTTGGAGCAGTTAAATTCTACTCAGATATACCCATGGAAACCTAGCTAGAAGGGCGTCACACTAATCGATTCAATTAATAATAAGTGTCTTCAGGACTCTCAGACCAAGACAGAATCACATGAAGTGAATTTTTCTAAGATCAAAATGGCCTTTTGTGATAATGCTGAAATATATGGAGTAGATGTGAGTTCCCAATCCAAAGTAACCCCTAGTGAAAGCATAGATTCTTTGATCGGTATCTTGTCACAGAGAGGACATAGCTGAAACAGTGGACATGACTCATTTCTAGTAAACTAGATCACAACTGATTTTGCAGTATCAAACTTTAGTTTGTGAGTGGTTAGCTAGTCAGCAATGGCAGCTAAGTCCTTATTTATTATAAGAACATAAGAAATGGCATATTGGATCAGACCAAAGGTCCATCAAGTCCAATGTCCTGTTTTCCTGGCATATCCTAAAAGTAAACCAAATAAATACCACTTCGACAGTACTAAAACCCACCAACCAAAAAAAAAAAAAAAATCAACTCTGGGTCACATACACATAAATTATAACCTCAACAATAAAATAAAGTAAATTATCAAGATCAAACCTAATACTCCTAAACACTGGGCAACTTCATCAGTCTGCCTGAACAGTCACCTTAAAATATACAAAAAATTTAATCTTTTTAAATGGAGAGAAAAGGCCTCAGTATCATATTCCCTCTTCAGACAGCCAATCAAGGAAAAATAGGCAGAGACACCCAGTGTTTTGTTTTGTTTTTTTAAACCAAAGAAAGAGGAAAAAGAAAAAAGGACCTCCTCTATAACAGTGCACTATAAAAATAAGATCTAAAAAATGCTCCAATCTATTTTGTTATTTAAATCAACAAGTTCCATAGCATTTAAAAGAAAAATCCACTGCTGCTCACACTGAAGCAGAATTTTCCCACAGTCACCACTGCGCAAAGAGCATGGAGCTTGATCAATTGCCAAGCAGTGCAATCTGCAAAGACATGCATATCCTGAATACAATGTTCTACCAGTAGTGCTTCTTTCTGCTGTTTGAATAAACTATATTTATGCTCTGAAAGACGTGTCTTCAAAGGTCATAGTTTTACCAATATAAATTTTATCACAGGGACAGCATATCAAATAAATAACGTGATCTGTTGTACATGATGCATTGAACTTAAAAAAAAAATGTTTTGCCAGATAGTGTAAGTGTACTGATCTCATCCATTATTGGGCAAAATGTACAGTGCCCACATCGTGTATGTCCTCCCACACCCATTAAAAGCACCCTTGGAACTGCAGGGCAGAGAACATCTCTAGATATGCCCTAGAATTGCTGTGTTGGGAGGAGGGCCTAGGTTAGAATTAAGAGGTGAGTGTTGAGCTAAACAAAAAACATAAAAAGGGAGGCGGGGAGGGGAAGGATAAAGACATTCCATTGGCCAGTGCTGCGCTTAGAGTGGCTTGGAGGGAAAAGGAGGAAGGAATACAAGGGGAAACCAGGGGTCAAAGGGACAGTAGAAGGGAAAGCTGGGGCACCCAGTGTGGAACCTAGCATATTATGTATCTATAGTTTGGGTTATTCTTCCCTATATGCATCACTTTTCACTTGTCTACATTAAATTTTATCTGCCTGTAGTAGTGTGGCGTGCATTGGAAAAGGGTTTTCTGTACAACACAGGCCAGACATCAGTTCAGGGAAAACAAAAGCAGTTTTTATTCCGTCCCAGCTTGTTAAACCTCCACAAGCTGGTTCTCTTAACACTTCCTCCAGCCGCAGTTAAAGTTCCTACCTCAGAACTCCTCTGCACAGCTTGTCTTGGAAGGACTTCTGGTCCCATGGACCTCTCTCCCTTCTGCAGCTTGATGGGTTCTTAACCTCTCTGTGTGAGCTACACCCTCCCATCCCTGAACTCTGGGCTGCAGACTCTCTTAAAGGGGACTGTTGATAATCCCTTTGGTGAGGGATGAGTAACATTCTATAGACCCCACCACGCTGCCATTTTGATGCCCAGTTTCCCAGTCTCACAAAGTCCTCCTGCAGTTTCTCCCAATCCACATATGATCTAACAACTCTGAATACTTTGGTGTCATCTGCAAATTTAATCACTTCACTTGTTCCTAATTCTAACTCATTTATAAATATGTTTAAAAGCACTGGTGCCAATACAGACCCCTAAACAGACCCCACTATTCACCTTCCTCCATTAAGAAAATTGATTATTTCCTCTGAAGTCACTGACATAGGATTTGTCAAACATTTTCTGAAAGTCTAAACCAGTGGTTCTCAACACAGTCATCTGGGACCCCCAGGCCAGTCAGGATTTCAGGGTATCCATAATGAATATGCATGAAATAGATCTGCATACAATGGAAGAGGTGCATTCAGATCTATCTCATGCATATTCATTGTGGATATCCTGAAACCCTGCCTGGCCTGGGGGTTCCAGAGGACTGGGTTGAGAACCGTTGGTCTAAACACACTATATTAACTGGCTAACCTGTTTATTAATGACTTCAAAGAAATGGAGCAGATGGGTGAAACAAAACTTCTCTTGACTAAGTTTCCCAGAACTTCCTTGGAGCCCTTTTTAAAAATAGGCATTACGTTGGATACCTTCCAATCTTCTGATACCATAGACAATTTTAGTGATAGGTTAAAAATCACTAAGGGGTGTATTTACTAAACAGTGGTAAAGGAACAGTCTTTTCCATACGGTAATAGCAGCGATAAAGGGTTACCGTGTGTTAAGTGTGCTGGGCATGTCAGAGGTGTTCCGGCATTAAGGAGTGCTAGTGGACACTTAGCGGGTGGTAACAGGAGATTAAGGAGTGGTAGAGGACACTCAGTGGGCGGTACAAGGACATGCTGTGTAAAGGTGTCTTGCATGCACCCTAATGCAGGAAAGCCTCTAAAACGTTGAAAGGGGAGCAGGGAAGCCACTGGAGAAGGTATGGATGCAAGCACAATTGGTAGCTGATGGAGTTGATTCACCAGATGCCTGGTTATGTGGAAGTATGTGTGATGAGCATGTTTGACCATACAGCCGGCCTGTGCTGTTGACTAGGTGAGATAGGTGGCTGCCTAGTGATGCTGGTAGTGAGTGTTGGCAGTGTCATGGGTGGGTGGTTGTGGCAGCAGAGTCAGCGGAGGAGATGCATCAGTGGGGGGCACTGTGAGAGGCGTGCAGTCCTAGATGCTCCTGAAAGCATACACCGTGCCATAAGTTATATTATAGTGTCTGTGATCCCAGTGGGTAGGCCATGAACCACTGCTGCCCCAAACATTGAGAACTAACAATTAACTACAGCACAGGCAGAAAGACTGCCCCACTGCCCTTCACTGGGCCGTGCCAGCCAAGCACAAACCAACTAAAGTAGGTCTGCTGGTCAGCATGCATTGCATGTGCATAGTGTGACCATGAGTACTGTGCTTTGAAATACTCACCGTTGACAGCCAACCATTTACTCAGTGATTAGCATCTCCAGACAGAAAATGCATCCATACCATTGGAGCCAAACATTATAACAGAGCTATGTGGACACATAGTCGTGCCATGGTCACTTTTTGGTCATAGTGAGAGTGCCGTCTCAGCATAACATACAGTGGCCACCCAGGCAATGCACATAGCAGACGGGCACAATGGCATCTCAGCCAGTGACCCTACCATTGTGGCAGACACATACAGGCTAAACTGTGCTGTTTCAGGTGATACACACAATTCTCTACTTCACCTTATTCACATTTTCCAAACAGGCTGGAAAACACTCAGACAATGTGAGCCAAAGTGCAATGCAGAAAGCTAAGGACAAAGGGGAGCCATAAACACATGCATACACTCTCATTGGTGTACTGAGCAAAAGTGGAGATGGTTGGCATTCCTGCTTGACACTCCTGTCTCAATGTCAGCTCAAGGATTGATAATGTGTGCTCTGTTTGCACGTGCTATATTACTGTGTCTTGCCCTCACCACAGATTGATAACGTGTGCACTGTTTGCAGGTGCTATATTACTGTGTGCTATTAGCCTCCAACTAGCTGTGGATAGTGGAGCCTGTCAGTGCTGTTGGTGGGTGTTTCCACCTTTGCTGGCCATCTCCTTGAGGGTTGCACATGCTGGAGCTGTACTTACATTATCAGCTAAACTATATGCAATATAGAAACCCCAGCAGGGACCCAAACCTGTGGCCCTTTGCACATATACACACCAACTGTGTGTGTTGCACCACAGTGCTGCCTTATAAGGACAGCAGCTCCTGTTGCTGATATGCTTCTCTTCAGCTGACCTTTGGCACATGCTGCAATGCACATGGTGCACACGACCAGGACAAAGCTGCTGTCTGCTGAAGGCTGGTGCCACTTCCCATTCCACCATCAACATCCCAGCATGCAGACATGTCAATGCACTGTCAGTGGTAGTGGTCACAGTCCCAGCATGTTAAACATATGGGTTTGGCGGGCACCTTGGACAAAAGGTCCAGATGGTGGGGGGGCACACATGGACAGCTATGCAGCCCCCCCCACCAGCTGCCATGCAGGGGCCCCATCACCACCTGCCACTGATACATCTTGGGGGCAGGATGGCAGCCACTGCTGCAGTATTTCCTCAGGCACCTGCTTTTTTTCAGTTACCTGGAGGGCTATAGCATCTGACACTATCAGCCTCTTCCCCCATAGCTGGGTTCTGAGGCAGTGGGGGGGAGGGGAGGCAGCCTAGATTTCTTCCTGGGGTTCCAGGACCCTTGGAACACCCTATGTGGCACATTGCCTTTCCGCAGCAGTAGCAAGACTGTGTGCTGCCACTGTCACTGTGGGAATACCCCTTTGTGGAGAGGCAAAAAGGTTGGGGATCATCAACCTGAGGAAGAGATGGCTGATGGGAGATATGATAGAGGTCTATAGATTATTGACTGGAACATTTGTAGTGTGTAGAGAGTTTGTTTGGGTAGGCCCTGATAGATGATATTACAGAAGTCCAATAAAGGTGTGATCATTGTTTGGCATATATGTAGACACAGGTCTTGATGGCAAAAAATATACTTTGCTAACCGGAGGCAAAGCATTTTCTGGTATCAATAACATCTCCACCAGATATTTCTTAAAGATATCCAAGGGGGAATCTACCTGAAATTTTTGGAAAATTCAAACATTGCAAATTTAGATGTCTAAGAAAGTTCTCCATTTGTTCCATCTCTGTTGCACAAAAAGCTTTTCTTGACCCATAGGAGGTCATTTTAAAAGGCTTAATGGTGATGTAGGACATCTGAATCCATGCATGTGGATGTCAAAATCACGGAGACATCCCCGCAGTCATTCCACAAATGTTTACAGATATCTCCGGTGCAGGGACATCAAAGTAGACAAGAGGGCATAGATTTACACATCTCCATTCAATTTCAGAAATGATGGTGATATTTGCAGGCACGTCCACTTTTATACCTGCTGCTGGCACAAAGAGGCATCAGGAAAGTGCTTGTTTTGGTCTTGAAAAATCCAGAGAGTGTAGAGAAGATGGAGAATTAAATGACCAGTCTAAGATCACAAAGACCCACGCTGGAATTTGAAACCTGGCCATCCTGCTCCTAACTCACTACTTTTACCTTTATGCTATTAGATGTCCATGTTCTGTGATGCTATTCTGGGGACGTCTATGTAGATGTCTCTATATATGTCCATATTGGGTATGTCCACATTTTTGAAATTGTGCCCGAACTTGCACATGCCTGCATTTGCTTTCAGCCATTCTGGCTTTGATGCCCCAGATTGCACTAGGACGTCCCATTGTAAAATGTGCCTTATAGCGTTTAAAACACTTTTCACTTCTTTAGATCCATTCTCCAAAGTATTACTCACTCATTCATATTTTTTCAAATAAGTCCTGCTTCTGAGCAAAAACCCCAACAGTCTATATCAAATTAGAAATATCCACTGAAGATTTAGAAACAGCAGCTTCCATTTTAACCAACACTGCCCATATTGAGTTAAGAGTTACCTCAGAACCCGGGGAACATTAGTGCCAGGCTGCCCCCCATCTCAAGCAGAGTCCATTGTATATTCAGCAGTTATGGGATCCAAAATCCTCTCCTTCCTCTGTGACACCACAGGGCAGACTGTTAGAGAAACTGCTGAGTGTTCAGCCAAAGGAGAAGATCCCAGCACCTCCGCGGAGACAGTAGGCCTCACACCCTTCAGCAGGGCTGTGGTAGACTGCAAAACAGCCATCAAAGTTCCCGCATATGTTAAGTCATGCCACTGGAGCTTAGGTGTTGAATGGTCCTAAGGGCTGAGAGAAATCTTACCCCCAGACAATGTCGAGCCTCCATCACCCAATGCAGTAGCAGGGGAATCCTCTGTTACTCTGGAAAAACATCAAAAGTATTCAGCAATGCTACTCTGACCAAGGGCATCTGCAGAAGGCTGCAAAGGGACAGATTTTGGCTTAGTCTTCCTTTTGTGAGATATCTGGAGATGCAGAAAATCCTCAGCATCATGCTGTCATCTTGGACATGGAGACCTTCAAAGAACATAGACATCTCCAGAGCCATTGTAGAAGCCAGGTCTGTGGATATCTCCAGTGTGAGGATGTCCAAGTCTGAATGGAGGTGTGGTAGAAGCATGGTTGGAGCATTCTCAAGAACCTGGACGTCCCCACCTGATCTCAGAAAAGTTCTGGACCTTTTCATCTTATTGAAGTAAAAGTGCTTCCAACATGCTTTCATAAACAACATAAACATCAACACAAGAATTTCTCCTCCCCCAGACTGTAAATGGGCTGGTGCTTACCACTGTGAGTGAACTGAATCTATCAGAAAGTTTATACAGCTGTTTGTCTCCTTTGACCCCAATAGACTTAGGATTCCAGTGGCAAAGTAAACACTGGCTAGAGTTCTGCATTCAATTCAGTTATGGTAAAACTAGCATGCCTCTTTCCAGTAAGGTCAAGCCTCATTGGATATGAGTCACTGTTGTTTTCATAGCTCTTTTGAAATCTTCTTCACTGGAAAGTATTTGCAAAGCAGCTACCTGGTGCTCTATACATTTACTTCAGATTAGTGCCTTGATCAGTCTTGTACTAGAGACAGTGCTTTTGGTCTAGCAGTATTGAGCAATTTGTCTTCATAAGCCAAGCAACTGTCACTAATCATCTGACTGCTTTGCTGTTCTACAATTAGAAAATGATCAGCAAAGTGGAACAACCTTGAACTTGAAAGTCACCCACTTGTGTTCCTGTACCTGCTTGCTGACAGGAAAAGTAAAATTGCTTACCTGTTGCAACATAGTGTTATCCATCTCACTGGCATTTATCCAGATAGCAGGGTCTGCTTTCTGGATAAGTTTCTTTGAATATCAGGTTCTAAGAAAATATTTTTCCTAGAAATTTGTAAAGCAGTCTGCTTCCAGGTCTAGTACACTGAATATTGGGCCCCATGGTATAGGTCCAGGAAGCAGAGACTCAATCACTACCTCATATTACTCAGGGCAGCTGTATTTGGTCTCTTACCCTTTTATGGTCCTGGATGGGCCTGGACCTATATTCATGCTTTGCACAGCAGTAGCATCTGTTAGATTAAGAATAAGTAGATAATCATAGGTGTTAAGAACTAGCATCCCAGTTGTTACATGGACATTTGCCACTCCTCTTCCAAGGTTGTTGCGTTGCTGGGGAATGAACTGATTCCCACCAAATGGAGAAAACTGGAAACAGCTCAAGCACTAGCAAGTTAAATGCAATGCATTGATAAGGCAGGCAAAGAGAGAATTTGAGAAGAATCTTGCTGTGGAAGCAAAAACTACATTGACCACCTTGATTGAAGGAAAAGGTGGCATACAAATCTGTCTAAATAAATAAATAAAATAAAAACGCATAATAAATACTTTTTCAAGTACATTTGTAGCAAAAAAATCTGTGAAAGAGTCAGTTGGACCATTAGATGATAGAGGGGCAAAAGGGGCAATTAGAGGGGACAAGGCTATAGCAGAGAGAATGAATTAATTCTCTGCTTCAGTCTTTACTGAAGAAGATGTAGGGATGTTACCCATGACAGAAATGGTATTTAAAGGTGATACTGCGGAAGAATTGAAAGAAATATCGATACACTGTGAAGATGTATTACAACTATTTGATAAAATGAAGAGTAGCAAATCACCTGGACCGGATAGTATACACCCAAGGGTTTTGAAAGAACTGAAATATGAGATTACAGACCTTCTATTAGTAATCTGTGAACTACCATTAAAATCATCTGTAATACCTGAAGATTGGAGGATGGCCAATGTAACGCCAATTTTTAAAAAGATTTCCAGTGGTGATCAGGGAAACTACAGACTGGTGAGCCTGACGTCACTACCGGGAAAAATAGTAGAAACCATCATAAAGAACAAAATTACTGAATATGTACTGTATATAGTCATGGCTTAATGTGAGACAGCCAACATGGCTTTAGACAAGGAAGATCTTCTCTTACTAATCTATTATGTTTTTTTGAAGGTGTGAATAAACAGGTAGACAAAGGTGAGTCAGTTGATATAGTGTATCTGGACTTTCAGAAAACCTTTGACAAGGTCCCTCATCAGAGACTTTTGGCAAAACTAAAATGTCATGAGATAGGAGGCAGTGTACTATTGTAGGTCAGGAAATGGTTAAACGATAGAAAGCAGAGGGTAGGGCTAAATGGCCAATTTTCCGAATGGAGAAAGGTGAATAGTGGAGTACCACAGGGATCTGTGCCTGGCCCACTGCTTTTTGACATATTCATAAATGACCTGGAAAAGGGAATAATGAGAGAGGTTATCAAATTTGCAGATGACACAAAACTATTTAAAGTTGTTAAACCCCAAGAGGATTATGGAAAATTGCAAGAGGATCTTCATAAATTGGAAGACTGGGCATCCAAATGGCAGTTGAAATTTAATGTGGACAAGTGCAAAGTTATGCACCTAGGAAACAACAACCCAAACTATGGTTACACAATGCAAGGTTCGACATTGGGAACCACTACCCGGGAGGACTTGCGTGCATCAGTGATGCTGAGAGCTAAACTATCAGTAGTTTAACTACTGGCAGGGTCTCCCAAGATGGACAGGTCTCAGCTGAGGTGCCAGACCAAGACAAACCACCCATCTGGGCAGCAGTAGAATGGGACAGTGTTGACGGCGGAGGATCACATTTTTGTGACAACGGCAACAACACCAAACTTAAACTGCGCAGAAGAAAGGCCTTGCAATCTACTTATTTATTTATTTCTGTATGTTGCCATGAAAACCCAATGGATAGTTACAACAAAACAAATTGTGCTATGGCGCTGGAAGATGAGACCCCCAGCTTGGAAGGCACTCAACTAGCTACTGGGGAAGAGCTGAAGACTTTTCAGAGTAAAGCCAGCATTTATGATGTGGTTGGATCAAAGCCCTCGGGAAGTCTGACTGCTGATGTAGCTGCGCATGAAATGAGAGTCAGAAGCTGTAAGGATGTCTTACACATTGGAACATGGAACATACGAAGCATGAACCAAAGAAAGTTGGAGGTGATCAAGAATGAAATGGAACGTGTACAACTTGATCTGTTGGGTGTCAGCGAACTGAAATGGACTGGCATGGGGCACTTTGCATCAGATGATCATATGGTCTACTATGCTGGAAATGAAAGACAAAGAAGAAATGGTGTTGCATTTATAATAAAGAAGAAACATGCAAGAACTGTAATGAAATACAATGCAGTCAGCGAACGCTTAATCTCTATTCGTCTACGAGTATTGCCTATCAACACAACTATAATTCAAGTATATGCCCCAACAACAGCTGCAGAAGAGAATGAAATTGAAGAGTTTTATGAACAAGTACAAGCTGAAATTGACAGAACATGCAAACAGGATATCCTGATAGTCATGGGTGACTGGAATGCAAAAGTTGGCAACAAAGAAGAAGGCAAAGTAGTTGGAAAATATGGACTTGGCAACAGAAATGAAGCTTGAGAAAGACTGATAGAATTTTGCAAGACCAATGATCTATTCATCTCAAACACTTTCTTCCAGCAACACAAGCGACGACTGTACACATGGACTTCACCCAATGGATTGTATAAAAATAAAATTGACTACATCTGTGGAAGTCAACGATGGAAAAGCTCTGTAACATCAACAAAGAAAAAACCTGGAGCTGACTGTGGTACAGATCATCAACTACTAGTATGCAAACTCAAGCTAAAGTTGAAAAAGAGCAAACCACTCATGAATGCAGCAAAATATGACCTTGAGAATATACCACTGGAATTTAAAGACTGCCTGCAAAATCGATTTGCTGCTTTAGATACAAATGACAGAGCTCCAGAAGAGTTATGGAATGACATCAAGAAGGTTGTGTTGGAAGAAAGCGAGAAGTCTCTACAAAAGGTGAAAAAGCAAAAACGGCCAAAATGGATGATGGAAGAAACTCTGAAAATTGCCCAGAAACACAGAGAAGCTAAAGCCAGAGGAGAAAGAATGACAGTCGCAGAACCTAACAGAGATTTCCAACGTGCAGCTAGACAGGACAAGAAAAAGTACTACAATGACACTTGCAAGGAAGTAGAAGCAGAAACTATTAGAGGAAGAACAAGATCGTCTTTCCTAAAGCTATGAGAGTTAAAGAAAAAGTTCCAGCCTCGAATTGGAATGTTACAAGATGCTCAAGGTTCTATGTTGAATGATGCTGAGAAGATCAAGAAAAGGTGGAAGGAATATACAGAGTTTTTATATGATAAAGATCAAGTGGACCAACAGCCGTTTCAACCTGTACCTTATGATCGGGAACCATTGGTGATGAAAGAAGAAGTTGAAGCAGCATTGAAAGCCTTATCAAAGAATAAAGCACCAGGCATTGATAGCATTCCCATAGAAGTACGGCAGCAATATGATGCAGCTGTTACCGTACTCACAATGCTCTGCCAAGAAATATGGAAGACAACATCATGGCCAACTGACTGGAAAAGATCTGTGTTTATACCAATACTAAAGAAAGGTGATTCAACTGACTGTGGAAATTATCGCACAATCGCTCTGATCCCACATGCCAGCAAGATTCTACTGAAGATTATTCAAAAGAGACTACAACCATACCTGGAACAAGAACTACCTGAAGTGCAAGCAGGGTTCAGGAAAGGGCGAGGAACGAGAGACATCACTGCAGATGTGAGATGGATCCTTGAAAAGACTAAAGAATACCAAAAGGATATCTATTTGTGCTTTATTGACTATAGCAAGGCTTTTGACTGTGTAAACCATGAGAAACTCTGGGCCACATTAAGAAGCATGGGTATACCAGAACACCTGATCGTTCTCTTGCGCAATCTGTACACTGATCAAGAAGCAACAGTTCGAATGGAACAAGGAGAAACAGAATGGTTTAAAATAAGCAAAGATATAAGACAAGGCTGCATACTTTCCCCCTACCTGTTTAATTTATATGCAGAACAAATCATCAGAGAAGCAGGATTGTATGAAGACAACAGAGGTATGAAGATTGGTGGAAGACTCATAAACAACCTTCGCTATGCTGATGATTCCACATTACTGGCTGAAAGTGAAGATGATCTGAAACATTTGCTTCTCACAATCAAAGAACATAGTCTCAAAATGGGCCTGCACCTTAATGTAAAAAAGACAAAGATCATGACAACTGGCATAATCAACAGGTTCATCATTGAAGGAGAAGAAATTGAAATTGTGAACAACTTTAACCTATTTGGATCAACTATCAATAAAGAAGCAACAAGCAGTCAAGAAATCAGACGACGCATTGCTCTTGGCAGAATGGCTATGAAAGACCTAGATAAGATTCTCAAGAGCAGAGATGTCTCTCTCCATACAAAGATTTGACTTGTTCAGGCCATGGTTTTTTCAATAACATCATATGGATGTGAAAGCTGGACAGTGAAAAAGACAGATAGGAAGAAAATTGATGCCTTTGAATTATGGTGCTGGCGGCGAATACTGTGTATACCATGGACTGCCCAAAGAACAAACCAGTCGGTACTAGAGAAGATCAAACCTAAGCTTTCTTTAGAAGCTTAGATGAGAAGACTTCGACTTTCATACTTTGGACACATCATGCAAAGAGAGAGATCATTAGAGAAAGACATTATGCTTGGCAAGATAGAAGGTCAACGCAAAAGAGGAAGGCCAACAATGAGATGGATCGATACAATAACAGCAGCTACAGGTACCAGTCTGTCAACAATGAGCCGCCTGACTGAAGACCGAACACAATTTAGGATAGCTATCCAGAGGGTCGCCATGAGTCGACTCCGACTCGATGGCACTTAACAACAACAACCCGGGAAAAAGATTTAGGCGTCATGGTGGATAACATGTTAAAACCCTCGGCCCAGTTTGCAGCGGCAGCCAAGAGAGCAAATAGAATTCTAGGTATCAAAAGGAAAGGAATGGAAAATAAAATAATGGATATTATAATGCCTCTGTATTATTCTATGGTGCGACCACACTTTGAATATTGTGTGCAATTCTGGTCGCTGTATCTTAAAAAGGATATAGCGTTATTAGAAAAGGTACAGAGAAGAGCCACCAAAATGGTAAAGGGGATGGAAGGATAGTCCTATGAAGAGAGGCTAAAAAGGTTAGGGCTCTTCAACCTGGAAAAGAGACGGCTGAGGGGAGATATGATAGAGAGATACATACAAGAGATACACAGAGATATCACAGAGATAGATACAAGAGATCACAGAGAGAGGAAGACAGGCATCTGTATTTGGAAAAACTTAGAGAAGCTAGCAAAGTAGTCAAGAAGGCAAAGATTCAAAAGGAGGAGGAAATAGCCAATGCAATAAAATGGGGGGATAAGACATTTTTCAGATATATTAGTGAGAAGAGGAAGGGCAAAAGTGGTATTGTCAGACTCAAGGGTGTAGGGGAGGAATATGTAGAAGCTGATAAGGATAAAGCGGAATTGCTTAACAAATATTTTTGTTCTGTCTTTACAGATGAAGAACCAGGAGCAAGACCTCAGAAAACACCCAGAAATAGGAACAGAAGCGAGGGACATCTTGAACAATTTTCGGAAGACTGTGTTCATGAGAAACTAGCTCAACTTAAAGTAGACAAAGCAATGGGACCGGATGGGATACACCCTAGAATACTGAGGGAACTTGGGGACGTTCTAGCAACTTCACTGACTGACCTTTGCAATGCCTCGTTGGACTCGGGAGTGGTGCCAAAGAACTGGAGAGAGGCTCATGTGGTGCCTTTACACAAAAGCAGAAGTAAGGATGTGGTTGAAAACTACAGGCCGGTTAGTTTAACTTCGGTGGTGAGTAAATTATTGGAAACGCTGCTGAAAGAGAAAATAGTGAGGTTTCTGGAGTCCAGCAGATTCCAGGATCCGAGGCAGCATGGATTCACCAGAGGCTGGTCTTGTCAGACAAATCTGATTGATTTCTTTGACTGGGTGACCAGGGAGTTGGACCGAGGGAGAGCTCTAGATGTGGTGTATTTAGATTTCAGTAAAGCCTTTGACACTGTTCCTCACAGGCAACTTATAAACAAACTGAGCACCCTACGGGATGGACCCTAAAGTTACTGCTTGGGTTAGAAATTGGTTGGGAGGGAGGCGACAAAGAGTACAAGTAAATGGAGCTCACTCTGAGGAGAAGGATGTTACCAGTGGTGTGCCCCAGGGATCTGTTCTTGGTCCGATTCTTTTTAACATCTTTGTCAGTGATATAGCAGAAGGGCTGTCGGGTAAGGTTTGCCTCTTTGCAGATGATACCAAAATCTGCAATAGAGTAGACACCCAGGAAGGTGTAGATAACATGAGGAGGGATCTAGCTAAGCTTGAAGAATGGTGTAGAATTTGGCAGCTGGGATTTAATGTTAAAAAATGTAAGGTCGTGCATTTGGGCTGCAGCAATCCAAGGGAGCAATATAGTATAGGGGGTGAAGTACTTTTGTCCACTAAAGAAGAGCGGGACCTAGGCGTGGTTGTGTCTAATGATCTTAAAGTAGCTAAACAAGTAGAAAACGCGACGGCAAAAGCTAAAAGGATGCTTGGGTGCATAAACCATACGAGCACATGACTAGTCTGTAAATTGTATATATTGTTATTGTATATACCGTGTTTCCCCGAAAATAAGACCGGGTCTTATATTTATTTTTGCTCCAAAAGATGCACTAGGGCTTATTTTCAGGGAATGCCTTATTTTTTTTCCCTCGTCCACCTGTTGACAGAGGTTATCGTACTCTGCTCGCCATTTTTAGACCATTCGGAGATCCAACTTCTTCTCTTGGCAGAAAGCCGCAAGATTCTTGCCCTGGGAGTTCGCCACGATTCCTTTCTTGTACTCGACGGAATAGCTCTTTCTTTTTGCACTCATTTTATCTGGGGGCAAAATATTATTCCGTTTAAATCTACCATTAAAGGACCTTAGGGTAAGTATTGAAGTGACAGTATTGATATCACTTGAAGCTGATTGGCTACCGGTCATGAGGTGGCAGCCAAACAGTGAAGTGTTACTGTAGTATGCTGTTGCTGCGGGCGGCGCGCACGGGGAAGAAGTGGATGCGGGCAGCGTGACAGCCCAGAATGTGAACACCTGTGATCACACTGGGAATGAGTGGCGCTGCAGCTCCCGCCCACACAGATGATCAGCACCTGCCAGTGCAACCCCCCCCCCCCCCCCAGGTACCGAATCTGTCAGTCTGCTGATGATCTGCACTAGGTCTTATTTTCGGGGTAGGGCTTATATTATGAGAATCACAGAAAAACGTGCTAGGTCTTATTTTCAGGATAGGTCTTATTTTCGGGGAAACACGGTAGTTCCCCCTGTTAGCCAAGTTGAATTTCCTGTTCACATGTAAACACAAAGTACTATTGGAAATGTGTGTGTTCATTGTTTATTGTAAACTGCGCTGATGCTGAATAGCGCGGTATAAAAGAGACTATAAATAAATAAATAAATAAATAAATTACCGCAGTTTAGTAAACATGCCCCTTTGAGTCAATGCTGACTCCTGGCGACCCAGCTGCTCCTGGGTTTTCTTGGCAGTGTGACTAGAAGTAGATTGCCAGTGTCTTGCCCAAGGCCACAAGGAGTGCTAGTGGGAATTAAATCTTGGTCTCTTGGTTACTAAGCCAGGCTCTAATGATTAGGCCACTGTTTCTATAGATGGTAAAGAGTTTCAATAGGTGGTAAAGATGAGGACAGTAACTGAATTTCAGAAAAGCCTGGGACAAACACAGAGGATCTCTAAAGGTAAAAAGGGGACTGTTGTAGTTGTTATGGAAGGACAGACTAGATAGGCCATGTGGTCTTTTTCTGTCATCATATTTCTATGTTTCTATAGGAGTGGAAGAGTAGTCTAAATGTTAGAGTAGCCAGATAGTGGTGAGGCGGTCCGTGGAGATAGTCAGCAGTACTATCTGGACCCTTAACTGGACAACCTCCCACTGGCTAACCAGCTAAGGGTTCTGAATATCGACACCTGTGTTCTTTGCATGTCAGAGCTGCAGGGCTTCCCTGCCTTCATGCCAGCTCCTCCTGTGCCCTTCTGTCCTCTTTCTACTGTCCTTTCTGTGCTTATTTGGCGTTAGCATTGAACAGTGTCCTCCCTCTATCAGGTGCCTATACTGCTGCTGCATCCACCCAACCCAATCCTACTTCCTTCCTCTCTGGTATGACTTGTGCACCATTGTTCTCACTAACAATTTTGGCCTCTTCCTTCTTGCTCATTCTTAACATCTTAAGCACACTCCTAGCACATTCATGCACCAAGACCTCCTCTTCTTCCACGATTCATGCTTTCCAGAATCACCTCTCTGTAAAAAATCTTCATACTAGACTAGCAAACCTAAAACAAATGGAACCAACAAAGGGACACCCTCACAAATACACCAGAAGACAAAAAAAATCAAATAGGAAAAGAAACAGCAAAGGAAACAAGAAGCACAAGATACAAAACATCACACTGTTCAAAATAACCTTTTATTTCCCCTTTCAAACAAATCCTCCATCTCTTGATCCAGTAACCGGCCCCTGTCTGCACAGAGCACTAATAATGAGAAAAAGTGATTGGCTTCTTTCCACATATATTTGCAGGAATGGAGAAAGCTTGACAGAAACATTGTGGAAAATAACAAGTGGTAGACGATATATTGATGGATATATGGCTTTAGACAAGGAAGATCTTGTCTTACTAATCTGTTATTTTTTTTGAAGGTGTGAATAAACAGGTGGACAAACATGAGTCAGTTGATATAGTGTATCTGGACTTTCAGAAAGCCTTTGACAAGGTCCCTCATCAGAGACTTATGGCAAAACTAAAGAGTCATGGGATAGGAGGCAGTGTACTATTGTGGATCAGGAACTGGTTAAAAGATAGAAAGCAGAGGGTAGGGCTAAATGGCCAATTTTCCCAATGGAGAAAGGTGAATAGTGGTGTACCCCAGGGATCTGTGCTGGGTCTGCTGCTTTTTGACATATTCATAAATGACCTGGAAAAGGAAATAACGAGTGAGGTTATCAAATTTGCAGATGACACAAAACTATTTAAAGTTGTTAAAACCCAAGAGGATTAAGGAAAATTGCAAGAGGATCTTGATAAATTGGAAGAATGGGCATCAAATTGGCAGATGAAATTTAATGTGGACAAGTGCAAAGTTATGCACCTAGGGAAGAACAACCCAAACTATGGTTACACGATGCAAGGTTCCACATTAGGAACCACCACCCAGGAAAAAGATTTAGGCGTCACTGTGGATAAAACCATCGACCCAGTGTGCAGCGGCGGCCAAGAGAGCAAATAGAATGCTAGGTATCATAAGGAAAGGAATGGAACATAAAACAAAATATATTATAATGCCTCTATATCATTCCATGGTGAGACCGCACCTTGAATATTGTGTGCAATTCTTGTCGCCGTATATTTAAAAAGGATATAGCGTTATTAGAAAAGATTCAGAGAAGAGACACCAAAATGGTAAAGGGGATGGAAGGAAACTCCTATGAAGAAAGGCTAAAAAGGTTTGGGCTCTTTAACCTGGAAAAGAGACGGCTGAGGGGAGATATGATAGAAGTCTATAAATTAATGAACGGAGTGGAACGGGTAAACGTAGATCGATTGTTTACATTATCAGAATATAGAAAGACTAGGGGACATGCAATGAAGCTACAGGGTAAACTATTTAAGACTAATAAAAGAAAATATTTTTTCACTCAATGTGTAATCAAAATCTGGAATTTGTTACCGGAGGATTAGTAAAGGCTGTTAGTGTAGCTGGGTTTAAAAAAGGTTTGGAAAAGTTCCTGGAGGAAAGGTCCATAAACCATTATTAAGAAGGGATCCAGGATATCAATGCTTGACCCCAGTACAAGCATTGTGGAACCTGTGTCTTTTGGGGAAACTGCTAGGTATTGTCACGCCCTTGCTCCTTGCATTCAGCATGGAGGGTCGTGGTTCTAATAGAAACTTTCCCTTTTCAGCCTTCTCTGACTGGTTCCCCCGCAATGCTTCTTGGGAAATGTAGTTTAACTGCTACACATATGGCTTCAGGTAGAAAAAAAAACCTTGTAGTTTGACTCTTTTGGTAAGGCAATGACAGAAATTTATTAAACTCAAATGCAAGTTTCTTAAATTACCTTTTTCAGGATTATTTCTCCAGGTTTCTTTCAAAAACACAACAGGACATAAGCAAAAAGGTCAAAACAAAATGTCAGCTTACAGTATTCTTCAGCTCAAAAGCAAAAACCCCTTTAATAGCAAGGCTTCCAGCTTTCTCTAGCCTTGCTGGTTAAAGCATAAACAAAAACAGCTTTCTTCAATGGCAGTTTCCTTTCTTTTCAGTTCCCAACATTTCCAGGCTGTACTCCTCTATATAAGCAAAGCAAAACATCCAACAGGAACAAACTTCCAATAAGCAAACAAAGCTCTACTCAGGTTTTCTTAGGAACATTCAAAGCAAAACAAAAGCTTTTTTCCTCTCACCATTAGCTTGGCTTCTTGCTGTTTCACTGCACAGGATAACAGGTGTTTAACAAGCACGATTATACAGTTTCAGCTTGTTCTTACTTCTTAGCATAAGTTTCCCCTCTTTAACACAGGGAATTCACAAAACATCTTCCTTGCTTTTCAAGGTTGCCTTGCTTTGAAGAGTTTTCTCTTAAGGTTGGCTTTCCTTCAACCCCTCTGTAGCTAAGGCTTGGCACAAAGAGCAATCCATGAATATATCTTCCTCATTCAAAGCTGCATCAGGCTCTCCTAGTTGCATTGGTTCTATCTCTCGTTCTAGCTCACTGGGCTTAGCTGACAGCCTCTCATTAGAGCTGAGAGTGTCTCGTGCAACTCTGCCCTGCTCAGTATGGGACAGGCTTCTAAGGCTTGTACCTGTGCCTTGGCTTGTAGCAGCTTCTACTCTCTCGTGCTCTGTACCTCTCTCTGGCTCTTTCCAGCACTCTCCTCTCCTGCTGTTCCTGCTCCTGTTCCTGTTGCTCCTCCAGCTCTCCTTGCTCTCCTTGCTAACTTCTGTATATTCTAATCTAGGGTTAAATCTCCAAGGTTCCAGCCCCACCTCTTCTCTTCCCAGGTGACGGAGATCAGCTTGCCCTCTGGCACCTGGGTAATCAGGGAGCTTACTGACGTAAGGGTCTTTTACCTTGGGTCTGTATTCACTCTCCCTTACTCCACTAGGGGAACTCTGAAACCTGTTCCAGCTGGGGATTTTCTGGTTTCTAGGTGTGGTTGTGGTTCTATTTCTCTGACCTTGTAAAATAAGTCCTTTTATTAGGGTGAATTCTTTGGTTTTTTTCACTTTCTCCTAACTCAGGATGAGCTTCCTTACCACAGTATGTATGACCTAGATTGGCCACTGTTGGAAACAGGATACTGGGCTTGATGGATCTTGGTCTGACCCAGTATGGCATATCTTATGTTCTTATGTTGGTTCATTAATTTTCCATTAGCTTGCACAATAAGCCTTTAATATGCATGTAAAACATTTGGGAAATTTTGTTAGTAATTGCATGGTTAACAAAGAAAGGTAAAATGCAATCTTTGTCATGAATACAAACAAAATTAGCACTTCAATACTAAAAATATTTTATTATGAACTTCATTGAATTAATCTCTAATGCAGTCAGTGTCTCATCATCTTGCTGCCGTCTGTAGAATATAAGCAAGGCCAAGAATGTTGTGGGCTGTTACAGAATCTAAAACTTTTATTCAAAGAGAAGGGGTATTATATTATGAAACATCTGCTTTAAAGTAAAAGAACAGTGATATGAAACATTCTTTTCATTTTGAATAGTTGTTTCACATAGAAAAATGTCGTTTTGAGTTTCAATGAGATTACAGTATATATGGGTTGTTTGCATATAAGTTCCATTTTCCATAGGATACTTTATAGGAAATGAGATGTCCAGGCTGGGACATTCACATTTCTATAATTATTTTGCAAAGGTCTGTGCTGAACATTGGGCTTTTTGTAAAATACGTAAAGGATGCTGTGTATTCACATATATTTGCTGGTATATATCACTGAAGTGCCAAATATACACAGTGGTATATATCACAGTGGTATATACCACATGTGAGTACACAGTGGTATATATCATTGTGTATTCACATATATTTGCTGGTGATAAATCACTGAAGTGCCAATTTTCATCACTGCTACATATAAGTGCCAGCATTTATAGGTAGAAGCCTTTGACGATGCAGGGCTGTTTGCTTCCACCCCCTCTCTGACCCCTGATGCCAACTTCCTGTTTGCAGCAGTAAGTTGGCATTGGGCATTGCAGGGGATAAAAGCAAACAGCTCCATGTTGCCAAAGTTTAAAGGTAAGAACCATGGGGCTGTTTGTAGCCATTGCCACTGCTGCCTGTCCCAAGAGGGGTAACAGCCATCACACATGGATGGCCATCACTCTAGGCGACCGTCTAGTTCATCTAATGGTAGCACCGGCTCTAGGGGTAATTTTATAAAGTCATTTTTGCATGTATGTGGCAATATACACCTGTCAAATGGCTCTTATAAAATACCACGCTATAGATGAAAAGCAAGGGGTCAAACATACAAAACTTGTATAAAAAGCCACAGGGAGACATCAACGGGTATCAGGAGTTCATGTACTTTTTAGCTCAATAAACAACTACAACTTTCCAGGCTAAGAAAGTCAATGCAGACTTATGTAAGATTACTTATTTTTCTGAATATTTTTCCTTTTTGTATTATTACCGAAACAGGTTTCCCATAGTCCATCTTAGCTAGGAATATCAATAACAGCGTAACTTATCTTCAGTGATTCAACAACATCAGCATTCACTTTTAGTCAGAACTCGTGAACATTCTCAGAATTGCTGGTCACTCATCTCTCAATCAATCCGATATCAGTGTTTCAGCACAATCTGCTTGCTTCAGCTGCACAGTCAGACGAAAGACGTTCAGAAACTCAGCCATCTTTTCCACTTTTTAAAAGCTAAGAATTCCACCTCTTCCTGAGGTTCACACCAATTATTGGTTCCTACCTCACAGAAGAAATGGCCTTGGTCAGAGTAGCATTGCTGAATACTTACAATGTTTTTCCAGAGTAACAGAGGATTCCCCTGCTACTGCATTGGGTGATGGAGGCTCGGCATTGTCTGGGGGTAAGATGTCTCTCAGCCCTTAGGACCATTCAACACCTAAGCTCCAGTGGCACGACTTAACATATGTGGGAACTCTGATGGCTGTTTTGCAGTCTACTGCAGCTCTGCTGAAGGGTGTGAGGCCTAATGTTTCCCGGGTTCTGAGGTAACTCTTAACTCAATATGGGCAGTGTTGGTTAAAATGGAAGCTGCTGTTTCTAAATCTTCAGTGGATATTTCTAATTTGATATAGACTGTTGGGGTTTTTGCTCAGAAGCAGGACTTATTTGAAAAAGATATGAATGAGTGAGTAATGCTTTGGAGAATGGATCTAAAGAAGTGAAAAGTGTTTTAAACACTATAAGGCACATTTTACAATGGGACGTCCTAGTGCAATCTGGGGCATCAAAGCCCGAATGGCTGAAAATAAATGCAGGCATGTGCCCTCAAATTATGATCCCTTTTGAAGGAAAACATAGGGATATCTCTAAATACAGATGATGATGTAGCAAAAAAATATATATTTTCTAATAATAAACTTCACACTTGATATGGTACACTTGATCAGAGAAAAGAAGCACACAAATCCCCAAAGGTATCTTTCAAGCAGTAGTTTTCCCAACATAAAAACAAATAAGTCATTGCTGACTCCTGGCAACCGAGCAATCCCCTGATTTTCTTGATAAGGTGTGAGCAGAAGTAGATTGCCAGACCTTTGTTCCAATGCAATGAAGGATAAAATGGCTTGCCCAAGGCTACAAGGAGAGCCAGTGGGAATTAAACTCTGGTCTCTTCATCACCAGGCCACTACTCTACTCCTCCTAACATCCTGAACTGACAGAGATTTGTTAACATAACACACTCTATTGTAAGCTTCCTGAACATATTTCAGTGATAACCCGGGTCCAAAAAATGGTCAACCATCCATGCTGACTGTACCCAAACCTCTATCAAGCATAATCTCCACAGCCAAAAAAACCCCGATATCTCCAGGAACAAGCAGGAATGTAGTCATCACATATGGGTATCGTCGGTACCGACGGAGCCTGCGTGGGAACGCTCCCCGGCGTCCAATTAGAAAGCTTTTGGGAGCATCCCACAGCGCCTGCGTGCTGCCTTCCCGCTTTTCCCAACTGCCTCTCTCCAGTTCTTCGTTTTCTGTGGAGCCAGCAGGTCGGGTTCCTGTCACCGCAGAAAATTTTCCTTCTTTTTTGTGATCGCGTATGCCTTCCTCGACGCTTTACCGGTACCGCTGTTTTTTCTTTCTCTCTTTCTTTTCTTAAAAAAAAAAAAATTCTTAGTACTTTTTTCCCGGTGCATGCGCCATGAGTGGTGTCTTAAATGTTTAGGTCCTGACCACTCCATCACAGAATGTATGGCCTGTGCCATGATGTCCAAGAGGGGTCGACAAAACCGAGCTGCTAAGCTCAGTACCCTGTTTCCCTCCGATGCAGCCTCGGTGGCATCGACGTCTTCCAGGGCTTCGTCTTCCTCCCATGGATCTTAGGTAACTAAACATAAGTCTGGCCGTTCCTCAAAGGGTAGATCTCCTTCCAAGCATCGAGATGCCTCCGGCGTTGCCCTTGAGGATTCTGCACTGGCAAAATTGCCCCGGCAGGAGGCTTCAGCTTCCAATGCATTATCGGGGCTCCAGGACTTTCGCAGGCCTCGACCTCAGCAGAACTACTGGTGCCATGCTCTGGGGTACCGGCGGTCTTCTCCGGTACCGACATCCAGGCATCGGCAGCGTCGATAGACCAGAGGGTCCTGGCTATTGAATGCAGTCTGGCGGCTTTCCTTGTGGCATCGACACCCTCGCAACCATGTCAGACAGTTCAACCGATACCGGCACCGACTCCGGCACCGGTATCGGTACCGGTACCGACAGCATCGGCATCAACATCAGCATCCGCATTGCCAGTACCCAGTCGTGCGATGCCTTCCATTACCGTTACACCGGTACCGAGTCCCCTCAGTACTGACTTTGGTCGGTACGGGTATCGGGCTCTTCAAGAGCATCCCGACAGAAGGTACTTCGAGTCCTCAGAGGAATCTGAGGATTCTGTCAGTTCTGTCGATGCGTGAATACTTCTCCTGGAGGAACGTTCCTCCCCTAAACGCACGATGTCTCCTCCAGAGGACATTTCCTTTCAGGATTTCATCAGGGAGGTCGCTTGGGGTCTGTCCAGTACTGTGGACCCTGAAACAGAGCCCAGAGCAAAGGAGTTGGAAATTTTATAATATCCTAAAACTCCTAAGGAGGCAGCTACCTTGCCCATCCATGAGATCTTGCATGATCTCATGTTAAGAATGTGGGAGACACCTCTTAACACCACTCCTCACTCTCATAGACTGGATACTTTGTATCGAGTCCCTCCTTGTCCTGGTTTCCAGAAAACTCAGCTTCCTCACCACTCTATTGTAGTGGAATTAGCTATGAGAAGGATCAAGAGTGCAAAGAGGCATGCCTCTAATCCTCCAGGACGTGAGTGCAGAACTTTGGATGCTTTTGGACGTCATGTCTTCCAAGCTTCCATGCTTTCTGCCAGGATCAGTTCCTATAGTCTATATATGGGAATGTTCCTAAAGGAAGTCACAGGTGATTTAGAGGCTTTGAGTCCTCTTCTTCCTGAGGATAGAAGGCAGGATTTTCTCACATTGGTCAAACATGCCCAAGATATTTCTAAATTTGTCAACCGTGCAGCTTTTAACTGTTTGAGTGCATAAGCAGAACCTCTGCCATTGTCATAGGTGCACATAGAATTGCTTGGCTCCAGGCATCTGATCTGGAGCTCTGGGTACAAGACAAACTCAGAAATATTCCTTGTACTGGTGAGAACCTGTTTGGTAAAGATTGGCAGGAAAAGGCCAATGAGTTAGATGCTGACAACTCCACCTTGGATAGATTATCCAAGTCCACAGCTGATCCTGCAAGAAATAAATCTTTCAAGAAACCATTCTTTTCTAAAAAGAAAATATTTTATGCTGCTTATTCTCAGCAGGGACGTTCTGCAGGTCAGCTTGTCAGGAAAGGTCAACAACCACCCAAACAAAGAAAAGCAAAGACTGCTAAGCCTCAGCCGTCCCAGCAGTCTCAGCCTCCACAAGGCCTTTGACTTTCAGCTAGAGAACTTAGCCTTCCTGGCTCTTATTGGACCAGAGCCTTCCACCATTCCAGGAAGGTTGTGTCACTTTGCCCCCAGATGGGGGCAGATAACAGCAGAGCATTGGACACCCTCCATCATAAAAGAGGGGTACAAGCTTCATTTTTCGAACATGCCCCCTCCCACAATGATCAGGAAGTTGAATTCTCCGACCTCTCTCATCAACCTGTTAGGTCAGGAGGTCACTATGCTTCTTGCCCAAGGGGCAATAGAAGAAGTACCCATCCATCAGCAGGGTACAGGGTTTTACTTCCCCTATTTCCTTATCCCAAAGAAAACAGGGGGATACAGACCTATCTTGGACCTCAGAGAATTGAACAAATTCCTTGTCAAAGAGAAATTCAAGATGATTTCTCTTGGAACTCTGCTGCCATACCTTCAGAGTCAGGATTGGCTTTGTTCTCTAGATCTCAAGGATGCGTACACCCATGTTCTCATCCATCCAACTCACAGAAGGTTCCTTCAGTTCCTTTTTCAAGGAAAGCACTACCAATACAGGGTGCTTCCTTTTGGCCTGGCCTCAGCACCAAGGGTGTTCATGAAATGCATGGCTGTGGTAGCAGCATTTCTCCGCACTCTAGGGATATTCGTCTTCCCCTATGTAGACTCTCTCCCTCCTGGGGTCTGAAATCCTTCACATAAAACCTGGATTCTTTTTAATTTTCTATACCTCTCAATAGGAAAGAAAAGACCAGACACAATTTAACCAATTAATTACCACAGAGCTCTGCATGGAGGAAACACATGGGGGCTTTTTTACAAAGCCGTGGTAGCGGATCGTGGTCGTTATCGGAGCCGCGGCCCCATTGAAATCAATGGGGCCGCGGCTCCGATAACGATCGCAAACTGCTACCGCAGCTTTGTAAACAAGCCCCATGGAGTCTAAGCAGACATATCCATAGAGTTTCGTCAAAGATGGCTTCACAGAGCTCCCACTTTTATTGGAAAATATCAGCTGACTCAGTTAATCTTTAATTAACATCTGGTGCTTTTCAAATTACAAAAGTGCACATAAAATTTGCTAACATCTGCAACACGTCATATAGAAAGAAGAAGTTACACCTCATAACTATATTCACTAAGTTCAATAGGTGGCACTGTTTTTCTACTATACAACAGAAGCTAATTAATTACTTATAATATTTGCTGATTTCTACTATTTACGCAAGCTATATTTGCTTATTGACTTAAAGCCCAATTTCAAAAGAGCAGTTCATCCTGCCCCAGCAACCTCTTTAGCCTATCAGATTTCAGGATAAAGAGGATGTACTATTTGCTCTACATTTCTCTATTGGTTTTAGAGAAGTTCACCCTGACCCAATATCTATTTCTACACAAGCTCTATTTGCTAATCCAATGTCCTAGAGAAAAGCAGAAGTTCACTTAAAGAGACAGTTTTACTGCAGTTCAAACCTGTAACTCTCTATGGCCTATAGTTAAGTTAGGTTCTATAATCCAGTTTCATGTATAGATTGGCTGCTTACGCCACTGCTTATTATGTCCAGTATAGATCCAGACTCACTGTCTGTTCCTGAATCTGATAACTCCAAATCTCCATATACTGGGTGAATCATAGTTGTATAAGTTTGTTTGTCAGAGGCTATTTCATCCAATTCATTAATTATATCCAATTTACTTTTGGGGCCAGGCTTAGTTGGCCCTTTCCTATACCCTATTTAGACGACTGGCTTATTCGAGCCCCAACAGAGTCAGAGGCCAGGACTTCTTTATTCTGCACAATGTGTATCCTTCAGTATTTGGGTCTGGTAATAAACATCCCAAAATCCAGTCTGACTCCCACTCAGTCTTTAGAGTTCATAGGAGCTTTGCTGGATACCAGAAAGGCAAGGGCCTATCTCCCCCAGGCCCATTGCCTTCGCATGGTGCAGTTAGCTTCTCAAGCAGTGCTAAAGCCTCATCTCACTGCCCGAGAAATGCTACAACTACTAGGCCACATGGCATCTACCGTGCATGTGGTTCCCTATGCTCGCCTCCATATGAGGGCAGCCCAGTGGACGTTATCCACTCAATGGACCCAGGCATCAGGATGCCTGTCAGACAAAATAGCAAGCACAAGTCGCCTTATTTTGTCCCTCCAGTGGTGGAAGTCCACTCAAAACCTGTTGCTAGGGGTCCCCTTTTCAACAACCCTTACCCCAGGCAACTCTCACAACAGATGCTCCTCCGATGGGTTGGGGAGCTCATCTGCAAGATCTCTCCACCCAAGGCACCTGGTCTCCAAAGGAGACTCATCTACATATCAATCTGTTGGAGCTCAGGGCAATCTTCCTTGCTCTTCGAGTGTTCCACACCCTGCTCAGCTACAAGACAGTCCTCATTCATACGGACAATCAAGTAGCCATGTTCTACATGAACAAGCAGGGGGGAACAGGCTCTGTCGCTGTTCAACGAAGCTTTGCAACTATGGGCCCTCACCAGAGAGCATCAGATTCATCTCCGGGCAGTGTATCTTCCAGGCATACAAAACTCTTGGGCAGACAGACTCAGTCGAGTTCTGCTTACACACTTGTGGTCTCTGCATGCAGACCAGGTAGCCAAGATTTTTCAAATTTGGGGAACCCCGGATATAGACCTCTTTGCAAGTCCGTGGAATGCCAAACTTCCCCGGTTCTGTTCCAGAACCCCGGCTCAGGGGGCTCAGGCCAGGGATGCTTTACTCCTTTACTGGGGTCAAGACTTCCTGTATGCCTTTCCACCCATTCGCCTAATTCTCAAAACCCTGTTCAAGCTTCAGAGAGACAGAGGCCGTATGATTCTCATAGCTTCACATTGGCCACGGCAAGTGTGGTACCCTCTGCTTCTACATCTCTCTCAAGCTCCCTCCCTGGAGTTAGGGGCTGCTTAAGATCTCCTATCTCAGGAGGACGGAATGTTATGGCATCCCAATCCCCAGTCTCTGTATCTCAGGGCTTGGTTGCTGAAGGCCTAGATCTCCATGATCTTAACCTCCCTCAGCAAATAAAGGATATCCTTTATGCTTGCAGGAAGCCTTCCACAAGAAGCTCTTATGCTTTTAAGTGGAAAAGGTTTACCATATGGTGTTCCCAGAAGGGTCTTAACCCCATTGCCTTATCTCTGGAATCATTACTGGAGTATCTCCTTCATTTATCCAATGCAGGACTTAAGACTAACTCAGTGAGGGTCCATTTGAGTGCTATTGCAGCTTCCTTCAAGCCCCTAAATGCACAACCTATTTCCTCCCATCCTCTTATTGCAAGATTTATGAGAGGCCTTCTGCTAACTAAGTCTCCCATTAAGCCACCACCTGTGGCATGGGACTTAAATTTGGTTCTTGGTCAGCTCATGAAGCCACCTTTCTAACCCTTAGCTACTACCTCCTTGAAATTCCTTTCTTGGAAGTGAGTTGCAAGCACTAGTAGCTGATCCACCTTATACAAGGTTCCATCATGACAAGGTAGTCCTTAGGACTCATCCACGCTTTATGCCAAAGGTGGTCTCGCCTTTTCATCTAAACCAAGTGGTCTACCTACCTGTGTTCTTTCCAAGGCCTCATGCATCAAATGCAGAAAGGAACCTTCATACTTTGGACTGTAAAAGAGCTTTAGCCTTTTACTTACAAAGAACACAGCAACATAGAAAGTCCTCTCAACTCTTTGTTGCTTTTGATCCTTCTCATTTGGGACTTCCAGTCTCCAAGAGAACACTATCTAACTGGATTGCTCAGTGTATTTCCTTTGCCTATCAGAGTAAGAATCGTCCTCTGGAGGGCCATGTCACAGCTCACAATGTGAGAGCCATGGCAGCTTCAATGGCTCATTTGCACTCTGTGTCTATCGACGACATCTGTCGAGCAGCCACCTGGGCCTCAGTTCATACCTTCACAGCCCATTACTGCTTGGACAAGGACTCCCGCCGGGATGCCTTGTTTGGTCAGGCTGTTCTCCAACACCTGTTCCATACCTAATCAACTCCTACCCACCATCCCTGGTAGGATGCCGGAGATTCATGGGGGGAAGTGGAGCCCTTCTCAGGGACGCATAACTTTTGGGGTCTCTCCCTGGCATCTAAAGCTAGGGAGTCCCCATATGTGATGACTATATTCCTGCTTGTTCCTGGAGATACCATAGTTACTCACCTGTAACAGGTGATCTCCGGGAACAGCAGGAATTTAGTCCTCACAACCTACCCACCTCCCCTAGGAGTTATATCTCTCTATCTATCTCTTTCCCTTTCCCTCTCTCTCTCTCTTTGTCTCAGCTTTAAAACTCAACTGAAGAGAGGCAGTTGGGAAAGGCAGGAAGGCAGCATGCAGGTGCTGTGGGATGCTCCCAAAAGCTTTCTAATTGGACGCTGGGGAGCGTTCCCACGCAGGCTCCATCGGTACCGACGATACCCATATGTGAGGACTAAATTCCTGCTGTTCCCAGAGATCACCTGTTACAGGTGAGTAACTATGCTTTATTGGCAGGCTATGTTTTACATGGATTGAATAAGCATTTTGATATTGTAATGATGTATTGCAATCCATGGGCTTCCAGATGATGTATTCAATATCCAAATCTTCCAGAAGCCCACAGATAACAATACTTTTACAATATCAAATTGCTCCTCCAGTCCATTTAAAATGCAGCCTGCCAATGAGTCAGATCGTAATAAACCAAATAAGAACATAACTTCCTGATCATCCTCAACTTCCAAAAACCTGCTGTAACTAAAGCTGAAATCTGGGACTTCCTTGTCGCAACAGATTCTACCATCACTACCAGATCTCTCACCTGCTACACCCATGGCAGCTCCACATCTGTTCATTCCATAAACCCCTCCATTCTCTCTATACTCCTACTCACCCACAAGGCCTCCAAGCTTCCCACATTTAGATGCAATCTCTAAAATCCAAAATGTGGGGTTTTCTATCTTAGCTTCTTAATTGACTTCCCTTGGAGGTCCAGTTTTCTAAAAGCTGGTATTTATGCATGTAAATGTTGGCACTTACATGTGTGGTTTGCAAAATCACCACGTAACACATACAAATAGTAACCCTTATACATTCAAAAGCCTGAGTGATGCCATAGTACATGCTGCAATCCATACGTGCATTTCCTGCATTCTTATGGGTATTTTACAAAACGCTCCAAAAATGTGTGCTAAAGTGGTAGTATTAAGGTGCACTATAACACTGGCCTCTTAGCTGGCTAAGTTGCAGCTAAAAATGAACTCTAACGAGCAAGATTTACCAGCAGTCTGTGCACAACCACCAGTGCTGAAAATCAGCACTAGCCAGTGAAGTCCTCCCCTGTACTAGGAACCTCTATGAGGCTGCATATTGTTTTGAAAAGTGAAAATAGGCAGTGAGATTTAGCCACTCAGAGTGAAATTTTCACCCACAAGATCTGGCCTGTTAGTTTTTTGTAGTTGGCTATTTGTCACTTAAAACTTGCCTTACATGTGAATACAACTAGTGAACTAAAATGTCATGATAAACACTATTTTAGATAACCCCAAATATTTGTTTCCTAAATGTCAGTTTTCCTCTAGTGAGTTTAAAGTAATTTAATATGGATCTAGATTATAAGACCAGAGAATTGCTAGGAAAAAAATATTTTACAACTGTTTTGATTTTTCTTTCACAGTCTATGCATGGGACATTGAAATGTGTTGAGGGTCCACCAAATCTAGGCATAAACCTACCTTTTAGCCTCAAACCTCCAGCTCAGAACTCGTCTGGTCACAAAAGAGAAGAAACAAAACTTACTAATGGGACAGAAAAGCTGGCAAAGTCTCCCTTACCTGCCAAGAAAGGAGGAGCACCAAAGAAGGCAAACAACCCAGGCTGGACCTGTTGGGATTGTGATCAGCTGTTTACTCAGAGAGATGTTTATATATCTCACATGAGGAAAGATCATGGCAAGGTAGAATTGTGGTGGTTTATTTCTATAAGGAAAAAGCAAATAGTTAACAGATTTTCATTTTCATGTTTTGTTTGTTTCCTGTCACATCTCAGAGTAATCAGTGGCTGTTGGATCCAGATACAGTTATGCACAGCAGATCAGTGTTTAAAGATTATGGGGCCTATTTAAATAAAGCATGCAAAAAGAAAAACATTCATAGGGGCCCATTTACTAAAATGTACCCAAATGCACAATCTCATCTGACTTATTACCACAAGAAAATTACAGCAGATTTGTGGGGCTGCCATGTTTTGTAGTGATTGCAAAGCCCATTAAACATTTTTTCTTAAGGTCTTAAAAGCAGCCTGGTTATATTCAGCCTCTGCCTGGTTATTCTTAAGGTGTTGAAAGTTAATTACCTTAAAAGGTGGTTTAACTTTCACTGCCAAGCAGCGACTGGCTATCGCCATTGCTCAGTTAGTTTCTCTGCTATCCTCCTGACCCAGATATTCAATACTGGTAGCAGGATATGGCCCTAGCACTGAATATCCAGGTTTAATGTTCAGCAGTGATGGCTAGCTGCTTTACAACAGCTAGCCGCCACTGCAGCTGAATATTGGACCCCAACATTTCAGTAGTTTTGTTCACACAATCATCTTTTCTACCAAACAAAATAATAAATTTGGATTTGTTCTAGTAGCAAACTTTTGCAGATAACCTACTATGTGTGAAAGTATACAAATTCATTAATAATGAATTGCTTTGATGGAAAACCATGCAAAGCATGACTTTAATTTTTTAAAACCAGTGCGTGAAACAGAGTCAGAGCAGGGGCATTCAACCTAACTCTATAAATAGTTGACAATATTCAGCTGCTATCTAAAGCTATGTGGTTTAATTTAGGACAGCAAAAAAGCTGCCCTATATTAAATATCTTAACTAAAGGGTTAGTGGCTGAACATCACCAACTACCTATAAAGTTAGGCAGAATACCTAACTGCTACTTCTACAGAAAGTGGGACTGAATGTACCTAAAATATTTTAACACTGTAGCTAGTGTTGTTTTTAATCCCGTTTCTGACTGCCCAGCTTGGGCCTCAGTTCTTGGTTTCCTATCTCTGAATCTTAGAAACGTGAGAAGAAATGAAATGAAAACAAAACATACAGAATTATACCATAACAAGTCTGCTTAATGCTTTAAGCGGGGGATTTCACAGGCCTGCAAACCTGAGCATTCTCCTGTAAACCCCTCCCTAGCTTGGCCACAGCATTTTCTTTTATTAGGAAAAAATGCCACATTGTACAGTTTTGTCTTGTCACTCTGCATTATGCTTTTGCTTCACTTTTTGTTTAACTACTTATTACAGAACAAGATAAACACTACACATTTCAAGTGAAGTTGGGCACAGACATATTGCTCACTTCTAATCATGTAAAAATCCTGCAAGCAAAAACATTCTGTCCAGCTCTCATAAACATGTACAAAATATGACCTTGGCTTCTTTCACACACACTGCTAAGCTGTTCATTCTTCATATTTCTGAACCTTTCTCCAGTACCCCAGTGCTCCACTTTCAGTTCCTTTCTACAACTAGCTGATCACAGGTTTTAAATATTGACCTGTAAAATAATGACATTTTTCTGTCTGTCTTAAAAATATTTTCTATACTTTCATATTTTTATGGATTTTTTTCTTCTTTCTAAAGCAAATGAAGAAACACCCTTGTCGACAATGTGATAAATCCTTCAGTTCATCCCACAGTCTCTGTCGTCATAATCGTATCAAACACAAAGGCATTAGGAAAGTATACACCTGCTCGTAAGTAACTTTTTTTGTGAAAAATGAATATGGCAGATTAAAATACAGATTACTGAAAATTTTTGTGCTAATCAAATTGGAAAGCAAGTTAATCAGCTAAAAAAATTAACACTTACTTTAGTTTAGTCTGTTTTAATTCCAGGTGTTTTATAGGGTTTACATCATCTGATCACTAGGTATGCTGGTTTTGAGAGTAGATAGGTTATTGTCCGATAGTTGTTGGTTTTTTTAAATATTTGAAAATGTGTGAGATCTAGAGGATATAACTGAAACTCTTCTTCAAAAATGAAAAAGGACTTCATTTGGATGCTAGTTTAAGATCCATACATTGGTTTAATCATCAATGTATTTTGAACCCATGCTTACTATGCAATGTGTGCTGTCAAATTAATGCTGACTCCTAGCAATCCAGCAGCCCCTGGATTTTCTTGGCAATATATTACTGGATGTAGATTGCAGGCCTTTCTTGTGAGGAAATGGAGGGTTAAGTGACTTGTTCAATGATACAAAGAGTGCTGGATGGAAGTTCAAACCATACTCTCTTGGTCACCAGGCTACGGCTTCCCTCTAAGGCTTAATATAGAAAGGCAATTAACCAAAAATGTACTATGGTATTGATTCTGTTGATGGCAACAGCAGAATACCACCTTCACCCACATTCCCAACCAAATAAAATAGGACACAGGATTCAGTGGTCTACTACTACCAACAAAATGAGTAACAAACATCAGAGACTCTAGATAGATTTCATAGGCAGTTTGGCATAAGAATGTTTTGTAAAGACTCAACATTTATTCAGATTTGTACCTATGGATGGATATTATAACTTGGTTAAAACGTTTGCTAGAGTATGTCTTCAGTATTGGGAGTTTTAAATTTCATGTGTTAAGGAAATGCTGCCTTTACAAGTATATTCTAAAGGGTTTATTTATGTATTTATTTAACTGGTTTTCTATACCATTTTTCTACAAGGCAAAACGGTTTACATACAATGGAAAATGAGCATTTACATGGAACAGTTGAAACTATGTACAAGTAAACTTTGATACAATGTAATTATACAATTCAACTCGAGGATGTTTACATAGAAACAAAAAAATATTTACATGCAGCTTAGGTACTGTGTGGTTAAAAGTTGTGTTGTATACAACTTCTGTCAGGGGGGTTCTGTCTGGGGGGTTAATTGGGTGGTGTAAGGGGAGGGTGCGGGGAAGAGGCAGCAAGGTAGGATGGGGTCATTTGTTGGTTAAGGGGGGTGTCATGGGAGTGGAGAGGAGGAGCAAGGGGTATTCTTGTAGGGGGTTTGTATTGGAGGCTGTGTTAAAGTGTTCATCAAGAGGTCTTGAGGTGTTTCTTGAAGAGGGTGTGGGATTGGAGGCAGCAAACGGGGGGGGGGGGGGCGGGGGGAGGGGGTAGCTTGTTCCAGTTGGTGGGAGCGTAGAATTGGAAAGCTCTTATGCCGGTGCGCTGTGGGTCTCTTGGTACTCTGTGCTGGTAAGAAGAGATTTGTTGCATTTTGACGCCGGAGCATGCTGTTGTCAGGGTTGAGTTACAATTTCAGTCCATAAGGCTGGAAGGGGGGGGGGGAGGGAGCGTGCAAGGAGGAGGCATGTTGAATGGCTCTTCAGATATGCCAACTTAATTTTAAAAGATGTGATTCAAAGCTTGAGAAGAAGACTGATTAGCAGCAGTCTGGGACTTGGCAAGATCTAAGGCACAGAATTCATGATCAAGCTAATTACAATATGAATGGCTCTCACTGTGCTGTAATGGATATACTGAGCCCCTTCTACCCCCCCTCCCCCCCCACCCCACTGTTGTAAAGCAAGGTACAAAATGCTTGCAGGCTGATTCCGAGCCATGAATAGCAGGGATGGGACTCCATCCTCGCTATTCGTGCCACCTTCCCCACCAGTTGTATGGGGAAGCTAGATGGGGGCAGGAAAGGGGAGGATATGGGGCATTGTTAGGGTGGGCAGTGGGTAGTTGCCGGCCCCAGATGTACAGGGCCGATTCTAATATCAGCCCTGTACATCCGGGGCTGGTGACTTGAACAGGGAAGTTATTCAACCTCCGAGGTGGGATAACTTTCCTGGACGTCAGGGATCAGCGGGCCCAGGGCTAAGAAATGGCAGCAGGGGGCAGAGACCATTCCCTGCAGCCCGACCCTAATCGGCCCAAATCGGGGGTTGGGCTGCAGGGAAAAAAACTGTGTGTTTTGACGGTCAGGATCATGGCTTTTTTTTTCTTAACTTCTTTATTTACATTTTCAAACAAATTACAACAAAACCAAAAATTACACTTAAAGTGATACTTCTCTTTAAACATAAGAACAAAAAGCAAGGCCTTAACAGCCTACCCCAACCTTAATCCTTCCTTCACCATGCGATCATCAAAAGACTATGAAAAGTAAGCAAAGGAAAGGCCTACAAGGGCTATGACACCCCAAGTAGCTCTCCACCATGTGAAAACATGATGTCTTGACTAATTACCCCTTAATTTACACCATATCGTGCTTTTGAGATGTAAGTATTTAGGGGTTTCCATTTGAGGAAGGTGGAAGGCATAAGAGTTATGCCATAACATGGCATTTGTTCATATTTGCAGCATAAGCAGAGACAATTCTACCATTCATGTCAGCCAAGATCTGCTGTATGTTTCCAGTTAACAATAACGAGATGCAGAGCCACTCCCATCATAAAGTCAAATAAAAAATGACAATCCCTCTGTATCGACGAGATGCCTATTGTTGACCGAAAAACAATAACAGAACAGGTTAGAATGGCCCTGAATCCCAAGACCTCTTGGATTCGGTTCCAGATCGAAATCCAATAGGACTGAATATTAGGGCAGTCATATACCACATGTTTTAAAGTGCCAACATTACTCTGACAAGACCAACATTCATTTCCAACTGTTTTATCCCACTTAGCAATCTTTATCGGGGTAAAGTGAACTCTGTCTGCAAAAAATATAAAGCTTGGGAGATAGAGGCAGACTGAGATACTCTAGTTAGCTTGCCCCAGAATTTCACCCATGATTCCGGAGAAGGAGTCTCCCCAAATGGCAGATGAAATTTAATGTGGACAAGTGCAGAGTTATGCCCCTAGGAAAGAACAACCCAAACCATGGTTACACGATGCAAGGTTCCACATTAGGAACTACTGTTCATGGTGCGACTGCACCTCGAATATTATATGCTCTGGTCATTGTATCTTAAAAATGATATAGCAGAATTAGAAAAGATACAGAGAAAAGCCACCAAAATGGTAAAGGGGATAGAAGGACATACCTTTAAGGAGAGACTAAAAAGGTTAGAGCTCTTCAACCTGGAAAAGAGACGACTGAGGGGAGAAATGATAGCGGTCTAGAAGTGAATGAATGGAGTAGAACAGGTAAATGTAGATCGGTTGTTTACACCATTAAAATGTAGAAAGACTAGGGGACATGCAATGAAGCTACAGGGTAACCCATTTAAGACTAATAAGAGAAAATAATTTTTCACTCAACGCGTAATCAAACTCTGGAATTCGTTACCGGAGAATGTAGTAAAAACTGTTAGTGTAGCTGGGTTTAAAAAAGGTTTGGACAAGTTCCTAGAGGAAGGTCCATAAACCATTATTAAAGGGGATCCAGGAAATCCACTGCTTGTCCCAGTACAAGCATTGAGGAACCTGTGTCTTCTGCTAGATACTTGTGACCTAGATTGGCCACATTTAGAAACAGGATACTGTGCTTGATGGACCTTGGTCTGACCCCGTATGACATATCTTGTGTTCTTATGCCTTTCCCTAGGAGAAGTATTTGCTACTTGGGCATTAATATTGGAGCTAACTGGGAAGAATTATACTAATTCAGTCATGAACTGCTGTGGGTGGCAATTCATGGGGATTTGGAGTAGTGGGGACGTGTCACACTTTCATGGATGGGCAGGATTGCTATGATTAAAATGAACATTTTACCCTGGATTTTATTTCTCTTTATGGCATTGCCCATAACCCTTTCCAACGTGACTTTGTGGGCCTGGTGAAAATTAATTTTTCATTTTATTTGGAGGCGCCACCCTCCTAAGGTAGCTAAAGAGGTGCTGATGGGAACTCACCAGGAGGGGGAAGGGCTGGGTGTCCCTGACCTCAAAGGCTATTACGTGAGTGCTACCCTGGATGGTGTGATTGACTGGGGGACAGGGGAACAGGGGAGACAATGAGCAGGTACTGGTTGGTCCCATACAATTAGGAAAACATTTGTGGCTGGGGGGATGTAAGATTGAAGGGGAAGGAGTTTCCCTATTTGTGCATTGCATTCTGCAAGTTTGGGTAGATATAGGGTATTTTTATGTGGGAATAAAAGAATATTTTGGAATACACCTTTCTGTTACAATGATAGTTTTAAGTCTGGGACAATGTATAGGGTATATAAAGATTGGCAACAGAGGGGACTGGATAGAGTGGGGATGCTATTTGATGAGGTGGCATGTTTGAAGGACTGGGTGGAGGTTAGCGACAGTTTTTGTTGTGGGAAGAGCAGGGATTCTATTATATTCAGATGTACCACTATGTGTGGTTTGGTCAGTCTAAGGGGGCCCCACACAGACAATGTCAGTATTTTGAAATTTTATTTTCTAAATGGTATTAAAGGTTGCCAGTGAGAAACCTCTGTTCTGTATGAGATGGGAGGGTGACCTGGGGCTTGATTTGTGGAAGCAGCAGTGGTTACAAATATATGATTCTATCAGGAATCTTTCAGTAGCTTGTCCATTGGTAGAACATGCATATAAAGTCCTCTATAGGAATTACCTGATGTTGGATTGTTATCCAAGCTTGATAGTTTGTTTGCAGATGTTTCATCACCATTCTAGGGGACATCATCAGTGCGGGGTTCCATCTGCAATCAAACTGTCAAGCTCAGAGAACAATCCAACATCAGGATGTAGCTGGATCCTACTAGGTGATATAAGATGAGGTTGTTCAAAGGGAAGTTGTGTTGGCAGGAGTGTGGACAGATGGGGGATTTCTTCCATATGTGGTGGGGTTGACCAAGGATGAAGTGATTCTGGCTGAAGGTGCGAAGCTGTATTGAGGAGATGGGGGGAGGACAATGGGAACCATGGAGCCAGCCTGTTGAATCAACCACTGATGAGAGTAACATGAGAACCTATTTTATTTATTTATTTATTACATGCACTTATATACCGCGCTATTTTCCATCAGTGCGGTTTACATAGAACCAGTTAAATACACATCTCAAAACTTTCGATTTGTGTTTACAATTAACAGGCAACAGAACTTGGATATATAACAAGGGGGTAACTATTTTCAACTGTACAGAAAGAGCGGGCTGAACGTCTGTTTGAAGTGGTTAGTTTACTGATGAGGCATTTGAGGTGCTGTCATCCGAGTAATGCTCGAGGAAAAGGTGGTATTTCAGAGCTTTCCTAAACTGTGTTAAATTAGTGATTGCCTGTATACTAGGAGGGAGGCTGTTCCAGTATTTTGGTGCCGAGAATTTGAAAGCCCTGTTCACTGTTGTCTGGCAGCACTTGGTTGTTTCTCTTGGGACTATTAGTTTATTGTCCTCAGGGGATCTTCTAGGTCTGTTCAGGGGGGTTATCTGAATGAGGTCTGCTAGGGCTGGTGGGGCAAGCTTATTTATGATCTTGAAGGTCAGAATTATGGTTTTGAACGTAATTCTGCCTTTTATGGGGAGCCAGTGGAGTTGTTTAAGGATGGGTGTAATGTGTTCCCACTTGGAAGCGCCCTGGAGCACTCTTGCAGCAGAGTTTATTGCAAGCTGTAAAGGGTGTAGCGTGGATTGCGGGAGACCGTGGAATATGGCGTTTGCATAGTCAAGATGCGGTATGATCAAGGCTTGATATACTGTGCGGAAGTCGCCAGGTTCCAGTAAGGTGCGTATGTGTCTAATTGATCGGATTTTATGGTATATCGCTCTTGCTACATTGCCTATATGGGTCTTCATGTCGAGACGCTGGTCGAGTGTGACCCCTAGATATCTAATAGAGGGTTTGGTAAGTAGTTCTGCTTCTAAGACCTTTAAGCACAGTGGTGTGATGAATTTCGGATTTCTGGTGACGAAAAGGACTTCGGTTTTCTTATGTTGGATTCGCAGGTTTTGTGATTGGAGCCAACTGGATACTGCGTTGAAACAGTCCGTCAGCGGTGAGAGTTCGGGGTTCTCCGTTGCAAAAGGCATATATAGGAGCATGTCGTCTGCGTATAACAGGCATTCCACCTTGAAGGACTGGACGATCTCGCAGATTGGTTGCATATAAATATTAAACAACAGGGGGGATAGAGAGGATCCTTGTGGGACCCCTTGGCTCTGGTGGAAAGGTTCTGATGTTGCTTCATCTGATCTTACGTGTTGCCATCTATCCGAGAGATATGACTTGCACCATTCGAGTGCTAAGTCACAAATCCCCTTCTCTCTGAGGCGGTGTAAGAGTATGTCATGGGAAACAGAATCAAAGGCTGCCGCTATATCCAAGAATATGAGTACGTATCCTTGGCGTATGCTGTCAATTCCTGCAATTATGGTACTGAAGAGGATGGTGAGGAGAGTTTCAACCCATGTTCGGTTCTGAAGCCGTGCTGACACAGATCAAGTGGTGCGGAGGCGTCAATATGATCTTGAATTTGTCTTTGGACGTCTTTCTCGATGATTTGCTGGCTCACGTGTATTATTACAGCCCGAATGGCAATGGCGGGACACCGGCGAGAGAAAATATGCCCAAAATTGCTTTAGTGATTAGCCGCCTAGATTGGATTTATGATATGTCTGAGACCATGGCAAGCTCCGTGCTCCCCGATCGGGGTAGAGCACACCTGAGCAGGATGCAGCCATCTTCTCCCGCTCAGGAGCCTCCAGCCCAATCGGGGCTGTGGGAGGCGGAGCTCAGCACACAAAAAGAAGCCGCCGTCAGGAACAAGCCTCTCTCCTCCCTCCTTCTCCGGCTCCGTGCTCCCCGATCGGGTAGAGCACACCTGAGCGGGACGCAGCCATCTTCTCCCGCTCAGGAGCCTCCAGCCCAATCGGGGCTGTGGGAGGCGGAGCTCAGCACACAAAAAGAAGCCGCCATCGGGAACAAGCCTCTCTCCTCCCTCCTTCTCTGGCTCTGTGCTCCCCGATCGGGGTAGAGCACACCTGAGCGGGACGCAGCCATCTTCTCCCGCTCAGGAGCCTCCAGCCCAATCGGGGCTGTGGGAGGCGGAGCTCAGCACACAAAAAGAAGCTGCCGTCAGGCGGGCCCGCGCCTGAGGGCCTCGCCAGAGGGCCCTTTGGCATGGCCCTTAGGCAGTGGCACTTCAGCAACTCCACGAATGAAGCCAGAACTCTCACCCAGAGCAGAGCCAGTCTCCCGTATCAGGAAAAGGCAACTCCTTATCCTTTAGATGTCTAAAACCACGTGCTGTAACCTGTATTAGCGCACTGCTGTCACGTCTGATATCATTTTGCACTCAATGTACCGTCGTCAGTTCTCTGCAGCTCACCTTTTGATTGCTAGCATTCTAGAATTATCTAATATTGTATTATCACCTAATGTTCTGAGTGCCAATAGCCAGTATATGCTTGCACTGTTGTTAGCATTTCCACACTTAACATCGTCTTCACCAGTAACCTATACCTACCTTCATTGTTGTCACGTATTGTATGCTCTGTTGCCAAGCCAGAATGTACAAACTCCTGATATTATTCATCTCCCTCCTTACCCTTGGGCTTCCCAACATCTCAAATGCTTTCAACCATGGCACTAATCACATTCCAATCCTACACCACCATGGAAGGAGATGGTCTGAACTCCCACACCACACCACAACGAAAAACAACCACACACCCCACTCCCACCTACTTAACATCCCCCTCCAAATTTTCAAAAAGACACGAGCCAAGAAGCAATGCCAGCAACGCCTACTGAAGTGTGCGTTGATAAATGCCAGATCAATACATTCAAAATGGCCTGCAGCCATTGACCTGATACCCCTATACAATCTCGACATCTTGATGATCACCGAGACATGGCTGTCTGTTTGCGACAATGTTCTCTTGAACCAGATGCTGCCTCCAGGATTTTCCCTATATACATGCCACAGGTCCACTCAGAAAGGAGGCGGGACACTCATCCTCGCCAAAGCCGACCTTCATTTCAAGTTGTGCAACACCTCCAGTTCAACTCACTTTGACTCTCTCACCATATCAAATGAACTCTGTGCAATCAACCTTCTATACCGGGCACCCAATCCATCACCAGATGACCTTTCGACAATAATTGAGCTCGCATGTACCACTTCCACCCCACACTCTCCAAATTGGATAATTGGTGACTTCAACCTCCCATCTCTTCAAGATAGCCACGTAGCAGCATTCCTTGAGGCCCTAGAAGATCTAGGATACAAACAATGTGTCGACTCTTCCACCCACACTAAGGGAGGCAGGCTAGACCTCATCTTCACACCTCATTCCAATGCCACGACATCCCAAGACCTCGCACTGTCCGTGACACCAGTGCCTTGGTCCGATCACTATCTACTCAGTTTCCATATACCCATAAGTACTTCCCGTAACAGTCAGATGACACCAAATACATCCAGAACTCCAGCAGCCCGCTTCCGTCCACTCAACAGGAGCGAAGTCCTAGAGAACCTCCAACCTCTTATGACCAACACATCCCTCAGCTTAGATGACCTCATATCTAAATGGGATGAAAACCTTAGAGCTGCCTCCTGTCCATCATACACTGAAAAGACAACAAGACGACGAGAACATGCACCTTGGTTCTCCACGGACCTACGAACATCTCTCCACCATCTACACAAACTCGAGAGACAGTGGCGCCGAACCCACTCCTCTGAAGCGCACACTGCTTACAACTCATACTTGATGACCCACCGTGCGAAGATAACGCAGAATAGGAAACTCTACCACACCGATATATTAAAATGCTCCATCAACAAACCACATGCCTTGTTCAATATAGTAAAGTCCATAACAGGAGAGCCGGTCTCAGTCCACCCCCCAATGCCTCAACCACAGGACTATGCAGACCATTTACAATCGAAGATGGTCAAGACCAACGCAAACATAGGCGTTAATAACTCCTCCGCATCGCCTAAAGCGTTTCAAGCAACTCCACTATGCAATTTCACCACAGTATCCAATAAAGAGGTTGAAGACATCATTGCTTCTGTTAACCCCAGCACGGCACCTAATGACCCCTGCCCAGCCAGCTGGATCAAAGAACTGCAACATGACATAAGCCACATCCTGTGCAAAATACTGAACCAGTCCTTTATCACAGGATCGTTCCCGCAGAGCCTCAAACACACCTCTATTAAGCCCTTACTAAAAAACAGCAGACTAGACCCATCTAAAGTAGAATCCTTCAGACCAATCTCGAGCATCCCCCAGCTTGCCAAGATCATCGAAAAAGCTGCTCAACAACAAATCCAGCAACATATCGATACCGAAGCACTGTTAGATCCAGCCCAACACGGATTCAGGGAAGCACATGGAGTCGACACTGTCCTTACAACCCTGTTCAACGATCTGGTCACAGGAATCAACAGTATCCAACAAGGCTTTGTCCTTATCTTTCTGGACATCTCTGCCGCGTTCGACTCGGTGAGTCATGACATACTCCTACAACGCTTGAGAGAAAAGGGGATCCAAAGCACAGCTCTAAAGTGGTGTGAATCCTACCTATCCAATAGGTGGCAACAAGTCAAGGCTGGCCACTCATCCTCTGAACCATTTCTGCAGACACAGGGAGTTCCTCAAGGATCGTCCTTATCATCACTAATGTTCAACATTTATATGCAGCCGATATGTGACTTAATCCGATCTTTCAACGTACAATGCCTTGCCTACGCAGATGACATCCTCCTCTACATGCCATTCTCAATAGACCAACCAGTGCTCTCCCCAATAATCAGATGCTTCGAAGCAGTAGCCGATTGGCTGTTGTCACAAAACCTACGGATCAATCACGGCAAGACAGATGTCCTATTCATCACGAGGAACCATAAGTTCACACCTCCCTCATCACTACTTGCCAACAATGTAGAGTTGAAGTCCAAATCCACAATCCGTTACCTCGGCATCACCCTGGACCAGCACTTGGATATGACAACACATGTGAAAAACACCACAAAGTCAATTTACCATAAGATCAGAACGCTACGTCACCTCCGACACCTACTGGACTTCACAGACTACCGAACAACCTTCCAGGCATTAGTCCTCCCACATTTTGATTTCACGAACATAATCCTCCATGGCCTCCCACAATCGACCTTAAATCCGCTCCGCCTAGCTTTGAATGCAGCCGCAAGAGTCCTCTCTGGATCGTCAAGATCCGACCACATAATGCCCATCATGAAGGATTTGCATTGGCTACCTTTACATGCCAGGCTACAATACAAGTCATTGGTCCTCACTTTCAAAGTCCTAAATAACTACCCCCCTACGCCAATCAGCAAGCTAGTCCATGGTACCCTGGAAAATAGAAACAGAAGGTCTACTGCGCTGAACACATTAGTAGTCCCCAAGCTAATGACTACGTGCACAAAGGCTACCTCTAACAGGGCCTTCTCCATATTCGCCCCTTTAAACTGGAATGCACCCCCCATGAAATCCGTGGTATTAAAAGCCTCATCCTATTCAGAAAAGCCTTAAAACACCACCTGTTCACAAAATGCTACCCAGAAACCTCCCGTGATAGAAGCACAACCAGCAAGCTTCCCTCATACCCCAGCCGCTCCAGCACGTCAATACCAACAGATAATAGGTAGTCCCCACTCAAGCCCAACCAACCACTAATCTTCATCTTCACAAAACCAATGCAACACCCACTTATATTAGAGTATTGTACATAGTTTCGAGTTAATATGTATTTAGTTTCCCCGGTTTCAATCCCATGTTCAATTCCCTGTTCTTTGTAAACTCAATGTTGTTTGTATACATTGTAGTATTTTTGTTCGATGTACACCGCGCTGATTTTTAATAGCGCGGTATAGAAGAAATGTTAAATAAATAAAATAAATAAATGTGGGAATGCATTTCATGTATCTTGGAAAGTGTACCGTAATTGGAAATTGCATAGGAATAACACCGATGTGGAAGTTTCTGCTAAGGAGGGATCTGGGGAGGATAGTATTTAATGAGAAGTGTAATTGTGGGAGGGGGAGGGGAGGGGATGGGAAATTGGTATTAAACGGCTTTGTATGTTGTTTGCTGGCAGATTTTTGTACTGTTTTGGATACGTTAATAAATATTTGGCAAATAAAAAAGTAAATAAATAAAATAGGATCAAAACTGGTACCTAATATGGCCTTCAGACGGACAACCTGCTATAAAATTATCTCCATAGAGTACACACACACACATTTACACCAGCTTTGGAGAAGGTCTAAATGGATGTACTGGCATTCGCACATTACTGGAGCTGGTTCTGGAAGCCTATCTTATAAAGGAACACAGACGCCTATGTTGTCTTTATAAATTTGGTTTAAAATAGATATACATTTGAACTCCTCATATAGGCATCCTATTATAACATCAGGCTACTTCACCCCCCTATGGGGCCTGGGGCAAACTTTCCATAATGGGCCCCCCTCCTGTTCATGGCCGACCCAGAGCAGCACAGTCAGCAGCAAAGTTCCCACTATGCAGCTTGAAGCTGCACGGGAGTCTTCTACTGGCATGGACCTGCCTATCCCATGGTACCTGCTTATGACGCATAATCCTAAGCACAATCGTGTTGCACCTCCCCCCACTGGCAGAGGATGCCCACACAACTTCAGCTATTTAGTGGGAACATTGGTCAGCAGTCCTATTCCTACTTTCTGCTCCTCAGCTGCTTATGCTTTACTGAACAAACCAGAAGTAGGGCGTCATTGGTCTACTCACTAAAGTGCAAGCAGCCTGAGGGAGCAGAAAGGAGGAACAAGGTTTCTTTTACCTATGGGCAGCAAGGCAGCTGGGCCCCAATTGTGCAGGAGCCTGGGGCAGCTACGTCATTTGCCCATAGGTAAAAGTGGCCTCTATGGTATGTCCAAAAATGGCCTCTATTATATAAAATCACTAGCAAAAAATACCAATTATGGAGTGAGTTAAATATCAGAAGCAAAATGTCAATCCAAAAAGCCTTCAAGCTCAAACTCATACATACAAAGAAGAGAGAAAGGAAGGCGAAAATGATCTCAGACCATTTAGAGGTCAGAATCATAGGCACTTGGGCCATGACTCATCCATAGTACATCAACAACCCTGAAAATCTCCTTCCAGTGTGTTCATTTATTATTTTATATATATTTTTCACTCATATCTCTCTTCTCTTTTAACTTCATCCAATTATTTGTGATCTATAAACAAGCCTTTCACCCCAGAGCATATTTGTCAATAACTAATCATACCATTAAACCAAGTAACACTAATCATACCATTATGCTAGTAACACTCAGCTTTAGGGGCATGTTTACTAAAGATCGGTAACATTGCAGTGGCGCAATTAGCGTGTGATATGTGACATTATCGTGTAAAAACGTACCTTTAGCATGTGATAACGTTCGGCTTCGTGCAATAACGTCGCCAGCGGTGTTAGGGCACACAGAGGATGGAGGAAAGAATCCCAGAGGGCGGAGAGAAGGGGTCAATGGGCGGGAAGAGGCTCCGGGAACTCTAATGCTGTGGCATTTAGGGCAGAACATTACCATGGATGAAAACCTTGCTTTAAAGGTACAAGTGCAGAAGAGAGAAACCATTTCAGTCAGCAATGTACAACAAAGGCAGGGAGACCCAGAACAGTGAGAGTAGTGCTACATGTGCAGCAACAGCATAGTGCCCAAGTATGACAGGGCATCATGGCGTGGCTGCAAATGGGGTACAGGGGGCCGCAGGCAGGACATGCAATGGGGCAGCTGGGGCACAGGGTGGGTCAGGCAGATGCCTAGGTGGCACAGAGGAAGGCAGAAATGAAAAGACAGCACGACAGCAACTGACCAAGTGCAAACATGTCCATGGGTGTGCATCCCACACTGCCCCAATGGACAGTAGCCACCAGGTACCCCAAAGGACACATCACAGTGGCAGGTGGTGCTGGGGGGAAGCGAGGACATCTAAGTAGGCATCCCCACCCTAAATCTCACACCATGGGCAGCCGCCTACTGTCACATTGGAAGGGCTGGGACTACGCACCACCAGCACCACTGGCAGAAGGACATGTCAGCATGGTGGAGGAGGGGTGCTAGCATTGGAGGGGGCAGGGGCAACCAGCCACAGCAGACAAAGGCCAAGCCCTGTCTAGGTGGGTGGCATGCAGTGCAACAGACAAGGTCTGTCTGATGAACAGTAAAAGTATCCCCAGGGAATGACCTGCTACTGTGCAACAGTGTGGTGCAGTACACGCAGTCAGTGTGTTCAGGGGCAGAAGGTCATAGGTTTGAGTCCCAGCTGTGGCCCCTGCAAACCATGTTCCTCTATTTTATCCTACAGAGCACATACACAATAAACATGTGCTCTCCCAAGAGCAGAGGTACCTAACACCAGACCCGGAGGGCCAAACACCATTCCGGTTGCCAGCCTTCCTGAAATAAATATGCATGAGATGCTGTTGCAGGCACGGCCCCCATCGTATGAAAATGTACTTCATGCATAATCATTAGAGACAGCTGGAAAACAGGAACCGTGTTTGGCCCACCAGAACCGGAGTCAGGAACCTCTGCCCTAGAGCAACAGCCAACAGGGGCACAAACATCCACACCCACAGGCTCCACCATCCAACGCCTATGGAGAGTCAGGCTGTTGTGCTTTGCGCGTAGCAGCAGCTCCCACCACTAGCACCTGCATACCGTTGAAATGCTGTTATACACATGGCAACACTTTCCATATACAGCAAACTAGCTATGATAAATGTCAGATAACCAATCCTACAGTAAACGCAATTCATAACAGAGAGCCAGCATAGCAACGCTTCCGATATATGTGGAGTGTGCTCCCTCTGTACTTTCGGACAGTATTTACCACCTGGAGAGTGCCCTAACAGTATTGAGTATCGTAGCAATGCCTGAACTGTGCCCAGGACCTGTATGGCGGCCAGGGTTGCCAACCACCTCTACCCGTGCACGATGCTGAAATTGGTGCGGGAGGCTGTGTAGATTTCTCCAGTGTTTTGTAGCTGCCTACACGTCACTGAGCCCCCAAGGCTTGCACTGTTTCCAGTGTTACCCTGCCAATTTTTATAATGAGGAGCAAGGTAGTGTGGGTATGGCCCCTACAGGGCGGTCTGGCCAGGATGCATCTGCAGAGGCATGGGGCAATGACTGGGATACTGCAGTGGCCGAACGCCATCTGCACGGACAGGCTGGCCACAGCATGTCATGCTGTGTGGTCACTCTCACTCTGACTGAGCAGTGACCATGGCATGTCTAGCTTCCCACATAGTGCTATACAGTGTTTAGCACAAGTGATATGTGTGAAGTCCCGTATCTCCAGGAACAAGCAGGAATGAGTCTTCACATATGGGTATGTCGGTACTGACGGAGCCTGCGCGGGAACGCTTCCCAGCGTCCAATCAGAAAGCTTTTGGGAGCATCCCTCAGCGCCTGCGTGCTGCCTTCCCGCCTTTCCAACTGTCTCTCCTCAGTTTTCTTTTTCCGCGGAGCCGGCAGGACGTCCTCCTGTCACTGCAGAAAATCTTTTCTTTAATTCTTTAATTCTTTTTTTCTTGTGGTCGCGGCTGTTTCCCCGCCTCCACCGGTACCGCCAGTGGGTTTTTTTCTTTTCTTTTTCTCAAACTCAGGGAGAGTTTTCCCTCAGTTTCTGTCTTAAATTTTTGGGCCTGTAAGGCCTCTCCATCATGGAGCCTTCTTCTCCTAAGAAGTGCCTTAACTGTGGAAATACAGTTTTCTTTTTAGACTCCAATAACTAGTGTCTAACCTGTTTGGGTCCTGACCCTTTTCCTCCGGAGCCATTAGGCTACAATTTTTTGAGAAGAGATTCTCCATTTCGAGTTTCCCTCGATACCGAGTTCCCTTCCAGTGTCAGGGCACCGATCATTTCTTCTCTACAGGATCAGGTAACCCACAAACAGTCTGTTAAGACTAGCCAATCCTTGAGTGGTAGGTCTCATGCCAAGCATGATGACGGCTCCGGCCTTGCCCTCAAGACCCTATTGGCTTCAAAACCCCGGCCGGAGTCTTCGGTCTCCACAGCCTTTCAGGGGTTTCAGGTTGTTCCTGGGGCTCACCCCTCACAGAGCATACCTGAGCCATGCTCGGTGGTGGCATTCGCTTCGAGCGGTACCGATACCCCGGCATCGGCACTGGTGTTGAGTGATCCACTCTTCACCAGGGATCGTCATCTGGCGTTCTCGGTGCCTTCGGGACCGATCAATACGTCCCAGATTGATTTTCCAGTATCATCAGCATCGCCGATACGACCACCGATGTCGGTACCCTCTAGACATGCATCGATAGACTCGCTTCCTTCGATGCCGAGTCTGGAATCGATATCTAGACTGGAAGACTGGGTACCAATGCGTCTCGGAACCGACGCTTACCGATTCCGGATGCGCGGTACTGAGGATACTCACCAAGGGTTTTTGGTTGTCACGGTACCGCTTGAGCAGCCTCCGATGACTGCTTCGATGTCGGTATCGCCTCCGATTCCGGCACAGCTACCGGTATCGGTATCGATGCCGGTTCCTGCAGTAACATCGGGACCAGCTACTTCCATGCCTTTTTCACCAGGATCGCTCTTTTCTATACCTAGTTTGGAGTCGATACTTGGCATGGACGATGCAGTACTGACTGACTGTCTCAAGTCATAACCGCCAATACCAGTATCCATCCATTAGGGCTCCTTTTCTGCACTGGACCAGTACATCCTCCGGTGCCCAGGCTACTGCTTCAACTTTAGCCTGTCCAGGGATGGTTCCCATTGGAGATCCTTCTTTTCAGAAATTTCTCCTTGACATGGCAACATTCCTTGCTATTCCTATCCCTGGCTATGATCCTACAGAAGGCTCTTCTGCAGAAAAGGAAAATATAATGCTTCCTTTACATCATTCTTTGCATGATCTTCTTCTGAGAATATGGGAAACACCTTTTATGGTTTCCTCACCTTCTACAGCAACTGATCTTCTGTATCAGGTGCCCCCCTCTCCAGGGTTTCAAAAGACTCAACTTCCCCATCATTCCATTGTAGTGGAATCAGCAATGAGGAAGGTAAAAAGCAAGAAGAAGCATTCTTCTTATCCGCCAGGTCGTGAATCTAGAACACTGGATGTCTTTGGACGTCAAACCTTCCAAACATCTATGCTGGCAACAAGGATTATCTCTTATATTTTTTATATGAGTCTATCACTTCAGGAGCTCACAAAGAAATTATCTCTTTTGACTCCTTTTCTATCAGAGCACAAGGCTGCAGACTATTCCTTACTTCTTAGTCATAGCCAAAATATCTCTTGGTTTCTTTCTCGTGCTTCCCTAGACTCTTTTAAGTCTGTTAGCAGAACCTCTGCTATAGCCATAGGAGCACGACGTAGAGCCTGGCTCCAAGCTTCAGACTTGAACAGATGGGTACAACAAAGACTGGGAAATACTCCTTGTACTGGAGAAAATCTCTTCAATAGGGAGTCTTTACGTCAGGTTGCTCATTGCTCCACTGACTTCCCTGTTTCTGAGGGCTATCCTAAGCCTTCTCCTTCCCCAGTAGGTAGGAAATGCCCTACCAAACCTTCTTTCCCTAAAAGAAGAAGGTTTTATTCTTCTCCCTGCCCATCATACGGATGTTCCCAAACAAGGGAAACCTCGCTCTGATCTGAAGAATCCAAACTCAAGCCAGGAAAATTAACCCTCAATAGGGTTCTAATTAATCTTTTTATAACCTACAGTTCACTTCTTCTCAGCAGAAGTTTTTTCACTGTTTTTTCATTAAAACTCTATACATGGATTCCTGTTTTCCCAGGACATCCACTTGCTCTTAGGTAGGCTGAGCTGTCAGGAGTTTCATGTTTATGGGTCACAGGGTTTTCCTCCTCTTTCTACCATGAAGAGAGGTTTGCCAACTATCTCATGATAGTTTTCTCCTGTACCACCATGAATTTTTTCCTTCTGCAGACTTACCATATGGCAAGTCTCCCTCCAGTTCCTATTTTTCTTTACCCTCTTTTTCAGGGCCTCCCCTGTAAGAGTGCTACCATACCACTGGAAGGCTTTCTTAGCCTTTCTAGTCTTCCTGTCCTTTCTAGTGTAGAGTTTTCTCTGGAGTAACCTCCCTGCTTTCATTGGGCAGCTCATCAGACATGATCAGGATTTTCTCCTCTTGTTCTGTCTGTTCTCTCTGTTACAAACAGAAGGATTCTCTCTGCTGTTCTTTTCAGCAGCTGCCCATGCAGGAGTTCCAGTGATTGGACTACTGGTACTTTTCTACGAGTTCCTGTCTTGTCTTCCACTACTTTTTCTCTGGCCTTAGTAGTGCTTCCAAGATAGTGCTCATCTATCTTGGATAATCCTTATCGCTTCTTTTCTGTCATCTCCAAATCTCTGGAGTTGGCAGCATAACTGAAGTGGCAGCTGGTTTTCTCCAACAGCCACTTTTATTTCCCAATTCTCCTGCATAGTGCTCTCTGCAATCCTACTGAGAAGTTTTCCACTATGGGCCCTTGCTAGAGAGCATGGGGATTTTTTCTCTAATTACTATCCTATATGGTTGAAAAAGGCTTCCTCAGTCATTCCTCATGACTGTAGGGGTTCTTTACACCCTTCTATTTCCTTTTTAATAAAGGACATAAGCCTTCTCTATGTGACAGTCTAAAAAGAGTTACCCAGTTTCTACAGGAAATATACTCTTTTTCCTTGCAGCTTGTCCTCATGGTATCCTATTCCTTCATGGACAGCACATATTAAATTAAACAACGCATGATACCCCCCCCCCCCTTGTCCCTCAAGTGGGTCAACCTGGTATCTCATCCTCTGCGTTTCTGTCCATTCACCATGTTAGAGTTCTACCGGACTCAGGACTTGCTGTTTACAGACTGATATTATCTCTTGTTTTTTCCACGCAACCATCCTGGTTATTTCACTGGATAGTATTCCTGCTCCATCTTAACCAGGGGGAACAGATTCTCTATATCTTCTCATGTAGGTTCCACCTTCTTGTTATTAGATTAATCTTTCCTCTTCACATCTCCCATGTGAATGTTCTTATGGGCATATCTCTTATCTGCTTAATTGCAGACATTTATCTTTAGACATATATATATTCATGTATGTATTGTCACAACGCCCCCCTGGTGGCACTGGGATGTCACAGCAGGGAGGGTGGACACAAAAATATTTTATGGTGGAGTTTAGCTCAAAGACAGGGCCCAGGTTTTTATAGTCCTGGTAGCCTTCTGGGTAACCAAAGCTCCAAAGAATATAACAGTCCGAGTGTAGGGAGAATAAAGGCTTTTATTTCCCGTATTGCAAATAGGTTCAATAGCTCAGAATTTACATCAACACAAAAATGTCCTTGCTTCAGGTTGAAAGAAAAAGAAACATGAACTGAGTTAGACCTGTTAACTTCACAGCAGTACTATAAGAAACACAGATTCAAACCTTCCCCCAGACCACAGCTCTACTCCGCGTCTAAGGGCTCAAAGCTTTTGGCCAGGCAATAGCTGCAATCCATCTCGGGGTCCGAAAGGTCATCCGGGAATTCCACCTGCATTGGTTCACAGTCAGGAATATCTAGTGGCTCGCATTCAGGCTTTTTATACAATGTTTGTACGATGTCCCAATGCGCTGCATCCAAAGGTAAGCCTTGGTTTTGTACACCTCTAGAGTGAGGACAGTTTCTCTTGCCTACTGCTCTTATACTAGAGAGTTTCTTGTTTGGCACGGGTTTGTATTTTGTAGCACAAATAGTTCTAGAAGGACAGCATTCCTCTAGGCCCTGCTCCTCCTGCGTCACAGCATTCATAAAATCACAATCAGTAAAATAGTGATTACCTTTCCTTTTGGTTTTATCACGGCCAAGTGAGGGTTGATGCTTGTTCCTACTGTGGTTTGGCTTCTCTGACACCAAGGTAGGCCTCCAGTTCTCCGGCCGGCCTTCTGCTGGGGTTAAGCCACACTCGCACCACAGCTTCTTTCTCTCTGGGCCAGGAATGTTACCTTTCAAAGTAACTCTTTCACCTCCTTCTTGGTTACTCCTCGTTGTGTCTTTCTTTTTTTTTTTAAACTTTTATTTTCATTTTGCAACAAACAAAAGAAACAACACACCAAAAGAGACAAAACAAGTATACAATAAGGAAAAGTAAACCCATTACCCCCCACCCCGATGCTTCTTCTCTACCCGATTATATCAGCATGTGAGCGCTTCCAATTAACAGTGATTATACATCAAACGATCAAAAGAGTATCTACAATACAGCATGATCATGGGACAGAGATATATACAAAGTTAGACAGTCAGATGAGAGCATTTAGCAAAATGTACATAGTCATTGAGCATCTTCCATTGAGACCAATGAGAAGGAGTCTGAACGGAGGAAGCGAACAGACGAGGTATTCGTTCATATTCACTGTAAAGACAAGCATGATTCCACCATTCATTGGGGCTCAGATGGGAGCTAATTTTCCAGTATTACTTAATTAGTTTGAGTGGACCATTAATGCCTTTGACGGTGAATGATAAGATTTTACATAAGGCCATTCAAAAAAGTTAAAAATTCTGAGCATGATAGCACACATAATTTCACTATGTCCCTCAAACTGACTGTATCTGGCTGTACACATGACATAGGAAAAATAAGCTAATATAATACAATGAAGCGCCCCACATTAACAAAGAAAACCGCAGTACGGTAGAGGAGAAGCAAAACCCCAAAATTACTGGCGACCATGTGTCTGCGGGGAGAAACCCCAGAGAAGGCCGAAATTGAAAAAACACATAACCTGTAGGACTGTGCGTGCTCCGAATCCGACCGAGGCACACATCATGAAGGGATAGGAGACCAAAAAACAAAAGTCATATAGAGAAAGAAAGAAAGTCCAGGCTATTTCTGTGCTTGGCTATGACCGCCGCATCGGGCCCTTCAAAATGGCGGATAGAGCCGGCAGATAAGAGTCCAAGATTTGGGATCAGCGCATCTGCTCTGCTCCTTTGGAGTCTAAAAATGTTGATAGTAGATCAGGATCTTCGAACGTCCTGGTTTGGTTGTGGAGAGTCACTCAGAGCTTCGCTGGATACAACAGGCCAAAGCGAGCCTGTAGCTGTTGAAGTCGAGGGCGAAAAGCAAGGAGTTTCTTCCGACGGTCAACGGTAGGCTTTGCCAAATCAGGAAAGAAGAAGACCTTACGACCTTCAAATTCCAAATGATGATTCGCTCGGGCAACATGTAAAATTTGTTCCACTTGTTGATATCGTAGCAAGCTAAAGATAATAGGCCGGGGGGTCGTGCGGTTGAGCGCCATGTGGGCAGGAACACGGTGTGCTCGATCGATTTCCAGTTCTCTGTGAAAAGTGATCTTCAGCAAGGAGGGAAGAGTTTTGAGCAAGAATTCTCTTATATCTCCTGCTTCCACCCCCTCCGGCATTCCGAGGAGCCTCACATTGTTGCGACGGGCTCGATTATTGCTATCTTCTAACTCCTTTTGAAGATTCTGTATCTGGCGCTCAGCCTTGTCCAGTTTGCCCAAGCGCACCTCGTGCGAGTCGAGGACCCCCGCCATGTTGTCCTGCCGTAATGAAAGACTTTCAAGTCGGTCCTGGAGCACTCCAAAGTCTTCTCGCATGGCTCGAAGCGCTTCTCCATTGGACTGCACCAATTCCTTCACGCCGCGTATTTCCTCCAAAATCTCCAGGTGCATTTCGGGGTTTTCACGAAATGGAACCATCTTCTGTGGGGAGGACACCTCTGTTTTGGAGCGTTTTCCGTGAGAAGAAGAAGGAGACCCGAAGTCCAAGCGCGCTGGTTTATGGGCCGCCATCCCCCCCGAGGTGCCCCGGTCAGCTCGGAGCGAAATAGTAAATTTGTATAGGTATTAAGTCAGGATTCTAAGTAGGCCTCTCGGGAGCTTCAACGCAAAGCGTCCTACCCGCTGGACATCAGGCTCCGCCCCCCACTCCTCGTTGTGTCTTTCAAAGGTTGCAGGTCTCTGCCAGACTCAGGTCCAGGACTCTCTGGCACAGTCCTTCTCCTTCCAGGGTTAGCTTCTTCTTTGTATCTTTCCCACTTGGAAAGTGTATCCTCTCCCCTCTTGGGATATTTGAAGCGGATTCTTTCACCTGGTTCTGTTGAGTCTGCTGGGCCGGTTCCTTCTGTCAGGACTCCTATTCCCTGGTCCTTCTCTCCTTCCAGGAAAGCTCTCCTTTCTCCTTCCAGGGTTAGCTTCCTTCCTGTGTCTGGGCTTTTAAAAGGAATTCTTCCCTTTCTGGATTGGGTGCAGGCCGGTATTGCATCATTGGCTCTGGGTTGTGGCTCCTCAGTCCTCCAGAGGTCCCTCTTGCTCCCCCTATATGGCTCCTCGCGATGCTGCAGCCGGTGTTTGCCTCTTTTTTCTAAGTTAAAAGCATTTTCTTCTGTCTGCAGAGGGTCTGCAGTACCACAGTATATATCTCTATATACTTCTCTACAGATACATATGTCTGTAAGCTGCGTGTGCATATGTTATGCCCCTCCAGATCTCACTATAGACATATATATATACCCATATATATATCTATATCTATATCTATATATATCTATATATCTATATATATATATATATATATATATATATATATATATATATATATATATATACATATATGTGTATCTGTCGAGATGCTTCCTTATAGGTAGATATGTATTTACATACTTATCTCTCTAACTGTCTATGCTTATGAAGGTTTACCTTCCTATAGGTTCCAGACAGTGGGCTTGCATATGTTCATACTGTCTCACAGTATGTCTGGGGTATTATGCACATAACCAATGCTGTGGTACTGACAGCTCCTACCTTAACCCTAGGTTTAGGTATCCCTGAAGCTCCATGCTCCAATATCTTTCCTTTCTCTCACCAGTTAGGAAAGACAGGGTGGATCTTCAGTAGATCTGAGGTGTCATCCCTTCAGACATCTGTCCTTGGGAATACGGGCTTTTTTCCCATAACCCTTCTTCCCTCCAGGACTGGGCTAGTTTATCCAAATCGGTCAGTCTTCCTCTTTTGCTCCTAACTGTGAGTAACTCTGTAGCCAAAAGAGTTCCCAGCTTTTTCCATAAAGCTTTCCTAAAGACCTACCAGTAGACTCCATCAGCCTCTCTACTTCCTGCAATCCAGTAGGTGAGGTCCATATTGTGATTGTTCATTTCAATATTTTTCATGATAATTATCATACATACAAGGACTCCTTACCTGTAGTCCTATTTTAGGTTAGCTGTTTTTCCCTACAGCTCCTCTCTTTTCAACTCCTACCCTCCATCCTCAGGATGCCTGGCTATATGAGCTGTAGCATGTTCCAATCCCCACCATGCAGGGCTCCAGGCATCTTAGCTTGGGAGTCCCCATATGTGAAGACTCATTCCTGCTTGTTCCTGGAGATAGCACAGTTACTTACCTGTAACAGGTGATCTCTGGGAACAGCAGGAATAAGTCTTCACAACCCACCCACCTCCCCTAGGAGTTGTATCTCTCTATCTATCTTCCTTTCCTCTTTCTCTCTCTTTGTCTCAGCTATAAAACTCAACTGAGGAGAGACAGTTGGAAAGGCGGGAAGGCAGCACGCAGGCGCTGAGGGATGCTCCCAAAAGCTTTCTGATTGGACGCTGGGGAGCGTTCCCGCACAGGCTCCGTCGGTACCGAGGTACCCATATGTGAAGACTTATTCCTGCTGTTCCCAGAGATCACCTGTTACAGGTAAGTAACTGTGCTTTATGGGGCTCAAACACTGACATGCATGTTTGGTGTTGCTGTGCATATCCCACCTCTGGGTGCACATTGCTCCTCTGGGAACATGCACTATGTATGGCCTAGCAGACTGTCTGCAGTAAGCATGTGTATGGCTGCTATACCTTGCAGGGTGCAGCAGGTGCAGACCATCTGTGCCCTCTGATCAAGGGGGGGGGGCAGCTGAGCTGCTCAGGCCCACTACCCCTCTGCCAGTGGCCCTGTCACAGGTACTGATCTGCAGAACCTGTCCGCTTGCCTATAAGATTGTGGTTGCCTGTTAGGATGTGGCTCTAATGCCCCCCCCCCCCCCATTGCAAACGTTCTGAGTGGGGTCTGTTGGGGGCAGATCCAATCCCCCACCCTGACCCCCGAGAGGGTGGCCTGCTATGTACATCATCGTCATGTGCATACACACACACACACACACACACACCTGCTCCTATAACACGTACCCATGGCAAGCACACTGGATATGCACTATTTCAGGTGCATCATGGTCCACCAGGGACAGATATGCCTGGCTAATACAAATAGACACAGGTCATTCATAGACATGTCTGCAAAGACTACCTTTCACACACTAGCACTGATGGGGTCCTGCAGCAGGGCCTAAATCAACCAACCCAGGTACTGCAGACCTGGTGCTGGCCACCCCACCCCACACTCAAGGTGAGCACAGAACAAGCACACTGGCATGGCCTTTAGGTACTCTGTGCCAGTAACACGCACGGTCAGTCCCCCATACCAGGCTGACATGCTGTAGAGGTGCATACCCCATCTTGTAGGCAGATGTAGACTGTTGTTCTGCATGTGAATTGCATTCTGGGTACTGTTGGTTCTATCCTATCCTGGTAACCACAGCAGACAGTTTGTTCGGTGACCTGCACTCTTTCTGTAGCCAGCCAGTGGTATGATAAACCCCATATTGATGTAGCACAATGGTTAATACACTGACGTCAGTGGCAGAGGTCATCAATTCAATCCCACAGTTGGCTTCCTTTAGTACACCATCCACAGCAAATCCCTTTTATGCCTATAACAGTCAGACATATTTCTGTGATCAGTGTTTCCACCCAAACACACCCTAACTTAGGGTGCCCTGTACAGTGCCTTAGCTGTGGCTTTACCCTTTCCCGGTTAGCACAGCGGAATGTTTGTGGGGTGACCTGCAGTTGTTCTGTAACCAGACATTACTACAATTAGGCCATAGCAGCATAGTGCAGTGGTTAATACACTGCCTTCCCAGCCAGTGGTCATGGGTTCAGTTCCTCTCTGTTTCCCCTTGTTATGCCTGTCCTCCACACCTGCTTTTCATTCCTGTAAAAGGCATATCTGTGAAGATCTGTGCTGCTGGCACATTCTACCCTCATCCCAGTTGTCACCCATCCTTCTGTCCATCTATCTGTGTCTGCCAGCTGTGTGGCATCCTGCCCTCATGTTCAGGCTACTCCCCATGTCCTGCACTGGCACCCTTTTCTGCATTGTGGCTCTTCATGCTTGCCTCTCCTGTGTCTGCTCTGCATGGCACTGCTACTCCTCTGTCCCCCTGTCATTGCACTTATCCTGCCACCTTTACCTGCTCTGGTGGACAGATATTCCCATCCTCTGCCACACACTGTCATTGTTGCACTTTACATTGCCATCACCCTGTGCATCGCTACAGCTGCCTCCATAAGGTTTGCCCACTTTACCAGCTGCCACATGGGCTGTACGCAGGCTTGCCAGCTCCATCAGCTCCCACATCTGCTTCCTTCCATCACTTGTTCATTGCCCTTCCTTGGTGCTCCGTGCCATGTTAGGGTTACATCTGTGTTTGGGGCATACATTTCATGCCTGTCAGCTTGGGGCCCCTTACTGCCCTTGGGCACCATTTCATGGGTCACCTTCACATCCTTTGGGCATCTTTAGTGGCACCTTAGCTTCCGTCAGCTTATGGGGCACACCGTATATGCTGCCTTGGTGGGTGCCATCCTATGCCGCCTCATAGGGTGCCTTAGGGTGGGAGCCCTAAAAGGCACCTTAGGTTACTGCACTGGGCTGAGGGCTTTGGTTAGAAGCATGGCTTGTTGAACTGTCTGCCTGTTTCAGGCATGAAAAGGATTGCCTCAGACAGCCTTAGTACATCAGCCCACTGGGGAATTGAACTCATGACTGCTGTCTCTGCAGTCATTGTACTAACCAGTGTGCTACTCCTCTGTAGCTGTTTTCACAGTGCTGACACGTACTTATGCTTACCGTACGCTAACGTGCCACGCTGCACACTATCGCACGAAAACAGCAAGGCACCCTCTATCACGCGATAAACAGCTTAATGCCAGAACGCCCGCTTCCTTATATGGGATTCTTCACAGTAACGCTGCAACTAACACTGGTAATGATAAGACGCTTTGGTAAACATGCCCCTTAATTCGGCTCAAAAGAGCAGCTATTTCCAGCAATAAAATGATTGCCATTGCTGTTTAAGACCTGTGTTTGAAGCACAGATTTTCTGAGTATAACCTGTATTGGAGGGAAAGGATTTGTTCAAACAAGTGTTTCGCCTAAAGCTTCCTCAGGGAGTCAGATCTCAGATACATAAATCATGCTACTATATCAGACCACCGTCTTCTGGCTTACACTACTGGTGATACATACTCTTCCATTAATGCTTGTCTATTATATAAAGGCAATAGAGGTGCCTATTGTATATGCCTTTATAAAATAGACACTAAGAACCAGCCCCAGTATCAGACATAATCTCACACACATATTTACGCATGGTCCAAAGAAGGTGTAGATATGTGTATGTACTATATGTGAATACTTGCATATTACATAAAATTCATATTATAACCAGTAGGTTAAAATAAATAATTACCTGTTTGGTTTTCCACAAAGGGTGTAGGGCTTAACTCTCAGGACTCAGAGAGAGCACCGAAGCCTCAGATAAACTAAAAGAAGTGTAATCCTGGATTTGCAGGCTTTAAAAAGCCTATTTTAAAGCTAAAAATTAAGTTTAGTTTAAAAATAAGTCATGGCCCCATAGGAAAGCATTGTGTGTGCTAGAGAAAGTGCAGGAGCTGGGGGAAGTTCAGGGATCTCTATAGAGAGCTGTCTTTTAGGAGAGAAACTGTCTAGCCTGATGCAGAGAGGCAGTATTTAAATTTGCTGCTTCAGAGACTTACAAAAACAGCACAGAACCCTAGGATATATCCTGATGTGTTGTGGAAAAATACTTGTATCTGGATATTTGGGGTGGGTTTCCCTTTTCCAAACCAGTGCTGGGGTATTATGGTGTATGGTTTATTTAAAAAAATTGATATACTGCATGTAAGAGCAGTTTAAAATTACAGCAAGAATATGAAAAGTAATGCCAATTAAATGAGTAAAGGAGTTAAATACATATAAGGGAAAACAAAAGGCTGGGGGAGGTGCAGAAATCTCAATGTGATACAGGTAAGAAGTATGTGAGATATCAGGGTTGGTGTGTTCTGGGCATTCTGAAGACCACTAAACTGTCTATCTTGGGAGGACTGAAGTGAAACTGAAAGAAACAGTTGAGGGCTGGAAAAGAAGAGGGAAGGAAATATATGCATGCTTTGAAAGTTTAAGGTAACTGGAAATTGGGTTAAAAAGGTTTAACTTTATGAAGTTATTGGTCTGCTTATTGTTTGATGCCTGCTTAGAGAGAGAATTAGAAGACAGAGAGTTAACAGAGTTTTATTAATTGTGCCCTGTGTTTGAAGTATAGATTTGCTGGGTACAAGCTGTATTGGAGGGAAAGGATTTGCTCAAACAACTCAGAGCAGAACCTTCAACTGGGTTTAAAAGTTCTGGTTTAGGACAGAACTAGGAGAGAGTATATAAGGAAGGTACAAAAGGGAGCTTCTTTATGAATTTTTTTTGAAGTCATGAAAAGCTTCTGAGCATAAAGAATTGGCTCAGCTTTAGTCTGTTGAGAAGTACAACCAAAATCCTGAAAAAGGATTTCTTTGAGCAGGATTTGAGAAGAAACAGGGAAATATTTCCTGCTTTATAAATTGTAAAGTTTCTAAGGAATACTGGATTAAGCTCCTTCAAGGAGCTAAGGGGTATGTTTACTAAACCGTCTTAATGTTACAGGCGCTAGCTGCAGTGCTAACATGAAGAATCCCATATAAGGAAGTGGGCATTCCGGCGTTAAGCCGTGTATCGTGCGATAGAAGGCACCTTGCCTTTTTTGTGCGATAATGTGTGGCACTGCACATTTGCGCGCTGTAAGCCTAAGTACGTAGAAGCACTGTGATAATAGCTACAGAGGTGTAGTACACTGGTTAATACAATGTTTGCCGAGACAGCGGTCATGAGTTCAATTCCTTCTGGTGCATATAATATGGCAGTCCAAGACAATTCCTTTTAATGCATGTAACGGACACACCTGAACAGTGTGTGCTGCCAATCGAAAAACCCACGCTGCAGTGCAGTAACCAGATGCGTATATTAGGGCGCCCACCCCCAAGGTGCCCTATGATGCGCCGTAGTTTGTCACCCCCAAGGCACCATATAAGGTGCCCCATGAGCTGGTGCAAATGAAGGTGCATCGAAAGATGCCAAAAGGAGGGCAAGATGATGCCTGAAAAGGTATCCAGTGGCAGTAAGTATCCCCAAGTTGAATAGCACAAAATGACACAAACACAGATGTATCCCTACCATTGCACAGAGTACCAAGGAAAGCCAAACAACAACGTCTGGAGTGTACCACATGGCAGAGCTGCTGGACCTGTCAAATCTGCATGCAACTTATGTGGCAGCTGGAAAAGTGCAGAAACATATTGGAGACAGCTGGACCGATGCATAAGATGATGCTGATGTAAAGTGCCAACATGAGAGTGTGTGGCAGAGGATGCGAAAACGTGTCCACCAGAGCAGGTAGAGGTGGCAGCATAACAGGAGGACAGAGGAGTAGCAGTGCCATGCATATACACGAGAGGCAATCATGAAGAGCCGCAATGCAGAAAAGGGTCACAGTGCAGGACATGGGGCGGTAGTCTGCACATTAGGGCATGACGCCACACAGCTGGCAGAGACAGATAGACGGAAAGAAGGATGCTTGGCAAGTGTGATGAGGCTATAATGTGCCACCACACACATCTGCACAGACATGACTGTCAGAGGAAGGAAAAATAGTTGTGCGGGACAGGCAGAAAAACTGAAAACACACAGGAACCAAGCCCATGACCATTGGCTGTGAAGTCAGTGTACTAACCATTGTGCTATGCCTCTGTGGTAGCCATCATAGCAATGGCTGGCCACAAAACAACTGCAGGTCACCGCACCAACAATCTGCTGTGCATACTGGGGCAAGGTAAAAACATAGGAAAGGTATTGTATAGGGCACCATAGGTCACACAAATGAGATGAGGGCGGTCTCCGATATATGTCTGTGACACAGTCACAAAAGGGAGTTGGGCTGCACATTCTGACTAAAGGAGGACCTCTGTGGCAATGAACACATGACCACTAGCACATAAGTTAATGCAAAAACCAGTATGCCTACCCCACCAACGTGAGTCAAACACCAAAGGCTGCATACAACAACACTGCATGGCCCCACACCAAAAGCCTGCTGTGTGTCAGGAAAAGGCAACCCCAACAGTAACTATGATGTAATGCACATGTAGAAGAGCTGTGTACAGTGCATATCACAGTCTGCAATTGGGACGACAGCCACATATACACAGATGCACACACACAATAAAGTGTTAGGCAGTCCAAACAGCAAGCAAAAGAGAAAGGAAAAGGAACCCAAAGGGCAGCAGAGGATGCTTTATATAGCAGGGCAAAATGGGGAATAGTACTGAAAAGGAGCATGTGAGAATTGAACCGGCAAACAGAAGCTGGGACAGATCAGCTCAACAACAGCAATAACAGTCACCCAAGCATACCAGCCATATGGACAGTACAAAGGAACAGCCATATGTAATAGCGAATATGTGGCACATAGGCTGCAGAAAGGGCACACAGTGCTGTACAAAGAAGCGATGGAAGGGTGTAAAGGAGAGCTGACAAAGCTGCAGACAGCTCAAGGTCAGGTTAGCACAGCACAAGTTAAAAGGAAAAGCATGTGGGAATCAAACCTGCAACCTATGGTGCTCCAATGCATGTTTGTAACCACTATCCCAAACCATCACTACATGGACCATGCAAATATGTTCTATAAAGAGAATGTGTGTATGGGAACCCATAACACCCTGACTTGTCAGACAGCTGCCACTGTACAAGGATGTGAGCACAGGTGGGCCATGCACATCACCAGTGAAACAAAAAATACGTGAGTCAGTGTGTTGAATCAGCAGCAGAGACAAATGTGCATTAAAGACATATATTTTATTTTGGAAAGTTACTGGACATATCGTATATACTGTGTGTCATGATATGAAGCTGGTTGTGTTACAGTGAACAAAGTGAAACCACATTGAGTAGGCCAGCTACCCACATGTTGTGTACAAGTCACTGGCCATCCCACAGATGATGAGCAGTACAGATAATGTGCATTAGGTGCATGGTGTGTACTATGCAGTATCCCCACACGCCCCACATGCTGCTGCATTGGCCAAATGCCTTTTTCACCTATGTATGCATGTAGACAGTAGGCAGGGCATGATGACAGCCCAATGCACACCAGTCATGAAGGTATAACCAAAACATATCTGTCCTCAAAAAACAGGTGGCACAAACCTGACAAAGGATATGTCTCAAAATCTGTGAAACTGCACACACACATACATATATAAACATCACAGATGTTGGATAATGCATAATATAGCAAATAAAGTGCCACATAGGTCCAAAACAAAACTGTGCAAATGCCAAAGCCGGATATGGTAACAGGTACAAGAGGAACATGATGCCAGATAATACAGAGAATGCAAACTATCACACATACAGAGATAACACAATGCAGGTCTGATGAAATGGGTGTTGTAAAGACAGTATGTGTATACATATGACACGGCACATGGAATGCACCCATGAAGGATGAACATGCACACACACACTGACACACTGCCAAATCACTGGTGCAATGTGAGTGCCGGGATGTCATGAGATAAAGAAGACTGTGCAGACATGCATTGCTATGTCTGTAAATCAATGTAGAGCGGCACATCTGTACACTAACCAGAACACAGTAATCTGTACATAGAGGTTGAAAGAAAGGTCAAACATGACCTGGTAACCGGCACAGAAGCCACACTGCCACATGACCTGGTGTAACAACATATTCAGTCACATGCACCTGGAATGTGTAAGGTAAACAATGACACAGTGATGTCCCACATGCACAGTAGCACACGTGATGATGCCAAATAATGACCAAAGATGTTGGCGCACATCAAAGTGGTGTGGTGCTAACTACCATGTCATGTTCAACTGCAGGGTAGCCCCACAGATACCAGAGGACCTATACAATGTCATCCCTGTGCCACACGCATGGCTGTATGCTCTTGGTGAACTAAACAGATGAGGATATCCTGCGGTGCAGGTCACACACATAGGCAACATACAGTAATACAATGTCAGATGGATGTTCAACATTCAGCAAGTATGTCAGTCCCTGCTGCACACGTAGGGGCTGTGATAAGGAAGCTTATCATAGCTCAGGTAGGAGCTATAGAAAAGATGATGTGACTCTGAACAAGCAACCTGTCAGTTCTGGTAGAAGTGAGAAAACAGAGTTTTCACATAAAAGACTACCAGTCCCAGAATGCACCAGGTTTCCAGCAGCCATGAGAGGGGCTGAAGTGAGAGAATGTAGGTGCAATCAAGAGAGCTATGAGGTAATCCCTAAGCACTCATCTCAAAGGGCAGGGCCTGATTCAACACAGCTGCGCTGTGTTAGGGAGCAGCACACATTAGAACAGGATAAGAGTAGAGCTTATTCTTCAGGAAACAGTTTCAGCAACAGTTGGAAGAACAGCTTCAGCAAAAGCCAAGCAGATAGAGAGAAGGAAACTCTCTGGAAGGAAGAGAAGAAAGGCCATTGGAAGGTCTGGGAGATTCCAAGGCAGTACTCATACTGGGAGGTATTCCAAAAGCCAGCAGAGTCCATTGGACTGGATTCAGCCAGAGGAATGGAGTGGCAGAGATAGGAATCACCAGTGGCTACCTGGAAGAGAGAAGACTGCATGTGGAAGGGACTTTCAGACCAAGGCCAGAAGGTATGTGAGAGGAGATCCAGTGTCCAGGGATCAAGATTGGAAGGCTGGACATCAGAATTGGATTACATATGGGCCAGGCTTTACAGAGAGGAATTATGATGGCAGGAGAGGCTCAGGTATGAACACTGATCCAGACCCTATCTATAATAGAGAATGGCAGCAAGGGAATAAGCATTCTCATGATAGTGCCTTAATGAAAGACTCATCTGTGCCAATGTATGATATTGACCCTATGATTGTTGATGAAGGGGGAGATACAGCAGATGAAACTATTTATATGGACTATTCTCTATCTAAATGCTAGCTTTCTGTGAGCAAACACATCAGCCATCACAAAGAAACCTAACTTTGTTCTTTATTTCCACTGCAAACAGCTCTTAAAGCAGGATTTGGGCTCACACAGTAGCAGCCAGCCAGCTAAAGGCTTTCAGCTGGTCCATTGATAGTAATTAGGGCTGCACCTGATTGTGTGTGAGCAAGGGAGAATCACTGCTGAGATCGGCGTGGAAAATAAGCAGAAGTTAACCTAACCAGCAAAGTTTATTCTTTACTTTGTGCCTTTGTATTTGGTAATTACTTGCTAAGAAAACATTAGCTAATTGCCTGACAAGCTGAAGGTTGTTTTCTGGTTTACTTTGTGACTTTTTGTTATCCATTTTTAAACACTGCAAGCAAGTAACCTCATTTATAGTGCTATCAAGCATACATGTGCTGGGTGAATTAAACCCCATCAATAAAAGAAGTATTTTATTGATCTTACCACTTGGTTTCACAACTCAAATTATTGTCATCAGCTGTGTTTGGGAGTGAATGAACTACAATACCCACAATACCTTGCAAGAATCATATGAATATATGCATCGTCAAGATTGTGTAAGTTCTCACCCTAGGCAGCCGTCTGACAGGGCCTGTACACAGTGTCCATAGTGCAAATAGTCTCTGCAAACCAACATGTCCCATGAAGACTGTCCGTGAATCCCTGGTCCTGCATACACAAGTGGCACATCCCAATCTGCCACAGCACACAAAAGGTCATGTATGTCCCCTGCGATGAACTCCACACCCAGCCAGAGCACGGCATCAATGTTGTGTAGGACAGGCCACCGATGCCCAATGTAGCAGTCCAACATCAATGTCCATCATAGGCATGTGGGCCACATGCAGAGGTCAGCTATCCTATGCCACCATATCCATACAGGTGATAGGCATGATCAGATCAGCTCAGCTGCCCCCCCAATCTGCCATTCACCAGCAGAGGCCACAGTCAGCATGCACCTGCTCCACCCTGCAAGGTGTTGCAGCCAGACACATGCTGACTGCACACAGTGTGCTAGCCCATACTTAGTGCATGTTCCCAGAGGAACAATGTGCACCCAGATGTGGGATATTCACACCAACACCAAGCAGGTATGTCAGTGAATGGGCCCCAGGCATGGGAACTCACATATATCACTGTATGGCAATATGTGGGAAGGTTGAGATACCATAGTCACTGCTCCATCAGAGTTTGAGTGCCCTCCCAGCATGACCTGCTGTGGCCACCCTGTCCGTGCAGATGGTTTTTGCCCACTACAATATCCCAGTAACTGCCCTATGCAGATGCATCCTGGATACATGGCCCTGTAGGGGCCATACCCACAATACCTTGCTCATCATTATGCACATTGGAGGTGGGACAATGAAAACAGTGCAAACATTGGGGGCTCAGTGGGGCATGGGCGGCCACAAAACAGTGGACACACAAACACAGATTACCACACCTATTTGAGCATTATGCATAGATAGCAGTGGTTGGCAGCCCTGTGCTCAACACCAGTCATGGGCTTCGTGCAGGCATTGGTAGGGTAATCAATACTGTTAGGGACACTCTACAGGGTGGTACACACTGTCAGATATGGATGAGGGGGCACACACCACATAAATCAGTGAGGTTGCTATGATGGATCTCTGTTAGAGGGCTGTGTTTAAGTAACGATTTGCTATCTGACATTGGTCATGGCTACATTTGATGTATATGGGATGTGTTTCCATGTTTATGATGGCATTGCTAAAGTATGCAAGTGCTAGTAGTGGGGGATGGCGCTATGCGCAGGACAGAACAGCCTGCCTTTTCATTATACTTTGGATGGTGGAGCTTGTGGGTGTGGGTGTTTGTGCCCCTGTTGGGCGATGCTCTGGGGCAGAGGCTTGCAAGTTGTCAGACGGCTGCCTGGGTGAGAATCTTCACAGTCTTGGCAAGTGCATATATCTATATGATTTGCAAGGGATTGTGGGCAATGCAGTTCATTCACACCAGACACAGCTGCTCACAATAATTAGTTGTGCTTTTGGGTAAAGCCAATAAGATATTTATTTATGGGGTTATTTCTCCCAACACAGATATGCTTGGTAGCACATAAATCAGGTTACTTGCTTTCAGTGTTAAACTTGGAAAAACAAAATCAAGAAAACAACATTTGAACTTGTCAGGCAATCAAAGCAAAAGAAATAAGACCTGGTTGGCAACAAACTGGTCTTTTCTGTAGGCTTTAGCTAATATTCTCTTAGCAATGTATCAAACAACAAACCAAAAGCCACAAAGAAGAGAAAACTGTTCTTTTCAGGTTAACTTCTTATATCTTCCCACATAGATTCAGAAGTGATTCTCTTAGAGCTCACAAGCAATTAGGTAAGGCTCAATTGCTAGCAGTTATCCAGCTGAAACCCCTTAGCTGGCTTGCTTTCTACTGCGTGGCTAAAAATCTTACTCAGTAGCTTTTCTGAGTAGATTAAAGAACAAGTTTGTATTTCTTTGTGATGGTTGCTGTACTTTGTAACAGAAAATCACCAAAGGAGTTTAGACAGAGAGCAGTCCATGTAAACAGATTCTTCATCTGCTATCACCCCCTCTTCTTCAACAAGCATAGGTTCAATATCATGGATTGGCACAGATGAATCTCCCAATGGAGCACTTTCAGGAGAATACTTGTTTCCCTGCTGTCTTTCAAGGTTATAGCTAGGGCATAGATCAGTGTTCATATCTGAGCTTCCATTGCTGTTAGAGTTCCTCTCTATATAGCCTGGCCAGTATGTAGTCCAGTTCTTATGTCCAGCCTTCCAATCCAGATCCCTGGACACTGGATCTCTCTTCACATACCGTCTGGCACGGGTCTTAGGGTTCCTTCCACGTGCAGCCGTCTCCCTCACAGGTACCGTCTGGAGATTCCTAGCTCTGCAGCACCATTCCTCTGGCTTTCCCCAGTCCAATGGTGTATGCTGGCCCTTGGAATGCCTCCCAGTATACGTACTGCTCTGGACTCTTCTAGACCTCTCAAAGGCTTTTCTCCTCTTTCTTCCAAAGGGTTTCTTTCCCTCTCTGTCCGTCCAGTTTGGCTTCTGCTTCTGATGATCCTCCTGATGATGAAGATGATCAAGCTCAAGCTGCTTCTCTGTAGAATAAACTCTACCTTTATTCTGCCTAGATGAGTGCTCCCCCCTAATACAGCGCAGCTGTGCTGAATCAGGCCCTGCTCTTTGAGATGAGTGCTTAGGGATTACCTCATAGCTCTCCTGATTGAACACACGTTTCCCCACTTCAGCTCCTCTAATGGCTGTTGGAAACCTGGTGCATTCTGGGACTGGTAGTCTTTTATGGGAAAATTCTGTTTTCTTATTTCTACCAGAACTGACAGGTTGCTTGTTCAGAGTCACTTCACCTTTTCTATAGCTCCTTCCTGAGCTATGATAAGCTTCCTTATCACATACCCCCCTGCTTAAGTTATTACGGACTGGTTTAACTGATGAAACTTCTTCTCTACAGTCCGTAATACCTACGAGAGTGTTTTCTTTTTGAAGCTCACTTACTTCCTGACTGGCTTCAGGGTCATTATTATTTACAGGCCTCTCCTTCCAAGACTTAAGTACATTAATATGGTAGGTCTGCCTACGCCCTCTTGGATTTTCTACCATATAAGACACTGGGCTCACTTGTTTAACAACCTTCCATGGCCCTTTCCACTGTACTTCAAATTTTGGGGCTGTACCTGCTACTTGAACCAAAACCTTTTCACCAATGCTTAATTAGCGGCTTTTGGCCTTCCTATCATACCACCCTTTCTGGCAAACTTGACTGTCCTGCAGGTTCTTCTCAGCAACCTGCGAGGTCCTTTTCAAACGTGCCCTCAAGTCACGTAGAAACTGTGGCACTTCCTGACTTCCTAGTTCAGGATCAATCCATTGTTCCCTCAAAATATCTAACAAACCCCGTGGAGCCCTACCATACATCAATTTATATGGAGTTACACCTAGGGACACCTGAATTCTTTCCCTGCAGGCATATAAGGCAAAGGGCAATAACATATCCCATTCTTTTACCTCTCCTGCTAACCCCCTTCTCAACATTTGTTTGAGAGTTTGGTTGAATCTCTCCACCAAACCGTTTGATTGTGGATGGTAGGCTGAAGTTTTCACGTGATGAATGCCAAAGGCATCCCAGACCTGGGCCAAATATTTGGATACAAAATTGGACCCTCTGTCAGTCAACACCTCTCTTGGAAATCCCACTTCACAAAACAATTTTACTAGCTCTAAAGCTATTGTTTTTGAAGAAACATTCCTCAATGGTATGGCCCAGGGAAACCTTGTTGCCTGATCTACCATAACTAGGATGTATTGGAAACCTCGGGGCGTTTTGACTAATGGGCCTACAATATCCATGGCAATGCGACCAATTGGGTCTGTGATAATTGGCATGGGAATCAATGGCACCACCGGTGGGTGAGCCGCTGTAACTCGCTGACACGCTGGACATGCAGCACAAAACTGGGCAGTTTCTTTGAAAATACCTGGCCAGTAAAAACGCATAAGTATTTGATCCAGCGTTCCTTGCATCCCTTTATGACCTCCAACTGGATGATCATGTGCTAATCTAAGTACTAGCCCTTTGAAAGTTGTGGGTACCACCAATTGTTTACGTATGGTCCCATTCCTGGGGTCCTGACTCTCTCTATATAATATGTCATTATCTAGTCTGAATCTTGGCAACTCCTCCCTGACCTCCTGAGCATACTTAAAAGCCCGGGTGAGAGCTTGATCAGCTCGCTGCTCTTGTGGAAAGTTAGGAAACTTTGCCACTAACTCAGCTGGCACCCAGGGTAAACTTTGACCATCTAACATCTCAGCCCTACCCTGTGCTCTGCAAAGTCTCTCACGCCGCTTTTGTGCTTTCAACTTTCTTACTTTACCAGATGATGGGGTTATTAAATCATCATGAGAGGGTAAGTCTCCTAATAACTCTGCCTGCTCCCCCTCCTCCTTTTGCTGGCTCTCTACCTTAGCCTGCGAGCGGGTGAATACAAGGCCCCTCTTATTACCTATAGTTTGGCCTTCTGGAAGCTTAACCATCTTTTTAGCTAGGGACTGAGGACTTCCAAAGAAAGGCCCGGGAGCTATTTCCATTATTCCTTCTCCCTCCTTCTTTCCTAGCCCTTCCACTAGACCCTGCTTAAATCTTGGCCAGTCCTTTCCTAGAACCAAATCAAAGGGTAGCCTAGGCACCACTGCTAACAGGACTTCCTCTTGTTCCCCCAGGCACTTAACCTTTAGCCTATAGGTGGGATATGATGTTGCATCACCATGAATGCATCTGATGTGAACTTGGCTTTCAGGGGTTCTAAGCACAAATCCTTCTTGGGCCTCTATCCTCTTCCAAAGCCTTTTTGACATCATACTCTGGTCTGCCCCAAAGTCTAACAAAGCATTTGTGGTAATTCCTTGCACATCAACCATCAAAAGAAATCCTTCTTTGGGCTGTTTTAAATCCACACCCATTAAGCTAGTGTGTGTCTGGCATCCCTTTTTTAAATGTCCCCATTTTCCACACTTGAAACATTTCTTTCTACTCCACTGTGTCATCTGGTTTGATACAGTACATTCATTTTCAGAAACATTTTTAATTATTTTCTTTTCTGATACAGCACCTCTTGCCTCAGCACCAATCTTCAGAGGGCCACCCATTCTATGGCAAGCCTGCGTGGCTTCCAAGAATCTCTCTGCTAGCATGGTTGCCTCCAAGATTTTGGCAATTTTGCTGTATAAGGAAAGTGTGCAAATCTTTAGGGACCGCAGACATAAATTGTTCAAGCATTATAATGTCTAATAACATTTCTACCGTCTTTTGCTCAGGCTCCAACCATTTTACAGCTAAACCTCTGATTCTCTGACTCAGAGCCCTGGGTGTCTCACCCACTCTCAATGTAGTAGCTCTAAACATTCGCCTATACTCTGAAATAGACAACCCTAGGCGATCTCTAATAGCAGCCTTTACATCCTTATAATTCAAAGCCTGGGCTGCTGGCATTGCTCTATAAGCTGCAAGCGCCTCTCCAGTTAATGAGGCTGCCAGCCTTACTGCCCACTGGGTCTCTGGCCATGTTAATGCTTGTGCCACTCTTTCAAAAGACTCTAGAAAATCATCAACATTATCATCTGGAGTTAGCTTCCCAAAACTAAATGCCCCAATCCCCTGATTGAGTCCCACACTGTCCACATGTGGTGTACCAGTATTTACTGCTGGTCTTGCATCTGTTCCACTTTGGTTCTGCAGCTGAACTAGGGCTTGCACCAGATCAAGCACTGGCCTCTGCTGTTCCATTAAGGCTTTCATAGCAGTGTCCTGAGCCTGCTGTGCTAGCTCCTGTTGCCTGCTAAATTGGGCTGCCATCCATTCAGCTAGTTCCCTTGGATCCATCTTGATCCCTGCAAGAAACAAAGAAAAAAAACAAAGTGCACCACCTTCCAAACAGGTGTTTTTTTGTTTTTTTTCTACTTTTTTTTTTCAATTACCCCTGTGCCTTACTCCCATCCACCACTAGACATGCCCAGGTACTTATTACCTTGTGTCAGTGATGAATCCAGCTCTGCACAGGGGCTTTTCCTCCTGGGACAGCTGCCTGGAACATCCACTTCTCCTCCAAAGTGCAGTTGAGGGAAAATCTTTTTTTTCCAGCTTTAAACTTGAACTTTAGTTGTAATCCTCAGCAAGTAAATCCCCTTTGTGCAAAAGCAATCCGAAAAACGACGCCATTTGTCAGACGGCTGCCTGGGTGAGAATCTTCACAGTCTTGGCAAGTGCATATATCTATATGATTTGCAAGGGATTGTGGGCAATTCAGTTCATTCACACCAGACACAGCTGCTCACAATAATTAGTTGTGCTTTTGGGTAAAGCCAATAAGATATTTATTTATGGGGTTATTTCTCCCAACACAGATATGCTTGGTAGCACATAAATCAGGTTACTTGCTTTCAGTGTTAAACTTGGAAAAACAAAATCAAGAAAACAACATTTGAACTTGTCAGGCAATCAAAGCAAAAGAAATAAGACCTGGTTGGCAACAAACTGGTCTTTTCTGTAGGCTTTAGCTAATATTCTCTTAGCAATGTATCAAACAACAAACCAAAAGCCACAAAGAAGAGAAAACTGTTCTTTTCAGGTTAACTTCTTATATCTTCCCACATAGATTCAGAAGTGATTCTCTTAGAGCTCACAAGCAATTAGGTAAGGCTCAATTGCTAGCAGTTATCCAGCTGAAACCCCTTAGCTGGCTTGCTTTCTACTGCGTGGCTAAAAATCTTACTCAGGAGCTTTTCTGAGTAGATTAAAGAACAAGTTTGTATTTCTTTGTGATGGTTGCTGTACTTTGTAACAGAAAATCACCAAAGGAGTTTAGACAGAGAGCAGTCCATGTAAACAGATTCTTCATCTGCTATCACCCCCTCTTCTTCAACAAGCATGGGTTCAATATCATGGATTGGCACAGATGAATCTCCCAATGGAGCACTTTCAGGAGAATACTTGTTTCCCTGCTGTCTTTCAAGGTTATAGCTAGGGCATAGATCAGTGTTCATACCTGAGCTTCCATTGCTGTTAGAGTTCCTCTCTATATAGCCTGGCCAGTATGTAGTCCAGTTCTTATGTCCAGCCTTCCAATCCAGATCCCTGGACACTGGATCTCTCTTCACATACCTTCTGGCACGGGTCTTAGGGTCCCTTCCACGTGCAGCCGTCTCCCTCACAGGTACCGTCTGGAGATTCCTAGCTCTGCAGCACCATTCCTCTGGCTTTCCCCAGTCCAATGGTGTATGCTGGCCCTTGGAATGCCTCCCAGTATACGTACTGCTCTGGACTCTTCTAGACCTCTCAAAGGCTTTTCTCCTCTTTCTTCCAAAGGGTTTCTTTCCCTCTCTGTCCGTCCGGTTTGGCTTCTGCTTCTGATGATCCTCCAGATGATGAAGATGATCAAGCTCAAGGTGCTTCTCTGTAGAATAAACTCTACCTTTATTCTGCCTAGATGAGTGCTCCCCCCTAATACAGCGCAGCTGTGCTGAATCAGGCCCTGCCCTTTGAGATGAGTGCTTAGGGATTACCTCATAGCCCTCCTGATTAAACACACGTTTCCCCACTTCAGCTCCTCTAATGGCTGTTGGAAACCTGGTGCATTCTGGGACTGGTAGTCTTTTATGGGAAAATTCTGTTTTCTTATTTCTACCAGAACTGACAGGTTGCTTGTTCAGAGTCACTTCACCTTTTCTATAGCTCCTTCCTGAGCTATGATAAGCTTCCTTATCACAAAGTCCAGTCCTTGTGGTTCAGACAGGATTCAGGTTGTCAGTCTGACCCTACTGAATATGCATGAGGTACATTTACATACAATGGGGGCAGTTCCTTCAAATGCATCTCATGCATATTTTTAATTTGGACAGCTTGACAACCTGAATGGTGTTTGCCCTCTGGATGGGGTTGCCATCATCTGCTCTGGGGAGTGCAAAATTTTATTGTGCATGTTCTCTGTAGGCTAAAATATTGCGACATGGTCTGCAGGAGCCACAGCTGTGGCTTGAACCTGTGACCTTCTGCCCCTGTACACACTGACTGTATGTACTGCACCAAAATGTTGCCACAGAGGTAGTTCCTTCCCAGGGGGTACCATTATTGTTCATCTGACAGACCTTGTCTGTTGGACTGCATGCCACCCACCTGGACAGGGCTATCGCGCGATACGTGATGTTCTCGCACAGTAATGCACCATTACCATGCGCTAATGTCAGGTATCGCGTGATAATGTTGCAGCTGCGACATTAGCGCCATTTAGTAAACATACCCCTAAATGTTGTGAAAACTAAGGGGTATGTTTACTAAACCATCTTAATGTTACCGGCGCTAGTTGCAGCGATAATGTGAAGAATGCCATATAAGGAGTGTGTGTTCTGTCGTCAAGGTAGCAAGAATCTGTATTGCGTGATAATGGGCGCCGTGGCACATTAATGCGCGTTAACCCTAAGTTCATGCCAGCACAGTGTTAGAAGCTATAAAGATGTAGCCCACTGGTTACTGCAGTGACTGTGGAGGCAGAGGTCATGGGTTCAATCCCTCAGTGGTGCTATGTAAGAAGGCTGTCTGAGGCTTTTCCCTTTTTTAATTTAAATCAGTGCTGTCTGAGGCAGTTCCTGTTTTTCATTTAAATCAGTGCTGTCTGAGGCATTCCCTTTTTTAAGTTAAATCAGTGCTGCCAGCAAAAACACCCTCACAGTGACGAAATATAAGGTGCCGCATAAGGCACCCTATAAAGCACTCCATAGCGCACATTATAAAGTGCCCTGTCCGCCAAAGTGCCTTCTAATGTGCCCTATAGGGCGCTTTATAGGGTGCCTCAGGTTACAGCACTGTGAGGGTGCATTTTGCTGGCAGCACTGATTTAAATTAAAAGGAAAAGCCTCAGACAGCCTTATTAAATAACATCACTGTGGGATCAAATCCATGACCTCTGCCTCCACAGTCATTGTAGTAACCAGTGAGCTACATCTCTATAGCTACTACTGCACCGCTGGCTGGCTACAGAAAGACTGCAGGTCACCACACAAACTGTCCGCTGTGGTTACCAAGATAGGGTAAACCCACCCGTACCCATGATGCACTGCACATGCAGATCAGCAGTCTACAGCTGATCACAAGATGGGGTATGCACCCCCACAGCACCTAGGCCTGGTAGGGGGAACTGACCGTGTGTGTTACTGGCACAGAGTAGCTTCAGACCGTGACATTGTGCGGGTCCTGTGCTCATGAGGTGGGGCGCTCAGTACCAGGTCCCGCAGCACCTGGTTTTGCTGAGATAGGCTATGCTGCAGTTTCCTATCAGTGCCCATGTGTGATAGGTAGTCCTTGCAGACACCTCTAGGATACACCTGTGTCCATTTGTATTTCCCAGTCACGTCTAGCCCTTGTGGACTATGATGCACCCAGAATAGTGCATATCCTGTGTGGGGCCATAGTCACATGTTATAGGTGAAGGGGGGTGTTTGGACCCAAAAGCAGAATATGTAGCACCACCCAACCAGCCCTGTGTGGCTCAGGGTGGGGGACAGGATCTCCCACCAACAGATCTACATTCTACATCTCTGCAATGGTGGCAGTAGAGAGGACCATCAATCCCAGTCCTGCTGGGGAACGGGCACCCTACAGGGCAATCAATGCATATCTGTACACATCACATAAGGCAATGGCAGACAGGCAGAATGCTGGAAAAGCTCAGCTGCCCCCACCACTATCTGATATTCACCAGCAGAGGGCACAGTCAGTCTTCACCCGCTGCACCCTGCAAGGTGTTCCAGCCATGCACATGCTAACTGCAGACAGTCTGCTAGCTAATACATAGTGCATGCTCCTGGAGGAACTGTGTTCACCCAAAAATGGGATGTGAGCACATATACCAAGCAGGTATGTCAGGAAAGAGAACCCATAAATATCACTTGAGAGAAACACTGTATAGCACTATGGGGGAACCTAGCCATGCCATGGCCACTGCTCAGTCAGGGTGAGAGTGACCTCCAAGCATGACATGCCATGGCCACCCTGTCCGTGCAGGTGGTGGTCAGCCACTACAATGTCCCAGCCATTGCCCTATCTCCTGTGCAGATGCATCCTGCCCAGGCCACCCTGTCCAGGCCATACCCACAGTGCCTTGCCCCTCATTATGCACATTGGCAGGCTAACACTGGAAACAGTGCAAGCAGTGTGGGCTCAGTAAGGTGTAGGCAACCACAACACACTGGATAGACATACACACACTCCCACACCTATGCCAGCTTTGTGCAACTATAGAGGTTTGTGACAGCTCTGGTCGCCATACCAGTACTGGTCACAGTGCGGGCATTGCCATGGTACGCAATACTATTGGGGGTCACTCCCTGGGGTGGTAAACACTGTCAGAAGCAAAAACTGAAACACATTCCACAGATATCAGAAAGGTTGCTATGATGAATCTCAGTCAACAAATCGTGTTTAACCTAGGATTTGTTATCTGACATTAATCATAGCAACCTTTTGATATATGTGGAACGTGTTCCCAAGTTTAGGACGGCATTGCTAAGGTGCCAGTATTGGGAGATGTTGTTCCGCGCAGGGCCCAACAGCCTGACTCTCCATGAGGCTTCGGATAGTGGGGCTTGTGGGTGTGGGTGTTTGTGCCCCAGTTGGCCGCTGCTTTAGGGCAGAGGTTCCCAACTCCGGTCCTGGTGTGCCAAACACTGTTCAGGTTTTCATGCTGTCCCTAATGAATATGCATGAGATACATTTGCATACAATGGGGGCGGTGCATACAAATGCAGCACAGGCATATTTATTAGGGACAGCATGAAATCTGAATGGAGTTTGGCCCTCCAGGACTGCAGTTGGGAAACTCTGTTCTAGGGATTGCACATGTTTATAGTGTGTGAGCCCTGTAGGGTAAAATATAAGCGTTTATGGTGTGTTTATTTTATCTGCAATAAAGGTTCCATCCTTATTACCACGGTTTACTACTGGGCAAAATATAGCGACATGGTTTGCAGGAGCCACAGCTGGGACTTGAAACCTGTGACCTTCTGCCCCTGAACATACTGGCTATGTGTACTGCACCAAACTGTTGCCACAGAGGCAAATCATTCCCTGGGGATACCATGACTGTTCGTCAGACAGACCTTGTCTGTTGCAGTGCAGAGCACCCACCTAAACATGGCTTGTCCGTGGTCTGTTGTGGGCAGATGTCACTGCCCCCTCCACCACCAGCACTCCTCCGCCACCATGCTGACATGCCCTTGTGCCGGTGGTGCTGGTGGTGCGCAGTCCCAGGCTATCCAGTGTGCCTGTAGGTGGCTGCCTATGGTGCATGATATGGGGTAGGGGTACCTGCCTAGACATCCATGCTTTCCCCCGGCACCGCCTGCCAATGTTCTGTGCCCTTTGGGGTACTTGCTGGGTACTGTCCCCTGGAACACTGTGGGGGACACACTCGTGGCCATGTTTTCCCTTGGTCAGTTGCTGTCTTGCTGGTTTTCTGCTTCTACATTCCTAAGTGTCACCTAGGCATCTGCCTAGCCCACCCTGTGCCCCAGATGCCCTGCTGCATGTCACACCTGCAGCCCCCTGTACCCCATTTGCAGCTTCACAGTAGTGCCTTCTCGTACTTGGGCACTGTGATGTTGCTGCACATGTATCACTACTATCACATTTTTTGGTTTCCTTGCCTTTGCTGCACATTGCAGACTGAAATGGTCTCTCTCTCCTGCAAATGTGCCTCTAGTGCGAGGTTTTCACTAGCGCTAATTTTCAGAGCTTCATTTCACGGCGTTAGTGTGCATGGGGCCTCTCCTCGCCCACTCTCCGCATATTGAACCCCTTCTCTCCACCCCTTGGGAGCCTTACTCCACCCTCTGGGAAACCTTACTCTGCCCTCTGTGCAGTTTATTGCTGCCGGAGACATTATTGTGTGATATGTGACGTTCTCGCATGGTAATGCACCATTATCGTGCGATAACGTCATGAGCAGGGGGGTGTCTGGACTCACATGCGGATGATGTATCACCACCTGGCAAACCGCTCTCTCTGGGTCAGGGTGGTAGACATGATCTGCCCCTAACAGACCCACACTCTCCATCTTTGCAATGTGGGCAGTAGAGATACATGATGACGGGCTGTGGGACCAGCAACCCCAGTCCTGCTGGCGAAAGAACAGTTGATGCAGATCTGTACTGGTAGACTGGCAGTAGGCCTGGTAAGCTCAGCTGCCTCACACCATGATCTGACATTCATCAGAAGAGGGCATAGTCAGTCTGCACCTGCTGCAGCCATACACATGCTAACTGCAGACAGTCTACTAGCCAGTCCATAGTGCATGTTCCCAGGAGAACTATGTGCACCCAGAAGTGGTATGTAAGCACAGACCCCAAGCAGGTATCTCAGTGATATGGGCCCCAGAACAGGATACACATAGATATCAGCTGAGAGAATCACTGTATAGCACTATGTGGGAACCTGGAGATGCCATGGTCACTGCTCAGTCAGAGTGAGAGTGACCTCACAGCATAACATGCTGTGGCTGCCCTGTCCATGCAGGTGGTGGTCAGCCACTACAATGTCCCAGTCATTGCCCCACACCCTGTGCAGATGTATCCTGCCCAGTCAGGCCCATACCCACAATATCTTGTTCTTTATTATGCACATTGGCAGGCTAACGCTGGAAACAGTGTAAGCATTGTGGACCCAGTGAGGAGTAGGCAGCCTCAAAACAATGGATAGACATACACACACTCCCACTCCTATCACAGCATTGTGCAAAGATAGGGGTGGTTGGCAGCCCTGCCTGCCACACTAGTCCTGAGCACAGTGCAGGCATTGGTACGGTATGCAGATGCTAGTAGTAGTGCTTTGGTGGTAACTGCTGCTCCGCACTGGGCCCAACAGCCTGGCTCTCCATGAGGCTTTGAATAGTGGAGCCTGTGGGTGTGGGCGTTTGTGCTCCTGTTGGCCGATGCTCTAGGGAGTGCACATGTTTATGTTGTATGTGCTCTGTAGGGTAAAATGTAGGGACATGGTCTGCAGGAGTCACAGCTGGGACTTGAACCTGTGACCTTTGGCCCCAGAACACACTGGCTGTGTGTACTGCACCAAACTGTTGCTGCAGAAGCAGATCATTCCCTGGGGATATCATGACTGTTTGTCAGACAGACCTTGTCTTTTGCAGTGCACGGCATCCACCTAAACGGGGCTCCGCCGTGGTCTGCATGTCAATCCCTGGGAATACCATGGCTTTTCATCAGACAGACCTTGTCTGTTGCACTGCATACCACCTACCTGAACAGGGCTCGGCCTTGGTCTGCTGTGGGAAGATGCCACTGCCCCCTCCACCACCAGCACCCCTCCCCACCATGCTGACATGCCCATATGCTGGTGGAGCTGGTGGTGCTGGTGGTGCGCAGTCCCATGCCATTCAGTGTGCAGGTAGGTGGCTGCCTAACGTGTGGGGTCTGGGGTCGGGGTGTCTACATAGACATCCACACTCCCCCCCGGCACCGCCTGCCAATGTTGTGTGCCCTTTGGGGTACCTGTGGGTAATGTACCCTGTGGGACATTACCCACAGGTACCCCACAGGTTTCAATACACTGTGGGACACAGACTCGTGGCCATGTTTGACCTTGGTCAGTTGCTGTCTTGCTGATTTCCATTTTCTGCGTTCCTATCTGCCACCAAGGCATCTGCCTAGTCCACCCTGTGACCCAGCTTCCCCACTGCATGTCCCGCCTGCAGACCCCTATGCTCCATTTGCAACATCATCATAGTGCCTTTTCATACGTCGAAACTCCCTAGAGTACATCCTCTTGACACGGACTCGCACCATTGCATCCATATATAGGGCCTTGTTCCATCCCACAAAATTGGATCCAAACCCAATCCATTCAACACCTTTATCATAAAACCCCATTCCACTCGATCAAATGCTTTTTCATCGTTGACAGCTACCAAAATCGTATTTTCCTTGCCATGTCAGGCCTTCCATATCAAGTTCACCAATTTATGTACATTATCCCTAGCTTGGCACCCTGGGATAAATACTTTTTGCTCATCCCGGACTACCTTCTAACACCTTAGCTATGATCTTAGTGTCAAGATTAATTAACAAGATTAGCCTGTAAGGACCACAAAACATGAGATCCTTCCCTGGCTTGGGTAAAACTGTTATCCCTGCAGTGTACATGGATGCTCATTAAAGACCCCAACCATGTAGTCCACCAGTAAATCCTGATATTTCTTATAAAAGGCCGTGGTGTAGCCATCCAATCCTGTTGTCATCCTCCTCTTCATGCTTTGAAGGGCTCTACCCACCTCCTCCTGTGTGATCTCCCCCTTCAGCAACACTGCATCCTCGGGCGGGAGCTCTTCCATCATGCATTCCCAGAAATAGTCTGCAATAACATCCTCACTAGCACACTGCTCACTTTGATTGCGCGTTAGTCTAAGGTGCCTTGTAACGTGCATTAGCTGATACGGCTTGCTGTAACGATGCAACACCCACGCCTTTATATGGGCATCTGTACCTTTACCGCGGAACCTAACACGGGTAACATTACCGCAGTTTAGTAAACATACCCCTTAGTTGTGATTTGGACATCTGAAGACATGCACATGGGTGTCCAAATCACAGAGATGTTCCCAGAGTCATTTGACAAATTACTTTTTTTTTAAATGTATGCAATTTTTAACGTAACGATCATTTGAGATATATCTAAAGAATCTCAGAGTAGAAAAATAAACAAAAAGCGAACATACATAAAGGAAATGCAGCATATTTTTTTTAGTTCATAAACAGGGACAATTAGGAAAAGCTACATAAAAAGAAAATAATGAAGTCAGAAGAGGAACAGCTGCAGCCGGCTGGAGGCTTCACAGCTTAACCATCTCTTCCTTAGAGAGATAAACTGTAATTGCTGTTTGGGATCAAAAAAATATACTACTTATCAGAAAAACAACAAAACATCTAGAAGGGAATTTAAGGAAAGAATTAGCCCCTAGGGAAAGGACCCTAGGCAACAAGACCAAGAAGTCCCTTCTCCTTTTCTGGGTCTCTCTGGATAAATCCAGGAAAACTCACATTTTTGAACCCCAAAACTCTTGATTAATATTCCTATAAAACAAATGCAATATAATATCAAATCCAAGTCCCCAGACTGTCTCTCATGCTGGTCTGCCCTGGGTAGTCGAAGAAGAGCATCCACTGAGCTATATTATGCTCTCAAAAAAGGGAGTCAAATTGTCTGATGGAATCTTTAAAACCTCCCCAAAATACTTCCTCGCCATCTCTATTCAGGAAAGCAAGGGAGATTTGAGGAAGTGTAAATGTCTCAAGTTATTATGCCTGGCCACGTTCTCCAAATGCTCCAACTTCTTAGTTAGAAAAATTGTATCCTTATATCCTTAGCTAGAAAAATAGTATTGAGCGCAATGCCTTTAGCCCTCCCACTTGATTTTCCAGTGTAATAATCCTCCTGAGTAGTATAATGGGTACACTACTCGTTAAACTGATTGACAGGTGAGATAAGCTGATTGACAGGTGAGATAAGGATGACAGGAGCCAATCAGTGTTCACTTCTGGTGTATGTCCTGCCTTAGGCCATGCCCCCTCCCATAGAAGTGAATGGTGATCTAGCTCCGCCCACTCCCACCACCAGGCGTGGCCACAGCCCCCACCTTGACACGCCCCCGCCCCTGCCCCCAAGGATGACATGATCAAATCAGTGCCCACTTCTGGGTTTGTGCCACACCCACACCCCACCCCACAATGTTGACATTAGCCAATCAGCACCCACTTCTGGGATTGTGCCACACCCACAGCCTCCCACCCTCAACCACACCCCTGCCTACATCATCGGAAATGATGTCACCGGAAACAGGATGTCATCAGAAATGGACTGTCGCTTTTTGCTGATATCACCGGAAACAGAGTGTCATCAGAAATGGACCGTGTCCTTTTCTGATGACCTCAGTGGAAGCAGAGTGACTGACTCCGGAAATGTGTTTTGCTTCTGGTTAATGCTGACATCTGCAAAAAGCAGGAACCCTGGAAAACCAAAAAATGCTTTCTGTCTCCCACTGCCCCAGTTCTTTTTCTCACAAAAGATTCTTAGCACAGCACAGGCTTTTCACAGAGGCACAGACAGGGTAGAAGCTTTTCTTTACAAATGTTAAACCTCAATTAACACATCTTTTGATAGAGAAACCAGTGCTGTCTTTGTGATAGAATTTTGCTTTTAAGACCTCATGGTTAGAGACAAGTATTCTAGCAAACACAGAAATACAGAGAGAGAGGGAGAGACCTGAGTTCAAATCCCCCTAATACAGCTGTTTTTTAGTGGCTTTGAAAAAACCAATACAGAGAGATAAGTCTGAACATGCCTCTCTAGGGTGTGGTAACACGTGATTGGTTGAAACAAGAGGCCTGTTCTGAGCATGCTCCAGGTGTTCCGAGCATGCTCCTGGTATAAGGCTGTGTGCCCTGTGTAAGGGGAACATTTTAACACAGAGATTCAAAAAGAAAAAATGGCTCTTTTTGGAACACCAAGCAGAATTTCCAGCAGGGCACACAACATTAATTACTTTCTTAAGGATTGTAATGCCGCTGAAGAGGGGTATCCACCGATTGAAAATTCATTTGAACTACAGGAGAGTCCGGCAGAGCCTGAACAAGAAATAACAGAGAGTGTAGATTTTCCAGATGGTCAGATATTATTTAACTCTCAAGAACTCTGCGATTCTGGCACTGAACTTGACTTAACAACTGACAACACAATGGATCCAGAGGATATAGAATTATATTATGCCGCTGAAAATGTAGAAACAAACTGTTTATTGGAAGAACTAGGATCAGCAGAGGTAAGAGACGTTTTTTTGTAGAAAAGTGTTGTAACGAATCTCCGCTCCTACAAGAGCTAGAGGACATACAGGCAACCAATCTACGCTGTTTGTGCTTTCTCTGTACATATCAAAGGGAGACATTTGATGTCATAGCCAGCCAAAAGGACAACTCAAAAAAACCTGATGAAATAAACACATTTAAATCTGCTATACAAGCAACGGTGGGCTGTAGTATCAGGAAATGCTGGCAGGGCGTTATGCATAGAGACTGTGCAGCTTGTGTAATACATGCTCCAGGGCAAAAACATCATGATTGTCTGAGGTGGGGACACAAGGAAATACAACAGAAAATCCATAAAACTTGTAACAGGTTGTGTCTAGGACCTATTGTAAATATTGCCATGATTGTTGGTCATAAAATGAAAACAACTGCCCTAGTTTATGAAAATTTGAATTTTTTGTTTGAACTCATCAGAAATTTTAATACCAGTAGAAATCCAGGACAACTGCTCAATATTTTGCTTAGATCTGTGGCAGACTGTGATATGGAGCTAGTAGAAGGTTTAATCTGTGACAGAGATTATAGATCGTTCTTTAAAAAACACCAAGTTCTGTAAAAATTGACTTTTTATGAAAATGTATGTATTTCCAGAATCTATTAGCCGAACATAGATGAACAAAAATTATATGTATGCCTTTATATATTTTTTAAAAACTTGTAATGCTCAAATGAATCATTTCAAAAGATGAAAACATTTTATTTGAAATAAAACATTTTGAACCTACAGCTTTGTGTGGTGTGTTTTAGGATTGCCTAGTTAATTAAACCTACAATTATGTGTCTGTAAAAATGGGACCTTGTGATTTATCTATTGTAGAACTAAAATCCATTTAAGGCGTTTGGGGATGGGGGAATGTATATTAGCCACATAGATCCACATACACAATATATAGCATCTATTATAATGTACTGTCTGCGAAAAAAAATGGCATTGTGAATTAGCCAGGTCATATGATAAGATTACGAGATCCAGAGATGTTTCAGTTGAAGAGTCTGGGGGGCTGTAAACCCATCAAAAGAATTTCATATAAAAAGGTGCAGTACATTTCAGCTGCCAGAAAAGACCACATAGTCTCTATAGCTTGTGACATCTGCAACTCTTCTTCTTCAGACATGGTGAGTAGATATGTGCCTTACTTTTTTAAAAATATTGTTGGCTATGTAATGTTTCTGTCTCTCATGATTGTCTTTAAAAATAGGAGCAGAAACCGCGGGCCCAAATAAACTCTCTCTTACAAAAAGAAGACAGCAAAGAAAGTTAAAAGGTATGTCCGGTGGTTTTTAATTTTTCCAGCAGCTATGCTTTTTATAATGTGCCTCAACCTTTATTTTTTTTTATTTTAGACCAAGAAGATGCTACAAAACAAGATGACCAGCCTAATCAACAGACGGTACCTTACAGAAAACCAAAAGACAAGCAAAATAGTGAGTATTCCGGTTTTATCCCTCGCCTAAATTTTAAGGCCACTGTAAAAGAAAAAAAGTATTAGCCCCTACGTTTTCTTTTTCAGATGGAGAAAATGTTAGAAAACCAACAGCTATGGGAGAGAAGTCTAACAGGAAAATATCACAGCGCAAAATTTTTCTGATGGTGAATCTACACAGGCCGGTACAGAATACAGAGGGCGTGGTGAAAGATGTTTCTTTGATCACAGTATTTCAGAGGACAGCCTCAACCTTTAATCTTTTTTATTTTAGACCAAGAAGATGCTACAAAACAAGATGACCAGCCTAATCAACAGACGGCACCTTACAGAAAACCAAAAGACAAGCAAAATAGTGAGTATTCCAGTTTTATCCAGCTCCTAAATTTTAAGGCCGCTGTAAAAGAAAAAAAAGTATTAGCCCCTACGTTTTTCTTTTTCAGATCGAGAAAATGTTAGAAAACCAACGGCTATGGGAGAAAAGTCTAACAGGAAAAGATCATACAGCGAAAGTTTTTCTGCCGGTCAATCTACACACGCCAGTACAGAATACGGAGGGCATGGTGAAAGCCGTGTCTTTGATCACAGTGTTTCAAAGGACAGCGCAAATAATCATGCATTAGGCCCCGCTGAAGAATCAGAACCAGTTAGCTATGTTCAGTTTGTGAAAAGGTGGGATCGTAAATTGGACAAGTTTAATGGTGTAATTTATTCAGAGGAATTTCGGTTTATTAATTTAGACAGGGTAACATCATTATCTGAGGCTCAATTCGCCATTCGGCAAGGTATCCAGCGTATTCTGGATGAGGTTAGCAGCAGGGTTTCACCCGGTGGTTATGTACAGGTGCATCTACACTCATCTCTTTTTCACAATTCCTTGTATTCTGGAAAGTTAAACCCTGAAGCATTAGGCGCTGATGATTTCTTAAATCAGATCGCTAAACTCCTTCAGAGTCACAGAGAAATCCAGGTTTGTGATATATTCCGTGTTGTTGTACGTGTCATAAGAAATCGGGGTGGGGGAGCTCGTAGCGTCTTAAAGACTATACCGTTTAGCCATATTATTCATAAGAAAAGGATGTATTTGATAGACTTGAATAACACTGATAATAACCTGTGTTTTGTAGGTAGCCTCACAGCCCTCATGTCACAGGTAAAAATGACAGATGTTGAATTGTTAGAAGGTGCTAAAAAACTACTTAATGAATTGGGGTGGCCGGTACATAGAAAAGTCATGCTTGATGATGTAGCAATATTTGAACAGCATTTAAAGATAAACATACGCGTTGTGCTTTACACAAATTCATAGGTTTGTTTTAAGACATCAGACAGACCTGTGTTCCCTAGGACTGTGTTCTTGTTGCTACATGATGACCACTTCTATGGTATAACCGATGTCAAAAAATTCTATGGGGAGCGCAACTTCTGTAGTTACTGTCAGAAACCGTACAGTCACGATCATAATTGCACATTGTGGTGCTGTCTTTGTTTGACACTAACGTGTGCGAATAATGTTGGTGTACGACAGAGATGCCCTAATTGCAAACTCTTTTGTCATTATAAAGAGTGTTTAGATAGACACGTGTATCTGGCTCTGAAAAAAGAAGTGGCGTGTCTGTCTAAGATACTGTGCCTGAAATGTGAGTCTTATGTGGGCAAGAAACAAAAGTGCAAGGGCCGGCATTGTAAACTATGTCATGAACCCCTAACTGGGGATGGCATCCACTTATGTTTTATGACCCCTATTGGTAAAACTGAAACATCTGAAAAGTATATTTTTTATGATTGTGAATGTATGCAAGAAACAGGCTGGCATGCCCCTAATTACATATATGCGACGGAATTAAATGATGAAAGAAACTGGGAATTCAAGGGTCTCAAATGTATTTCTGCCTTTATACAGATTTTTTGTGACAAACAATTTAAAGGCTACACCTTCATAGCCCATAATTCCAACGGTTATGACGGGTATTTTGTTCTTAAACAACTGCTTAAGGAAAAGATGAACACAGGGCTGCTGGTTCAAGGTGCTAAACTTTTACAAATTACCGTTGAACCTTTGACTATCCGTTTTATAGACTCTCTAAATTTCCTGCCTATGAAACTTAGCAAACTTCCGCAAGCCATGGGTTTTACAGACAGCAAGGGATAGCAAGAGCAGCTGGTTCATGAACCGACCAGAGGGGAAGCCATATTAGACCTATTCCTTAGTGGAACACCAGATCTAGTGCAAGAGATAAGGGTGTTGGGGCCACTTGGCAATAGTGATCATAGCATGATCGCCTTTGATTTAATTAGTGGAGGAGGGATAGTAAGGAAATCCACAGTACTACCTTTTAACTTTCAAAAGGGAGACTATGATAACATGAGGAAAACAGTTAAGAAAAAACTAAAAGGAGCAGTTGCAAAGGTTAAAGACGTACATCAAGCTTGGGTGTTGTTGAAAAATACCATCTTGGAAGCTCAGACCAGCTGTATTCCACGCTTTAAGAAAAGTGGAAGGAAGTCCAAAAAACTGCCAGCATGGTTTAAAGGTGAGGTCAGAGAGGCTGTTGTTGCCAAAAAAGCATCTTTCAGGAAATGGAAAAAAGAGCCAAATGACGAAACCTGGAAACAGCACAAGCACTGGCAAATCAAATGCAAGGCATTGATAAGGCAGGCAAAGAGAGAATTTATTTATTTTATTTATTTATTTAACTGCATTTATATCCCGCTTTTCACCGGGTCAAAGCGGTGTAACATATAACATAGGGGAGGGGGGTAATTTTTCTTTAGGGTGGGGGCCATCACCAGGGGGCAACAATTAACGATTTGGGTAGACATGGACAAGTATATTTCTGCTGAATCTATGTATTAGGTCATGGTGGTGCTTCTGTTCAGAGATGTTCACGGAATAGGATTGTCTTCAGCTGTTTCTTAAATGATGTGATGTCAGCGTTGTTCCTGATGTGGTTTGGTAGAGAGTTCCAGAGGGATGGAGCATAGAGTTCGAATGCTCTGTTGCAGGTCCGTTGTGTGGATTTGGTTCTTTTGTGGGGGACAACGATAGAGTTATTGGAGGAATGTCTGGTTGATCTGTTGTGGGATGGGCGAGGCAGTAAGGAGTGGAGTGAGGTGTTCCGTGTTTGGTGGATAGTTTTGTGGATGAGCAGGATAGCTTTGTACTTGATTCTTGCTTGTAGTGGAAGGAGGTGACGGTCTCTTAGGATTGGGGTGATGTGCTCGCGTTTTTTTGCATTCTGAATAATCCTCGCTGTAGTATTTAAGGCAGTACGGAGGGGGTTGGTGTGTGAGGCAGGAAGTCCATGATAGATTATGTTGCAGAAATCTAGATGAGGGAATGTCACAGCTTGCATTACTGTCCTGAAGTCGTGAGGTTCTAGGAGGGGTCGGAGGCATTGAACAGTTTTGGCTTTGTGGAATTTCGTCCCAGCGGTTTTGTTGATTTATTGTTTGAAGGTGAGCGCTTGGTCAATGATGACGCCTAGATATCTTATTTGAGGCTGGATTTGGATTTGCGTGGTTCCCATGTTGAGGTGGGAAGGTGGTTTGAAGTCGGGATCTTTTGTTACTATTAGGGCTTTGGTTTTCTTTATGTTGATGGACAGGTTGTTTTCCTGTAGCCAGTTGGCTACGTCGTTGAAGCAGGCTGATAGCTGGTCGTTGTTTGGGTTGGTGGTCGTAATTGGTGCATAGAGCATTATGTCGTCTGCGTAGATGTGGAAGTTGATGTTGTGGTTGCGTATGATTGAGCATAGTGGACGGAGATATATGTTAAACAACATGGCTGATAGGGTGGATCCTTGGGGTACTCCTTGTAGTTGTTGGTAGGGGGGCGATGTTGTGGAGAGGGTGCGGATCCGTTGCTGTCTGTTGGTTAAATAGGATCTGAATCATTGGAGTACAGTGTCTTTGATTCCAATTGTTTGTAGTCTGCGTATGAGGATTTCGTGGGAGATTGTGTGAAATGCCGCTGATATATCTAGGAAGAATTTGAGAAGAAGCTTGCTGCGGAAACAAAAACGCGAAATAAAGACCTTTTCAAGTACATTCGTAGCAAAAAACCTGTGAGAGAGTCAGTTGGTCCATTAGATGATAAAGGGGTTAAAGGAGCACTAAGAGGTGACAAGGCGATAGCGGAGAGACTGAATGAATTCTTTGCTTCGGTCTTTACTGAGGAAGATGTAGGGATGTTACCCATGACTGAAGTGGTATTTAAAGGTGCGGAAGAATTGAAGGAAATATCGATACATCGGGAAGATGTCTTACAACTATTAGATAAACTGAAGAGTAGCAAATCACCTGTGCTGGATGGTATACATCCAAGGGTGTTGAAAGAACTGAAATATGAGATTGCAGACCTGCTATCAGTAATCTGTGAACTATCATTAAAATCATCTCTAATACCTGAAGATTGGAGGATCGCCAGTGTAACACCAATTTTTAAAAATGGTTCCAGGGGTGATCCGGGAAACTACAGACCGGTGAGCTTGACGTCAGTACCAGGAAAAATGGTAGAAACCATCATAAAGAATAAAATTACTCAGCATGTAGATAGTCACAACCTAATGGGAGACAGTCAACATGGCTTTAGACAAGGAAGATCTTGTCTTACTAATCTGTTATGTTTTTTTGAAGGAGTGAATAAACAGGTGGACAAAGGTGAGTCGGTTGATATTGTGTATCTGGACTTTCAGAAAGCCTTTGACAAGGTCCCTCATCAGAGACTTTTTGCAAAACTAAAGAGTCATGGGATAGGAGGCAGTGTACTATTGTGGATCAGGAACTGGTTAAAAGATAGAAAGCAGAGGGTAGGGCTAAATGGCCAATTTTCCCAATGGAGAAAGGTGAATAGTGGTGTACCCCAGGGATCTTTGCTGGGTCCGCTGCTTTTTGACATATTCATAAATGACCTGAAAAGTGGGATAACAAGTGAGGTTATCAAATTTGCAGATGACACAAAACTATTTAAAGTTGTTAAAACCCAAGAGGATTGTGAAAAATTGCAAGAGGATCTTGATAAATTGGAAGACTGGGCATCAAAATGGCAGATGAAATTTAATGTGGACAAGTGCAAGGTTATGCACCTAGGGAAAAACAACCCAAACTATGGTTACACGATGCAAGGTTCCACATTAGGAACCACCACCCAGGAAAAAGATTTAGGCGTCATTGTGGATACCATGTTAAAACCCTCGGCCCAGTGTGCAGCGGCGGCCAAGAGAGCAAATAGAATGCTAGGTATGATAAGGAAAGGAATGGAAAATAAAACAAAATATATTATAATGCCTCTATATCGTTCCATGGTGAGACCGCACCTTGAATATTGTGTGCAATTCTGGTCGCCGTATCTTAAAAAGGATATAGCGATTTTAGAAAAGGTTCAGAGAAGAGCCACCAAAATGGTAAAGGGGATGGAAGGATACTCCTATGAGGAAAGGCTAAAAAGGTTAGGGCTCTTTAACCTGGAAAAGAGACGGCTGAGGGGAGATATGATAGAAGTCTATAAATTAATGAATGGAGTGGAACGGGTAAACGTAGATCAATTGTTTACCTTATCAGAATATAGAAAGACTAGGGCACATGCAATGAAGCTACAGGGTAAACTATTTAAGACTAATAAAAGAAAATATTTTTTCACTCAACGTGTAATCAAACTCTGGAATTTGTTACCGGAGGATGTAGTAAAGGCTGTTAGTGTAGCTGGGTTTAAAAAAGGTTTGGACAAGTTCCTGGAGGAAAGGTCCATAAACCATTATTAAGAAGTGACCGAAGATATCAATGCTTGACCCTGTACAAGCATTGTGGAACTTGTGTCTCTTGGGGATACTGCTAGGTACATATGACCTAGATTGGCCACTGTTGGAAACAGAATACTGGGCTTGATGGACCCTGGTCTGACCCAGTATGGCATATCTTATGATCTTATGTTGTTATCTTATGTTCTTTTTGCACTTTTTTAATACTCTGGAAAATCAAAATTATGTGGGCCCCATGCCGGGTGTTGAACATTACGTTGTGGGTAACATGTTGCCTGAAGAAAAAGAGGAATTTTTACAATGGTACAAGGACAATCAGCATAAAACTTTTAATTTGCAAAAAGAGCTGGCTTATTACTGCCAGTAGGATGTATCTATTTTGCTGCAGGCCTGTGTTCTCTACTGAACTGAAATCATGAAAATGACAGAGAAAGAAGTGTTTGTAGAGCAGGGTGACATCTCAGAAATTCAAGCAAGGTGTTTAGACCCTTTCCAATATATAACCCTTGTATCTGTATGTATGGCTATGTTCAGATTAATGTTTTTAGAACCCAAGACTGTGGCACTCATTCTACCAGATAACTATCACCGGCAGACAAAGAGATATTCATCCCCATCTATTCAATGGCTGATGTATATAGAGGCCAAAGAAAATATACAGATCACACATGCTCTGAAAGGTGGCCAAAAAAAGGTGGGGTCTTATTTTCTTGATGGCTATGCCGCGATCGATGGGATAGAAACAGCTTTTGAATTTAATAGTTGTATTCACCACGGCTGTCCGAGCTGTTATAACGATAAAGACCAGAATCCTGTAGCAGCCACGACCTATGGTTTTCTTTATTACAAAACACAGCTAGCTAAAAGCTGCATTCCTGGAAAGCCGTGGTTTCAAGGTCATAAGTCTATGGGAGCACGAGTGGAAGCAGATGGTAAAAGAAAATAACAGGGGCTGTGCAGATTTCCTGGCTGACTCCGCATAACCGCAACCTCTGATTCCATGAGATGCCCTTTTTGGGGGTAGAACAAATGCCATTTGTCTGTACCACAAAACAAGAACTGGGGAAAAAATACACTACTATGATTTTACCAGTCTATATCCTTTTGTCAATAAAACAAAGGAATATCCAATAGGACATCCACAAATCATTTATGACAAATTTGGTCTCCCTACAAAATACTTTGGTTTTATAAAAGCAAAAGTATATCCTCCACGAAAACTCTTTTTCCCGGTGTTACCCATACAGTTGGCCAGCAAGCTTATGTTTCTACTGTGTCATACATGTGCTGACACACGACAACAGGAAATGTGTGCCCACACGGATGAGGAGAGAGCTTTTGTGGGAATTGGTGTACGGTGGAGATGAATTTAGCCATTGCAAAAGGGTATGTGGTTGTTGAAATCTATGAAATCTGGTCTGCATGCAAACACACCCCCTCTTTTCTAAAGAAATCAGCTATGTACACATTTTGTTTTTCAGTATCATTGCACCATTGACGGTAGCCAGAAGCCTCTTGTTTTTGATGAAGGTGCATTTTGATGTATTCGGAAAAGAGATTATCAGATTTTTGCTCGAAATGCCAGATTTCAAAAAAGTGATAAGTGTGATACATGTGCACGGAACAAAAGTGCAAATAAACATTGAAAATGACCCCAACAAAAGATAAAAAATATAACCAAGCTGGGCAATAGTGATATTAATGGGAAACATCGAAAAACACTCCCAAGAAAGCTCCAAAAAAAGGATATGAATTTTGGAAGGGTCTACGCTCCGTCCCCATACAAGGTGAATGATCCCACAGTGAAATAGCGCTGATCAGGGTTTCCCTCTCCATTGGACAGGTTTCCTATGGCATGCACATGTTCCACAACAGCAGGGCGGGCATGTCAGAATGGGCAACTGGACAGATGCTGGGAAAGGGGACACAGAGGGCTGCAGACGGCACATGCTGTGCTGCAGCTGGGCCACAGAGCGGACTAGGGTGATGCCTAGGTGGCCCATAGGAATGCTGAAACAGTAGAGCAGCCAGACAGCAACTGATGAGGGCCCAGCATGGGCACGAGTGTGCTTCCCACAGTGTCATAAGAACATAAGAACATAAGATATGCCATACTGGGTCAAACCAAGGTCCATCAAGCCCAGCATTCTGTTTCCAACAGTGGCCAATCTAGGTCATACGTACCTAGCAGTTTCCCCAAGGGACACAGGTTCCACAATGCTTGTACTGGTTCAAGCATTGATATCCTGGGTCCCTTCTTAATAATGGTTTATGGACCTTTCCTCCAGGAACTTGTCCAAACCTTTTTTAAACCCAGCTACACTAACAGCCTTTACTACATCCTCCGGTAACAAATTCCAGAGTTTGATTACACGTTGAGTGAAAAAATATTTTCTTTTATTAGTCTTAAATAGTTTACCCTGTAGCTTCATTGCATATGAATATATATAGCTCAATGTATATAGCTCAAACAAATCAAGCACCCAACACATCCCTCACACAACTAAGTTTTATCCTCACTGCATGTACAACACACACACTTTACCTGATTGCTTGCTGTGATACCACCTTGATTATTAAGATAAGGCGGTTTAGAAATACTGTTAAATAAATAAAAATAAATAAATGTCCCCTAGTCTTTCCATATTCTGATAAGGTAAACAATCGATCTACGTTTACCCGTTCCACTCCGTTCATTAATTTATAGACTTCTATCATATCTCCCCTCAGCCGTCTCTTCTCCAGGCTAAAGAGCCCCAACCTTTTAGCCTTTCTTCATAGGAGTAGCCTTCCATCCCCTTTACCATTTTGCTGGCTCTTCTCTGAACCTTTTCTAAAATCGCTATATCCTTTTTAAGATACGGCGACCAGAATTGCACACAATATTCAAGGTGCGGTCTCACCATGGAACGATATAGAGGCATTATAATATCTTTTGTTTTATATTCCATTCCTTTCCTTATCATACCTAGCATTCTATTTGCTCTCTTGGCCGCCACTGCACACTGGTCCGAGGGTTTTAACAAGGTATCCACAATGACGCCTAAATCTTTTTCCTGGGTGGTGGTTCCTAATGTGGAACCTTGTATCGTGTAACCATAGTTTGGGTTGTTCTTCCCTAGGTGCATAACCTTGCACTTCTCCACATTAAATTTCATCTGCCATTTTGATGCCCAGTCTTCCAATTTATCAAGATCCTCTTGCAATTTTCCACAATCCTCCTGGGTTTTAACAACTTTAAATAGTTTTGTGTCATCTGCAAATTTGATAACCTCACTTGTTATTCCACTTTCCAGGTCATTTATGAATATGTCAAAAAGCAGCGGACCCAGCACAGATCCCTGGGGTACACCACTATTCACCTTTCTCCATTGGGAAAATTGGCCATTTAGCCCTACCCTCTGCTTTCTATCTTTTAACCAGTTCCTGATCCACAGTAGTACACTGCCTCCTATCCCATGACTCTTTAGTTTTGCCAAAAGTCTCTCATGAGGGACTTTGCAAAGGCTTTCTGAAAGTCCAGATACACAATATCAACCGACTCACCTTTGTCCACCTGTTTATTCACTCCTTCAAAAAAACATAACAGATTAGTAAGACAAGATCTTCCTTGTCTAAAGCCATGTTGGCTGTCTCCCATTAGGTCATGACTATCTACATGCTGAGTAATTTTATTCTTTATGATGGTTTCTACCATTTTTCCCGGTACTGATGTCAGGCTCACTGGTCTGTAGTTTCCCGGATCACCCCTCGAACCCTTTTTAAAAATTGGTGTTACATTGGCGATCCTCCAATCCTCAGGTATTAGAGATGATTTTAATGATAGTTCACAGATTACTGATAGCAGGTCTGCAATCTCAAATTTCAGTTCTTTCAACACCCTTGGATGTATACCATCCGGCCCAGGTGATTTGCTACTCTTCAGTTTATCTAATAGTTGTAAGACATCTTCCCGATGTATCGATATTTCCTTCAGTTCTTCCACACCTTTAAATACCACTTCAGTCATGGGTAACATGTCACATGGGGATAGTACCCAGCAGGTACCCCCAAGGGCATAGAACATTGGCAGGCGGATGTCCAGCGGGTAGGACGCTTTGCGTTGAAGCTCCCGAGAGGCCTACTTAGAATCCTGACTTAATACCTATACAAATTTACTATTTCGCTCCGAGCTGACCGGGGCACCTCGGGGGGGATGGCGGCCCATAAACCAGCGCGCTTGGACTTCGGGTCTCCTTCTTCTTCTCACGGAAAACGCTCCAAAACAGAGGTGTCTTCCCCACAGAAGATGGTTCCATTTCGTGAAAACCCCGAAATGCACCTGGAGATTTTGGAGGAAATACGCGGCGTGAAGGAATTGGTGCAGTCCAATGGAGAAGCGCTTCGAGCCATGCGAGAAGACTTTGGAGTGCTCCAGGACCGACTTGAAAGTCTTTCATTACGGCAGGACAACATGGCGGGGGTCCTCGACTCGCACGAGGTGCGCTTGGGCAAACTGGACAAGGCTGAGCGCCAGATACAGAATCTTCAAAAGGAGTTAGAAGATAGCAATAATCGAGCCCGTCGCAACAATGTGAGGCTCCTCGGAATGCCGGAGGGGGTGGAAGCAGGAGATATAAGAGAATTCTTGCTCAAAACTCTTCCCTCCTTGCTGAAGATCACTTTTCACAGAGAACTGGAAATCGATCGAGCACACCGTGTTCCTGCCCACATGGCGCTCAACCGCACGACCCCCCGGCCTATTATCTTTAGCTTGCTACGATATCAACAAGTGGAACAAATTCTACATGCTGCCCGAGCGAATCACCATTTGGAATTTGAAGGTCGTAAGGTCTCCTTCTTTCCTGATTTGGCAAAGCCTACCGTTGACCGTCGGAAGAAACTCCTTGCTTTTCGCCCTCGACTTCAACAGCTACAGGCTCGCTTTGGCTTGTTGTATCCAGCGAAGCTCCGAGTGACTCTCCACAACCAAACCAGGACGTTCGAAGATCCTGATCTACTATCAACATTTTTAGACTCCAAAGAAGCAGAGCAGATGCGCTGATCCCAAATCTTGGACTCTTATCTGCCGGCTCTATCCGCCATTTTGAAGGGCCCGATGCGGCGGTCATAGCCAAGCACAGAAATAGCCTGGACTTTCTTTCTTTCTCTATATGACTTTTGTTTTTTGGTCTCCTATCCCTTCATGATGTGTGCCTCGGTCGGATTCGGAGCACGCACAGTCCTACAGGTTATGTGTTTTTTCAATTTCGGCCTTCTCTGGGGTTTCTCCCCGCAGACACATGGTCGCCAGTAATTTTGGGGTTTTGCTTCTCCTCTACCATACTGCGGTTTTCTTTGTTAATGTGGGGCGCTTCATTGTATTATATTAGCTTATTTTTCCTATGTCATGTGTACAGCCAGATACAGTCAGTTTGAGGGACATAGTGAAATTATGTGTGCTATCATGCTCAGAATTTTTAACTTTTCTGAATGGCCTTATGTAAAATCTTATCATTCACCGTCAAAGGCATTAATGGTCCACTCAAAGGAAAGAAAATCCTTAGCTATCTTAGCCATGAGCATGTTGATTTAGTGTTTCTTCAGGAAACGCATTTAAACTCTGCTGAAACACTGAAACTCAATGCTAAGCCTCACATGGTAGCTGCCTATTCTCCCACCGTTTCCAAATGGTACGGGATAGCCATTCTGGTTAGGAAGTCTTTGCACGCTACTGTACCTGATATTAGCGCTGACAAGGAGGGTAGATGGGCCCGTGTACACCTTGAGGTTGGAGATAGTGAATTCACGTGTATTTGCATTATGCCCCGAATGTGGACAACCCTGCTTACTATGCAAGTATTGCGCAGTTGGCCTTGGCCTCTGCCAATGCTCCATTAATACTTGGTGGCGATTTTACTCAAGTGTTCCCTCAATCTTTTCTTCTCAAACAAGGTGCTCGTTGGTTGGAAGGAACACTACTCAGGGCAATGGTTGCTGGACACGTCCTGCGGCCATTGGTTCATTGCCTCATGTTATGCATGAATATCCCGCACTACAGTATTACTGGCGTCGGGTCTGGGGTCGTATTTAGTCTATCTCGCACTCTCAGGAGCCCCTTTCTTGGAGGATAGTGGGACTTCGCCCAGTTGCGGGGATCCCCTCTCTCCCAAAAATGGCTTATCTCCTTTCGAACTTTATGCTTGGCATTGCTATTTCCCTAATTAAGTAATACTGGAAAATTAGCTCCCATCTGAGCCCCAATGAATGGTGGAATCATGCTTGTCTTTACAGTAAATATGAACAAATACCTCGTCTGTTCGCTTCCTCCGTTCAGACTCCTTCTCATTGGTCTCAATGGAAGATGCTCAATGACTATGTACATTTTGCTAAATGCTCTCATCTGACTGTCTAACTTTGTATATATCTCTGTCCCATGATCATGCTGTATTGTAGATACTCTTTTGATCGTTTGATGTATAATCACTGTTAATTGGAAGCGCTCACATGCTGATATAATCGGGTAGAGAAGAAGCATCGGGGTGGGGGGTAATGGGTTTACTTTTCCTTATTGTATACTTGTTTTGTCTCTTTTGGTGTGTTGTTTCTTTTGTTTGTTGCAAAATGAAAATAAAAGTTTAAAAAAAAAAAAAAGAACATTGGCAGGCGGTGCTGGGGGGAAGCATGGATATCTATGCAGGCACCCTACCCCATTACCTGCACCATAGGCAGCCGCCTACCCGCACAATGGATGGCCTGAGACTGCGCTCCACCAGCACCACCAGCAGAAGGGCATGTCAGCAGGGTGGCAGAGGGGTACTGGTGGTGGAGGGGGCAGTGGCAGCTGCCCAGAGCAGATCGTGGCCTAGCCCTGTGTAGGTGGGTGCCATGCACTGCAACAGACAGGCCCTGTCTGACGAACAGTCATGGTATCCCCAGGGAATGCACTGTCTCTGTGGCAACACGGTGGTGCAGTGCACACAGCCAGTGTGTTCAGGAGCAGAAGGTCACAGGTTCAATTCCCAGCTGTGGTTCCTGCCAACCCAGCCCCCATATTTTTTCCACTACTATAACATGTTAATACAGACAGAACCTGTAGTGCAGATGACGTAGACATGCCCAAAACACCTTCATTTTACCCTACAGAGCACAGACACCATAAACATGCGCATTACTTAGAGCAGAGTCTCCCAAATGCAGTCCTGGAGTTCCAAACACCATTCAGGTTCCATGCTGCCTCTAATAAATGTGGCTGTGCTGCATTGCTACGCACCGCCCCATGGTATTCAGATGTATCTCATGCATATTCATTAGGGACAGCATGAAAACCCGAACAGTGTTTGGCCCTCCAGGACTGGAGTTGGGAACCTCTGCCCTAAAGCAGCGGCCAACACACATTCCCCCATCCCCAGACGCCTTAAATGGATTTTAGTTCTACAATAGAGCACTGCTCTCCACATTCATATCATATGGCCTAAATCACAAGGTCCCAATTTTCCAGACAACCCATTGTAGGTTAGATTAACTAGGCATTCCTAAAACACACCACACAAAACTGTAGGTTCAAAATGTTTTATTTCAAATAAAATGTTTTCATCTTGTGAAATGATTCATTTGAGCATTACAAGTTTTAAAAAATATATAAAGGCATACATATAATTTTTGTTCATCTGTATGTTCAACTAATAGATTCTGGAAATACATACATTTTCATAAAAGTCAATTTTTACAGAACATGGTGTTTTTTTAAAGAACGATCTATAATCTCTGTCACAGATTAAACCTTCTACTAGTTCTATATCACAGTCTGCCGCAGATCTAAGCAAAATATTGAGCAGTTGTCCTGGATTTCTACTGGTATTAAAATCTCTGATGAGTTCAAACAAAAAATTCAAATTTTCATAAACTAGGGCATTTGCTTTCATTTTATGACCAACAATCATGGCAACATTTACAATAGGGCCTAGACACAACCTGTTACAAGTTTTATGGATTTTCTGCTGTATTTCCTTGTGTCCCCACCTCAGACAATCATGATGTCTTTGCCCTGGAGCATGTATTACACAAGCTGCACAGTCTCTATGCATCACGCCCTGCCAGCATTTCCTGATAATACAGCCCACCGTTGCTTGTATAGCAGATTTAAATGTGTTTATTTCATCAGGTTTTTTTGAGTTGTCCTTTTGGCTGGCTATGACATCAAATGTCTCTCTTTGATATGTACAGAGAAAGCACAAACAGCGTAGATTGGTTGCTTGTATGTCCTCTAGCTCCTGTAGGAGCGGAGATTCGTTACTTCCCTACAAAAAACAAAATAATGTCAGTGTGAAATTGTGAACCACCTCTTCTATAACACTTTTCTAAATTAAAAAAAAACCTTCTCTTACCTCTGCTGATCCTAGTTCTTCCCATAAACAGTTTGTTTCTATATTTGCAGCGGCGTAATATAATTCTATATTCTCTGGATCCATTGTGTTGTCAGATGTTAAGTCAATCTCGGTGTCAGAATCGCAGGGGTCTTGAGAGTGGAATAATATCTGACCATCTGGAAAATCTACATTCTCTGTTATTTCTTTTTCAGGCTCTGCCGGACTCTCCTGTAGTTCAAATGGATTTTCAATCGGTGGATACCCCTCTGCAGCGGCATCACGATCCTTAAGAAAGTAATTAATGCTGTGTGCCTTGCTGGAAATTCTGCTTGGTGTTCCAAAAAGAGCCATTTTTTCTTTTTGAATCTCTTTTAAAATGTTCCCCTTACACAGGACACACAGCCTTACACCAGGAGCATGCTCAGAACACCTGGAGCATGCTCAGAACAAGCCTCTTCTTTCAACCAATAACCTGTTACCACACCCTAGAGAGGCATGTTCAGACTTGTCTCTCTGTATTGTTTTTTTCAAAGCCACTAAAAAATAGCTGTGGCTGTGTTTGAACTCAGCTCTCTCTCTCTCTCTCCAAAAAATAGCTGTATTAGGGGGATTTGAACTCAGGTCTCTCCCTCTCTCTCTCTGTATTTCTGTGTTTGCCAGAATACTTTTCTCTAACCATGAGGTCTTAAAAGCAAAATTCTATCACATGGACAGCACTGGTTTCTCTAACAAAAGATGTGTTAATTGAGGTTTAACATTTGTAAAGAAAAGCTTCTACCCTGTCTGTGCCTCTGTGAAAAGCTTGTGCTGTGCTAAGAATCTTTTATGAGAAAAAAGAACTGGAGCAGTGGGAGAGAGAAAGCATTTTTTGTTTTCCAGGGTTCCTGCTTTTTGCAGATGTCAGCATTAACCAGAAGCAAAACACATTTCCGGAGTCAGTCACTCTGCTTCTGCTGAGGTCATCGGAAAAGGACACGGTCCATTTCTGATGACACTCTGTTTCTGGTGATGTCAGCAAAAAGCAACAGTCCATTTCTGATGACACCCTGTTTCTGGTGATGTCAGCAAAAAGTGAGAGTCCATTTCTGATGACACCCTGTTTCCGGTGACGTCATTTCCGATGATGTAGGCAGGGGCGTGGTTGAGGGTGGGAGGCTGTGGGTGTGGCACAAACCCGGAAGTGGGTGCTGATTGGCTAATGCCAATATTATGGGGTGGGGTGTGGGCGTGGCACAAACCCAGAAGTGGGCGCTGATTGGATGATGTCATCCTTGGGGGTGGGGATGGGGGGCGTGTCAAGTGGGGGGGCAGTGGCCACGCCTGGGGGCAGGAGTGGGCGGGGCTAACTCACCATTCACTTCTATGGGGTGAGACGTGGCCTAAGGCGGGACATACACCAGAAGTGAACGCTGATTGGCTCCTGTCATCCTTATATCACCTGTCAATCAGTTTATCTCACCTGTCAATCAGTTTGACGAGTAATGTACCCATTATACTACTCTCCTGACTTGGGACTCTTGCTCATGAGGGACCTCAGCAAATGAAGATTTATCTGAAGTTAAATCTTCTCTCATAGTTCCTACACAATTTCCTAAAGAGTGTTTTAAAGTTGTAATAGCCTCCCATAGTGACTGGATTGTAATAACTGACAGCTTTTCAGTTCTACCACAATACAAATGGCTTTTAAAGATGTCTCCACTCTGGGTACATCCAAGTAGGTAGGGGGGAATGGCAGAGGCGTGTCTTGGGAGGTGCAGTGGACTTAGATATCCCTGTACTTTTTCAGAAACATCAGGGACATCTGCAGCACGTCCATGTTTAGACCCGCTCGAAGCACGAATAGGCATCAGGAAAGTGTTCATTTTGGCCTTAAAACATACAGAGAGTATAGAGTTAAATGACTAGCCTAAGATCATTTAGCCCTGCACTGGGATTTGAACACTGGCCATGCTGCTCTTAATTTGCTACTCTAACTGTTACACTATTAGTTGTCCCTGCTTTGAAATGCTACTCTGGGAATGTCTATGTAGATATCTCCATAGACATCCATATCAGGCACATCCATGTTTATGATATTGTTCCTGAACTTGCACATGCCTGCATTTTTATCAAATGTTCTGGCTTGGACATCCCAGATTGCACTTGGACGTCCTTTGTAAAATGTGCCTTTATGTATTAACGTGATTTATTATACACAGGTCCTTTTATTGTCACCGGAGGTCTTTCTGAAACTCCTTGTCCTCCTTTAGAGATGTATGAGACATGCCAATATCCTCTGCTGCTGAAATGAGAGCAGGAGGTGCATCATGAGAAACATTCCTACTCTCACCCTCAGAGAAGGGCAATAGAACATGTCTTGGGGCCTGGGAGGATGGAAAGGTAAAGGAGGGAGAACAGAAGAGAGTGTGGGGTGAGGACCCAGAAAAGATAAAAGGATTACACTTGAGTAGGGAGAGAGGAGAGAAAGGAATGCACTTGAACAGGGAAATCTGTAATCTATAAAGGACTCCAGGGGTGAGCCCATTGCCAGGCATAATGATAAAAGCTATTCTGAAGAACATGTGGGTAGGGATGGCTTAATAGAAGTGAATCAACATGAAATATCCAAAAAGATCTAAACAGATTATTTTTTTGTCAGAGTGTGCTAGAGGAGGATAGAACTTGAATCTATCCACTCCAGGCGGCAAACTCCATTTTATTAAACATGTGGGTAAACCCCAAAAAAACCCAAATACTTAACTTAATTGCAAATCAAGAATCTCAGTCCATGACTAAGTGCAGCAACAAAGCATGAAGCATGATGTGCATGTTTCGGGATCTGTTCCCTGTATCAAGTACAAACTCCTGTGCTGCCAACTGCCATCAAACGCTAAGAGTAAAAACCTCTCATTCTTCAAGGGATTGAAAACTCCATAAGTGGTCAGATTATCATGTCACTCAAACAGAACCTCCAATCATAGAAGGGGAACCCCATGGAAAATGGGGAAACCCTACTACATATTGGATGACCTCACAGCAGACTGAGCCAATCAACCTCACTGTTCCGACCAGAAGGATGGACTGAGTTAAGCCGGTAAATCCATTGCTGCTCTCGCCATTGCAAACGAGCTATCCGCCATCCAAAAGCCACTCACGATGGATATGGGAGGCCCGGCCCTAATGACATTGTTCGTATGTGTACCTCTGCCCAACTCATGTCCAGAGTGATGGAGAATGAAACAGAGAATATTATAATGTCTTTTTATTAATCCATGCTGTGACCACAGCTTGAGTACTGAGAAAAGTGACCAAAACAACAAGAAGGATAGAGCAGCTTTCATTTAAAAAAAAGCCTATTTGTATTAGGGCTTTTTGCTTGCAGAAAAAACGGCTGAGAGGAAATATAACAAGAGTCTATAAAACTGCCCTGCTTGCATAGACTGAAGTTCCAAAAGGCACCTTTTTAAGCCTATTTTATAAAGGCAATCTGTGCATCTATGGGGTATGTTTACTAAGCAGTCTTAATATGCAGCCGGCGTTAGTGTGCAGAATGGGCGTTCCGGTCTTAAGGTAGCATTTAGGGTTATCGTGCGATAAGGTACTTTTCGTGCGATAGAGGGAGCTGTGGCACGTTAATGCGCGTTAGCCTTAATTAGGTGCGCTGACCTACAAACACAGCAACAGTGGTGTAGCACAATGGTTAATACATTGATTGACGAAACAGGGGTCATGAGTTTGATCCCCCAGTGGGCTTGATGAGTAAGGCTGTCTGAGACATTACCCTTTACTTTAAATCAGTGCTGTCTGAGGCATTTTCTTTTTTAATTTAAATTAGTGCTGCCAGCAAACACACCCTCACAGTGCCATAACCTAAGGTGCCGCATAAGGCACCCTATAAGGCACTCCAGAGGGCACATTATAAAGTGCACTGTCCGCCAAGGCGCCTTATAAGGCGCCTTATAGGGCACTTTATAGGGTGCCTTATAGAGCACTTTAGAGGGTGCCTTATGAGGCACCTTAATGCTACAGCACTGTGAGGGTGTTTTTGCTGGCAGCACTAATTTAAATTAAAAAAGAAAATGCCTCAGACAGCCCTATCAAATAACCCCACTGTGGGATCAAACCCATGACCTCTGGCTCTACAGACAGTGAAGTAACCAGTGGGCTACAGCTACTAACAAACCCCTGACTGGCTACAGAAGGACTGCAGGTCACCACACAAACTGTCTGCTGTGGTTACCAGGATAGGGTTAACCCACCCGTACCCATGATGCACTGCACATGCAAATCAGCAGTCTACAGATGATCACAAGATGGGGTATGCACTCCCATAGCACCTCGGCCTGGTAGGGGGAACTGACCGTGTGCACCCCCACAGCACCTCAGCCTGGTAGGGGGTACTGACCGTGTGTGTTACTGGCACAGAGTAGCTACCGACCGTCACATTGTGCGGGTACTGTGCTCACCCTGAGGGTGAGGTGGGGCGCCCAACACCAGGTCCACAGCACCTTTCATGGCTGAAATATGCCATGCTGTAGGTCCCCATCAGTGCTAGTGTGTGTGATAGGTAGTTCCTGCAGACACACCTAGAATACATCTGTGTCCATCTGTATTTCTCAGTCGTGTCTAGCCCTTATGGGCTATGATGCACCCAGAATAATGCATATTCTGTGTTGTTGCCATGGTCACATGATGTTTGGACCCATAGGCAGATTATGTACCACCACCCAACCTTCTGTGGCTCAGCGTGGGAAAACAGGATCTCCTACCAATAGATCCACATTCTACCTCCCTGCAATGGTGGCAGTAGAGGGGACCATCAATCCCAGTCCTGCTAGGGAACAGACACCCTACAGGGCAGACAATGCAGATCTGTACACATCCATAAAGCAATAGCAGACAGACAGTAGGCCTGTAAATACTCAGCTGCCCCCCACCACTATCTGACATTCTCCAGCAGCAAGCCTCCAGCCACTGCACCCTGCAAGGTGTTCCTGCAAGACACATACTAGCTGCAGACAGTCTGCTAGCTAGTCCATGTTCCTGGAGGAGATGCATGTATCCAGAACTGGGATGTCAACATACACACCAAACAGATAAGTAAGTGATTGGGCCCCAAAAGAGAACCCACAAACATCACATGAGAGAAATACTACATATCACTATGGGGGAACCTAGCCATGCCGTGGTCACTGCTCAGTCAGGGTGAGAGTGACCTCCCAGCAGGACATGCTGTGGCCAACCTGTCCATGCAGGTGGTGGCCGGGCACTACAATGTCCAAGCCATTGCCCTATGCCCTGTGCAGATGCATCCTGGCCAGGCCACCCTGCCCAGGCTATACCCATGGTACCTTGCTCCTCATTATGCACATTGGCAGGCTGACACTGGCAACAGTGCAAGCAGTGCGGGCTGAGGAAGGTGTTGGCAGCCACCACACACTGGGTAGACAGACACACACTCCCACACCTATGCCAGCATTGTGCAACTATAGAGGCTTTTGGCAGCCCTGGCCACCGCACCAGTCCTGGGCACAGTGCAGGCATGGCTATGGTACGCAATACTGTTGGGGTCACTCCCCAGGATGGTAAACACTGTCAGACACCAGACCTGAAAAACACTCCACAGACATCAGAGAGGTTGCTATGATACAGCTCAATGAGCAGATTGTACTTAACCTAGGGATTGCTATCTGCCAGTAATCATAACAACCTTTTGATATATGTGTACCATATTCCCAGGTTTAGGGTGGCAGTGCTATGGTATGCAAGTGCTAGTATTGGGAGATGGTGCTGCACGCAGGGCCCAATATCCTGCCTCTCCAGGAGGCTTTGGATAATGGCACCTGTTTGTGCGGGTGTTTCTGCCCCTGTTGACCGCTGCTCTAGGGCAGAGGTTCCCAACTCCAGTTCTGGTGGGCCAAACACTGTTCGGGTTTTCATGCTGTCCCTAATGAATATGCATGGATACATCTGCATACCATGGGGGCGGCGCATAGAAATGCAGCACAGGCATCTTTATTAGGGACAGCATGACGTCTGAATGGAGTTTGTTCCTCCAGGACTGCATTTGGGAAACTCTGCTCTAGGTATTGCACATGTCTATGGTGTCTGTGCTCTGTAGGGTAAAATATAGGCATGTTTATGTTATCTGCAATAAAGGTTCCCTCTTTATTACCATGGTTTAGTAGTGGGTAAAATGTGGGAACTGGGTTGGTGGAAGCCACAGCTGGGACTTGAACCTGTGACTTTCTGCTCTGAAACACACTGGCTGTGCATACTGCACCACACTATTGCCACAGGGACAGTTCATTCCCTGGGCATATCATGACTGTTCGTCAGACAGGGCCTGTCTGTTGCAGTGCATGGCACCCACCTAAACAGGGCTAGGCCATGGTCTGCTGTGGGCAGCTGCCACTGCCCCCTCCACCACTAGTACCCCTATGTCACCATGCTGACATGCCCTTCTGCTGGTGGTGCTCGTGGTGCGCAGGCTCAGGTCATCCAGTGTGCCAGTAGGTGGCTGCCTATGGTGTGGGTTCTGGGGTAGGGGTGCCTGCATAGACGTCCACGCTTCCCCCCAGCACTGCCTGCCAATGTTCTGTGCCCTTGGGGTTACCTGCTGGGTACTATCCCCTGTGACACTGTGGGAAACACACACATGCCCATGTTGGGCCTTCATCAGTTGCTGTCTGGCGGCTCTACTGTTTCAGCATTCCTATGGGCCACCTAGGCATCACCCTAGTCCGCACTGTGGCCCAGCTGCACCACAGCATGTGCCGCCTGCAGCCCTCTGTATCCCTTTTTCCAGCATCTGTCCAGTTGCCCGTTCCGACATGCCCACCCTGCTGTTGTGAGACATGTGCACGCCATAGGAAACCTGTCCAATAGAAAGGGAAAACCCTGATCAGCGCTATTTCACTGTGGGATCATTCACCTTGTATGGGGACAGAGCATAGCCCCTTCCAAAATTTATATCTTTTTTGTGGAAGTTTCTCGGTAGTGTTTTTTGATGTTTCCTATTAATATCACCATTGCTCAGCTTGGTTATGTTTTTTTTCCCAGTTCAGGTCATTTTCAATGTTTATTTGCCCTTTTGTTCCATGCACATGTATCACACTTATCACTTTTTGTAGGTTTCCCTAGCTTTGCTGTACATTGCTGACGTAAATAGTTTCTCTTAGCTTTAAATCTGCTCTAACGCGAGGGTTTCACTCGCGTTAGTTTTCAGCCCAGGAATCCACAGCGTTAGTGTGCATGGAGCCTCTCCCCTCCCACTCTCCTCCCATTGACCCTCTCTCTTTGCCCCTGGGGAGCCTTCCTCCGCCCTCCGGGAGCCTTTCTCCGCCTTCAGCGCTCGTTTGCGCCGCTGCGCGTGTTAACGCGCCTTATTGCCTGGTAAAGTGCCATTATCGCGCGTTAAGGTGCCTTATCGTGTGATAACGTGACAGCAGCGCTAATAGCTCCCTTTACTAAACATACCTCTATGTGTTTTTACAGTATGAAATAGACTTCCAGAACTAGTCCCAATAGTGTAGAAATGCAATGTACACATTTATACTTTATTTGGAGCAGCTGTAAATCTGTGCACTATTAGGGGTCATTATATGAGCCTATTTTATAAAAATAGATAGGTGTCTAGGCTGCCTTTATAAAATACAAATAATTGAGTCCTATATATATATATATATATATATATATATATATATATATATATATATGTATATTCACTTTCTTTTACATTTAATATGTATAGTACTTGTACTTTCCCAAGGAGATACCTTCAATCCCTCAAAGTCATAGGTCCAATTTGCTGAATTACCTTAATACGTCTGAATAAACACTGTAGTACATATTACTAATAGAATGTTTATTTATGAGTATTAATATATTTCAGTGCATTGGAGCTAAGACTTTGAGGGATTGATGGTGTCTCCTTGGGAAGGTGCATGATATTACACATGTGAAGTGGCATTTTAGAGGGGATATCGAGGAAGAATTTGAGACTCCAGATCACAATGTACAAAATACCAAGGGAGTGGTGGCAGTGAAGGCAGACCCATGGAAGTGCCATCTGAAATCACTTTGTCTCTTGCCTCTAAAGATGCACTTCTCCTCAGCCAATTCTGGAGATGGGCCTGTGCAAATGGCATGGCCGAGTATATACATGTTTGAAAGCCAGTTCAGAAATGTGGACTTCCCCAAAATGTATGGCCACAGAAATGGGAGTATGGACATGCCAGCTAGTTCAGAACAGGGATATCTATGCTATGATACATGCATGTCCCAGCTTGCTATTTTAGATCTGCAGATGTGTGGTGGCAAGGCAGTTAAAATGAAAGGACTGATAATTAATATGCAGTTTTTGTTGAACCAGCAAAAAGTACCATGGAAGCGAGAGAACATTTCATTTTTTCTCTGTAAGTGTTGTTGCCATGAAACAGCATTTTTACACAACTTATGCAACAGATATATGCATAGACATGTCAGCAGAGAACACACAGAGCAAGAGAAATGATGACACAGGCGCTTTATTTGGGATCCCCAACGCGTTTCGGCAGGTTGCCTTCTTCAGGGGGTTGATATCACTTATGAACACAAAACATAATAAGCATAAAATAATATGTCAATTGCACATGGAATTAAAACTCATATTAAAAAATATAAACACAATTAAAAACATTTCCATCAAATGTATACCAGATAGGTGTTGACCGGGCATGTTGAAAAACTGAGATGATAAACATTAAAATGTACTGAACTCCAAATAAAAGTGTATATATATAATAGGTGATAAAAAGATAAAAATTTCATAATTAATACATAATAAAATAATAAATAATAGTAAGAATATGTGCGAAAAAGGTAATGGGCTTGTGGCAAACATATTGTACTCATAAATAAACTATCATCGGCTAAAATCGTTAAAACAAGTTAATAAAACACACATAATAACCATACAGATGATAAATATAATGCAACTATCATTTTAAATAACTGTTAAAAGTGTTCAAATAAATAAATAAATAATAAAATAATAAATAATTAAAAGTATACGCACAAATATGTTAAAAAGCAAATTAGTAAAATGAAAGTAAAACCTGACCAACAATAAAATAAAAAATGTTAAATACATGCATGTGACCATCATACATTAATATAGATTGCTGGAGGAATACTGTGTAACTATTGTCTTTAGAGAAATTTCTATAGGACAACGCAGGGCAGAAGTCAGGGTAAAACCTATAGAATCATTCGTCAGATATGCAATAGAATCCAAACAGAAATAATGAAAAAGAGGAGATACATGGAGTGTAGGCGATACTTTCACTTACTCAGCGCAAACAGAGCACGAGTCTGCAACGGCTGAATTGTGGGGCTCTTGATTGGATCTTTTACTGTAAAAAATCAAGATAAAAGTAAATAATAAATGGGATAAGAGAGGAGGTGGACTCAAGGTATGGCACTAGGATATGGTCTGACAACCGTTGTCATAACGTTAAAAACAATATATAAAAACTAATTGTATGTATAAAACAATTGGTGGTAAAAAAAATTTTATTCTCACTGAATCTGCTATGCTGATAGATAAAGAATGAGACATTGAGTTGGAGAAGCCATACGTTAGTGATATCGCCACTATGTGGGCTGAACTTTATTAAAAAGCAGACATTGTTAAGAACCGAGGAATATCCGAACATGGGGAGAAGGAAAATATTGCTATGTATACTGCAGAAAGAGAGGCCATATGTCTAAGGGCAGTGCAACTTTAAATAAAATTGAAGGTACTCACGATTCCAAATCAAGTCTGAAATGCAGTAACCACGATCTTGCACAGAAGATTATAGCGGTGATAGAACTGAGAAACGAGTTGACGCTGCTGAGTGGGAAAATGACAATGTAAATAAAATAAACAGAGAAGAAAGCACTAGTGATTTTTATTTTACTAAAAAGCCGTCTTGGTATGTAATGGTGGCGTTTTATACACTACAGAGGACGTGTAAAAAAACTTCAGACACTGCTATTGCTGAAAATGAAACGGGTTAAGTGAAGGAGTGTAATACTAAAAAAACTTTGCATCGTCAGATTTCGAAAGAAAATATCTCAATTTCCACCCATTTAAATCTAACATTCGTCTATGGAGGAGATACATTGACGACGTTTTGATAATATGGGATGGCTCAGAACAAATGCTTATGGAATTTTTTCAGTGGCTCAATTCATTAGACCCTAATCTTCAATTCGATGGTTTGTTCAGCAATGAATCAATATCATATTTGGATATCAAAATAAAGAAAGGAGAATCAGGTTTTTGCACGGAACTTTACCGGAAACCCACCGATAGAAACACGCTTCTACAGTACGATAGCTTTCATAACGCATCCTTGAAAAACAACCTACCAATAAGTCAATTCCTTAGAGTCAGAAGGCTTTGCACTAAAGATGAAGATTTCAAAAAACATGCATTAGATATGCAACACAGATTCTCACAACGTGGCTACCCCAAACATTACATCAAGAAGGCCCTTCATAGAGCAAGTACTGTAGACAGACAGTCATTGTTACGAAAAAAGGCACGTACACAACAAGATAGTATTGTTTGTCCTCTGACATTTACAAATCATACAAAGGAAATTACTAATATTTTAAGACAACAGTGGGATTTGCTTTCACCCCTATTACCATTTAAGAATAAAAAAGTTATGGTAGCTCACAAACGGAACCCAAATTTATCTGATTTATTAGTTTCGTCTGCGCTTCCACTAAGTAGACCCATTTCGATACTAAAAGGCCATTTTAAATGTGGTGGATGCTCAGTGTGTACACACGTGATCACCACTAAAGATGTTTTCACCCACCCCGTCTCACTTCGTAAGATATATTTACAGTCCTTCTCCAATTGTAAAACTGAACATGTCATCTACACAATAATATGCCCCTGCAATATGCTTTATATAGGGAAGACAAAACGGCAGGTGCGTACTAGAATTGTGGAGCATAGGAGCTGTATCCATAGAGGGATACTAGACAAACCATTGGTGGCTCATTGGCAGGAGAAGAATCACACCATTAGTGATATAAAATATCTAGTATTAAGAGTAGTTTTGCCCAAATGGAGAGGGGGAGATATTGACAAGGCAATATTAAAATTGGAGCAGTGGTACATTTACGAGCTAGATAGTTTGGAACCCAAGGGGTTAAATCAAGATTTTGATCTTTCAGTTTTTTTGTAACCTTGGTTGTATAAGATCTGTTTCATTAAATTCAACTTATCGGTTTGTCCTATGATACATATCCCATTCAATATATTTTTTCATCACCAAGACCCCCTTTTTAAGTAACAGATCTCACTGTTACTAATTTCATCCTAGCAATCCCTTGTACAGCACGTTCAAGTTACTGTGTTACTATGATATGGCCTCATTTTCATCCTAACTTTAACAACAGCGATCACATTCACTTCACCTGGGGCCACTCTGCCATGTAATATGATACTTGCCACGCCCCCTTTTTTTGGCGCGATTTTCAGCAGTTTTAAACACTTACCCTCGATCTCAGCTGATTGTTTGCAAAATTTTCCGTGTCCAGTGTGGTTTTCAATCTCGCTTCGTTTGGTAAGTAATCCCCTTTCAAATGCACTTCATCCATAACACCAATGTATTTCGGACAACACCAAGGTATTTGGATTACAACTTTAATTTTCTCCATTTCTCATGCATTGCCAATATTTAGAAATGCTACCAGCGCACGTGTACATATTACAATTTTCAAAATTTACATGAGGTTTCACATACCCTCTCTTTTATTCATGAGAATCCCTTGAGGTATGATTCAAAAAAAATTTTTCCTTTATAAAGAGATTTCTCTAAGTTTTTCTCATGCGTGCCTGCCGATGCAAAGTTTTTTTAGTATTACACTCCTTCACTTAACCCGTTTCATTTTCAGCAATAGCAGTGTCTGAAGTTTTTTTACAAGTCCTCTGTAGTGTATAAAACGCCACCATTACATACCAAGACGGCTTTTTAGTAAAATAAAAATCACTAGTGCTTTCTTCTCTGTTTATTTTATTTACATTGTCATTTTCCCGCTCAGCAGCGTCAACTCGTTTCTCAGTTCTATCACCGCTATAATCTTCTGTGCAAGATCGTGGTTACTGCATTTCAGACTTGATTTGGAATCGTGAGTACCTTCAATTTTATTTAAAGTTGCACTGCCCTTAGACATATGGCTTCTCTTTCTGCAGTATACATAGCAATATTTTCCTTCTCCCCATGTTCGGATATTCCTCGGTTCTTAACAATGTCTGCTTTTTAATAAAGTTCAGCCCACATAGTGGCGATATCACTAACGTATGGCTTCTCCAACTCAATGTCACATTCTTTATCTATCAGCATAGCTGATTCAGTGAGAATAAATTTTTTTTTACCACCAATTGTTTTATACATACAATTAGTTTTTATATATTGTTTTTAACCTTATGACAACGGTTGTCAGACCATATCCTAGTGCCATACCTTGAGTCCACCTCCTCTCTTATCCCATTTATTATTTACTTTTATCTTGATTTTTTACAGTAAAAGATCCAATCAAGAGCCCCACAATTCAGCCGTTGCAGACTCGTGCTCTGTTTGCGCTGAGTAAGTGAAAGTATCGCCTACACTCCATGTATCTCCTCTTTTTCATTATTTCCGTTTGGATTCTATTGCATATCTGACGAATGATTCTATAGGTTTTACCCTGACTTCTGCCCTGCGTTGTCCTATAGAAATTTCTCTAAGCACAATAGTTACACAGTATTCCTCCAGCAATCTATATTAATGTATGATGGTCACATGCATGTATTTAACATTTTTTATTTTATTGTTGGTCAGGTTTTACTTTTATTTTACTAATTTGCTTTTTAACATATTTGTGCATATACTTTTATTTATTATTTTATTATTTATTTATTTGAACACTTTTAACAGTTATTTAAAATGATAGTTGCATTATATTTATCATCTGTATGGTTATTATGTGTGTTTTATTAACTTGTTTTAACGATTTTAGCCGATGATAGTTTATTTATGAGTACAATATGTTCGCCACAAGCCCATTACCTTTTTTCGCACATATTCTTAACTATTATTTATTATTTTATTATGTATTAATTATGTAATTTTTATCTTTTTATCACCTATTATATATATACACTTTTATTTGGAGTTCAGTACATTTTAATGTTTATCATCTCAGTTTTTCAACATGCCCGGTCAACACCTATCTGGTATACATTTGATGGAAATGTTTTTAATTGTGTTTATATTTTTTAATATGAGTTTTAATTCCATGTGCAATTGACATATTATTTTATGCTTATTATGTTTTGTGTTCATAAGTGATATCAACCCCCTGAAGAAGGCAACCTGCCGAAACGCGTTGGGGATCCCAAATAAAGCGCCTGTGTCATCATTTCTCTTGCTCTATGTGTTCTCTGCTTGGCCCTGCAAGAGCTGCTGCTCTCTTTGTGCCTCTCTAGACATGTCAGCAGCCAGGGCCAGATGTGCACAGGCCTTTCTGAAATCAAGCAGCAATGTGCATCTCTACTGGACTTTCCAGGCCACACCTCCACCATGCCTCCTTGTGACATGGATGTGATCATGTTGGGGACTTCTATATGCACGGCTTTCTAGAATGGTTCTGGGGATGTCTTTGTGATTTTTACATCTGAATAGCAGGAATACATATCAGGAGTACAGCTTCTAAATAAACACCCATTGCCTTTAATAGAAGAGGTCTATAAACCCAGTTCAATCTACCCTTCATCCCTGCCCTCTTAAGGTACGTAAGTTCCATGTTGTTCTTCGTATTCACAGTTAATTTACTCTGGTATACTGTAATAGTTAATCTATCATTATATTTGCACTAACTTTGATGTATAACTGTCTGTTTCAATATAAGCCACTTTGATTGAAGGATAAGGTGGGATAAAAAAACCTGTTAAATAGAAACATAGAAACATGACAGCAGAAAGAGACCACATAACCTATCTAGTCTGCCCTTCCATATCACCCACTACAAGAGTCCCCTTTTTTCCTTTAGAGAATCTCTGTGTTTGTCTCATGCTTTTTTGAATTTAGATACTGTCCTTAACTCTACCACCTCCACTGGGAGACTATTCCATGCATCTACTACTCTTTCCATAAAGAAATATTTCCACATTACTCCTGAGTCTATCCCCTTTCACCCTTACCCTATGTCCCCTCGTAGCAGAGCTTTCTTTCAATCAAAAGAGACTCTCCTCCTGAGCATTTCTGCCATGGAAGTATTTAAACATCTCAATCATATCACCTCTTTCCTGTCTTTCCTCTAAAGTATACATATTAAGACCATTAACCATTTAAGTAGCCACCCTCTGCACAGACTCCAACCTGTTTATATCCTTTTGAAGGTGCTGTCTCCAGAATTGCACACAATACTCCAAATGAGGTCGCACCAAAGACTTATACAGAGGCACTATCACCTCCTTTTTTTCTGCTGGCCATTCCTTTCCCTATGCACCCAAGCATCCTTCTAGCTTTTGCTGTCACCTTTTCTACCTGTTTAGCTACTTTGAGATCATCAGATACAAACATTCCTAGGTCCCATTTTTCTTTTGTGGACAGAAGTACTTCACCCCCTATACTGTACTGCTCTCTTGGATTCTTGCAGCCCAAATGCATAACCCTACATTTTTTAGCATTAAGTCTCAGCTGCCAAATTCTGGACCATTCTTCAAGCTTAGCTAGATCCCTCCTCATGTTATCTACACCTTCCTGGGTATCTACTCTGCTGCAGATTTTGGTATCATCCGCAAAGAGGCAAACTTTACCCAACAGCCATTCCGCAATTTAACTAACAAAGAAGTTAAAAAGAATCAGACCAAGGACAGATCCCTGGGGCACTACACTGGTAACCTCCATTTACCTGTACCCTTTGTCAACTCCCACTCAACCAGTTTCTAACCCAAGCAGTAACTTTAGGGTCTATCCCAAGGGTACTTAGTTTGTTTATAAGTTGCCTGTGCGGAACAGTGTCAAATGCTTTACTGAAATCTAAATACCCCGCATCTAGGGCTCTCCTTCGGTCCAACTCCCTGGTCACCCTGTCAAAGAAGTCAATCATATTTGTCTGACAAGACCTGCCCCTGGTGAATCCTTACTGCCTCAGATCCTGCAATCTGTTGGACTCCAGAAACCTAACTATTTTCTCTTACAGCAGCATTTCCAATAATTTACTCACCACCGAGGTTAAACTGACAGGTCTATAGTTTTCAACCACATACTTCCGCTTTTGTATAAAGGACCACATGTGCCTCTCTCCAGTCCTCTAGCACCACCCCCAACTCCAAAGAGGTATTGCAAAGGTCAGTCAGTGGAGTTGCTAGAAAGTCCCCAAGTTCCTTCAGTATTCTTGGATGTATCCCATCTGGTCCCATCACTTTGTCCACTTTTAGTTTAGCTAGTTTCTTATGAACACAGTCTTCTGAAAATTGTTTGAGATGCCCCTCACTGTGGTTCCTGTTTGTGAGTGTTTTCTGAGTTCTTGCTCCTGGCCCTTCATCTGTGAACACAGAACAGAAATATTTGTTAAGCAATTCTGCTTTATTAGCTTCTACATATTCCTCCCATTCACCCTTCAGTCTGACAATATCACTTTGCCCTTCTTCCTCTCACTATCATATCTGAAAAATGTCTTATCCCCACATTTTATTGCATTGGCTATTTCTTCTTCTTTTCCTATCTTTGCTTTCCTGACTACTTTGCCAGCCTCTCTACGTTTTTCCAAATATAGATGCCTGTCTTCCTCTCTCCGTGTTTTCTTGTATTTCATGAAGGCCTCCCTCTTTTTCTTCACCTTTTGAGCTATGTCTTTTGAGAACTATAGCGACCTCCTTTTACTTTTACTTTTATTTACCATTCTAACAAAAAGGTTGGTTGCCCTTAAAATATCCCCTTTCAGTTTTGCCCGTCTGTTTTTCTACATTCCGCAGCTGTTCCAATCCTGCTAACGACTCCTTGATGTGTTGACTCTTCTTGGAAAAATTAGTTTTCCTAAAATCTAAGACCCTCGCTTTTGAATGGATTTTATCAGCCCTAGTCCTAATACTGAACCACACCACCTGGTGATCACTGGATGTGAGATGATCTCCCACAATAACATCCGAAACACTTTCCCTATTGGTAAGCACCACATGTGGGTTCTGTTACCTGTTGCCTGAAAACCTCTTCCTGTAAAGAATCCAGGCTCTCCTTGTTTCTAGTTGACACCACAGCAGAGATGTACTAATCAACATCCAGCATATTGAAATCCCCTATCAGTAGCACTTCCCCTTTCCTGGCAATGCTGCCTATGTATTCTATTTAATCTCCAGTCCAACAGGAAAGCACTCTAGCATGTAGTAAACCACCAAGGACCCAGTCTATGCATATTAACCAAAGAAACTTTTATTGAGGATTCTATACAGGGGTACAACCGACACCCCAACAAGGGGTGCCTCAGTCATAGTAACATAGTATATGACGGCAGATAAAGACCAGTATGGTCCATCTAGTCTGCCCAGCAAGGCGGCAAGAGTAGGTGCACCTGCCGCTCTGTGCAGACCACCCCTCCCCATGCCTTTGTTTAGGGGTGTACACACTGTTTTGTGCAGGTCACACCTATTTGTTCAGATATAAGAGATAGTTATGTTTATTTTGATTTTATCCTGCTGCTATAGAGGGATCCACTGTGTCTGTCCCATGCCATTTTGAATTGTGTCACTGTATTTGTCTGCACCACTTCCATTGGGAGGGCATTCCTACAACCCTACAGAGGCCGTGTTTCGGCTATGCCTTTATCAGGGGTTCTCTTGGCTAACTAAAATAATAAATAACAAACATTAATGACTCAAACACAAAAGAATTACTAAAAACAATGACAAATAAAAACAATATTGTAACATGTGATTTTATGAACAAATGATTTCAAAAGCTTGCAAACAGAAGAACACAGAAATGATTACAGGACCAAACTCAATGAGACAAAAAGAGAAATAAGGATAGCAAAATCAAAGGCAGAGGAAAAGATGGCTAAAGATGTTAAGTGCGGCGACAAAACTTTCTTCAGGTATATTCAGGAAAGGAAGAAGATCAGAGGTGGAATTGAAGGGCTCAGAAGTGCTGGGAATGGACTCATGGAAAATGACATTGATAAAGCGAAATTGCTAAGCAAATACTTCTGCTCTGTTTTTACTAAAGAAAATCCTGGGGAAGGACCACCTGTGACTCCCAAATATAAAATTGGGAATGAGGTAGATACCACACCATTCAGAGAGGATGAGGTGTTAGAACAACTTGCAAAACTGAAAGTGGACAAGGCCATGGGACCGGATGGGATACATCCCAGGATACTGACAGAGCTCAGAGAGGTTCTTGCAGGCTGTTAAAGGATGTTTTCAACATATCCTTGGAAACAGAAGAGGTTCCTCAGGACTGGAGAATGGCTGATGTCGTACCTCTACACAAAAGTGGTGACAGGGAAGAAGTGTCAAACTACAGGCCCGTGAGCCTTACCTCAGTGGCAGGAAAGGTAATGGAGACGCTCCTGAAAGAGCGAATAGTAAACTTTCTCAAAACCAGAGGGTTAGAGGATCCGAGGCAACATGGTTTTACCGAGGGGCGATCTTGCCAGACAAATCTGATTGAGTTCTTTGACTGGGTGACCAGAGAACTGGATCAAGGACACGCGATGGATGTCATCTACCTGGATTTCAGCAAAGCCTTTGATACTGTCCTTTATAGGAGGCTTATCAATAAACTCAGTAGTTTGGGGATGGGTTCCAAGGTGGTAAACTGGATCAGAAATTGGTTGACTGACAGACGACAGAAGGTAATGGTAAATGGAGCTCACTCGGATGAAAGGAAGGTGATTAGCGGGGTGCCACAGGGTTTGGTCCTGGGCCCGGCACTGTTCAATGTATTTATGAGTTATATTGCTGAAGGACTGAATGGAAAAGTCTGTCTTTTTGCAGATGACACGAAAATTTGCAACAGACTGGACTCCCCCGAGGGAGTGCTGAACATGAGGAAGGATCTGCAAAAGCTGGAGGAATGGTCTGATGCTTGGCAATTGAGATTTAATGCGAAGAAGTGCAGTGTCATGCACTTGGGTAGCAGAAATCCAAAGGAAATGTACACGATAGGGGGCGAGAGGTTGGTGTGCACGGAGCAGGAGAAAGACCTCGGTGTGATTATTTCTGTAGATCTCAAGGTGGCAAAACAGTGCGACAAGGCGGTGGCAAAAGCCAGGAGGATGTTGGGCTGCATTCGAAGAGGAATTACTAGCAGAAAGGAAGGGGTACTAGTGCCACTGTATAAGTCTCTGGTGAGGCCTCACTTGGAATACTGTGTTCAGTTTTGGAGACCGTATCTTGCAAAGGATGTAAAAAAAATGGAAGCTGTTCAGAGGAAGGCGACTAAGATGATTTGGAGCCTGCGTCAGAAGCCTTATGAGGAGGGACTTGAAGACCTAAATATGTATACTTTGGAGGAGAGGAGGGATAGGGGAGATATTATTCCGACCTTTAAATACTTAAAGAGAAACAATGAACAAACAAACCTCTTCCAGAGACAGGGAAGCTGTAAAACTAGAGGGCATGACATGAAGCTGCAAGGTGATAAATTGAAAGGCAATGTCAGGAAATACTTTTTTACTGAAAGGGTGGTGGATGCTTGGAATGCCCTCCCGATGGAGGTGGTGGGGGAAAACACAGTGACGGAATTCAAAGTGGCCTGGGACAGACACAGTGGATCACTTTACAGCAACAAGATTAAATCTAAATAAACTGAACCATCTAATTTCTCAGCAAATAGGGGGTGTCCTACATGCAGCAATGTGGGGAGGAGCGGTGGGTTCACCCCTAAACAAATAAAGAAACAAAGATATGGGGAGGGGTGCACCTGCTCCTGGTGGGTGCACCACTAAACAAAGACATGGGTAGGGGTGCACCTACTCTCTGAAAGACATGGGAAGGTGTACACCTACTCCTGCCATATTGCTGGGCAGACTAGATGGACCGCGCTGGTCTTTATCTGCCGTCATTTACTATGTTATACTATGTTACTATGTTAAATGCGATAAAACCTATGTAAAATATGATAAAACATATATAAAAAATATAAAACTATGCTAAATAAAAACATAAATAAATAAATAATGAATTACTGGTTCAATATATTGAACAAAACAAATATGACTAAAATAACCAGAGTATGTATAGCTTATATAGAAAACCTATCTAAATAGAAAACAACGGATGTGAATTATATTTAAAGACTAATGACAGTGTATGATTGTATTCTTCTAACAAGACCCTTGTCACAATTGTAGCAATTAAAGGGAGAAGAAAGAAAAAGTTTTCAGGTAATGAATATCAAACCTCAAAACATTAAAAGAAATACAAACTAAGCAGGAGAGAAAAATCTTCCTTACTGCTAATTTTAAAACTGCACAGCAAGTGTGTGAGGAGATGGATAAAATAAAAATTTCAAAGGACCTAACCGCGCTATAATCTATTATCTTGATAAATTGGAACTTTTTGGTTCTCACTCATTCAAAAAATGCCCGTTTCATAGATCTACAGTTAGAGGAATAATAAATCTAAATACTAGTCCGGATTGGACAATATTAATACAAAAAAAAAGGTGGGTGGGAAAAGAGGGCAATGAGGTAAACCATATGTGCATGAATATCGTGCTATGCAGAAATTACTCCAGGTTCCATCATTTATTATATACGGGCTTCTCATTAGAATTATCGAGCTCACGCCCTTTCATATATGGAACGGCTTTTGATCTGGTCATTTGAACTATCAAATCTAAAGCACCATTCAAGGAACTTACGATGTTTGCTAAAATATCATATTTATATAAAGTATGAATTTCTTCAGAGCGTGCAGTGTCTTTTAAAACACTTCCTTCATGGACAGTGAAATGCCCACACTTGCGCTGTCTGTTGTTTTTATCTCCACGGGAAAATTGGCATCAGCTGATCTATGTTCTTACAGTGTCCCGGTTGTATATACAGACTTATTGCAATGAAACTATTATATTGTACTAGAACTACCCTAACTGAAAACAGGTGTATAGGCGTCTTTACCTGTAAAATGCCGTGAGCGGTGACATTGCGAAATCAAGGGAACGAATCATATAAAAACTTGCCACTTTTCATAAATATCAGTCATTGGTTCCATAGTGAACCTTATGCATATAAAAGCCGGCCATTACGACTAAAACAGATGATGATATAAATGGATGATGCTGACGAGCACATACAAGCACTGTTATCTTGATGTCAAACAGCGGATATAATAATGTAATTCTCTTCAAAAATGTGAATTTCATAAGAAATTGAGAACTGTTATTTAAGAAGAGGGAGGAAACCACACCGAGGGATTTTATAAAAACATGTACACAAAATGTAGACCATGTTATGTCTACAGGGGCAATCAAATAATATTGAAAAGAAGGAAGAGGCTGGAATCAGTGCTCAAATTTCTAATTTCTAACCTGAAAAATCATCACAGACCAAATACTCAGCATAAATGACTCTGCCACATACCTACTAATCGCCCATCCTACTGGTTCGCTTGTATACATATAAAAAATAATAAGGTTCCAATGAACCCTTAAGTTGGCAATCCTTAGAATGACCATGATCTACAATGAAATGTACCCACCTTAACGATGATCTCCAACCATAAATAACTAAAACAATAGATCCATCAAATCTATATTAAAACCTATGGCTATGAAAACCACCTCACATAGCCCAACTTTGAAATTACTAAAAGGCTATCGCTGTTAAACTAATAAATAAAGAAACAGCCATTAAATCCACATACAAGAATGACATTGTAAAACCACAACTAATAAAAACAATAAAATAAACCATAAAATAAAATTGTAAATGCCTGGGAGGAACAAAGAGGGGGGAGGAAGGAAAAGGGGTGAAAGGGGGAAAGGAGAGAAGGAAAAAGGGGGAGGGGGAAGGAGGGGGGAGGGATGAGGGATCCTTAATAAAAGTTTATATTAAATCTCCGTCCAAGTCTTCTCCCTGTGATGGAGGTCTGTATATCACGCCAATGCAAATGGATTTCTTTTTCGCTCTTTCTAGTTTAACCCACACTGCCTCTTCTTTCCCTTTTAAGCACTGTATAGCTTCAATATTATTTTTTATATATAGTGCTACTCCTCCTCCCTTTCTTCCTACCCTGTTCTTTCTGAATAATGAATAGCCTGGTATAGTTATATCCCAGTCATGGTTGTCTCTGTAACTGCTACCAAATCCAAGTCATCCTCTCCCTTTAAAGCCTCAACATCTGGGATCTTATTTCCCATGCTATGGGCTTTTATAGACACCGCTTTCTAGATGTTACCCCTTTTACCTATTTCTATAAAGGTATTTAATGTTTCACTTACCTGGGGGCTTTCTTGGACATCGACCTAGGTCCAGGAAACCAAAACGCTCTTTATGACATCATCCATTCAACTATGCATTTATCTCTAGGATGTTAGCTTCTCTGCCCTGGCCTTTACCCTTAACAGGGAGGATTGAAGAGAACACCACCTGTGCCCCTATCTGCTTCACGCTCTGTCCCAGAGCCATGAAGTCACTCTTGATATGCTTAATGGGATACCTGGCAGTATCTTTTGTGCCGACATGGCTGAGCAACTTCAGATAATAGTCAGTAGGCTTGATGAGTCTCAGCAAACTCTCCATAACATCTTGGATTTTGGTACCTGGCAGACAGCATACCTCTCTGGACATTGTCTGGTCAGCAGATGGATGCCTCAGTATCCCTCAGAAAAGAGTCACCAACTACCACTACCCTTCGCTTCCTTGTGGTCACTGATTCTGCAACTTTGGGTTGCTCGAGCTCTGGTTCTTCCCTTTCCTGGGATGTCTCCACCTCTTCCACTTCCATGGCTGCATAATGGTTTTTCAATTCAAGGACTTGAGGGATTGGATTGGTGATTCTGTAGGCCCTGGTGACTCTTGTCCAATCTTGGTCCTTCTGTAGGCTCCCATCCTCAGCTTGGATGTTTCAAGAAGCATCTCATCAATGTATCTCTCACTGTCTTGAATACTCCTCAGCCTTGCCACCTCTTCTCTGAGCTCCTCCACCTGTTTCCTGACAGCTTCAGTAAGTAGGCATCCTGCACATGAAACTGGCCATTCAACTGGCATTGGGATCTCTGTCTGGACAGAGGTAGAGGCTGTAACAGGGCCCCAGCTTTGGCAATACAATTTTTCCCAGCCATTGTTCATTTCGTGGAACTTTGGTACTTTGCTTTGAAATGGAGAGATCCTGTTAGGAATGTCTTGAAAGATTCTGAAGACTTTTATGCAGTCCTCAGTTCTTTCACAGGCTAATCAGACCCACTAACCCCTAATGATGTGTGAGTGGCTTCAAAGAGCTGAGAGAGAGAAACTAACAGCAGAGTTTTAAACATACACCACTAACGCCCCCCCCCCCCCTGAGTATTTCCCCTTTTAAAATAATGCAGGAAAAAGACTAACTCTTTCTAAAAATGTAAACAAAAAACCCTTTTAAGAGCTCTCAGGCAGAGAGCTAATAATTAAAAGTCACACACTTACCTTGCTTTGAAATGGAGAGACCCTGTTAGGCTCAAATATTTGTGTTGTGATTTTGTCATATTTGATCCCAGTTTTTGATCTATGTTTTTGACTGCTTTTATAAAATTGGTGCTTTTCAGATATTTCAGAATCTCCCTCTTATGAAATAATGCCCTAAGTGGATACTGATCTGTTGGTCTTCATAAACCCAGGGGATGGGGTCACGAAGAGTCAATATCGACTCAACAGCACACAACAAAAGATGATGCACACCTGTATTTTTAGATTTCTTTAAATTTAGCTGTTGCATGTATCAGTCTTTGGACTGAACAAAATAAAAATGTTCAAAGATTAACATACTACTCTTAGGGGTATGTTTACTAAACCATCTTAATGTGCGCTCGGCGATAGTGTGCAGGATGCCATAAAAGGAGTGGCATTTCGATCTTAACGTAGCAAAACGGGATTATCGTGCGATAACGCACGCTGCGCACATTATCGGGCAAAGCACGTTAACGCACGATAATCTTAAGTAGGCGCACAGACATGCAGACATAGAAGCAGAGGTTAATACACTGACAGATGGTACGGGGTCATGAGTTTGATCCCCCAGTGTGCCTAATGCATAAGGCTGACTGAGGCATCACCCTGTACATTTAAGTAGTGCTTTTTGAGGCATTTTACTTTTATTTTAATTAGTGCTGCCAGCAAACACACCCTCACGGTGGTATAACCTAAGCTGCCGCATAAGGCACCCCATAAGGCACTCCATAGGGCACATTATAAAGTGCACTGTCTGCCAAGGCACCCTATAATGTCCACTATAGGATACCTTATAAGGCACCTTATAAGGCGTCTTATAGGGCACCCTATGGGGCGCCTTATGAGGCACCTTAAGGTTACAGTACTCTGAGGGTGTTTTTGCTGGCAGCACTAATGTACATTAAAAATAGACAATGCCTCAGACAGCCCTATCAAATAACCCCACCATGGGTTTGAACCCATGATCTCTGGCTTCACAGGCAGTGAAGCAACCAGTGGGCTATAGCTGCTAACAAACCCCTGGCTGGCTGCAGAAGGACTGCACGTCACCACACAAACTGTCTGCTGTGGTTACCAGGATAGGGTTAATCCACCCATACCCATGATGCACTGCACATGCAAATCAGCAGTCAACAGATGGGCACAAGATGGGGTATGCACCCACATAGCACCTCGGCCTGGTAGGGGGAACTGACCGTGTGTGGTACTGGCAAAGAGTAGCCACAGACCATCACATTGTGCGGGTACTGTGCCACCCTGAGGGTGAGGTGGGGTGCCCAGCACCAGGTCCACAGCACCTTTCATGGCTGAAATATGCCATGCTGCAGATCCCCATCAGTGCTACTGTGTGTGATAGGTAGGTCCTGCAAACACACCTAGGTTACAGCTGTGTCCTTCTGTATTTCTCAGTCATGTCTAGCCCTTATGGGCTATGATGCACCCAGAATAGTGCATATCCTGTGTTGGTGCCATGGTTACGTGATGTCGGTGAAGGGGGGGGGGGGGGTTGGACCCATAGGCGGATTATGTACCACCACACAACCCAGCCTCTGGGGCTCAGGGTGAGAAACAGGATCGCCCACCAATAGATCCACATTCTACCTCCCTGCAATGGTGGCAGTAGAGGGGACCATGAACCCCAGTCCTGCTGGGGGAACAGACACCCTCGAGTGCAGGCAATGCAGAGCTGTACACATCCATAAAGCAATAGCAGACAGACAGTAGGCCTGGAAATGCTCAGCTGCCCCCCACTACTATCTGACATTCTCCAGAAGCAAGCCTCCAGCTGTTGCACCCTGCAAGTTGTTCTAGCAAGACACATACTAGCTGCAGACAGTCTGCTAGCTAGTCCATAGTGCATGGTCCTGGAGAATATGTGTGTACCCAGAACTGGGATGTCAACATACACACCAAACAGATAAGTCAGTGATTTGTCCCCAAAAGAGAACCCATAAATATCACATGAGAGAAATACTATATAGCACTATGGGGGAACCTAGCCATGCTGTGGTCACTGCTCAGTCAGGGTGAGAGTGACCTCCCAGCAGGACATGCTGTGGCCACCCTGTCCGTGTAGGTGGTGGTCTGGCACTACAATGTCCGAGCCATTGCCCTATGCTCTGTACAGATGAATCCAGGCCAGGCCACCCTATCCAGGCTATTCCCACGGTACCTTACTCTTCATTATGCACATTGGCAGGCCAATACTGGCAACAGTGCTAGCAGTGTGGGCTGAGGAAGGTGTTAGCAGCCACCACACACTGGATAGACAGACACACACTCCCCACACCTATGCCAGCATTGTGCAACTATAGGGGTGTTTGGCAGTCCTGGTCACCACACCAGTCCTGGGCATAGTGCAGGGATGGCTATGGTATGCAATACTGCTGGGGTCACTCTGTCAGACACCAGACCTGAGGCACACTCCACAGACATCAGAAAGGTTGCTATGATGCAGCTCAATCAGCCAATTGTGCTTAACGTTGGAATTGCTATCTGCCAGTTATCATAGCAATCTTTTGATAGCTGTGTACAGTTTTCCTATGTTTAGGGTGGCATTGCTAAGGTATGCAAGTGCTAGTATTGGGAGATGCACGCAGGGCCCAACATCCTGCCTCTCCAGGCAGCTTCGGATAATGAAGCCTGTGGGTGCATGTGTGTCTGCCCCTGTTGGCTGCTGCTCTAGGGCAGAGGTTCCCAACTCCAGTCTTGGAGGGCCGCACACTGTTCGGGTTTTCATGCTGTCCCTAATCAATATGCATGAGATACATCTGCATACCATGGGGGTGGTGCATAGAAATGCAGCACAGCCATACTTATTAGAGGCAGCATGGAACATGAATGGTGTTTGGCCCTCCAGGACTGCATTTGGGAGACTCTGCTCTTGGTAATGCGCATGTTTATGGTGTCTGTGCTCTGTAGGGTAAAATGTATGTGTTCTGGGCATGTTTACGTCATCTGCACTACAGGTTCTGTCTGTATTAGCACGTTTCAGTGGTGGGTAAAATATGGGGGCTGGGTTGGCAGGAACCACAGCTGGGACTTGAATCTGTGACCTTCTGCTTCTGAGCATACTGGCTGTGTGCACTGCACCACCTTGTTGCCACAGAGAGGGTACATTCCCTGGTGATACCATGACTGTTCATCAGACAGGGCCTGTCTGTTCCAGTGCATGGCACCCACCTACACAGGGCTAGGCCATGGTCTGCTCTGGGCAGCTGCCACTGCCCCCTCCCCCACCAGTACTCCTCTGCCACCCTGCTGACATGCCCTTCTGCTAGTGGTGCTGGTGGAGCACAGTCTCAGGCCATCCAGTGTGTGGGTAGGCGGCTGCCTATGGTGCGGGTTCTGGGGTAGGGGTGCCTGCATAGCTGTCCATGCTTCTCCCCAGCACCGCCTGCCAATGTTCTGTGCCCTTGGGGGTACCTGCTGGGTACTATCCCCTGTGACACTGTGGGAAGCACACTCATGCCCATGTTGGGCCCTCATCAGTTGCTGTCTGGCTGCACTACTGTTTCAGCATTCCTATGGGCCACCTAGGCATCACCCTAGTCCGCACTGTGGCCAAGCTGAACCATAGCATGTGCCGCCTGCAGCCCTCTGTGTCCCCTTTTCAAGCATCTGTCCAGTTGCCTGTTCCGACATGCCCGCCCTGCTGTTGTGGAACATGTGCATGCCATAGGAAACCTGGCCAATGGAGAGGGAAAACCCTGCTCAGCGCAGTTTCACTGTGGGCTCATTCACCTTGTATGGGGATGGAGCATAGACCCTTCCAAAATTCATATCTTTTTTTTGGAGCTTTCTCGGGGGGGGGGGGCGGGGGTTTGATGTTTCCCATTAATATCACTATTGCCCAGATTGTTTATGTTTTTTTTTCAATTTTGTTCAGGTCATTTTCACTGTTTATTTGCCCTTTTGTTCCGTGCACATGTATCACACTTATCACTTTTTGTAGGTTTCCCTGGTTCTGCTGTACATTGCTGACGGAAATGGTTTCTTTTCCCTTTAAATCAGCTCTAACGCCAGGGTTTCACTGACGTTAGTTTTCAGCCTCGAATTTCACAGTGTTAGTGTGCAGGGAGCCTCTCCCCTCCCTCTCTCCGCCCGTTGACCCTCTCTCTCCGCCCCTGGGGAGCCTTCCTCCGCCCTCCGGGAGCCTTTCCCCGCCTTCAGCGCTCGTTTGCACCGCTGCACACGTTATCGTGCGCTAAGGCACCTCTGTGCCTGATAAAGCGCCATTATTGCACAAAAAGGTACCTTATCGCGCGATAATGTGTCAGAGCGCACATTAAGACGGTTTAGTAAACATACCCCTTAGTTCTCAAGACTGTTGAGAAGTTACAATGCTTTGTTAACCTTTCAAGACAATTGTTGTATATAATAATGACGTTTACCCATCTCTCTTTTTATTTGTAGACACTGTCCTGATTCAAAACGCACTTTTACTAAACGGCTGATGTTAGAAAAACATATTCAGCTAATGCATGGCATTAAGGATCCAGATGTGAAAGAAATGACAGAATCAGCCATTGTAAAAGAAGAAGCTGTACAGGAAGGCAATAAGGTAAAATAATTCATTGTCTAAATAAAACAGAGTTGGGGCATTACATTTATTAGTGAATATGTCAGTGTTTTATCTGTTTATTTGGTAGTACATGTCAATTGAACTATCCTTCATGCAAAAATATTTCAACTTTGTGAAAATCAAACATCATTATAGGGGATGTAAATGGCTTTCTTCTTAATACTGTGGTGCATAATCAGCATTCTAGAAATCAAAAATTTCCTTTCTATTGAAGAGAAGAAACAACAAGGTCTTGTTATCTTCTTTGTAGTGCACAAGAGATATTGAACTAGTGAGATGTCTTCTTTGACTGATAAATGCTGTCTCCCCTTTAGTGATTTTCTAAAAATAGAATTAAAATTTGATTTTTGTTCTTTCCAACCTATCTGAAGTTGGCTTAGAATGTTTGTCTGTCTGGGGGTGACATAACTCCAAAAATTTAACAGAATGGGATGAGACTCAGTATGTGGGGGGAAACGGTAAAAATACACATTGGGGCCCTTTTACTAAACATAGCTAAGAGTTTGTACTGAACATGCAATACCAATGAACGTTAGGTGCCAAGCCTCTAAGTTACCTCTCTGGAGACATAACCTGTATGTGCCACGGTAATTGTACTCGCATGTTACTGTGTTGGCCATACTCATGTTCCATCTCCACCCACCCTCTGACCATAGTAGCATGCGTGTGCCAGTTAACATGTGTTTCAGTGATTGTTAGCTGGTCTATTCGTGTATTAGGGTTCACTGGGGCCACTTACTGCTCGCTAAAATGTGCATATTGTTAGTGGCTTTTATTAAAAGGGCCCCATTGAGTTTGAAAATGGGTGAGATTAGACCAGGATCCCAGAGAAATATGCCCTTCCCACACAAAAACTAGGCCAATGCATTTTTATGCTAAAAGACGTTCCAAATTCTGTAGCCTAAAACCTTATATATGCAGTAGAGAACCCAAGATGGTGGGGGTGATCAGACACTAGGAAGAAAGCTTCTGCATCCTGTGAAGTATTGTCTTAATTTCTGTTTCCTTTGTGGACTTATATGGCTTTCTACTGAGATGAGGGACCAGCCAGTAAAACACAAGGCAAAAGTGCAGGGTTTTCCCCAATGCCAGCATCTAACCTTGCGAGAAGTCAGTTATACATTGAGTCTTTCTTCCAGCATCAGCCACTGAAACCAGATTTGTGGCACGGCACAGAGTTTGCACACGCTGCTCAGGTTTCCCTCAACCCTAATCAGCGCTCAACTCCAGTGCAACCCAGAATCACTTTGACTCCAGAAACACACCAGCGGCATAACCTGGAGGTCTCCAGTGAGGATCAGCTGTTAGGGGGAGAGGTGGTGACTGTAGCTCCGGAGGAGGTTTGCTTATTGACATCTGCAGGAAGGGATCTGAGCGTTGCTTTGGCTTGTGCTTGAGAGGAGCAGCCAGATGTGGGTTTGGCAACAGGAGAAGCCCTGAAGTTTGTAATGCCAGCAAAGGAGGTAATTGGGGATGGAATAGCTCCGATGGTTAAACCTGGAACTGTGATTTTAGATTTCATTTGGAGTGCAATTGCATACTCTCGGATTAATGAGTTATTGGAGGTTGACTTCCAGTTAAAGTATCAAGTTCAAGAGAATGATTACCCAGGAAGCAAAGATTGAGGAAATAGGGAAGCACATGGAGACTATGCAGAATTGTTTGGATCTGGCGGTTAAAGACCACTTTATGTTCCAGAGGAAGATGAAGGCCCTGGGTAACCAAGGAAGAAGATGTAGCCTCATGTTTTTGATCATCTTTGTTCTCTCCTGAAGTTTTGTTTATTTAACCAGTTTTCTATACTGCCTTATCCTTCAATCAAGGTGGTGGGCAATGGAGAGTTAAATGGTTTGCCCAAGGCCACAAGGAATACCTATAGAACTAGATACTCCAGTCCCTCTGGCCTGAGATTGCTGTCCCCAGGTGGGACTTAAGCCCCCAGCCCTCTGCCCTGAAGGTACCTTGTCCTAACCACTAGGCCACTCCTCACCCTGTGATGTTTTATTAAGGAATTATTTTATGGGGATTCTTAAAATACCCGAGAACAATATTCTACCAATTGCTTGGAAATTGTATTTGCCATCTAAAAGCTCAGATGAAGTGCGTGTGTGTGTGTGTGTTTAGGGGGAGGGGAATTAGGAAAAAATGGTGAAGAGTTTAAATCTTACGGAATATTTGAAGAATTCTCAGGATGAGATCAATGAGCGTTCCACTCTTATTGTGGTGTTTGCAACTTGAATTTGATAAAAATTTGATTATGAAGCTTTTCTTTAGGTATAGGAATGTTACCGATCTGGGAAATACAATTTGAATATTTCCTTATTTATGTAGAGCAACACAGAAAGAAAATTGTTTCATGACAAATGTCAAAGGTGCTTTTTGTAAGATTTCCATTTACACATGTTGCAAAATTGCATGCTAATATTTCAGATTTTTATGAACCAGGGCAGCTGGAAAGATTTCTCTCAGGCCAGACTATCCAGTACTTGAATAATGAGGATCTAGCTGTTTAGGCACTGTCATGTATTGGGCTCCTGAAATGGTGCCTTTGGCTTTTTCCTTTATTTTGTATTTCTTTTCTTTTTCAAGGTGGCAGGCTGTATTTCCCTATGGGTCCCTCTCCAGATTTCCTATCTTGTTGCAGGTCTTATAAGTTCTGTGATTTGTAAAATTTATTGATTGATGATTTTTTTAAATGTTCTTGTTATTTGCAGTTGCTCGATGATGGCCCTGTTTCTCTTTTCCCTTAGTGGAATGTTGGAAAATTTGAAAATTTGATAAATATTTGTTTTTTTAATCTTACAGTGAAAAATAGCATTTAGGGAATTCCTCCTTTCAAGCTGCTTCTCCCTGTTCTCTATTCTCTCAATCCCTTAAACTGCCCTCACTTCTCATCCCCACAGGCAGGATGCTTCAAAAGACCATGATCGCGGCCGGGATCGTCACTGACTGTCCGTGGAGATCCCAGCTCCCCCATGCGGCTTTGACAGCACTACTGCCCATGGGGGATGGGATCCCCATGGACAGCCAACGCCGATCGTGGACTTTACAATCTTCTTGCTGTTGCACAGGTGTTCTGAGGCACCAGGTCTGATTTTTTTAATCACTATGGCTACCTGGTGCCTGGGGTGTGTTGAGCCCTGCTCTAGGAAGTCTGTTAAATTCAAACTGCCTACAAGGGATTGACCTTCCTCTCCAGATTTATCATTCTTCTCCAAACACTTTTCCCTTCCTCTTAGATATTAAGCACACACCACCAGAAAGAACAAAATCCAATGAAAAATCAAACAAGGTAAGAGCACCTCCTTAAATGTGCCATCTTGGATCTCTCATTAGTGTCCTTTTAGAAAGGAGGATGTTCCGTTTTTGGGTTCTTGGACTGATGCCTTCGATAATGTTTCAGAGATAGAAACTGGTTTATTCTATGGTGTGATCATTGAAAGGATATGAGATGCCCTAGGTGAACCCTCATTTCTACCACCACCTCCTGCTCTCACCCATGTCCCCTACCACTGCCCCGCCACTCTCCAGGACCTGCAGCAGCCCCAAAGCCACTGATGCTGCATTCTGTTGGAAAGGTGCTCTAACCAGCCAGCCATGCTCCCCCTGACACAGACTTCCTGTTTGCATGGGGGAGGAACCAGCTGGTCAGAGCACAGCACCAACAGTATGCAGCATCAGGGCTCTGGGTAAGCACTGCTTTATTGTCATTGCTGGTATTGCAGATCCAAGAGCACCTAGTTTGCTTAATGGTAACACCATCCCTGGGTGTGTTGGTCATGGGAAATGTGCAGCAGGCTTTCAGTAGACCCAAAAAATAAGATCAGAACAGTGGGTTCAATATAGGAATGTATTTCCAGTTAAATGTATCCCTGTTACTCAGCAAGATAACACTGAGGAAAATTCTGGTTCCTGCTCCGGGGTAGCACCCTTCAGAACTAATGAAGAGAGGTCTCATCTGGAAAAGCTCTGGCAACAGGAGGGAGAAAGGTTTAAGAGTCAATGTTGGAGACCGACACTTTGGGGTATGTTTACTAAACTGCGGTAATCGTAAATAACGCACGTTATGTAACGTTAACGATCGTAAGCGCATCATAACGTGTGTTATGACACGCTTACGATCGTTAACGTTACATAACGCGCGTTAACCGTAGTTAACGATCGTAAACTCCCGCGGCGCGGTAAAACACCGCAGAAGGTGGAGAGAGGGCGGAGAGAAGGGGTCAATGGGCGGAGAGTGGGTGGGGAGAGGCTCCCTTCACACTAACGCGATGATCTGAAGAGCTCAATTCCAACGCGAATGAAAACCTGCCGTTAAATGCACATTACAGGGGAGAGAAACCATTTAAGTGTCAGCAATGTACATCCCAGGCAGGGAAACCTAAAACAAGTGATAAGTGTGATACATGTGCACAGAACAAAAGGGCACATAAACACTGAAAATTACCCCAACAAACTGGAAAAAGACCATAACCAAGCTGGCCAATAGTGGTAGCAATGAGAAACATCAAACCCCCCCCCACAAGTAAGCTCTATAGAACAGATATAAATCGTGGAAGGGTCTATACTCCGCCCCCATACAAGGTGAATGAGCCCACAGTGATATAGCACTGCTCAGGTTTTTCCCCACCATCGGACAGGGTTCGTATGGCATGCACATATCCCGCAACATCAGGGCGGGCATGTCGGAATGGCAATTGGACAGATGCCGGAGAAGGGGATACAGAGGGCCGCAGGCGGCACATGCTGTGGTGCAGCTGGGCCACAGTGCGGACTAGGGCGATGCCTAGGTGGCCCATACAAATGCTGAAGCAGCAGAGCAGCCAGACAGCAACTGCTGAAGGCCAGACTGTGGGCACGACTGTGTTTCCCACAGTGTCACAGGGGATAGTACCCAGCAGCTACCCCCAAGGGCACGGAACATTGGCAGGCGGTGCTGGGGGGAAGCGTGGACACCTATGCAGGCACCCCTACCCCAGAACCCGCACCATAGGCAGCCGTCTACCTGCACACTGGATGGCTTGAGACTGCGCACCACCAGCACCACCAGCAGAAGGGCATGTCAGCATGGTGGCTGAGGGATACTGGTGGTGGAGGGGGCAGTGGCAGCAGCCCAGAGCAGACCGTGGCCTAGCCCTGTGTAGGTGAACATAAGAACATAAGATATGCCATACTGAGTCAGACCAAGGTCCATCAAGCCCAGTATTCTGTTTCCAACAGTGGCCAATCTAGGTCATACGTACCTAGCAGTTTCCCCAAGGGACACAGGTTCCACAATGCTTGTATTGGTTCAAGCATTGATATCCTGGGTCCCTTCTTAATAATGGTTTATGGACCTTTCCTCCAGGAACTTGTCCAAACCTTTTTTAAACCCAGCTACACTAACAGCCTTTATTACATCCTCCGGTAACAAATTCCAGAGTTTGATTATACATTGAGTGAAAAAATATTTTCTTTTATTAGTCTTAAATAGTTTACCCTGTAGCTTCATTGCATGTCCCCTAGTCTTTCTATATTCTGATAAGGTAAACAATCGATCTACGTTTACCCGGTCCTCTCCGTTCATTAATTTATAGACTTCTATCATATCTCCCCTCAGCCGTCTCTTTTCCAGGTTAAAGAGCCCCAACCTTTTTAGCCTTTCTTCATAGGAGTATCCTTCCATCCCCTTTACCATTTTGGTGGCTCTTCTCTGAACCTTTTCTAAAATCGCTATATCCTTTTTAAGATACGGCGACCAGAATTGCACACAATATTCAAGGTGCGGTCTCACCATGGAACGATATAGAGGCATTATAATATCTTTTGTTTTATTTTCCATTCCTTTCCTTATCATACCTAGCATTCTATTTGCTCTCTTAGCCGCCGCTGCACACTGAGCTGAGGGTTTTAACATGGTATCCACAATGACGCCTAAATCTTTTTCCTGGGTGGTGGTTCCTAATGTGGAACCTTGCATTGTGTAACCATAGTTTGGGTTGTTCTTCCCTAGGTGCATAACTTTGCACTTGTCCACATTAAATTTCATCTGCCATTTTGATGCCCAGTCTTCCAATTTATCAAGATCCTCTAGGAATTTTCCACAATCCTCTTGGGTTTTAACAACTTTAAATAGTTTTGTGTCATCTGCAAATTTGATAACCTCACTCATTATTCCACTTTCCAGGTCATTTATGAATATGTCAAAAAGCAGCGGACCCAGCACAGATCCCTGGGGTACACCACTATTCACCTTTCTCCATTGGGAAAATTGGCCATTTAGCCCTACCCTCTGCTTTCTATCTTTTAACCAGTTCCTGATCCTCAATAGTACACTGCCTCCTATCCCATGACTCTTTAGTTTTGCCAAAAGTCTCTGATGAGGGACCTTGTCAAAGGCTTTCTGAAAGTCCAGATACACAATATCAACCGACTCACCTTTGTCCACCTGATTATTCACTCCTTCAAAAAAACATAACAGATTACTAAGACAAGATCTTCCTTGTCTAAAGCCATGTTGGCTGTCTCCCATTAGGTCATGACTATCTATATGCTGAGTAATTTTATTCTTTATGATGGTTTCTACCATTTTTCCTGGTACTGATGTCAGGCTCACCGGTCTGTAGTTTCCCGGATCACCCCTGGAACCCTTTTTAAAAATTGGTGTTACATTGGCGATCCTCCAATCTTCAGGTATTAGAGATGATTTTAATGATAGTTCACAGATTACTAATAGCAGGTCTGCAATCTCGTATTTCAGTTCTTTCAACACCTTGGATGTATACCATCCGGCACAGGTGATTTGCTACTCTTCAGTTTATCTAATAGTTGTAAGACATCTTCCCGATGTATCGATATTTCCTTCAATTCTTCCGCACCTTTAAATACCACTTCAGTCATGGGTAACATCCCTACATCTTCCTCAGTAAAGACTGAAGCAAAGAATTCATTCAATCTCTCCGCTATCGCCTTGTCGCCTCTTAGTGCTCCTTTTACCCCTTTATCATCTAATGGACCAACTGACTCTTTCACAGGTTTTTTGCTATGAATGTACTTGAAAAGGTCTTTACTTCGCGTTTTTGCTTCCGCAGCAAGCTTTTTCTCAAATTCTCCCTTTGCCTGCCTTATCAATGCCTTGCATTTGACTTTCCAGTGCTGGTGCTGTTTCCAGGTTTCGTCGTTTGGCTCTTTTTTCCATTTCCTGAAAAATGCTTTTTTGGCAACAACAGCCTCTCTGACCTCACCTTTAAACCATGCTGGTAGTTTTTTGGACTTCCTTCCACTTTTCTTAAAGCGTGGAATACAGCTGGTCTGGGCTTCCAAGATAGTATTTTTCAACAACAGCTAAGCCTGATGTGGGTCTTTAACCTTTGCAACTGCTCCTTTTAGTTTTTTCTTAACTGTTTTCCTCATTTTATCATAGTTTCCCTTTCGAAAGTTAAAAGGTAGTACTGTGGATTTCCTTACTATCCCTCCTCCACTAATTAAATCAAAGGCGATCATGCTATGATCACTATTGCCAAGTGGCCCCAACAACCTTATCTCTTGCACTAGATCTGGTGTTCCACTAAGGACTAGGTCTAATATGGCTTCCCCTCTGGTCGGTTCATGAACCAGCTGCTCCAAGAAGCAGTCATTTATTTCATTTAGGAACTTTATCTCCCTAGCATGTCCTGACATGACACTGACCCAGTCGATACCGGGGAAGTTGAAATCACCCATTATTATTACTGCACTGTAACTTTTGTTAGCTTCCTTGATTTCTTTGAGCATTTCATCATCCATTTGGTCATTCTGGCAAGGCGCTTGATAGTACACCCCCACTGCCATTGCCTTCCCCCTTTTACATGGAATTTCAATCCATATAGATTCTACAGCAGATTTTGTTTCCTGCAAAACTTTAATCCTTTCTGACTCAATGCCCTCTCTAACATAGAGCGCAACCCCTCCACCAATTTGATCAGCTCTGTCATTATGATATAGTTTGTACCCAGGTATCACAGTGTCCCACTGGTTGTCCTCCTTCCACCATGTCTCTGATATTCCAATCATATCTAACCTTTCATTTAGTGCTATATATTCTAACTCTCCCATCTTATTTTTTAGACTTCTAGCATTTGCATACAAGCATTTTAGAGAATGCATTTTACTCATATTAGTTTGGCTATTGTTAGACATGGGTAATTTGGGATCTTTAAGCTCAGTCTTCTCCATACTTGAGGGCATTTGGGCTACTTTACTCTTTTGTGGAACCTCTCTGCTTTTGGTAGTATCCTTCAAAGATACATTCTTCCGAACCATCCGCTCTTGGGTGACTGTCGGCTTTCCCCTAATATCTAGTTTAAAAGCTGCTCTATCTCCTTTTTAAAGGTTAATGCCAGCAGCCTGGTTCCATCCCGGTTAAGGTGAAGCCCATCCCTACGGAAGAGCCCCTCCTTTCCCCAGAATGTTCCCCAGTTCCTAACAAATCCAAAACCCTCATCTCTGCACCATTGTCTCATCCACGCATTGAGACTCTGGAGCTCTGCCTGCCTTTTGGGTCCTGCGCGTGGAACAGGAAGCATTTCGGAGAATGCTACCCTGGAAGTTCTGGATTTCAACTTCCTACCTAAAAGCCTAAATTTAGCCTCCAGAACCTCCCTACCACATTTTCCTATGTCATTGGTACCGACATGTACCAAGACAGCAGACCCCTCCCCAGCACTATCTAAGACCTTATCTAGGTGGCGCGTGAGGTCCGCTACCTTCGCACCAGGCAGGCATGTTACCAGGCGATCCTCACGTCCACCAGCCACCCAGCTATCTACATGCCTAATGATCGAATCACCAACTATAACAGCTGTCCTAACCCTTCCCTCATGGGCATATGGCCCTGGAGAAACTTCCTCGGTGCGAGAGGGTTTTACATCACCTGGAGGACAGGTCCTAGTTACAGGATCACTTCCTGCCACACCAGGGTGATGCTGTCCTGTCACGTGACCTCTCTCCTCCATGGCAACAGGGATGCTGCCATACTGGAGGTGGGACTTCAGGACTATATCCCTGTAGGTCTCGTCTATGTACCTCTCTGTCTGTCTTATGCTTTCCAAGTCTGCTACTTTAGCCTCTAGAGAACGGACTCGTTCCCTGAGAGCAAAGAGCTCCTTGCACCTAGTGCACACGTAAGACCTCTCACCAACTGGGAGAAAATCATACATGTGACACTCAATGCAAAAGACTGGAAAGCCCCCATCCTGCTGCTGGACTGCTGTCTGCATCTTAGTTTTAAGTTTGTGTTTAGATCTAAGTTCTTTACTTACTAAGGGTTGCTATGGATATTTATACTAATAAAAAACTGTACCTAATACGTGTAATATACCTTGTTCACCTGAAGCTTAACTAATTTCAGGTCCTTAGTGTATGACTGATTTGGGTAATGAGCTTCACCTGAGAGCACCTCCTGTCTTTTAAGATGTGTAAGTACCTATAAAGCTATGATTATCCCAGGGGAGGGAGGGAAATAGCACTTATTAAAAGAGGGCTGCTACACAGTACCCTGTCTTGTGCTGCTGAGGTAAGCTAAATTCTGATTTGATTTAAATTATAGCTCTTAGCTGCTGCTAGGCTCTAACTTCTTATGAAATTTAAACTACAAGCTCTCTGCTGGGTTCCAAATGTAACCAGAAAGCTCTCTTCTGTGTTTTAAATTTAAACTAAAAGTACTTTGCTGTTACTAGGCCCTGAGTGACTATTACATTTAAACTACAAGCTCTCTGCTGGGTATGAAATGTAACCAGAAAGTTCTCCTCTGTGTTTTATATTTAAACTTAAACTGATGCTACTAGGCCCTGACTGATTTAACAAAAAATAGTGGGTTCACAGATTAATTAGCTTTAATACAAAGAATTCCTTTTAGAAAATTACCAGAAGTATATACTCACAGTTGCAGATCTCTCTTCAGAAGTAACAGTCCCTTTTTCTAGTCCTTCAAGGTGGGTGCCGTGTACTGCAACAGACGGGCCCTGTCTGACGAACAGTCATGGTATCACCAAGGAATGTACTGACTCTGTGACAGCAAGGTGGTGCAGTGCACAAAACCAGTGTATTCAGAAGCAGAGGGTCACAGGTTCAAGTCCTAGCTGTGGTTCCTGCCAACCCAGTCCCCATATTTTACCCACTACTACAACGTGCTAATACAGACAGCACCTTTATTTCAGATGACGTAAACATGCCCAAGACACCTACATTTTACCCTACAGAGCACAGACACCATAAATATGCACATTACCTAGAGCAGAGCCTCCCAACTGCAGTCCTGGAGGGCCAAACACCATCCCGGTTCCATGCTGCCTCTGGTAAAGATGCCTGTGCTGCATTTCTATGCGCCACCCCCATGGTATGCAGATGTATCTCATGCATATTCATGAGGGGCAGCATGAAAACCCGAACAGTGTTTGGCACCGCAGGACTGGAGTTGGGAACCTCTGCCGTAAAGCAGCAGCCAACAGGGGCAGACACACCCGCACCCACAGGCCCCATTATCCAAAGCCTCCTGGAGAGGCAGGACTTTGGGCTCTGCGTGCATCTCCCAATACTAGCACTTGCATACCTTAGTAATGCCACCCTAAACCGGGGAATATGGTACACATCTATCAAAAGGTTGCTATGAGTACTGGCAGATAGAAATTCCTAGGTTAAGTACACTTTTCTGAGTGAGCTGCATCATAGCAACCTTTCTGATGTCTGTGGAGTGTGCTACAGGTCTTGTGTCTGACAGTGTTTACCAACCTGGGGAGTGACTCCTACAGTATTGCGTACCATAGCCATGCCTGCACTGTGCCCAGGACTTGTATGGTGGCCTGGGCTGCCCAACACCTCTATAGTTGCACAATGCTGGCATAGGTGTGGGGAGTGTGTGTCTGTGTATCCAGTGTGTGGTGGCTGCCAACACCCTCCACAGCCCACACTGCTAGCACTGTTGCCAGTATTGCCCTGCCAATGTGCATAATGAGGAGCAAGGTACCGTGGGAATAGCCTGGATAGGGTGGCCTGGCCTGGATGCATCTGCACACGGCATAGGGCAATGGCTCGGACATTGTAGTGCCTGGCCACCACCTGCACGGACAGGGTGGCCATAGCATGTCCTGCTGGGGGGTCACTCTCACCATGACTGAGCAGTGACGATGGCATGGCTAGGTTCCCCCATAGTGCTTTATAGCATTTTTTTCATGTGATATTTATGGGTTTCCTTTTGGGGCCCAATCACTGACTTATCTGCTTGGTGTGTATGCTGACATCCCCACTCTGGGTACATGCATCTTCTCCAGGAACATGCACTATGGACTAGCTGGCGGACTGTCTGCAGCTAGTATGTGTCTTGCTGGAACACCTTGCAGGGTGCAGCGGCTGGAGGCTTGCTGCTGGAGAATGTCAGATAATGGTGGGGGGCAGCTGAGCATTTCCAGGCTTGCCGTCTGTCTGCTATTGCATTATGGATGTGTACTGCTCTGTCTGTTCCCCAGCAGGACTGGGGTTGCTCGTCCCCTCTACTGCTGCCATTGCAGGGAGGTAGATTGTGGATCTATTGGTGGATGATCCTGTTTCCCACCCTGAGCCCCCGAGGGTGGGTTGTGTTGTGGTACATAATCTGCCTATGGGTCCATACACCCCCCCTTCACCTACAGCAGGTAACGATGGCACCAACACAGGATATGCACTATTCTGGGTGCAGCATTGCCCATAGGGACTAGACATGACCGAGACATACAGCAGGACACAGATGTATCCTAGGTGTGTCTAACTGAACTACCTATCACACACTGATGGGGACCTGCAGCATGGCGTATTTCAGCCATGAAAGGTGCTGTGGACCTGCTGCTGGGCGCCCCACCTCAACCTCAGGGTGGGCACTGTACCCGCACAATGTGACTGTCTGTGGCTACTCTGTGGCAGTGCCACACACGGTCTGTTCCCCCTACAAGGCCGAGGTGCTGTGGGGGTGCATACCCGATCTTGTGCCCATCTCTCGACTGCTGATTTGCATGTGCAGTGCATCATGGGTACGGGTGGGTTACCCCTATCCTGGTAACCACAGCAGACAGTTTGTGTGGTGACGTGCAGTCCTGCAGCCAGCCAGGGCTTTGTTCACATCCTTATAAGGTGTCCTATAGGGGACATTATAGGGTGCTTTGGCGGACAGTACACTTTATAATGTGCCCTATGGAGTGCGTTATGGGGTGCCTTATGTGGCACCTTAGGCTATGCCACCGTGAGGGTGTGTTTGCTGGCAGCACTAATTAAAATACATGTCACATGCCTCAACAAACGCTACTTAAATGTAAAGGGTGCTGCCTCAGCCAGCCATATACATTAGGCCCACTGGGGAATCGAACCCATGTGCCCCTGTACCATCAGTCAGTGTTGTAACCATTGTGCTACAGCTCTGTTGCTGTGCTTGTATGCCTGCGCGCCTTCTTAAGATTAACGCACGGTAACATGCCTTGTAGCGCTCGTTCATTTATGGTGCCTTGTAACGCACGTTCTCGGAAACGATGTACCGCCCATATCCGTATTTGGGGTTTCTGTCTCTACCGCGGCTCCTAACGCAAATCGCATTAACGCAGTTTAGTAAACATACCCCTTTTTGCCTTTCATCCTGGAAACCAATGAGAAAGAGATGTAGGAGGTGGAAGCCTGGACTTCCTGAAGGAAGCAGGAGGAGAAGGCCTGCTAGAGGGGCTTTCATCAGTGCCCTACTGGAGAAAGGCAAGAGATGTTCAAAGTCTCATCAGCTTGCCAAAATAGGAGCACAGTGTGTTTGGAGAAAGAGGAGAGAAGGGATCTGCAGGAGAGTCCCATAAAGAGATGCTAACAAGTTCCAGCCTCAAGGAACAGGGGAAAATATTTATTTATTTATTTATACCACCTTATCCTGGAATCAAAGCGGTTTACATTAAACTTCAAACTCAAACAGGATACATTTGAGTTGTCATAGCGTATTTAACAGGGTAGTAGCTATTTACAAGTTGTTTAACATATCTGAATATTTACATATTTACATAGGTTCTGTTTGTTTACATCTGAGCAGGGTTATCGTAGTCGTTCGAATGTTTCAAAGAGATTTTGGTTTTGGAGTCGGTGTGCTTGTCAGGCTACGTAATGTGTCCATAATGTTCTGTGAACAGAAAGATCTTGAGCTTTTTCCAGAAGTCCTTGACATCTTCAGTGGAATGGATTTCTTCAGGAAGAGTGTTCCATAGCGTGGTGCGGCTAGAGATAGTGCCCTTTTGGATGTTGATTGTCTGCTTTTTCGGTAGTCTGATGGAACATTGATCATGTGTCTGTTATTGCTCCTTCTAGGGCGGGTGCTGTCTTCTTTTGTGATTAGGGTTTCTAGTATGTCTGCTGAGGAATGGTGGATGATTTTAAAGATGTTTAGTATTGTTTTGAATTTGGCATGTGCTTGAATTGGTAGTCAGTCTAGCTGGTGTAATACCGGTGTAATGTGATCTGTCTTACTGGTTCCACTGATAATTCACGCTGTTGTGTTTTGAACCATCTGTACTGGGTCTGTGACTTGCTTTGGGAGTCCTTGGTAGAGTGAGTTGCCATAGTCCAGTATTGGTTGATGATGGCTTGGCAAACAGACGGAAATGGTTCTGGTGTAGGAGTGGTTTAAGTCTTCTTATGAGATGTAGTTTGCGGTATGCCTTCGCTGCTGTTTTGTTTGTATGTTATTGAAGGTTGATTTTTTTTTTTGTCTAGCATGATGCCTAGGTAATATACCTCTTCTTTTACAGGTATAGTTTGATTCAGCAGTTGGATTTGTTGTGGAGGATTGAAGGTGATGTTGTTGCTGATGTATAGCGTTTCCGTTTTTACAGTTTAATGTGAGGTTGTTGCTGCTGAGCCAGGTGGCTACATCTTCTAGGCATTGAGTGATGGCAGTGAGGTTTAGTGTTTCCAGTCAATCGGAGTGTATACCATGAAGTCATCAGCATACAGATGGAACAGGATGCCTCCCTACTCAGCTGGAGAGCCCATTGCGAGGGATTCCGCATCCAGGGCTGCTGGTCGCCGGATGAAAGCAACCAACAATTCAATCTCCTGGAGCTTCAAGCCATTCACCTCACCCTGAGAGTCTTCGTCCATCGCCTCCAACACTGGCCAGTCCTGGTCCAGATGGACAACCAGGTGGCCATTTTTTTTGTGAACAAGCAGGGGGGCACTGGGTTCCCTGCTCTCTGTCAGGAGGTGCTGGCCCTCTGCTCTTACATGATCCAGCAGGGTATCTTCCTCAAAGCGGTGTACCTGCCGGGGCAGGACAACCTACTGGCCGACAGGCTGAGCAGGGTTATCCAACCGCATGAGTGGCAGCTGAACCACAAGGCTTTTCCGCCTCTGGGGAGACCCCATTAGGGACCTGTTCACCAGTTTGGACAACTTCCAGTTGCCCTGCTTTTGCTCTCAGCAGGCTCACCCCTCCAGGGTGGTGGGGGAGGCGTTTCTAGTCCCATGGTCAGGGGGCCTCATGCATGCCTTACCTCTGATGCCGCTGATTGCCAAGACCTTATTCAAGACCCTTGGCATGGGGGGCGGAGCTTGCCGCGAAGCGTGATGGCCGCCTGAAGAACCCGCTCCTCCATTGCATTATAGAATCTTCCCTTTCCTCTTGGTTGTCTATTGGTACAAGTTTTGATTTTTGGTCCCCGATTGTTCACCGATGGCGTAATTAAAACCGGCGAAATTGGAATTTCCTTCCTCCACGGGGCAAGCTGTAAAGCGGCTCAAGCAAGATGCGGCCTCCCCGCAGAAAGTGAAACCGGACAAGGAGGCTGATGAAGGTATGCGCGAAATACTAACGGAACTACGAGCAATGAAGGAGATGATGTCTAATAATGGGGAGACGCTAGCACAAGTGCAGGAGGAGCTGCATGCTGTCCGAGATAAGTTGAATGGGATGGATGGTCGATTGCAGAAAGTCGAGGCCACAGCGTTAAAGCACGAGGGTGTACTTTCGCAGATAGGCCCGCTTGCAAAACGAGTGACTTTGTTGGAAGCCCAACTCGAAGAGCAGAGCAACCGATCTCGTAGGAGCAACGTGAGGATAATAGGATTACCGGAGGGGGCAGAGGGGAACGACCCGATGGGATATATAGAAAAGCTGATACCGGAACTCCTCCATATAAAATTTTCAGCTCCTTTTGAAATTGAGAGGGCGCATCGGGTTCCCATGACAAGCTCGACGCAAGCGAAGCGACCAAGACCCATGGTAATCAAAGTCCTGCGTTATCCTCAAGTGCTGCAGATTATGCAAGCAGCCAAGCTAAAAAATCCTTTGCAACTGAATGGTAACAGGATTACCTTCTTCCCCGACCTGTCCAAGCAAACAGTGGATAGGCGTCGGGAGCTGCTTGACTGCAGGCCTCTTTTGCAAAAAATCCATGCACGCTATGGGCTATTTTACCCGGCGAAAATGCGGGTTACCGTCGATAATGTCACCAGGAATTTTGACAGTGCAGTGAAGCTCCGCGCTTTTTTGCAGGATTATTCCAGGATGGAGGTGGGCCGCTGACTCTGGTCGCCTGAGGATCTTACCCTTGGCGGTCACGGCAGAGAGTGCCACTGGGCCTAGTGATGCAGGGCGAAGGTTTGAAGTGAAGGGTGCAGCTGGGCCCGAATGGCGTATGTGGGGCCTGTAGCCCCAATGTTACCGTTAATATGACTGTTTATGTAGTTATATTTATGCAATGTATATCTGGGACTGACTACAGGTACTGTTTGCTTAACACACTGCCTCTCGAATGGGACAGTAAGATATCACAGGGGGGAAGGGGTAATGTATATAATGAATATACTATTATATGAGATGTCTGCAATGGGGGGGAGGGAGGGTGGTCTGACTGTGGAGGGGGGGTACTTCACCATACAAATCGGTTGGTTGTTTACTGTTATGTATGTTAACTGGCTATGTATATGTTTTCTGATAGACAGACAGGAAATGGTGCGTGTACATTTAGTGATGGCTATGACTCCAGAACAACGAGATAACTTGGTTGATGACAAATATGGGAGTTAAATTCTTAACTCTGAATGTTCAGGGCATAAACAATCCCATAAAGCGAACTAAAATATTGCTGTACTGCCAGAAGCAGAGAGCTGATATAGTATATCTGCAAGAAACGCATCTGACTCTGGCTGAGTCTTGCAAGGTCCACAATGGCACATATCAGAATGTCTTGGTGTCCCCTGCGATGAAGAAGAAGGGGGGTGTTTGCATTTTAGTCCGGAGAGCCCTACAACCGATAATACAAGAGACGCAGACTGATCCCAGTGGGAGATGGGCCAGGGTGAATATACAGCTTGGGGCGGAGGAATATCTTTTGATGGCCATTTATGGCCCTACTGCAGACGATCCAGCTTTCTTTCAACAGCTAGCAGCGGAGATGAAGGTACCATCTTCGGTGCATTTGGTGATTGGAGGGGATTTCAACATGATTCACGATCCCTTGCTTGACCGGTCGCCCTATCGACCTCAGAACAAGCCCAAGGCGCATGGTGTACTGCAAGGTTTGATGGAGACCTTCGATCTAGTTGACCCATGGCGACTTTTACACCCCTCTGCACGTGAATATACCTTCTACTCCATGCCGCATCATACGCTAACAAGAATCGATTACTTTTTGATATCCAGGGCGCTGGTGCCGCGGTTGGTAGGGGTGGAAATCCTGCCAAAAGTCTTATCGGATCATGCCGCTATAACCCTGACTTTGGGAGCTAAATTTAGTAGGCAGTCACGTGTGCATTTCAGAATGGATAAAGCCTGGCTGGCGGATGCGGAGTTTGTGAGACGTATGCGTTCATGCATAACTACATACCTGGAATGTAATAAAGTGGGTGACACGACCACTTGGGCTTGGTGGGAAGCTCTCAAGGCGAATCTCCGAGGCCATATGACTACATACGATATTCAACAAAGGAAATTGCGTCAGGGGCAGCTACTTGAATTGCAAACTTCCATTGGGGCTGGTGAGAGGCTCCTTGCCAGGAAAGCTGATCCCTTGGTCCTGCTTCGGTTACAGCGCCTCCGTTATCAATACAATTCCATCTTGAGTGAGGAAGCACAGCGACAACAGCGAGTACAGCAAAGCATCTATCACCATGAGAGCAATCGGGCTAGCCCGCTCTTAGCTAGGTACCTAAGAGCGCGGACCCCTTCTCAACGTATACCCGGCTTGCAAAATGCCCAAGGTAACGTGTTAGTGAATGATGACGAGATTCTGGAGCAGTGTCGAGAGTTTTACCAGGATCTGTATAAGTCAGAAGTGACGTGGAATGAGGAAACTTTCCAGCGCCTCACCTCCAATATCCAGAGGCCCACATTAACTCGGCAGCAGACGTTGATGCTGGAAGCTGAGATCACCTGTTCCGAGATAGATAAAGCGATGCGCCAGCTGGCTACGGGGAAGGCCTCAGGCCCCGATGGGATACCCTTAGAATTCTACCGATCCTTCTCTGATCTTTTAATCCCTGAACTGCTTACCTACTACAGTCACCTGTGTGAGGAATATCCTAACACAGGGGCGCTGGCAGAAGCCACGATCGTTATTCATCCTAAACCGGGTAGAGATCCTCAACGGGTCGAGAATTACCGACCTATCTCCCTCCTCAACTCGGATTACAAAATTTATGCTAAAATCCTGGCTAATCGTCTGAATAAAGTTTTAAACTTTCTTATTCACCCAGACCAATCCGGATTCGTGTCTGGGCGGTCAACGGTAGATAATGGAAGGCTGCTGGCTCATGTTTTGTCGGAGTCCCATAAAGTAGGATATCCTATGGTGGGGCTGGCATTGGACGCAGAAAAGGCCTTCGACAGAATTGAATGGACTTTTCTCTTTTGGTCTCTGCAATGGTTTGGCTTTCAGGATCACTTTTTGAAGTGTATCCAGATGCTCTATGCCCAGCCCACTGCGCGGATATTCGCAAATGGAGTCCTGTCTGCGGCCTTTCGGCTCTACAGAGGAACCCGGCAAGGCTGCCCTTTGTCGCCGCTAATTTTCAACATAGCCCTTGAACCCTTGGCTCTCGCAATACGGCAGCATGATGGCATCAGGGGGCTCGAGATCCAGGGGCGCAGCTATAAACTGTCAGCCTATGCCGATGATCTATTCATATTTGTGGAGCCGCAGTCCCTTGCAGCCTTGTTACGCATTATTGCCGTCTATTCGGAAGTGTCAGGCTACAAATTAAATCTCGCCAAAACAGTGGCGATCCCTTTGAATCGAATGGTATCGAGAGGGCTATTGGAGAATTTTCCCTTTAAAGTGGAGACCGACTCTTTCAAATACCTGGGTGTTGAATACTGTACCACCCTCACCGAAACGGTGCTGCATAATGAAGCATATTGTGAGAAGCTTGTGCGGGAATGCATCTGCAAGTGGAATCCTTTGCACTTGACGTGGTGGGGCAGGCTAGAGACCATAAAGATGGTGATTGTCCCTAAACTCAATTATATCTTAAGTATGATACCAATCCTATTCTCGACACGCTTCTATAAGGGGTTGACTAAGATCCTATTAGCCTTCCTCTGGCGCAATAAGACCCCCCGAATCGCATACTGGAAGCTGAAGCTGGCCAAGGAGAGCGGCGGGGTGCAGTTTCCAGATTTCTACTGGTACCACGTAGCAGCCATATTGCGACATGGGTGCCTCTGGAGTGAAGAAGATCCATGCCCTGACATCCCACATTGGCTAAGAATAGAAACTGAAATGTGTCATCCGCTACCACTGACTGCTTGTATTGGGACGGTCAGTGTCAAAGGGACTAAATCAAATGAAGTAATTCAAGCAACTAAGCAAGCATTTCAAATACTTCAGAACTCCGACGCGGAATGGATGGGATATGCAGCGGATACTCCTATTTGGCTAAACCCCAGATTTAAGATAGCGGGGGAGCCCGTCTTTTGGCCTCTGTGGATCCAGCGAGGGATACTCAACCTGGGCCATTTGATGGCCGAGGGCCGATTCAAAACTTATTCAGAATTACAGTGGAACTTTGGCCTCCCTACTACTGGGATGTTCCAGTGGTGCCAACTACGGCATTGTCTGAGCAAGGCTGAAGTCACGCCAGTTGGCATGCCGGCTGCTGGTGCATGGATGAAGAAAGTAAGAGAGCTGAGTGAGGGACCGCGGGTTGTCTCCAAAATTGTCTCCAGTTTCCGAGATGGACAGGACAAGAAGTGTACAAGTGTGCAGTCCAGCTGGGAGAGGGAGATAGGGGGCATGGAGAGACCCGAAGATTGGGCGCACTTTTGGCAATCACAGAATAGGGTAGCGTGCTCAGCCACGGTAACACAAACGTTGTTCTTCCTGGCACACCGAGCTTATCTGACCCCTATTAGAATGGCCAAATGGCAAACCCCAGTGGATAATCTGTGTTGGACGTGCAAGACGCAACCAGGTACGCTTGAACACATGTTGTATACCTGCCCAATGCTGAGAAGATATTGGCGACAAATATGGGAGAGAATTACCCTGCTTCTGGGTCTCAATGTCCCGCTGACGTTCCGAATACTCATATTCCGCTCACGATCCGGAATAGCCGGACTGGCGAGGGAAGATCGCTCCATTTTAGATCTACTGCTTGGACTGGCCTTGAAAACTTTGATGAGTCATTGGAAAAACTTTACTGCCTTAACTTTTGAGCAGTGGTGGAATCTGCTTTGTGCCCACCGCCTGTATGAGCACCTCTACATTCAGCAGCGTCCTTATCTATATCCCAAACTCTCAAAATGGCATGCCCTGGACTCTAAGATCATGCTTCATTAATGGGGGATGGAGCTGGGAGTCAATATCCATCGCTGCATGTCACGCTATACGTAATAACGTATGGTTTACTGATGATGTTTGTATGATTAATTATATCATGCTGCTTATATAAAGGTCTGTCTAGCTTTTAGTAGTTCCTAAACGCTGTATTACATAGCTGGTTCTACTTCAGTTGTTATGATGTTTTTGGTTGTATTAGTGTTTGTTTATCTTGTATGATTCAAAATGGCTAAATAAACATTTAAAAAAAAAAAAAAAAAAAAAGACCCTTGGCATCTCTTCTGCTCCTGTGGTGAGCGGTGGAAACCCCCATTCCCTTAGGGGCCGCCCTGGGGCTTCTATCTCAGGAGGGGGGCTCTCTCCTACACCCCAACTTGAGGACTCTTTTGCTCACAGCTTGGCTGTTGAGAGGGTAGCCTTGGCCCATCTCCACCTTCCCATAGAGGTGGAGAATATTCTGCTGGCCTCCCGTAAGGCCTCTACGAGGAGGGCATATGCCTTCAAATGGAAGGTTCTCAGCTTGGTGTGCTGAGCGAAGGGCTGACCCTTACTCCTGCCCGGTGGCTATGGTGTTGCAGTACCTTCTCGACCTTTCTCACTCCGGACTCAGGTCTAATTCCATTAGAGTGCACCTCAGTGCCCTGGCGGCTCACCACCACCAGTAGATGGTAACCCCTTTCGGCTCAACCTCTAGTAGGCCACTTCCTATGGGGCCTGCTCTTGTCTAAGCCCCCGGTTCACCCTCCAGTGACTGAATGGGACCTCAATGTGGTGTTGGGGCAGCTCACCCATCCACCATTTGAGCCCTTGGCTACTTGCCACCTTCGCTACCTTTCATGGAAGGTGGTTTTCCTGGTTGTTCTCACATCCGCTCGCAGGGTTAGTGAGCTCCAAGCTTTGGTGGCTGAAGCCCCCATACCAGGTTCTATAAGAACAGGGTGGTGCTCCGCATGCACCCCAAATTTCTTCCAAAGGTAGTATCCTCATTCCATCTCAATCAGGAGGTGGTACTTCCTATGTTCTTTCCGAGACCTCACACCAGTCAGTTGGAAATGGTCCTTGGACTGTAAGAGGTCCTTGTCCTTCTATGTCCAATGCACTCAGGACCTCCGCAAAGTCTTCCAGCTCTTCATATCTTACGACCCCAGCAGGCTGGGGGAGATGGTGACTAAGCTTGCGTTGTCCACGTGGGTGGCAGACGAGGCTCCCGCTGGATGGTCACATCACAGCGCATCATGTCCAGGCCATGGTGGCTTTGGTGGCAAATCTGCACTGTGTTGCAATGGCAAACATCTGCCGGGTCACCACTTGGTCTTCAATTCATACCTTTGCAGCTCATTACTGCCTGGAAAGAAAATCCCATTGGGATAGTGCCTTCGGCCAGGCTGTGCTCCATAATCTTTTTGGGGTCTAGGCAATTCCTACCCTCCAACCCTTCTGTGTTCAGGCTGCTGGAGTACTGGTTTCATCGGACACAGGGGCCCCACTGTAGTCTGTACACCAGACTGAATTGATGCTGCTTGCGGCTCCCCTTGAGGGGGCCCACTTTTTGCTATGGGTCTCCCGGTAGCCTGTAGCTGGGGATTCCCATATCTGAGGACTGACTTCCTGCTTGTTCCCGGAGAAAGCGTAGTTACTCACCTGTAACAGGTGTTCTCTGGGGACGGCAGGAATTAGTCCTCACAACCTTCCCTCCTCCCCTTTGAGTTGCTCCTTTACCATTCTTTATTTTGCTATCTTCAACAATGTTATTGACTGATCAAGATGGCACCCTTGGGCGGGAAGGAGACCATGCATGCGTGGTGGCATCTCCCAAAGGCTTTCTTTGAAAGCTGGCGAGATGCTCCCATGAGGGCTTCTTCGGTGCCGACGACACCCATATGTGAGGACTGATTCCTGCTGTCCCCAGGGAACACCTGTTACAGATGAGTAGCTACACTTACTGTGTTATGCAACCTACCTGGGTATAGTAGTCTGGGCAGCCCTGCATGCCTACTTTGCCATCCCTCAGTGCTGTGCGGCTATAGCATCCTATGGTGGTGAGCTGTCATGCAGATTTTCAAAACGTCAGCACCAGGGGTCTTTGTAAGTACTGGATATGCCTTTGGATGGGTGATTAGGGGTGTCCCATGGCTTGAATGGGAGCATGATAGCTATGCCTCTGTCTGCCCTGGGCATGCCTGTTTGTCGGACCTTGGGTGCTGCTTGGGGTGGGTATGGAATGGACCATGCACCACCTGCCAGTTCTGTAGTGGACCGGGTGCCACTCCATAGACCGGCCTGGCAAACCATGTCACTAACCTCTGTCACCTTTTCTGTCACACAGACCTTCCAGGGTCCCCACTCTCCCAACGTGGGATAGATGCTTCGGGGAAAGCCTGAACATCCACCACAGATGATACCAGTGCACAGTCAGGGTGCAGCACAGCCATCAAGGCCAGCGTGCCTGCCAGGGCAGCAGAGTGGTCCAGTGCACCAGCCAGGGCAGCAGAGTGGTCCAGTGCACCAGCCAGGGCAGAGGAGCAGTCGGGTTTGCCACCCAAGGCAGTGGAGCAGGCCAGCTTGATTGCCAGTGCCGGGGAGCCAGAGACAGATGATGCCCCACTTGCTGGGCTACAATTTGCCATCCTGAATGACCTGTGGGTGCAGGGGGCAGTGACCTGGACCAGGAGATACTGCAGGAGGTGACTGGCACAGAGGGCTTACTGTCCAAGCTGAAAAGTATCCAGCAGGACCTGCAGGCTGCAGAACAGGCAAGGGAGGCAGAGCATGAGGAGTGAGACCACAGATTGCATGTGGAGTGCCAAATGAGGGGCACCTGCAACTGATGAAGAAGATGGCAGCTTACCAGGCATCAATCACTGGCTCCCTGTGCAGTTTGGTGGGTCTCATGCAGGCACAGGGGGTAGGTGCTAGGGCTGCCAGCGTAACAGCACAGCCTCCTGCTAGCCCTGAGCCATGCCTGTCAGCCCATCCTGCTGGGGAGGGTGATGACACTGCCAGCATGTCCTCCGACATCACTCCACTACGTCGCAGTGCACGTGTAGGCAAGAGGCCATGGCCAGTGGGGAGCCCTGGGGCAAGGGAAACACATGGGTGGAAAAAAAGTATCACTCTGCACACATTGCATGGTAATGGGCACTTTATTGGTGATTGTGTGTGTCCTGTCCTGGTGCTGGTGCAGGGCAGTCGCGTCAGAAATTGTCACATATCATCCGCGCATGGTGGGCCAGTGCCATGGCCTGCTGCTGGCTCCCGGACTCTGCATCATGACCATCTGCTGCCTCTGTGACCTCCCATTCCCCCACAACTGCTGGCTCTGGGTCTGGAACTCCATGCATCTGTGCTAGGTTGTGGCATATGCAGCATGTTATGAATATCTTGCATACCCATTCTGGGCTGTAGAGGAGTTGCCCACCGCTCCTGTCAAGGCATCGGAAATGGCTCTTCAGTACCCCTATTGCGCGCTCCACACCCACCCACTGATGGGCGCTATTGTACTGCTCCTCCTGTCAGCTCATGGGGTGGCACACTGGGGTCAGCAGCCAAGTCCTCAGGGGATATCTATAGTCACCTGTGGGGGCAATGTGAGCTGTGAACATGAGCATTGTGATATGCATTGGGAATAGTCTATGAGTTGCTATGGAAAGCAAACTGCACATCATCTACTAGCAGGGCAGGGTGCAATATCTACCATTCAGCGACACTGTGGCAGTGAGATGACATCAGCATCAGCATGGAGGAGTAGCCTAGTGGTTGGGGCAAAGTACTTCAGGCCGGAAGGTCGGAGGTTCAAATCCCACTAGAGGACAGCAACCTTGGGCCGGAAGGACTGGGGTTTCTAGTCCAATAGATGCTCCTTGTGGTCTTGGGCAAGCCACTTAACCCTCCATTGCCCATGTTCCCTGTAAGTATCAGTGTATGTGTCTCATATCCCGCGTGTTAAATGTATCCCCCAATTGTGTTGTGACCGCTTTGATTGAAGGATAAGGCGGTATACAAAACTGTATAAATAAAAAAAATAAAAAATAAAAAAAATAAATCAGCATATGGCCTGTGTGGCAGTCAGGCATTTGGGGGGGAAATGGCTGATGATGACATGGGCAGGCCTGTTGGGAGGGAGGGAGCAGGGGCATGGTACAGGGATGCAGTTGGGGGTCTGCAGGTAGGATGGGGACATACATGGATGTGCCATACACGGACTGGTGTCATGCGTCTGTGCTACATGGCACCAGGCTGTGCTCTTCTGCATGCCACATGTTGGTGCATGCTGCCTGCTCTCAGCCATGGGGCTTCACCTGGTTGTCACCAAAATGTCCATTATGACCCACAGTGTGCATGGCTCTGTGGAACAGCAGAGCATGTGCACTCAGTGGTGCCCATGTGTTGGGATACGTATAGAACACATCTATCACCGACTGCTTGCAGTACACATAGCATCATACTATTCTGGGCCTGTCCTGGGGCTCACACATGTGGACACTCACCTAGCAGTCACTCATCTCTGAGCTGATCCCAGGCTGCTGCCTGTCCCAGGCTGGACTGGGCAAGGACAAATGCATTGTGGCAGGACTCCGGGTAGCGGGCACACACATCAATGAAGTCCGTGTTGGCATCGACAACGACCTGATTGTTCATTGATATATACACATGCCTGTTCCGGTATGCCCTTTGCTCCAGCCATGGTGCCTGCAGTGCAATGTGGGTACAGTCTATACATCCAAACACCACGGGATCAGAATCGCACTCCCCTTTGTATGTCAGGCTCAGACCGGAAGTACAAAGGGGATGTGCGTGTGGGTCAGAATCGCACCCTATGTGTGTAAATCATGGATTTTTAGTGATTTGTGCACAGTGTGTACTTTAGATGGCTGCTAAACTATTCTTATGTGCGTAAGATCAATGACGTGTATTTCACTGTGGGCATTTGCATGGGCAGAGCATGGGTGGAGATTGGGCAGAGTGCACAGTTACATGCCTATCTTATAAAAACACACACTAGATATGCATTTACAGAAACCATAGGGATAGTGTAAGTGCTTGTGCCTAGATTTAACACACACTTTTTTGACCACTGATGCCCCAGTTTTATAAATTAAAGTATGTGTGTTCTTTACTTCATAAAATAGATATAAAATAGATCTGTTAACCTAGATCAGTGATGGCTAACCTTTTTGAGCCCGAGTGCCCAAACTGCCGCACAAAACCAAAGAATTTCCTCAAAGTGCCAGCACGTCCATTAAAGCCTCATTTGCATAAGGTGCCTCATTTGCATAAATATTTGCATAATGTTACCATACACTAACTTTTAGTAAACATGCCTCTTAATGAGTATATGGATAAAGAAAGACTAAAAGGTTTCTACATTACTATAATCCAGTACCAACCGCCAGGCACATTAGGAACTACTACAAACGCTGCCCATTTAGAACCCATAGCAAACCCGCCGTATCCTAACAGTACTACCAGGACTCACAAAGCACCATACCCTAACTATCAAAAGGCAACACTGCAAATATTAAACCAATACATTTCAGAGAACAACAATACATGACCTACTGGGGAAAGAACAAGTGGCAATGTCAAATAGGAATTATATAAACAGAATACCTCAGCTCAGTTACACATGCAGAACAGACCATCACCAAACAAGGAATCACAATTTAAAAACAGGAAGACAATAATTAAACTGGGAACCCCAAAAGCCAAACTTGGAATATACAACAACACTGTAGAAATAAAACTATAAATTAATTTCCTCTTGTACTAAACAAAGCGCAAAAATTAATGATGCACATTTCCCAGAGCTGACATATTCCAGTTAATAAATTCAAAATAAAGAGATATTTTTCTACCTTTTGTGCATTTTTTTTCAGTTGCAATTGCTCCAGCCACTTTCTTCTGGTTTCTTCGTGTCTTCTCCTAACTCTCCATCTGCTGTCCATTTGTCCTTTCTTCTGTCTTCTTGGTTTTTTTTTTCCATTCTCTCTCTACATCTGCTTTAACATACTAATCTTTCTCCTTTTGCTCTTTCCTCATTCCTATTTCATCTACTCAAAATTTACCCCTCCATCCTCAATCCCCACTTATTCTCCCAATACCCGGCCAATTGTAGATTTTTTATCCCTCCCACACAAAATATTTTTCCCCTCTCCATTTTACTCTCCCAGCCCCATCCCATTCTAATCCTCCCCCAACACCAGCTCCCTTCTAGTTCCAGCCTCACCCAGCATCCATTCCCTTCTAGTCCCTGCATCAGCCCATTTCCAGTCCTAGCAGCCCCCCAACCCATTTCCAGTCCTAGCAACCTCCCAACCCAATACCAGTCCTAGCCCCCCCTCATCAACCCACTTCCAGTCCTAACCCCCCATAAGCCCATTTCCAGTCCTAGCTCCCCCATCTATTTGCAGTCCCATCCGAGTCCCTCCATCAGCTCATTTCCAAACCCAGCCCCCCATGAGCCCATTTCTAGTCCTTTCCTAGCCCCACCATCAGCCCATGTCAAATCCTAGCTCCCCTCCACTCAGCCCATTTCCAATCCAAGCCCCCCATGAGCCTACTTCCAGTTCTAGCCCCTTCATGAGTCCATTTCAATCCAAACCCCCACCACAGCCCATTTCCAATCTTAGCACCCCCCCAACAGCCAATTTCCAGTCCTATTCTAGCCCCTCCATCAGCCCATTTCCTGTCCTAGCCCCCCTCACCCATTTCCAGTCCTAGCTCCCTCCCCCTCACAACCCATTTCCATTCCAAGCCCCAATCCCATCAGCTATTTGCAGTTCAAGCCCTCCTTCCACTCAGCCCATTTCCAGTCTTAGCCCCCCCATATCCCATTAACAGTCCTAACCCCCCCATCAGCCCATTACCAGTCCTAACCCCCCCATCAGCCCATTTTCAGTCTTAGCCCCCCCCCATAGCCCATTACTAGTCCTACCCCCCCCAAATCACCATCACCATCACCATCACCAGCCCACTTCCAGCCTTAGCACCCCCCATGGCCCATTACTAGTCCTAACCCCCCCCCCCCATCCCCCCATTTCCAGACTTCGCCCCCCCCATGGCCAATTACCAGTCCTAACCCCGGCCAATTACCTTTCCTAACACCCCCCCATGCCTATTAACATTCGTCACCCCCCCCCCCGGCCAATTACCAGTCCTAACCCCCCCCATCAGCCCCTTTCCAGTCTTAGCCCCCCCCCATGGCCAATTACCAGTCCTAACCCCCCCCTGGCCAATTACCAGTCCTACCCCCCCCCCCTGCCAATTACCAGTCCTACCCCCCCCCCCGGCCAATTACCAGTCCTAACCCCCCCATCAGCCCCTTTCCAGTCTTAGCCCCCCCCCATGGCCAATTACCAGTCCTACCCCCCCCCCCCATCAGCCCCTTTCCAGTCTTAGCCCCCCCCCATGGCCAATTACCAGTCCTAACCCCCCCCCCATCAGCCCATTTCCAGTCTTAGCCTCCCCACCATAGCCCATTACCAGTCCTAAACCCCCTTCCCCCCTATCATCCCAAATTAAAAAAAAACAACCCAAACAAAGCGGCTGCTTCTGCCGCGGCAGCCTCAAGAGCTCTGCCGCGGGGCCCCCCCCCTGCCCGGCCGAGCCTCCCTGCATCATCTACCTTCAAGTCGCAAAACGCGGGCTTCTTTCAGAGCCGCGAGAGTTTCCTTTCTCGCGGGAGAGCCGCGAGAAAGGAAACTCTCGCGGCTCTGAAAGAAGCCCGCGTTTTGCGACTTGAAGGTAGATGATGCAGGGAGGCTCTGCCGGGCAGGGGGGGGGGCCCCGCGGCAGAGCTCTTGAGGCTGCCGCGGCAGAGCTCTTGAGGCTGCCGCGGCAGAAGCAGCCGGTTTGTTTGGTTTTTTTTTTTTTTAAATTTGGGACCTTTTAAATGCGGACCTTCCCGCGTGCCAGCTGCAAGGCCTTCGCGTGCCACAGCTGGCACGCGTGCCATAGGTTCGCCATCGCTGACCTAGATGCTCCCTATAAGACTATCCTCCACAAGTGTTTTTTGCTCTGTATTATACAGCCCATTGGCAGTTCTCCTTGTCCCCAGTGGCATGCATTTGGTGCATTTCATTTGTCCTTCAGTGTTTGATGGCAATCATATATTCATCTTGCCTCTATACAATTCAAAAAAACACCATTAATAGCCAGCATTTGTGTAGTTAGCAAAAATTATTATAAATCACTCAGATTGTAACTCTTGTCCTTGTTTGAAAACCAATTTTATGTTACTTTTTCTGTGTTAAAAAAAATGGAAAAGGGTTTTACTTTTCCAAAGAGTGAGGAGGTCAATCAGCTACTTTAGTGGACTGTGGGCACAAGTCACTTATTGAACTTGATTGACCAGAGCATTGTGTAGGGTTCATTTTTAACCAGTCTTGGGCTTTTCTCAGGGAACCCACTAGTTATTTCTTTTGCTGCTGAACCAGATCCCAGATAATATATATAGATGGCTGCAGGCAACTAATCACAGTTCCAACTCTGCAGATGAGAAATATTTGCACAGTCTATTCTGCACACACAGTGACTGTGTGTTCCATCAAAGTTCTGGGAGAGTAACAGCAACATCAAACATCACTTTCCAATTAGCATAATGCCGGGTGAAGCTTTGCTTAGTGCAGTATACAGACTAGCAGTCCAGTCAAAGCATAGGCCTTGGAAAGAGGTGGGCCATACAAGCCTTGGCCGTACCAAAAATTCTCTGCTGAACTGTGAGGAAGGCCATGATCATGGCCCGGCATGCAGCAGGCTGACTCCTCCTTGCCTGTGGGAGATCGGATCCCTGTGGGCAGAATAACGGGGAAATGCCGTGATGGCAGCCTCATTCAGATCATCTGCTTTAGTATCTTTCTCAGCTCTTTGAATACACCAACACCTCTTCATGAGTTAGTGGGCCTGATTAGCCTGTGAAGGAACTGAGAGCAGCTGAGACTGCATAAAAAGCTTCAGAGCCTTCCACTGTTGAGGCATTCCTAATAGGGGCAATACATTTCAAGCAAAGGTAAGAGTTTGTGGCTTTTTAAATTACAGCTCTCTGCCTGGGAACTTTTAAAAGGGTTTTGGTACATTTTTAAAACAAAGTTACATTCTTTTTTGTGCTTTAGTTTAAAAGGGGAAATATTTTCTTTAGTGGGGTAGGTTTAAAACTCCGCTTTAGTATCTTTCTCAGCTCTTTGAAGCTACTGACACCGCATCAGGTGTTAGTTGTTTATTGTTTGTTTATTGTTTATTTAATTTGATAAACCACCCTTCAGTAACAATCAGGGCGGTGTACAATCTACAAAAAGTCCGGAAAGGGCCCAAGGCCAACGAAATCGAAAGGAAAGTTTACAATTCTTTGATAGGATAGTAAGAGGAAGAGAGAGACAAGGACATGACATAGGTAAATATAGTTTTAGGAGGGAGATACAGAGGTGGGCGTAGGAAGGCGAAATTACATAAAAGGAGAGGGAAGGTCGAAAGCCAGGGAAAAGAGGTGAGTCTTTAGATTTCATTTAAAGGTGGGATGGTGGGGTTCCAGATGGAGGGAGGGAGGGCATTCCAAAGGGCAGGGCCTGCGAAAAAGAAGGCAGAGGAACGTGTGGATTGTAGATGAGCGCTAGAGGGAGAGGGAAGGGTAAGGCGGTTAAGATGAAAAGATCGGGGCGTGTGCCTGGGAGAATGGAAGGTGATGAGATCCGCTAGGTATTTTTATCTTTATCTTTATTTGAGGCTTAATATACCGCTCAATGCAGGCGCGTCAGAGCGGTGCACAATCTACAAAAAGCTGCAAGGAAAAAGGAAAGGAACGCCAACTGTATGATATTCCAAGCCTTAACCTTACCCCACCTTGACTATGCTAATGCCATCCTTCAAGGCCTCCCACACTCCACCTTAAACCCTTTACAACTTGCCATGAACACTGCGGCTAGAGTCCTCTACGGTGCATCGAGAAGGGACCATATAACACCCATCCTGAAGCAACTCCATTGGCTCCCCATACATGGCAGACTTTTGTTCAAGACACTACTACTCACCTTCAAGGCAACCAAAAGCATCACTTCCTCCTCTCTAATAGACCTCATCCAGGCCATTCCTCCCAACAGATCCCGAAGAACGATATCGACTAATGTTCTAATAATCCCTAAAGCAGCTACAAAATGCTCATTAGCAACATCTAACAGGGCCTTCAGCTTCTATGCCCCTAAGTGCTGGAACGCCTTACCTCCAGAGATTCGGGCCATCACCGATTTATCCCTTTTCAGAAAGGCGCTCAAATCCCACCTCTTCCCCCAATATTACTAGACCATCCAGCCATTTTTGATCACTACCCGAACTAAGAATAAACCCTGTTGTGTATATATATGTAAATACTCATGCAAATAGTTGCAGTAATGACTTCCCCATGTTTTTCCAAGTTCTCTAACCTGTTCTCTGTAAAACCAAACAGTTGTTGTTCTGGTCTGTTGTTATATTGTGAACCGCACTGATACTGAATAGAGCGGTATATAAGAGCCTGTAATAAATAAATAATAAATAGGATAGTTAAGAGAGAAGGAAAGAGCTAAGGAGAAAGGTCAGGTAACAAATAGGGGCTGTAAGAAATCAGCAAGTGGGAGGGGAGAGAGGGGAGGGAGGTGGGGGAAGATCAAATGCAAGGCAGAAGAGGTAAGTCTTCAGGCGGGTCTTGAAGGTATTGTGGAGTACTGGTGTGGAGAGCTTTATGAACCAGAGAGAGCAGTTTGAATTGTGCGCGGAAGGGAATAGGTAGCCCTCCCTACCCCCCAACCCCCCCCCCCCAGTGAGCAGTCTTGCTTTCCAGGGCAGTGGTCCTCAACCCAGTCCTCTGGGGCCTACAGGCCAGTCAGGTTTTCAGGATACCCACAATGAATATGCATGAGATAGATCTGCATACAATGGAAGCAGTACATACAGATCTATCTCATGCATATTCATTGTGGGTATCCTGAAAACCTGACTGGCCTGTGGGCCCCAGAGGACTGGGTTGAGGACCATTGTTCTAGGGCACCTTCCAAATTAACTACACACAGGGACTTGGAACAGCATATTTCATACGCACTTAAAGAGATGTAACTGCTTTTTCTCTGAAAGAACAGTTGGAAAACCAGCTGATACTTTGGCAGGTCTCTCTCTTTTGCTTTAACAGATACCTAAGCTCCACCAACTGAACAATGGCTGGGAAAAATCATATCACCAAAGCTGTTGCCTCTGTTACAACTTCTGCTTCTGTCCAGACAAAGGTCCCAATGCCAATTGAAGGACCAGTTCCATGTGCAGGATGCCTGCAGGCAGAAGCTCTCAGGAAACAAGTTGAGGAACTCAGAGAGGAGGTGGCGAGGCTGAGGAGCATTCAAAAGAGTGAGAAGTACATTGATGAGATGCTTCTTGCAACATCCAAGCTCTCCAGCAGAGGAGAAGATGGAAGCCTACAGAATGAGGAAGGTTGGACACAAGTCACCAGGGCCTGCAGAATCACCAATCCAACTTCTCCAGCTCTTGAACTGAAGAACCATTATGCAGCCCTGGAAGTAGAGAAGGTGAAAGCATCCCTGGAAAGTAAAGAATCCGAGCTTGAGCACCCCAAAGTTGCAGAATCAGTGACCACAAGGAAGTGAAGGGTAGTGGTGGTTCGTGACTCTCTTCTGAGGGGTACTGAGGCGTCTCTGTCGACCAGACTTGATGTCCATAGAGGTATGCTGTCTGCCAGGTGCCAAAATCTGAGATGTTATGGAGAGTTTGCCGAGACTCATCAAGCCCACTGACTATTACCCAATGTTGCTAATCCATGTTGGCACAAATGATACTGCCAGGTATCCCTCTGAGTATATAAAAAGTGACTTCATGGCTCTGGGACAGAGGGTAAATCAGATAGGGGTGCAGGTGGCGTTCTCTTCAATCCTCCCTGTTGAGGGCAAAGACCAAGGCAGAGAAGCTCGCATCCTGGAGATGAATGCATGGCAGCATGGATGGTGTCATCAAGAGCCTTTTGGTTTCCTGGACCATGGGATACTGTTCCAAGAGTTGCAGAGCAGAGATGGCATCCATCTGTCCAAGAAAGGTCAACATGTCTTCAGTAGCAGATTGGCTAATCTACTGAAGAGGGCTTTAAACTAGATTCACTGGGGATGGGTGAAGAAAGTCCCTAGGTAAGTGAAAACCCCCAGGTAAGTGAAACATTAAATACCTTTATGGAAATGGGAAAAAGGAGCAACATATGGAAAGTGGTGTGTATAAATGCCTGTAGCATGGGAAATAAGATCCCAGATGTTGAAGCTTTAATAGGAGAGGCTGACTTGGATTTAGTGGCAGTTACAGAAACATGGTTCACAGAAAACCATGACTGGGATATAATTATACCAGACTATACTTTATTCAGAAAGGACAGGGTAGGAAGAAGGAGAGGAGGAGTGGCAATATATGTAAAAAAATAATATAAAAGCTTTGGATCTACAGCGTTTAAAAATGGAGAGAGGAGGCACTGTGGGTTAAACTAGAAAGAGGGAAAGAGAAATCTATTTGCATTAGTGTGATATACAGACTTCCCTCACAGGAGGAAGAGGTGGACAGAGAGTTAATTGAAGACATACGCAGCATTGCTAGAAAAGGGGAAGTGCTACTGATAGGGGATTTCAATATGCCAGATGTTGATTGGCACATTCCTACTGCAGTATCATCTAGAAGTAAGGAGATCCTGGACTTTCTACAGGGAGAACTATTCAGGCAACTGGTAACAGAACACACATATGAAGGGGCCATATGGACTTGGTGCTTACCAATGGTGAAAGTGTTTCTGATGTTATAGTGAGATCATTTTGTATCCAGTGATCACCAGATGGTGTGGTTCAGTATTAGGACTAGGGCTGTTAAAATCCATTCAAAAGCAAGGGTCTTAGACTTTAGGAAAACCAACTCTGCCAAGATGGGCCAATACCTCAGGGAGTTGTTAGTGGAATGGGAACAGCTGGGGGATGTTGAAAAACAGTGGGCAAAACTGAAAGGGGATATTTTAAGGGAAACTTAAAATATCCCCTATTAAAATATCCCCTCTCCATGTATGAAGGGGAAGGTGAAAGCCGTGGGAGTGTACTATCAACCGCCTGGCCAGAAAGAACAAATAGATGATGAAATGCTCAAAGAAATCAAGGAAGCTAACAAAGGTCACAGCACAGTAATAATAATGGGTGATTTCAATTACCCCGGTATCGAATGGGTCAGTGTCACGGCAGGACATGCTAGGGAGATAAAGTTCTTAGATGAAATAAATGACTGCTTCTTGGAGCAGCTGGTTCATGAACCGGCCAGAGGGGAAGCCATACTGGAACTAGTCCTTAGTGGAACACCAGATTTGGTGCAAGAAATAAGGGTGTTGGGGCCACTTGGCAATAGTGATCATAGCATGATCATGTTTGATTTAATTAGTGGAGGAGGGATAGTAAAGAAATCCACAGTACTACCTTTTAACTTTCAAAAGGGAGACTATGATAAAATGAGGAATATAGCTAAGAAAAAACTAAAAGGAGCGGTTGCAAAAGTTAAAGACTTACATCAAGCTTGGGTGTTGTTTAAAAATACTATCCTGGAAGCCCAGGCCAGCTGTATTCCACGCATTAAGAAAAGTGGAAGAAAGTCCAAAAATCTTCCAGCATGGTTTAAAGGTGAGGTCAGAGAGGCTGTTGCTGCCAAAAAAAGCATCTTTCAGGAAATGGAAAAAGGAGCCAAACAACCAAAACTGGAAACAGCACAAGCACTGGCAAGTTAAATGCAAAGCATTGATAAGGCAGGCAAAGCGAGAATTTGAGAAGGAACTTGTTAAGAAAGCAAAAACACGAAATAAAGACTTTTTCAAGTACATTCGTAGCAAAAGGCCTGTGAGAGAATCAATTGGACCGTTAGATGATAGAGGGGTAAAAGGGGCAGTAAGAGGAGACAAGGCTATAGCAGAGAGACTGAATGAATTCTTTGCTTCAGTCTTTATTGAGGAAGATGTAGGGATGTTACCCAAGACTGAAGTGGTATTTAAAGGTGATACTGCAGAGGAATTGAGAGAAATATTGCTATACCGTGAAGATGTATTACAACTATTTGATAAACTGAATAGTAGCAAATCACCTGGACCGGATGGTATACATCCAAGAGTGTTGAAAGAACTGAAACATGAGATTGCAGACCTGCTATTAGTAATCTGAAAACTTTCATTAAAATCATCTGTAATACCTGAAGATTGGAGGATCGCCAATGTAACGCCAATTTTTAAAAAGGGTTCCGGGGTAATCCTGGAAACTACAGACCGGTGAGCCTGACGTCAGTACCAGGGAAAATGGTAGAAACCATCATAAAGAACAAAAATACACAGCATGTAGATAGTCATGGCCTAATGGGAGACAGCCAACATGGCTTTAGACAAGGAAGATCTTGTCTTACTAATCTGATATGTTTTTTTGAAGGTGTGAATAAACAGGTAGACAAAGGTGAGTCAGTTGAAATAGTGTATCTGGACTTTCAGAAAGCCTTTGACAAGGTCCCTCATCAGAGACTTTGGGCAAAACTAAAAAGTCATGGGGTAGGAGGCAGTGTACTAATGTGGATCGGGAACTGGTTAAAAGATAGAAAGCAGAGGGTAGGGCTAAATGGCCAATTTTCACAATGGAAAAAGGTTAATAGTGGAGTACCCCAGGGATCTGTGCTGGGTCCGCTACTTTTTGACATATTCATAAATGACCTGGAAAAGGGAATATCTAGTGAGGTTATCAAATTTGCCGTCGACACAAAACTGTTTAAAGCTGTTAAAACCCAAGAGGATTGTGGAAAACTGCAGGAGGATCTGGATAAATTGGAAGACTGGGCATCCAAATGGCAGATGAAATTTAATGTGGACAAGTGCAAAGTTATGCACCTAGGAAAGAACAACCTACACTATGGTTACACAATGCAAGGTTCCACAATGGGAACCACCACCCAGAAAAAAGATTTAGGAGTCATCGTGGATAACATGTTAAAACCCTCAGCCCAGTGTGCAGAGACGGCCAAGAAAGCATATCATAAGGTATCATAAGGAAAGGAATGGAAAATAAAACAAAGAATATTATAATGCCTCTGTATCGTTCCATGGTATGACCGCACCTTGAATATTGTGTGCAATTCTGGTCGCCGTATCTTAAAAAGGATATAGCGTTATTAGAAAAGGTACAGAGAAGAGCCACCAAAATGGTAAAGGGGATGGAAGGCTACTCCTATGAAGAGAGACTACAAAGGTTAGGGCTCTTCAACCTGGAAAAGAGACAGCTGAGGGGAGATATGATAGAGGTCTATAAATTAATGAATGGAGTGGAACAGGTAAACGTAGATCGATTGTTTATACTATCAGAATATAGAAAGACTAGGGGACATGTAATGAAGCTACAGGGTAAACTATTTAAGACAAATAAGAGAAAATATTTTTTCACTCAACGTGTAATCAAACTCTGGAATTTGTTACCGGAGGAGGTAGTAAAGGCTGTTAGTGTAGCTGGGTTTAAAAAAGGTTTGGACAAGTTCCTGGAGGAAAGATCTATATACCATTATTAAAAAGGGACCCAGGATATCACTGCTTGACCCAATACAAGCACTGTGGAACCTGTGTCTCTTGGGGATACTGCTAGGTACGTATGACCTAGATTGACCACTGTTGGATACAGGATACTGGGCTTGATGGACCTTGGTCTGATCCAGTATTGCATATCTTATGTTCTTATATTCTAACTAACCTTTTTGTTAAAATGGTAAATAAAGGTAAAAGGAAAAGGAGACCACTATGGTTTTCGAAAGAAGGAGGCCTTCATAAAATACAAGAGATCACGGAGAGAGGAAGACAGGCATCTATATTTGGAAAAACTTAGAGAAGCTAGCAAAGTAGTCAGGAAAGCAAAGATTCAAAAAGAGGAGGAATAGCCTATGCAGTTAAATGAGGGGATAAGACATTTTTCAGATATGTTAGTGAAAAGAGGAAGGGCAAAAGTGGTATTGTCAGACGCAAGGGTGAAGGGGAGGAATATGTAGAAGCTGATGAGGATAAAGCAGATTTACTTAACAAATATTTCTGTTCTGTGTTCACAGATGAAGAACCAGAAACAGGATCTCAGAAAACACCCACAAACAGGAACAGAACCAAGGGGCATCTTGAACAATTTTCAGAAGACTGTGTTTGTGAGAAACTAGCTAAATGTAAAGTAGACAAAGCGATGGGACTAGATGGGATACACTCTAGAATACTGAAGGAACTAGGGGACGTTCTACCAGCTCCATTGACTGACCTTTTCAGTGCCTCTTTGGAGTCTGGAGTGGTGCTAAAGGACTGGAGAGAGGCAGATGTGGTCCCTTTACACAAAAGCGGAAGTAAGTTTAACTTCAGTGGTGAGTAAATTCTTGGAAGCACTGTTGAAAGAAAAAAGTGAGGCTTCTGGAGTCCAGCGGATTACAGGATCTGAGGCAGCATGGATTCACCAGAGGCAGGTCTTGTCAGACAAATCTGATTGATTTCTTCGACAGGGTGACCAGGGAGTTGGACCGAGGGAGAGCCCTAAATGTGGTGTATTAAGATTTCAGTAAAGCCTTTGACACCGGCTTCATCCCTAGGGTGCTCAGTTTGTTTATAAGTCCTCACAGGCGACTTATAAACAAACCGAGCACCCTAGGGATGAAGCCTAAAGTTACTGCTTGGGTTATGTAATACAGAAGCACAGGCAGAGCCTATGGAAGTAGAAAGAAAGGTGGATTTTACCTTTAAAAATGACAGTCAGCCAAAACACACAGCTCAGGGTCTGCACAAGAGAAGCAAGCAGAGAGAGGAAGCAGTTGAGCTAACACACCCAAGCTCTGACGTGGCAGCAAGCTTGGAGTTTGATTACACTCACCTGCTTAAAAAAGCCGAGCCAAGCTTCAGAGGGAGGAAAGATAAATGCTGCTCAGTAGTCCCAGAGGGGGAGGAGAAAGAGGCAGAGAAGGAGGGAAGCAGAAGGCCTGGCAGAGAGCAAAGAGGTGGAAGGAGGGGCAGAGAAGGAAGCAGTGGCCAAGAAGGAGAGACTGGCACACGGAGAGCTTCAGAGAAGTGGAGAGGCTCAGAGACTTCAGAAGGTTGGAGACTCTGCGAAGAACCTGGTTGTAGTTCGGGAAGTGAGACTAACCGAGCTGAAGGAGAGAAGGCACGGCCATTTACTAGGAACCTGCCTAGACGGAGAGAGTTGGGAGCCCCTCAGATCTCACTGCCGGAGGAAAGGTCTCAAGGTCTATACAGGTGGGAACCTAACACTAAACCAGGGAAGTCAAAAGGATCAGCTTGTACTAAAGAGCTAGGGCAGTGCTTTAGGTAGGAATTGAATGCAGAAAGGTATAAAGCATTACCTAGCAGCTGGAGAGAACTAGGGGAGAGCCAGGGAAGAATCCCCACAGCCACAAACCTTACAAGACCTCACCATCTAGAGCTGTACCCAGGGGAAACGCCCCAGTTCTTAGAGAGAGGTTATTCCCAGCCTCGCAGTAACAGTTGGAAACAAAGCTCAGTAAGCCCTGAGGTTGAGGAGATGCAATGGGAATTTAATTCTGCTGACTCAGAAGAAATTCCAATGGATTGTACTCTCTGTCTCGCAGATGACATTAAATCTCTTCGCTAAAGATTTGGGTGAATGAGCGGAGATAAAGCAGAGGAAAGGAATCTTCTTCTTTGAGGAAAAAGAAGAAGCTATTTTGATTTACTACTTTGTTGTAGAGAAAAATACCTTGCACGTTTTGGAAGCCAGGAGTATGAAAATACAGCTATTTTGTTTCTGTAAATAACCTGCAAGCAAAGCTCCTGTAAAGAGTACTGTTTGTTCTGCACTAAGTCTGTTTGGGAAGGGGAATAAATTTTCTTGTCAATTTTTGCCTAACACTCGACTCACGGCTATCCTTTTATCAGAGGACTAAAAACTACCACTCCCATAAGGCATAGCGGGAGTAAAAGCTATAGTCATTTTCTGCATAAAGGACATCATGGCAGCCCCAACCCTCTGACCCCTAGGCAGAGGGCTGGGGGGCATATGACAGTTAGAACAGGGGTGGCCCAAGGGGGATGCAGGGCCATGTGTGGAGACTCGGTGCGGGGCCTCATTTGGATAAGGGGCATCATTTGTATAAATATTTGCATAATGTTACCATACACTAACTTTTAGTAAACATGCCTCTTAAAGGGTGTATGGATAAAGAAAGACTAAAAGATTTCTACATTACTATAATCCATTGCCAACTGCCAGGCATATTAGGAACTACTACAAACACTGCCGATTTAGAACCCATAGCATAAGGCAGGGGGATTAGGACTGGGAAAGTTTCCATCAGCCCCGGCAGGCTTAAGAGAGAAAGGGAAACTCTCCCTTCACTGCTCTGAAAGCCGACTTGGGGAGGGACTGAAGCAGGGAGGGAGGGCTCTGCCGGGCAGGCGGGGCCCCACGGGACTCTCGATTCTGCTACTGCCATGGTGGCAGCAGCAGCAGCAGCCAGCTTTTTTTTTAATATTAAAATTTACTTTTAAAGCAGAATGTTCTTTGCGCGGGGCCCCCTGAAACGTGGGGCCCTGTGCAAAAAACATTCTCGCTCAATGGATGGGCCAGCCCTGGGTTAGAAATTGGTTGAATGGGAGGCGACAAATTGTGCAGGTAAATGGAGCTCACTCTGAGGGGAAGGAAGTTGCCAGTGCTATGCCCCAGGGATCTGTCCTTGGTCCGATTCTTTTTAACATCTTTGTTAGTGATATAGCAGAAGAGCTGTCGTGTAAGGTTTACCTCTTTGCGGATGATACCAAAATCTGCAAGATCATGCGTTTGCGCTGCAGCAATCCAAGGGAGCAATATAGTATAGGGGTGAAGTACGTTTGTCCACTAAAGAAGAGCGGGACCTAGGCGTGATTGTGTCTGATGATCTTAAAATAGCTAAACAGGTAGAAAAGGCGACGGCAAAAGGTGGTGCATAGGGAGAGGAATGGCCAGTAGGAGGTGATTGTGCCTCTGTATAAGTCTTTGGTGTGACCTCATTTGGCGTATTGTGTGCAATTCTGGAGACTGCACCTTCAAAAGGATATAAACAGAGGGTGGCTACTAAAATGGTTAGTGGTCTTCATTATAAAGCATATGAGGACATACTTAAGGATTTTAATATGTACACCTTAGAGGAAAGAGGGGATAGAGGTGATATGATTGAGACGTTTAAACAGCTTTGTGGCATAAATGTACAGGGGGAGAGCCTCTTTCGATTGAAAGCAAGCTCTGCTACAAGGGGACATGGGATGAGGGAAGAAAGGGGATAGATTCAGGAGTGATATGCAGAAATATTTCTTTACAGAAAGAGTGGTGGATCTGTGGAATAGTCTTCCAGTGGAGGTGGTAGAGATGAGGACAGTATCTGAATTTAAAGAAGCATGGGACAAACACAGAGGATCTCTAAAGGAAAAAAGGGGAATGTTGTTGTGGTTGATATGGAAGGACAGACTAGATAGGCCATGTGGTCTTTTTCTTTCATCATGTTTCTGTTTCTATCTGGCTGCAGGCCTGGGGTGGAGCTTTGGCAGAGATTAGGGTGGAGCTTGGGGTGGTGTTTGGGCAGAACTTGGGATGGCGTTAGCAGTATTTGGGCCACCCCCACCCCAAGAAATCAGTATTCTGCTGCCCCTCAATCAAAGATGATTACAGCAGTGTAAAACAAAGTTCCTTTCATCATGAACTGTTTTTTTTACTGGTTTATTCCAACTTTAGGGGTTGACTCTCACTGCAGTTGAGTCAGAGTCACAGTTTGGTAATTCCTGTCCCCATCAGGTTTGACTAAAGAAATGGCGTGAGAGATGCTTTGCTGTAGCAGCCCCTTCATGGTGGAACCGGCTACCAATTTCATTATGACACAAGGGTACTCTGTTGGCCAATTGGAAGGCCCTGAAGACCTTTCTGTTCCCTCAGCTACAGAAGGAAAGTGAGGAATTGGACAAGGCAGGCAGGTGGTTGTTTAATATGGGATAAGGTGGGGTTTTAGTTTGCTCTGTTAGGTTTTTAGTTTGTTTTTATTTTGTGCATCACCTTGAATGCCTTTGGGCACTTTGGTGGGATATAAATATTTTAAAATAAAATAAAATAAATGCCGAGTACAAAGTATGTGCAGACACCTGTGCCGGCTTTATCTGCGGGTAGAATTTTGCTTGAAAAGTTACAAACGTAGATTTCACCCCCATATGAAAATGGACCCCTAAGAAATGCATCCTCTCAAGATGGCTTAAATTCATTAAGATTTGCATTTTATCTCAACTCATGGTAAATCTGCGAAAAGACGCAACTCTCCACACATTTCAAAATGCATGTTTCCTAGAATTTTATACTATCAAGTGTATGTCATAAGCGAATAGTGTGTCTTTCTATTCCTGGATCCCTTTTAAGTGCACTGGTGAAGATTCAAGAGTTAAAACAAAGATGGTGAAAAGATTGTCATCTTTGTAAAATGAACGCTTCCTAATTTTTTTTATTAGTTACTGCAGCTTCTTGAGGCGGAATATCTGAAACGCTTGCCCTTTTTCAACAGTATGGTCACTAATTATATTGTGGGTGGATTACTACAATTCTCCTTATATAGATCTTCTGAAAATCTTCTGAAGAGATTGCAAATAATCCAGAATACCTTGTGTTTATGTTTATTGCAGACTTACTGTAGTTGGTTGAATATTAGGCATTCAAATTTATGACAACATTACTATTTTGAAAAAAGCTGCATTGACTTCCAATAGCTCCAAAATTTGATTTTAAGATTATCTTTAGGTTTTGAAGTACTGAAAAATTTAGCACCTCATTACTTAAATGCTCATATTCAGTGTTATGTGCTTAGGCAAGCATTGTGCTCTCAATATGCTTTAGTGGACATTCTAGCAAAGATTAAGGGAGTTAATTTCAAAGCATCTCCACATGTCAATAACAGTATTTGAATGTGTAGGCTTGCATATATCTGTAAATCTGGTTTCGGGAAAACATTTGTTTACCTGTTGCAAACCACACCATGCAGAGATTTGACGGGGCTGTAGAGGGATGTGGTTTTCGCAGACCAAAAATATACAGGTGTATTATCCATTTCACAAAGGGACTACACATGTAGACCCAAATATTTCCCTCCCTAAAGCCCTGTGTCAGCTTGAAGGGCAGGTGCACAGGGCTAAAGAATCCACTCTCTCCCTCGCCCCCAACAACAACAGAAGTGCTCTCTCCCTCTCCCCAACAAACCACCCCTCTGACAACTGAAGTGATATTCCCCCTCCCTTACAGAATTCCCTCCAACAACAAAAGTGATTTTCCCCTCCCACCCCACAGCCTAGAGCAACAGAAGTAATCTTCCTCGTACTTGATAGTCAGTGCTGCGGTGATGGCATTAAATATCCAGTGATCACCACCAAAGCTAACCGGGCAGTATCGATATTGGATGCTGCCCAGTTATCTCCTGCACCTTAAAGATAGGCAAAGGTTTTCCTCTCCTATCTTTAAAGCACAGATCGCTAATCTGATGTGTTGGGAGTATCCCGGTTAGCGCCATTCTCTCCCTCCGCTCCATCCCGGAATGCTCCCAACACTCCCCGATGATAACCGCATAGCATCGAGGAATTAACCGGGTAAGTGCCATTGAATATCCCCATCTTAGGCATTTATATGGTTTACTGGGTTGTAAACCATGTAAATGCCTTTTGAATATCGGTCCCTTACAGTTTAGTCAAGACAGATAACACATCTGGGGATTAGGATATATCTAGGAGAATGATAAGGAAACACATAGGAGATGAACAGGAGACTAGGAGGATCGGGATCCAAATGCAGTCTCAAAGAAGTGAGGGACTGATATTCATTTGTGATAGCTATGTGCCTCTAAGGCGCAGAGGTTCATACTTAAACAGAGGGAGGAGTGGCCTAGTGGTTGGGGCAAGGTACCACAAGCCGGAAGGTCGGGGGTTCAAATCCCACTAAAGGACAGCAACCTTGGGCTGGAAGGACTGGGGTTTCTAGTCCCACAGGTGCTCCTTGTGGTCTTGGGCAAACCACTTAACCCTCCATAGCCCATGTTCCCTGTAAGTATTAATGTATGTGTCTCATATCCCCTTGTGTTAAATGTATCCCCCAACCGCTTTGACCCAGTGAAAAGCGGGATATAAATGCAGCTAAATAAATAAATTTGCCATTTGTAGTGAAGGCCTCTAAGGCGCATAGCCGTCATCACTAAACTTTAACCCTGAATATTCAATCCGGGGCCACATCCGGCCTCCAGCATTGAATGTCCAGAGTTCCCACACAGCTGCGCATGGTGCAAAAGCTAACCTTGCAGCAACGATGTTCAGCCGCTGCCCGGTTAGCTCTGGCAGTGAAAGTTAGGACAGCTTTTGCTGAATATAGCCACTACAGGGTTATCCCCGGATACCATTCCCGGAATGCCCCCGACATGCCCCGGTGCTAAGCCGTTAGCCTTGAGCATATAGCAGCATTACTCGGGGATATTCAGTGGCACTAACATGGTTAGTGCCGCTGAAGATCCTGCTTAGAGCCATTTAAATGGTTTACAGCTCTGTAAACCATGTACTGTAAATACCGTGCGATATCGGGCACCGGTTTTAGCCTGGATTTGAACAGGGCCAGAGATGGAGCCTGACGACACTGACTTGGGTAGTTTGTTCCAGGCATAAGGAACAGCAATGTAGAAAGATCTAAGTCTGGAGTTGGCAATGAAAGTGAAGGTTACATATACACTATTCTCCTCAGAGTTCTTCTCTGTGGACTGCTGCCAAAGGGATGCAGTGGTATTTCACTTTCTCCTCATAAAACTTCATGCAATTCATGCAATTCCTCTAAGCTCTCTCCATCTCCTAAGGGTAATCAGGGAAAGATTCTGAAAATTTACAACTAGGTTTGCAGCTTGTCGTGCTGTGAGGGCTTGTGTGCATCAGTGATGCTGAGAACTAAGCTATCGGTAGCTTAACTACTGGCAGGGTCTCCCAAGATGGACAGATCTCAGCTGAGGTGCCAGACCAAGACAAAACACCCATCTGGGCAGCAGCAGAATGGGACGGTGTTGGCAGCAAAGGAACATATTTATGTGACACTGGCACCAACAATAAACTTAAACTGCACGGAGGAAAGGCTGGCAATCTAATTCTGTACCTTGCCATGAAAACCCAATGGATAGTCACAACAAACAAATTGCTCTATAGTGCTGGAAGATGAGACCCCCAGGTTGGAAGGCACTCAACTTGCTACTGGGGAAGAGCTGAAGACTTTTCAGAGTAAAGCCAGCATTTATGATATGGTTGGATCAAAGCCCTCGGTACGTCTGACTACTGATGTAGCTACACATGAAATGAGTCAGAAGCTGTAAAAATGTCATACATATTGGGACATGGAACATACAAAGCATGAACCAAGGGAAGTTGGAGGTGGTCAAGAATGAAATGGAATGTATACAACTTGATCTGTTGGGTGTCAGTGAACTGAAATGAACTGGCATCGGGCACTTTCCATCAGATGATCACATGGTCTACTATGCTGGAAATGAAAGACAAAGAAGAAATGGTGTTGCATTTATAAGAAACTTACAAGAACTGTAATGAAATACAATGCAATCAGTGAACGCTTAATCTCTATTCGTCTACGAGGAATGCCTATCAATACAACTATAATTCAAGCATATGCCCCAACAACAGCTGCAGAAGAGGATGAAATTGAAGAGTTCTATGAATAAGTACAAGCTGAAATTGACAGAAGATGCAAACATGATATCCTGATAGTCATGGGTGACTGGAACGCAAAAGTTGGCAACAAAGAAGAAGTTAAAGTGGTTGGAAAATATGGACTTGGCAACAGAAATGATGCTTGAGAAAGACTGATAGAATTCTGCAAGACCAATGATCTATTCATCTGAAACACCTTCTTCCAGCAACACAAGTGGCAACTGTACCTATGGACTTCACCCAATGGATTTACAAAAAATCAATTTGACTATATCTGTGGAAGTCAGCGATGGAAAAGCTCTATAACACCATCAAAGACAAAACCTGGAGCTGACTGTGGTACAGATCATCAACTACTAGTAGGCAAACTCAAGCTAAAGTTGAAAAAAGAGCAAGCCACTCATTAATGTAGCAAAATATGACCTTGAGAACATACCACTGGAATTTAAAGACTGCCTGCAAAATCAATTTGCTTATTTAGATACAAATGACAGAGCTCCAGAAGAGTTATGGAATGACATCACGAAGGTTGTGTTGGAAGAAAACGAGAAGACTCTACAAAAGGTAAAAAAGCAAAAACAGCCAAAATGGATAACCGAAGAAAATCTGAAAATTGCCCAGAAATGCAGAAAAGCTAAAGCCAAAGGAGAAAGAAAGACAATCGCAGTACTCAACAGAGATTTCCAACATGCAGCAAGACAGGACAAAGAAAAGTACTACAATTACACATAGAGGAAGAACAAGATCAGTTTTACTAAAGCTACCAGAGTTAAAGAAAAAATTCCAGCCGCGAATTGGAATGTTACAAGATGTTCAAGGTTCTATGTTGAATGATGCTGAAAAGATTAAGAAAAGGTGGAAAGAATATACAGAGTTTTTATACGATAAATATCATGTGAACCAACATCCGTTTCAAACTGTACCTTATGATCCGGAACCATTGGTGATGAAAGAAGTAGTTGAAGCAGCATTGAAAGCCTTATTAAAGAACAAAGCACCAGGTAATGATGGCATTCCCATAGAAGTATTACAGCAATCTGATGCAGCTGTTACTATCCTTACAAGGCTCTGCCAAGAAATTTGGAAGACAACATCATGGCCAACTGACTGGAAAAGATCTGTGTTTATACCAATACTAAAGAAAGGTGATCTGACTGTGGAAATTATCGCACAATCACTCTGATCCCACATGCCAGCAAGATTCTACTGAAGATTATTTAACAGAGACTACAACCATACCTGGAACAAGAACTACCTGAAGTGCAAGCAGGGTTCAGGAAAGGGTGAGGAACGAGAGACATCATCGCAGATGTGAGATGGATCCTTGAAAAGACTAAAGAATACTAAAAGGATATCTATTTGTGCTTTATTGACTATAGCAAAGCTTTTGACTGTGTAAACCATAAGAAACTCTGGGCTACATTAAGAAGCATGGGTATACCAGAACACCTGATCATTCTCTTGCACAATCTGTACATTGATCGAGAAGGGAGGAGTGGTCTAGTGGTTAGGACAAGGTACTTCAGTCTGGAGGGCCAGGGGTTCAAGTCCCACCTGGGGACAGCAATCTCAGGCCAGAGGGACTGGGATTTCTAGTCCTATAGGCACTCCTTGTGGTCTTGGACAAGCCACTTAACCCTCCATTGCCCATGTTCCCTGTAAGTATTAGCATATATGTCTCATATCCCCTTGTGTTAAATGTATCCCCCAGTTGACAGCTTTGACCCAGTGAAAAGCAGGATATAAATACAGCAAAATAAATAAATAAAAGAAACAACAGTTTGAACAGAACAAGGAGAAACAGAATGGTTTAAAATAAGCAAAGGTATACGACAAGGCTGCATACTTTCCCCTTACCTGTTTAATTTATATGCAGTACAAATAATCAGAGAAGCAGGACTGTATGAAGACAACAGAGGTGTGAAGATTGGTGGAAGACTCATTAACAACCTTCGCTATGCTGATGATACAACATTACTGGCTGAAAGTGAAGATGATCTGAAACATTTGCTTCTCACGATCAAAGAGCATAGCCTTAAAATGGGTCTGCACTTTAATGTAAAGAAAACAAATATCATGACAACTGGCAAAGTTCATCGTTGAAGGAGAAGAAATTGAAATTGTGGACAACTTTAACCTACTTGGATCAACTATCAATAAAGAATCAACAAGCAGTCAAGAAATCAGACGACACATTGCTCCTGGCAGAATGGCTGTGAAAGACCTAAACAATATTCTCAAGAGCAGAGATGTCTCTCTTCATACAAAGATTTGACTTGTTCAAGCCATGGTATTTTCAATAGCATCATATGGATGCGAAAACTGAACAGTGAAAAAGATAGGAAGAAAATTGATGCCTTTGAATTATGGTGCTGGTGGCAAATACTGCATATACCATGGACTGCCTGAAGAACAAACCAGTCAGTACTAGAGGGATCATATCTAAGCTTTCTTTAGAAGCTCAGATGACAAGACTTCAACTTTCATACTTTGGACACATCATGCGAAGAGAGAGATCATTAAAGAAAGACATCATTCTTGGCAAGATAGAAGGTCAACGCAAAAGAGAAAGGCCAGCAATGAGATGGATGGATACAGTTAGAGCAGCTACGGGTACCATTCTGTCAACAGTGAGCCACCTGACTAAAGACCAAAAACAATTTAGGACAACTATCCAGAGGGTCGCCTTGAGTTGACACCGACTTGATGGCACTTAACAACAACATGTATCACAATGTGTGATTGAAGGAGTCATCTTATTACGCCCACAAAAATGTTGTTGTTCTCTGCCAGATAGCTGACTTTGTCATTCCATATGAGTTAGTCCAGTTCAATATCTTCACAGTTTCCTAACACTGGAGATAAAAATCTTTTTTCTCCTTGCTTATTCATGTAGAACATTGCTATCTAATTGTCTGGATTAGGATAATTGTGTTGGACAACTGATCTCTGACAGCCTTTAGAGCATTCCAAATTGCCCTTAGCTATAGGAAGTTTATCTGATGAACTTTTGCTTGAGCAAACCAAAGGCACTGAGTTTGGAACCCCTCTAGATGAATTCTCCTGCCTAAGTTGGATGCATCCATAATAAGGATAATTTGCGTTGGATGAATTTGGAAGGAGATTCATTTGGTCAAATAGGACTGGTTTAGTTACTAGTACAGATAGTTTCAGAGCAGATGAGTGATATAGACCATCTCTTATGATCTGATGAGTGATTTGGACACAAGCTCTGAGTGTAGCCACTGAGAACAAAAGGTCCATTAGGCTTTTTTTGAGATGTGCCAGCAGAGTTACATGTACTGTTGATGTCATGAGGCCCACAATTTTCAACATGCTATATGCTGATACCTGCTGGCTCTATTTCTTCTGGGGCAATTTCTCCAAATTTTTTAGTTTGAACCTCACTTCTAAGCCAGTATATATGGAGTTTGATCTCAGTCTTTCAAATTTACGGCTAATGCTCAGCATAGTACTTACATCATACTAAAGGTGAACCTTCTCCAGGAGTTTGTAAGATGAATTTCCAAGATGCGCTTGGTCTCTTTCTTCTACTATGAACATCAAGGTTGTGATTTTTTCTTATGGAAGAAAAACCTTTGCTTGAGTCATGTCTAAGAAACTTCCTGTAAATTTCAGTTGAGATGATAAGCTCAGATGGGACTTGAGGTAATTTATTGTGACTCCATCACCTGCATAGTAGTGTTTGTTATTTCTATGTTAAGTCTGGAAAGCTGTTAAGAAGTCTATGCAAAAGGTTCCCAGATAAATATATAATATATCTATGCCCTGCTTATTCATGACAAAGGCCTTATTGCTGAGTTCCTGGCCCAGAGAGCTAACCCAAAAGAGACCCTTTTATTGTTAATATGTATTTTGGCCTCTTTGCAAGAGCCTGGTGTTTACCACTCTCTGTTGCCTTCTAATGTTTGAAACTTAGCTGTAACCTCACCATATTCCTAGCCTTGATTCTTTGCTGTGAAGTCTTCTTCAGTCCTAATATTTCTCGCTGAGGTGAATTGGCCTTGTTCATAAATTGAAGCCACATGGTGAGCATCAGTATGCTGTAGTGTTCCTGTCTTGTTGCTTGGTTCCTTCAGTGTCCAGTACACTAACCCAGGATCTGCTTTATGCAACTAGGATTTGGTGGCCACTGGCACAGGAAAACTGAACTCGAAGGGAAGGCAGTCACTACAGGCAGAACACCATATTCCTACCATCCCAGACCTGGGTGCTTCATCAAGTCAAAGTACATCTTCCTGTCCTGTTACCTCCACCTGCTCATTATCCTTTCTAGAGATGTGCACGGTCAAGAAAAAAATATGTTTTGTTTGTTTTAAATTATTTTTTTCCCAATTTTAGGGTATTTTTGTCAATTTGTTTCACATATTGAACCTTTTTACACACACAGAGTGGCTGAACATGTTTTAATTCGTGCGCATATGCACTTACAATTTATGTGCACTTAAAATTTTTAGGCACCAAACAAATCGATTATGTTCATGAATACACAACCCAGTTCCTTTCTACTAATCAGATCTCCTTTCTACTGAGCAGATCTTTCACATCTGGGATTCATCATCTTGAAAAAGAGTACATAAGACATTGATTTTGATAGGAATGAAATAAGGCTGCATATTTATTGATAGTTTGACAAAAGTATCTTAACCTATGTATCCAAGCCTTTTTTGAATAGCAACAATGACTAGTATACACGTGGCTTGTCTACCCCAGCCAAACAAGACCATGATTTTCCCATTAAGAAAGGGCTAGACCTTCTCCAGGTGATCCATCCCATCCTATCCATACTGTGATCTTAGCAGGCCTCCCAACCCTGATGTCAGACAACTCACCAACAAAGCTTCCTGTATTTTAGTTGCATTAATATCACATCACAGGGGGCAGGCAGCTTAGAGTTTGACCCAGTTCAGGAGCCAGCAGTGCATAGCAGGGCTTCATGACTCTACATACCTCAGAATGGTGGTCAATATGGCTGAACATGTCCTTAATATGGCAACAAAGAGGGGTGATCAGGGGGAGTGGCAGCACATTGACTTCAGTGGCAGGGCCAGCATCACAGTTCAACTTCGTCAACACACTCTAAATGTAATGTTTAATTGATTGGTTGGTTTGGGGAGTGAAAGAATAGTTAGAGTGTTTAAACTGGACATGGAACAAGCAGAAAGTCAGTCCTCACATATGGGTAACGTCAGCACTGACAGAGCCTTCACAGAAGCATCCCCCCAGCTTTCAAAGAAAGCCTTTGGGAGATGCCACGACGCATGCGTGGTCCCCTTCCCACCCAAGGGTGCCATCTTGCTCAGTCTCCTTTTTAATGCGGAGCCCTTCAGACATTCGTCTGGCTTGTCCCCAGAAAAAGTTGATTTTTCTCTCCGAGTTTCATACTCACCTCCGGTATTGCACCGGTACTTTTCCCGCCTACCAAACTTTTTGCCTCGGCATTGAGTTTGGTCTTTTATAGTTTTCCGTTCTTTTCTTTTCCTGATGTCTTCATGCCTTCTTTCTCCCACAGGAGAGTCTTCAACCTCGCAGGGGTACTTTTTTCCCCCATGGCTACCAGTGGCTTTAAAAAGTGTGATCGGTGCTCTAAAATTATGTCTTTGACTGACACACACTATTGTTGTCTCCGCTGCCTTTGGCCAGACCATGACCCGGCAGCCTGCAGTCTCTGCAAGAGGATGTCCAGTAAGGCCCTCAAGAGCCGCCAGCAGCAGCATGATAAGTTTTTCCCCAAGTCCCCGGTGCCTCCGAAGGCAAGGGCCTTGTCTGAGGCCCCGTCATCTCTGGTGGAACCTTCTGAGCCCAAGCCTCATTGTGGGTCCTCAGAAAGGGGGTCTCCCTCGAGGGAATCCAGGAAGAAGAAGAAACCCACAAAGGTGGCATCCTTGGATGGTTCTGACTGGTCGGGTGCTCTCTGGGCCCGGTCCTGCAGTCTGAGACGCTTGTCCAAGGCATCGGAGAAGGAGCAGCCTGCGCCTTCTTGATGGGACCATGGTCATTCCTGGCAAGTTTGCTGGGCACCGGCTCCAGGGCATTGGGGGCCCCGAGGCCTGTGGAGCAGCCCTCTTATGAATCTGAGTGGGAGACAGAGGACAAGGAGTCCTCCGATACCCATCGCCACCGCGATATCCCATCTGACTCTCCCATCTCAGAGCCTCGATGACATTCCCCGCCCGAGGATATGGGCTTCTTTGATTTTGTCAAGGACATGTCTAAAGCCCTGGCATTCCCAACCGAGTTGGAGGAGGACCCTTGGGCAAATGAGTTGGAAATCCTCTAGTATGAGGCCCCTCCGCGGGAATAGCTCACGGTGCCTATCCATTCCATCCTGGAATGGCTGATGCTCTGAATATGGGAGACACTGGTTTCGGTGCCAGTGGTGAGCAAGTGGCTCGACTCGATGTATTGAGTCCACAGGAGCCCGGGTTTCCAAATGTCACAACTGCTGCATAATTCCATGGTGGTGGAGTTAGCCATGCATCGGCTGAAAAGTCAGAAGACACACTCTTCAATGCCTCCCCCCCCTGGCAGGGAGGCCCACACCCTGGACGCCCTCGGCAGAAAGTACTACCAGGGCTCAATGCTCATTGGCCGCATCCAGGTCTAACAGCTGTAAATGGGCATGTACCTGAGAGACCTGGCGAAGGAGCTCACCTGGCGAGGAACCCTTGCAGCTGCTCAAGAACCTGGCCAAAGCTGTCTGTGAATGCTCCAAGTTCATGTCTCAGGCGGCCTATGACAGGTTTGAGTCGGCGACTCGAGTAGCAGCAGTGGACATCAGTGCATACCGCCAAGCTTGGCTACAGTCATCTGACCTCGAGCAGTGGGTTCAGGACGAATTGGTCGATATCCCCTGATGAGGAAAGAACCTCTATGGCAAACCCATGACCAACAAGACTGCAGAGCTGGAGACCGAGTTCATGATGAGGCCCAGGCTCTCCAAGAAGACTGCTGCCCCTCCCCAATGGAAGGGTTCAGGTAAAAGGCCATTCTACCCGAGGAAGGGAGCTGCTTACAGAAACTACCTACCTTATCAGGCCTCCGGAGCTCCCCAACAGGGTCAGCAGGCCAAGGGACATGGTCATGGCCCACGTAAGCAGAAGGCTACAATACCTCAGGAACCGGCTCCGGCCCAGCCAGGAGGGAGTTTTTGACTCCTTGAGCATAGCCTATCTACCCCAAGGAGATCAGCAGCCCACAGGGGGACATCTGGCCCTCTATGCTCAGAGGTGTGTGACCATCACCACCAATTCCTGGGCACTTCGGGTAGTCAGGGAGGGTTACCTCCTCCATCTGACAGACACCTCCTCTTTATTTCCCAAGACAGTCCCTCAGGTCTCTCCTCCACCAGGACCTTCTTCTGAAGAAGTTGGCAGGTCTCGAAGACAGGGCAGTGGAACCAGTGCCCCACCACCTCAAGGGCAAGGGGGTTCTACTCCAGGTACTTCCTCGTGCCATAAAGGATGGGGGGCCTCAGGCCCAACCTCGACCTGCGCAACCTCAACAAATTCCTGGTGAGGGAGAAGCTCAAGATGCTCTCCCTTGGAACATTGCTGCCCTACCCCCAGAAGGGAGGCTAGCTATGTTCCTTAGACCTCAAGGATGCTTATACCCACATTCTCATCCACCCAAACCACAGCTAGTACCTGTGGTTCGTAGTGAGGGGCAGGCATTTTCAGTATAAGGTCCTCCCCTTCGGCCTAGCCTCTGCCTCAAGAGTTTTCACAAAATTCCTGGCAGTCGTGCACGCCTTCCTCCAGCTCCAGGGGATCTTCATCTTTCCCTACCTGGACGACTGGCTCATAAAGGGAGGCACGGCCTCAGAGGTGCAGCAGGCTACGGCACGCACCATCCAGGTTCTGTAGCAGTTGGGGTTTGTCATAAACTACCCGAAGTCTCACCTCCTCCCGACACAGTGTCTGGAGTTCTTTGGGGCAAAATTGACACTCTCCAGTCAAAGGCTTTCTTACCCAGGGACCGAGCCAATCGTCTCAGGACTCTGGCTCGTGACATACAGTACCGTCCCTCGGTGCCAGCTCAGCTTCTCCTGCACCTCCTCGAGCACATGGCCGCCCTGGTCCATGTCACCCCTGAAGCTTGCCTCCACATGAGGGCGGCACAGTGATGTCCTCTGGGACCAGTGGTCTCAGGCCACAGGCCACCTCCAAGACATATTTTCTGTGACCCGCCAATTGGCGGATTCTCTGGTCTGGTGGCAGTCTCCCCAGCATCTCGAGGTAAGCATGCCTTTTAAGGCTCCCAGCCCCTCAAGGATCATCACCACTGATGCCTCACTGCTTGGCTGGGGAGCCCACTGCGGAGATCTCCGCACTCAGGGCAACTGGTCACCGGATGAGAGCACCCAACAGATCAATCTCCTGGAGCTCCAAGCCATACATCTAGCCCTGAGGATTTTCTGTCACCACCTGTGTCATCAGTCAGTGCTGGTCCAGATGGACAATCAGGTGGTGATGTTCTACGTGAACAAACAGGGAGGCACGGGGTCTCATACCCTTTGTCAGAAGGCAGTGGTCCTCTGCTCGTATGCAATCCAACAGGATGTCCTTCTGTGAGTAGTGTACCTGCCAGGCCAGGACAACCTGCTGGCCGACAGGCTCAGAAGAGTTCTCCAGCTGCACAAGTGGCAACTGGACCCCAGGGTATCCAGCCGGCTTTTCCGGCTCTGTGGGGAACCCGTGATGGACCTGTTTGCCAGCCCGGACAATTTTCAGTTGCTCTGCTTCTGCTCCCAGCAAGCACACCCCTCCAGGGTGGCAGCAGATGCATTGCTGGTCTCATGGTCGGAAGGCCTCATATACACCTTCCATCCTATGCCACTGATCACCAAGACCTTGTTCAGGACTCTCCATGACAGGGTCTCACTCATACTGATAGCCCCTCATTGGCCCCAGCAACCGTGGTTTCTGCTGCTTCTACAGTTGAGGGTGGAGCCCCCATCCCCTTGAGGACCGCCCTGGGACTCCTATCTTAGGATTGGGGCTCTCTTCTGCACCCAAACCTGGAGTCTCTGTCGCTGACAGCCTGGCTGCTGAGAGGGTGACTCTGGATCCTTTCAACCTTCCGTTTGAGGAGGAAGACATAAGAACATAAGATATGCCATACTGGGTCAGACCAAGGTCCATCAAGCCCAGTACACAGTCCAAAACGTGATGTGGGTGGAAAAACACTTTATTATAATCTAAGACCTATTACAACCCGACACAGGCCGTGTTTCGGAGACCTTCATCAGGGGTTGTCGGAGTAGGTACTAGAAACACAGAAACATACAAATTAATTATAATTAAAATCCAACAAATGGGAAAGAACAAATAAATACTTAAAAACATAAATATAATGTGATCAACCATATAAACATACTAGTATAACAGAGAATAAAACAAAATCCAATTGTTAAAGGTGTGGATACGCAAATACATTAAAAAATGCCATATGGTAAAATTAGTTAAAATAAAGTAAAGTAAAACACAATAGAATAGGATAAAATAAAATAAAACAAGATAAGACAGAATGAGTAGAAATCTTAAGAGATGTGACAGCGTCATAGCTCCAACATTAATACCTTAGTTGTAGATATTTATTTACATTCTCTTATATACCACGCTATTCTGCATCAGTGCGGTTTACATTGAACAAACTGAAATTACATTGAACAGGGCATTATAACTTGGAGATAACTATTTTACAGGGAACATGGGCTATGGAGGGTTAAGTGGCTTGCCCAAGACCACAAGGAGCACCTGTGGGACTAGAAACCCCAGTCCTTCCGGCCCAAGGTTGCTGTCCTCTAGTGGGATTTGAACCCCCGACCTTCCGGCCTGAAGTACCTTGCCCCAACCACTAGGCCACTCCTCCACTCCAGTAATCCTCAAAAAGAGGCAACACTAAAACAAAGAAAACAGAATGAGGCTATGTATACAGCGGAGATATAAATTGTAATCCATTTAAAAATAGCATAAAAACAATAAATAACCTCTCTAAAAATAAACCTCAGTTTAAAATTGTCACGGAAGAATGCATGAATAGCAGGCAACGGGTACTAATCTCAAAGTTAAGAAGGAAGGAGGTCAGGCTCACGAGTACCAAAAACAAACATACTTCGGTAATACTTCAATGTGAAAATTACAACTTTCGATTAGAGATCAAAGAATCTATAATAAATAGTATAAAAGAGTGTACTAAAAAGGAAACAATAAATAACTAAAACGAGTGCATGTATGGTATGGCCAGAATTCCATCGGGGGAACCGCATAATATATAAATAGAGAATTCAACAGCGGTGTGGATTCAAAAGTTCTAAATGATGCCAAGAAACGGCGATAATATAAAACACTTCACACTTACCAATATGAATCTCTACCAAGTATTATTACTTTGCGCAACCAGCAATGTGTTTGTTTAATCCACCAAAAAACAGCTTCAAACTAAAGAACGCCGGTACATGCGCAAGCCTTAAAATCTTGTGCAGAGCGGGAAAATAAAGGGGCGTGGCTAAGGCGGAGTTTTAAAAAACAGACCAATAGGTGAAGTTAAGAGCTAATATTAAAACCATTAAAAACATGGATATAAAACTCACAAACCATTCTTTGAGGGAATAGTTTTAAAATGTAAACGAACAGTTTAGATCGTGAAGGAGGAGAGGGAGAGAGACCAAAAAATGCCAATGAATGCACAACCCTAGATCGGATCACAGTTGACTCAATAAATAACTGCATAAATGTTTGTATATTATTGAGATATGTATTTGAAACATATAAATATATTTTTAATATATATTCTGGGGTCTATATTTTGAAATATATATCCAGAATATTACAGTTTAAAATGTAAAAACAGCCTGGATCCGTCGGCACGCGTGCATTCCTCAGAATAAAGTTAAAAAATCAGACCAATAGGTGAAGTTAAGAGCTAATATTAAAACCATTAAAAACATGAATATAAAACTCACAAACCATTCTTTGAGGAATTAGTAATAGGTAAACTAACAGTTAAAATCGTGAAGGAGGAGAGGGAGAAACCAAAAACCGCAAATGGATGCACAACCCTAGATCGAATCACAGTCGACTCAATAAATAACTGCATGTATATTATTGAGATGTGTATTTGAGACATATATACATATATTTAATACATATTCTGGGGTTTATATTTTGAGATATATATTCAGGACCTTACAGTATTTGGCATAGAATGGCATTCCTCAAAATTCTATGAGTAGCAAAACGGAGACTAAATATAAATGTCAACGTGTACGAAGCTGCTAATGTTAATCCAGAGAAAATTACTTGGAAAAGCGTGCAACAACTTCATTCAACAGTAAAGATATGTGTATTAAACCTCATGTAAGGAACTGGTTGCCTAGGTGCAGTCTATAAGAGCAATACCAAAAAATCAAGAAATGTACAATCCACTACTGTGACATCTGATTGTAAAAAGGAAAATGCAGTAGCATGCTACTGCATGGAAAAGTAAATGTTGATTAAATATATTGTAACACAAGTTTACTGGAGCACAGCTGAAGATAATAGAGCACTAGACATGAGAGGTATAATAACCTACAATTATAAAAAGACAGAAAGATCTTGATCTAAATTAAGACCATTGGGAGCCAGGGTATCTAATAAAAATATATACCTCTGTTCTAACCAGATGTCACAGTAGTGGATTGTACATTTTTTGATTTTTTGGTATTGCTCTTATAGACTGCACCTAGACAACCAGTTCCTTACATGAGGTTCAATACACATATCTTTACTGTTGAATGAAGTTGTTGCACGCTTTTCCAAGTAATTTTCTCTAGATTAACATTAGCAGCTTCGTACATGTTGACATTTATATTTGGTCTCCGTTTTGCTACTCATAGAATTTTGAGGAATGCATGCGTGCCGACGAATCCGGGCTGTGTTTTTACATTCTATGCCAAATACTGTAAGGTCCTGAATATATATCTCTAAATATAAACCCCAGAATATGTATTAAATATATGTATATATGTCTCAAATACACATCTCAATAACATACATGCAGTTATTTATTGAGTCGACTGTGATTCGATCTAGGGTTGCACATCCATTGGCGGTTTTTGGTTTCTCCCTCTCCTCCTTCACGATTTTAACTGTTAGTTTACCTATTACTAATTCCTCAAAGAATGGTTTGTGAGTTTTATATTCATGTTTTTAATGGTTTTAATATTAGCTCTTAACTTCACCTATTGGTCTGATTTTTTAACTTTATTCTGAGGAATGCACGCGTGCCGACGGATCCAGGCTGTGTTTTTACATTTTTAACTGTAAGATCCTGGATATATATTTCAAAATATAGACCCCAGAATATATATAAAAAATATATTTATATGTTTCAAATACATATATCAATAATATACAAACATTTATGCAGTTATTTATTGAGTCGACTGTGATCCGATCTAGGGTTGTGCATTCATTGGCGTTTTTTGGTCTCTCTCCCTCTCCTCCTTCACGATCTAAACTGTTCGTTTACATTTTATAACTATTCCCTTAAAGAATGGTTTGTGAGTTTTATATCCATGTTTTTAATGGTTTTAATATCAGCTCTTAACTTCACCTATTGGTCTGTTTTTTTAAACTCCGCCTTAGCCACGCTCCTTTATTTTCCCGCTCTACACAAGATTTTAAGGCTTGCGCATGTACCGGCGTTCTTTAGTTTGAAGTTTTTTTTTGGCGGATTAAACAAACACATTGCTGGTTGCGCAAAGTAATAATACTTGGTAGAGATTCATATTGGTAAGTATGACGTGTTTTATATTATCGCCGTTTCTTGGCATCATTTAGAACTTTTGAATCCACACCACTGTTGAATTCTCTATTTATATATTATGCGGTTCCCCCGATGGAATTCTGGCCATACCATACATGCACTCGTTTTAGTTATTTATTGTTTCCTTTTTAGTACACTCTTTTATACTATTTATTATAGATTCTTTGATCTCTAATCGAAAGTTGTAATTTTCACATTGAAGTATTACCGAAGTATGTTTGTTTTTGGTACTCGTGAGCCTGACCTCCTTCCTTCTTAACTTTGAGATTAGTACCCGTTGCCTGCTATTCATGCATTCTTCCGTGACAATTTTATTTTATTTAACACTTATTTATTTATTTAACACTTATTTATATACCGCATCTTCCAGCGATCAGTTGCGGTGTACAATTAACAACAATTAACAATGCAGAGCTTGTTTTACATAGAACAATTATAACTTTTTACATAGAACATCTTAACTTGTACAACAAAGGGTTTAAAAGACTAAGCAGAATAATTCAATAAATCAACTAACACAGTTTGTGTTACAATTTAAACAGAAGTACTGTCCCTAAAACAGTTGTAACTATATACAAGTGGGGTATCAATGCATAGGAATGGGATGATTATTCATTTATGTTTGTACGTATTGATTGTAGTAGGGAGTATAATCTAGATTTTGGGCAGGTTCATGTTTAGCCTTTATCTAAGTTGAGTGGAGGGTTTTCTATGGTGTTATAGTGTTTAGTGAATAGGTAGGTTTTCAATTTTTTTCTGAATTCTATTATCTCTGTTAGTGATCGTAAGTCTTCTGGTAAAGAGTTCCAGACTGTTGGGGCTATGTGTGAAAAGGCTCTATTATTTGTTAATTTGTGAGTTCGTATATATTCTTTTGGCATCTTAAGTTTATTTGATTGTCCTTTTCTATGAGTGGGCTTAGGTGGTTCCTTGCTTATTAGGTTACAGAGTGTCTTCGGGGCCATGTCATATAGGGCTTTGAATGTAGTTATTATTGTTTTGTATGTTATCCTGCTTTGTATTGGTAACCAGTGAAGGGATGCTAGTATCGGTGTAATGTGTTGGAGTGAATTTATCTTTAATATAATTCTAGCTGTGGCATTTTGTGCAAGTTGGATCCTTTTGATGTTTTGTTTTGAAATGCCTATAAGTATTAAGTTGGCGAAGTCGAAGTGTGGAGTTATGGTAGCCTGTATTATATTGATAAAATCTTGTATAAATACAAGGGGGCGTAATTGCTTGAGGATTTTAAGTTTGAAGTAGATTTTCTTTAAGGTATTTCTAATGTGCGTTTCCATAGTAAGGTGTGTATCTAAAATGACACCTAGATATCTTATTTCATTTTTTATTTTAATTTCTTGGTTTTGTAATGTTATGTGGGTTGGAGGAGTGAATGTTTGGTTTTTTGTTACGATTAGGACTTCAGTTTTAGCATGGTTTATATGGAGGTTTTGGGTTTTTAGCCAGTATGTGATTTCATTGTAGCAGTCTGATAGAAGTTGAATCGGTAGGTTAGGAATTGTGAAAGGTATGTACATCATGATATCATCCGCATAAAGGTGATATTGTACTCCAAATTTTTTAAAGATATTGCAGACCGGTTTTATATAGATATTGAAAAGTAGGGCTGACAGTGCTGAGCCTTGTGGTAAACCTATTTCTTGTTTGTATGTGTTGGATGTTTGATTACCTGCTCTTACATTTTGTGTTCTGTTATGTAAATATGATGTGAACCATTTATGTACGGTGGAGTTTATGCCTAACTGTCTTAGGTTGTTGAGCAATATTGAGTGATGCACGCTATCAAAAGCTGCTGATATGTCAATGAAAAGGAGAATGAACGCCTGTTTGTGATTGTCAATTCCTTTTAGGAGTGTATCTATTAATACTGCTAGTAGTGTTTCTACTCCATGGCGGGGCCGGAAACCGTATTGTTGTTCATCGAGTGGGTAAGATAAGTCTATGAATTCCTGTGTCTGTAGTTGCACTACCTTTTCAATTACTTTGGCCAAGAATGGTATGCTAGAAATGGGCCTATATGATGTTGGCAATGTTTTATCTAGTTTGCAGTTCTTTAAAATTGGACGTATTTGTGCATGTTTGAGCGGGGATGGAAGGTATCCTTGGGTGAGTGAGAGGTTTACTATTGGGAGAATATAGGATAGTAGAGTTGGTAGTGTGTTTTTTATCCATGATATTGGGCATGGATCTAAGTATGAAGTTGTGGTATTTAGGCTGGAGATGATTGTTTTTAATGACGCTTTTGAAATGGGGTAAAATTCTGACCATTCATCAACAGGTTGATAAGTGATGTTGATATTTTCTGAGGGCATGGCAGGTTTCTTAGATTTGTTTTGATAATGGTTAGCTAGGGTTTGAACTGAGATGTCTGGGATTTCGTTGCTAGAAGTTTGCTCATTATTAGTTAATTTTCTGACTATGGAAAATAACTCTCTAGGTCTATTGTATGATTTTGTTAAGATTGCTGCGTAATAGTTTTTCTTTGTGCTGTCAATTGTTTCCTTGTAATTTGTTAGATAGTTGTTGTATATATCCTTGTGTACAGACAGCTTGGTTTTTCTCCATTTCGTTTCAAGTTTTCTTAGTTCTTTTTTCATTTTTCTTAGAGTGCTATTAAACCATGGTGAACTATTTGTTTTGGTGTATATGGTCATTTTATTTGGTTGTTTATTTTTAGCTGCATTATTGATAGTATCGTTCCAGTTGTTAACAGCATCATCCAAATTAGTTGTTGATAAGAAGTAGGGGATTGTTGAGTCAAGGAAGGCTGTTTCATTAAATTTTTTGAATTTCGAAGTGGGGGTGCTTCTTATGTAATTATTGCTGCTGGGGATGGGATATGAGAGATTTATTTTGATGATAAAATGATCAGACCAAGGTGTCTCTGTGTATTCAGTGGAATTAGAGTTAACTAGCTTGAAGAGTATCTCAGGGAGAAGAACCAAATCTAGTGTTCCTCCTTTGATATGTGTTGCAGTTTTAATTATTTGATGGTACTCTATGTCTGCTATGGTGTCTAGGAATAGTTTAGAGTCTGTTGATGGTAGTGACGGAAGGTTAAAATCGCCTAGCATGATCACAGGATTTTGGTCAGTAGATGAACTGAGGAGTTCAATAAGAGAATCGAGGCCATCTGTTTTATTGTCTGGGGGTCTATAAATTAAGCAAATTTTTATGAGGCCGATTTTTATTAATAATGTGTCTATGTTATTATTGATATTTGATTGGATTTGCTTGGCGTTTAATGTTTTTTTTGTCATCATTAGAACTCCACCACCTTTTTTATTGGATCTATGTTTGTAGAATGTGTCATAGTTCTCTTTATCAAGTTGATTTAGATAGACTGTATCTGTTTCAGTGAGCCATGTCTCTGTGACACATAAAATGTCAGGTTTTAAGTCAGTTATCAGGTCATTAAATATGGGTAATTTATTTTTCATTGATCGTGCATTAATGAGGATACATGTTAGGGAGGATGAGTGGTTAGAACAGATTTTATTATCTGTTTGTTGTGTGTTTGTTTGTTGTATGTGTATTAGTCTGTGATAATTAATTTTTGGGTAGTTTTGATGAGTGTGTCCCATGTGGCTGTCATTTCGAGTATGTGTGTGTATTATAGGTATAGTCATGTGCTTTTTGTGGTTTAAACATAAGGATAGGTCAATTATTATTGTTAATAATACAGGTGTATGATATTCGTATGAGCATGTTAGGGTGAAGCATTTTCAGTTTTTTTTGGCTCGGCTTAATGTGAGTGTATGTGCAGATTTGGACTACTGACAACAGTACTATAATACTAGCAATGTTATATGCAGATATCCTTTGAAATACTGACAACAGTACTATATTACTAGCAATGAACTATGCAGATATCCTTTGAAATACTGACAACAGTACTATATTCCTAGCAGTGATCTATGCAGATATCCTTTGAAATACTGACAACAGTACTATATTCCTAGCAGTGATCTATGCAGATATCCTTTGAAATACTGACAACAGTACTATATTACTAGCAATGCTATTTGCAGGTACATTCTCAGAATTAATTTAAAGGTTAAGTTTTCAAATTAAATGCAGTTGCAGATGAGATAATCAACACATTAATGGTAGATTTTGTTATGATGTCTCAGAGTTAATTGCAATATTAAACCAGAAAATTAGAAGTTTTTGCATGTATTGTTTTATACTTGCTGCGATTTGAAGGTCTGCTGTATAGGTGATGTGCGCAGACTCAACCTTGATGGAGCTCTGCTATTCCTTGTTGCTGTTGCTGGTTTTAGATTGTTTTCTGAGGTTTATTTTTAGAGAGGTTATTTATTGTTTTTATGCTATTTTTAAATGGATTACAATTTATATCTCCGCTGTATACATAGCCTCATTCTGTTTTCTTTGTTTTAGTGTTGCCTCTTTTTGAGGATTACTTGTTCATCATATCTACAACTAAGGTATTAACGTTGGAGCTATGACGCTGTCACATCTCTTAAGATTTCTACTCATTCTGTCTTATCTTGTTTTATTTTATTTTATCCTATTCTATTGTGTTTTACTTTACTTTATTTTAACTAATTTTACCATATGGCATTTTTTAATGTATTTGCGTATCCACACCTTTAACAATTGGATTTTGTTTTATTCTCTGTTATACTAGTATGTTTATATGGTTGATCACATTATATTTATGTTTTTAAGTATTTATTTGTTCTTTCCCATTTTTTGGATTTTATTTATAATTAATTTGTATGTTTCTGTGTTTCTAGTACCTACTCCGACAACCCCTGATGAAGGTCTCCGAAACACGGCCTGTGTCGGGTTGTAATAGGTTTTAGATTATAATAAAGTGTTTTTCCACCCACATCACATTTTGGACTGTGTGCTTGTTACCACGTGATTTCTTGCCTCATTTGTTGGACATCCATCAAGCCCAGTATCCTGTTTCCAAAAGTGGCCAATCTAAGTCATACATACCTAGCAGTTTCCACAAAAGACACAAGTTCCACAATGCTTGTATTCTGCTGACCTCTCGCAAGACCTTTACTAGAAAGGCTTACTCCCTCAAATGGTGCAGGTTCTCTGTTTGGTGCGCCAAAAAAGGGGCTGACCCTTTCTCCTGCCCGGTGGCTCTGGCGTTACAGTATCTTCTCCACCTCTCTCAGTCCAGGCTCAAGTCTAACTCCATCCGAGTGCACCTTAGTGCCTTGGCGGCTCACCACCATCCAGTGGATGGCAAGCCCCTCTCAGCCCAACCGTTGGTAACCCATTTCCTTCGGAGCCTGCTCTTATTGAAGCCCCCGGTTTGCCCTCTGGCAACTGAATGGGACCTCAACATAGTGTTGGGGCAGCTCACTTGCCCGCCCTTCGAACCTCTGGCTGCCTGTCATCTTCGCTACCTCTCTTGGAAGGTGGCTTTCCTGGTCGCGCTTACCTCTGCTCGCAGAGTTATTTATTTATTTAACAGTTTTTCTATACCGCCTTTATCCAAGGTGGTTTACATCAAAGAACATAACAATTACAGAGGAATCGTTTTACATTGAACAAGGATTATAACTTGGAGATAAATATGAAAAATATTATGTGGGGTAAGCAAACTATTTACATGTAGAGAGGTCTATGTTTTATGGGGAGGGATGGTTGGTTTGGCTTAGCTGTCCTTCTATGTGATATTTAACTTCTAATTATGTTTTGTTTTTAGGTCCGTAATATTCTCTGAAAAGGTATGTTTTTAGTTGTTTTTTGGTTCATTGATGGATTTTCCTGATCTTATGTTATCTGGTAGTGAGTTCCACATTGATGGAGCATACAAGGAGAATGCTCTGTTGCTGGTCTGTTGTGCGATTTTGGTCCTGAGCGGATGTATGTTCAGGAAGTTCTGATTGGAGGCTCTTCTTGGTCTTGTTGAGTAGGTTGTTGTGATCAGCTCTGAGAGGCAGGGAGCTCAGAGGTTATGAAGTATCTTGAAGGTGGTAGTGATGGTTTTGTATTTTGCTCTCTGTGTTATTGGAAGCCAGTGTAGTTTTTTTAGGATTGGTGTTATATGGTGCATGGGCAAGCTGACAGTGAGGATTCTGGCGGCAGTGTTTTGGACTAGTTGGATTGGATAAAGAACATTTTTTGGAAGGCCTTGGTAAATGATGTTTCCATAGTCGAGGTGTGGTGTGACTATGGCTTGTAGTACTGATCTGAGGTCCGTCTCTTGCAGAAGATGTCGAAGGGGTTTGATGAGCTTTAGCTTCCAGTATGCTGCTTTGTATGCATTTTGATGTGAGAGATCATGTTGAGGTTGCTGTCAATGGTTATACCTAAATATTTGATCTTGTGTTTTATTGGTATTTCTGCATTTTGTGTTATTATCTTTTTTGGAGGGTTTAAATCTTGATCTCTAAATATGAGTAGAGCTTTGGTTTTCTTTTGGTTTACTGTGAGATTTATACTGGCTAGGAAATTTCTCACAGCATTGAAGACATCTGATATGGTTGAGAAGTCTGGGTTTTTGATGTTAAATGGCAGGTAGAACATGATGTCATCTGCATTGAGGTGATAGTGTGCATTCCCTTTCCATAGTAGGTTGCATATTGGTTGAATGTATAGATTGAATAATAGTCCGGAAAGGGCTGAGCCTTGGGGGATGCCTTCTACTGATCTGAAGGGTCTTGAGTTGGAGTTGCCGGCCTTTACTTGCATGGTTCTATTGGATAGATATGACTTGAACCATCTTAGCGTGTTGTCTGTTAGACCAATGTCACTTAACCTGTTTAACATGATGTGGTGAGATACTGAGTCAAAAGCAGCATTTATGTCAAGGAACAGTAGCACAAAGCCCTGAAGGGGTTTATCCAGTCCAATGATGATTCTGTTAAATAGGTCTGTTAGGAGAGTGTCGATGCTATGTTGTGGGTGGAAGCCATGTTGGTGTTGGTCTAGGGGTTCATGAGTATCCACATGGTCTTGAAGTTGGTGTTGTATGTTTTTTTCAATTATTTTGGCCAGGAATGGGATACTCGCAATTGGGCAATAGGAGCTTGGGAGGGTCTTGCCTAGTGAAGTCTTTTTTATGATAGTACGTATAAAGGCCTGCTTGAGCGCTGGAGGAAGGTATCCTTGGGTGAGGGAGGAGTGAACTTGCATAGGATGGTTTGAGAAAATTGGCTGCGTAGATTTTTTTAGCCATGTAACTGGACATGGGTCAAGGGGCGAGGTCGTGGTATTGATGTTGTTGATGATGTCTATTATTTCTCTTTTATTTATTAAGTTGAAGTTTTGCCATAGGTTCTTTTTGTCTGTATCTTTAGTTTGCTGGGGTGGCATCAGGTGTTGGTGTGTTGTTGTGAGTTGTTTATTGTAGAGAAAGTCTGCCATAGCTTGAGGGTCAATTTGCGTTCTTTCGCTTGTTGTGTTGGCTGAGTTAGGGTCATTGGTCAGTTGGGATACAACTGAGAATAATTCTCTAGGGTGATTGAGTGATTTCATAAGATTGTTTGTTATAAATTCTTTTTGCGTCTTGTTAAATAGGTCATTGTATTTCTTTTGAATATTGTGTAGATGTGACTTGGTTGTATCGTCCTGTGTTCTTTTCCATTTTCTTTCAAGGCATCTAAGTTCTCTTCTGTACTGGTCCAGGCTTTTGGAGAACCATAGCAGACGTGAGGATATATGGTGTCTTGTGGTGAGTTATTTTTGGAAGGTTGAAGTTATTTATTTATTTATTTTCTCTTATATACCGCGCTATTCTGCATCAGTGCAGTTTACATTGCACGAACTGAAATTATATTGAACAGGGCATTATAACTTGGAGATAACTATTTTACAGGGAACATGGGCTATGGAGGGTTAAGTGGCTTGCCCAAGACCACAAGGAGCACCTGTGGGACTAGAAACCCCAGTCCTTCCGGCCCAAGGTTGCTGTCCTCTAGTGGGATTTGAACCCCCGACCTTCCGGCCTGAAGTACCTTGCCCCAACCACTAGGCAACTCCTCCACTCCAGTTGTGTATATTGTCTGGTTCCATGAGTCTAGCAATGTGTCCAGGTTAGTTATGTCTGCATCTATTAGTGCTGAAGTCTGGTCAAGGAAGTATTGTGTGTTGAATGCCTTAAATCAATGTCTGAACTGTTGCTGCTGCGTTGTTTTTGGTTGAGTAGTATTAGCTGGTATAATGAGGGATATCATGGTGTGATCTGACCATGATACTGGGTCAATTTGCAGTTTTAGGTTTTCTTTAAGTAGTTTGTTGGATAGGAATTAGATTTAGTGAGCTTCAGGCCCTAGTGGCAGAGGCGCCCTATACCATGTTCTACAAGAACAGAGTGGTGCTTCACAAGCACCCCAAATTTATGCCGAAGGTAGTGTCGCCCTTCCATCTCAACCAGGAAGTGGTGCTCCCTACCCTCTTTCCAAGACCTCACTCCAGTCACGCAGAGATGGTCCTTCACATCTTGTACTGTAAGAGGGCTTTGTCTTTCTACATCCAACGTACTCGGGTCCACTGCAAAGCTTCTCAGCTTTTTATCTCCTATGACCCCAGTAGGCTCGGGGAGGTGGTGACCAAGCGTACACTGTTCACATGGGTGGCAGACTGTATCGCCCTTGCTGACGAGCAGGCAAGGCTCCCACTGGAAGGCCGCATCATGGCACACAGTGTCAGTGCCATGGTGGCCTCGATGGCAAACTTGCACTCTGTCCCAATAGTGGATATCTGCTGGGCCACCACCTGGTCTTCAATCCATACCTTCACAGCTCATTATTGCCTGGAAAGAGTCCCGACAGGACAGTGCCTTTGGCCAGGCTGTGCTGCATAACATTTTTGGGGTTTTAGGCAACTCCTACCCTCCGACCCTTCTGTGTTCAGGCTACCGGAGTGCTGGTTTCATCGGACACAGGGGTCCTACTATGGTCTGTGGGCACAGACTCCATTGCTACTGCTTGTGGCTCCCCATGATGGAGCCCTGTATCTCCAGGAACAAGCAGGAATGAGTCTTCACATATGGGGTACGTAGGTACCGATGGAGCCTGCGCGGGAACGCTCCCCAACGTCCAATCAGAAAGCTTTTGGGAGCATCCCTCAGCACCTGTGTGCTGCCTTCCCGCCTTTCCAACTGTCTCTCCTCAGTTTTAGTTTTTCCATGGAGCCGGCAGGACGTACTCCTGTCACCACAGAAAATTTCTTTTTTTGTAAATTCTTAATTTTTTTGTTTTCTTGTGGTCGCGGCTGTTTTTCCCGCCTCCACCGGTACCGCCGATGGTTTTTTTTCTTTTTCTTAAACTCAGGGAAAGTTTTCCCTCAGTTTCTGTCTTAAAATTTTTGGGCCTGTAAGGCCTCTCCATCATGGAGCCTTCTTCTCCTAAGAAGTGCCTTAACTGTGGAAAGACAGTTTTCTTTTTAGACTCCAACAACTGGTGTCTAACCTGTTTGGGTCCTGACCCTTTTCTTCCGGAGCCATTAGGCTGCAATTTTATGAGAAGAGATTTTCCATTTCGAGTTTCCCTCGATACCGAGTTCCCTTCCAGTGTCAGGGCACCGACCAATTCTTCTCTACAGGATCAGGTAACCCACAAACAGTCTGTTAAGACTAGCCAATCCTTGGGTGGTAGGTCTCATGCCAAGCATGATGACGGCTCCGGCCTTACCCTCAAGACTCTATTGGCTTCAAAACCCCGGCGGGAGTCTTCGGTCTCCAAAGCCTTTAAGGGGTTTCAGGTTGTTCCTGGGGCTCACCCCTCACAGAACATACCTGAGCCATGCTCGGTGGTGGCATCCGCTTCGAGCGGTACCGATACCTCGGCATCGGCACCGGTGTTGAGTGTTCCACTCTTCACCAGGGATCGTCATCTGGCGTCCTCGGTACCTTCGGGACTGATCGATACATCCCAGTTTGACTTTCCAGTATCTGAGCCATGCTCGGTGGTGGCATCCGCTTCGAGCGGTACTGATACCTCGGCATCGGCACCGGTGTTGAGTGTTCCACTCTTCACCAGGGATCGTCATCTGGCGTCCTCGGTACCTTTGGGAACGGTCGATACGTTCCAGATTGACTTTCCGGTATCGACAGCATCGCCGATACCACCACCGACGTCGGTACCCTCCAGACATGCATCGATAGACTCACTTCCTTCGATGCCGAGTCTGGAATCGATATCTAGTCTAGAAGACTGAGTACCGACACGTCTCGGAACCGACACTTATCTATTCCGGATTCGCAGTACCGAGGATACTCACCAGGGGTTTTTGGTTACCTCGGTACCACTTGAGCAGCCTCCGATGACTGTTTCGATGGCGTTATTGCCTCCGATTCCGGCACAGCTACTGGTATCGGTATCGATGTCGATTCCTGCAGTAACATCGGGACAAGCCACTTCCATTCTTTCTTCATCAGGATCGCTCCTTTCTATACCTAGTTTAGAGTCGATACCTGGCATGGACGATGCAGTTCTGCCGGTCTCAAATCGTGACTGCCAGTAGCAGTATCCATCTAGTGCGGCTCTTTTTCTGCACCGGACCAGTACATCTTCTGGTGCTCAGGCTGCTGCTTCAACTTTAGCATATCCAGGGATGGTTTCCATTGGAGATCCTTCTTTTCAGAAATTTCTCCTTGACATGGCAACATTCCTTGCTATTCCTATCCCTGGCTATGATCCTACTCAAGGTTCTCCTGCAGAAAAGGAAACTATAATGCTTCCTTTACATTACTCTTTGCAGGATCTTCTTCTGAGAATATGGGAAACACCTTTAAGGGTTCCCTCACCTTCTACAGCAACTGATGTTCTGTATCAGGTGCCCCCCTCTCCAAGGTTTCAAAAGACTCAACTTCCCCATCATTCCATTGTAGTGGAATCAGCAATGAGGAAGGTCAAAAGCAAGAAGAAGCATTCTTCTTATCTGCCAGGTCGTGCATCTAGAGCACTTGATGCCTTTGGACGTCAAACCTTCCAAACATCTATGGTGGCAACAAGGATTATCTCTTATATTTTTTATATGAGTCTATCTCTCCAGGAGGTCACAAGGAAATTATCTCTTTTGACTCCTTTTCTATCAGAGCCCAAGGCTACAGACTATTCCTTACTTCTTAGTCATAGCCAGAACATCTCTTGGTTTCTTTCTCGTGCTTCTCTAGACTCTTTTGAGTCTGTTAGAAGAACCTCTGCTATAGCCATAGGAGCACGACGTAGAGCCTGGCTCCAGGCTTCAGACTTGAGCAGATGGGCACAACAAAGACTGGGTAATTCTCCTTGTACTGGAGAAAATCTCTTCAATAGGGAGGCTTTACGTCAGGTTGCTCATTGCTCCACTGACTTCCATGTTTCTGGGGGCCAACCTAAGCCTTCTCCTTCCCCAGTAGGTAGGAAATGTCCTACCAAACTTTCTTTCCCTAGGAAAAGAAGGTTTCACTCTTCTACTGCCCATCATCCAGATGTTCCCAAGCAAGGGACACCTCGTCCTGGTCTGCAGAATCCAAACTCTAGCCAGGCTAAACAAACCCAGCAACCATAGGTTCCTGAAGGTTGCAACCTACAGTTCACTTCTTCTTAGCAGAAGTTTGTTCACTGTTGTTTTCTTCAAATCTCTACACATCTTGTTCCCTCCTAGATATGCTGAGCTGTCAGGATGTTCATGTCTATGGGTCACAGATTTCTCCTCTTCTTCCTACCAGGAAGAGAAGTTAACAACTATCCCATGATAGTTTTCTGTCCCAACATGAACATTTTTTCCTTCAGCAAACTTACCACATGGTAAGTCACCCTTCAGCTCCTGTTTCTCTACCCTCTCATCCAGGGTTTCCCCTGAATGAGTGGTACCATATCATTGCAGAGTTTTCTCTAGCCTCTCATTCCAGTGTAGAGTTTTTTCTTTTGAATAATTCCCTTCTTTTCTCTGGGCAGCTCATCAGACAGGGACAGGAATTCTCCTCTCCTTTTGTCTGTTCTCTCTATTTTACACAGAGAGATTCTCTCTGCTGTCTCATTCAGCAGCTACCCATGCAGGAGTTCCAGTGAATAGACTACTGGTACTTTTCTACAAGTTTCCAGTCCGTCTTCCACTACTCTCTGTCTGGTCTCAATAATGGTTCCAAGATAGTGCTTTCATCTATCTTGGATCATCCTAATCACTTCAGGCTTTTCATACGGTCTTCTTTTCTTGCCATCTCCACTCCTTGGATTGGGCAACAGAGTTTTCTGCGTGAATGTCCAAAACGTTTTCAAATCCTGCAGGATTATGCTCTTTTTTCCTTGCAGCTTGTCCTCATGGTATCCTACTCTTATGGACAGCACATATTCTACTAGTAACGCATAATGCCCCTTGTGCCCCTCCAGGGGGTCAACTTGGTATCTCCTCCTATGCGTTTTATGTCTTTTACCATGTCAGAGTTCTACAAGACTCAGGACTTGCTGCTTACAGACTGATTTTATCCTCTGTTTTTCACGCAACCATCCTGGTTTTTTCACTGGATAGCATTCCTGCACTATTTTAACCAGGAGAAATAGATTCTCTATATATCTTCTCAAGTAGGTTCCACCTTCTTGTTCTTAGTTGAATCTTTCTCCTTCACATCTCTCATGTAAATGTTCTTATGGCCATATCTCTATTTGCTTAGTTGCGGATATGTATCCTCAGACATACATATTCATGTATGTATATATCTCTATATACTTCTATATATACATATGTCTGTAAGCTGTGTGTGCATATGTTATGCCCCTATATATATATAGATATATATCCCTATATATATATATATCTATGTGTCTCTCTTGAGATGCTTCCTTATAAGTAGATATGTATTTCAATACTTATCTCCCTGTCTATGCTATAAGGGTTTTTACCTTCCTAGAGGTTCCAGACAGTGGGCTGCATATGTTCATACTGTCCCTCAGTATGTCGGGGATGTTATGCACACAACCACTACTGTGGTACTGACAGCTCCCACTTTACTCTAGGTCTCGCTATCCCTGAAGCACCATGCTTCAATATCTTTCCTATCTCTCGCCAGCTAGGAAAGACAGCGTGGATCTTCAGTAGTTCTGAGGTTTTCAGCCCTTCACACATTTGTCCTCCTTGGGAATAGGGGTTTTCCCATACCCCTTCTTCCCTCCAGGACTGGGCTAGTTGTCCAAATCGGTCAGTTTTCCTCTTTTACTCCTAAATGTTAATGACTCTGTAGCTAAAAGAGTTTCAGCTTTTTCCCACAAAGTTTTCCACTGAAGACCTACCGTTTTCATACTACCCCAGTTGACACCTGGGACACCTGCCAATTCCAGATTTGGACCTTCACCTTCACCGCCGTGAGGTCACCTTGAGGATTCCTCTACTGAATCTCCAGTAGACTCCATCACCCTCTGTACTTCCTACAATCCAGTAGGTAAGGTCCATATTGTGATTGCTCATTCAATATTTTTCATGGTAACTATCATACTATCATAAGGACTTTTCTCCGGTAGTCCTTAGGTTAGCTGTTTTTTCCTACAGCTCCTCTCTTTTCAACTCCTACCCACCATCCCTCATGGGATGCCAGAGGTCCATGTGTGGTAAGTGCAGTCCCGTCCCAGGGACACGCATTTTATGGGATCTCCCCCTGGCATCTACAGCTAGGGAGTCCCCATATGTGAAGACACATTCCTGCTTGTTCCTGGAGATAGCACAGTTACTTACCTGTAACAGGTGATCTCTGGGAACAGCAGGAATAAGTCTTCACAACCCACCCACCTCCCCTAGGAGTTGTGTCTCTCTATCTATCTTCCTTTCCTCTTTCTCTCCCTTTGTCTCAGCTATGAAACTCAACTGAGGGGAGACAGTTGGAAAGGCGGGAAGGCAGCACGCAGGCGCTGAGGGATGCTCCCAAAAGCTTTCTGATTGGACGCTGGGGAGCGTTCCCGCGCAGGCTCCATCGGTACCGACGTACCCCATATGTGAAGACTTATTCCTGCTGTTCCCAGAGATCACCTGTTACAGGTAAGTAACTGCTTTTTGGTATGGGCTTTCGGTAGCCTGTAGCTAGGGAGTCCCATATGTGAGGACTGACTTCCTGCTTGTTTCTGGAGAAAGCATAGTTATAAACCTGTAATATCTGGGCAGCAGCAGAATGGGATAGTGTTGACGGTGGAGGATCACATTTCTGTGACAATGGCAACAACGCCAAACTTAAACTGCACGGAGGGAAGGCACTCAACTAGCTACTGGAGAAGAACTGAAGACTTTTCAGAGTAAAGCCAGCATTTATGATGTGGTTGGATCAGAGCCCTCAGGTCATCTGACTGCTGATGTAGCTGCACATGAAATGAGAGTCAGAAGCTGTAAAGATGTCTTACACATTGGAACATGGAACGTATGAAGCATGAACCAAGGAAAGTTGGAGGTGGTCACGAATGAAATGGAACGTGATCTGTTGGGTGTCAGCGAACTGAAGTGGACTGGCATCGGGCACTTTGCATCAGATGATCACATGGTCTACTATGCTGGAAATGAAAGACAAAGAAGAAATGGTGTTGCGTTTATAATAAAGAAGAAACTTGCAAGAACTGTAATGAAATACAATGCAGTCAGCGAATGCTTAATCTCTATTCGTCTACGAGGAATGCCTATCAACACAACTATAATTCAGGTATATGCCCCAACAACAGCTGCAGAAGAGAATGAAATTGAAGAGTTCTATGGACAAGTACAAGCTGAAATTGACAGAACATGCAAATAGGATATCCTGATAGTCATGGGTGACTGGAATGCAAAGGTTGGCAACAAAGAAGGCAAAGTATTTGCAAAATATGGATTTGGCAACAGAAATAAAGCTGGAGAAAGACTGATAGAATTCTGCAAGACCAACGATCTATTCATCTCAAACACCTTCTTCCAGCAGCACAAGCGGCGACTGTACACATGGACTTCACCCATGGATTGTATAAAAATCAAATTGACTACATCTGTGGAAGTCAATGATGGAAAAGCTCTGTAACATCAACAAAGACAAAACCTGGAGCTGATTATGGTGAAGATCATCAACTACTAGTATGCAAACTCAAGCTAATGTTGAAAAAGAGCAAACCACTCATGAATGCAGCAAAATATGACCTTGAGAATATACCACTGGAATTTAAAGACTGCCTGCAAAATCGATTTGCTGCTTTAGATACAAATGATAGAGCTCCAGAAGAGTTATGGAATGACATCAAGAAGGTTGTGTTGGAAGAAAGCGAGAAGTCTCTACAAAAGGTGAAAAAGCAAAAATGGCCAAAATGGGTGACAGAAGAAACTCTGAAAATTGCCCAAAAATGCAGAGAAGCTAAAGCCAGAGGAGAAAGAAAGAAAATCGCAGAACTCAACAGAGATTTCCAACGTGCAGCAAGACAGTACAAGGAAAAGTACTACAATGACACATAGAAGCAGAAACTATTAGAAGAAGAACAAGATCAGCTTTCCTAAAGCTACAAGAGTTAAAGAAAAAGTTCCAGCCTCAAATTGGAATGTTACAAGATGCTCAAGGTTCTATGTTGAATGATGCTGAGAAGATCAAGAAAAGGTGGAAGGAATATACAGAGTTTTTATATGATAAAGATCAAGTGGACAAACAGCCATTTCAACCTGTACCTTGTGATCGGGAACCATCGATGATGAAAGAAGACGTTGAAGCAGCATTGAAAGCCTTATCAAAGAACAAAGCACCAGGTATTGATAGCATTCCCATAAATTCCCATTACAGCAATCTGATGCAGCTGTTACCATGCTTACAAGGCTCTGCCAAGAAATATGGAAGACAACATCATGGCCAACTGACTGGAAAAGATCTGTGTTTATACCAATACTAAAGAAAGGTGATCCAACTGTCTGTGGAAATTATCGCACAATCGCTCTGATCCCACATGCCAGCAAGATTCTACTGAAGATTATGGAGTGGAGGAGTGGCCTAGTGGTTGGGGCAAGGTACTTCAGGCTGGAAGGTCGGGGGTTCAAATCCCACTAGAGGACAGCAACCTTGGGCCAGAAGGACTGGGGTTTCTAGTCCCACAGGTGCTCCTTGTGGTCTTGGGCAAGCCACTTAACTCTCCATAGCCCATGTTCCCTGTAAAATAGTTATCTCCAAGTTATAATGCCCTGTTCAATGTAATTTCAGTTTGTTCAATGTAAACCACACTGATGCAGAATAGCGTGGTATATAAGAGAATGTAAATAAATAAATAAAAGAGACTACAACCATACCTGGAATAAGAACTACCTGAAGTGCAAGCAGGCTTCAGGAAAGGGCAAGGAAGGAGAGACATCATTGCGGATGTGAGATGGATCCTTGAAAAGACAAAAGAATATCTATTTGTGCTTTATCGACTATAGCAAAGCTTTTGACTGTGTAAACTATGAGAAACTCTGGGCCACATTAAGAAGCATGGATATACCAGAACACCTTGCACAATCTGTACATTGATCATGAAGCAACAGTTCGAACGGAACAAGGAGAAACAGAATGGTTTAAAATAAGCAAAGGTGTAAGACAAGACTGCATACTTTACCCCAACCTGTTTAATTTATATGCAGAACAAATCATGAGAGAAGCAAAATTGTATGAAGACAACAGATGTGTGAAGATTGGTGGAAGACTCATCAACAACCTTCGCTATGCTGATGATACCACATTACTGGCTGAAAGTGAAGATGATCTCAAACATTTTCTTCTCACAATCAAAGAACATAGTCTCAAAAGGAGCCTGCACCTTAATGTAAAGAAGACAAAGATCATGACAACTGGCATAATCAACAGGTTCATCGTTGAAGGAGAAGAAATTGAAATCGTGAACAACTTTAACCTACTTGGATCAACTATCAATAAAGAAGCAACAAGCAGTCAAGAAATCCGATGATGCATTGCTCTTGGCAGAATGGCTATGAAAGACCTAGATAAGATTCTCAGGAGAAGAGATGTCTCTCTCCATACAAAGATTCGACTTGTTCAAGCCATGGTATTTTCAATAACATCATATGGATGTGAAAATGAAAAAGATAGACAGGAAGAAAATTGATGCCTTTGAATTATGGTGCTAGCGGCGAATACTGTGCATACCAGGACTGCCCGAAGAACAAACCAGTCGGTACTAGAGGAGATCAAACTTAAGCTTTCTTTAGAAGCTCAGATGAGAAGACTTTGACTTTCATATTTTGGACACATCATGCGAAGAGAGAGATCATTAGAGAAAGACATCATGCTTGGCAAGATAGAAGGTCAACGCAAAAGAGGAAGGCCAGCAATGAGATGGATTGATACAATAACAGCAGCTACAGGTACTAGTCTTTCAACAATGAGCCATCTGACTGAAGACCGAACACAATTTAGGATAGCTATCCAGAGGGTCACCATGATTGACTTCGACTCGACGGCACTTAACAACAACAACAACAGGTATTGTCCGTGGACAGTAGGAATCAGTCCTCACAACCCTCCCTCCTCCCCCATCGAGTTGCTTCTTTACCATCTTTTATTTTTGGCCGTCTTTTAGCTATGTCATCTGACTGAGCAAGATGGAACCCTTGGGCGGGAAGTGGACCATGCATGCATGGTGGCATCTCCCCAAGGCTTTCTTTGAAAGCTGGGGGGATACTTCCGCGAGGGCTCCATCAGTGCCGATGTCACTCATATGTGAGGACTGATTCTTGCTGTTGCCGAAGAACACTTGTTACAGGTGAGTAACTACACTTTCTCCAGGCCTTCTTTTCCTGCTTCCCCAGTTCTTAAGAGGAAACCACAGGGCACAGCTGTTTACAGAAAAAATATTGTTTTAAAGTATTTACTTGATAATGGTTTTATTACAAGCTCTGTCTATAATAATGTGCTATTTTTTTAATGTCATGACCTAATATCCCAATGACAGAACTTAATTTTGTTTGTTAATATCTTTTGCTATATTTCCTTCATTCAGTTTTGTTGATTAAATATGATGATGTTATAACCGTTAAAAATTAAATTAAAAAAATGGCAAAACTTTGTTTCCATCTGTCTTAGAAAGAAAAACAAAGGATATGCAATTTAGTGCCTAGAGAAAGAAGGACGATTTCCTATTATCTTATAAATTAGCATACATTTTCTTTTTCTTCAAAGCTCCCCAGTATGTCATCTTATCTTTTATATATTGGTAAATGCAACTGCTATTGTTGCTCCCTCCCCATCTCCTATGCCCAGCCCCCCTCCCTGTTCTAAGGTTCTTGACTTCTCTTTCCTTTCCTCTCTCTGTATTAGTTAATGGTGTTCTGTTTCCTTTTCCTTTTCTGCCCTTGCAGTCCTTGTAAATTGTTAGCCGCACTGATGCTTTTGCCTGAGCAGTCAATCAAGCAAACTAATAAAGCTAAAGATATGGTCTATCATCTTAGCTTCTCAAGTATTTATAGATGACAATGGGCCCAATATGCAAAGGATTTATGCTCTTAACATTGAGAGTTATGCTCCTAAATTGACCTTTTTGAAAATTTACTAGGACTGAGTGCTTAAATTTTCTGAAAATTTCAGTAACCTCCTAAATTTAGGAGCATAAAAAGTGGTTGGTAACAGGGGTGAATTAAGGGTGAGGGAAAAACATTAGGTGCTTAGCACTGATTTTCAGCACTAGGTACCTAAATTAGGCTCATAAATCTAGGCAAATGAATGACAGGCCTAAATTTAGGAGCATATATTTTAAACTCCTAAATTAGGATGTATTTTCAACTGAAAACTTAGGCTCCTTATGGCTGAAAATAGGGGAGCCTAAATTTGAGAGCTCAGCTTTTTTGTATATCAGGCCCAATAGTCTAACCAGCTCTTAGGACCTCTTTAACCAAAGCCTTCTAAGGTTTCGCGATTAATGCGCCAAACAGAGGTATGTTTATTTATTTATTTATTTAACAGTTTCTTCTATACCGCCCCTTCCAGAGATCAAAGGAGTTTACATGGAACAGTTAACAAAATTTTGTATACTTCTGTAAACTTTACATGGAACAGAGTTTTTAACTATATGGAACATAACAGAACTAATTACAAGTGATTATTTACAAGAGCAGTAAAACAACAATTTGGATACGACTTTTCCGTATTGGGTGGAATGGATAAGTACTGTAAGGTTTTCTTGTGTTAGTTGTTTGTCCTATCTTGAGTACTGTGGATGTGTTTCTGTGATTGTTGGGGAGAGGTTCTCTGTTGATAGGGGATTTCAAAATGGTTCGTGAAGAGGTAGGTTTTAAGTTCCTTTTTGAATTGATGAAGGTCTTTTATCATGCGAAGGGTTAGTGGGAGTTCGTTCCAGAGAGTGGGGGCAGCGAAGGAGAAGGCCCTATCACTTGTAGTTGCCTTAGTTTTTCTGAAATTTGTTTTTATGTTGAGGGAATGGGTTGCGTTTTGTCTGCACATTCTAGTTTCTGATGGGGGGTGTATTAGGGTAGACAGGTGTGAGGGGGAGATGTTATTAAGGAGTTTGAAGGTAGTTAGTAGGATTTTATATTTTATTTGGCTACTTATAGGGAGCCAATGTAAGTCTAACAGTATTGGGGTCACGTGGTCTGTTAGTTTAGCTTTTGTGATCATCTTGGCGCATATGTTTTGGGCTCTTTGTAGTAGGTAGATGCTCTTTAGCGGTAAACCATTTAGGAGACTATTACAATAGTCGAAGTGGGGGGTGATGAGGGTATTGACTACTGATCTAAAATCATGTGTGTCGAGTAGGGGTCTTAGGAGTTGTATTGTCTTGAGTTTGTAGAATATCGTTTTTACTGTCTGTTTTATGTGAGGAAGCATGATGAGTGAGTGGTCTAATATTAGACCTAGGTACTTTACCTCCTTTTTAAACAGGTATAGGTGTTTTGTTTATTGTGATTGTTGCTGGGTAATTGTAATCAGCGTCTGTCTTTCTCGTTATGAACATTGCTTCTGTCTTTCTAAGGTTGATGCTTAGATAGTTGTCTTCAAGCCATGTGGTGGTCTCATTCATGCATTTGAGTAAGTTGTCATATTTGGGGCTGTTAGGGTTTATGGGGATGGCGAGCATAAGGTCATCAGCATATATAAAATGGTTGATTTTATGTTTTTTAAATATGTTTGTAATGGGTTGTAGGTACAGGTTGAAGAGGAGGGCGGAGAGGGCTGAGCCTTGGGGGATACCATGACCTTGAGGGAAAGTTTCCGATGTTTCTTGACCCATTTGCACCTATATTAATCTATGGGAGATGTATGACTTGAACCATTCGAGGACTGTCCCTCCTATTCCTAAGTTTTCTAGTCTATTGATGAGTGTATTGTGATTGATGCTGTCAAATGCGGCAGATAGATCTATAAAGAGGAGTAGGAAACCTTGGTTGTTGTCATTTGTACCTCTGATGAGGAGATCCATCAGTGCAATTAGGAGAGTTTCAACTCCATGGAAGGGGCAGAATCCGAACTGGTGTGAATCAAGGGGTTTGTGTTCATCAATGTGTTCCTGTAATTGGAGTTGTATGGTTTTTTTCTATTATTTTGGCAATGAGTGGTATGCTAGCTATGGGCCTGTATGAGTTTGGGTCTTTTGGGTCTAGTTTATTGTTTTTTATAATAGGACGGATCGAGGAGAGCTTTAAGGCATTGGGCATAATGCCTTGAGATAGTGATTGGTTCACTATGTATTGGATGTTTTCAGCAAGAAAGTCCTTAGTAGATTTGATCCATGACACTGGGCATGGGTCGAGTGGGGAGGTTGTGGTGTTGATCATTGTTATAATTTTAAGGAGGTGTTTTCGTTCAACCATGTGGAAGGTTGTTCATTCATAGTTATTGTCATTATTTGATTTTAGTGTTATGGTTGGAGTATGAGGTTTTTTCTTTAGTTTTTCAGCAAAATGTGATGCTAGGGTTTGTACATTTATTGTGTCTTGATTAGGTTCTGGGTTGTGTGTTTTTGTTAGTGTTTTCACAATTGTGAAGAGTTCTCTTGGCCGATTGAGGGCGAGATTTATTACTTTGGAATAGTAGTCCCTTTTTGATTTGTTAATTGCATTCTTATAGTCATTAAGTATATTTATGTATTTGGTTTTGTTATCATTTGATTTTGCTTTTCTCCAGTTTTTTTTCTTGTTTTCTTAGTTGCTTTTTTAGTAGGGCAAGGTCTTTTGTGAACCATTTTTCAGATTTTTTCATTCTCTTCTGCATGGTTCCTGTGGGGGTGGCTGCTTCATGGATTGTTTGGTTCCAATTCTCTATAGTTGAATTGGTGTCTATTAGGTTTGTAGTGAGTTTAGGCAATACCTTTTCAAGGAATGTATTGTTATCAAAGCGGGTAAAATGTGAGTGGTGTGATGTTATGTTTGCAGATTTTGAGGGTGTTTGTGCTAGGAGGTGTAAGGTTATGAGGTGATGGTCAGACCATGGTACTTCTGTTATTATTGGGGGAGTGTGTAGTTGATGGAGATTAAAAGGGGTAGGGAGGAAGATGAGATCTAATGAGTTTCCTTTAGTGTGGGTGGGGGTATGGATTATCTGGTTAAATCCCATTTGTGTCATAGAGTCTATGAAGTTGTCCTTTTGGAATTGGTTTAGGGATGAGAGGTTAAGGGCACCTAGGATTATGAGGGGTTTGCTCCGAGATGCTGTACATGCGAGTTCAAGGATGGGGGAAAGGTTTTTCTGATCCGCTGATGGGGGTCTATAGATTAGGGTGAATGCTAGGGTTCTATTTTCAATGTTGATGATGTCCATGCCTTCAACATTGTTTGAGTTCGTTAGAGTGTATTGTAAGTCTTTTTTAGTGAGTATGAGTGCGCCACCTCCTCTTTTTATATCACGGTGGCAGTTGAATACATCATATTGTGATATGGGGAGTTGGTTTAATAATATTGTGTCTGTGGGTGTTAGCCAAGTCTCAGTAATGAAAAAGATGTCGGGTTTTTTTATCTCTTATTATGTCATTAACAATTGGTATCTTGTTTCGTATGGAACAAATGTTTATTAAGATGAGTTTTAATTTGGTGACTATGTTTGGGGGATTGATTTTGTTGTTGTGCTGTTTATGGTTTATCTGAATTATTCTGGGATAGTGTCTGTGGGTATTGTTGTGTGAGTGCTGGTTAAATGGGTGATTGTGTAATGGGGAGCGTGTTAAGTTTCGGTTGGGGTTATGGATGATGGGGATGCTGTTACAAGGGAGGTGGTTGGATTTATATGTGAAGATTTGTTGTAATAGGAGAGCTATTAGTAGGAGAATGAGGGGCAGAGTTTTCATTTTTATGGGGGCCATTATGTGTCTTTTGTGTGAGAGTTGGTTGTATGGGAGGCCTGTGTGAGAGAGAGCTAGTAGATGGTAGTATTAGGTACCGTATGGTACAGTACGGAATTCAAATTAGTAGTTTAAATTGGTGCAGGATTTTGGTGCACTTCTGGTAATATAGGTGGTCTATGCAGTTTTCAGTATACTTCTGGTCAAATAAATTTTCAGGTAGAGTCCTAGTCAAGTTTAGACAGTACAAGTCTTTGTGTGATTTCTGATAATTCTAGTTCTAAGCAAGCATATAATGTTAATATAGTATTAGAGTGTGAGATTGATACAGTACGGATTTTGTGTGACTTCAGGCAAATCTTGACAGGTAGATAATTATAGTATAGTTGGGTAGCACGTGTTGAAATTGGTGCAGAATTTTAGTGCAATTCTAATAATATAGGTGGACTAATGCAGTTTTCAGTATACTTCAGGTCAAGTGGAGCAGAGCAGTAACTTTGAACAGCTATTTTGCAACAGTTATATTAAGATTGTTGCATTGTATCCACTACTTTGTAACAGCAGAACAGCTACTTTGTAACCGTTACCTTGGAAGAGCTACCTTGTAACAGTTAGTTTGGCATGGCTAAAGTTGTAACAGATATTTTGATCAGCAATCTTAATTATATTGAGTTGGTACAACTTGTGATGACAGCTATTATAGTTTGTTTAACAGCTTATGTTAATTGCAAAGCCTTCATATCAGCTGTTGGGGCGTGACCAGTATGTTCCTGGCAGCTAATGCATCATAGGTCATATGAACGTGCATTCTGGTAAGACGGGTTCACTTAATGACACCCATAGAGGTGTCATTAGATGAACCTGGGTTGAGAGCCAAATTACCGCTAAGCAAGTGACAATTCCCTGGCGCTGACAGTGATGTGCAGTCCACACCATCCATTCCCTGCAATGGCAGCTTAATGTGCATTATAACATGCAGTGGCTGGCGTGCTCCCGGGTTAGTACTCCCAGCTGCTAGTTTCTGCACATTAATGCACATGTTAATCAGCTGATGGACTTTAGTAAAAAGGGCCCTTAATTTCTCTATGGAAAACTTACTCAGATATCCTAGTGTTTCCCTGTATTAAAAATGTTCCGTACACTTTCCTGTACTGTTATGTAAATAAGAATAGCTTTAATAACTGCACTCAAATATTTTCTCTCCTCTTTAGGCTCCTAGTCCAAAGCGCAAGATGGAAGAAGCAGGTCTGGAGTTCAGACCCTCTAAAGGAGCTATTACTCAGCCACTGAAAAAGTTAAAGATAAATGTGTTTAAAGTTCACAAATGTGCTGTGTGCGGCTTTACTACAGAAAATCTCCTTCAGTTCCATGAACATATCCCTCAGCATAAATCAGATGGTTCTTCATACCAATGTAGGGAATGTGGCCTCTGTTACACTTCCCATGTCTCTCTCTCCAGGCATCTCTTCATAGTACATAAGCTGAAGGAGCCCCAACCTTTATCTAAACAAAATGGTTCCGGAGAGGACCATCAACAAGAAAATAATCCCAACCCTGGGGATGAGTCATCTGATAATAAGGCATCAGACAGGAAATGTAAAGTCTGTGCAAAAACATTTGAAACTGAAGCTGCCTTAAACACTCATATGAGAACCCATGGTATGGCCTTTATTAAGTCTAAAAGAATGAACTCATCTGAAAAGTGACTATGAATAGTTTTAAGAATTCTCCGCAAAATGATAAGACATGACATTCTTATTGTCACAAATCTATAATTATAAGAACTCCACAGATGCGGAAACACAAATGAAAATTTAGCAATGAATGTTCAGGCTGTTGCAATATATTCTCTTTAAATGTATTTTCGCCACTTCATCAGAATATACTCAGTAAGTATTAAAACAGTATTTCAGTTGAAAAGAGATTGTATCTATTTAAGCTAAATAACTTTTATACTGTTTATGTGTTTGTATTGGTGTTTAGTGAAAATCTAAGTATTATTTTTGTTCGTTTTGGGGTCTTTTGCAATAACAATGGATCAATTTATTGGGTTCCACCAAGCTGCTTTCTATAAGTTGCTTGAAAAGAAATTTGACAAGGAAAGTTACACCATTGGAAATCAAAGATATTAAGAATCAAAAATGATTAGAAGCTGGAATGTTATGGATATAAAATATGCGATCATATTTGTTGGTTTATGATTATGGTGTTTTTATACGTTATATAATTTATTGCAGACTATACAGAAATGAGTATGTAGCATTAGGTAATTAACGTTTTCCAAGCACTTGAAGGAATGTAGGCTATCAAACCCCTGCCATGCGTGGTTAAAATTTCAAGACTGAGCATGTTGATGCTACAGTAGATGTACAGTATTGGTGCATTACCTCTAGCAAATTCAACTGCAGCCTTCAGAAGTTAATGTACCAGCTTACAGATAGTCAAAATCAAGCCTTATGGCCTTAGCACAGAACTGTATCAAATTAGTTTATTTCAATAAGTACACCTAATATTGCTAGTTGTTTTTAATGAAATGCAGAAAAGGTGTAGTACTCTCTTTTCTTATATAGTTCTCTGTGAGAGGTACATAATTTTGTTTTCCATTTTATATCTTGTATGTAACCGTAAAACTTAAAGTTTTGTACTTTTTTACTTTTTTGTGTGTGTGTATATAGAGGCGTGCATGACACATTGTAGTGGTTGTTCTGTTCATTAGAAGTCTTGCTGCTGTCAGTATGTCTGTTATAACTATTAAAAACACTTCATATGTAAATAAATGTGGACCAATTTGCCCTTAAAGAATCATGTGCAATCTTGTTTATACATTTTATGGTATGTTTGATGACTTCAGAGAGAGAGAGAAAAGAAAACATATTCTTCTGCATCAATAACATTTGTGTAAACTTGCACCAGATTACAGTAACAATGAAATATATTGGACTTTAGAACTTTTAGCCTAGCCACAGCTCACAGCAGTGTGAAATCTTTCAGTTATGTGTCTAACACCTTGTTACTGAGCATTCCTGAACACGTCTGTGGCTGATATTCAGAAGTCCTTATCCAGATAGCCATGGAGATTATCTGGATGAGGGGCTAACAGAGAGATTCAGCAGCAGTATTCGGATAGTGCCATTGAATATCACCACAGATTGTCTTGGAAGTAAGAGCAGTGTTGGCAACTCTCTGCATAGTGGCAATATTCAGCCGCTATCCAAATAATGTCCCCCCTTGAGGTTTTCATAACTAGGTTAGTTGGAGAATCCCAAGAAAAAAGTCTGAGGGCTATTGATGTACAATCATTTCTGTAGGGAAGAATTAACATAGTAACATGGTAAATGATGGCAGATAAAGACCAGTATGGTCCATCTAGTCTGCCCAGTAAGATGGCAAGAGTAGGTGCACCTGCCTCTCTGTGCAGGCCACCCCTCCCCATGTCTTTGTTTAGGGGTGAACCCACCACTCCATGTAGGACATGTAGAATTCATCTCCTTTTTGGATGTAAGCATAGAAGAAATAAGTAAGACAGAAACAGAGTAGAGGGGTAACCTGGTAGTTGGAATTTCAGACTGAGAACCGAAGAAGCCACTGTTCTAAAAGCGCTTGCTCCCATTAGTGCTTCATATGGTTTTGGGATATCATCTTAGGGGTATGTTTACTAAACGGTGCTAACGGCGCAGCTGCGATGTTATCGCACGATTCATGACGTTATTGGGCGATAATGGCTGCTGCGGCAGTAAGGTGCACCGAGGGTGGAGTAAGGCTCCCCAGAGGGTGGAGGAAGGCTCCCCAGGGGGCGGAGAGAAGGGGTCAATGGGCAGAGAGTGGGCGTGGAGTGGCTCCTTGCACACTAACACCGTGAAATGAAGCTCAGAAAATTAGTGCCAGTGAAAACCTCGCGCTAGGCACATTTGCAGGTCAGAGAAACCATTTCAGTCAGCAATGTACAGCAAAGGCAGGGAAACCCAAAAACGTGATAGTAGTGATACATGTGCAGAAACTAAAAAGGCAAATAAACAGATAGAATGACCAGAATCACATTTGAAATCCCAATAACCAAGCTGGCCAATAGTGATATTAATGATAAACATAAAGCAACACTACTGACAATGCATAAAAAAGAAGATATCATGTTTAGAAGGGTCTATTCTCTGTCCCCCTACAAAGTGAATGATCCCACATTGAAATAGCAGTGATCAGGGTTTTGTCTCGTTTATATCGGTTTGTTATGGCGTGCACATGTGCTGCAACAGCAGAGTGGGTACATAGGAAAGGGCAACTGTACTGATGCTGCAAATGGGATACAGAGGGCTACAGGCGGCACATGCTGTGGTGCAGCTGGGGCACAGTGCGCACTAGGCAGACATAGGAATACCAAAACAGTGAAGCAGCAAGACAGCAACTGGCGAGGATCCAACATAGGCACGAGTGAGTTTCCCACAGTGTCCCAGGGGATACTACCCAGCAGGTACCCCCAAGGGCACATAACATTGGCAGGTGGTGCCGGGGGGAAGCGCGCATGTCCATGTAGGCACCCCCACCTAAGAACACACACCATAGGCAGCCACCTACCAGCACACTGGCCTGGGACTGTGCACCACAGCATCACCGGCATAAGGGCATGTCAGCATGGTGGCGGAAGGGTGGTGGTGGTGGTGGTGGAGGGGGTAGTGGCAGCTTCCCACAGCAGGCCATGGCCAACCCCCTTTTGGTGTGTGCCGTGCACTGCAACAGACACGATCTGTCTGACGTACAGTCATGGTAGCCCCAGGGAATGATCTAACTCTGTGGCAACAGTATGGAAAAGTATGCACAGCCAGTGTGTTCAGAGGCAGAGGGTCACAGGTTCAAGTCCCAGCTGTGGCCCCTGCAAACCATGTCCCTATATTTTACCCAGTACTAAACCGTGGTAAGAAAGACAGAACCTTTATTGCAGATAAATGAAACATGCCATAAACACCTATATTTTACCCTACAGAGCAAAGACACCATTAACATGTGCAATCCCTAGAGCAGAGTGTCCCACCTGCAGACCTGGAGGGCCAAACACCATTCAGGTTGTCAGGATGTCCCTAAAAAATATGCATGAGATGTAATTGCATGCCCCACCCTGATTGTATGCAAATGTAAGCATGCATATTCATTTAGGGACAGCACAAAGACCTGAAAAGTGTTCAGCCCACCCGGACTGGAGTTGGGAACTTCTGCCCTAGAGCAGCGGCACAAACACCCACACCCACAGTCTCCACTATCCAATGCCTCATGGACAGTCAAGCTGTTGTACCCTGCGCAGACTAGCATCTCCCAATACTAGCCCCTGCATACCTTAGCAATGCCGTCCTAAACTTGGGAACACGTTACAAAAATATCAAAAGGTTGCTCTGATTAATGTCAGATAACACATCCTATGTTAAACACAATTTGTTGACAGAGATTCATCATAGCAACCTTTCTGATATCTGTGGATTGTGATTCAGTGTTTGTTCCTGATAGTGTTTACCACACTGGGGAGTGACCCCAACCACATTGAGTGCCATAGCAATGCCTGCACTGTGCCCAGGACTGGTGTGGCGGCCAGGGCTGCCAACGACCTCTATCCATGCACAATGCTGAAATAGGTGTGGGAGTGGGTGTATGTTTACCCATTGTGTGGTGGCTGCCTACACCTTACTGAGCCCATACTGCTTGCACTGTTTCCAGTGTTAGCCTGCCAATGTGCATAATGAGGAGCAAGGTACTGTGGCTATGGCCCGGACAGGGCGGCCTGGGCAGGATGCATCTGCACAGGGCATAGGGCAATGGCTGGGACATTGTAGCTCCCGACCACCACCTGCATGGACAGGGTGGCCACAGCATGTCATGCTGTGAGGTCACTCTCACCCTGACTGAGCAGTGACCATGGCATGGCTAGGTTACCCCATAGTGCTATATGGTATTTATTTCAGGTGATATCTACGGGTTCCTTGTTCTGGGGCCCAATCACTGACATATTTGCTTGGTGTGTGTGCTCACATCCCATTTTTGGGTGCACATAGTTCTTCCAGGAACATGCACTATGTACTAGACCATGGGATGCTGTTCCAAGGGTTGCAGAGCAGAGATGGCATCCATCTGTCCAAGAAAGGTCAACGCATCTTCGGTAGTAGACTGGCTAATCTACTGAAGAGGGCTTTAAACTAGATTCGTTGGGGATGGGTGAAGAAAGCCCCCAGGTAAGTGAAAGCCCCCAGGTAGGTGATACATTAAATACCTTTATGGAAATGGGTAACAGGGGTAACATATGGAAAGCAGTTTGTATAAATGCCGGTAGCATGGGAAAGAAGAACCCATGATGTTGAAGCTTTGGTGGGATTGGCTGACTTGGATTTAGTGGCAGTTACAGAAACATGGTTCACAGAAAACCATGATTGGGATGTAACTATACCTGGCTATACTTTATTCAGAAAGGACTGGGTAGGAAGAAGGGGAGGAGGTGTGGCACTATATGTAAAAACTACTATTAAAGCTTTGGAATTACAGAGCTTAAAAGGGAGAGAGGAGGCATTGTGGGTTAAACTAGAAAGAGGGAAAGAGAAATCTATTTGCATTGGTGTGATATACAGACCTCCCTCACAAGAGGAAGAGGTGGACAGAGAGTTAATTTAAGACATACGCAGCATTGCTAGGAAAGGGGATTGCTACTGATAGGAGATTTCAATATGCCAGATGTTGATTGGCACATTCCTGCTGCAGTATCATCTAGAAGTATTGAGATCCTGGATTCTCTACAGGGAGAACTATTCAGGCAATTGGTAACAGACCCCACACGTGAAGGGGCCATACTGGACTTGGTGCTTACCAATGGTGAAAGTGTTTCTGATGTTGTAGTGGGAGACATTTTGCATCCAGTGATCACCAGATGGTGTGGTTCAGTATTAGGACTAGGGCTGTTAGAATCCATTCCAAGGTGAGTGTCTTAGACTTTAGAAAGACTAACTTTGCGAAGATGGGCCAATACCTCAGGGAGTCGTTAGTGGGATGGGAACAGCTGGGGATGTAGAAAAACAGTGAGCAAAACTGAAAGGGGATATTTTAAGGGCAACCAACCTTTTTGTTAAAATGATAAATAAAGGCAAAAGGAAAAGGAGACCGCTATGGTTTTCGAAGGAAGTAGCTGAAAAAGTGAAGAAAAAGAGGGAGGCCTTCATGAAATACAAGAGATCACAGAGAGAGGAATACAGGCATCTGTATTTGGAAAAACTTAGAGAAGCTAGCAAAGTAGTCAAGAAGGCAAAGATTCAAAAGGTGGAGGAAATAGCCAATGCAATAAAATGGGGGGATAAGACATTTTTCAGATATATTAGTGAGAAGAGGAAGGGCAAAAGTGGTATTGTCTGACTCAAGGGTGCAGGGGGGAATATGTAGAAGCTGATAAGGATAAAGCGGAATTGCTTAACAAATATTTTTGTTCTGTGTTCACAGATGAAGAACCAGGAGCAGGACCTCAGAAAACACCCACAAATAGGAACAGAAGCGAGGGACATCTTGAACAATTCTCAGAAGACTGTGTTCGTGAGAAACTAGCTCAACTTAAAGTAGACAAAGCAATGGGACCAGATGGAATACACACTAGAATACTGAGGGAACTTGGGGACGTTCTAGCAACTCCACTGACTGACCTTTTCAATGCCTCGTTGGAGTCGGGAGTGGTGCCAAAAGACTGGAGAGAGGCTCATGTGGTGCCTTTACACAAAAGCGGAAGTAGGGATGTGGTTGAAAACTACAGGCCGGTTAATTTAACTTCAGTGGTGAGTAAATTATTGTAAACACTGCTGAAAGAGAAAATAGTGAGGTTTCTGGAGTCCAGCGGATTACAAGATCCGAGGCAGCATGGATTCACCAGAGGCAGGTCTTGTCAGAGAAATCTGATTGATTTCTTTGACTGGGTGACCAGGGAGTTGGACTGAGGGAGAGCTCTATATGTGGTGTATTCAGATTTCAGTAAAGCCTTTGACACTGTTCCTCACAGGTGACTTATAAACAAACTGAGCACCCTAGGGATGGACCCTAAAGTTACTGCTTGGGTTAGAAATTGGTTGGGTGGGAGGCGACAAAGAGTACAAGTAAATGGAGCTCACTCTGAGGAGAAGGAAGTTACCAGTGGTGTGCCCAAGGGATCTGTCCTTGGTCCGATTCTTTTTAACATCTTTGTTAGTGATATAGCGGAAGGGCTGTCAGGTAAGGTTTGCCTCTTTGCAGATGATACCAAAATTTGCAATAGAGTGGACACCCAGGAAGGTGTAGATAACATGAGGAGGGATCTAGCTAAGCTTGAAGAATGGTCTAGAATTTGGCAGCTGGGATTTAATGTTAAAAAATGTAAGGTCATGCATTTGGGCTGCAGCAATCCAAGGGAGCAATACAGTATAGGAGGTGAAGTACTTTTGTCCACTAAAGAAGAGCGGGACCTAGGCGTGGCTGTGTCTGATGTTCTTAAAGTAGCTAAACAGGTAGAAAAGGCGACGGCAAAAGCTAGAAGGATCTTGGGTGCATACGGAGAGTAATGGCTAGCAGAAAAAAGGAGGTGATAATGCCTCTGTATAAGTCTGTGGTGCGACCTCACTTGGAGTATAGTGTGCAATTCTGGAGACCGCACCTTCAAAAGGATGTGAACAGGATGGAGTCGTGCAGAGGGTGGCTACTAAAATGATTAGTGGGCTTCATTATAAAGCATATGAGGAAAGACTTAAGGATCTTAATATGTACACCTTAGAGGAAAGGCGGGATAGAGGTGATATGATTGAGATGTTTAAATACCTCTGTGGCATAAATGTTCAGGGAGAGAGCCTCTTTCAATTGAAAGCAAGTTCTGCTATGAGGGGACATGGGATGAGGGTGAAGGGAGATAGATTCAGGAGTGATATGCGGAAATATTTCTTTACGGAAAGAGTAGTGGATCCGTGGAATAGTCTCCCAGTGGAGGTGGTAGAGATGAGGACAGTAACTGAATTCAAAAAAAGCATGGGACCAACACAGAGGATCTCTAAAGGTAAAAAGTGGACTGTTGTAGTTGTTGATATGGAAGTCCAGACTAGATAGGCCATGTGGTCTTTTTCTGTCATCATGTTTCTATGTTTACTAGCTAGCAGACTGTCTGCAGTTAGTGTGTGTATGGCTGGAACACTTTGCAGGGTGAAGACTGACAGTGTCCACTGCTGGTCAATGTCAGATGGTGGTGGGGGCATATGAGCATATACAGGCCTGCTGTCTGTCTGCCAGTGCCCTGTGTGATACAAACAGATCTGCATCCAGTGCTTTTGAGGGTGCTCTCTCCCCTGCCGGACCGGGGTAGCTCGTCTCACAGCCCTTCATCATGTCCCTCCACTGCAAAGATGTAGAGTGTGGGGCTGTTGGTGGAAGATCCTGTCCCCCCACCCTGGCCCTGAGAGGGTGGGTCTTTAGGCGCTGCCCCCAATCCACATGTGGGTCCAGACACCCCCCCCCCCTGCCCTATAGGGCACAGTAGGTGATGGCAATGAGGCGAGGGTATTTCTGCTGTCCTATCTTGATGATCTGTGCTGCTGGCACATTATACCTTCATCACTGTTGCCAAACATTCTTCTGCCAGTCTATCTGTGTCTGCAAGCTCTGGGCGTCCTGCCCTACTGTGCAGGCTGCTACCCCATGTCCTGCACTGGCACACTTTTCTGCATTGTGGCTCTTCATGCTTGCCTCTCCTATGTCTGCTCTGCATGGCACTGCTCTCCTCTGTCCTCCTGTCTTTGCACTTATCCTGCCACCTCTACCTCCTCTGGTGGACACGTATCCCCATCCTCTGCCGCACACTGTCATTGTTGCACTGTACATTACCATCACCCTGTACATCAGTACAGCTGCCCCCGATATGTCTGTCCACTTTACCTGCTGCCACATGGGCTGCATGCAGATTTGGCTGGTCCATGAGCTCTGTCATTTACTTCCTTCCATCACTTGTTCATTGTCTTTCCTTGGTGCTCTGTGCAGTGTTATGGTTACATCTGTGTTTGAGCCATTCATTTCATGCTTGTGACCTTGGGGCACCTTTGTGCCCCTGGGCACCATCTCCTGTGTCACCTTAGCATCCCGGGGCATCTTTCGTGGCACCTTAGGTTTGTCCAGCTTATGGGCGCCTTGTATGCTGCCTTGGAGGGTGCCAACCTTTCCTGTCGCCCTCTGGGGCACATTATGACCTGCCTTGGATGACGTGGTGCTTTATGATGTGCCTTATGGTGCACCCTAAAAGGTGCATTAGGTTGCGGCACTGGGGTGAGGCTTTTTTGGTTGGCAGTGCAGATTGTTGGGATGTGTCTGACTGTTACAAGCAGGAAAAGGGATTGCCTCAGACAGCCTTTTAACTGAGCCCACTGAGGGATCGAACTCATGACCACTGTATCAGCAGTCAATGTATTAGCCAGTGTGCTACACCTCTGTTGCTGTGATTGCAGGTCAGCGCACCTAATTAAGGCTAATGCGTGTTAACGTGCCACGGCTCCCTCTAGCACGCGATAACCCGAAATGCTACCTTAAGACCGGAACGTCCACTACCTTATATGGCATTTGTCACAGTAAGACTGCAACTAACGCCGGCAACATTAACACGGTTTAGTAAACATACCCCTTATTCTCTCTTGCCTCAGATAAGCACTTAGGGGCCGATAATCCAGTGGCAGTGGCTAGGTATTTTTAAAATTCCTAATCACTGCTGTTTTAAATAAAGCTGAATATTCAGCACTGGAACATATCCGTCTTCTGGCTCTGTATCTGGGTTCTCCGGACAGCTCCGTTGCTATCAGTCAGCAACAATATTCAGCCACTAACTGGATAGCAAAAACTTGTTAAAGTTAGGACAGCTATTGAAATGACCTAACTTTAATCAGTTTATCTATCTGGTTAGCGACTGAATTTCACGACTGACCAGATAGAGATCTCTACTGTCCCTGATCAGCCCACAGACCACTTGAGTAAAAAATTTAAAAAATATGTTTAAATCCCTATAACACTGCTGAAGGCTTTTAGAATAACAGAAACGTCAGTTGAGTAACTAGGGATGGTGTAGGGAATCATTTTTATGATTTCCAAGTGGCTTGGATAAATTATACACTAAAAGGATTATTTTTGATTAAAATAAATAGCTATTTATCTTCAGATGTGATGGTTTGTCCCTGCAGCGAGGGTTCATAGATGGGATTTAAAGTCCACTCTGCTATGGTAGTGTGGATGTGGTCAGTATGGGGACTTTGATCATATGTAGTAGGGTTGCATAGATATTCAGACTTTCTGGGCAGAAGTCTAGGAAATGATTAAATTGAATATGGGAGTCTTGATCCCACTTAAGTATGAAGTAATGGTCTTGGGTGTGGAGAATTTTGGGGAGGGCTGCTGTAGTACTCAACATCTGACAAAATGTTTCTTACTAGCTGCTCAGTGTGTAATTGCTCACAATTGGAGAGAACTTTGGATATTTATGCTATATATAATTGGAGAGAACTTTGGATATTTATGCTATGAAAAAACGGACTTTTCTGTTTGAGGGATATGTTTCCTAAACTGTGGTAACGTTACAGACTGTGCGTTAGGTAACGTTAACGCACAGTATGTAACATTAACGCACATTAACATTACCTAACGAGCATTAGTGTTCCCGGCCGCGGTAAACACCACAGAGGGTGGAGAGAGGGCAGAGAGAAGGGGTCAATGGGCAGGGAGTGGGCAGGGACAGGCTCCCTGCACACTAACACGCTGAACTGAATGGCTGAATCCTACCGTGAATGAAAACCTGCCGTTAGATGCACATTTGCAGGAGAGAGAAACCATTTCAGTGTCAGCAATTTACAGCATAAGCAGGGAGCCCAAGAAAAGTGATAGTAGTGCTTGATTTTCAGCAACCGCATAGTGCCCAAATATGAAAGGCCAATATGGCAATGGTGCAAATGGGGCATAGGGGGCTGCAGGCGGGACATGTAATGGGGGCAGCTGGAGCACAGGGTGGACTAGGCGGGAGCCTAGGTGGCACATAGGAACATAGAAACTGAAAATCAGCATGACCGCAGCTGACAAAGGCCAAACACAACCCACCTACATCTACCTGGTCCACCCGAGCTAACAGTTGCCAGGGCACTGACCTAACATCCCCCCAGCCAACCCTCCCCCAAGCAGAAGGGACATACTATTGGTAGGAGGTGATAGGGGGATGTGAGGATGCTCATGTATGCCCCCTGCCCCAGACCCCACTCCCTAGGTGACCACCTACCCACACAGTGGATGGCCTGGGACTGCGCACTACCAGCACTGACAGCATATGGACAGGTCAGCATGGCAGGGTTGTGTGTGCCTGTGCTGGAGGGAGCAGTGGCACCTGCCTGCAGTGGACCTAGGCCATGCCCTGTACCTGTACGTGGTGTGCAGTGAAACATAAAAAGTCGGGCTGAGGAAAAGTACAGGTAGCCCCAGGGACCACCATGCATCTGTGGCAACAGTGTGGTACAGTACACCCAACCAGTGTGTCCAGAAGCAGAGGGTCACAGGTTCAAGTCCCAGCTGTTGTTGCTGCAGAGCATGTCCCTATCTTTTACCCTACAATGCAGATACAACAGCAACATGTGCAAATCCAAAAGCAGTGGCAAACAGAGGTACATACACCCACTTACACAGACTCCACAATCCAAAGATGCATGGAGAGTCAGGTTGTTGGCCCCAGCATTGAGCTGCAGTTCTCACCAGAGCACTACTACTACCTCCTGCAAAGTTTAGCAGTGTTGGCACTGTGATCAGGACCAGTATGGCTGGCAGGGTTGCCAACCACCCCTATCTTTGCACAATGTTGCAATAGGAGTGTGTGTATGTCTATCCATTGTTCTGTGGCTTCCCACCCCTCTCTGAGCCCAAGATGTCCCACTGTAACCAGCGTTAACCGGAATATGTGTATAATGAGGAGCAAGGTATTGTGGGTATGGCCAGGACAGGGCAGATTGGCCAGGATGCATCTTCACAGAGTGTGGGGCAATGGCTGGGACACTGTAATGCCCAACCACTGCCTGCATGGACAGGGTGGGCACAGCATGTCATGCTGGGAGGGCACTCACTCTAACCGAGCAGTGACCATGGCATGTCTAGGTTCCCACATAGTGCTCTACACTGTTTAACTCTAATGATGCTTTTGTGTTCCCAGTGCTCAGGCCCCAATCACTGAGATGACTGCTTGGTGCACATAGTTTTTCTGTGAGCATGCTACGGACTGGCTAGTGGACTGTATGCAGTTAGACTGTGCATGGTTGGAACACCTATAAGGTGCTGTCTGCTGGTGACTGACAGACAGTAGTGTGAGGCAGTTGGGGTTTTCCAGACCTAACCCCAACATTGCTGCTAGTCTGCTACTGCCATAGTCACAGGTATGGCTTTGGCCCATCAACCCTGGATGGCTGTCTTATACCAGCAAGATGGAGGTTGCTTCACCGGTGCTGGGGCACCTGTCCCTTACCTACAAAAAGGGTGATGTGGGCTCTTTGGGGTATGTAGTGTATGCCACTGTGATCTATAAAGACACTGCTACACAAACATCATGCAAGTTTAGAAACCCCTCTGCCCTGAAAACAGGTACCCATATCAGCCAGACCCTGACACAGGGTACACACTAATTGGGGGGACACGTGTGGCTGCAGAATATGGATGGACACCAAATTATCTTCAGCTGCCCTGCAAGGAACACCTGTCACACACTGGTAGTGATGGGGATGTATAGCAGGACCTATCTCTAGCGCCACATGTACTGTGGACCTAGTGCTTAGGAACCCATCCTATCCCTCAGGTTGAACACAGAACCTGCACAATGGCATGGTCTGTAGCTACACTGTGCCAGTATCACACACTGTCAGTTCGTCTTTCCAAGCTGAGGTACTGGAGAAGTGCAGACCCCATTTGCTGATCAGCTGTAGATAGCTATTCAGCATGTGCATTGCATCATGGGTACTGGTGGGGTTGCCCTATCCTGGCACTCAGAGCAGACAGTTTGTGTGGTGACCTGCAGTCCTTCTGTACCCAGCCATTGCTGTGACTTACACTATGGAGGTATAGACTACTGGTTAATACAATGCCATTCTCAGCAGTGTTCATTGGTTCAATTCCTTATTGTTCCCTCCTCTCATGCCTGTCTTACTCAAATAGTGTGCATGTCTGTAACAATCATATTTTTGCAGATCTGTGCTGCCAGCCCATAATACCCTCACCATAATTGCCAACATCCCCTTGATCCATCTATCTGCGTCTGTCAGCTGTGTAGAGTCCTGTCTGCATGTGCAGGCTGCCACCCCATGTCCTGCACTGCTACCCATTCCTGCATTGTGCCATATCATGCCTGCCTTGCCTGTGCCTGATCTGCATGGCACCACCACTCCTCTGTTCACCCATCATTGTAACTATCCTGCCACCTCTGGCTCCACTGGGGGACACATATTCCCATCGTCTGCCACCAACTGTCTTTCCAGTACTTTACATTGCCAACACCCTGTGCTGTGGTACAGTTGCCCCCACCATGTTTGTCATCAGTACTGGCAGCCACATGGGATGCCCGCAGATATGGTGGGTCCAGCGGCTCCTAGCTCTCCCTCCTTCACTCACCTGTTCATTGCCTTTCCTGAGTGCTCTATCTAGTGTTAGGGCTACATCTGTCTCTGTTCGTCACAGGTAATGCATGTCATCCTGTGGCAACTTGCAGCCCTTAGGGCACACTAACCTAGGGCAACATAACCTTGTTAGGCCACCTTAACCTATGGTTCCATAGCCCAGCGTGCCTTCTACAGTGCCTTGTCCAGGGGTGCCTAATATGGCGCTTAGCCTAAGGAGCCCTATAGGGCGCCTTATGAGGCACCTTACAAGGCACCTTATAATGCACCTTACAAGGCGCCTTACAAGGTGCCTTACAAGGTGCCTTGTAAGGCGTCTTGTAACGCGCGTTAGTCTAAGGCGCCTTGTAACATGCATTAGCTGATACGGCTTGCTGTAACGATGCACCACCCATGCCTTTATATGGGCATCTGTACCTTTACCGCGGAACCTAGCGCGAGTGAGATTACCACAGTTTAGTAAACATACCCCTTAGTTTTCAAAATATTTGGGAGTCTTACAGAAGGTTTGTAAAGCAGTAGTGGACTTGCCTGACAATGGTTGAAGCCTGCCACAGTTTTACTTTGTGGCTGAATAGATGCATTTGGAGACAAGGGGAGACTGATAGATTCAGTGTGGGGGTGGGGGAGGGGTTGACAACCTCTTTGGGAGAATAGGGGAGGGGTTTTTTTGATGGGACAATAATGATTCTATCTGTGGCTATGTTTTGTTTCTTCTGGTTTATATATGCAGCTGTTAGTTTCTCTCTAGGAAGGTGTATAATCTGAAGTGCTTCCAACCTCCTTTTTCCAACCATCTGTTTGCAGTTCAGCTTTTGCTTTTACTTGTTGATATGCTATTCTTTCTTTTGTCACTGTAGCGAGTGCTTGTGATGTTTTCCCTACTTGCATTTGTATCCTTCCACTATTGGCTGACTATGTTTTTTCTCTGTTGGTCCTGTTAATGAACAATAAAACAGTTAAGGGTAGATTCTGCCTGTGAATAGCTGGGATGAACATCCGGTTTGGACGTTCAATCCCGCTATTCGCAGAGACCCAATTCAGGCCATAGAGCTCCCCGCACATACAGAGGGGATGTGCAGGGAGCTCTAGATGGGGGTGTGAGGGGGCAGGGAGTGGGCTGAGCAGAGGCAGGGCGCTCAACCCACATGTACAGGGCCGATTCCGGTCACAGCCCTGTATGTCTGGGGATGCACAGGAAGATGAGGGACTTATTCCATCTGGGAGGTGGAATAAGTCCTCCTGATGTTGGCAGGCATTGCGGCAGGACCCCCCACTGGCCAGGTGAGCAGGGCAACTGGATCCCCAAAGCCCGATCCTGGCCTTGACAGGCCCATCCAGGAGGTGGATGGTGAGGAAAAGGAAAAGTTAAAAACTTGTGGGCAATCGGGGTTCCTGCATGGCGTACTGGTGCCATGGCGATGGGATGCCATGGCAGCGGGCTCCATGCAGAAGCCCTGGGAGGCTTAGATGGAATGGGCAATGAAAGTGCAGCAGGCTTGAATCGGGGCATGTCCTGCACATCCAAGCCCATTGCACCCGATTCTGCTCCCATGGGAACGTCTAGCTCCCGCGGGTGCGGAATCAGGTGCAAATTCGGCCCATCCATATTTTGAATGTCCAGACAGGCCATACATGCTCTGGCCTCTTAAATTAAGTTATTTAATTATGTAAATATATTGAAAGTTCAGCAATATTCCAAAGAAAAACAGTTTAGAATTTTTGAATCCCAAGCAAGAAGTGAAGCCAAAGTATGATACCCTATTTGTGGCGCCTTAGCAGCACCAAGGCAATGCCATGGCAACCACCAGATGGGAGGGGCAAATGAGGAGATTATCCTGTCAATACAGTTTCTTCCAGGTACAGTTTCACCTGGAGCTGTCATGGGTAGCAGACTTGTGTGACAGGGCTCTGACAGTTGAGGCTGGGAGGAAGCAGTAAAAGTTAAATTAAAAATGTATGATATGTTTGCATTTTAGATACTCATGAGTGAATGTGGTGTATGAAAGGAGATGTCTTGGGAAGTAGTCAGAGTGTAGTAAAGGAACGGGCAGGACACTGTACTTATTGGCTTAGAGAGTCATTCTAAAAGGTTTAGTCATAGTTTGGATGTCTGCAGACATTCAGATAGACATGGAAATCACCGACACGTTCCATAACTATTTCACAAATGCTGTTCCAGCAGTTTCCTGTATGGGGACGTTCAAGTAGACACAGGGATGTGGTGGAAGGGCAATGGACTTACATGTTCCAGTTCAATCCCAGAAGCAGCAGAGCCATCTACAGGCGTGCACATGTTTATTTGTGCTCCTAGCACCTTAAAACACCTAGGAAGTATGGAGAATTAAGTGACTAGCTTGAGATTACAAAGACCCACATTGGGATTTGAATGCTGGCCATGCAGCTTGTAGGCTGCTACTCCAACCATTATGCTATTAGATGTCTTGGTTCTGAAATGGTCTCCTAGGGACATCTATATAAACATTTGACACACATGCATATCGGGCACGTCCACGTTTCTGGAATTGTGCCTGAACTTGCACATGCCTGCCCTTCTTTTCAGATGTTCTGGCTTTAACATCCCAGATTGCACTTGGATGTCTCATTCTGCCTCTATATTTGTTAATTAAAGCTGGGCTAAATTGCCATTGTGCAGCAGAACTGAATGCTTGAAGGTGAGGTCTTGAAACAGAGTCCCCGAGGGGAAGCTCTTTAGAAAGAGAGTTGGGCTTGAGAAACTGAGAGAAGCTACACATTACATGCTTATTATACCTTGGCCAGTGGTACAGACACATTAGAAGTGCAAGCATTTTTAGAAAAGACATTGGGGGGGGGGGGGGGAGGGCATATTCAAAGAGATTAACATGGTAAGCAAACCTGCTAACCATGTTCATCTTGGTGAGTGGGATATTCAGCAGTATATAGTTGTTTTGTGCTGCTGAATATCCCCTCATAATTCTGCTGCAGGTTCTTATGCTAACCACATAGCATTTATTTATTTAACATATTTAACAGTATTTATATACCACCTTTTCCTTAATTCAAGGTGGTTTACATTGACTAACTGTTTATATTGTAACAAGATGGTTTACATTCAACTCAATAACTTGTATATTTTATAACATCATAGAAATGGTGGGGATGAACGGGGAGCTTCACAAATAATCTTTTAAAGTATGTTTCATAACTTATTTATAAGTGTAACTTATTTACAGTTTGGGATCATGCTTTGTGTTTGTGCAGTATTATTCCTTATTGATTGTTTGGTGCCTGAGTGGAAGGATTGCCCGTGCTATTCTATCTGATATTGCCAAAGTGTTCAATAAACAGGAAAGTCTTTAACTTTTTCCTGAGGTCCTCAGTATCCCTTGTGTTTTTGATATTCTTAGGTAGGGAATTCCATAAGTTTGATACAGAAAGTGATAAAGCCCTGTTGGAAGTGGTCTTCTTAGTTTTGGAGTATTCAGTTGGAGTAGCTAGTGTGTTTTTGCCGTTTGCTCTCAACAGGCGGTTTTCGGGATATCTTATTATTAGGCCCTGAAGTGACTCAGTTGATTTGTTTTGCAGTACGAATATATTAATTGTTGCTTTGAATCTTGTGCGACTCTTTATCGGGAGCCAGTGTAATTGGGCCAGTGTAGGTGTTATGTGTTCATGTGTATTTGTTCCTGTGAGAATGAGGGTAGCAGTGTTCTGGATCAACTGCAGTGAGTGGATGGTAGTTGCTGGCAGGCCTTGGTACAGTGAATTACAAAAGTCTAACAATGGTGTGACCATGGCTTATAGGACCGTTCTGAAGTCATTATGGCTTAGAAGGGGCTTTAGTTTCCAGATGGTTTTCAATTTATGGTCTTCGGCCCGATTTGGCCTTGGTGGTGGGGGCAGGGAGGGGATTGTCTTCCCGCTCCTCTCCCCAATGCCGATCACGGCTTGGGGGTTGTTGCAATGCTGTTCCTGCACCTGAAAGTGCTGCTCTTTTTAAATATTTAAAGTCCCTCTGGTCTTCGGCCTGATTGGCTTTGGTGGTGGGGGCAGGGAGGGACTTCCCTTCCCGCTCCTCTCCCCAGTGTATCTGTTATTTAGAGCTATAGTGCAAGGAGGATTGAATCTCTTGTTTCTCTATGACCTCACAAATTGGCCTGTATGTATTGGTTAACTAGAAGAGCTGATATTGCTGACCCTTGTGGCACTCCTTGCTTTAATGTGAAGGGAGAGAATGTGTCTCCACCACATCTGACGTACTGTTGTCTGTCTTTTAAGTAAGATTCAAACTATTTTAATGTGCTATTGTAGAGATCAATCTCCTTTAGGCGTCTCAGCAGGACGATGTGTGATACCAAGTCAAAGGCGGCTGATGTGTCGAGAAATATCAGTATAATGCCCTTTTTTGTATTGTCTATTCCTCTGATAGTGTGGTCAAAGAATGCTGTTAGCAATGTTTCAATGCCATGGTTTGGCTTGAATCTATGTTGATGTGGATCCAGGGGTGCATGTGAGTTGATATGATCCTGCAGTTGTAACTGTACTGTCTTTTCCAGAATTTTTGTCATGAAAGCTTGAAACCGGTCAGTGTGATGTGGGGTCTGCCTTGTCAGTTTTCGGGCCTTTTAAGATGGGCCTGATTGATGCTAGTTTGAGGGTTGCAGGCATATATCCCTGTGTGAGGGATGTGTGTCTGATTTTGTGTATGAAAGGGGTGAGCCTATCTTTATCTAACTTTATTCATGTAACTGGGCAGGGGTTGCTTGGTGATGTTGTATTCAGGGTTGCTATTGTGTGGGCTACTTGTCTGGTTGGAATATTGAATTCTCCCCATGTCCTGATGTGGCTAAGTTAGCTTTCAGGTTCAGTTGATGATGATTTTGTTTTTGGCTGAGTTCTGTTCTGCTTCATCATGAGGTAGTCTGCTATTTGTTGCAGGTGTATGTCAGCTGAATTTTCCTATGAGGGTTCCTTTGTTAATGTATGGACTATTCAAAAGAGTCGTTTGCCGCCTTCATAATCAGATTTGTGTTATATTCCTGTTTGCATCTATTGATTGTGTTGTTGTATTCCTCTTGCATAGTTCCATTCCAAAGTCCCTCAGGGCATTCCAAGGGAAGTGCTCCAGTTAACCAGGTAGTAGCGATATTCAACCACTGACAAGTTAACTTAAACCAGCTATCACTGGGCACATAAAAGGCTGGTCTAACTTTAGCTGATTTAGTGAATATCATCGCAACCCGGTTAGCTAAAATGTTATCCAGGCATACCAGATATTCAATGCCGGTGGCCGGATATGACCCTGGCTTTGAATATCTGGGGCTAAATTAAAATAGTGATGGCTGGCCACTTTACTCGGGCTGTCTGCCGCAGTTGAATATTGGCCCCACCATTTTTAAGGACTTGGGCTTTTTTTTTTTTTTAAGAAACTGATTGGATTAGGAAGTGTGGGAAGCACACATCGGGACACACAAACATGCAAAGAGATATACATGCAGAATACACAGAAAGCATACTTACCTGATCCCAATAACTTGGGGGGAGGGGGTAAAGAGCCTGGAGTTCCTGTAAAGGGGAAAAGAGACATAAAGGGGTATGTTTATTAACAGACACATCATTAGTGCACAATTAGGCCTAGAATTAACTCTGTGGCCTGCACTAATTCTTGGCAGCATGCCCCTCTGAAGTTAGTACTTGGAAGCCACATGGCACTGTGCTAACTAGTATGCAGGTACACTTAACACCACCACCCCTTGAGGAAGCGATATGGGCCCCCCTTGGTAATGGCAACAACTGCAGCCAGCACATGCCAATGTCACCTGTGCTAATCTTGATGTGTTGAGATTGCCTAAGTTCCACCCCTAACCGGCCCATTCCCCGCCCCATCACACATACAGGTTAATCAAAATATATTTTTTTTTATTTGTCAACAGTTGGTAGGGGCAAATTGGAACCATTTATCTGTCTTCTCTTTTTCAATCTTTATGACATTCTCTTTATTGGGATATTCCAACCACCATTTTGCCAGTATCCTTTGATGATACCTCACTTCAAACCATGAGCTCCTGAGCAACTTTCCCCCATGAACTAGTTTAAAAGTTCATTATTTATTTATTTATTTTATTTATTTATAGTTTTTCTATACCGCGCTATTTTCCATCAGCGCGGTTCACAGGCAACAAACTCGCACAGCAGGAAAAGCCATACTGCGTTTTACATTGAACAGGGAATTGCACACATTTTACATTGAACAGGTATTGAACATGGAACACAGGCTAACAATATACATCATGGAACTATATACAATATGGGATTATATACAGGTTGATAACAGTAGTAAGATATCAACTAGGCATTTTCAACGTAAACATTACAAAAGAATATGTTACTAACTATAAGACTACAGGCTCTAAGACTTGATCTTAATTGTCTGACTAGTCTCATTTTCAAATAGGTCCCTATTCCATAGTAGGCATCTGAAAAAGTCAAGTCCATCTTCATTCCCAGCATTCTTAACTCTTTTGAACAGGGAATAAGGACCCCCTTCTAAAATTGGAGGTTGTGTATAGTCTTTCAATGTACCTTGGAAATACACAGCACCTGAGTTTTCTGGTTATTAACCAAGTTGAATGCCACTTATATTTACATATTCATTTATTTTAAAATATTTACATTCCACCGCTCTTCCTCCACTGAATCTCTGTTGAAAGACACCAGCACGTGATCTGCATTCTTATCTAGAGACACAGCTAACTGAATGTCATCAGCCTAGAAAACCAATCAAATAAGTCTCCTTAAAGAATACAAGAAAATATTGAAAAAAGGGGATGAGAAAGGAAACCTGTGGTACTTCATATCCTAGACACCAGCTGGATGATATAGTGACATTTACATACTCTAACAAAAAGAAATGAGTTGATTCTTTGCTGGACAGTTCTTGTCAAATCAAGTTGACTTCACATATCCAATAGAACTTCATGAGAAAACATATCAAAAACATTAAATAAGCACAGTTAAATTAACTGCAATAAGCAACATCATCAATCACAAAAACCAGCATTGCTTTGATAGAGCATTCCACATCGGAACTACCTAAGCTCTGAGATATTCCATAATTTGTACTTCCACTCTCAATAATTTGGGACAAGCATGGTAGGCAAGAAATGGGACAATAATTGCTACTAACAAATGGATTCAAATTTTTATTCTTTTAATACTGAGGTTATGATTGATTATTTCAGAAATAATGAAGAAAAGCATTCCCTATTTCACATCACCATTGCACCGCGTTGTCATTACAAGGCTCAACCATTTTAGAGGGTATTGATCCCAGACTTGAAAAGTATCTCACACATTATTCAATAACTCTTTCAATGCCAAAAGCAAGTCAGATAAAATCTTTCTTCGGGAACAAGTAGGAAGTCAGTCCTCACATATGGGTGACGATGGAGCCAAAAGAGCCCTTGCGGAAGCATCTCCCCAGCTTTCAAAAAAAGCCTTTGGGAGATGCCACCATGCAAGCATGGTCCCCTTCCTGCCCAAAGGTGCCATCTTGCCTCGGTCTCCTTTTCTCCATGGAGCCCACCAGATATCTGTCTGTAGTTCCCCGGAAAAAGTGCTAGATTTCGAGTTATCTCTCTTTTCCTCTGGTCTTGTACTGGTACTGTTCCGCCCCTGAGCTCCACCTCCCATTTCACCTTATTCCTTCCTCTCCTTGTTTGTTGTTGCATGTGGATACATTGCCTGTTGTCAACCTCTCCTTTCTATTTCTCAGGCTGGTCAGAGCATTTGCATCACCTCCACTGAAGCTGCAACTGCGATCCCGCAGCCATGTGACTAAAGGCTGGTCAGAGCATTTACACCACCTCCAGTGAAGCAGCAGCCATGATCCAGTGGCCACATGACTAAAGGTATCACCCTCTCATCTCTGCAGCACTTAAAAGGAGCTTCACTACTCCCGCGCTTCACCTTATGCCTTCCTCTCCTTGTTTGTTGTTGCATGTGGATACATTGCCTGTTGTCAACCTCTCCTTTCTATTTCTCAGACTGGTCAGAGCACTTACACCACTACCAGTGAAGCCGCAGCCACAATTCCACAGCCATGTGACTAAAGGTATCACCCTCTCAACTGTGCAGCACTTAAAAGGAGTCTCACCACTCCCGCATGCCGAAGGAGCACGCCCAAGGTGCAGGACATGCTCCTTGGTGCAGCTCCAGCAGTGTAGGTAATAACAAACCATTCTTGAACTAGCCCTTCTCTCCCTTTGCATCTGGTAGGTTTTATCTGCCATTCCTTGTTGCAATTCTTGGCTTTCTGCTCTCCCTATCTGTTGTTTTTTCATCTATGGCTGCCATACCTCTTCACTATGGACGCCATCTCTTTCTCTCCTTGGTTCCCTCCAGACCCATAGATCATGTTTACTCTAATCTTGTCCTTTGCCTTCCTACTCGTAGTTTTTGGAATTTTGCTGCTCCCTTTGCCATTGCTCCTCCTGTTCTGCAACTTGGCTCTGTAAATTGTCAGTCACTTCATAACAAGACCCTGTTGATTCGGGACCTCATTGACCAGAACGGCTTAGATTTTCTCTTCCTTGTGGAAACCTGCTTGAAGGAGGGGGAGGAGCCTCTGTTAAACCGGTGCCTCTCTCTGGGCTTCACTTCTATTTCCATCCCTCGTGATGAATGCACTGGCGGTGGCGTGGTCCTTGTTCTAGGTTACTCCTATCATTTCTCCCTCTCTATCTTATCCTGCGTCTCTGCTATTTCATCTCCACTCTGTTCCTCCTCTGTATACAATGCAATGTGTGCCTTCAAGTCAGTCCTGACTCCTGGCGACCCAGAGGCTCCTGGGTTTTCTTGGCAGTGTCACCGGAAGTAGATTGCCAGGCCTTTCTTCCGAGGCAATGGAGGGTTACGTGACTTGCCCAAGGCCACAAGGAGTGCTAGTGGGAATTGAACCCTGGTTGCCTGGTTACCAAGCAAGTGTTCTAACCACTAGGCTACTCCTTCACTCCAGTCCTCTGTACTGCCTTCTTATTTACTCTCCCCCTTTGCTCTTTCCCCATATCTGGGACAAACTGTGTGCCATTATCACAGATGTCTCCACCCAGTTCCCTCAACTGCTTCTTGTGGGAGACTTCAATGTTCATTTTCATGCACCAATTTCAGCCCGCAATCACGCTTTCATATCAATGTTGCAGGACCTTGGTTTCAATCAACATATTCAATCACCCACTCATACAGCAGGTCATACACTTGACCTGGTCTGCTTATCAACCTCCTCCCCCTTTTTGCTCTCTGTTCTCTCCATTACCCCTCACCCTTGGACTAACCACTACTCAATCCAGTTCTCCAAATCTCCTGCTTCATTGTTTCTTCCAGGCACCTCACACACACCTGCTATTAACTCCACGTTAGCCTCACAGCAAGGGCTCTCAAGACATATCACTCCATCTACTTTATTGGCTTTTTCTTCAGCTAATGAACTATTCCCATCAAACCTCTCCCCTCTTTCTCCCGACACATTAGTATCCCCTTGGATGACATCCCTCAAAACCACTTTTGATTGCCTTCTCCCATATCCTTCCCACCACCCCTGATATCATCCGGGCCTCCATACTATCCGCTCCCAACTATGCCATTCTGAACATCTATGGCATAAATCCCACTCCCCCTCCGCCTTACAGTCTTTTAAGTCCTGCCATAGGTTTTACCCTGAGCAGGTTCACTAGGCCAAATGCACCTACTTCTCAAATGTTATTTCGACAGTGTCCAATTCCACTCAGCATCTGTACTCTGTTCTGAAATCACTATCCTCTACCCAGCCTCAATATGTATCTGCTTCAGCTGTTGTATCTACACCATCCCAGTTAGCTTTATTCTTCTCCTCCAAGGTCTCAGACTTTCGCTCCACGATTCCTGATGGCCCCCCATAGGATTTCCACCCGCCATTTCACCCTCAACTCTACTTCTCTCTCCCACTATTGGTCTAAGTACTATCCCATCACTTCAGTTGAACTCCTCAAGCTCATCTCAGCATCACATAAAACTCCATGCGCACTTGATCCCATTCCCTCAAAGTGGCTTTTGGAACCTTCTCTAGCCCTTCTTCCCACTGTCCTTATTATGCTCAACTGCAGCTTGTATTCAGGAAGCTTCCCCACCCTATGGAAACACGCAATCATCTGTCCCCTTCTTAAAAAGCCCTCATTTGATCCCTGTGACCTAGCCAACTACCAGGCTTTCTCCAATCTTCCTTTTCTCTCCAAGATTTTGGAAAAAGCCGTCTTTTCACAATTGTCCCATCATTTAGATTTCACCCATCTGTTACACCCCTGTCAGTCCGAATTTCTCCTGGGCCATAGTGTAGAGACTATTATGCCTTCCCTGCTTAATGATGAACACACTGCTCGTGATAGGGGCAATATTTCCATTGCTGTCTCATTCAATCTCTCTGCAGCTTTCGATCTGGTTGACCACTCCATTCTTCTTTCTTGTCTATGCACCACAGGAATTCGAGGGTCTGTTTTCCTCTGGTTCCACTCCTTTTCTTTTTGCTCGCTCCTTCTCTGTATCCTCAAGTGGTACCACATCCGACCCGCATCCTCTCTGCTCTGGGGTCCCGCAGGGTTCTGTCCTGATGACTGTCCTTTTTAATATCTTCTTATTTCCACTTACGTTAATTGTTCAGCAGTTTGGCCTCTCAGTTTGGCCTCTCAGTCAGGGCCTAGTAGCAGCAGTTTAAGTTTAAATTTAAAACACAGAGGAGAACTTTCTGGTTACATTTCATACCCAGCAGAGAGCTTGTAGTTTAAATTTAATAGTCACTCAGGGCTTAGTAACAGCAAAGTACTTTTAGTTTAAATTTAAAACACAGAAGAGAGCTTTCTGGTTACATTTGGAACCCAGCAGAGAGCTTGTAGTTTACATTTAATAGTCACTCAGGGCCTAGCATCAGAAAAGTACTTTTAGTTTTAAAACACAGAGCAGAAATTTCTGGTTACATTTCATATCCAGCAGAGAGCTTGTAGTCTAAATTTAATAGTCACTCAGGGCCTAGCATCAGAAAAGTACTTTTAGCTTAAATTTAAAACACAGAAGAGAGCTTTCTGGTTAAATTTAGAACCCAGCAGAGAGCTTGTAGCTTAAATTTCATAAGAAGTTAGAGCCTAGCAGCAGCTAAGAGCTATAATTTAAATCAAATCAGAATATAGCTTACCTCAGCAGCACAAGACAGGGTACTGTGTAGCAGCCTTCGTTTAATAAGTGTTATTTCCCTCCCTCCGCACACCCACCCACCCCTGGGATAATCGTAGCTTTATAGGTACTTACACATCTTACAAAACAGGAGGTGCTCTCAGGTGAAGCTCATTACCCAAATCAGTCATACACTAAGGACCTGAGATTAGTTAAGCTTCAGGTGAACAAGGTATAATGCACGTATTAGGTACAGTTTTATTAGTATAAATATCCATAGCAACCCTTAGTAAGTAAAGAACTTAGATCTAAACACAAACTTAAAACTAAGATGCAGACAGCAGTCCAGCAGCAGGATGGGGGCTTTCCAGTCTTTTGCATTGAGTGTCACATGTGTGATTTTCTCCCAATTGGTGAGAGGTCTTACGTGTGCACTAGGTGCAAGGAGCTCTTTGCTCTCAGGGAACGAGTCCATTCTCTAGAGGCTAAAGTAGCAGACTTGGAAAGCATAAGACAGATAGAGAGGTACATAGACGAGACCTACAGGGATATAGTCCTGAGGTCCCACCTCCAGTCTGGCAGCATCCCTGTTGCCATGGAGGAGAGAGAGGTCACGTGACAGGAGAGCATCACCCTGGTGTGGCAGGAAGTGATCCTGTAACTAGAACCTGTCCTTCAGGTGATGTAAAACCCTCTCACACCGAGGACGTTTCTACAGGGCCATGTGCCCATGAGGGAAGGGTTAGGACAGCCGTTATAGTTGGTGATTCGATCATTAGGCATGTAGATAGCTGGGTGGCTGGTGGACATGAGGATCGCCTGGTAACATGCCTGCCTGGTGCGAAGGTAGCGGACCTCACACGCCACCTAGATAAGGTCTTAGATAGTGCTGGGGAGGAGTCTGCTGTCTTGGTACATGTCGGTACCAATGACATAGGAAAATGTGGTAGGGAGGTTCTGGAGGCTAAATTTAGGCTTTTAGGTAGGAAGTTGAAATCCAGAACTTCCAGGGTAGCATTCTCCAAAATGCTTCCTGTTCCACGCGCAGGACCCAAAAGGCAGGCAGAGCTCCGGAGTCTCAATGCGTGGATGAGACAATGGTGCAGAGATGAGGGTTTTGGATTTGTTAGGAACTGGGGAACATTCTGGGGAAAGGAGGGGCTCTTCCGAAGGGATGGGTTTCACCTTAACCGGGATGGAAACAGGCTGCTGGCATCATATTTACATAACAGAACACAAAATGTAAGAGCAGGTAATCAAACATCCAACACATACAAACAAGAAATAGGTTTACCACAAGGCTCAGCACTGTCAGCCCTACTTTTCAATATCTATATAAAACCGGTCTGCAATATCTTTAAAAAATTTGGAGTACAATATCACCTTTATGCGGATGATATCATGATGTACATACCTTTTACGATTCCTAACCTACCGATTCAACTTCTATCAGACTGCTACAATGAAATTACATACTGGCTAAAAACCCATAACCTCCATATAAACCATGCTAAAACTGAAGTCCTAATCGTAACAAAAAACCAAACATTCACTCCTCCAACCCACATAACACTACAAAACCAAGAAATTAAAATAAAAAATGAAATAAGATATCTAGGTGTCATTTTAGATACACACCTTACTATGGAAACGCACATAAGAAATACCTTAAAGAAAATCTACTTCAAACTTAAAATCCTCAAGCAATTACGCCCCCTTGTATTTATACAAGATTTTATCAATATAATACAGGCTACCATAACTCCACACTTCGACTTCGCCAACTTAATACTTATAGGCATTTCAAAACAAAACATCAAAGGATCCAACTTGCGCAAAATGCTACAGCTAGAATTATATTAAAGATAAATTCACTCCAACACATTACACCGATACTAGCATCCCTTCACTGGTTACCAATACAAAGCAGGATAACATACAAAACAATAATAACTACATTCAAAGCCCTAAATGACATGGCCCCGAAGACACTCTGTAACCTAATAAGCAAAGAGCCACCTAAGCCCACTCATAGAAAAGGACAATCAAATAAACTTAAGAATATATACGAACTCACAAATTAACAAATAATAGAGCCTTTTCCCACATAGCCCCAACAGTCTGGAACTCTTTACCAGAGGACTTACGATCACTAACAGAGATAATAGAATTCAGAAAAAAATTGAAAACCTATCTATTCACTAAACACTATAATACCATAGAAAACCCTCCACTCAACTTAGATAAAGGCTAAACATGAACCCTGCCCAAAATCAAGATTATACTCCCTACTACAATCAATACGTACAAACTTAAATGAATAATCATTCCATTCCTATGCATTGATACCCCACTTGTATATAGTTACAACTGTTTTAGGGACAGTACTTCTGTTTAAATTGCAACACAAACTGTGTTAGTTGATTTATTGAATTATTCTGCTTAGTCTTTTAAACCCTTTGTTGTACAAGTTAAGATGTTCTATGTAAAAAGTTATAATTGTTCTATGTAAAACAAGCTCTGCATTGTTAATTGTTGTTAATTGTACACCGCAACTGATCGCTGGAAGATGCGGTATATAAATAAGTGTTAAATAAATAAATTAAATAAATTAACCTTTAAAAAGGAGACAGAGCAGCTTTTAAACTGGATATTAGGGGAAAGCTGACAGTCGCCTGAGAGCGGATGGTTCAGAAGAATGTATCTTTGAAGGATACTACCAAAAGCAGAGAGGTTCCACAAAAGAGTAAAGTAGCCCAAATGCTCTCAAGTATGGAGCAGACAGAGCTTAAAGATCCTAAATTACCCAATAGCCAAATTAATATGAATAAAATACATTCTCTAAAATGCTTGTATGCAAATGCTAGAAGTCTAAAAAATAAGATGGGAGAGTTAGAATATATAGCACTAAATGAAAGGTTAGATATGATTGGAATATCAGAGACATGGTGGAAGGAGGACAACCAGTGGGACACTGTGATACCTGGGCACAAACTATATCGTAATGATAGAGCTGATCAAATTGGTGGAGGGGTTTCTCTCTATGTTAGAGAGGGCATTGAGTCAGAAAGGATTAACGTTTTGCAGGAAAGAAAATCTGCTGTAGAATCTATATGGATTGAAATTCCATGTAAAAGGAGGAAGGCAATGGCAGTGGGGGTGTACTATCGAGCACCTGGCCAGAATGACCAAATGGATGATGAAATGCTCAAAGAAATAAAGGAAGCTAAGAAAAGTTACAGCACAGTAATAATAATGGGTGATTTCAACTACCCTGGTATTGACTGGGTCAGTGACACGTCAGGACATGCTAGGGAGATAAAGTTCCTAGATGAAATAAATGACTGCTTCTTGGAGCAGCTGGTTCATGAACCGACCAGAGGGGAAGCCATATTAGACCTAATCCTTAGTGGAACACCAGATCTAGTGCAAGAGATAAGGTTGTTGTGGCCACTTGGCAATAGTGATCATAGCATGATCGCCTTTGATTTAATTAGTGGAGGAGGGATCGTAAGGAAATCCACAGTACTACCTTTTAACTTTCGAAAGGGAGACTATGATAAAATGAGGAAAACAGTTAAGAAAAAACTAAGAGGAGCAGTTGCAAAGGTTAAAGATGTACATCAGGCTTGGCTGTTGTTGAAAAATACTATCTTGGAAGCCCAGACCAGCTGTATTCCACACTTTAAGAAAAGTGGAAGGAAGTCCAAAGAACTGCCAGCATGGTTTAAAGGTGAGGTCAGAGAGGCTGTTGTTGCCAAAAAAGCATCTTTCAGGAAATGGAAAAAAGAGCCAAATGACGAAACCTGGAAACAGCACAAGCACTGGCAAGTCAAATGCAAGGCATTGATAAGGCAGGCAAAGGGAGAATTTGAGAAGAAGCTTGCTGCGGAAGCAAAAACGCGAAGTAAAGACCTTTTCAAGTACATTCGTAGCAAAACTGTGAGAGAGTCAGTTGGTCCATTAGATGATAAAGGGGTTAAAGGAGCACTAAGAGGCGACAAAGCGATAGCGGAGAGACTGAATGAATTCTTTGCTTCAGTCTTTACTAAGGAAGATGTAGGGATATTACCCATGACTGAAGTGGTATTAAAAGGTGCGGAAGAATTGAAGGAAATATCGATACATCGGGAAGATGTATTACAACTATTAGATAAACTGAAGAGTAGCAAATCACCTGGGCCAGATGGTATACATCCAAGGGTGTTGAAATAACTGAAATATGAGATTGCAGACCTGCTATTAGTAATCTTTGTGTATCAACTTATTAATTTATCCCTCCAAAAAATAAAAATAAAAATTAAATACCCTTCAATGCTTAATAAACCTTTCTCTATTACTTGTTCATAAGATATATGGCTAGGTCTCAGACTACCCGGCACTGAAAAGCTTACTGCCAATGAACTTTTTCTTAGCAGAACCGTGCCAACTAGCATCAATGACCTGCCAAAATCATGCAATGAACAAAGTATGTAAAAATCTATGTGTATAAGATATCACCAAAAATTAATATAAATATATCCAAACTTCTTTCCATGTAAGGGTGAATCTTTGCATATTCCAATGGATTAAAAAGACTTATCTTAAATAGTTAGAGTCCAAAATATTTCCCTAAGTCTTTTTAATCCATTGGAATATGCAAAGATTCACCCTTACATGGAAAGAAGTTTGGATATATTTATATTAATTTTTGGTGATATCTTATACACATAGATTTTTACATACTTTGTTCATTGCATGATTTTGGCAGGTCATTGATGCTAGTTGGCACGGTTCTGCTAAGAAAAAGTTCATTGGCAGTAAGCTTTTCAGTGCCGGGTAGTCTGAGACCTAGCCATATATCTTATGAACAAGTAATAGAGAAAGGTTTATTAAGCATTGAAGGGTATTTAATTTTTATTTTTATTTTTTGGAGCGATAAATTAATAAGTTGATACACTTGTATACGCTCTATAAATCTACCCAAAGACTATGATTAGTAATCTTTGAACTATCATTAAAATCATCTCTAATACCTGAAGATTAGAGGATCGCCAATGTAACACCAATTTTTAAAAAGGGTTCTAGGGGTGATCCGGGAAACTACAGACCGGTGAGCCTGACATCAGTACCGGGAAAAATGGTAGAAACCATCATAAAGAATAAAATTACTCAGCATGTAGACAGTCATGACCTAATGGGAGACAGCCAACATGGCTTTAGACAAGGAAGATCTTGTCTTACTAATCTGTTATGTTTTTTTGAAGGAGTGAATAATCAGGTGGACAAAGGTGAGTCGGTTGATATTGTGTATCTGGACTTTCAGAAAGCCTTTGACAAGGTCCCTCATCAGAGACTTTTGGCAAAACTAAAGAGTCATGGGATAGGAGGCAGTGTAGTATTGTGGATCAGGAACTAGTTAAAAGATAGAAAGCAGAGGGTAGGGCTAAATGGCCAATTTTCGCAATGGAGAAAGGTGAATAGTGGTGTACCCCAGGTATCTGTGCTGGGTCCGCTGCTTTTTGACATATTCATAAATGACCTGGAAAGTGGAATAACGAGTGAGGTTATCAAATTTGCAGATGACACAAAACTATTTAAAGTTGTTAAAACCCAAGAGGATTGTGGAAAATTGCAAGAGGATCTTGATAAATTGGAAGACTGGGCATTAAAATGGCAGATGAAATTTAATGTGGACAAGTGCAAGGTTATGCACCTAGAGAAGAACAACCCAAACTATGGTTACACGATGCAAGGTTCCACATTAGGAACCACCACCCAGGAAAAAGATTTAAGCGTCATTGTGGATACCATGTTAAAACCCTCGGCCCAGTGTGCAGCAGCGGCCAAGAGAGCAAATAGAATGCTAGGTATGATAAGGAAAGGGATGGAAAATAAAACAAAAGATATTATAATGCCTCTATATCGTTCCATGGTGAGACCGCACCTTGAATATTGTGTGCAGTTCTGGTCCCCCTATCTTAAAAAGGATATAGAGATTTTAGAAAAGGTTCAGAGAAGAGCCACCAAAATGGTAAAGGGGATGGAAGGATACTCCTATGAAGAAAGGCTAAAATGGTTAGGGTTCTTTAACCTGGAAAAGAGACGGCTGAGGGGAGATATGATAGAAGTCTATAAATTAATGAACGGAGTGGAACGGGTAAACGTAGATCGATTGTTTATCTTATCAGAATATAGAAAGACTAGGGGACATGCAATGAAGCTACAGGGTAAACTGTTTAAGACTAATAAAAGAAAATATTTTTTCACTCAACGTTGTCACCACCAGGTGGGCAGGCTGCCGCCTAGGGCTAGCAGGTCTGGGTCTGATGGTGGTTAATGAAAATAAAGTAGTTGTAGACACAAATGATAAGGTAAATTAGGATTTATTTCCCCTCCTGGGGTTATATTCTCCAGATGTATAACACAACAAACTTAGGACACATAAACCATACTTTCTGGTATAATATAAAGGAAACAGAAAAGCTTCTTCTTGCTTCTTAAAGTAAACGGTAATTGTAAAGCATATGAAAACTCAGCACACAGCTCCTCTCTGTACAAACAGGCACTCTTCACATATAGTGTTAGCTTCCAGCACTATACAGCCTCCTATCTAACAAAGAGAGGTTATTCTATCAGAGAATGTTAATGTACAGTCCATCGGGTCTCCAAAATGAGCACTCACTCGGTGAAAACGAGTACATGTCGTAGAGCCTTCTCTTTCGCCGCGCCCACTATATGGAATCAGCTCCCTGTGGACCTACGTCTAACCCAGGACATTACAAGATTCAGGAAAGAGTTAAAAACCCACCTATTTAAATGCTACTACAACCAGCCATAAGCCGCAAATCCCAGGAAACCGTAACAAAGTAAACTGATAAATATATATGCATTTTAAATCCGCCTGTGTAACCATGTATAGCCATGGAAAATGTGATTTCCTAAATCTGTAAATATGTATTGTATAATGTAAATAAGTTTAACCCAAAAACTTTAACCATGTGTGCCGTGACCCCCCCCCCTCAGTCCTTTATGTATATACTCCCCACCCTGTCCTGATTGACACCTCCCAAAAGAAGAATCAAACCGCTGCTGATCGCTGGAAGCAGCGGTATATAAATGTGTTCTAAATAATAAATAAATAAATAAATCATGGGTTCATGCAGGTTCTCAGAAAGGCCTGAGTTTTCCTGGCTACAAAATGTCTGTAAGTTACCTTGTAACGTCTCTTCACAGAGCCTATCTGGCCAGCTCCCTCTAGGGCTGGAATAACTGCTGCTGTACTTCTCTGTGTCTGGGAGAGAAGGAAGTCACCATTCAGGGTTTCTAGAATCCAACTTCTTATAGGTGTTTCTACCTTTGGGATATTTGTTGGCTCTAGCTTCAGCCTTTGGCACAGAGTAAAAGTATTCCTCTCTCTTATCAGCACAAGGTTTAGCTCTGCGTGGCTTTCTTTGAGGTTTAGGAACTTCTAATACCTCTTCCTCTGTCATGCAAATATCTTCAATGGCATACCTTTCTCTTTCAGGGACTTTTAACTCTTCCTCATCACACATCCCCCCCCCCCTTAAAATCGTACGGGCTGCTGACGCCCTCGTCTGACAGCACGTAAGCCGAGGCTGACTATCCCAACGCTTCTCTACTTTGACCAGCCTTACTGATGCTGATCGGTCTTGCCATGGTTTTAGTAAGTTAAGGTGGTAGACTTGTTGTCGCCCCCTTTCATTCTTGACCTTATGGGAGACGGGGCCCACTTTCGTTACCACTGTACAGGGTCCTTTCCACCTAGACTCGAACTTTGGGCCTGTAGCTGGCACTAGGACCAACACTTTGTCCCCTATGTCCAATTGCCTTTCTTTGGTCCCCCGGTCATAGTAACGCTTTTGCCGGCGTTGGCTAGCCTGCAAATTTTCTATGGACACCCGGGAAGTTCTTTCCAGGCGGTTTCTGAGGTCCCTGAGAAACTGGGGTACCCCTACCTCTTTTGCCTCTGGTGCAACCCATTGCTCCCTTAGGATATCCAAAATCCCCCTCAGAGCCCGACCAAATAGCAGCTCGTAGGGCGATGCCCCTAAAGATGCCTGTCTACGCTCCCGGCACGCGTAAAGCACAAATGGGAGTAAATTATCCCATTCCCCCATCTTTCCCTCCAGGCCACGTCGCAACATTTGTTTGATCGACTGGTTCATCCTTTCGACCAGTCCATTCCACTGGGGATGATAAGCGGAGGTCCGGATATGCTTTACCCCAAACACATCCCATACCAAGGCTAAATGTTTAGGTGTAAAATTACTCCCTTGGTCTGTCAGGATTTCTTGGGGAAATCCGATTTCGCAAAATAATTTGATGAGTTCAAGGGATATTGTCTTAGCCGAGATATTCTGTAGCAGAATGGCCCACGGAAATCTTGTTGCCATATCTATAATTACTAACAGATATTGGAAGCCCCTTGGCGTCCTAATTAAGGGTCCAACTATATCCATAGCCAGGCGTCGAACTGGTGTTGAAATAGTGGGTGTGGTTATCATTGGTACAGGTTTTGGTTTTGAGGCAGTGACCCTTTGGCATGCGGGACAGGACTGGCAATAGCGGGCTGTCTCCTTAAAGACTCCTGGCCAGTAGAACTGGGCCAAGATCTGGTCCAGCGTGCCTTGTATGCCTTTGTGGCTACCAACGGGATGATCGTGTGCCAATCGCATAACGATCGCTTTAAAAGTAGTTGGCACCACTACCTGCTTCCTGACAGTTCCCGTATGTGGGTCTGGACTTTCCCTGTACAATAATTCTCCCTCTAGAAAGAATCTGGGCAAGATGGTTCTATCCTCCTGAGCATATTCAAAAGCTCTTTTTAAAGCAGGATCGGCTCTCTGCTCTTTTGGGAAGGACGGGAATTTTTGAACCAGTTCAGCTGGTACCCAGGGTAAATCTTCCCCCGCTTCCAGCTCCGCCCTCCCTTGGGACCTATTCCTTTGCTCACGACGTCTCTCTGCTTTTCCTTTCCTCTCTTTAGAGGGAAGGTTAATTAAATCGTTATGAGAGGGGAGTACATTAGCTACCTCATCCTCCAGGCCTTCCTCACCCTCTGGGGTTCCCTCCTCATCTGGTGGATCAGCCCCTATTTCTGAGGACCTGACCTGGGATCTGGTAGAAACCAGGTTTGTTTTTCCACATAAACCTTTTTTTAGACCTTGGTGAAAGGGTGACCAATCACGTCCTAAGACAAGTTCATAAGGGAGATGTGGGACTACAGCTACCTGCACTTTTTCATCAGTATCCATTCCTTCCACAGACACTCTATAGCGCGGGTAATATACAGAAGTACCATGCACGCATCTCACTTTCACTTGATCCCTTACTTGACTCAGGGCGACTGGGTTATGGGCTGTGATGGTCTGCCACATCTCTTGGGAGACCATACTTTGGTTGGCTCCCGAATCTAAGAGTGCCAAAGCCTCCAACCCTTCTACCTGGACTTTGAGCAGAATACCTTCCCCTAGGTGGTTCTCTCCTCCCGACACTAGGGCAGTTCACTCTTTACACTCCCTGTGTAAATGTCCATGCTGGCCACAGTTAAAACATTTCAGAGAAATATTTCTTTTTACATTTTTACCAAACGCGTTTTCACCAAATACATTTTCACCAAATACATTGCCCTTAGAGGTCTTTCTTAATCTGCCCATTCTATCAAGACCAGCCACTTTTAAAATATTACCTCGGGAGGTGCTGGCTAATTCTGCCTCAAAATAACACTCCGTGAGGTTGGCAGCGTCTTGGGTAGAATGACACTTTTGAAGCATTATGAAAGCTTTAATTTCAGGTGGTATAGCATTCAAATATTGCTCTAAGATGACGGTGTCCATCAATGACTCTACCGTCGCCCTCTCAGGAGCAAGCCATTTGGTTGCTAGTCCCCTTACCCTTTGTAACAACGCTTTAGGCGTTTCTTTACTCATGAGCCTAGCTTCTCTGAAAAGCCGTTTATAGTGCATGGGCTTCAAACCCAGCCTATCCCTTATGGCTAATTTCATATCAGGGTAACTAGACGATAGACCGACAGGCATTGTCTTGTAGGCCGCTAATGCTTCTCCTGATAAAGTCATAGCGAACCTAACGGCCCATTGGTCAACCGGCCATTTAGCCGCCTCTGCGATGCGCTCGAAGGCGTCAGTAAAATCATCAAAATTGTCATACGATTTTAACTGTCCCAATGTTAAAGCATTGCAATCAGGTAGTCCTACCCCCTTTGACACTGAGGGATTAACCTCTGCTGCTGCAACAGTTCTCTTGATGAGAGTCTCTAGCATTTCAAGAAGCGATTGCTGCTGCGCGTTCATCGCTGCCATAATCCGTTCTTGACTCAGTCTAGCCAGTTCTTCTTGAGACTTCCATTGCGCCTCCATCCAGTCTTGCATTTCTTTGGGATCCATTCTGTCGCTCTGGCATGTACCTGCAAAAGAAAAAAAAAAACAGGGCCCACCAAGTGCGGCACAGACTTTTTTTTTTTTTTTCTATTTGCTTCCTTTTGTACCACAGCTTCCCCCTTTCTCACTGATCCTAACTACCCCCGTGCCCTCCTACTATTACCTCAGCGCGGTGTAGGATCGTGCATTGAGAAAGGTGTGTCTTGACTGCCTTCCAGGTCAGGAACTTGAAAATCCACTCCGGGTTTTTCTTCTGTCCAAGACAGCAAAACCTTTTCTTCTTTTTCTCTCAGCAAGTTATCCTTTATGAATGTCCTTGTATTGTGTTGTTTTTTCTTTTGAAAAATCCGAGAGACTACGCCAATTATGTCACCACCAGGTGGGCAGGCTGCCGCCTAGGGCTAGCAGGTCTGGGTCTGATGGTGGTTAATGAAAATAAAGTAGTTGTAGACACGAATGATAAGGTAAATTAGGATTTATTTCCCCTCCTGGGGTCGAATTCTCCAGATGTATAACACAACAAACTTAGGACACATAAACAATACTTTCTGGTATAATATAAAGGAAACAGAAAAGCTTCTTCTTGCTTCTTAAAGTAAACGGTAATTGTAAAGCATATGAAAACTCAGCACACAGCTCCTTTCTGTACAAACAGGCACTCTTCACATATAGTGTTAGCTTCCAGCACTATACAGCCTCCTATCTAACAAAGAGAGGTTATTCTATCAGAGAATGTTAATGTACAGTCCATCGGGGTTCCGAATGAGCATTCACTGAGGCTATCAGTGATCATGGTTCATGCAGGTTCTCAGAAAGGCCTGAGTTTTCCTGGCTACAAAATGTCTGTAAGTTACCTTGTAACGTCTCTTCACAGAGCCTATCTGGCCAGCTCCCTCTAGGGCTGGAATAACTGCTGCTGTACTTCTCTGTGTCTGGGACAGAAGGAAGCCGCCATTCAGGGTTTCTAGAATCCAACTTCTTATAGGTGTTTCTACCTTTGGGATATTTGTTGGCTCTAGCTTCAGGCTTTGGCACCGAGTAAAAGTATTCCTCTCTCTTATCAGCACAAGGTTTAGCTCTGCGTGGCTTTCTTTGAGGTTTAGGAACTTCTAATACCTCTTCCTCTGTCATGCAAATATCTTCAATGGCATACCTTTCTCTTTCAGGGACTTTTAACTGCTCTCTCTTCAGCTCTCCAGATAAATCCCTGGGCTGGGTGATACAGCCCTGCCCCCACCTAGGATTTCTCACAAGAGGCTTTTCAGTATTAACCCTGTAGGTATTTCTACTGTCAGTATACTCTCTTAGCTCTCTGCCAGAATCACTCTCAAGGTTACAGCTTTCAGATACATACTGTTTGGGTTTCTTAGGCTTCCATTCACTCCAGCTAGAACGTTGCCTCTGAGTTTCAAACGGTTTTACTTCAGCAGAACACTCACAGCTGCTCTCTGACCTCACTGCTCCTAGCTGCCTTCTCCTGAGGTATTCTGGGTAGCTTCTGGGTTGAACTCTTCCTGGTTCCTGAACTCTTCCTGGTTCTGAATCTGGATCACCTCCTGGGTCAGACTCTGAGGCTGAAAATCCTCCTAGGTAAGAAGATAACGCTGAATCTCCTCCAGGGTAAGAACCTGTAACTGGAACTGAACCCGAACCTGAAGCTCTATTTCCTGCGTGACTCTTATAGTTGCTAATAGCCCTCCCTCTATCCAGGTGTAAGCTATTAGGAACTGGGGAATGTTTTTCAGCTGGGCATGTTTGCAAACCCCGTGGCTGGGTTTGTTTATGTTGCCCCTGACAACTACTGCTCACATGGCTTGTCTTCCTGTCAGCTTCTAGGCTAGAATTCACTGAATCCTGTGTTTTTAGGGCAGAGAATGAATCTTCCTCATCACAACGTGTAATCAAACTCTGGAATGTGTTACCGGAGGATGTAGTAAAGGCTGTTAGTGTAGCTGGGTTTAAAAAAGGTTTGGACAAGTTCCTGGAGGAAAGGTCCATAAACCATTATTAAGAAGGGACCCAGGATCTCAATGCTTGAACCAATACAAGCATTGTGGATCCTCTGTCCCTTGGGGAAACTGCTAGTTACATATGACCTAGATCGGCCACTGTTGGAAACAGAATACTGGGCTTGATGGACCTTGGTCTGACCCAGTATGGCATATCTTGTGTTCTTATGTTCTTCTATGCACTATCTTGGCGTGATCCTCAACAACATGCTCTCCTTTCATGATCATATTTCTCATCTGTCTCACCATTCTTTTTTTATCTCCAGCAGATCCGAGCCTTCTGACCCTTCCCTCAAGCCTTGACGACTCTCCTTCTTTCCCTTGTCATGTCTCAGATAGATTTTTACAATCTAGCTCTTGCCGGTTCCACTCAGTTACAACTGCACTGCCCACAGTTGATGCAGAATAGGGCTGCAAGCAACATCACTCACACCTCCTGCAGGGATCATATCACACCTGCTTTGTTACAGCTGCATTGGCTCCCATTGGCCTTCCGTATTCGCTATAAAATTCTCACCATTGTCCATTGCACCATCCACATGTCTACTCCTCAGTACCTGGCTGACCTGCAATACCACATTCCCTCCCGCAGTCTTCGCTCCTGTTATGTTAATCATCCGGTCCTTCCCTCCCCATCATGTGCTCACCTCCAATCCACCTGCCTTTCTGATTTTTTTTACCTGGGCCCCTCCCTTTGGAACTCCCTCCCCCCAGTCCTCTGCCATTAGCCCTCTTTTCCCACATTTAAGAAGCTTTTAAAGACCCACCTATTTTGCAATGCCTTTGACCTGCCTCCCAGTCTTATCAGACTTCTTTCTTCAATTCTCTCCTCTGATACTCTCCTCTTTGTGTGACTGCACTATCGCTTTCCTATTGATCATTGTATTTCCTTTCCTTCTCTGGCCTTTGGCTATTATTACATGTATATTGTAAACCGCCCTGATGTTGCAAAGGGTGGTATATCAGATTGCTACATAAACATAAACATACTGTTCTCACCTCTGACCTTGCTAGCCTTGGTATCACGCCTTGGGTTCGTCTCTTTTGAATTTTTTTCCGCAGTGCGGTTTCGCGCCTCTTTAACACTGGCAGAGCCTTGGGTTTTTGAACCAGCTGAGGCCCTTTTTCCTCCATGGGTTCTGCCAGCAGCTTCTAAAAATGCTCGAGGACTATGTCACTCACCGACATGCATGACTGCTGCATCTGTTTTCTTGGGCCGGATTGCCTTGGGATAGATTGGGCCTGTGCAAGAACATGCTTCCAAGGCCATCAAGAGCCATCAGCAGCAGCATGACAAAAGTTTCACAGAATCTCCAGTGACACTGCGCCCCAAGGTCCTTTCTGAGGCCTAAGGCTCACGCGGTGGCTCTTCAGACTCCGATCGAGGCCGCAGGTCCTCCAAGAGAAGCTCCCTGGAAGGGGAACATAATAATAAGAAGAAACCCTGTGGATGGGTCTGAGAAGGCAGGTAAGTCCTGAGCCAGATCCTGTAGTCCACGATGCTCATCCAAGGGCTCAGATTGGGAGCGGCCTACAAAGGTAGACCGAAAGGAATCATTGTCTCTGGTGATTGGCCTCAAACCCATGAGCCCATCCGGTTCAAGGACTCCCCTTCAGTGGATCTGGTGACAGGCCCGAGTCCTCAGGTGCCTGCGCCAATGGCTGAAGAGCCTTCTGGACTGGAGACCAGAATGGCAGCCTTGAAGCACAGCTTGTCGGCCTTCATGGTCCAGCAGCGGGCGATGATGCCCGGCTCAGCTGGGTCATCCGCCCAGACTACCGGGCCCTCGACCTCGAGGACATCTCTGGATGTCAAACTGATCCTCAAGAGCCTGCAGCCTTGAGTCAGTCCTCAACATCTGTCTTGATCCCAGTCCCGTTCCATGGGACCAAGGTCCTCCCTGGTGAGTGCCCATGACTCCGGCCATGGAGCCCAGCCCTCCCTCCCTCAACTTCTCCACCAATTACTCAGACTGGAAGACTGAGGATGAGGAATCTCTGGACACTCATCAACACTGCGATGTGCCCTCGAATTCATCTCCCTATGAGACTCAAAGTCAGTTCCCCCCTATTCATACGGGACACATTGAAGGCATTGACATTTGCTGCCAAGTCGGCAGAGGACCCTTTTATGGAGGAGCTTGAGATTCTCCAGTATGAGGCCCTGCTGAGGGAAGCATTAACAGTGACCATCCCACCCATTCTGGGACAGTTGCTCCTCCACATGTGGGAAACATTGGTGTCAGTGCCTATTGTGAGCCGACGGCTTGACTCAATGTATTGAGTCTGCCAGAGCTCGGGCTTCCAGAAAGCACAGCTGCCACATAACTCCATAGTAGTGGAGTCGGCTATATGTCGGCTCAAGAGCCAGAAAATGCACTCCTCGATGCCCCCGGGTAGAGAGGCCCGCACCCTGGACACCCTCGGCAGAAAGTGCTACCAGGGCTTGATGCTCATCGGCCGTATCCATCTCATCGGCCGTATCCAGGCATACCAACTGTACAAGGGCATGTACCTGAGGGACCTGGCGAAGGAGCTCGCCAGGTTCTTGGCTGGTCTCTCTGAGAAGTCCCTCCAGTGGTTCTGGAATCCAGCCAAAGCCATCCATGAGTGCTCCAAGTTTATGACTCAAGCAGCCTATGATGACTTCGAGTCAGCAGCTAGAATGGCCATGGTGGGCATCGGTGCCCGATGCCAGGCTTGGCTATAGTCATCTGACCAGGAGCTATGGGTTCAGGACAAATTGGTCGATGTCCTCTGCCAGGGAGATAATCTCTTTGGCAAACCCATGACTGATAAGGCTGCAGAGTTGGAGACTAAGTTAATGACGATGACCAGGCTCTCCAAGAAGACCACTACCCTTCCCTGCCGGAAGGGCCTGAGTAAAAAGCCCCCTTACTCAAGCAAGGGAACTGCTTACAGAAACTACCCACAGTATCAGTCCTCCCCAACTCCCCAGCAGAGTCAGCAGACCAAGGGACACGGGCATGGCTCTTGTAAGCAGAAGGCTCCCAAGTCCCAGACACCAGCCCTGGCCCAGCCTGGTGGGAGTTTTTGACTCCTTGGGCATAGCCTCTCCACCACCCAGGAGGTCAGCTGCTCACAGGTGGAGATCTGATCCACTTTGACCTCCAGTGGTTTGCCATCACCACTGACACTTGGGCACTCCAGGTGGTTCAAGAGGGTTACCTCCTCCACCTTGCACAGATGCCACCCCCTTTCTTCCCCAGAGAGCCCCCAGGACTCTGCTTCACTGGGATCTACTATTGGAAGAACTTGAGGTCTCCTTGAGGACAAGGTGATGAAGATGGTGCCCCAGCATCTCTGGGACAAAGGGTTCTACTCCCGTTACTTTCTCATACCCAAGAAAACCAGGGGCTTAAGGCTCATCCTGGACCTGTGGGATCTAAACGTTCCTGGTGAGAGAAAAGTTCAAGATGCAAAAGAAACACATTATTGGAAAAATAACTTGTGTATTATCTGATTTTCATGCTCTGCAGTTATTTAGTGTTTGCCAGATGATCAGGAAATCTTGTGATGCAAAAACACGTATTACATTTTTGTTTCAACTGAAAAAGGATGATAGGCTCCTTGAACAATCCCCCTATGTAGTAACAATGACCTTCACATTTAGTTTCCTATGACTATGGATGTTCTGTGCATATACCATGCTCTTTAAAATTCTGGTAAAGGTTTTGAAGTCACCACTATGATAAAATGAGGAAAATACTTAGGGAAAAAGAACTAAAAGAATCAGCTTCGAAGGTTAAGAGTTTACATCAGGTATGGACATTGTTTAAAATTACCATCTTCGAACCCCAGAACAGATGAATTGCTTGCATTTAAAAAGGCAGAAGAAAAGCCAAACAACTGAAAGGATAGTTAAAAGATGAGGTGAAAGAGACTATTATAGCAAAAAGAACATCTTTCAAAAAATGGAAAGCAGATCAAAATGAAGAAAACAGGGAAAAGCATAAGTAACTCACAAATTAGGTGCAAAGCATTGATAAGGCAGGCAGAAAGAGTAAATGAAAAGGCAAAAAATCATAATAACATTTTTTTCAAATACATTTGAAGCAAGAAAAGGCTGTGAAAAGGTCAACTGGGTCATTAGATTACCTAGGAGTAAAAGTAACACTCGGAGAGGAAATGACCACAGCGGAAAGGCTAAGGGCATGTTTACTAAAATGTGTGATAACTGTTAACATGGCACCACATAGTAAAATAAAGTTGCAGTAAAAAAAAAAACATGATCGGGATATGGAGGAATAAAGAGGGAGTGGGTGCAGCAGGTGACAGCTAGCGCACAGGGTGATATCATGTGTTAGCTGCCACAGATGCTGATAGTAGTTAGGCCACATCTAGATGGCATTAAGTAAAACCGCATTACTGGAATTCTGGTAGTGTGATGGCTGCCAGGTCCTTTCCAAGAAAAAAAGCTGAAGTGTTTTGAGGCAATCACAACCTAACCCCTTGCCTAAGCACTTAGGTCACTGCTCAGGCCACCTCCTCCTCAAGATCACTCATGCATCTGATTCCCCTGTTCCTGATCCCCTCCCCCTTCAGCACACACTCCACTGGACAACAACCACCTTGACGAAGAGGAACCCTACTCAATCAAGAGGAATCCCTACCTGGCCAAGATTCCTACCCCCAAACCCCCACCAAAAAAAGACACTTGAACAAGACTGCTGAACAAAAGAAACCACCCTGAAGAGGACCCCACCCTCAACCCATCTTTGACTCAGCCTGGAGGATATCCCTCACTTGGTTTGCAGCTTGTCGTGCTGTGAGGGCTTGTGTGCATCAGTGATGCTGAGAGTTAAACTATCAGTAGTTTAACTACTAGCAGGGTCTCCCAAGATGGACAGGTCTCAGGTGAGGTGCCAGACCAAGACAAACCATCCATCTGTGGCCACAGCAGAATGGGATAGTGTTGATGGCGGAGGATCACATTTCTGTGACAACAGCAACAACACCAAACTTAAACTGCGCGGAAGAAAGGCCCGGCAATCTACTTCTGTATCTTGCCATGAAAACCCAATGGATAGTTACAACAAAACAAATTGTGCTATAGTGCTGGAAGATGAGACCCCTAGGTCGGAAGGCACTCAACTAGCTACTGGAGAAGAGCTGAAGACTTTTCAGAGTAAAGCCAGCATTTATGATGTGGTTGGATCAAAGCCCTCGGGACATCTGACTGCTGATGTAGCTGTGCATGAAATGAGAGTCAGAAGCTGTAAAGATGTCTTACGCATTGGAACATGGAATGTACGAAGCATGAACCAAGGGACGTTGGAGGTGGTCAAGAATGAAATGGAATGTGTACAACTTGATCTGTTGGGTGTCAGCGAACTGAAATGGACTGGCATCGGGCACTTTGCATCAGATGATCACATGGTCTACTATGCTGGAAATGAAAGACAAAGAAGAAATGGTGTTGCATTTATAATAAAGAAGAAACTTGCAAGAACTGTAATGAAATACAATGCAGTCAGCAAACACTTAATCTCTATTCGTCTACAAGGAATGCCTATCAACACAACTATAATTCAAGTATATGCCCCAGCATCAGCTGCAGAAGAGAATGAAATTGAAAAGTTCTATGAACAAGTACAAACTGAAATTGACAGAACATGCAAACAGGATATCCTGATAGTTATGGGTGACTGGAACGCAAAAGTTGGCAACAAAGAAGAAGGCAAATTAGTTGGAAAATATGGACTTGGCAACAGAAATGAAGCTGGAGAAAGACTGATAGAATTCTGCCAGACCAACGATCTATTCATCTCAAACACCTTCTTCCATCAACACAAGCGGCGACTGTACACATGTACTTCAACCAATGGATTGTATAAAAATCAAATTGACTACATCTGTGGAAATCAACGATGGAAATGTTCTATAACATCAACAAAGACAAAACCTGGAGCTGACTATGGTACAGATCATCAACTACTAGTATGCCAACTCAAGCTAAAGTTGAAAAAGAGCAAACCACTCATGAATGCAGCAAAATATGACCTTGAGAATACACCACTGGAATTTAAAGACTGCCTGCAAAATCAATTTGCTGCTTTAGATACAAATGACAGAGCTCCAGAAGAGTTATGGAATGACATCAAGAAGGTTGTGTTGGAAGAAAGTGAGAAGTCTCTACAAAAGGTGAAAAAGCAAAAACGGCCAAAATGGATGACGGAAAAAACTCTGAAAATTGCCCAGAAATGCAGAGAAGCTAAAGCCAAATGAGAAAGAAAGACAATAACAGAACTCAACAGAGATTTACAACGTGCAGCAAGACAGGACAAGGAAAAGTACTACAATGACGCATGCAAGGAAATAGAAGCAGAAACTATTAGAGGAAGAACAAGATCAGCTTTCCTAAAGCTTTGAGAGTTAAAGAAAAAGTTCCAGCCTCAAATTGGAATGTTACAAGATGCTCAAGGTTCTATGTTGAATGATGCTGAGAAGATCAAGAAAAGGTGGAAGGAATATACAGAGTTTTTATATGATAAATATCAAGTGGACCAACAGCCGTTTCAACCTGTACCTTATGATCGGGAACCATTGGTGATGAAAGAAGAAGTTAAAGCAGCATTGAAAGCCTTATCAAAGAACAAAGCACCAGGCATTGATAGCATTCCCATAGAAGTATTACAGCAATCTGATGCAGCTGTTACCATACTTACAAGGCTCTGCCAAGAAATATGGAAGACAACATCATGGCAAACTGACTGGAAAAGTTCTGTGTTTATACCAATACTAAAGAAAGGTAATCCAACTGACTGTGGAAATTATCAAACATTTTCTCTGATCCCACATGCCAGCAAATTCTACTGAAGATTATTCAAAAGAGACTACAACCATACCTGGAACAAGAACTACCTGAAGTGCAAGCAGGCTTCAGGAAAGGGAGAAGAATGAGAGACATCATTGCGGATGTGAGATGGATCCTTGAAAAGACTAAAGAATACCAAAAGGATATCTATTTGTGCTTTATTGACTATAGCAAGGCTTTTGACTGTGTAAACCATGAGAAACTCTGGGCCACATTAAGAAGCATGGGTATACCAGAACACCTGATCGTACTCTTGCACAATCTGTACATTGATCAAGAAGCAACAGTTCGAATGGATCAAGGAGAAACAAAATGGTTTAAAATAAGCAAAGGTGTAAGACAAGGCTGCATACTTTCCCCCTACCTGTTTAATTTATATGCAGAACAAATCATCAGAGAAGCAGGATTGTATGAAGACAACAGAGGTGTGAAGATTGGTGGAAGACACATCAACAACATTCGCTATACTGATGATACCACATTACTGGCTGAAAGTGAAGATGATCTGTAACATTTGCTTCTCACTATCAAAGAACATAGTCTCAAAATGGGCCTGCACCTTAATGTAAAGAAGACAAAGATCATGATAACTGGCATAATCAACAGGTTCATCGTTGAAGGAGAAGAAATTCAAATTGTGAACAACTTTAACCTACTTGGATCAACTATCAATAAAGAAGCAACAAGCAGTCAAGAAATTATACGACGCATTGCTCTTGGCAGAATGGCTATGAAAGACCTAGATAAGATTCTCAAGAGCAGAGATGTCTCTCTCCATACAAAGATTTGACTTGTTCAAGCCATGGTATTTTCAATAACATCATATGGATGTGAAAGCTGGACAGTGAAAAAGATAGACAGGAAGAAAATTGATGCCTTTGAATTATGGTGCTGGCGGCGAGTACTGTGTATACCATGGACTGCCCGAAGAACAAACCAGTCGGTACTAGAGGAGATCAAACCTAAGCTTTCTTTAGAAGCTCAGATGACAAGACTTCAACTTTCATACTTTGGACACATCATGCGAAGAGAGAGATCTTTAGAGAAAGACATCATGCTTGGCAAGATAGAAGGTAAACGCAAAAGTGTAAGGCCAGCAATGAGATGGATCAATACAATAACAGCAGCTACGAGTACCAGTCTGTCAACAATGAGTCTCCTGACTCAAGACCGAACACAATTTAGGATAGCTATCCAGAGGGTCGCCATGAGTCGACTCCGACTCGACGGCACTTAACAACAACAACAGTGGCCAGGGAAGGAGTGGTCCCCCTTCTCTCCTGACCCGGAGCTGCTGGGTTCCAAAATGGCTGATATGACCACTAGCAGTAGTGACCCAGTAGAGGTAAAGGGAAAATGAACCTATTCAATGGAGAAAAGTAATCCCCCCTCACAAAAAAGGAATATTTTTACAAATATCAACACACATATAAACTTACAGAAAATAGAGATGAAAAAACCGTCAGAATGGGGCAGGGGGACAAATATATATACAGCTTCCTGTGGCTGTCACATTCCACCCATAGTTCTCCTTATCAATCATTTGGCTCAATTTCACTCTCTTAAAATATTTATTAAATAAGGGCCCTATTCTATGAGGCAAACAGTGGGACTGCATGTCCTGCCGGGATTTGCAGCCCTGCTATCTGCCTTCCCTGTATTCTGCCTCCATCCCCCACTGTACGCACAGAGTCTCTGTTTGTGCTGTGGGGGACAGGGACATGATGGGGATGGAGATGGGAGGGACTGACTCTCGGACGTACAGGGCCAATTCCACTCACGGCCCTGTAAATCCAGGGTCACCAGGGGGACGTCCTGCTTATACCACCTCTGAAGTGGAATAAGAGCAGGGCGCCCCCCAGTGTGGCTAGCAGCACCCCCACCCCCCCCCCCCCGGAGCCCAGGAGCCTCCTCACAGGCGCACCAGGACAAGTGGGCAGATGGAGCCTTGGGGAGGATGTCCCCACGGTTGTGGGAGGGGCATGCCGGGCCATCCTCGGGTCTAATTCTGACAGCCTCAGGAATGTTTTGCTCCCATGTTTCAGAATCAGGTACAAATGGGCCCGACCTGCACGGGGCCGTCCAGATGGCCCAAAAGATCCCGTTCCACAATCAGGCTCCACTTTGTTTTTCTTTTCGTTTTTGTTATTCTTATATTTTTTAATTATATATTATTAAAAGTCCCATACATTTATTTTATTTTTGTATTATTTAGCAACATTTGTATACCACTGTATATACCAGTCACAGCAGTGCACAGAGAACAAGAATGTGTATAACTTTACATGCAACATAGTTGATAATAGGTTAAACAGTTTTAACAAGAAAGTAACTTGTGAATTTTAACATTGCGCTAAACAGGCAGTGGGGAAGATTATTATACATGGTGTGCGACACTATATCACTAACAAAGATGTTAAAAAAAATCGGACCAAGGACAGATCCCTGGGGCACACTACTGGTAACCTCCTTCTCCTCAGAGTGATCTCCAGTTACCTGTACCCTTTGTCCACTCCCACTCAACCAAATTCTAACCTAAGCAGTATCTTTAGGGTCCATCCCTAGGGTTCTCAGTTTGTTTATAAATCGCCTGTGATGAATGGTGTCAAAGGCTTTACTGAAATCTAAATACACCACATCTAGGGCTCTCCCTCGGTCCAACTCCCTGGTCACCCAGTCAAAGAAATCAATCAGATTTGTCTGACAAGACCTGCCTCTGGTGAATCCATGCTGCCTTGGAACCTGTAATCCGCTGGACTCCAGAATCCTCACTATTTTCTCTTTCAGCAATGATTCCAAAAATGTACTCACCACCGAAGTTAAACTAACCGGCCTGAAGTTTTCAACCATATCCTTACTTCTGCTTTTGTGTAAATGGACCACATGAGCCTCTCTCCAGTCCTTTGGCACCACTCCCGACTCCAACGGGGCATTGAAAAGGTCAGTCAGTGGAGCTGCTAGAATGTCCCCAAGTTCCCTCAGTATTCTAGGGTGTATCCCATCTGGTCCCATCGCTTTGTCTACTTTAAGTTTAGCTAGTTTCTCATGAACACAGTCTTCTGAAAATTGTTCAAGATGCCCTTTGCTTCTGTTCCTGTTTGTGGGTGTTTTCTGAGGTCCTGTTCTTGGTTCTTTATCTGTGAACACAGAACAAAAATATTTGTTAAGCAGTTTTGCTTTATCCTCATCAGCTTCTACATATTCCTCCCCTTCACTCTTGAGTCTGACAATACCACTTTTGCCCTTCCTCTTCTCAGTAACATATCTGAAAAATGTCTTGTCCCCCCATTTTATTGCATTGGCTATTTCCTCCTCTTTTTGAATCTTTGCCTTCCTGACTACTTTGCTAGCTTCTCTAAGTTTTTCCAAATATAGATGCCTGTCTTCTTCTCTCTGTGATCTCTTGTATTCCATGAAGGCCTCCCTCTTTTTCTTTACCTTTTCATCTACTTCTTTAGAAAGCCATAGTAGTCTCCTTTTCCTTTTCCTTTTTACCTTTATTTACCATTTTAACAAAAAGTTTGGTTACATAGAAACATAGAAACATGATGACAGAAAAAGACCACATGGCCTATCTAGTCTGTCCTTCCATATGAACAACTACAGCAGTCCACTTTTTACCTTTAGAGATCCTCTGTGTTGGTCCCATGCTTTTTTGAATTCAGTTACTGTCCTCATCTCCACCACCTCCACTGGGAGACCATTCCACGGATCCACCACTCTTTCCGTAAAGAAATATTTCCGCATATCACTCCTGCATCCATCTCCCTTCACCCTCATCCCATGTCCCCTCGTAGCAGAACTTGCTTTCAATTGAAGGAGGCTCTCTCCCTGAACATTTATGCCATGGAGGTATTTAAACATCTCAATCATATCACCTCTATCCCGCCTTTCCTCTAAGGTGTACATATTAAGATCCTTAAGTCTGTCCTCATATGCTTTATAATGAAGCCCACTAATCATTTTAGTAGCCACCCTCTGCACCGACTCCATCCTGTTCACATCCTTTTGAAGGTGCGGTCTCCAGAATTGCACACTATACTCCAAATGAGGTCGCACCAAAGACTTATACAGAGGCATTATCACCTCCTTTTTTCTGCTAGCCATTCCTCTCCGTATGCACCCAAGCATCCTTCTAGCTTTTGCCGTCACCTTTTCTACCTGTTTAGCTACTTTAAGATCATCAGACACAACCACACACCTAGGTCCCGCTCTTCTTTAGTGGACAAAAGTACTTCACCTCCTATACTGTATTGCTCCCTTGGATTGCTGCAGCCCAAATGCATGACCTTACATTTTTTAACATTAAATCCCAGCTGCCAAATTCTAGACCATTCTTCAAGCTTAGCTAGATCCCTCCTCGTGTTATCTATACCTTCCTGGGTGTCTACTCTATTGCAGATTTTGGTATCATCTGCAAAGAGGCAAACCTTACCCGACAGCCCTTCCGCTATATCACTAACAAAGATGTTACCCTTCAAATATCTCCTTTCAGTTTTGCCCACTGTTTTTCTATATCCCCCAGCTGTTCCCATCCCGCTAACAACTCCCTGAGGTATTGGCCCATCTTGGCAAAGTTAGTTTTCCCAAAGTCTAAGGCCCTTACTTTTGAATGGATTTTATCAGCCCTAGTCCTAATACTGAACCACACCATCTGGTGATCACTGGATGCAAAATGATCTCCCACTATAAAATCAGAAACACTTTCACCATTGGTAAGCATCAAGTCCAGTATGGCCTCCTCACCTGTGGGATCTCTAACCAATTACCTGAATAGTTCTGCCTGTAGAGAATTCAGGATCTCCTTACTTCTAGATTTATTTATTTTTATTTATTTAACATTTCTTTTATACCGCGCTATTACAATCAGTGCGGTGTACATTGAACAAGAACATACTACAATGCATACAAGTAACATTGAGTTTACAATGAACAGGGAAATTTAACAGAGGACAACCGGGGGAACTATGTACAGATTAACTTAATGCTATATACAGTAAAATAAAACTCGTTTGAATGAATGCTTGTGCTCTTTGGTTGGTTTGCCAATAGGACTAGAGAGAAGGTTGACCAACTAGCCCTTTTCTGGTTGTATTGAGGTGCTAGTTTTGCCAATGTCTAGGTTGTCTTCTGGGTAGCATTTTGTGAACAGATGGTATTTCAATGCTTTCCTGAATAGGATTAGGCTTTTAATAGCACGGATTTCGTGGGGAAGTGCATTCCAGTTTAGAGGCGCAAATAAGAAGGCCCTGTTGGAGGTGGCCTTCGTGCACTTCGTTATTATTTTCGGGACTATTAAAGTGTTCATTGATGTAGGTCTCCTTTTTCTGTTTTCCAGGGTGCCATGGATAAGCTTGCTGATTGGCGTAGGAGGGTAGTTATTTAGAGCCTTGAAAGTAAGGACTAAAGACTTATACTGGATTCTGGCATGTAAAGGTAACCAATGCAGTTCTTTCATGATGGGTGTTATATGGTCGGATCTTGATGAGCCGGAGAGGACTCTGGCAGCTGTATTCATAGCTAGGCGGAGCGGATTTAGAGTTGATTGAGGGAGACCATGGAGGATGATGTTGGCAAAATCCAGGTGTGGGAGGACTAATGCCTGGAAGGTTGTTCGGAAGTCTGTGGGATCTAGTAGGGGGCGGAGGTGACGTAACGATTTGATCTTATAATATATGGTTTTTGTGACATTCTTCACATGAGTTGACATATCCAGGTGTTGGTCCAATGTGATGCCGAGGTAGCGGATTGTAGCTTTTGATTTCAACTCAACGTTGTTGACAAGTAGTGATGGAGGAGGTATGAACTTACGGTTCCTCGTGACGAAAAGAACGTCAGTTTTGCTATGGTTAATCCGGAGGTTTTGTGATAGCAACCATGCGGCTACCGCTTCAAAGCAGTTGATTATTGGTGAGAATACTGGATTGTCGATTGTAAACGGCATATATAGGAGGATGTCATCTGCATATGTGAGGCATTGTACGTTAAAGGATCTGATCAAGTCACATATCGGCTGCATGTAGATATTAAACATCAGTGCCGATAAGGACGATCCTTGGGGTACTCCCTGTGATTGCAGGAATGGTTCTGAGGATGCGTGGCCTGTTTTTACCTGTTGCCACCTGTTAGATAGGTAGGATTTACACCATTCGAGTGCTGTGCTTTGAATCCCCTTATCTTTCAAGCGTTGTAGGAGTATGTCATGACTCACAGAGTCGAAAGCGGCGGAGATGTCCAGGAAGATGAGAACGAATCCATGTTGTATGTTATTTATTCCTGTTATCAGAACATTGAATAGGGTAGTAAGGACTGTGTCGACTCCATGTGCTTCCCTGAAGCCGTGTTGAGATGGATCTAGTGGTGCTTCAGTGTCGATATGGTGTTGGATTTGTTGTTGGGCGGCTTTCTCAATGATTTTTGCAAGCTGTGGGATGCTCGAGATAGGCCTAAAGGATTCAACCTTGGACGGGTCAAGTCTATTATTCTTCAGTAGGGGCTTGATGGAAGTGTGTTTCAGCCTTTGCGGGAATGAACCTGTTGAGAAGGACTGGTTCAGTATTTTGCTCAATATTTGACTGAGATCATGTCGCATATCCTTGATCCAGCTGGCTGGACAGGGGTCATTAGGAGCTGTGCTGGGATTGATAGAGGCAATAATGTTCACAATCTCTCTATTTGATACAGTGGAGAAGTTGTGAAGTGGCATTGCATGGGATGCCTTAGGTGAAATGGAGGCATTATTGACATTTATGACTGTGTTGGTTTTAATCATCTTTGATTGCAGGTAGTTTGCGTAGTCCTGTGGCTGCGGCATAGGGGGTTGTGTTGAGACCGGTTCGCCTGTTATGGATTTTACTATGCTGAACAGTGCATGTGGTTTATTGATGGAGCGTTTTAATAAGTCTGTGTGGTGGGTTTTCCTGCTCTGTGTTATCTTCGCTCGGTGGGTAGTTAGGTATGAGTTGTATGCTGCCAGCGCCTCAGGGGAGTGAGTTCGTCGCCACTGTCGCTCAAGTTTGTGTAAATGATGGAGAGATGTACGAAGGTCTATGGAGAACCATGGAGCATGTTCACGTTTTCGAATTCTCTTTTCGGTGAGTGATGGACAGGAGGCAGCTCTCAGGTTCTCATCCCATTTGGATATGAGATCATCTAGGTCCATGGTTGTGTTGGCCATGAGTGGTCTGAGATTCTCTAGGACTACGCTCTGGTTGAGTGGTCGAAAGCGGGCTGTGTGGGTTCCAGATGTGTTAGACGCCTTTCGGCTCTTGCGGAAGGTATTAATGGGTATATTGAAACTGAGAAGACTGTGGTCTGACCAGGGCACTGGTGTTACAGACAGTGCAAGAGTTAGGGGTATTGTAGCGTTGGAGAGAGGTGCGAAGATGAGGTCTAGTTTGCCACCCTTAGTGTGGGTGGGGGAATCGACATGTTGCTTGTAACCTAGGTCCTCCAGGGCGTCAAGGAATGCTGCTGAGTGGCTGTCTTGAAGAGATGGGAGGTTGAAGTCACCGATTAACCAACTTGGTGAGCGTGAGGTGGATGTGGTACAGGCCTGCTCAATTATTGTTGGAAGATCATCTGGTGAGGGGGAGGGTGCCCGATAGAAAAGGTTGATTGTGCAGAGCTCATTAGCTATAGTGAGGGAGTCAAGGTGGGTTGAGCTAGAGGAGTTGCACATCTTGAAGTGTAAATCAGCTTTGGCCAGGATGAGGGTCCCGCCTCCTTTCTGACTGGATCTGTGGGATGTGTATATCACAAATCCTGGGCCAGCTCTTGCTTGGTCATTTTGATCCATGGATTTCAAAGGCAAAAACAATGTGTGCCGATTCTTCTTTTAAACTTGTCTCACCATATAGAAACAGTGCTTTCATTACTGCAATCACAGTAGGTGCAGCAGAGAACTTGTAGTAACATTATAGCAACCTTGAAACAAAATAGTCACTACTTAGCTCAATGCAAACGAAGGTCAGCTTGCCAGCATTTCACTTTCACTTTTTAGTTTTTCCAGCTCAATACAAGTAAAAACCAGCTGGCCAACATTCCATTTGTTGTACTATATGCTGTATACTTATATTGTGAAATATCATGCTATGGTATCAAATCACTTTCAGTGGTCAAGAGAATGCCAACTTTTATCTCCACCCGCTTGGAGGTCTCATCTACTGCTTCAGGGGCTTAGTGTTTCTCTAAATGAAATACAGATAAAATACCATTTGGGTAGCTGCATTATCTATATTTTAATTTCATGTCTCAATACAGCACTGTGCATGCCTTGTAGTGCTATACAAATGATATGTAGTAGTAGTAGTAGGCCTCCAAATATCCATCAATGTGTAAGTCCTATCAATGGAAATGGATGTGTTTTTCCTAATAGACAGAAGCACACAATCAGGAATCCTTCCCTTGTCCTACATCTCAAGTCCTTTCAGACTTGTTTCATCTATTGGAATCTCATCTGAAGACCTATTCAATTTGCTTTCACCTTTTTTCAGTAGCTGCATACCATTCCTGCATCAATGGGAAATCCATCTGCATGGATCCTTTGGTATCCAGGTTCATGAAGGGCCTCCTGAACATGTTCCCCATTGAAACCACTCGTTGTAGCCTGGGACCTCATCGCTGTTGTAGCCTAGCTTATTCTGGATCCATTTGAATCACTAGGCCTTGCATCCCTAAAACGGTTCATCTGGAAAATGATATCCTAAGTAAGGAGAATCAGTGAATTTCAAACCTTTGTCCATTACTCTCCCTTTATCCAATTCTATTCCAACAGAGAAGTCCTTCACACTCATTCTACATTTTTACCAATGATGGTCTTAGAATTCCACCTAAGCCAATCTATCATCTTGCAACCTTCTTCCCAAAGCACAGTCAAGCACTGCAGAAGACCATCTCCATTCATTGGACTGCAGACATGCACTCCTCTACTTTCTGCAAGCAACAAAGGACATATGGAAAACATCATATCTATTTGTCACCTTCAACCCAAATGACACACAAAAACCAACCTCTAAAAGAACTTTGTTACTCTGACTATGATACCGTATCGCTTTCTGTTACCATCTAGCAAAAATGCAGTCTCCAGACATTGTAGACCTGCACAATCTCAGAGTAAAGACAGCCTCTATAGTTGAACATTCAATCTGTCTCAAGACATCTGCAAAGTGGCTACATGAGCCTCCATTCACACCTTTGCAAAGCACTAATATTTGGACCAGTCCACTGCCCAAGACACAGTCCCTGTGAAATAGTGACCACTAAAGCTTCAAACTCCACCATCGGCATTACTCTTAGGATGTCAAAGAAAGACATAGGGGCATGTTTACTAAACCGTCTTAATGTGCGCTCTGCCACGTTATCGCGCGATAAGGTACCTTATCACCCAATGAAGACGCGTTACCGGGCGATAAGGTACCTTAGCGTGCGATAACGTGCGTAGCGGCGCAAACGAGTGCTGAAGGCGGAGAAAGGCTCCCCGGAGGGCGGAGGAAGGCTCCTCAGGGGCCAAGAGAAGGGGTCAATGGGCAGAGAGTGGGAGGGGAGAGGCTCCCCGCACACTAACGCTGTGAAATCTGAGGTTCAAAACTAACGCCAGTGAAACCCTCGCGTTAGAGCAGATTTAAAGGGAAAAGAAACCATTTACGTCAGCAATGTACAGCAAAACCAGGGAAACCTACAAAACGTGATAAGTGTGATACATGTGCACGGAACAAAAAGGGCAAATAAACATTGAAAATGAACAGAAGAAAATGTAAAAAAAACATAACCAAGCTGGGCAATAGTGATATCAATGAGAAACATCAAAAAACACCCCCAAGAAAGCTCCAAAAAAAAGATATGAATTTTGGAAGGGACTATGCTCCGTCCCTATAAAAGGTGAATGAGTCCACAGTGAAACTGCGCTGATCAGGGTTTCCGACTCCATTGGCCAGGTTTCCTATGGCGTGCACATGTCCCACAACAGCAGGGCGGGCATGTCGGAATGGGCAACTGGACAGATGCTGGAAAAGGGGACACAGAGGGCTGCAGGTGGCACATGCTGTGGTGCAGCTGGGCCACAGTGCGGACTAGGGTGATGCCTAGGTGGCCCATAGGAATGCTGAAACAGTAGAGCAGCCAGACAGCAACTTCTGAGGGCCCAACATGGGCACAAGTGTGCTTCCCACATTGTCACAGGGGATAGTACCCAGCAGGTACCCCAAAGGGCACGGAACATTGGCAGGCGATGCTGGGGGGAAGCGTGGACACCTATGCAGGCACCCATACCCCAGAACCTGCACGATAGGCAGCCGCCTACCCGCACACTGGATGGCCTGAGACTGCACTCCACCAGCACCACCAGCAGAAGGGCATGTCAGCATGGTGGCAGAGGGATACTGGTGGTGGAGGGGGCAGTGGCAGCTGCCCAGAGCAGACGTGGCCTAGCCCTGTGTAGGTGGGTGCCATGCACTGCAACAGACAGGCCCTGTCTGATGAACATGGTATCACCAGGGAATGCACTGACTCTGTGACAACATGGTGGTGCAGTGCACAAAACCAGTGTATTCAGAAGCAGAAGATCACAGGTTCAAGTTCCAGCTGTGGTTCCTGCCAACCCAGTCCCCATTTTTTACCCACTACTAAAATGTGCTAATACAGACAGAACCTTTATTGCAGATGACGTAAACATGCCCAAAACACCTACATTTTACCCTACAGAGCACAGACACCATAAACATGCGCATTACCTAGAGCAGAGTCTCCCAAATGCAGTCCTGGAGGGCCAAACACCATTCAGGTTCCATGCTGCCTCTAATAAAGATGCCTGTGTTGCATTTCTATGCGCCACCCCCATGGTACGCAGATGTATCTCATGCATATTCATGAGTGACAGCATGAAAGCCCGAACAGTGTTTGGCCCACCAGGACTGGAGTTGGGAACCTCTGCCCTAAAGCAGCGGCCAACAGGGGCAGACACACCCGCACCCACAGGCTCCATTATCCAATGCCTCCTGGAGAGGCAGGATGTTGGGCCCTGCGTGCATCTCCCAATACTAGCACTTGCATACCTTGGCAATGCCACCCTAAACCTGGGAATACAGTAAACATCTATCAAACAGTTGCTATGATTATTGGCAGATAGCAATTCCAAAGTTAAGCACAATTTGCTGATTGAGCTGCATCATAGCAACCTTTCTGATGATCTGTGGAGTGTGCTACAAGTCTTGTGTCTGACAGTGTTTACCACCCTGGGGAGTGGCCCCAACAGTATTGCGTACCATAGCCATACCTGCACTGTGCCCAGGAGTGGTGCGGTGGCCAGAGCTGTCAAACACCTCTATAGTTGCACAATGCTGGCATAGGTGTGGGGAGTGTGTGTCTGTCTATCCAGTGTGTGGTGGCTGCCAGCACCCTCCACAGCCCACACTGCTAGCACTGTTGCCAGTATTTGCCTGCCAATGTGCATAATGAGGAGCAAGGTACCATGGGAATAGCCTGGATAGGGTGGCCTGGCCTGGCTGCATCTGCACAGGGCATAGGGCAATGGTTCAGACATTGTAGTGCCCGGCCACCACCTGCACGGACAGGGTGGCCACAACATGTCCTGCTGGGAAGTCACTCTCACCCTGACTGAGCAGTGACCACGGCATGGCTAGGTTCCCCCATAGTGCTATATAGTATTTTTCTCAAGTGTTATTTATGGGTTCCTTTTTGGGGGCCAATCACTGACTTATCTGCTTGGTGTGTATGCTGACATCCCAGTTCTGGGTACATGCATCTTCTCTGGGAACATGCACTATGGACTAGCTAGCAGACTGTCTGCAGCTAGTATGTGTCTTGCTGCAACACCTTGCAGGGTCTAGTGGCTGGAGGCTTGCTGCTGGAGAATGTCAGATAGTGGTGGGGGCAGCTGAGCATTTCCAGGCCTACTGTCTTCCTGCTATTGCCTTATGGATGTGTACAGATCTGCATTGACTGCCCTGTAGGGTGTCTGTTCCCCGGCAGGACTGGGGTTGATGGTCCCCTCTACTGCCACCATTGCAGGGAGGTAGAATGTGGTTCTGTTGGTGGGAGGTCCTGTTTACCACCCTGAGCCTCAGAGGGTGGGTTGGGTGATAGTACATTATCTGCCTATGGGTCCAAACACCCCCTCCCCCTTCACCTACATCATGTAACCATGGCACCAACACAGGACATGCACTATTCTGAGTGCATCATAGCCCATAAGAGCTAGACATGACTGAGAAATGCAGATGGACACAGATGTATCCTAGGTGTATTTGCAGGGACTACCTATCACACAGAGTAGCACTGACGGGGACCAGCAGCATGGTGGATTTCAGCCATGAAAGGTGCTGTGGACCTGGTGCTGGGTGCCCCACTTCACCCTCAGGGTGAGCACAGTACCCGCACAATGTGACGGTCTGTAGCTAGTCTGTGCCACTACCACACATGGTCAGTTCCCCCTACCAGGCTGAGGTGCTGTGGGGGTGCATACCCCATCTTGTGCCCATCTGTAGACTGCTGATTTGCATGTGCAGTGCATCATGGGTACGGGTGGGTTAACCCTATCCTGGTAATCACAGCAGACAGTTTGTGTGGTGACGTGCAGTCCTTCTGCAGCCAGCCAGGGGTTTGTTAGGAGCTATAGAGCTGTAGTCCACTGGTTACTTCACTGCCTGTGGAGTCAGAGATCATGGGTTCAAACCCATGGTGGGTTTATTTGATAGGGCTGTCTGAGGCATTGTCTATTTTTAATGTACATTAGTGCTGCCAGCAAAAACACCCTCAGTGTACTGTAACCATAGGGCGCCCTATAAAGCGTCTTATAGGGTGCCTTATCAGGTGTCCTCTAAAGTGCCTTATATGGTGCCCTATAGGGGACATTATAGGGTGCCTTGACGGACAGTGCACTTTATAATGTGCCCTATGGAGTGCCTTATGCGGCACCTTAGGTTACGGCACGTGAGGGTGGGTTTGCTGGCAGCACTAATTAAACTATAAATAAAATGCCTCAAAAATCAATACTTACACATAAAAGCTACTGGTTCAGCGAGTCTTATGGATTAGGCATACCGGGGGATCAAACTCATGACCCCTGTATGATCAGTCAGTGTATTTACCATTATGCTACACCTCTGTTTCTGTGTTTGCCTGTCTGCGCACCTACTTAAGATTACCGCGTGTTAACGTGCTTAGCGGCGTCTTGCCTGATAATGTGCGTAGCACACGTTATAGCGCGATAATCCCATTTTGCTACTTTAAGACCGACACACCCACTCCTTTTATAGCAGCCTGCACACTATCGCCGAGCGCACGTTAAGAATGCTTAGTAAGCATACCCCTATGTGTCAGTCATTCACTGTCTGAAGGAGAATCACTTCCGTATACCATCACAGGTCTAAAAAAACTCCTCCTTTTATCTTTCCCAACACATTCTAACCTTCAAAAATAACTGCACAATTACCACACAGTGTGCTATAAATTTATTAAGAATCAAAGGTCAAACCCCATCATATATACCAGTCCCTATGTATTATTCACTCTTAATAGCGATTCAAAAACTGAAACCAGAGCCTAGGTCACTTCCTATATGGCTCTAGAATGTCAACCAACACAGAATCTCTGGGTAGCACGCCACAAAGGATCCTAGGGTAACTGCAGTAGCTCCATGGCACTGAGTCTATGGCTTTTCCATCTTCCCTAAAAAAATGAGACAAATTTAATCCAAAACAAGTTTCAAATTATCATCAATAATTAACTTGTTATCTAAACAGTTGTCTGATGCTCAGTGTTCACTCTTGTGTAAGGGGTTGTCATATGTTCCTGGTCCTATTTTCAATTCTTTTGAGAATAGAGTAGCAATAGTATGTTTTATATGTGCTCTCCAAGTGCGGTTATTTTTTTATAATAAACCAAGGGGTATGTTTACTAAACCACGGTAAAGGAGCAAGTGTGCCGTTAGCATGCACTCATTGTGCATGTGCACACTTAGTGCATACAAAAAGCCACTTTAGCATGTGCTAAAGGCATCTGTGGGTGGAGAGAAGGTGTGCATGGGGCAGAGAGTGGGGGTCAAAGGGTGGGAACAAGGCTTACTCCCTTAACGCAGGCACATTAATGGTAGGAACCCTAACGCAATTCAAAACCTGGTGGAAGGTGTTTTTTGAGAAGAGAGAGCTTATTTTATGCCTGCAATGTGATGCACCATCAGGGGAGCCCAAGAGGGTGATAGTAGTGCTGCATTAGAAGCAACAGCATAGTGCCCAAGTATGAAAGGGCACTATGTTGATGGTGCAAAGGAGGTGGCACAAGGGTCATGGGGCTGCTGGTGCACAGGGGGGACCAGGCAGCTGCCTAGGTGGCACAGAGGAACATAAAATATAAAGAATGGATTCTTGCTAGTGTTCATGCACATCTCGGCAGCCTTTGACACTGTATCCCACACCAGGTTACTGCAACCACGACTTGGAAGATCGAACGCAACAAGACAAATGCGCCCAAAATAAATCACTGCAGTTCCCCGTCACGCAGGGAATACCACAAGGTTCAGCCTTGTTATCAATGCTCTTTAAAATTTACATCCAAACCATATGCAACATCATCAAACACCACAAACTCCACTATCACATCTATGCTGACGACAGTATACGCTCCAGTCAACCTACTAGCACTTAACACCACAACAATAACCAGATGCCTTGAAGATATGAATGTCTGGCTCACAGCCAAAAACCTGACGGTCAACTACAATTAAACTGAGGCAATGTTTGTCACCAGGAACCCCATCTTCATCCCACCACAAACTATCAGCATTCTAGACAAACTCATAGTAATCAAAGATGAAGTTAAGTACCTGGGCATCACAATGGACAGAGCTCTGAACATGAAATCACATATCACCAAAACCGCAAACAAGGCCTAGCAACATTTGAGGACCATCAGAAAAATCAAGCCAATACTCCGACAGGACCACTTCCGCACAGTGTGCCAAGCACTCATCACACCTCTGCTAGATTACAGAATTTTGTTATATCAAGGCCTCCCTCAGCAGACCTTACACCCACTCCAAATGGTGCAAAACACTGCAGCATACATCTTTACGGACACTCCAAGAACTGAGCACATCACCCCCGTCTTACAGCAACTGCACTGGCTCCCAATGATAGGCAGAGCAAAATTTAAAACAGTTCTAATCATCTTTAAAATCATTCACCATCTCTCGGCAGATGCACTCCAAGACATCATAACAAGGGATATCAGCGATAGACCAAGAAGAACCAATAATGACAACATGATTGACACACCTGCAGGATATCACAAGACTAAACAAACAACTTCAAGAAGAGCTCCTTCACTACTGGAGTCCACACTTTGGAACTCTCTCCCAAAGAGCCTGAGGGCATTAAATGACATCATAGACTTCCGCAAGGCCCTTAAAACCCTGCTCTTTACAGAAACCTATGAGCAAACAGACAATGGTCTCCATTCGAATGGTAATGCAACTACCTCCGCCAACTCAATACCCACTCATACCAACTAGACATATGAGTTCATTGCACAATGTTGTTAAGTACCTTCATGTTAAATGTAACCCAAATTGTGCTGTCTAAAGGTTGTTAAGTACCTTCATGTTAAGTGTAACCCTCCAATTGTGATGTAACCACTTTGATTGAAGGATAAGGTGGTATGCAAATCTGTCTAAATAAATAAATAACTAAAATAAAAATACAAAATATTCCAAACTATGTCAGACCAAGGTCCATTATACTTAGCAGTTTCCCCAAAAGACAAACAGGATCCCCAATAATTGAAATGGGGCAAGCAGTGCATAGCTCGGGTCCTCTTTAGCAATGGTTTATGGACCGTTACCCAGGAACCCATCCAAACATTTCTAAACCCAGCTACACTGACAGCTTTTACCAAATTCTCTGGTAATGGAATGTAGGGTTTGATTATGTGTTGACTGAAAAAATATTTTCAACTAGAAGACCCAAATGGGTTACACTGTAGCTGCATTGCTGGTCCCCTAGTCTGTCCACAGTCTGACGGCATAAAAAAGTGACCTACGTTTACCTGTTCCACTCTGGTCAATAATCTATAGACCTCTATCATATCTCCCCTCAGCTGTCTCTTCCCCAGGTTGATGAGCCCCAACCTTTTTAGCCTCTCCAAAAAGGGGTATTCTACCATCCGCAGAACTATCTGTGATGTTCATCATGATCCCACAGTGACAGTGACAGCACACAGTCCTGCTACTGCTTCAGAAAGGCAATATGCCACTTGGGGCGGTCCAAAGGTCCTGGCACCCCAGATAGAGATCCAGACTGCCTTTCCCCCCCCCCCCCACCACACACACACACACACTGCCCCAAAACCTAGTTGTGGGGAAGAGGCCAATAGTGCCAGATGCTGTAGCCCTCCAGGTAGCTGAAAAATGCAGGTGCCTGGGGAAATACTACAGAAGTGGCTGCCATCCTCCCCCCGAGATGTATCAGTGTCAGCCGGTGATGGGGCCCCTGTATGGGCAGCTGGTGGGGGGTTGTATGGCTGTCCATGTGTGCCCCTGCCCCCCCCCCATCTGTCCCTTGTGTCCAAGGCACCAGCCAAACCCACATGCTTAACATGTGGGGACTGCAACCAGCACTACTGACAGTGCATGGTCATGTCTGCATAGTGGGGTGTTGGTGGTGGTGTGGGAAGTGGCACCAGCCTGCAGCAGATAGAAGTTTTGTCCCAGTCGTATGCGCCATATGCATTGCAGCATGTGCCAAAGGCCAGCTGAATGGAAACATGTCAGCAATAGGAGCTGTTATTCCCATAGTGCAGCACTGTGGTGCAACATGCACAGTTGGGGTGTGTGTGTGGGTGGCTGGTCACAGGTTCATATCCCTGCTTGGGTTTCTGTATTGCATCTTCCTGTGAACAATGTTTAGCTGACAGTGCAAGTACAGCTCCAGCATGTGCAACCCCCAAGGAAATGGCCAGCAAGAGAGGAAACACCCACCAGCATCACTGACAGGCTCCACTATCCACAGCTATTTGGAGGCTAATAGCATACAGTAACAATGTGTGGTGAGGCCAAGGCATGGTAATAGAGCCTGAAAACAAAGCACACATTATTAGTCCTTGAGCTGACATTGAGACAGGAGTGTCAAGCAGGAATGCCAACCATCTCCACTTTTGCACAGTGTGCCAATGAAAGTGTATGCGTGTGTGTGTGTGGCTCCCCTTTGTCCTGTGGCTTTCTGCACTGCACTTTGGCTCACATTATCCAAGTTTTTCCCAGCCTGTTTGGAAAATGTGAATAAGGCAAGGCAGAGAATTGTGGGTATTGCCTGAAACAGGGCAGATTGGCCTGGATGTGTCTGCCACAATGGTAGGGTTACTGGCTGAGAGGCCATTGTGTCTGTCTGCCACATACATTGCCTGGGTGGCCACTATATGTCATGCTGAGATGGCACTCTCACTATGACCAAAAAGTTACCATGGCATGACTATGTATCCACATAGAGCTATTATGATCTCTGCTTCCAATGGTGTGGATGCATTTTTTGTCTGGGGATGTCAATCACTGAGCAAACAGGTATCAATGCTGTTTGCTCAGCAAAGCACGCATACCATACCTGCTGATCAGCTGATCAACTATAGTTGGTTTGTGTTTGGCTGACACAACCCAGTGCAGGGCAGCAGGGATAGTTTTTCTGCCCGTCTGCCACATGCATTTCCTGGGTGGCCGCTATATGTCATGCTGAGATGGCACTCTCACTGGGTATGTCAATCACTGAGCAAACAGCAGGGTATCAATGCTGTTAGCGCTCAGTGGTTAGGGCAGCAGTGGGCAGGGCAGGGCTGTAACAATAGCCCTACAGCAGCCTATACATCCCCACTGCAACGGTTGTCCATGCCAGCAGCATATTGGCACTGGCCACTAACCAACATAGGCAGAACACAGAACCAAGCTGTCGCTGTCACTGTCGCCCTCAGCATGCAGGAAACAAGGAGAAAAAGTATAACACACTGCAAACAATACCTACCACACACTAATAGTGATGTGAACATACAGCACAGCAGCAGAGATTGTCTCTAACAGTGCAGGTTCAGTGGGCCAGGTGCTGGGCACCTCTCCTCACCCTCAGCATAACAACTTAAACCACTCTGCAGCATGGTTTGCTGCTGTTATGTGCATGTAGCACATGCAGCCAGTGCATCTTACTGAGCTGATATGCTGGATCAGTGCATTCTCTATTGGTTCTTCAGCTGCAGACAGCTGTTTTGCATGTGCAGTATCTCATGGATAGTGGCGGTCCAACCTATGCCAGCACAGACAGCAAACAGTTTGATCAGAGATCTGCAGACTGTGTAGAGCTGTGTGGAGGTTTAGCCTACTGGTTGATGCAATGTCTCCATGGTCAAAAGTCCAGGGTTTGATTCCCACTTGTTCATTTTATGCCTGGGTGCACTTGCCCACCTCACATAGCCCTGGCTCTGCTGTGACCTGCAGACAATCATTCTTCTATATTTCTATGCATTATGGTGACACGTTGGGTAGCCCAACATAGCATTCCCCATCATGGACATCTGTGAGCATGGCTTTAGTGGCTCTGCCAAAGCGCATTGCAGTGGGTCTGTGATGTATATGCAGCAGATGTCTGGCTCAACTGGTGTAGATGCATTTCTGTTTTGCCATCATTGTGACCTCCCAGCTTTACGTAAAGAGGACATATCTTGTATATTCAGGCACCTAACACTCATTGCATAGCCATCCCCTGCACTATTCTGCCATCATTACTTGCCCCACATAGGGCAAATGGGTTCAACTTGTCCCTTTCTATTATGCCACTCTGTCAGGTGTATTGTCTTGCAGTTGCACAGGCTGAGGCACCAGTCCCACCTGCACAAATGGTGTTTCATGTACCCCATGGCACTGCTACTTTTGGTTCACACACACCAAATGCTTTTTGCCTGAATAATCTCATATATCCACTCACCACACAAATTGCAGACTCTCTGCTTGAAAGATCCATGGCACAGCCATGCACCTACCATCTGACTGTCAGGGAGATTCATGGTTGGGCAGCCATCAGGGATCATTTGCAATAGTTGCCATACAATGCACACCTCTCCTGTGACTGCTCCACATGAGCATTCATAGACAATCCTCCCTTTGCTGCCCACATCAGGAACATGCTGCCTCCACCCAGACACTGTCCTAGCCAAGACACCTTAACACAGTATGTCCTTTTACCGCCCGCTAAGTGTCCTCTACCACCCCTTAATGTCCTGTTACCACCCGCTAAATATCCACAAGTACACCTTAACACAGCATGTCCAGTTACTGCCCGCTAAGTGTCCATTAGCACCCCTTAACACAGCATGTCCTGTTACCACCTGCTAAGTGTCCACTAGCACCCCTTAATGCCGGAATGTCTCTGACATGCCCAGCACACTTAGCACACAGTAACCATTTATCGCTGCTGTTACCACATTGAATAGACTGCTCCTTTACTGCCGTTTCCTAACAGGGGCTCTACATATCAACCAACAGTAAGGATCTGAGGGTTTATTTTATTATATTAAATTACTAGCTCTCTGACTGGGGGCTCTTAAAAGGGTCTTTTGTATATTTTTAAAGCAAGGTTACTTTCTTTTTGGTGCTTTAGTGGAACTTTCCTTGAGCACAGTAGATTGCTGAACTCTAGTAACCTCCTCAGCTTTGGGAACTGCTAACACCTGATCAGGAGTTAGTAGGCCTGATTACCTGAGAGCAGCTGGGTCCTGCATAAAAGGCTCCAGTGCTCTGCCCTGTTGAGGTTTTCCTAACAGGGGCTCTACAGATCAACCAACAGTAAGGATTTGAGGGTTTATTTTATTATACTAAATTGCTAGCTCTCTAACTGGGAGCTCTTAAAAGGGTTTTTTGTATATTTTTAAAACAAGGTTGCTTTCTTTTTGGTGCTTTAGTGGAAATTTCCTTGAGCACAGTAGGTTGCTGAACTCTAGTAACCTCCTCAGTTTTGGGAACTGCTAACACCTAATCAGGAGTTAGTTCCCTCCCCCCTACCCACCCCGACTCCCACCCACCCCTAGTGAGCAGTCTTGATTTATAGGGCACCTCCCCATTTAACAAATCACAGAGAATTGGACCAGCACATTTTGAATATAATTAAAGAGATTTAACTGCTTTTTCTTAGAAAGGACAGCTGGGAAACCGGCTGGTACTTGGTAGATCTCTCTCTTTAGCTTTAACAGATACCTAAGCTCTATGAACAGAACAATGGCTGGGAAAAATCGTATCACTAAAGCTGTTGCCCCCATTACAGCTTCTGCCTCTGTCCAGACAGAGTTCCTAATGCCAGTTGAAGGACCGGTTCCATGTGCAGGGTGCCTGCATGCTGAAGCTCTGAGGAAACAAGTGGAGGAACTCAGAGAAGAGGTGGCGAGGCTGAGGAACATTCAAGACAGTGAGAAGTACATTGATGAAATGCTTCTTGCAGCAACCAAGCTCTCAAGCAGAGGAGAAGATGGGTGCCAACAGAATGTTGATGGTTGGACACAAGTCACCAGGGCCTGCAAAATCACCAATCCAACTTCTCCAACTCTTGAACTGAAGAACCATTATGCAGCCCTGGAAGTGGAGGAGGTGAAAGCATCCCTGGAAAGGGAAGAACCTGAGCTCAAGTACCCCAAAGTTGCAGAATCAGTGACCACTAGGAAACAAAGGGTAGTGGTGGTTGGAGACTCTCTTCGAGGGGTACTGAGGCGTCCATATGCAGACCAGACTTGATGTCCAGAGAGGTATGCTGTCTGCCTGTTGCCAAAATCCAAGATGTTAAGGAGAATTTGCTGAGACTCATCAAGCCCACTGATTATTACCCAATGTTGCTAATCCATGTTGGAACAAATGATACTGCCAGGTATACCTCGGAAAGTATCAAAAGTGACTTCATGGCTCTGGGACAGAGGGTGAAGCAGTTAGGTGCACAGGTGGTATTCTCTTCAATCATTCCGGTTGAGGGCAAAGGCCAAGGTAGAGAGGCTCGCATCCTGGAGATGAATGTGTGGATGGTGTCATCGAGAATGTTTTGGTTTCCTAGACCATGGGATGCTGTTCCAAGGGTTGCAGAGAAGAGATGGCATCCATCTGTCCAAGAAAGGTCAACGCATCTTCGGTAGTAGACTGGCTAATCTACTGAAGAGGGCTTTAAACTAGATTCGTTGAGGATGGGTGAAGAAAGCCCCCAGGTAGGTGATACATTAAATACCTTTATGGAAATGGTAACAGAGGTAACATATGGAGAGCAGTGTGTATAAATGCCCGTAGCATGGGAAATAAGATCCCTGATGTTGAAGCTTTGGTGGGAATGGATGACTTGGATTTAGTGGCAGTTACTGAAACATGGTTCACAGAAAACCATGATTGGGATGTAACTATACCTGGCTATACTTTATTCACAAAGGACAGGGGAGGAAGAAGGGGAGGAGGAGTGGCACTATATGTAAAAACTACTATTAAAGCTTTGGAATTACAGAGTTTAAAAGGGAGAGAGGAAGCATTGTGGGTTAAACTAGAAAGAGGGAAAACAAAATCTATGTGCACTTGTGTGATATACAGACCTCGCTCACAAGAGGAAGAGGTGGACAGAGAGTTAATTGAAGACATACGCAGCATTGCTAGGAAAGGGGAAGTGCTACTGAAAGGAGATTTCAATATGCAAGATGTTGATTGGCACATTCCTGCTGCAGTATCATCTAGAAGTAAGGAGATCCTGGATTCTCTATAGGGAGAACTAATCAGGAAATTGGTAACAGACCCCACACGTGAAGGGGCCATACTGGACTTGGTGCTTACCAATGGGGAAAGTGTTTCTGATGTTGTAGTAGGAGATCATTTTGCATCCAGTGATCACCAGATGGTGTGGTTCAGTATTAGGACTAGGGGTGTTAGAATCCATTCAAAGGTGACGATCTTAGACTTTAGGAAGACTAACTTTGCGAAGATGGGCCAATGCCTCAGGGAGTCGTTAGTGGGATGGGAACAGCTGGGGGATGTAGAAAAACAGTAGGCAAAACAAAATATTTTAAGGGCAACTAACCTTTTTGTTAAAATGGTAAATAAAGGTAAAAGGAAAAGGACACCACTATGGCTTTCGAAAGAAGTAGCTGAAAAAGTGAAGAAAAAGAGGGAGGCCTTCATGAAATACAAGAGATCACAGAGAGAGGAAGACAGGCATCTGTATTTGAAAAAACTTAGAGAAGCTAGCAAAGTAGTCAAGAAGGCAAAGATTCAAAAGGAGGAGGAAATAGCCAATGTAATAAAATTTGGGGATTAGACATTTTTCCGATATATTAGTGAGAAGAGGAAGGGCAAAAGTGGTATTGTCAGATTCCAGGGTGCAGGGGAGGAATATGTAGAAGTTGATAAGGATAAAGCGGAATTGCTTAACAAATATTTTTGTTCTGTGTTCACGTATGAAGAACCAGGAGCAGGACCTCAGAAAACACCCACAAATAGGAACAGAAGCTAGGGACATCTTGAACAATTTTCAGAAGAATGTGTTCGTGAGAAACTAGCTCAACTTAAAGTAGACAAAGCGATGGGACCGGATGGAATACACCCTAGAATACTGAGGGAACTGGGGATGTTTTAGCAGCTCCACTGACTGACCTTTTCAATGCCTCGTTGGAGTCGGGAGTGGTGCCAAAGGACTGGAGAGAGGCTCATGTGGTGCCTTTACACAAAAACGGAAGTAAGGATTTGGTTGAAAACTACAGGCCGGTTAGTTTAACTTCTGTGGTGAGAAAATTTTTGGAAACGATGCTGAAAGAGAAAATAGTGAGGTTTCTGAAGTCTAGCAGATTACAAGATCCGAGGCAGCATGGATTCACCAGAGGCAGGTCTTGTCAGACAAATCTGATTGATTTCTTTGACTGGGTGACCAGGGAGTTGGACCGAGGGAGAGCCCTAGATGTGGTGTATTTAGATTTCAGTAAAGCCTTTGACACTGTTCCTCACAGGCAACTTATAAACCAACTGAGCACCCTAGGGATGGACCCTAAAGTTACTGCTTGGGTTAGAAATTGGTTGGGTGGGAGGCCACAAAGAGTACACGTAAATGGAGCTCACTCTGAGTAAGAAGGATATTAACAGTGGTGTGCCCCAGGGATCTGTCCTTGGTCCGATTCTTTTTAACATCTTTGTTAGTGATATAGCGAAAGGGCTGTCGGGTAAGGTTTGCCTCTTTGCGGATGATACCAAAATCTGCAATACAGTAGACACCCAGGAAGGGGTAGATAACATGAGGAAGGATCTAGCTAAGCTTGAAGAATGGTCTAGAATTTGACTGCTGGGATTTAATGTTAAAAAATGTAAGGTCATGCATTTTGGCTGCAGCAATCCAAGGGAACAATATAGTATAGGGGGTGAAGTACTTCTGTCCACTAAAGACGAACAGCACCTAGGCATGGTTGTGTCTGATGGTCTTAAAGTAGCTAAACAGGTAGAAAAGGCAACGGCAAAAGCTAAAAGGATGCTTGGGTGCATACGGAGAGGAATGGCTAGCAGAAAAAAGGAGGTGATAATGCCTCTGTATAAGTCTTTGGTGCGACCTCATTTGGAGTATAGTGTGCAATTCTGGAGACCGCACCTTCAAAAGGGTGTTAACAGGATGGGGTCGATGCAGAGGATGGCTACTAAAATGATTAGTGGTCTTCATTATAAAGCATATGAGGACAGACTGAAGGATCTTAATATGTACACCTTAGAGGAAAGACGGGATAGAGGTGATATGATTGAGATGTTTAAATACCTCCGTGGCATAAATGTTCAGGGAGAGAGCCTCTTTCAATTGAAAGCAAGTTCTGCTACGAGGGGACATGGGATGAGGGTGAAGGGAGATAGATTCAGGAGTGATATGCGGAAATATTTCTTTACGGAAAGAGTGGTGGATCCGTGAAATAGTCTCCCAGTGGAGGTGGTAGAGATGAGGACAGTAACTGAATTCTAAAAAGCATGGGACAAACACAGAGGATCTCTAAAGGTAAAAAGGGGACTGTTGTAGTTGTTGATATGAAAGGACAGACTAGATAGGCCATGTGGTCTTTTTCTGTCATCATATTTCTATGTTTCTATGTTTGGTAAACGTATTCCTTAGACTAAAAAATTATCATAACTGCATAAACTATCACTGGAATTTAACAGACAGAAGATAATGAAGCACACAATAAATTTAACCATGCCACATAGTGCTAAAAGATAAGCTGGCTATCTTATTAAAAGCAAATTTAATAATTAAGATCCATATAGGACTTTTATATTTTAAAGCTAAAGTAGCTTTCAGAAGAATTCCTACTACTACTAGTCTCCTCAAAGGTCTCCCCCTAGCTGACTAAAACATCAGCAGGAGTCTCCTTGTGACTGAAGGGGGATCTTCCAGGCTATTAAAGGGACCTCAGCACAGAAATCCGAGAAATCATGGTAGTGGTTACATTTGCAGATATTGGACAATTTCTCACAGTTTCTCTGCAATGTCATAAATAAATCAGACACATTCTCAGTGCTTATTTTCAGACAGGTTATACTCCACAGTATGCCAAACATCTTCCCATATCAGTCCTTTCAAACACATAATTGGCCATCATACTTTTAAATATTTAACTTTGCATTGTCTGTGTGTGTTTGCCCCTTCTCCCTGCTGGTAGAACATAAACATAAGAAATGTCCAAGGTCCATCAAGCCCAGTATCCTCTTTCCAACAATGTCCAATCCAGGTCACAAATATCTATCAGGTTTCCAAAAAGGTACACAGATTCCACAATGGTTGTCCCAGGGTAAGACATGTATTTCCCTGGTCCTCTTTAATAATGGTATATGGACTTTTCCTCTGGGAACCTCTTCAAACCGTTTTTAAACCAAGCTACACTAACAGCTTTTACTACATCTTCTGGTAACGAGTATCCCTTAGTCTTACCTTTTAGAAACATAGAAACATAGAAATATGACGACAGAAAAAGACCACATGGCCTATCTAGTCTGTCCTTCCTTAACAACTACAACAGTCCCCTTTTTACCTTTAGAGATCCTCTGTGTTTGTCCCATGCTTTTTTGAATTCAGTTACTGTCCTCATCTCTACCACCTCCACTGGGAGACTATTCCATGGTTCCACTACTCTTTCCGTAAAGAAATATTTCCGCAAATCACTCCTGAATCTATCTCCCTTCACCCTCATCCCATGTCCCCTTGTAGCAGAACTTGCTTTCAATTGAAAGAGGCTCTCTTCCTGAACATTTATGCCACGGAGGTATTTAAACATCTCAATCATATCACCTCTATCCCGCCTTTCCTCTAAGGTGTACATATTAATATCCTTCAGTCTGTCCTCATATGCTTTATAATGAAGACCACTAATCATTTTAGTAGCCACCCTCTGCACCGACTCCATCCTGTTCACATTCTTTTGAAGGTGCGGTCTCCAGAATTGCACACTATTCTCCAAAGGAGGTCACACCAAAGACTTATTCAGAGGCATTATCACCTCCTTTTTTCTGCTAGCCATTCCTCTCCGTATGCACCCAAGCATCCTTCCAGCTTTTGCCGTCGCCTTTTCTACCTGTTTAGCTACTTTAAGATCATCAGACACAACCACGCCTAGGTCCCGCTCTTCTTTATTGGACAAAAGTACTTCACCCCCTATACTATATTGCTCCCTTGGATTGCTGCAGCCCAAATGCATGACCTTACATTTTTTAACATTAAATCTCAGCTGCCAAATTCTAGACCATTCTTCAAGCTTAGCTAGATCCCTCCTCATGTTATCTACCCCTTCCTGGGTGTCTACTGTATTGCAGATTTTGGTATCATCCGCAAAGAGGCAAACCTTACCTGAAAGCCCTTCCGCTATATCACTAACAAAGATGTTAAAAAGAATCGGACCAAGGACAGATCCCTGGGGCACACCACTGATAACATCCTTCTCCTCTGAGTGAGCTCCATTTACTTGTACTCTTTGTCGTCTCCCACCCAACCAATTTCTAACCCAAGCAGTAACTTTAGAGTCCATCCCTAGGGTGCTCAGTCTGTTTATAAGTCACCTGTGAGGAACAGTGTCAAAAGCTTTACTGAAATCTAAATACACCACATCTAGGGCTCTCCCTTGGTCCAACTCCCTGGTCACCCAGTCAAAGAAATCAATCAGATTTGTCTGACAAGACCTGCCTCTGGTGAATCCATGCTGCCTCGGATCCTGTAATCTGCTGGACTCCAGAAACCTCACTATTTTCTCTTTCAGCAGCGTTTCCAATAGTTTACTCACCACAGAAGTTAAACTAACTGGCCTGTAGTTTTCAACCACATCCTTACTTCCGCTTTTGTGTACAGGCACCACATGAGCCTCTCTCCAGTCTTTTGGCACCACTTCCGACTCCAACCATGCATTGAAAAGGTCAGTCAGTGGAGCTGCTAGAACGTCCCCAAGTTCCCTCAGTATTCTAGGGTGTATCCCATCCGGTCCCATCGCTTTGTCTACTTTAAGTTGAGCTAGTTTCTCACAAACACAGTCTGTTGAAAATTGTTTAAGATGTCCCTCGTTTCTGTTCCTATTTGTGGGTGTTTTCTGAGGTCCTGCTCCTGGTTCTTCATCTATGAACACAGAAAAAAAATATTTGTTTAGCAATTCCGCTTTATTTATTTATTTATTACAGGCTCTTATATACCGCACTATTTGAGATCAGCGCGGTTTATAATATAACAATATACCAGAACAACAGGTTGTTTGGTTTTTCATATAACAGGAACAAGAACTTGGATAAAACAAGGGGGAAAAAGATAGACTGAAACTATTTACATATGTAATTACATGTATATACAGCAGTATTATTCTTAGGATGGGATGGGTCATGTCCTTATCAGCTTCTACATATTCCTCCCCTGCACCCTTGAGTCTGACAATACCACTCTTGCTCTTCCTCTTCTCACTAATATATCTGAAAAATGTCTTATCCCCCCCCATTTTAATGCATTGGATATTTCCTCCTCCTTTTGAATCTTTGCCTTCTTGACTACTTTGCTAGCTTCTCTAAGTTTTTCCAAATACAGATGCCTGTCTTCCTCTTTCTGTGATCTCATGTATTTCATGAAGGCCTCCCTCTTTTTCTTCACTTTTTCAGCTACTTCTTTTGAAAACCATAGCGGTCTCCTTTTCCTTTTACCTTTATTTACCATTTTAACAAAAAGGTTAGTTGCCCTTAATATATCCCCTTTCAGTTTTTCCCACTGTTTTTCTATATCCCTCAGCTGTTCCCATCCAACTAACGACTCCCTGAGATATTGGCCCATCTTCGCAAAGTTAGTCTTCCTAAAGTCTAAGATCCTCGCCTTTGAATGGATTCTAACAGCCCTAGTCCTAATACTGAACCACACCATCTGGTGATCACTGGATGCAAAATGATCTCCCACTACAACATCAGAAACACTTTCACCATTGTTAAGCACCAAGTCCAGTATGGCCCCTTCACGTGTGGGGTCTGTTACCAATTGCCTGAATAGTTCTCCCTGTAGAGAATCCAGGATCTCCTTACTTCTAGATGATACTGCAGCAGGAATGTGCCAATCAACATCTGGCATATTGAAATCTCCTATCAGTAGCACTTCCCCTTTCCTAGCAATGCTGTGCATGTCTTCAATTAACTCTCTGTCCACCTCTTCCTCTTGTGAGGGAGGTCTGTATATCACACCAATGTAAATAGATTTCTCTTTCCCTCTTTCTAGTTTAACCCACAATGCCTCCCCTCTCCCTTTTAAGCTCTGTAATTCCAAAGCTTTAATAGTAGTTTTTACATATAGTGCCACTCCTCCTCCCCTACTTCCTACCCTGTCCTTTCTGAATAAAGTATAGCCAGGTATAGTTACATCCCAATCATGGTTTTCTGTGAACCATGTTTCTGTAACTGCCACTAAATCCAAGTCAGCCACTCCCACCAAAGCTTCAACATCAGGGATCTTATTTCCCATGCTACGGGCATTTATACACACTGCTTTCCATATGTTACCCCTGTTACCCATTTCCATAAAGTTATTTAATATATCACCTATCTGGGGGCTTTCACTTACCTGGGGGCTTTCACCCATCCCCATCGGATCTAGTTTAAAGCCCTCTTCAGTAGATTAGCCAGTCTACTACTGAAGACGCGTTGACCTTTCTTGGACAGATGGATGCCATCTCTGCTCTGCAACCCTTGGAACAGCATCCCATGGTCTAGGAAACCAAAACGCTCTCGATGACACCATCCACGCAGCCATGCATTCATCTTCAGGATGTGAGCCTCTCTGCCTTGGCCTTTATCCTCAACAGGGAGGATTGAAGAGAACACCACCTGTGCACCTAACTGCTTCACCCTCTGTCCAGAGCCATGAAGTCACTTTTGATATGTTCCGAGGTATACCTGGCAGTATCATTTGTTCCAAATGGGATTAGCAACATTGGGTAATAGTCAGTGGGCTTGATGAGTCTTGGCAAACTCTCCGTAACATCTTGGATTTTGGCACCAGGCAGACAGCATACCTCTCTGGAAGTCAAGTCTGGTCGGCATATGGACGCCTCAGTACCCCTCAGAAGAGAGTCTCCAACCACCACTACCCTCCGTTTCCTTGTGATCACTGATTCTGCAACTTTGGGTACTTGAGCTCTGGTTCTTCCCTTTCCAGGGATGCTTTCACCTCCTCCACTTCCAGGGCTGCATAATGGTTCTTCAATTCAAGGGCTGGAGAAGTTGGATTGGTGATTTTGCAGGCCCTGGTTACTTGTGTCCAACCATCAACATTCTGTTGGCACCCATCTTCTCCTCTGCTGGAGAGCTTGGATACTGCAAGAAACATCTCATCAATGTACTTCTCACTGTCTTGAATGCTCCTCAGCCTCACCACCTCCTCTCTGAGTTCCTCCATTTGTTTCCTCAGAGCTTCAGCATGCAGGCACCCTGCACATGGAACCGGTCCTTCAACTGGCATTAATACCTCTGTCTGGACCGAGGCAGAAGAGAAAACACTCCATTCATTAATTTATAGACCCAGAAAACACTCAATTCTTTAATTTATAGACCTCTATCATATCTCCCCTCATCCATCTCTTTTCCAAGTTGAAGAGCCCTAACCTTTTAAGCCACTTCTCCTAGGATTATCTTTCCATCCCCTTTACTGTTTTGGTTGCTCTTTGTATTTTTTCTAATTCTGCTATATCCTTTTTAAGATATGATGACCAGAACTGCACACAATAGTCGAGGTATGGTCGCACCATGGTACAATACAAAGGCTTTATAATATCCTTGGGTTTGTTCTCCATTCGTTTCTTTATGATTTGTAGCACTGTATTTGCCTTTTTAGGCAGTGCTGCTCACTGGGCAGAGGGTTTCAGCAGATTATACACGATGACGCCTAAATCCTTTTTCTGGGTAATGGTTCCTAATGTGGAACTTTGCATTGTGTAACCATAGTTTGGGTTGTTCTTCCCTAAGGTCCCAATTTTTGAAGGTATTTACATGGTAACAGCCCATGTTAATCATGTAAATGCCTTAATTGGGGGTATTCAAAGGCACTTACACAGCTAGTGCCTCTGAAAATCCCTGATTAAGTCCTCTATGTGCCCCAATACTATCCGGTTTGCATTGGGGCGTGTTGGGGGCATTCCAGGGCAGAGCGGAGGAAGGGAATGGTGCTAACAATGGAGCAGTGATTTTGGATGCTGCCCGGTTAGCACTCTGTGCCTTAAAGGTAGTCAAAGAAAACCCTACCTATCTTTAAGATGCAAGGGCTAACGGCAACATCCAAAATCGCTGCTGCTCGGTTAGGCTCCGTGGCTTTCCGGCTATGTGGCGAACCCACTTCCATCGCTGCGGAATTGAAATCTGGGGTTAAGGTGTCGCGGGCAGGGTTACATGGCTATGGCACTTAGCCCTGCCCAACTGAACTTTGGGACCTAAGTGCATAACTTTGCACTTGTCCACATTAAATTTCATCTGCTGTTTGGACGTCCTGTCTTCCAATTTATCAAGGTCCTCTTGCAATTTTTCACAATCCTCTTGTGGGGTTTTTTGGGGTTTTTTTTTAATCCTTTATTTAAATTTTAGACATACAAGAACCATATAACAAAAAGAATAGATAATATAACGCCCTTCCCAACCCACCCCCCCCCCAACTGTCCCGTCTCCATGTGGAACATTATTACACCAACACAGGCCCAGCATGAAGCCCCTTATACATTACAATACAAATACAGACGGAACAAATGGGTCCAGTGAGCCCCACATTACAGACCCCATCAATTACATACTTAGTCTAGCTTTTGCAGCATATTTATCTAAGCATAGCCACTTGTCTGAGAAAATATCACGCTCAGAACTACACATGCGCCCCTTAAAATTGTAGGCGTGATCCTGCGCCTTCTCATAACTGGCATAGAGGCACACCATGTTCCACCACTGGTGAACATCCAGCTTGCTGGAGTCTTTCCAACATACCATGATATGCTTTAAAGCTAAGGCAACTAGGAAGTCCAATAAGAAGCGCTTTCCTTTCATGTCGGGAAGGTCACTCATTGAGGAGCGCAGAATCGCTACCTGCCAAGTAAGGGGAATCTGAAAACACAAAATCTTTTGTATCTTCTCCCAGACAGAGAACCAAAAGGATTGAATGTAAAGGCAATCAAATAACAGGTGTTTATACGTTCCAGGGCCAAGGGAACAGGACCAACATAAGTTACCTGTTCTCGGATTCCACCTGGAGAGCCGATTGGGAGTGATAAAGGCAAGATGCAACAAGAAGAATAAGGTTTGCTTTATAGCCGCTGCTTTAGAGAACCTACTAACCTTGGACCACAATAGCGACCAGTCGTGGGAATAGATCTGTGTATCTAAATCAACCTCCCAAACTCTTCGACTCACATTTGGAGATGAGCCTCCCTCCCGCAAATAGGCATAAAACTTAGATGCTGCACCTGGCTTACTAGAATATGAGAGGGCCAGCTCATGCAAGCCCCAGGCCTGTGTTAAGTTCCTACTTGTCACTCCAGCTTTTGATAGACAGCTTTTTAATTGGATCCACTGGAATTGATAGGCCAACGGTAAATCAAACTCCTGCTGCAACCTCGCCCAGGGTTTCCAATCCCCCGCCTGGAGCAATTGGCCAACTGTCCAAATACCCTTAGATTGCCACTGCTGCCACCCTATAGTTTTATGCCCAATTTTGAACATAGGATTCTGCCAAATTGGCATCAATGGGGATACCGAATTCTCCGAGCCCTTGACCCTCACCAAACAGTGGTAGGCCGCTTGGGTTGCCACAACTATTGCCAGGGCTGGGGAGGAAGCCTGGCACATCATACCGACCAATAGATATAAGGGGATCGGCTCTACTAGCCGCTTTTCCACCTCAACCGAAACTGGACAAGAACCCCCCCCCCTCTCCCGGGGACACCACAATGCGCCTTGCTTGAGCACAAAAGCCTGATGGTAATGCCAGAAGTCCGGAAAGTTTATCCCACCCATATCCTTACTTGCTTTTAACTTGCTAAGAGCGATCGTGGGGGGCTTCCCTTGCCACAAAAAGGTAGCTATTGTCCTCTCCCACCCTTTATAAACGTTCTGCGGAAAGGGAATCGGCAACATTTCTAGTATATAATTTATTTTTGGAGCTAGAACCATTTTTATAGACTCCACACAACCCCACCACGATAAATGCAACAGGGACCATTTTGTCGTAAAAGTCTGGATCAAATCCTCCATATGCTTGCAATTAAGCTGAGAAGTCTCTTCAATGGAACAACAGAATCTTACTCCAAAGTACTTGATCACTTTCGTTTCCCATAATAAGGGAAAATCCTTTACGACCTCCGAAAAAGTAACTCTATTCATAGGGAAGGCTACGGACTTAGTTCAGTTTATTTTATACCCAGACACCTTTGAATAACTATCTATGACCTTCAGTATCTCCTCTAAAGAGCCGGGTTGCAAAAAAAGCAACAGGTCATCAGCATAGGCCACTAACTTTATCTGAAGGTCCCCAATCCAAATGCCACAGACCCTTTCTGAGTGTCTAATTAAGAGCCCCAAGGGCTCCAAAGCCAAATTGAACAAGATCGGCGACAAGGGACAACCTTGCCTTGTCCCACAATGTAACAAAAAGGGAGCGGACAGAAAACCATCTACCAGGATACGAGCCTGCGGAGAGGAATACAGAACCTGAATCAATCTGATAAAACCTTCCCTGAATCCAAGCCATCACAAGACCCTGAACAAAAAAACCCATTCAAGCCTATTGAAGGCCTTTCCGGCATCTAAAGAAATCCCAACCATTGATCGGGATGAATCAAATCGGCCGAAACCTTTGCCAGCCTATTTGCCAAAACGGCTGCAAATAATTTATAATCAGCATTTAACAGCGATATCGGCCTGTAATTCTCCACCTTAAGGGCATCTCTACCCGGTTTCTCTAGTACCACTATCGTGGCTTCATTGAAACCACCCACTAAGGGCACCTGCTCCTGTAAAAGCTCAAAATATTTAGCCACGAAAGGGAGAAGTTCCCCTTGAAATGATTGGTATAACTCAATGGGTAGCCCATCAGGGCCAGCTGCTTTGCCTTTTCTTGCTGAATTGAGAGCAGTCTGAAGTTCACCCAAAGAAAAGGGGGCTTCCAAATCCAACGCTTGTTGGGCAGAAAGAATAGGGTGCGGAATGTGCTCTAAAATATCATCACACTCCTTCCCATTGTCCCCCTCCCCTCGGAGGTATACAACCCGGCATAGAAAGCCCTAAAAGCCTCTGCTATATCTGGGGTCTTGGTGAGCAGTTTCTGATTGCTCAACATGATTGCAACGACTTTAGCCCTCTCTGCTCTAGGGTTCAGAGTTGTCGCTAATAGCCTACCTGCCTTATTTTGTTCCCTATAATATTTTGCCTTAGATGCATGCGAGAGCTTTTCAGCTTCCGTACTTAGGATGTTGTTATACTGATACCTTAGCTTTTGCAAGCGCAACAAGATACAGGATTCTTAACAACCTCTCACCCGCCCTAATTTGAGCCTCCAGCTCCTTCAATGCTAGCTTCCTTTGCCTCGCCGCCCTAATGGAAAAGCTGGTGATTTTAGCACGCAAAAAGTCCTTAAAAGCCTCCCACCATGCCCAGCCAGATGTGGCCTCAGGGAGATTTACCGTGAAATATTCTTTAATTGCCCCCCCCCCCAGATACTCACAAAAATCCAGATCTGCTAGCAAAGACCTCTGAAAGAACCACCCCGAACTCCTATCAGGGGCAGAATAGAATAATAAGGACATAAAAACAGCCGCATGATCTGAGACTGTACAAGCCCCAATTTGTGTATCTTCTACCTGGGCAACAAGGGACCTGGAAATCAGGAAAAAATCAATCCTTGAATGTGACCCATGCGGGAGAGAATAGAAAGTGAACTCCTTCTGTGAGGGGTGGAACAAACGCCAAATATCTAGTAGATCTATAGGGTTGACGGTCTATCAAAGGATCCATCACTAAATTGAAATCCCCCCCTAAGATAAGGTCGCAATGGGTTAGTTCTTGTACCTCCTCTGCAACCCTATGGAAAAAGGGCACATCATCAGAATTCGGACCATATACATTCATTATACCGAATGTCCGATCCCCAACCCGCAGTCAGGTTTTCACCCGGGTCTGCCCGTGTCATTTCAATGACCAGCTGGAGAGCCTTCCGAGCCAGAATTAGCACCCCATTCTTTTTGTGACATGCCTCAGCTACTCCAATCAGCGTGTAATGCCCCCACACCCATCTTTTGTGCCTCCCCTAGCAGCAATTGGGTCTCTTGAAGCAGAATAACATCAGCTCCCATCTTCTTGCAATATAATAAAATCTTTTTTCGCTTAATGGGGTTATTGATTCCCTTTACGTTCAAAGACATGAATTTAAGTGATACCATTGCAGCTCCTTAACATCATACCAGACATGACAGGGCATATTACAAGACTCATGGCAGACCCATCCTCCATTAAGTGCCATTCCCCGCCCCATGGAGACAACTTAGACCCAAATCCAAACTTGAAACTAAAATTCGGGTAAACCATCCTGAGCAAGGCTGCCCCTCGATCCCCCAAAACCCTTTTGAACACCATCTAGACCCTCCCCCCCTTGATATAAACAACTACCTCCCCCCATTCTCCAAGCACACCCCCCCTCCCCTCCCCCCCCCCATTCCAGAATCCTTAACTAATAGAACATATAGGAAGAATGAAAGAGCGAGCGAGGGAAGGAAGGGCGAAGGAGAAGAAGGAATGGCCAAAAGAAGAGACCAGGGAGGGGAGAAGTGAGGGACGAAGAAGAAGAACCCCCCTGAAGGATGACCTAGCTCCCGTCTAAATAACTCACCAGCCCCCCCCCCGACCCCTACGCCTAGCCAAGAAGCAACCCAGCAATACACATCCACATTACTGAGGAGAAAGATCAAGCATTTTGGCAAGCGCCTTAACGCATGCATACTCCAGATCGCAACCAGCCTCATACAGGGGCCTGTGACCCATAAGGCCAATAAACAGAGAAAGAACATGCTATCTCATCAACATGGCTTCCTGCTCCTCCATAAACTTTAGCAGCGCTTGCGGGTCCTCAAAAGAACGAGTCTGATTTTGCAGGGTCACTCTTAGCTGAGCAGGAGCAAAGAGACCATAGTGGGCCTGGAGCTGTTGCAACCGTGGCCTAAGAGCCAGCATCTGCCTCCGCTTCTCAACCGTCGCTTTATTAAAATCCGGGAAAAACGCGATGTTGTGCCCATCCAGGCTTACCGGCGCCAAAGCCTTCGCTGCCACCATGATTTTCAGGGCCTGTTGATGCCTCAGGAGTCTCATAATAATAGGCCTTGGAGACCGACCCTGCGGCCCCGCATGCACCGGGACACGATGAGCTCTTTCAAATTCCAACGGTGGGGCAAATTCCAGGCGCAGGAGCTTCGGTATGTTTGTTTCTAGGAAGGCAATCATGTTACCGGCTTCAGCACCTTCCGGAACACCAACGATGCGTACATTGTTCCGTCGAGTACAGCTGTTGAGATCCTCCAAGCTGTGCTCCAATTGAGCGATACGCTTGCTATTGGTCAAAGTGAGTTTCAGACGCTCTTCATGGCAGCCGACCTTGCATTCGATACCAGCCACCTTTTCCGCCAGCCCCATAATTTGTTCCTTCTTCTCTTTAAGATCCAAAATATCAGCTTGCACACCAGACAACGTTTCTTTATTGGCCTCCACCAACTCCTTAACCGCTCGAATTTCGGCCAGCATTTCCTGCATAGCGTCCATGTTCTCTCGCGGTCCCGCCGGCTTTTGCAGGGAAGGGGGGGCTGGTTTCTGCCTTTTGACGCCAGTATTCGAGGACATAGCGAATTCCAACCTCCCAGATTTACCTGTCCCCATCCCCCTACGGTAGTAGGTCGGAGGAGGGGTCGAACAGCTTCCACTTTACACGGGAGGAGCAGGATTTAAGCCAGGATTGCAGGGAGAAAGAGAATCAAGCAGCCATCTTGCTCCTGGTCAGGCTCCGCCCCCCCCACCCCCCAATAACTTTGAATGATTTTGTGTCATCTGCAAATTAGATCACCTCACTCATTATTCCAATTTCCAGGTCATTTATGAAGATGTCAAAAAGCAGCTGGACCAGCACAGATCCCTGGAGTGCTCCACTATTCAGCTTTCTCTATTTAGAAAATTGGCCATTTAGCCCTACTCCAAAGAGTTTTAACCAGTTCCTGATCCACAGTAGTACACTGTCTCCTATCCCATGACTTTTTAATTTTGCCAAGAGTCTCTCATGAGGAACCTTGTCAAAGGCTTTCTGAAAATCCAGATATATTATATTGACAGGCTCAACGTTGTCTACCTGTTTATTCACACCTTCCAAAAATATAGGAGATTAGCAAGACAAGACTTTCCTTTGCTAAATACATGTTGGCTTTCTCCCATTAAACCATGACTATCTACATGTTCAATCATTTTTTCTTTATAAAGGTTTCTACCATTTTGCCCGGTACTGATGTCAGGCTCACAGATCTGTAGTTTCCCAGATCACTCTGGAACCCTTTTTAAAACTTGGGGGTATGTTTACTAAACTGCGGTAAGGTAACAACGGTAACAGTAATGCACGTTAGGTAATGTTAGCGTGACCTAATGTGCCCTAGTGTTCCTGGCCACGGTAAGTCCAGAAAAGGGTGGAGAAAGGGCGAGAGAAGGGATCAATGGGCAGGGAGAGGCTCCCGCTACACCAACGCGGGGAACTGAAAGGCTGAAAAGTAATGTAAGTGAAAACCTGGTGTTAGAGGCACATTTGCAGGAGAGAGAAACCATTTCAGTGTCAGCAATGTACAGCATAGGCAGGGAGCCCAAGACAGGTGATAGTAGTGCTCCATTTGCAGCAACAGCATAGTGCCCAGGTATGAAAGGCCACTATGGTGATGGCGCAAATGGGGCAAGGGGGCTGCAGGTGGGACATGCAGTGGGGGCAACTGGGGCACAGGGTGTACTAGGCGGATGCCTAGGTGACACATAGGAACGCAGACAATGGAAACCAGCAAGACAGCAATTGACCAGGGTCAAACATGCCCATGAGTCTGTGTCCCACTGTGTCCCATCCAGGGGAAATTACCCAGCAGGTACCCCAAGGGGCACATAACATTGACAGGCAGTGCCAGGGGAAGCGTGGACAGCTATGTAGGCACCACTACCCCAGAACCAACACCTTAGGCAGCCGCCTACCTGCCCCCTGGATGGCCTGGGACTGCGCACCACCGGCACCGACAGCATATGGTCATGGCGGCATGGCAGAGGGGGGGTGTTTGTGCTAAAGGGAGTAGTGGCATCCACCTGCAGTGGACCTAGGCCATGCCCTGTACCAGTACGTGGTGTGCAGTGCAACAGAAGAGGTCTGGCTTGGGAAAGTAATGGTAGCCCCAGGGACCACCATGCTACTGTGGCAACAGTGTGGTACAGTACACTCAGCCAGTGTGTCCAAAAGCAACGGGTCCAAGGTTCAAGTCCCATCTGTGGATCCTGCAGATCATCAACCCATAGTTTTATTCTACAATGCAGCCACAACAACAACATGTGCAAATCCCAACGCAGTGGTGCACAGGGGTACAAACACCCACTAACACGGGCTCCACCATCCACAGCCTCATGGAGTGTCAGGCTGTTGGCCCCAGCATGGAGCTGCAGTTATCACCAGAGCACTACTACTACCCCCTGCTCAGTTTAGCAATGTCGGCACTGTGATCAGGACCAGTGTGGCGGGCAGGGTTGTCAACCACCTCTATCTCTGCACAATGCTGAGATAGGTATGGGAGTGTGCGTATGTCTCTCCATTGTTTTGTGTCTGCCAACACTTCACTAAGCCCACATTGCTCACACTGTTTCCAGCGTTAGCCTGCAAATGTGCATAATGAGGAGCAAGGTATTGTGGGTATGGCCCAGACAGGGCGGATTGACCAGGATGCATCTGCACAGGGTGGAGGGAAATGGCTGGGACACTGTAGTGCTTGACCACCACCTGCATGGGCAGGTCACTCTCCCTCTGACCGAGTGGAGAAGTCTCAAATCCAGTTTTTGGACATTACTATCACACTTACTCCCCAAGGTTTTGACACTTCCTTATATCATAAAGCAGTACAGCGTAATACTCTTTTACACTATTATAGTTACCATCCAATGTCATTAAAACAGGGGTTGCCTTATGGGCAGTTTTTGAGCCTACGGCTGGTCTGCCAAGGTTACAGGTATGGCTCTGGCCCATCAGCCCTGGAGGGTGTGTCATTGGCCAGCAGGACTGTGGTTGCTGGTATTACAGCCATTCCGCAGGGTGCAGGCACCTGTCCCACCACACCCTCATCTTCAATAGGGGTGATTGTGGGCCCCTTGGGGTATATAGTGCATACCACTTAGACCAATAGTGGCAGTGCTACCTAAATCTCATGCAAGTCTAGACACCCCCACTGCCCTGATAGCAAGTACCTAGGGCAGCCAAACCTAAACACAGCATATACACTAATCTGGGTGGTGCCTGATCCCACAGGGCCACATGTGACTGCAGAACCCAGATAATAACAAAAGTACTTTCAATTGCACCACTGGTAGCACCTGTCACACACTGATAGTGATAGGGATGTGCAGCAGGACCTATCTCTAGCACCACATGTACTGTGGACCTAGTGCTGAGCGCCCATCGTATCCCTCAGGGTGAACATGGAACCTGCACAATGGCATGGTCTGTAGCTATTCTGTACCAGTATCACGCACTGTCAGTCCGTCTTACCACGCTGCAGTACCGGAGAGGTGCAGACCCCATTTGGTGGTCAGCTGTAGGCCGCTGTTCTGCATGTGCAATGCATCATGGATGCTGGTGGAGTTACCCTATCCTGTCACACAGAGCAGACGGTTTGTGCGGTGACCTGCAGTCCTTCTGTACCCAGCCATTGCTGTGCAGCAAGCCATAGAGGTATAGCCTACTGGTTAGTACACTGACGTTCTAGGCAGTGGTTGTGGGTTTGATTCCTCATTGTTCCCTCCTGTCCATGTCAGATATTTTGCATGCCTGTGACAGTCATATCTTTGCAGATCCATGCTGCCAGCCCATAATACCCTCACCACAGTTGCCATCACTCCTTATACGGCATTATAAGGCACCTTATTAGGCACAGTATAAGGCATGTTATAAGGCATGTTACAAGGCACCTTACTAGGCACAGTACAAGGCTCGTTACAGGGCACGTGCCTTGTACTGTGCCTAGTAAGGTGCCTTGTAATATGACTTATGAAGTGCCTTGTATTGTGCCTGGTAAGGTGCCTTGTAACGTGCCTTATGAGGCGCCTTGTAATGCGTGTTAGCCTAAGGCGCCTTGTAACGTGTGTTACCTGACACGGCTTGCCATAATGATGCACCACCCATTCCCTAATATAGGCATCCAGGGAACCTAACGCGGGGAACGTTACCGCAGTTTAGTAAACATACCCCTTGGTGTTACATTGGCCAATCTCCAATCTTCAGGTATGACAGATGTTTTTAATAATAGTTCAGAGATTACTAATAGGTCTGCAATCTTATATTTCAGTTCTTTCAACACTTTCTGATGTATACCATCCAGTCCAATTGATTTGCCTCTTTTGAGTTTATCAAATAATTGAAATACATCTTCCCAGTTTAGCGATATTTCTCTCAGATCTTCCAATACATCATCTTTAAGTACCATTTCAGACATGGGTAACCTCCCTACATTTTCTTCAGTAAAGATCAAAGCAAAGAATTCATTCAGTTTCTCCTCTATGGCCTTGTCCTCCCTTAGTGTCCCTTTTACCCCTCTATCATCTAGTGGTCCAACTTACTTTCTCACAGGTTTTTTGCTATGAATGTACTTGAAAAAAGGTTTATTATGCATTTTTCAAATCCAAGGTAAGCTTTTTTTCAAATTCTCTCTTTGCCTGCCTTGTCTTGCATCTAACTTGCCAGTTTTTATGCTGTTTCCCGTTTTCTTTATTTGGCTTCCTTTTCCATTTTCTGGAAGATGCTTTTTTGGCTACAGCATCCTCTGTGATCTCACCTTTAAAATATGCTGGCAGTTTTTTGGCCTTCCTTCTACTTTTTTTAAAGCGTGGAATCCATCTGGTCAGGGCTTCCAAGATAGTATTTTTAAATAACATGTTTGATGGAACTCTATAACCTTTGCAGCTGGTCTTTTTATTTTTTTCTCTACTATTTTGCTCATTTTATCATAATCTGCCTTTTGAAAGCTAAAAGGTATAATTGTAGATCTCCTTTTCATCCTCCCTCCATTTATTAAATCAAATGTGATCATGCTATAATCACTATTGCCAAGTGGCCCCAACACCCTTATCTCTTGTACCAGATCCTGTGTTACACTAAGGACTAGGTCCAAAATAGCTTCTCTTCTTGTCAGTTCATTAACCAGCAGCTCCGAAAAGCAGTCACTTATTTTCTCTAGATACTTTGGGGGTCATTCTGTCCCGCGAATAGCGGGCATGGATATTCCTTTGGGATGTCCATCCCCGCTATTCACCCCCTGCCAGCCCCATCAAAAGCCTCCCTGTACGAACAACGTGTTTATATGGGGCGGCTTAGATGGGGCGTGAGGGGGCATTCTGGAGGCAGAGCGAGGGTGGGGTATAGGCGGTCCATGACCCCAGACATAAAGGACCGATTCTGAGGTTGGTCCTATGCGTCTGGGGCTCTGAACGTAGACAGGGGACTTATTCCACCACAGAGGTTGAATACGTCCCCCTGATCATTGTGGAATCCTGCTGCTGTGCTTGCGTAGTATGGTAGGGGGGTGCAGGAAGTTCCCTGCAGCCAGACCCTGGCCATCGGAGGCCGGATTGAGGGTCCAGCTGTGGGGAAAGTGCATCGGCAGTGGCCGGCATTCATGAGATGCCATGGCACAGCGGCTCCATTCAGGAGCCTGACAGAGGTAGCCAGGCAAGTGGCTGTGCATGTAGGCCAATCGGAATCGAGGCTCGGACTGCATGTTCAGGCCCTAGACCCAATTCCAATCCCACGGGCACATCTAGCCCCCAGGGGATCAGAATTGGGTCTACCTCTGAGTGTCCCAATTCTGATCAGCCGCACAGGCGCCTGGACACCCACATTGGAATGTGCCTCCACATCTCCCTAGCATATCCTGCTGTGGCATTGACCCAGTCAATATTGGGGTAATTGAAATCACCTATTATTACTGTGTTGTAACTTTTGTTAGCTTCCCTGGTGTTTTTTAGCATCTTATAATCCATCTGTTCTGGCCAGGTAGTCAGTAGTACACCCCCATTGCCATTGCCTTCCCCTTTTACATGGAATTTCTATCCATAGAGATTCTACACTGTATTTTCTTTCCTGCAAAACTTTAATCCTGTGTGACTCAATGCCCTCTCTAACATAGATCACAACCCCTCCAACAATTTGATCTACACTATAATTGTAATATAGCTTGTACCTAGATATCATAGTGTCCCATTGGTTGTCCTCCTTCTACCAGGTCTCTGAGATGCCAATCATATCTATCCTTTCATTTAGTGCTATATATTCTGAATCTCCCATCTTGCATGCAGGCATTTTAGAGGTTGTATTTTATTCATATTAATCTGAATGTGCTGATGACAGTGGGCAAAACTGAAAGGGGATATTTTAAGGGCAACTAAACTTTTTGTTAAAATGGTAAAAAAAGGTAAAAGGAAAAGGAGACCACTATGGCTTTTGAAAGAAGTAGCTGAAAAGGTGAAGAAAAAGAGGGAGGCCTTCATGAAATACAAGAGATCACAGAGAGAGGAAGACAGGCATCTATATTTGGAAAAACTTAGAGAAGCTTGCAAAGTAGTCAGTAAGGCAAAGATTCAAAAAGAGGAGGAAATAGTGGAAGCGGTAAAATGGGGGGATAAGACATTTTTCAAATATGTTAGTGAGAAGAGGAAGGGCAAAAGTGGTATTGTCAGACTCAAGGGTGAAGGGGAGGAATATGTAGAAGCTGATGAGGACAAAGCAGAATTGCTTAACAAATATTTCTGTTCTGTGTTCACAGATGAAGAACCAGGAACAGGACCTCAGAAAACACCCACAAACAGGAACAGAAGCGAGGGGCATCTTGAACAATTTTCAGAAGACTGTGTTCGTGAGAAACTAGCTCAACTTAAAGTAGACAAAGCAATGGGACCGGATGAGATACACCCTAGAATACTGAGGAAAGTTGGGGACGTTCTAGCAGCTCCACTGACTGTCCTTTTCAATGCCTCATTGGAGTCGGGAGTGGTGTCAAAGGACTGGAGAGAGGCTCATGTGGTGCCTTTACAGAAAAGCGGAAGTAAGGATGTGGTTGAATATTGCAAGCTGTTTAGTTTAACTTCGGTGGTGAGTAAATTATTGGAAATGTTGCTGAAAGAGAAAATAGTGAGGTTTCTGGAGTCCAGCAGATTACAGGATCCAAGGCAGCATGGATTCACCTGAGGCAGGTCCAGTCAGACAAATCTGATTGATTTCTTTGACTGGGCAACCAGGGAGTTGGACCGATGGAGAGCCCTAGATGTGGTGTATTTAGATTTCAAGTAAAGTCTTTGACACCATTCCTCACAGGTGACTTATAAACAAACTGAGCACCCTAGGAATGGACTCTAAAGTTACTGCTTGGGTTAGAAATTGGTTGAGTGGGAGGCGACAAAGAGTACAGGTAAATGTAGCTCACTCTGAGTAGAAGGAAGTTACCAGTGTGTGCCCCAGGGATCTGTCCTTGGTCCAATTCTTTTTAACATCTTTGTTAGTGATATAGCGGAAGGGCTGTCGGGTAAGGTTTGCCTCTTTGTGGATGATACCAAAAGCTGCAATAGAGTAGACACCCAGGAAGTGTAGATAACATGAGGAGGGATCTAGATTAGCTTGAAGAATGGTCTAGAATTTGGCAGCTGGTATTTGATGTTAAAAAATGTAAGGTCACGCATTTGGGCTGCAGCAATCCAAGGGGGCAATATAGTATAGGGGGTGAAGTACTTTTGTCCACTAAAGAAGAGCGGGACCTAGGCGTGGTTGTGTCTGATGATCTTAAAGTAGCTAAACAGGTAGAAAAGGTGATAGCAAAAACTAAAAGGATGCTTGGGTGCATATGGAGAGGAATGGCTAGCAGAAAAAAGGAGGTGATAGTGCCTCTGTATAAGTCTTTGGTGCGACCTCATTTGGAATATAGTGTGCAATTCTGGAGACCACACCTTCAAAAGGATATAAACAAGATGGAGTCAGTACAGAGGGTGGCTATTAAAATGGTTAGTGGTCTTCATTATAAAGTATATGAGGACAGACTTAAGGATCTTAATATGTACACCTTAGAGGAAAGGCGGGATAGAGGTGATATGATTGAGATGTTTAAATACCTCCGTAGCATAAATGCACAGGGGGAGAGCCTCTTTCAATTGAAAGCAAGTTCTGCTATGTGGGGACATGGGATGAGGGTGAAAGGGGATAGATTCAGGAGTGATATGGGGAAATATTTCTTTACAGAAAGAGTGGTGGATATGATGGAATAGTCTCCCAGTGGAGGTGCTAGAGATGAGGACAGTATATGAATTTAAAAAAGCATGGGACTCCAGGTCACCCATACAAACAGGGCTCAACTCACAGCAAGCTGTGCTGTAGGGCAGGAAGTTGTAGCCCCACAGGACCCCAAGATGATCCAGGAAGAAGAAGGAGTAGCTGGTCAAACACTGCCGGAGGGTCCTCTGCTGCACACTCCCAGGAACGGCTCCCTCACATGGCATTCAGGCAGATTCCAGGTCACCCACACAAATGGGGCTCAACTCACCAGCCGCTCCCTCACATGGCACTCAGGCAGACTCCAGGTCACCCACACAAACAGGGCTCAACTCACCAGCTGTTCCTGGGAATGTGCAGCAGAGGACCATCCGGTAGTGTTTGAACAGCTACTCCTTCTCCTTCCTGGATCATCTTGGGGTACTGTGGGGCTATAACTTCCTGCCCTACAGTCCAGCTTGCTGTGAGTTGAGCCCTGTTTGTGTGGGTGACCTGGAGTCTGCCTGAGTGCCGTGTGAGGGGGTCGTTCCTGGGAGTGTGCAGCAGAGGACCCTCCGACAGTGTTTGAACAGCTACTCCTTCTCCTTCCTGGATCATCTTAGGATCCTCTGGAGCTATAACTTCCTGCCCCAAGGCCCTTTGGGCCGTGGCCCGAAGGGGCGTGTCCAAAGGTGCAGGTCACGCCCCTTTGGTGCCTCTTCGGTGTCTATTGGCGTTTCTTGAATGCCTTGCATGTTTTCCTGTTTGGTCTTATTTTCAAATTTGTTTGGCTGCTTTTAAGCTTGTTGCATGTGAAGCATGGGGAAACGGAAAAATAAGAAGCCAGCAGATGATGCAGGCTGTATTGGTATGGGGGACGATAAGATCGGTGGTCCCCTTGGTGTTACCTGAGAATGGCTCTCTCACTGAAGGGGCATCTCTCAGCAACGTGGAGCGCACGCCGCCTCCTCTTCCTGTCCCTCAGCTTTCTTCTACTCTAGATAGTAGTGTTGTTACCAAGGGTGATAAAATGTCCTATTCTCCCGTACCATTGCCTAATCCTGTCACTGTTCTAACTGGTGTCAAATTGAACCCTCCACCTGATGATGTTACTTTAAACGATTTGTGGTCTGCCATTGCTTCTATTGATACTAAAGTATCTACTTCGTTTGAGTCTTTATGTACCTTTACACAAGAAGCTCATCACAAATTGTCTGAGGTAGATAAGCAATCACTTGATATAATTAGCACTGTTTCTACTCTGAATAAACAGGTAATTAATTTGCAGCAGACAAGTTCTGCATTTATTAAAGATTCATTATCTACTTGTTATAAATTAGAATCATTGAAGAATAGTGCTAGGTTATTGAATCTTCGTTTTTTAAATTTTCCTAAATCATCTTTGCTTTGTCCTCAGATTTTGTTAGAAACATATTTCAGTGAAGTTTTGTTGTTTTCTGATAAGATTGCTATTCAGTCTTCTTATTACCTCCCTGGAGGGAAGCGCCAGCTGGATAAAGCAGCTGATGGGGTAGATGTATTATCTATAGATGTGGCTAAAGATTTCCTAGAGGATTCAACGGATTTGATTGCTAAAAGGGCCACGTTGGTGGTTTCCTTCTTCTCTAATTTAGATAAAATACAGGCCCTGAAGGCTTATTTTAAAAATAAAGATAAGCCTTTTTGTGGTTATAAAATATGTGTGTTTCCAGATGTTTCCTAGCCTACTCAGGTCCATAGAAAGGCTTTTTAGCCTTAAAACCTAGGGTGCTAGAGTTGGGTGCTACTTTTTTTCTTAGATTTCCATGTAAATGTATTATTACCTTTCTGGGATGTACATATATTTTTTCTGATGTTGCTCAACTGGAAACCTTTCTAATAGATAAGAAAAAGAAGTAGGTTTCAGTGTTTTTGCTGCTATTTTGATGTATCCTGCAGTGTTGTGGAGGTAATTTCTTGTAGTTCTTGATTTCCTTTTTTATTACTTGAAATTGTGATGTGTGGGTCTCTTACTCATCATGATGTGGACTATAACAGTTCTTTTTTATATGCTAGTTTATTTACGTCATTTGTTACAATTTCTTGGTATTTCCTGTTTTGTTTATGATTGTATTAATTTAAATCTCTCAAAAAAGCATGGGACAAACACAGAGAATCTCTAAAGGAAAAAAAGGGGACTGTTGTAGTTCTTGATATGGAAGGACAGACTAGGTAGGCCATGTGGTCTTTTTCTGTCGTCATTTTTCTATGTTTCTATGACTGTTGTCATGGCACAAGGCAGATAGTGCCTATGGAAGTAGAGGAAAATATGCAGGGCAGTTTTAAAACCGGCAGTGCAAAGCACATGGCTAGAGGTTGCTATGGGCAACCAAGCAAAACAAGAGCACCGGCTGTAGGTAAACGCCCAGGAATAGCATTACATCATAGCTCATCAGAGAAGCAGGAACAGCTGCAGGGGTTTGAGCTAACAAGAGACTCAAGGAATGACGCACTTAAAAAAAGGTCAGTCTTGAGCAAAGCAGACACACGCAGAGAAGCATGCAGGGAAGCACGCAGAGACGCAAGCAGAGAGTCAGACTCAGTCTCAGATACAGAGAGAGAAAGAGATACTGAGAGGACTCATGGGAAAGGAAAGAGCAGAGCACATGAGAGCCAGGAGTCATACCTGAAAGCTTCTGACGTGGATTCCATCTGCACCTCAGAGGAGTTTGCCCAGGAGGAATTCTCAGAGGTTAGTGCTGGAAAGTTGGGCTGCACTAAGCCAAAGTCCGGTTGGGGACAGAGAGGGATTCCAAGCTGCAAACCACGAGGAGCTGGGAGAGGGAATACCCACGAGAGCAGGTACCTGGGGAGCAAAAGCTCTTATCCAAAAGAGATTTCCCACCCAAGAGAAAGACGTCCTGTGAGGGGAAGTGAAAGGGAGAAAAGTTTCAACTTCCCGGTTGCAAAATGGCCAGGCAAAGCTCAGCCTGAAGAAAGGCATAGTACCTGGAATAGAGGGGCACTGGATTTCACTCACAATGGTCCTGAAGTGTATGGCCATCTAAGGGGAGAATCCATAGTGCACGGTAACCTGCCTTTCTGCAGTGATAGAGGGGAGAGAAGCTCTTGCCAGGACAAGAGGAAACTACTAAACACTGATACACATTACAGCCCTGCAAAAGATAATAGCCAAGAAGTACACGAGGACATGGAATGTGACTTCTGTGAAGAGAGCTCAGATATTTGCAAAATGGACTGTACATTGGTGTTTTCCGATAGTGTGACCTCTTTTTTTTAAAGCCTAAGTAAAGCCTGCCTAAGAGAAATCTGTGGAGGAACACAGATTTCACCGTTCAGCTTTTGTGATTGAAAAAGCCTGTTTTTCCCTTTTTGTTTGGTTAACGCTGACAAGAAGCATTTTTGTTGTAATTTGTAGTCCCCATTTGTGTTATGCCAGTATTATGGTTTAATTTCCTTTGACCTTTGTTGCAAAAGTTCTCCCGGGAAGGGAAAATAAATACCTCTTTAAGCATAGCTACTCGACCACAACTACCTTCTTATTTGATTAGCTATTGGGACTCCAAATCCCAGGGGGCACTACTAAGTCCTTGCTACATAAGAGGAGCCTCACTGAAGCCCCAGGCCTTCCACCTCAGGGGTAAGTAGGTGAGTGACACTGTCAGAATCTTTTGTTTTACATTGACTGCTACTGTTCTTTGATGTTCCTCAGCAGTTGCTGCCTTATCTAATGCCTTATTTAATGGTTGGGCTGGCCCTTCCTGTTTCCAGTGTTATGAGCATGAGAGGAGTCAGCCCACTGGCTACTTAAGCCTCTTCCCCAGGACTCCATACTACTGATCCTTCCGAGATAGTTCCTCCCCACAACATGCTGTCCCTTGAGAATTAATTCAGGCATGTCCGACCTGCTCACAGACATTCGCTGTCACTCTCAATCTGATCAAAATAGTACAATCTGCCACAGATATCCATAATAAATATGCATGAGATAGATCTGTATAACCTACATCTACAATACTTGGAAAATATATTTAATGCACATTCAGTACAGACAGTGGAAATCAGAACAGTTAGGCGTGCGTCAAGGGCAGGCTTGGGAAGCCCTGTTCTAAAGCATGATTGAGCTGAGTTTTTCTTGGAACCACCAGAAAGTCTCTAAACTGCTTCCTGGGGATATGACTCAGCTAGCCTCAATGCCTTGTGCACTTTGAGTTTGGCTTCTGCGCACCCTTTTTTCCGTAAGTAGAAAGGGTTCTGCCTGTCTGTTGTTTGCACTCCCAACATTTATCTTTGTCTTTTATAAATATTTTATTCAGCAGGCACTGAGCAAACAGGATTTTAATAAACAAATCATCCCAGATTGGATTAAGCATAGGTCTTTAAAACAATTTTATATTTAGAGATTAGCAGCAGTTACATACTGACACAAAAGCAATATGAGGGGCAGAAGAGAGAAATGTTAGGAAAATACACATGATAACGCTAAACCTCTGTAGTTCTTTATTCAGTAACACCTCTGAAAAGAGACAAAAAGTACTTTTCTTCAGCAGCTGCAAAGCCAGGAGCTCCTCCTCCTCCTCCACACTTTCAATTGTCCCCTCCCTGCTTGCCACGTCTCTTGGGCAGGTTCCAGATACCTGTTTTAGTATAACCAAACTATCCTGACATAAGATTAGATATTTAGAGGAAGGCATAAGGACACAGACACATGGAGATCCCAGGGTTAATAGGGCTTTTGCTGCCTCTCATAACTTGTGTTTCTTCTGAAAGCAAAATTTCTACATCATGTTGGAAAGATACAAATGATTTTCTTTCTGATCTGAATTCTGAGAAGCCCAAATTTTATGCATCCATGAGTAAGTACACATTATTTATGCTCAGAGTGTGTTTGCATTTACTAAAAGAGCATTATAAAAAAACAGTATACAAATTCTAATAAAATACAAAAAAAAGAAAAGAAAAGAAATTATGGTCATAGTACCTGTTAGCAGAGCAGGTTGAAGGAAGATACTTTATGGTTGGTTATGTATTTTGGCATGTAGGCAGGTATTTTTAGAGGAAAATAAAACCATAACAACAAAAAATAAACTGTATAAAGTACTTTATCTGCTTTCATAGTGTTCTTATAGGAAGACTAGAAGGCTGAGATTTTTTTTGCTGCCCTTAAATCCTTGCAAAACACTGAGTTGTCACTGCTGTAATAACTCTACAGTATGTGGGTCCATTATTCTCTCATCAAGGCTGCTAATGCTGTGCTATGGGTTAATCTTCAGTTTGCAGGGAAACAAAATACACTACCAGGAATATCTATATAGTAGATGTATACCGCATAAAAATAAATTCAAAACACTCCAACGATTTTTAGCACACTCACAAATCCCCACCAAAGAATGTGACAACTTAGTTCAGAAAGTTAATTACAACTAACTGGGTCCAAATGAAATCAAAGACTCACAGACAGTTTTATGCTAGCCCAGGAATGCTTTTCAATACTGTTTCTTGCTGTTCTTATTGTAATAAAAAATGAATGCACTCTTAACTCTGAAGTTTAAAACCTTAAGAAAGGCATACTATTTCAACTTGGCTTTTCCTAATTCCTAATGTGGTTTCTTCCACTGCGGACAAATACATTGCTTTTCAGCTCATCATAGCTTATCCAAGACATGTCTACTCCCCTTTTTTTTGTATCCACTATGTAACTCTCACTTGGTTTGAAGCTTGTCATGCTGTGAGGGCTGTGTGCATCAGTGATGCTGAGAGCTAAACTATCAGTAGTTTAACTACTGGCAGGGTCTCCCAAGATGGACAGGTCTCAGCTGAGGTGCCAGACCAAGACAAACCACCCATTAGGGCAGCATCAGAATGGGATAGTGTTGACAGTGGAGGATCACATTTCTGTGACAACGGCAACAACACCAAACTTAAACTGCGCGGAAGAAAGGCCCAGAAATCTACTTCTGTATCTTGCCATGAAAACCCAATGGATAGTTACAACAAAACAAATTGTGCTATAGTGCTGGAAGATGAGACCCCCCGGTCGGAAGGCACTCAACTAGCTACTGGGGAAGAGCTGAAGACTTTTCAGAGTAAAGCCAGCATTTATGATGTGGTTGGATCAAAGCCCTCGGGACGTCTGACTGCTAATGTAGCTGCGCATGAAATGAGAGTCAGAAGCTGTAAAGATGTCTTGCTCATTGGAACATGGAACGTACGAAGCATGAACCAAGGGAAGTTGGAGGTGGTCAAGAATGAAATGGAACGTGTACAGCTTGATCTGTTGGGTGTCAGCGAACTGAAATGGACTGGCATCGGGCACTTTGCATCAGATGATCACATGGTCTACTATGCTGGAAATGAAAGACAAAGAAGAAATGGTGTTGCAATTATAATAAAGAAGAAACTTGCAAGGACTGTAATGAAATACAATGCAGTCAGCGAATGCTTAATCTCTATTCGTCTACGAGGAATGCCTATCAACATAACTATAATTCAAGTATATGCCCCAGCATCAGCTACAGAAGAGAATGAAATTGAAGAGTTCTATGAACAAGTACAAGCTGAAATTGATAGAACATGCAAACAGGATATCCTGATAGTCATGGGTGACTGGAACACAAACGTTGGCAACAAAGAAGGCAAAGTAGTTGGAAAATATGGACTTGGCAACAGAAATGAAGCTGGAGAAAGACTGATAGAATTCTGCAAGACCAACGATCTATTCATCTCGAACACCTTCTTCCATCAACACAAGTGGCGACTGTACACATGGACTTCACCCAATGGATTGTATAAAAATCAAATTGACTACATCTGTGGAAGTCAACGATGGAAAAGTTCTATAACATCAACAAAGAAAAAAACCTGGAGCTGACTGTGGTGCAGATCATGCAAACTCAAGCTAAAGTTGAAAAAGAGCAAAACCATTCATGAATGCAGCAAAATATGACCTTGAGAATATACCACTGGAATTTAAAGACTGCCTGCAAAATCGATTTGTTGTTTTAGATACAAATGACAGAGCTCCAGAAGAGTTATGGAATGGCATCAAGAAGGTTGTGTTGGAAGAAAGCGAGAAGTCTCTACAAAAGGTGAAAAAGCAAAAATGGCCAAAATGGATGACGGAAGAAACTCTGAAAATTGCCCAGAAACGCAGAGAAGCTAAAGCCAGAGGAGAAAGAAAGACAATAACAGAACTCAACAGAGATTTCCAACGTGCAGCAAGACAGGACAAGGAAAAGTACTACAATGATGCATGCAAGGAAATAGAAGCAGAAACTGTTAGAGGAAGAACAAGATTGGCTTTCCTAGAGCTACGAGAGTTAAAGAAAAAGTTCCAGCCTCGAATTGGAATGTTACAAGATGCTCAAGGTTCTATGTTGAATGATGCTGAGAAGATCAAGAAAAGGTGGAAGGAATATACAGAGTTTTTATATGATAAAGATCAAGTGGACCAACAGCCGTTTCAACCTGTACCTTATGATCGGGAACCATTGGTGATGAAAGAAGTTGTTGAAGCAACATTGAAAGCCTTATCAAAGAACAAAGCACCAGGCATTGATAGCATTCCCATAGAAGTATTACAGCAATCTGATGCAGCTGTTACCATACTTAGAAAGCTCTGCTAAGAAATATGGAAGACAACATCATTGCCAACTGATTGGAAAAGATCTGTGTTTATACCAATACTAAAGAAAGGTGATCCAACTGACTGGAAATTATCGCACAATCGCTCTGATCCCACATGCCAGCAAGATTCTACTGAAGATTATTCAAAAGAGACTACAACCATACCTGGAACAAGAACACCTGAAGTGCAAGCAGGGTTCAGGAAAGGGCAAGGAACGAGAGACATCATTGCTGATGTGAGATGGATCCTTGAAAAGACTTAAGAATACCAAAAGGATATCTATTTGTGCTTTATCGACTATAGCAAGGCTTTTTACTGTGTAAACCATGAGAATCTCTGGGCCACATTAAGAAGCATGGGTATACCAGAACACCTGATCGTACTCTTGCACAATCTGTACATTGATCAAGAAGCAACAGTTTGAACGGAACAAGGAGAAACAGAATGGTTTAAAATAAGCAAAGGTGTAAGACAAGGCTGCATACTTTCCCCCTACCTGTTTAATTTATATGCAGAACAAATCATCAGAGAAGCAGGATTGTATGAAGACAACAGAGGTGTGAAGATTGGTGGAAGACTCATCAACAACCATCGCTATGCTGATGATACCACATGGATACCATGTGGTATCATCAGCATGATGGAGTGGAGGAGTGGCCTAGTGGTTGGGGCAAGGTACTTCAGGCTGGAAGGTTGGGGGTTCAAATCCCACTAGAGGACAGCAACCTTGGGCTGGAAGGACTGGGGTTTCTAGTCCCACAGGTGCTCCTTGTGGTCTTGGGCAAGCCACTTAACCCTCCATAGCCCATGTTCCCTGTATAATAGTTATCTCCAAGTTATAATGCCCTGTTCAATGTAATTTCAGTTTGTTCAATGTAAACCGCACTGATGCAGAATAGCGCGGTATATAAGAGAATATAAATAAATTACTGGCTGAAAGTGAAGATGATCTGAAACATTTGCTTCTCACAATCAAAGAACATAGGGGTATGTTTACTAAAGGGGGGCTATTTGTGCTGCTGTCACATTATCGCGTGATAGGGTGCCTTATCACATGATATTGGTGCTTTACCGGGTGATAAGTTGCCTTATCGTGCGATAACGCGTTCAGCGGCGCAAACGAGCACTGAAGGCGGAGAAAGGCGGACGGAGGAAGGCTCCCCAGGGGCGGAGAGAGAGGGTCAATGGGTGGAGAGTGGGAGGGGAGAGGCTCCCTGCACACTAACGCTGTGGATTCCGGGGCTGCAAACTAATGCCAGTGAAACCCTCGCGTTAGAGCAGATTTAAAGGGAAGGGAAACAATTTCCGTCAGCAATGTAAAGCAAAGCCAGGGAAACCTATAAAAAGTGATAAGTGTGATACATGTGCACAGAACAAAAGGGCAAATAAACATTGAAAATGACCCGAACAAACTGAAAAAAAAAGCATAAGCAAGCTGGACAATAGTGATATTAATGGAAAACATAAAAAAACACTACCGAGAAAGCTCCAAAAAAATATATCAATTTTGGAAGGGGCTATGCTCTGTCCCCATACAAGATGAATGATCCCACAGTGAAATAGCGCTGATCAGGGTTTTCCCTTTTTATTGGACAGGTTTTCTACGGAGTGCACATGTCCTACAACAGAAGGGTGGGCATGTCGGAATGGGCAACTGGACAGATGCTGGAACAGGGGATACAGAGGGCTGCAGGCGGCACATGCTGTGGTGCAGCTGGGTCACAGTGCGGACTATGGTGATGCCTAGGTGGCCCATAGGAATGCTTAAACAGTAGAGCCGCCAGACAGCAACTGATGAGGGCCCAACATGGGCACAATTGTGTTTCCCATAGTGTCACAGGGGATAGTACCCAGCAGGTACCCCCTAGGGCACAGAACTTTGGCAGGCGGTGCTCGGGGGAAGCGTGGACATCTATGCAGGCACCCCTACCCCAGAACCCACACCATAGGCAGCCACCTAATGGCACACTGGATGGCCTGAGACTGCGCACCTCCACCACCACCAGTAGAAGGGCATGTCAGCATGGCGACAGAGGGGTACTGGTGGTGGAGGGGGCAGTGGCAGCTGCCCACAGCAGACCATGGCCTAGCCCTGTTTAGGTGGGTGCCATGCACTGCAACAGACAGGCCCTGTCTGACGAACAGTCATAGTATCCCCAGGGAATGAACTGTCCCTGTGGCAACAATGTGGTGCAGTACACACAGCCAGTATGTTCAGGAGCAGAAGGTCACAGGTTCAAGTCTCAGCTGTGGCTCCTGCCAACCCATTCCCCATATTTTACCTAGTACTAAACCATGGTAATAAAGAGGGAACCTTTCTTGCAGATAACAAAAACATGCCCGAAATGCCTATATTTTACCCTACAGAGCACAGACACCATAGACATGTGCAATACCTAGAGCAGAGTTTCCCAAATGCAGTCCTGGAGGGACAAACTCCATTCAGGCGTCATGCTGTCCCTAATAAAGATGCCTGTGCTGCATTTCTATGTGCCGCCCCCATGGTATGCAGATGTACCCATGCATATTCATTAGGGACAGCATGAAAACCCGAACAGTGTTTGGCCCACCAGGACTGGAGGTGGGAACCTCTGCCCTAGAGCAGCGGCCAACAGGGGCAGAAACACCCGCACCCACAGGCGCCATTATCCAAAGCCTCCTGGAGAGGCAGGATATTGGGCCCTGCGTGCAGCACCATCTCCCTATACTAACACTTGCATACCTTAGCACTGCCACCCTAAAGCTGGGAATACGGTACACATATACCAAAAGGTTGTTATGATTTCTGGCAGATAGCAATCCCTAGGATAAGCACAATCTGCTCATTGAGCTGTATCATAGCAACCTCTCTGATGTTTGTGGAGTGTGTTTCAGGTCTGGTGTCTGACAGTGTTTAACACCCCAGGGAGTGACCCCAACAGTATTGCATACCATAGCCATGCCTGCACTGTGCCCAGGACTAGTGCGGTGGCCAGGGCTGCCAAAAGCCTCTATAGTTGCACAATGCTGGCATAGGTGTGGGAGTGTGTGTCTGTCTACCCAGTGTGTGGTGGCTGCCAACACCTTCCTCAGCCAACAGTGCTTGCACTGTTGCCAGTGTCAGCCTGCCAATGTGCATAATGAGGAGCAAGGTACCATGGCTATAGCCTGGACAGGGTGGCTCGGACATTGTAGTGCCTGGCTACCACCTGCACGGACAAGGTGGCCACAGCATGTCCTGCTGGGAGGTCACTCTCACCCTGACTGAGCAGTGACCACGGCATGGCTAGGTTCCCCCATAGTGCTATACAGTATTTCTCTCATTTGATATTTATGGGTTCTTTTTTGGGGCCTAATCACTGACTTATCTGCTTGGTATGTATGCTGACATCCCAGTTCTGGGTACACACATCTCCTCCAAGAACATGCACTATGGACTAGATAGCAGAGTGTCTGCAGTTAGTATGTGTCTGGCTGGAACACCTTGCAGAGTGCAGCGGCTGGAGGCTTGCTGCTGGAGAATGTAAGATAGTGGTGGGGGACAACTGAGCATTTCCAGGCCTACTGTCTGTCTGCCTTGCCTTATGGATGTGTATAGATCTGCATTGACTGCCCTGTAGGGTGTATGTTCGCCAGCAGGACTGGGGTTGATGGTCCTCTCTACTGACACCATTGCAGGGAGGTAGAATTTGCATCTGTTGGTAGGAGATCCTGTTTCCCACCCTGAGCCACAGCGGGTGGGTTGGGTGGTGGTACATAATCCGCCTATGGGTCCAAACACACCCGCCCCCTCACCTACATCATGTGACCATGACACCAACACAGGATTATGCACTATTCTGGGTGCATCATAGCCCATAAGGGCTAGACATGACTGAGAAATACAGATAGACACAGATGTATCCTAGGTGTGTCTGCAGGAACTACCTATCACACACACTACCACTGATAGGGACCTACAGTATAGTGCATTTCAGCTATGAAAGGTGCTGTGGACTTGGTGCTGGGTGCCCCACCTCACCCTCAGGTTGAGCACAGTACCCGCACAATGTGACGGTCTGTAGCTACTCTGTGCCAGTAACACACACGGTCAGTACCCCCTACCAGACTGATGTGCTGTGGGGGTGCACACGGTCAGTTCCCCCTACCAGGCCGAGGTGCTGTGGGGGTGCATACCCCATCTTGTGATCATCTGTAGACTGCTAATTTGCATATGCAGTGCATCATGGGTATGGGTGGGATAACCCTATCCTGGTAACCACAGCAGGCAGTTTGTGTGGTGACCTACAGTCCTTCTGTAGCCAGCCAGGGGCTTGTTAGCAGCTGTAGCCCACTGGTTACTTCACTGCCTGTGGAACCAGAGGTCATGGGTTTGATTCCACAGTGGTGCTATTTGATAGGGTTGTCTGAGTCATTTTCTTTTTTAATTTAAATTACTGCTGCCAGCAAAAATACCCTCACAGTGCTGTAGCCTTAAGGTGCCTCATAAGGCACCCTCTAAAGCGCTCTATAAGGCGCCCTATAAAGCGCCCTATAAGGCACCTTATAAGGCACCCTATAGAGGACATTATAAGGTGCCTTGGCGGACAGTGCACTTTATAATGTGCCCTCTGGAGTGCCTTATTGGGTGCCTTATGCGGCACCTTACGTTACGGCACCGTGAGGGTGTGTTTGCTGGCAGCACTAATTTAAATTTTTAAAAAAAATGCCTCATACAGCACTGATTTAAAGTAAAGGGTAATGCCTCAGATAGCCTTAATCATCAAGCCCACTGGGGAATCAAACTCATGACCCCTGTCTCATCCATCAACATATTAACCATTGTGCTACACCTCTGTTGCTGTGCTTGTAGGTCAGCGCACCTAATTAAGGCTAATGCGCGTTAATGTGCCATGGCTCCCTCTATCGCACCAAAATGTACCTTATCGCATGATAACCCTAAATGCTACCTTAAGACCGGAACGCCCACTACCTTATATGGCATCCTGCACACTAACGCCGGCTGCTTAAACATACCCCATAGTCTCAAAATGGGCCTGTACCTTAATGTAAAGAAGACAAAGATCATCACAACTGGCATAATCAACAGGTTCATCGTTGAAGGAGAAGAAATTGAAATTGTGAACAACTTTAACCTACTTGGATCAACTATCAATAAAGAAGCAACAAGCAGTCAAGAAATAAACGACGTATTGCTCTTGGCAGAATGGCTATGAAAGACCTAGATAAGATTCTCAAGAGCAGAGATGTCTCTCTCCATACAAAGATTTGACTTGTTCAAGCCTTGGTATTTTCAATAACATCATATGGATGTGAAAGCTGGACAGTGAAAAAGATAGAGAGGAAGAAAATTGATGCCTTTGAATCATGGTGTTGGTGGCGAATACTGTGTATACCATGTATTGCCCGAAGAACAAACCAGTCGGTACTAGAGAAGATCAAACCTAAGTTGTCTTTAGAAGCTCAGATGACAAGACTTCGATTTTCATACTTTGGACACATCATGCGGAGAGAGAGATCATTAGAGAAAGATATCATGCTTGGCAAGATAGAAGGTCAATGCAAAAGAGGAAGGCCAGCAATGAGATGGATCGATACAGTAACAGCAGCTACTGGTACCAGTCTGTTAACAATGAGCCGCCTGACTCAAGACCGAACACAATTTAGGATAGCTATCCAAAAGGTCGCCATGAGTCGACTCCGACTCGACGGCACTTAACAACAACATGTAACATGATTTATTGTACCTTTAATGTTACTCACCTCTGAGTCCTGTCATTTAGTACATGATAAAGGCTTAAAAAAGATTGGGACAATTATATTTGAGAAATATTTGCTGCACATGCATTGGACATCTTCTTGGGATATGTTTATTTTCAGTGTCATAACATTCGTAGATAACAATTGCAATATGCCGAACAAAAGGATATTTTAAAAAAAAAGCTTGAAGAATGGTCAAGAATTTGGCAGTTGAGATTTAATGCTAAAAATGCAGGGTCATAAATTGGGGCTGCAAAAATCCAAGGGAGAGGTACAGTGTAGGGGATGAAGTACTTTTGTCCACGAGAGAAGAACGGGACCTGGATATGATTGTTTCTGATGATCTTAAAAGCAAAAAGGCAATGGCAATAGTCAGAAGGATGTTTGGGTGCATAGGGAGAGGAATGGCCAACAGAAAAAAAGGAGGTGATAGTGCCTCTGTATAAGTCTTTGGTGCAACCTCATTTGGAGTATTGTATGCAGTTCTGGAGAGCATCCCTTGAAAAGGATATAAACAGGATGGAGTTGGTGCAGAGGGTGGCTACTAAAATGGTCAGTGGTCTTCGTTATAAACTATTTAAAGATCATAATATATATACACTAGAGGAAATGTGGGATAAAGGAGATATGATAGAGATGTTTAAATACCTCAGTGGCATAAATGCACAAAAGGAGAGCATCTTTCGATTGAAAGTAAGCTCTGCAACAAGGGGGCATAGGATGAGGGTGAAAGGGGATAGATTCAGAAGAAATAGGCGGAAATATTTCTTTACAGAAAGAGTACTAGATGTGTGGAATAGTCTCAATGGAGGTAGTAGAGATGAGGACAGTATCTGAATTCAAAAAAACATGGGACAAACACAGAAGGGGCCCTTTTCCACAGATGTGAATAGCGGGGCTGTACGTCCCGGTGGGATGTGCAGTCCTGCTATCTGTCTGGCCCATATTCAAGAAAGTGATCTCTCCACCCGCACACAACCTCAGTGTGGGGAAATCTGGAGGGTGCGGCACGGGGGCAGAGAATAGGCAGGGTGGGGGTGGGATAGACACCCAGACATACAGGGTCGATTCAGATCACGGCCCTGTACATCCACCAGTTGCATTCAGGATGTGGGATTCAGAGGTGGTATAAGCCCTGAGTGTGGCAGTTGGTGGCCCACCCAACCCCACCATACAGCCAGTGGAAGGGCAGGTGAATTCCTGCTGCTCGATCTGTGCCTTGGCTGCCCCTGCCGAGAGTCGGGTGGCAGGGAAATGGGGGTCAGCACTGCAGCGAGCTAGCCATGATTCAGGGAGGACATCTCCCTCAGTGTAGCAAGGGCATGCCAGGCTGTCTCAGTGCCCCGATCTTGCACCTGCAGGAATGACTAGCTCCCTTGGTGGAGAATCAGGTACTAACAGGGCCATCCTGTTTAGAGGCGTCCAGATGGTCCGGACGTGCCCCTTATGGGATCAGACTCCATATCTCTAAAGAAAAATAGGGACTATAGTAGTTGATATGTAAGGGAAGTCTGGATAGTCCATATGGTCTTTTTCTTCTGACATGTTTCTATATTTCTATGCCTGTTCATTTTGCTTGTAAATGACATAGATTTTGCATTGGATATGCAGTATATCAAATAAAAATGCATTCTAGTACTTCTCCAGCTTAGGAAGTGATGTCACTCTGCCTGGGAGCAGAGGTTGATGTGAGCTGCATGGTCATTTCATTATCATTCATTTTTAATCTGAAAATGGCATGAAAAACCTGAAATTCAGGGTTTGTTTTTCCCATGTCTAACTGCTGTCAAAGTCTGCCCTAAAACTGGTGACCCTTGAATTAAGGGAGCAGGAATCCTGCAGGAAGAGCTATTATATCAGGTTGCTCTTAACTGTGTCTTATATTCAGGGCTGGCCAAAGGGATTCTGCCACCATAGGTAGAAATCCCTGTCTGGCTGCACCCCCGCCCATGCTGTGCTGCCCCCTCCATGCCGTACTGCCCCCACTGAGCCACACCTTCGCCCCAGCTGCTGCCGATTCCAGCTTGGGGAAGCAGGCAGCGGCAGTGGCAGTGGTAGTGGCGATATTTTATGTTTAAATCTGTTTATTCTCCATACAACATACCAACACACAAGAATACATACAAAAAGTATCAACCCTGATACAACAACAGAAAATCCTAACATTTAAACAACAGCAAGAACACCGAATATCAATTCTCTATAACAAAGCAGTAAGTTTACAACCATCATTCCCAGTCTCTCCGCCCTGTTTGTGTTTAACGCCCCTATCTCATTTAATTAGATTTACTTTAATCATTAATTTTACCTCCCCCACTTTACCCCCCTTCCCTCCTTATCTTCCCCCCAATATCTAGCCCATTAGTTGTCCATCTTCTCCGCTATCTCAGACAAATGCCCCCCCCCCCTATTCCATTCTCCCAGGAGGGTATGTGTCAAGAGAGAAAAGGGGAAGAGGGGCCAGGCTCGAGGTTGCTCTTCTCCCTCACCTCGCCCCTCTCAACCCCCCCCCCTTTACCTGACAGACATATTAACATCTTCACCCGTTTTATCCTCCCTCCCTCCCCTCCATCCTGACTGGCCAACTATCCCCATATGACCTCCCCGTATACCCTTTCTAATTCAGTGAGTTCTTAGCACCCCAGCACCCTGGCGCAAGTTCCACCTTTCAATGATTGCAAATGGGGTCCCCAGCCTCTCAGAAAACGTTTCCAACGCCGCTGGTGGCCACTTGCCCGAAAAAGTTCCATTAGCAACGCACCATGCAGTCTCCCCCTCCAGTGTCCATAGGTTGGTCCCCTAGCATCCATCCATCTCTGCAGTATGGCCAAATGAGCAGTCACCAACACCAGACATATCCATTGCATTACATCATACCCCACACTCTCACCCCAGTGCTCCTCCCAAATATCCAGTACCATGTTCCCTGCCGTTAAAGCTAACTGCGCTTTTACACAGCCTTCCAAATAAGTTCCCACCTTCCTCCAAAAGACCGTAACCTGTGAGCAACGCCAAAACATATGCCCCAACGTAGCTCTATCCTCTCCACATTAAGGGCAACAGTGGGAGTTATTAATTCCTGCCTTCCAAGCCCGAAGGGGGGCATAATATAGTCGCCGTATCAACTTATATTGCATATCTCTGTGCGCCACCATCACACTCACTGTCGGAATATTAGCCAAACTCCGCAATACCCCCTCTCCCTCTATCACTTCTCCCAGATCCTGCGCCCAGGCGTCAGCAATGCCCTCTGCGCCCAGGCGTCAGCTCTAGTTCCCACAGCATTTTTTGTAACCATGCCACCCCGGCCCCTAGTTCCCCCCCCCCCCCATCAAAGCTTCTTCTATTCCAAAGCTCACGCCTCCTCGCAGCACCCCCGACGGTATACTACGAACATAACTACAAACCTGTGCATATGTGAAAACATCCCTCCCGCTCAGGGAATGTTGTCTACTTAGTGTCGTGAAAGACGCCAATTTACCATCATCTGTTAGTACATGCTCCAAGTTTTCTATGCCAAGTTGTTTCCATCTGACAAAGCTGTCCCCGGAAATCCCCGGTAGGAAATTCCCATTACCCCGGAGTGGGAGATAAGGAGAGTAATTAGCTGAGAGTCCTTTACTTACAAAAGTACTGCCATGCTTTACGATTTGGTTTTAAAAGCATTCCCCTGGTTTCCGTTGCAATCTCCTTAACCGACTGCACATGCAAAATATATCGCAAGTGGAGGGGCTTCACCAATTCTCGAAACAAGTCCACCGGAGTATAAACCCCCAGTTCCCATATCCAATCTCAAATGTGTCGTAAAAGGCAGGCTATGTTGTACTTCCTAATATCCGGTAAGCCCATACCCCCTCTGGCCCAAGGCTGTCGCAAAACCTCTAAACGCACCCTAGGTTTCTTACCCCTCCAAAGTAGCTTGTTAATTAATCCATCCATTTTGCGGATATCAGATCTCTTTAGCAATAGTGGGAGCGTCTGTAACATATAGAGCAGTTTTGGAAATAAAACCATCTTGTATAATGCAATGCGTCCACCCAATGACAGCGGCAGATCCCTCCACCTATCCACACTGTTCGCCAAATCAGTCACTACCTTTTTAACATTTAACTGGTATAAATCTCCCAATTACGCGGGCAAATAAGTTCCCAGGTATTTAAACTTTCCTTCTGCCCATTTTAGAAGAAAGTCTCCCTGCCAGCTGTTTTGTGACCCCGGTCCCATCAAAAGTGCCTCTGATTTATCCAAGTTTAATCGGAATCCCGAGGGTACCCCATAGTCTCGGATGAGATTTAGCAAACAGGGCAATCCCTCCTGCAGATCTGCTATGTGCACGAGTAAATAGTCAGCAAAGGTCGCCACTCGAAATTCCGTCCCCCTTACTGGTATACCACTAAACTGTAATGTGGACCGAATCTGAATCAGCAGGGGCTCCAACGTGAAAACAAACAGCAGCGGGGACAGGGGGCAACCCTGCCGGGTTCCTTTCTGAATATGAAATTCAGAAGACATATTGCCATTCACCATGACAGCTCCCTTAGGGTCAGCATACATAAGCCACACCACATCAACAAAGAAGCCAGTAAAACCCATCCCCTCCAAAACCTGATACATAAATCCCCAATCGACCCTATCGAAGGCTTTTTCTGCGTCAAAACTAATTAGCATGGAATCCCATTGGTTTGCCCTTCCCGCACACATAGAAATCATAATTCTTTGCAAATTATAAGCTGCATGCCTCCCCCATACGAAACCCACCTGGTCCTTATGAACCAAGGCTGGTAGGAACTCTGCCATTCTATCTGCCATAATTTTGGCCAGAATCTTAATATCAACATTGAGAAGGGAAATGGGTCTATAGGAACCCGGCAGAAGTGGGTTCTTCCCCGGCTTCGGTAGTATTGTGACCAGAGCTTTATTCGGCTCATAGGGAAAACTGCCTCTTTGTATCAAATTTCCAAAATAGTCTGTTAAGGGAACCACCACCTTATCTCCCAATATTTTATAAAACTCACCCCGTAAACCATCCATTCCAGGGGCCCGCCCATTCTTTAAAGCTTTAATTGCCATTTGCACTTCCCTCGGGGAGACTGGTTGATTTAAAACCCCTAAATTCTCCGCTGTTAGCTGCGGCATCTTACATTCCTCCAAAAATACTTTACCCTCTTTCTCCCATTCTCCGTCTCTGCGGTAAAGCCGTTGGAAGTATTCAGTGAAAACCTTTGCGATTCCCCCCTTGTCTCTTCGAAGAGTCCCATCCGGATGTTGAATAACCCTTATATATCTGGAGTCCCCCTCGGGTCGAACCAAAGATGACAAAAGTCTCCCTGCCCGATTTCCATGTTGGTATAGTTGGTACCGATAATACATCAACGACTTTTTAGCTCGCTGGTGTAACAACATTTCCAACTCCGTTTGTAATTCCTGCATCAGAGTCCTATTTGCCTTACTCCCATCCGATGCCAACCTGAGTCGCGCCTTTCCCAAATCATGTTCCAATGATATAATTCTCCTATTTATCCATTTACGTTTAGAACTGTGATAACTAATAATCTCTCCCCGAAGCACCGCCTTTCCTGCCTCCCAAAAAAGAATCGGGTTAATCTCAGGTCCATCATTACTCATGGTATATGCCTCCCACTTTTCTCGCAAATACTCCTCAAATTGGACATCCCCACTGAGCTCCAAAGGATATCTCCATATCTTGTTTCGGGATTGGGTTCTCTTTCTGAGTTCCATAATCACCATCGCATGATCTGAGAGGACGGAGGGGCCCACCTCCACCTCCAAGACCCAACTGAAAAGCGATTCGGAGATCAAACAGTAATCAATACGGGACCAGGTTCCATGAACCCTAGACATGTGAGTATATTCCTGTTCTCCCGGGTGCAGCACTCTCCACACATCCATCAGGCCATTTGCTTCACATATCCCCCAAAGCTTCCACGTACTCCTCAGGTCTCTATTCCCAGACTGTCCTGACCTATCCATGTGGTCATCTAGGACCGCATTGAAGTCTCCCCTTATTATAACTTGGTATCCATTAGTAACTGTTAGTAATTGGCTGACCCGTTGATAAAAATGAGCCTCATAAACATTAGGCACATATACTGAGCACAAGGCTACTTTAATGCCTTCCAGGATTCCCCAAACCAAAACATACCTACCCTCCTGGTCGGTTTCCACTCTCTCCACCCATCCCACATATTTAGTAACCAATATAACCACCCCCGCTTTTTTCCCACCGCTGGGGCCCCATACACCTTAGCAATATGACCTTTGCCTAGCTTCCCATGCTCAATCGCTGTTTGATGAGTTTCTTGAGCATAATAATACCAATCTGTTTGCGTTTTAATTGTTGCATCACTTTGTATCTTTTTATTGGGGAACCCAACCCTCAGACATTCCAGGAAGCTATTTTGGTGCCATTACCCATTATTTATTTATTTATTTAGCTGTATTTATATCCCGCTTTTCACCGGGTCAAAGCGGCACCTTTCTATATTGCTTCACTCCTGTACAAAGGCGAGGGCCCCCCCCCCCCCCAGTCTGGGGCTCTCCCCTCTACCATACAATCCTTTCCCACAAACTCACATCCACATAAACAAACAACATCAGGCCAGTCATACCCAAAGCACTCTTAGAATTTCCCCCTTTGTCCCTTAACCATTATTTGTGGCCAGCCCCCCAACCCCTTTTGCTACCCCATCGCTCTCCCTTTCTGACTCCCCCTCCCCCCTACAAATCCTAACCATCGACCTAGCACCTGAGGTCCCTCCATTACTTCCAGTACATGTAGAGCCCCCCCCCCACCCACACCCGCCATTACTAATAACAGTGGAATTACATGTTCATTATGCCCGCCAATCAGCCACTCCCAGGATCAACCTTCCAACCTTCCAACATTCCAGCAGGTCCAAAATCATGAATTCTCCGCCTCCTCCCCCCAGCCCAAATTAGCAGTCTCAACTAAAATCCCTTCAGCAGATACAACATCCCCCCTCCCCTTAACCAACTGCAAACACAAACACAGGGGTAGAATCCCCCCCCCCCCCAACTTTAGTCTTAATAACCTTTATACATGGATACCACACAGTATTCAACTCCCGGAGGCTCTTTCAACCCGCAAGGGCATTATCAGAGGCTATAACTTTATACTGTTCAACCAGTTACTATAGGCTCTGCCTTCTTTCATGCCTCTGCTTTCAGCAAAGTCCAGGCCTTCCGTGCAAACCAAAATATATTGGCCTCCCACCCTGCTCCTATGCCTACCAGACAAAGCGAGAAGGCAGGGGGTCATCCACGTTGGTTGCAATAGTCCATGGCTTCCTCCGGCATCGAGAAAAGGTGGCGTACACCATCACAGTCCACTCGTAAGCATGCAGGATAGGCTAGCGAAAAACTAAGGCCTTTCTCCACCAGCCGGCTGCAAACTTCCTTATAGGCCTTTCTATGCAGTGAAACTCTGGCTGAGTAATCCTGGAAGATTAGAACTTTACAGGCAGTTTCCCCTTTTCTCCGCAGTTGTCGCGCCGCTCGCAAAACTTCTTCTTTTTGGACTGCATTGAGAAACCTGGCAATAACTGCCCAAGGCCTGTTGTCGCCAGCTCGGTAAGGTCCCAGTCTATGGGCTCTCTCCAAGGTAATCGCCCCCAAGGCCTCCTCCAGTGGCAAATTCGCAGGTATCCACTCCTCCAAATATCTTCACAAATCCTTCTCCTGCACAGATTCCCCGATGCCAATGAACCGTAAATTATTCCTTCGGCTTCGATTTTCAAAGTCCTCCAATTTATCTGCCTGTTTGACCATTGCCTCCTCCAGTTTCTGAATCCAAGCCAAGGCCTGGGTCTGCACATCCTCCACCGTGCTGATGCACTGTTCCGCCTGTTCCACACGCCCGTTAAACTCCGTAACCGCCTGTGCCACTGCTGCCATTTGTGCTGCCAGACCCCCGAATCGATCCTCCAGAGCCAAGACCACCGCCTTGTATACCTCCTCCACCATCGTGCCCTGAGCAATTGGGGTCAGGCCGTCTGAATCATTTTCGGCCATCTTGGCTTCCGTTCCCCGCGGCTTTTATCGTTTGCTGGACTTCGCTGCCATAAGCTTCCCGGCTCTACTGAGAATCTCCGCTCCACTTAGCAAGCACTATTTCCCCCCCAAATGAATCCGTGTGGGCAGGCAATTAGCATTCAGATGAATAGAGTTAGTAGGGGAGAGAGCGGGCTCCGGAGCTAGAAAAGACACGTCTTCCCTAGCCCACCATGACACCGGAAGCCTAGTGGCGATATTTTAAAAGTGCCAGCACACAAAGCCGCCAACCCATGCCAACTGCCCTAGGCAGCCGCCTAGCTTGCCTAGTGGACGGGTCAGCCCCGCTTATATTTTGGGTGGTCTTTGCTCTTGTTTCCTGATTGGCCCAAAATTTGTTTGTATAGTACTTTTTTTTTAAATCTGGTGTGGACACCCAGGATCTGGATTAGGCTTGGCAAATGTCTCTGACAGTACACTTAGACATGGTTTCACAGAATTTCTGGCACAAGAACATGTCAAACAAAAGTCTGTGGAGTTAATCTCTAGAAAAGGAGTCAATAGATTCACAAGGCAAAAAATACAGGTAGGGGGTCATGTCCATCCTCGCTATTCGTGTCGGCTCCTGCCCCTGTATAACTTCTTCACTGTTTGTGCGGGGAAGTGATACAAGGGTGGGGAAGGGGTGGCACAGGGGCGGAGAGTGGGCGAGCAGTGGGCGGTCACTGGCCCTGAATGTACAGGGCCGGTTCTAATGTTGGCCCTGTATGTCCAGGACCGACAAAATGGCCGGGAAAGTTATTCTACCCCCAGGGTGGAATAACTTCCCTGGACATTTCGATTTTGCTTCTCCGGGGGGCGGAAGAGGCTGGGGGTGCAGTGTTAATTACCCACAACCCAACCTTGGCCTTAGGAGGCCGGATCAGGGTTCGGGCTGTGGGGAATTAGCATTTTGGGCAGGCGGCCAGCATCACTGCTTTTCAATGGAGTCATGGCACCATGTCTCCATTTAAAATCCCAGGCTGAGTTAGCCAGGCAGTGCCTGTACATGCAGGCTGGGACTGAATCACAGTCCTGGCCTGCACATACAGGCTTCTTCATGATTCTGATCCCGCAGGGATAGACGTGCCCCATGGAATCAGAATCGCGATCTCCTTTGTACGTCTGGGTCAGCCCGGACGTACAAAGGAGATGTGCGATGAGATCAGAATTGGGCCCTTAGTGTTTTCCATAGAGCTCAAGTCCAGAGAAATTGTGGACCAATCAGGAAATGGTAAATAAAAATACCGGATATATAAGCCACAGTTAAGAGAAAACTCGCTAAAGTCTGCCTTCCTGGAGACAGGATAGCTCTTCCTGCAAGAACTCTGCCTTCCACTCAAATAGTTTCTGGTCCAGAACCAGGTAATGATCATAGTGGAGAAAAAAAAAGAATAACTATCAGCAAAAGTGTGGGAAAAAAAACAGTTTGCCTTTCTTTTATTTGCCTGAAACATCGAGTAACCTTTAAGCTATGTTTTTGGTTTGGTCAGCAGCCACAGCTACCCTTTAATTAATAAAATTGCCCTGTAATGAAAATTTATAAAAACTGTAAGAAAGAAAATGAAAATTCATTAAAGCAAAACTAAACAAAATGAACATTTTTTTTTGCCTGCACATCTCTGTTATTTAGTACTGTCCATTCTCTGCACAACTCTGGGATCATGACCAGGTGCAGCAGCTACTGGGCAATTCTGCTCTGTCCTGCTGCAGGGCCTCAAGTCCTGCCTGGTGTGTGCTGGCTTTAGGGTTTGAAGTCTGTGATGCAGCAGTTTCTGCTGGGACTCAGGAGCAGGGCAACTAATGCTTATCTGAGTATCTTCTTGAGCCTGCGGCAGGACAAAGGTAAGGGCAGGAAGGAGGATGGTTGTGTGTGGAGGGGGGGGGGTGCAGAAGGAGGGGAAGTGGAAATAAAATGATTGTGCTGAGATGGGAAGAAATAACAAGAATAAAATCATGTCGGGGGAGGGCGGGGACAGAGAAAATGGTGAAATTGTGCCAGGGACGGAGGCATGGAGAGAGGAAATGGTAGAATTATATAGAGAGGAGGGCGGGCAGCAAGAGGGGAAATGGTGGAATTGTTCCAGGGAAAGGGCAGTTTTGATTAGTCTGAGATAATGACAAAGTGTTGCAAATTTTGGTGTATATTTAACACATATTTTAGAAAGCATGAATTTTCCAAATAAATATGTATATACCAGCTTCCTTTTTATCTCCAAATGAAGCATTGTGTGTTTCCGGGAGTGAGGTCATTTATGTCCCTTGCTCCACCACCACAGGTCACTTCCAGCCCTGAACCAGCCCACAGTCTCACGTCCTTTTTGTCCACAAATTAAGCCCTGTGTACAGTGATCACTTCTTTGCCTCCGATAGAACTTTAGCTACACAATTTTGCTCCAATTTTTCTAGCAAACGTTTGCTAGAAAAGCTGACTTACAGGGAACTGCAATTATCAAAAAGCAATATGACCAGTATTTGTATAGACATTTTCAGATCAACTAAATCAATATAAGGTCTCATTTGCAGAACCAGAAATTTTGTAATGGTCATTACAAAACACTTTTAAAATCATGTGGCCAGTTTCAAGGAGCAATTCAAAATTATTCCCATTAATAATGAACTTTGACTTTGAACTATAATGGTTATTGGTGTGCACAAGCTAGAAAGTTTGAGTTTGGATTTTTCTCCAATAATCGTTTTTCCGCTTGTTTCATACTTTGTTATAGCAAATTCTGTTAACACAAACTAGCAGTTTACAATGTGTGCAAATTGATAGCACGTGTGTTATTCATAGATTAATGCATGTTAAATTGATTCTGCATGCAACCAGATTACTGATCTGGTTGCATGCTAATGAATTCACATCCCTGGAAACAATAGGTTAACTAACTTTTAGAGATGCAGTGGAGGTAACACAGTTTTTCTTACCCATAATGCCTTGATTTTTGGGATCTGAGTTACAATTTTATTGCCCCCATTCATCTGGAAATATCCATGGGACATTTATTTAATGTCTCAATTGTTGCTGCAGGAAGTTTCCCCACCAGACTATAGTTCTGAGCATCATCGCATAGACGTAATAGATTAATCCAAGCCATTACTTAAGGAAGGCCTGATAGATGTTAAACAAGATGCGTGAAAATACAGAATTCTGTGGGACCATACATATGACTGGCCAACTTTTGAATGAGTGCTCCTGAACAACCAGTTTTTGAAAGTGCCCAATTATGAAGGAACTACTAAACCATAACTCCTAATTTGGCCAATTGTTGAATTATACAACATAATCATACATCATCAAACGACTCAAACTCTACTATCACATCTATGCTGACGAAATCATGGTGTATGCTCCAATCAACCTACTAGCACCTAATACCATAACAATAACCAAATGCATTGAAGACATGAATGCCTGGCTCACAGCCAATAACCTGACGGTCAACTATGAAAAAACTGAGGCAATATTCGTCACCCGAAACCCTACCTTCATTCTACCACAGACCATTAGCATTCTAAACAAACACTTAGTAGTCAAAGATGAAGTCAAGTACCTGGGCATCACAATGGACAGAGCCCTGAACCTGAAATCTCATATCACCAAAACCACAAACAAGGCCTATCAACGTCTGAGGACCATAAGAAAGATCAAACCATTGCTTCCACCAAAACCACTCATCACACCTCTGCTTGATTACGGAAACTCATTATATCAAGGCCTCCCTCAGCATACCCTACACACACTCCAAATGGTGCAAAACACTACAGCATGCATCACTACTGACACTCCAAGATCTGAGCACATCACTCCCCCTCCTCCCATCTTACAACAACTACACTGGCTCCCAATGGTGGCCAGAGCAAAATTTAAAACAATCCTGATTATCTTCAAAATCATCCACCATCTATTGGCAGATGGACTACAAGAAATCATAACAAGAGATATCAGTAATAGACCAAGAAGGAACAATAATGACAACATGATCGGCACACCTGCAGGATACCACAAGACTAAACAAAATACTTCAAGAAGAGCTCATCACTAATGGCACCCACTATGGAACTCCCTCCCAACGAGCCTAAGGGCATTAGAAGACATCATCGACTTCCACAAGAACCTTAAAACTCTGCTCTTTACAGAAACTTATGAGCAGATAGACAATAGTACCCACTCGAGCAGTATTTCAGCTACCCCCGCCAACTCAATACCCAATCAGCCCACCTAGACTCACGAAGATACCCTAATGCTAAATGTAACCCTCCAACTGTGCTGTCTAAATGTTGTTAAATACCCTAATGTTAAATGTTGTAAAGCACCCAATTGTAATGTCATGTAACCACTTTGATTGTAGGATAAGGTAGTATGCAAATCTGTCTAAATAAATAAAATAAACAATCAATGAGGTCAAAAAACAAAGTTAGGCTTAAGAACACCAAGGGGTATGTTTTCTAAAGGGTGTTAAGGGAGTCAGGGTACTGTTAACAGATGTTATTGGCACACTTGCACCCTTAGGGGTATGTTTATTAAACTGCAGTAACAACACCCACATTAGGTTCCACGGTAAAGGTACAGCTACCCATATAAAAGTGTGGGCATTGTATTATTCACAGATATAACTGTAGAGAAACAGCATTGAGCACTATGTGGGAGCATAGACATGCCATAGTCACTGCTCAGTCAGGGTGAGAGTGACCTCACAGCATGCCATGCTGTGGCCACCCTGTCCATGCAGGTGGTGGTCAGGTACTACAGTGTCCCAGCTATTGCCCTATACCCTGTGCAGATGCATCCTGCCAATCCGCCCTGTCCAGGCCATACCCATAATACCTTGCTCCTCATTATGCACATTGTAGGCTAATGCTGGTAACTGTGGGACATTGTGGGCCCAGAGCGGTGTAGGCAGCCACAAAACAGTTGATAGACATACACACACACATACACACCCCTATTGCAGCATTGTGCAATGATAGGTGTGGTTGGCAATCCTGCTCGCCACACTGGTCCTGATCACAGTGCAAACATTGCTAAACTGTGCAGGGGGTAGTTAAAGTGCTCTGCTGATAACTGCAGCTCCGTGCTGGGGCCAGCAGCCTGACTCTCCATGAAGCTTTGGATAGTGGAGCCTGTTTGAGTGGGTGTTATGACCCCTGTTCGACGAGGCTTTGGGGTTTGCACATGTTTATGTTGTAGGGTAAAATGTGGGGAGATGCTCTGTAGGATCCACAGCTGGGACTTGAATCTGTCACCCTCTGCTTCTGGACACACTGGCTGTGTTTACGGCACCACACTATTGCCACAGAGGAGTAGAGGTCTCTGGGGCTACCCTTACTTTCCTCAGGCAGACCTTTTCTGTTGCACTGCACACCACGTACTGGTACAGGGCATGGCCTAGGTCCACTGCAGGCAGGTGGCAATGCTCCCTCCAGCACAAACACACGCCCCCTGCTATGCCGATATGACCATATGCTGTCGGTGCTGGTCGTGCGCGGTCCCAGGCCATATGCTGTGCAGGTAGGCGGGTGCCTAGGGTGTGGGGTCTGGGGTGGTGAGGCATACATGGAAATCCACACATCTCCCCATCACTGCCTACCAATGTTATGTCCCTTACACATGGGGGAGTGATGGCTCGGGGGATGTTAGGCTGGTGCTCTAGCAACTATTGGCTAGGGTGGACCGGGTAGATGTAGGTGGAGTGTGTTGTTACTGCCGACTGTGGACAGGCTAGGGTATGCACCACAGGTACGTTGTACCCAGTTTGGCCTACAGGGTGTATATATGTTTCTGACAACGTATGGGAAAACCCTGCAATGCCTTTCTAGGGGCTGCCGTAAAGTGTGTTCAGTTAGCTGGGTCTACGAACTATTTGGGACCCATCCTGGGAGTGGTCTATGGACTCTTGTTAGTGTGGTCCCCAGATGTGCACTGCTTGCCCTATTACAGGCATAGTGGTACCTGTGTGACTTTTGGGGTACTTGCTGGGAAATGTCTCCTGGATGGGACACTGTGGAATACGGACTACTGGGCATGTTTGTCCCTGGTCAGCTGCTGTCCTGCTGATTTCCAGTTTCTATGTTCCTATGTGCCACCTGGGCGACGGCCTAGTTCACCCTGTGCCCCATCTGCCCCCACTGCATGTCCCACCTGCAGTCCCCCTATGCCCCATTTGCACCATCACCATAGTGGCCTTTCATACTTGGCCATTATACTGTTGCTGCAGATGGAGCACTACTATCACCTTTTTCAGACTCCCTGCCTAGTCTGTACATTGCTGACACTGAAATGGTTTCTCTCTCCTGCAAATTTGCATCTAACGCCAGGTTTTCACGTGTGGTAGTTTCCAGCCCTTCAGTTCCCCGCGTTGGTGTCGTGGGAGCCTCTCCCCACCCACTTCCCGCCCATTGACCCCTTCTCTCCGCCCTCTCTCTACCCTCTGCGTTGTTTACCACGGCCAGGAACGCTAACGCACGTTAGGTTAAGTTAACGCGCGTTAACGTAATGTTAACGTGCCTTAACATTACACAGCGTGCATTAACGTTATCTAACCTGTGTTAACGTAGCAGCTGCTACGTTACCGCAGTTTAGTAAACATACCCCTATGCTGTTTTTGCACATGTAGCACTACTATCACATTTTTTGGTCGCCCTGCCTATGCTGTACATTGCTGGCACTGAAATTATTCCTCTCTCCTGTAAATGTGCATCTAACAACAGGTTTTCACTCGCGGTAATGTTCGGACCTTCAGTTCCCCGCGTTAGTGTAGCAGGAGCCTCTCTCCACCCTCTGCGGGACTTACTGCGGACAGAGACGATAGCATGCGTTAACGTAGCCACTGCTACGTTACTGTAGTTCAGTAAACATACCTCATAGTGCCCATGTATGTAAGGGCACTATGGTGATGCTGCAAATGGGGCATAGGGGGCTGCAGGCGGGACATGCAGTGGGGCACATGGCAGACTAGGCAGATGCCTAGGTGGCACATAGGAACGCAGAAACTGGAAATCAGCAAGACAGCAACTGACCAAGGGCAAACATGCCCAGGAGTCTGTGTCCCACAGTGTCCCATCCAAGGGGACATTATCCAGCAGGTACCCCAAAGGAGACATAACATTGGCAGGCGGTGCCGGGGGGTGGGGGTGGGGGGGAGGGAAGCATGGATGTCTATGTAGGCACCCCTACCCCAGACCCCATACCCTAGGCAGCCACTTACTTGCACATTGGATGGCCTGGGACTGCGCACCACCAGCACCACTGGCATATGGGCATGTCAGCATGGTGGGGGAGGGGTGCTGGTGGTGGAGGGGGCAGTGGCATCTTCCCACAGCAGACCAAAGCCAAGTCCTGTTCAGGTGGGTGGTGTGCAGTGCACCAGACAAGGTTTGTCTAATGAACAGTCATGGTATCCCCAGGCACTGCCTTGCCTCTGTGCCAACAGTTTGGTGTAGTACACACAGCCAGTGTGTTCTGGGGCAGAAGGTCACAGGTTCAAGTCCCAGCTGTGGCCCCTGCAAACCATGTCCCTACATTTTACCCTACATAGCACATACAACATAAACAGGTGCACTCTCTAGAGCAGGGGTGTCCAACCCTGTCCTGGAGGGCCGCAATCCTGGCAGGTTTTTGGGATAGCCCTAATGAATATGCATGAGATATATATGCATTAGAGATATCCTGCCAACCTGACTGGATTTGGAGACACCTGCCTCACACCTCTGTCATTTAAGATTGTGCGTGGGCAAGGTGCAGATGTCCTAGACATCAAAAAGAGTAGATAGAATTTGTCACATTCCTCCTTGCTTCCCACCACCACCAAAATGTTGTCTATTAGATAACGTTTTGATGGTGGTGAGAATCGAGGAGGAATGTGACAAATTCTATCTACCCTTTTGATGTCTAGGACATCTGAACCTTGCCCACTCACAATCTTAAATGACAGAGGTGTAAGGCAGGTGTCTCCAAATCCAGTCCTGGAGGGCCACAAACCAGTCAGGTTGGCAGGATATCTCTAATGCATATATATCTCATGCATATTCATTGGGCTATTCCAAAACCTTGCCAGGATTGTGGCCCTCCAGGACAGGGTTGGACACCCCTGCTCTAGAGCATCGGCCAACAGGGGCACAAACACCCCCACACACAGGCTCCACTATCCAAAGCCTCATGGAGAGTCAGGCTGTTGGGCCCGGCACAGAGCAGCACTTACCACCAAAGCACTACTACTAGCACCTGCATACCTTAGCAATGCCTGCACTGTGCTCAGGACTAGTGTGGCGGTCAGGGCTGCCAAGCACCCCTATCTTTGCACAATGCTGAAATAGGAGTGGGGGTGTGTGTATGCCTATCCATTGTTTTGTGACTGCCTACTCCTTACTGGGCCCACAATGCTTACACTGTTTCCAGTGTTAGCCTGCCAATGTGCATAATGAGGAACAAGGAATTGTGAGTATGGCCCGGACAGGGTAGACTGGGTAGGATGCATCTGCACAGAGTGTGGGGCAATGGCTGGGACATTGTAGTGCCCAACCACCACCTGCATGGACAGGGTGGCCACAGCATGTCATGCTGGGAGGTCACTCTCACCCTGACTGAGCAGTGATCATGGCATGTCTAGGTTCCCACATAGTGCTATATGGTGCTTTTCTGAAGTGATCTCTGTGTGTTCCTTGTTCTGGGGCCCAATCACTGAGATACCTGCTTGGTGTTTGTGCTTACATACCACTTCTGGGTGCAGATAGTTACTCTGTGGCTATGTACTATGGACTGGCTAGAAGACTGTCTGCAGTTATCATGTGTCTGCCTGGAGCACTGTGCAGCAGGTGCAGACTGACTGTGCCCTCTGCTGGTGAATGTCAGATTGTGGTGTGAGGAAGCTGAGCTTTTCCAGGCCTACTGCCAGTTCACTTGTGATAAGTACAGATCTGCATCAACTGCCCTGGATAGCACTCTTTAGCAAGTAGGACTGGGGCTGCTGGTCCCAGAACCCTTCATCATGTCCCTCCAATGCAAAGATGTAGAATGTTGGTTTGTTGGGGCAGGTCCTGTCCACCACCTTGACCCAGAGAGGGCAGTTTGGTAGGTAGTGCTACATAATCTGCATGTGAGTCCAGACACCCCCCCCCCCCCTTCCTCCTCTGTTCTTTTAACAAGTGCCCATGGCAGCCACACTGGGTATACACTATTCTGGGTGCGTCATGGTCCAGAAGGGCTAGACATAACTGGGGAATATAGATGGACACAGAATAATCCTAGGTGTGTTTGCAAGGAATACCTGTCACATGATGGCACTGATGGGGACCTGCAGCAAAGCCTATCTCAACCAACCCGGGTACTGCGAACCTGGTGCTGGGCACCCCACCTCACCCTCAGGGTGATCACAGAACCCACACAATGTCATGGTCTGTAGCTACTCTGTGACAGTAACACATACAGTTGGTTCCCCCCTACCAAGCTGAGGTGCTGGAGAGCTGCATACCCCATCTGGTTATCAGATGTAGACTGCTGTTTTGCATTGCATCATGTGTACTGGTGGGTTTACCCACTTCTGGTAACCACAGCAGACATTTCATGCAGTGACCTGCAGTCATTCTGTAGCCAGCCATTGCTGTGCTAAAGGCCATAGAAGTGTAGCCCATTGGTTAATACACTGGCTTCCTAGGTAGTGGTCATGGGTTCAGTTTCTCTTTGTTCTCATTTTTTATGCCTGTCCTACACAGCTACTTGTCATTCCTTTAACAGTCATATCTCTGCAGATCTGTGCTGCCAGCACATAATACCCTCAGCACAGTTGCCAACCATCCTTCTGTCCATCTATCTGTGTCTGCCAGCTATGTAGCATCCTGTCCTCATGTGCAGGCTGCTACCCCATGTTCTGCACTGGTACCTTTTCTGCATTGCTCGCCTCTCCTGTGTCTGCTCTGCATGACACTACTACTACTCTGTCCTCCTATCATTGCAAATATCTTGCCACCTCTACCTCCACTGGAGGACACGTATTCCCATCCTCTTCCACCCACTGTCATTGTAGCGCTTTACATTGCCAACACCCTGTGCATCGGTCCAGCTGCCTCCAATATTTTATTTATTTAACAGGTTTTTTAATACCACTTTATCATTTCAATCAAAGCAGTTTACATTTGCAACATAAACTTGGTAAACATACATTAAACAGGGACATTGATAACTTGGATTCTTTTGAGGCAATGGAGGGTTAAGTGACTTGCCTAAGGCCACAAGGAGTGCTAGTGGGAATTGAACCCTGGTCTCTTGGCTCCCAAGCCAGAGCTCTAACCACTAGGCTACTCCTCCACTCAACTAGATGAGCTAGGAGTATGAACAAGCTTTGCCTACCAAACAATATGTTTGTCCATTTTACCGGCTGCCACATCGGCTGCATGCAGATTTGGCAGGTCCATCATCTCACACCTCTACTTCCTTCCATCACTTGTCCATTGCCTTTCCTTGGTGCTCTGTGCAGTATTAGGGTTACATCTGTTTTTTGGCCTTATATTTCATGCTTGTCAACTTGGGGTCACCACAACATCCTTAGGGCACCTTATATGGCACCTTAGGTTAAGGCACCTTGTGGAGGAGTGGCCTAGTGGTTGGGGCAAGGTACCTCAGGCTGGAAGGTCAGGGGTTCAAATCCCACTAGAGGACAGCAACCTTGGGCCGGAAGGACTGAGGTTTCTAGTCCCACAGGTGCTCCTTGTGGTCTTGGGCAAGCCACTTAACCCTCCATTGCCCATGTTCCCTGTAAGTATTAGTGTATGTGTCTCATATCCTCTTGTGTTAAATGTATCCCCCAATTGTGTTGTGACCACTTTGATTGAAGGATAAGGTGGTATACAAAACTGTCTAAATAAATAAATAAATAGGGTGCCTTAACCTAAGGCACCTTATAAGTCGCACTAACCAAGGCACCTTATAAAGCGCCTTGTCAGTCTTTAATGTGCTTTGTTTGTCAGCTTTAATGTGAAATGTCCTGTTAACGTGCGCTAACTGGCCAAGGCACCCTGTAATGCATGTTAAACGGCCATTGCTACCTTAACGCCAGTATGCCCACTTCCTTATATGGCATTGCTCACGTTAACTCTGCACTTAACACCGGAAACGTTACCACGCTTTAGTAAACATACCCCATAGATTGAATAGTTCTTTGCTCTATCTCATAGATCAGTGGAATATGAGTTCTTTATGTCCCATAATCATAGATTTCTGTGTATAATAGAGTCTTGAGTGATTTGCAGAAATCCTTAATATCAGTTGTAGCTCTTAATTCATCCGGAAGAGAATTCCAGAGTGCAGACGCAGAGAATAAAAAGGCTCTGTTGGAAGTAGTTTGCTTAGTTTTATGGTGGCCTGAATGTAGGCAAAGCTTGTTCATACTCCTAGATCATCTAGGCCTTATACTGGACCTCTATCATATCTCCTCTCAGCCGTCTCTTCCCCAGGTTGAAGAGCCCCAACCTTTTTAGCCTCTCCACAAAGGGGAATCCGGCTATCTGCATTACCATCTGTGATGTCTGCCATGATCCTATAGTGATAGTGGCAGCACAAGACATGCTACTGCTGTGGAAAGGAGATATGCTACATGGTGTGGTCCAAGGGTCCTGGCACCACAGGCAGAGATCCTGGCTGGCACCCCCCTATTGCCTCTGAACCCAGCTGTGGGGGAAGAGGCAGATAGTACCAGCAGTTGTAGCCCTCCTGGTAGCTGCAACATGCAGGTGCCCAGTGGACTATCACAGCAATGGCTGCAATCTTTCCCCCCAAGACATATCATTGGCAGGTGGTGATGGGGTCCCTGCAGAGACAGATGGTTGGGAGGCTGTGTGGCCGTCCATGTATGCCTCTGCCCCCCATCCAGACCTTGCACCCTAGGCATCTACCAACCAGCATGTTGGATGGGCTGGGACTGCGCACCACCAACACGGACAGCACATAGGCATTTCAACATGGTATGGGGGTTTTGGTGGAGGAGCAGCAGCACCTGCCTGCAGCAGACCAAAGCCATGCCCTGGTCCTGTGCACCATATGCATTACAACATGTACCAAGGTCTGTATGATGCAAAGCATGTCAGCCCCAGGGAGTATTGTAACCATATGGCAGCACTGTGGCTCAATGCACACAGTTGATGTGTATATATCAGTGGAGGGTCACAGGTTCGGGTCCTGACTGTGGCTCATACATTGCCTGTCCCTGTAGCTAAACGTTAGCCCACAGTGCAGATACAACACCAACATGTGCAACCCTCAATGAATTGGCCAGCAAGGGTACAAACACCCATCAGCCACACAGACAGGCTCCACTATCCACAGCTGGATAGAGTCAGGATGATAGTACCAGCACACTGAGTGGGCATTAACATCAGAGCATGCTACTAGCTCATGCACAATGAGTACACGTTAACAATGCTCAAGCTGATATCGGGACCAAGGTGGCAGGGAGGAATGACAGCCATCCCCATTTTTGCACAGTGCAAAAGTAAGTGTGTGTGTATGTCTATCTATTGTTTTGTGGTTTTCTACACCTCATTGAGCCTCGCAGTGCCTAAGCTTTTTCCAGCGTTAGTCTGCAAATGTGCATGATGAGGAGCAAAGTATTGTGGGTATGGCCTGTAACAGGGCAGATTAGCCAGGATGTGTCTGCATCAGAGGTAGGGTCAATGACTGAGATATCATAGTGCCCATCTGCCATATGCATGGACTGGGTGGCACAGCATGTCCTGCTGGGAGGGTACTCTCACTCTGACCGAGCAGTGACCATGGCACGGCTGTGTATCCACACAGTGCTGTTTAGTGTCTAGGTCCAGTGATGTGGGTGCACTTCCTGTCCTGGGGGCCCAATCAGTGAACCAATTGCTGGGTGCACATGGTTGTTCTGTGCATATGCAATGTGTGTTGATCAGTGGATTGAGTGTAGTTGGTACATGCATGGCTGGACAACCTAGGGGTGGACATCAGCTGCAGTTTGATTGTGGGTGATCTAGGCGGTTAGGGCAGGAGGTGTTCTAGACCTACTCCCTATGGTAATGGTAGGGCCTGCAGACCTCTAGTAACAATTCCCTGCAAGCCTAGATGTCCCCACTGTAGGTGGCATCAGCTGTTTAACACTGGGTATTGATATGCACTGCTCTAGGAGTGTTCCTCTCCAACAGTTGCAGGTAACAGGGCCATATGTGACTGGTGCATACAGCATGCTGCAGTTGTGCAAGAAACAAGATGACTAGCAGAATACACTGAAGACAATAGCTGCTGCACACTGGCAGTGATGGGGATCTGTAGCACAAGCAGCAGAGATCGTCTCTAGCACTGCAAACGCTGGGCACCCATCCTCACCCTTAGAATGATCACAGAAACTGCTCAGTAGCACAGTTTGTAGCTGCCCTGTGCTTGTATCACACACTGTCAGGGCATCTTACTGAGCTGATGTGATGGATCAGTCCATTTTCCATTTGGTGATTGGCTGCAGACTGCTCTTCTGCGTGTGCAGTGCATCGTGGGTACTGGAGGGGTTAACTATACAAGCACAGACAGCAGACAGTTTAGGCAGAGATCTGTAGGCTCTTTGCCTCCAGACATTGCAGGTGAAAGAGGTGTGGAGGTGTAGCATACTGGTTAGTACAATGTCGCTATAAGCAGGGGAGAGGATTTTGATTCCTACTTGTTCTTTTTGTGACTGCGCTACTCAGATCATTTTCATGCCTGTAATAGTCAGGACTCTCTTGTGTCTGATCTGCATGTCACCACTCCTACTCTTTCCTGCTGTTGCTGCAATCATCCTACTGCTTCTGGCTCACCTGGGGGACACACCTTCCCCATCCTATGCCATATACTGACCTTGCATCATTTTATATTGGCACCACCCTGTGCATTAGAGCTGCCTCCCACATGCTTGTCCACTTTACTGGCTGCCATGTAGGGTGCCCACCGATATGGCAGGTAAATCAGCTTCCAGCTGCTCTTCCTTCCATCACCTTTACATTGACTTTCCTTGGTGCTCTATCCAGCGTTAGGGTTACAGCCGTTTTCATGCCTTAAGGTGCATGCTTGTCACCTTAATACATGTGTGTCACCTTAATGTGCCTTAAGGTGCATGCTTGTCACCTTAGAGCATCTTAAAGCACTTTTGTTACTTTAACGTGCCTTAAAGTGCACCTTAACATGCCTTAAGGTGCATGCTTGTTGCCTTAGAACACCTTAAAGCACGTTTGTCATCTTAACGTGTCTTAAGGTATATGCTTGACACCTTAATGCCTGATATCCTGTTAATGCACGGTAAATGCCCATAGCACCTGTTAACGCATGTTAAATGGCCCATAGATCCCTTTATGCTGGAAAATCCCCTACCCGCCCAATGCCTTTTTAGGATTAGTGTCCCTTATCGCTGCCGTTAACGCCTGTTACCTTACCGCTCTTTAGTAAACATACCCCCAATAGTGTTGCCACCCCTACCCAAAACAAAATGGTAATATCTATCAGTAATACCATTTATGTTCTTTACCCCACCTAAAATCTCAATTATTGTGAATCTAACTACTCAGTGAAATACATAATGTCAATTAATTCATCTGTCGTCACTGTTTCAATAATCTTGTTCAAGAAGGGTAAATTCAAAATTGATCTATAATTCATAGGATCATTTGGATCTAGCAAGGTCTTTTTTAAAACTGAACAGATTGGGAGTCATTTTATAATAGTGTGCCTATAAAATATCACACAAAGGCTCCTACAGTAATTCATAACACCACATGGATCTTATACAGGATTTTTCAATTCAATTTTAACAGTCTTTTATTTTTTTTAGCAATTAAAATCAATTATGATATCAATCAGAGCTGCACTTCAGTTCATCTATTATTCACTATCTTTTATTCCAACCATGGCTACCGTTTTTTGAAGAGGTACAACTTTCTTCTGCATCAGGGTATTTTCAAATACAGATTAAAGATTACAGACCATCCACCACTTATCTTATTTAGGAAGTCCAATCAGTTTTCTGTTCTGTCAGTATAATTCTGCTATTCTGCTATCACTTCTAGCGTGGTGAGATCTCCCGGCTTAATTCTCAAAATGGTCTCTGTGTTTTTCTCCTTTCAAAGTAGCCACTTCCACCAGTGTAATCCTATAAGATTAGAGTATACCACTCCATTTGTTGATTCAAACCTGCTGGTTCAATTGTGTGAAATGTGAATATCCAATATTGTTCTAAGTAATTCAATCTCGCCTGATGATCTCCACCATGCCAGGATACTGGAACATGAGTTATTATTCTCCATTGTAAATCATTAAACTGGTATGCTTTTTGCTGACAGTGATCCACCATCGAAGCTCCATGATGTTCATAGTCTTGATCGATGCTCTCATAATCTTAGGATCATAGTTCTTGACATTCTCCCTATTTATATAGCATCATGCAGTGACATTCTATAACATAAATTACATACATAGGGGTATGTTTACTAAAGGGCGCTACTTGCGATGCTGCGACATTATCACGCGATAAGGTACCTTATCGTGCAATAATGGCACTTTATCAGGCGCAGATGTACCTTAGCGTGTGATAATGCGCACAGCGGCGCAAACGAGTGCTGAGGGTGGAGAAAGGCTCCTGGAGGGCGGAGGAAGGCTCCCTAGGGGCGGAGAGAGAGGGTCAATGGGTGGAGAGTGGGAGGGGAGAGGCTCCTTGCACACTAACGCTGTGGAATCCAGAGCTGAAAACTAATGCCAGTGAAACCCTCACGTTAGAGCAGAGTTAAAGGGAAGAGAAACCATTTACATCAGCAATGTACAGCAAGGACAGGGAAACCTATAAAAGGTGATAAGTGTGATACATGTGCACGGAACAAAAGGGCAAATAAACATTGAAAATGACCTGAACAAAATGGAAAAAAAGCATAACTAAGCTGGCCAATAGTGATATTAATGGGAAACAGCAAAAAACACTATCAAGAAAGCTCCAAAAAAAAGATATTAATTTTGGAAGGGTCTATGCTCTGTCCTCATACAAGGTGAATGATCCCACAGTGAAATAGCACTGATCGGGATTTTCCCTTGTTATTGGACAGGTTTCCTATGGCATGCGCATGTTCTGCAACAGCTGGGTGGGCATGTCGGAACGGGAAACTGGACAGATGCTGGAAAAGGGGATACAGAGGGCTGCAGGCGGCACATGCTGTGGTGCAGCTGGGCCACAGTGCGGACTAGGGTGATGCCCAGGTGGGCCATAGGAATGCTGAAACAGTAGAGCAGCCAGACAGCAACTGATGAGGGCCCAACATGGGCATGAGTGTGTTTCCCACAGTGTCATAGGGGATAGTACCCAGCAGGTACCCCCAAGGGCACAGAACATCGGCAGGCGGTGCTGGGGGGAAACGTGGACATCTATGCAGGCACCCCTACCCCAGAACCCGCACCATAGGCAGCCACCTACCAGCACACTGGATGGCCTGAGACTGCGCACCACCAGCACCGCCAGCAGAAGGGCATGTCAGCATGGTGGCATAGGGGTACTGGTGATGGAGGGGCCAGTGGCAGCTGCCCACAGCAGACCATGGCCTAGCCCTGTGTAGGTGGGTGCCATGCACTGCAACAGACAGGCCCTGTCTGATGAACAGTCATGGTATCCCCAGGGAATGCACTGTCCCTGTGGCAACACGGTGGTGCAGTACACACAGCCAGTGTGTTCAGGAGCAAAGGTCACAGGTTCAAGTCACAGCTGTGGTTCCCACCAACCCAGTCCCCATATTTTACCCACTACTAAACCGTGGTAATAAAGAGGGAACCTTTATTGCAGATAACATAAACATGCCTGAAACGCCTATATTTTACCCTACAGAGCACAGACACCATAGACATGTGCAATACCTAGAGCAGAGTTCCCCAAATGCAGTCCTGGAGGGCCAAAAACCATTCAGGTGTCATGCTGTCTCTAATAAAGATGCCTGTGCTGCATATCTATGCGCCGCCCCCATGGTATGCAAATGTATCACATGCATATTCATTAGGGACAGCATGAAAACCGGAACAGTGTTTGGCCCACTAGGACCGGAGTTGGGAACCTCTGCCCCAGAGCAGTGGCCAACAGGGGCAGAAACACCCGCACCCACAGGCTCCATTATCCACAGCCTCATGGAGAGGCAGGATGTTGGGCCCTGCATGCAGCAGCATCTCCAAATACTAGCACTTGCATACCTTAGCAATGCCACTCTAAACCTGGGAATATGTTACACATATATCAAAAGTTTGCTATGATTAATCGCAGATAGCAATTCCTAGGTTAAGCACAATTTGCTGATTGAGCTGCATCATAGCAACCTTTCTGATGTCTGTGGAGTGTGCTTCAGTTCTGGTGTCTGACAGTGTTTACCACCGCGGGGAGTGAATCCAACAGTATTGCATACCATAGCCATGCCTGCACTGTGCCCAGGACTGGTGAGGTGGCCAGGGCTGCCAAAAGCCTCTATATTTGCACAATGCTGGCATAGGTGTGGGAGTGTGTGTCTGTCCATCCAGTGTGTGGTGGCTGTCAACACCTTACTCAGCCCACACTGCTTGCACTGTTTCCACTGTTAGCTTGCCAATGTGCATAATGAGGAGCAAGGTACTGTGGGTATAGCCTGGACAGGATGGCCTGGCCAGGATGCATCTGCACAGAGCATAGGGCAATGGCTGGGACACTGTAGTGCCCAACCACCACCTGCATGGACAGGGTGGCCACAGCATGTCCTGCTGGGAGGTCACTCTCACCCTGACTGAGCAGTGACCATGGCATGGCTAGGTTCCCACATAGTGCTATATAGTATGTCTCTCAAGTGATATTTATGGGTTCTCTTTTTTGGAGCCCAATCACTGTCTTATCTGCTTAGTATGTGCATCTCTTCCAGGACCATGGACTAGCTAGCAGACTATCTGCAGTTAAGGGCATAAGATATGCCATACTGGGTCAGACCAAAGTCCATCAAGCCCATTATTCTGTTTCCAACAGTGGCCAATCTAGGTCATATGTACCTAGCAGTTTTCCCAAGAGACACAAGTTCCACAATGCTTGTACTGGGTCAAGCATTGATATCTTCAGTCACTTCTTAATAATGGTTTATGGACCTTGCCTCCAGGAACTTGTCCAAACCTTTTTTAAACCCAGCTACACTAACAGCCTTTACTACATCCTCCGGTAACAAATTCCAGAGTTTGATTACACGTTGAGTGAAAAAATATTTTATTTTATTAGTCTTAAATAGTTTACCCTGTAGCTTCATTGCATGTCCCCTAGTCTTTCTATATTCTGATAATGTAAACAATCGATCTACGTTTACCCGTTCCACTCCGTTCATTAATTTATAGACTTCTATCATATCTCCCCTCAGCCGTCTCTTTTCCAGGTTAAAGAGCCCTAACCTTTTTAGCCTTTCTTCATAGGAGTATCCTTCCATCCCCTTTACCATTTTGGTGGCTCTTCTCTGAACCTTTTCTAAAATTGCTATATCCTTTTTAAGATACGGTGACCAGAATTGCACACAATATTCAAGGTGCGGTCTCACCATGGAGCGATACAGAGGCATTATAATGTCTTTTGTTTTATTTTCCATTCCTTTCCTTATCATACCTAGCATTCTATTTGCTCTCTTGGCCGCCGCTGCACACTGGGCCAAGGGTTTTAACATGGTATCCACAATGATGTCTAAATCTTTTTCCTGGGTGGTGGTTCCTAATGTGGAACCTTGCATCGTGTAACCATAGTTTGGGTTGTTCTTCCTTAGGTGCATAACTTTGCACTTGTCCACATTAAATTTCACCTGCCATTTTGATGCCCAGTCTTCCAATTTATCAAGATCCTCTTGCAATTTTTCACAATCCTCTTGGGTTTTAACAACTTTAAATAGTTTTGTGTCATCTGCAAATTTGATAACTTCTCTCGTTATTCCACTTTCCAGGTCATTTATAAATATGTCAAAAATCAGCAGACCCAGCACAGATCCCTGGGGTACACCACTATTCACCTTTCTCCATTGGGAAAATTGGCCATTTAGCCCTACCCTCTGCTTTCTATCTTTTAACCAGTTCCTGATCCACAATAGTACACTGCCTCCTATCCCATGACTCTTTAGTTTTGCCAAAAGTCTCTGATGAGGGACCTTGTCAAAGGCTTTCTGAAAGTCCAGATACACAATATCAACTGACTCACCTTTGTCCACCTGTTTATTCACTCCTTCAAAAAAACATAACAGATTAGTAAGACAAGATCTTCCTTGTCTAAAGCCATGTTGGCTGTCTCCCATTAGGTCGTGGTTATCTACATGCTGAGTAATTTTATCCTTTATGATGGTTTCTACCATTTTTCCCGGTACTGACGTCAGGCTCACCGGTCTATAGTTTCCCGGATCACCCCTGGAACCCTTTTTAAAAATTGGTGTTACATTGGCTATCCTCCAATCTTCAGGTATTAGAAATGATTTTAATGATAGTTCACAGATTACTGATAGCAGGTCTTCAATCTCATATTTCAGTTCTTTCAACACCCTTGGATGTATACCATCCGGCTTTCAACACCCTTGGAGTTAGTATGTGTATGGCTGGAACACCTTGCAGGGTGCAGTGGTTGGAGGCTCACTGTGCTTGCTGCTGGAGAATGTCAGATAGTGGTGGGGCAGCTGAGCATTTCCAGGCTTACTGTCTGTCTGCCTTGCCTTATGGATGTGTACATATCTCCATTGACTGCCCTGTAGGGTGCCTCCTCCCCATCAGGACTGGGGCTGATGGTCCCCTCTACTGCCACCATTGCAGAGAGGTAGAATGTGGATCTGTTGGTGGAAGGTCCTGTTCTCCACAGAGGGTGGGTTGGGTGGTGCCACCATCACAGGATATGCACTATTCTGGGTACATCATAGCCCATAAGGGCTATATGTAACTGAGAAATACAGATGTCTCCTAGGTGTGTCTGCAGGAACTACCTATCACACACACTTGCACTGATGGGGACCTACAGCATGGCCTATTTCAGCCATGAAAGGTGCTGTGGACCTGGTGCTGGGCGCCCCACCTCACCCTCAGGGTGAGCACAGTACCTGCACAATGTGATGGTCTGTAGCTACTCCGTGCTAGTAACACACATGGTCAGTGCCCCCTAGCAGGCTGAGGTGCTGTGGGAGTGCACACGGTCAGGTGCCCCTACCAGGCCGAGGTGCTGTGGGGGTGCATACCCCATCTTGTGATCATCTGTAGACTGCTGATTTGCATGTTGTGAGACTATACCCTCATTAGGCACCTGCCTAGGTAGGTGGTATAGCTGTATTTCTTAAAAGAATAATCTGTAGTCATGTGTCCAAGTATAATTAAAGCTGGGCTTTATTCCCCTTCCCTTGAGGATTGCCTTCCAGATACAGTAGATAACGGTAACAAAAATAAACTGTTGCTTCACAGAAAAAATAAAAGCTTTTCAAACTATAACAGGTCCTGGTCCTGTAAACGGGCACCATGCTTCAGCACTGCTGGTTTCACCACCTGGCCTCTGAGAGACCTCAGCTTCTATGGGAGGAGACTGTTCTGTGCAGACATGGACATGAGGAGCTGTGCTTGGGGCTTCTTTCCAATACCCACTCCAATAAGGGTTTTCTGACCCACTGTAAGCTTGGCTCTTTATAAAAGGACCCACTTCCTTCCCTCTGGAGAAAACAGGGTACTTATCTTTCTTTCTGGTGTAAAGCATTTCCAGCCCTTCCTCTGTTAACCAGGGTTTCTTCTCTGGAGTGTAAGCTGCCTTTCTCCGGGAGTTCCAAGCATTAGCTGGACTGTAATCACCTCCTGGCTTCAGTGAGCTCTCCTGAGTGTGACGTTTGCTCTCTACCTGCTTGGTTGCCTTCCCCGGCACGAGGACCCCTCTGGCTTGGAAGTCTCTTGCACTGCTTTTCCCAGCACTCTCTGGTTCGACAGCTTGCTTCCACTCTGCCCTCTCTCTTCGTGACAGCGTCTCTCTCTGTGTCTGCTTCTGAATCTGACTCCCTTCCTGAGTCTTTGTCTCCTCCTTTCTCTGCTCCTCTCTCTGCCTCCTCTGTGGGATTTCCCACCTGGTTTTATCTCCCTGCTTGTTGTACGTTGTACGTGATTCTTTCCTCAGGTGAGCATGATTAGGACTCTGAGTTTCTACTGCGTCACCAATGCTATGAGGAAAGTTTGTTTCTCCATTCCTTGCTCTCCTGCAACCTGAATGCCTTAACTGCTCATGTGGCTGTGAGGTAAGCTCTTCTTTTCCTTTTTCTTTTATTATCCCAGGCTCAGTGCTGTCTACCTCATGACAATGTGCAGTGCATCATGGGTACGGGTGGGTTAACCCTATCCTGGTAACCACAGCAGACAGTTTGTGTGGTGACCTGCAGTCCTTCTGTAGCCAGCCAGGGGTTTGGTTGGAGCTATAGCCCACTGGTTACTTCATTGCCTGTGGAGCCAGAGGTCATGGGTTTGATCCCACAGTGGGGTTATTTGATAGGGCTGTCTGAGGCATTTTCTTTTTTTAATTTAAATTAGTGCTGCCAGCAAAAACACCTTCACAGTGCTGTAGCCTTAAGGTGCCTCATAAGGCGCCCTATAAAGCGCTCTATAAGGTGCCCTATAAAGCACCCCATAAGGCGCCTTATAAGGCGCCCTTTAGGGAACATTATAAGGTGCCTTGGCAGACAGTGCACTTTATAATGTGCCCTCTGGAGTGCCTTATAGGGTGCCTTAGGCGGCACCTTAGGTTATGGCACTGTGAGGGTATGTTTGCTGGCAGCACTAATTTAAATTAAAAAAGAAAATGCCTCAGACAGCACTGATTTAAAGTAAAGGGTAATGCCTCAGACAGCCTTACTCATTAAGCCGACTGGGGGATCCAACTCATGACCCCTGGTTCATCAGTCAATGTATTAAACATTGTGCTACACCTCTGTTGCTGTGTTTGTAGGTCAGCGCGCCTAATTAAGGCTAACACATGTTAACATGCCACAGCTCCCTCTATCGCACGAAAACGGACTTTATCGCATGATAACCAGAAATGCTACCTTAAGACCGGAACGCCAACTCCTTTTATGGTATTCTGCACATTATCGCTGGGTGCACATTAAGACGGTTTAGTAAACATACCCCATAGTTAAATAAGATGTTCTATATTTTGCCTTGATATTCGTGCCCTCCAATGGTGCTATCTATGATTCACCCTCACTGTGGTTTCACAAATTCACATTGTCCACAGGCAACATGTTCAATCTGTTCATGTTGTCCATTCAAATTTGATCTCCAAGTAATTGATTTACTAACATAATTTGCCACATTTTTACCTCTCTGATACACTACTATGGGTTTCTCTATGAAACATTGATGTGATTGTAATAAACGCCAATGCTGATAGATCAGAGATGCTATCATCGGCGCCTTCACTGAATATGGAAGTACACATACTAATAGAGTCTGTTGGCTCTGAACTGAAGGAGTCAATAGTAACTCTTTGTGCATATAACCCTCTTAGATATGCTTGTTTAAATACTTTTTTGGGGTATCCTCTTTGTATATATCACAACCTCATCATTTTAGCTTGTTGCTTATAATCTTTAACATCATAACTCAACGTGTAATCAAACTCTGGCATTCGCTACCAGAGGATGTAGTAAAAGCTGTTAGTGTAACTGGATTTAAAAGAAGCTTGGACAAGTTTCTGAAGGAAAAGTCCATAAACCATTATTAAAGTGAACAGAGCATTCAAATTCTATGCGCCTAGATGTTGGAATAAACTTCATCCAGATATTAGAGCAATACGAGACATGAAGCAGTTCAGAAAAGCTATCAAGCACTACCTCTTCACTGAGTACTTCCAGCCACCGTAATGCTATCTAATATATCAAAAGACAGTCTCATAGCCAGAAGCATAAACACTCCACAAGACATACACCCTAGAATTAAGAAATTTTGATGTAATTACATCTGTACACTCTATTCTCTGTTAGTTGATTTTATACAAATAGTCAATCATTATTGTATTGTAGATAGTTGCCCTTGTTAACCAAGTTTCTTACCCTGTTATCTGTAACTCATACGTGTTTCAAATGTACTGAGATTGTTTTGTTCTATGTAAACCGCACTGATGATAAATAGCGCGGTATATAAGAAACTTTAAATAAATAAATAAATAAATAAATAAAACTGGGGAAATCCACTAGTTACCCATGGGACAAGCAGCATGGAATCTGTATTCCTTCTGGGAACCTGATAGGTACTTGTGCCCTGGATTGGCCACTTTTGGAAACAGGATACTGGGACCTTGATGGACCCTTGGTCTGACCCAGTATGACATTTCTTATGTTCTTATGCATTCCTCAGCTTCATGTCTTCTAATATATGATCTATTTTTTTAGCACAACTTTCAGCTAAGATTGTATGGCTGTATAGAGGCCCATGCTGTTCCAGTGAGCGGTTTGGGCCTAGGGCGGTAGAGGAGAAAGCTATGGCATGATTGCAGCCACTTGCAGACATGGCCTGACATGCATCCATGGCCTGATGAGCAGATGTTTACAGAAGCTCACAGCTTCAGCAGCCTTTTTCCACATGATTAGGGCAGAGGGGGTGGATATGGGCTTCCATCCGAAATGGGCATATAGGGCCTTAGGCTCAGCACGTCGTGATCTGCATGCGGGAGTCTGAGGTGAAGGAACTCATTGCTACGAAAATAAGAGCACTGGTGAGCTAGAGTAGCAGGGCTTTAGAATTACATGGCATCTATGGCTTGATGGTGTGGACATTGCGCACTCACTATTGCCATATGCTCCCTGATATGCTTTGGCAGAAATATCTTGATAACGAAGGCAACTCCAGTGGTCATCCTGCTGCTCTGAGCTCATGCCTAAGGCCACTGGGGATTCCTGGAGAATACTACATGGGCTGACAGAATCGAGACACTTCCTGGTGTCTCTTACATGTCTCTGTACAGCACTACATATGTCCTGTAATGCTGTATAAATAAGTAGAAGTAGTGGTAGCAGTTCACTAACACCTCTTTTGGGGGCAATTTGAAACAATGTCTCACATTTCACTGTGTGCTATTTTTAAGTGAAGAACTTTCTTCTTTGTTCTTGTCTACACTTCTCTCACTTCCTATATCATGTGCATAGGGATTTGAGATCCCCCTGGACACACCAATGAGACTACCTCATTAATGTCTTCCAAGCCATGGCCAAACAGATCATTATGTGAACCAGCAAGGAGGCAGGATGATAGCAACCTGATCACGGATATGAACAGAGCACTTGTGGGATCATGGATATGGACAGAGCACTCCTACGCAACGTCTGCCAGATTATTGGAAGAATTTGAGGGCTAGTGGGTAATTGGGAGCACAGTCTGCTGGTTCATTATGGCTTCTTGTTTCCTGTCCCAGCCAGCTTCTAGTCTTGTTACTGAATCTTATCCTAGCTCCCGGCTCATGTTGCTATGGATTATGCTCCTGTTCCTGAATTTTGGTTTTGTACCTGGTTTCTGATCCTGACGCTAGCCTTGGAATACTGAAGTCCCGGTAGTCACTTGAAGAGAAGGGCTCAATCTGCAGAGGAGAATGGCTGCTAAAGACAGAATAATCCCTGCTCATGATGATCTTCTGGTATCTGCCTCCTATATTCCTGCCTCTCCCTCTACTCTAGTTCTGCATGAACCAACCAGATTCTCATGGAACCCATATGGACCCATTAGGTAACATAGCATCTTCATGCCTGCCATTTCCACTGTGTCTGGTCCATGTTTTTCTATGCCCCAGTGGTTTTATAGAAATCTCGCCCACCACCCCTGGTTTCTCACCTGATTTTCAGAGTTTATGCAGAAATCCCACTTCCAGCATCTGCCTGACTTTCGAAAAGTGAAAATGTCTGCCAATATCTTTGGAAAAGGAAGCTTGAGAATGGGTTTTGAGCATTATCAGAGATACCAAGTTACCCCATTCCGGGAGAAAGACTTTTTGGTCATTTTAGTTTTGAACTTACATCCCAAAGCAGCGTGGGATATATAGTTTTTGATTACAGCCATTGAAATCTGTGTTGTAGGTCCCATAATGCATCATGATAGGGCTGTCAGAAAGCCAGGACTAGGTAACTTGACAGCTCTGAATTATAGATGCCAATTTTCTGGCTGCAGAGAGTTTATCTTTGCTTTTTGCACATTTGTAGGCAAATTTCACTGCATTTACCCCAGTTCCAGCAAAACCTTGTCTGCCCCAGTCCTAGAGGAAGGCAGCTTCAATTTTTGCCGAAGACTTGCCTACTCTAGCTTTTATTTAAAGCCTGTCTGTTTCAGTGCTTACAGAAGACTAACCTATTCCATTTCTTACAGAAAGCTTATCTACTCCAGTTTCTGCTTTAGAACTCCAACTCTGGTTCCTACTTCAGAATTTCAGCTTAACCAGACCCAGCACCAGTTCCAGCTTTCCCCAAGATCCAGCATCATCAGAGTCCATCTCAAATTCCAGTCATTCCAGATGCTCAAGTCTGGTTGTGCTCATCTCCAGACTTGTTAGACTCTGCTCCTGCTGAGTCCAGCCAGTCTCTGGCTCCAGAGACTCTTCTTCTGGGACTGACTTGAGGCTCCTTGTTTGAATTGGACTTTGGAATTTCTTGTTTGACTCCATCATTGGCTCTGATTCTCTAGCCATTTTGTTATGACTTGTAAAAGAAGGGAGAGGGCTATTCCTGGAAGTGCTTTGGTAGTAGGGGGTAGTATCAGGAGCTGCTGGGAATTGAATCTTATTCCTCCTGGGTTACAGGTTATTCCTTTGTCCACTCTGCTACAGTAAGGTATCGTATTGTCGCTAATGCTTGCATTTTAGGTATATTGTATGATGGTTGTATAATGTTCCTGAAGCTTCTCAGCTTGTCCAACTAATAAGGCTATTTGAGTCATCATCCAGAAGTGGTTTGGCTATATATATATATATCGACCCTAAGAAGGAAGAATCATACCGTCCAATCTCCAGCATCCCGCTTCTTGCCAAAATTCTGGAGAAAGAGACACAACGCCAAATTCAGCAATATATTGACACATCTTCCCCTCTAGATCCGTGCCAACATGGATTTAGGGAAATGCATGGAGTCGAGACTCTTATGACCTCATTAATCAATATGCTCATCTGTGGGATCAATAACATAAGATCAGGCGTCGCAATGATCTTCCTCGATATATCCGCTGCGTTTGATTCGGTAGACCATAAGATTCTACTATCGCGACTCTACGAAAAGGGCATTCAAGGCCTAGCATGGAACTGGTGTAAATCATACCTCGAAGATCGTTGGCAACATGTTCGCATCGACTCCAAAACATCAGAACCATTCCTCCAAACGCAAGGGGTTCCACAAGGCTCCTCTCTATCGGCGCTCCTCTTCAATATATATATGCAGCCAATTTGCCAAATCACCAAATCATTTAATGTTTCCTGCCTCATTTACACTGATGACGTGCTTATTTTCACCCCGATTGATATAACGAGTCCAAATTACACCAACTTAACCAACTGTTTTAATGCAATAGCAGATTGGCTTTTAGATCAAAACATGCAAATCAACTTCAAAAAGACTGAAGTTTTAATGGTCACAAGAAACAAGCTCTTCTCCCCCCCCCCTGCATACCTCAAGGTACGGGACGCTGAGCTCCCAATCAAGAATACAATCCGTTACCTAGGTGTGATCCTTGATCAACGACTGGATTTTACCTCTCACATAAAAAGCACGGTAAAAACTATTTACTTCAAGATAAAAACATTACGCCACCTAAGACCCATGCTAGAATACAACGACTTCCGCTCAATATTCCAACAATAGTCACTCCACATTTTGACTATGCGAATATTGTATTACATGGTCTTCCAAAGAACACCATTATCCCCCTGCAACTAGCAATGAATGCTGCGGCCCACATCCTAGTTGGAGCATCAAAGAGAGACCATATCACACCAATTCTTAGGGACCTTCACTGGCTCCCGATAGAATGTAGAATTAGCTATAAAGCTCTCCTCATCACATTCAAGGCCTTAAATAAATTATCACCAGCAACGACTTCAGACCTCATCAGTCTAACTCCCAAGACAAGATCTAGGAGACCACTCGCTGAAAATACCCTAGTCATTCCCAGTGAATCCACAAATTGGTCCCAATCAACGATTAACAGAGCATTTAAAACTTATGCGCCTAGATGCTGGAATAAACTTCATCCAGATATCAGAGCAATACGAGACATGAAGCAGTTCAGGAAGGCTATCAAGCACTACCTATTCACTGAGTACTTCCAGCCACCATAATGCTATCTAACATGTCATAACACAGATTCATAGGCATAACCACTCCATAAGACATACCTTCTAGAACTAAGAAATTTTGATGTAATTACTCTGCACACTAAAATCTCGCTGCTAGTTGATTTTATGTAAATAGTTCAATCGTTATTGTAGATAGTTACCCTTGTTACCCAAGTTTATTGCCCTATCTGTAACTCATACGTGTTTTCAAATGTACTGAGATTGTTTTGTTCCATGTAAACCGCGCTGATGCTGAATAGCGCGGTATATAAGAAACTTTAAATAAATAAAATAAATAAATAGATACATATTAACAGCCAGGTTAACAACTCACTTCTTTGAGGCTGCTTTTCAATCCTGATCCTCCTAATCTCCTGTTCACCTCCTATGTGTTTCTTTAACATTCCCCTAGATATATCCTTATCCCCAGTTGTGTTGTCTGTTTTGACTAGACTATAAGCTCTCAGGTGTAGAGACTGTCTCGTATGTGTCTCTGTACAGCGCTGCGTATGCCCTATAGCGCTATATAAATGATAAGTAATAGTAGTAGCAGTTGCTATGATAGCTTCTAATATAGCATGACTTCTTGCTTCTTGCTCCAGCTTGTTCTCTGTGTATACTGCTCTTGTTCTTGAATTTTTGCTTTCTACCTGGCTTTTGGTCTTGTTCCTGCCATGGGGCGGCACACCATGAGGGGGCATCTGCTTTGGGTGCTGATGATCCTTGGAACACTACACGGTGGGGGATCTTTGGGGAGGGAGAGGACTTGTTGCTGCCTCAGAGGCTGTAAGAGGTGGGAGGGGGATCAGCTACCAGCTTCGTGTGGCGGGGGAGGGGGGATCAGCTACCTGTTTCAGGCAGGGATGAAAGCAGGCTGCAGACCTGCAAACCAAGTAAATGCTGCTAAACATGATAGTGCTGTTAAATATCCATGGGTACTGCAGCTACATGCCCCATTGCAGTCCAGTTAGCATCAGGGTGTTCCAGGGGCAGCACCTAGGGATAACCAGTCAGCAGTGATATTCGGTTATAGAAGCACTAGCCACCAGCACTGTTTGTTTCACCTATTCATTTATTAGGCACATATTTTATACTTCTCAAGAACTTTTTTCTGTGTGCAATTGATTGTACACATAGAGCCCGATTCAGGGAGGCCATCCGGACATCCCTGAGGAAGACAGGCCAGTTAGGATCCGATTCTGGACCATGGGAACAAAATGTTCCCACGGTGCACAGAATCGGTCCCGTGGACGGCCGAGTGTGCCCTTGCCACCTGTGGGGACATCCTCCCCACAGGCCCCCGGACTCCTGCGACTTCAGTCTCCCTCTTCCTCACTGCCAGACCCACAGCTGCTCTGCTGGGGCATGGATCAGGTGGCAGGGACTCCCCCCCCCCCCCCACCTTTGAGGTGGAATAAGCAGCATGTCTCCTATGACCCGGCAGGATGTACAGGGCCGTGACCTGAATCAGCCCTGTACGTACTGCCAGGCTGACACCCCCCACCACCACCCAGATACTGCCCCCTCCCTCCCCAGGATTCACATAGTAACATAGTAACACAGTATATGACAGCCGATAAAGACCAATATGGTCCATCTAGTTTGTGGTTTCTCACAGTGCTTTTGAGCAGGATGTACGGGGAAAGCCGGCGGGGGAATCGGAACTGGATGGCTTGCACATCCCAGAATTGGGCCCATATTAATTCGTAGATATACACACATAGAAGTAATTTGTGTGCACTTTACATTTTTAGGTACTCAAATCCAATGCACATTCACAAATGCACACACCTCTACTAAACATGTGCGGTATACCGAAGGAACAAAATGTATTGAGCCAGTTTTCAGAGAAACTGATCCCTTTGGAAGTACTCCAGTTTGACCACTTCTGCACTTTAGATGCTCAGGACTGGTGAGCTGCTTCCTCCCACCGGTGATGTCATCAACAAGCTTCTGCCTACTTTTGATATTTAAAATTCGCTGGAATAAGCTGCTGAGATCTGGAAAATAGAGAATGGCTGTCTTCAGAAAAAAAATAAAGCTAATTTTTTGTGAGGGCATTTGATTGATGTGATTAGGACAAGATATTTTAGCTATTCTATTATTGAAGTTTATTGATATATTGTTCTTATAATGTTATATATAATTGTTTCATAAGAATTTTTTGTGAGTTGCATTGAATGTGTGTGAAGAAGCAAATAATCCAATATGATAAATAAATAAGTACCTTTCCCATGAGTTACCGGGTGCATTGCCAGGAGTAATTTACATCTGTCCTATATACTATCACAAGATCTAGATAAATCCAGATTCTAAGTCCTATGAATAATATTTGTATACTGTGAAAAAAGAGATGTATAATCATATTGTGGTCTTGCTCAAATACTGGGGAGACAAGCAGTTTAGCTATTTTTTGCATTGCCATATTAAAGGTTTCAAATAATGCTGAGACTAGAGGGATTGCCATGGCAGTCCACTTTAATGGTTAATAAATAGAAATAAAACAAAATAAGAATTTTATTGGACTACCCTAATACATTTTTCAACCAATTTTTGAATGGTAAAACCTTCTTACCTAAGTTAGAGCAGTATAACCTGAGTAAGAAGGTTTTAAACTTTGAAAGCTAATCAAAAAATGTATTAAGGTAGTCCAATATAAAGCTATCACAATTTTCTTGTTTTGCTTTATCTTATGTATATTTATTAATTAACAATGCTGAGACCTCCATTGAGACCTCCAGCCCTAATGATGGTTGCTGACCACAATTCTCACATCACGGGTCATAGCCTTTCTATTTTAATCTAAATTTTCCTTTAAACTACTAAATAAATACCTACACCCACAAAAAGTACTTTTTTAGGGATTCTCACAATTCAATTCATCTAATTTATTTATCATTATTTAAAATTATATTATACTTCATTATACAATTCCAAACGTCATGCCGCAGCAAAGGACTATAGCCCTCAAACGCCCAGTTAGTTCCTACAAAAGCAACAAATTACTTTTTACTTGATGACTCAATCCACCACACTTCTAGCATGTATACACTTATCTGAGCGTTGCAGGGACCGCAATCCATGCCGCCAGCAGGACATCCAGTCTTACAAAATATCAAGAAGGTACCGAAGGAGCGGCAAACAGCTGTAACTGTCCTGAAAAAGTTTCATATGTAATCACTTCAAAACGTCCGACAAAAGCTTCTGTTTCGCCATTCCGGCTTCTTCAGGGATTCAAATAAGTCAAACCGCTAAACAAATCAAGAATAGATATTCGCTGCAAATTCTAAACCTCAATAACAGACACCATTGGTGTCTCCCTATTACTCATACCAACGGCGTCTGACATCACTTAAATTTAAAGGAAAGTCAGAGTATCTGATACGTTCACCGTAAATGACATAACATCGCAACAGCAGCTTTATACTCATTCTATCTAAAACACACATCCCTCACCAATACTCATCTTGAGTCAACAACACATTATAACACAAATTAAACAATACAAAAACTATACAAAAAGAATATCAAAAGGATATAAAGAAGGATATAAAAAATGAAATCCGAGAGGAACTGTACAGCCCTTAACCGAACAGCTTCAAATAAACAGAGTCCATTCGATTTTATCATTCAATCCTTTTGGATCCAGAGTATTCAAATCATAAATCCATTTTTGTTCTTTCTGAAGTAGCAACTTTCCTCTATCTCCTATTTGTATATCAGGGAGAACCTGCCTTTTTTAGTAGGTGAAATTCTAAAAAGTGTTGGTTTGAGGTTTTTTATTAAGGAAGTAGGTTGGCGATTAAAAGGGTTTTTTGTGTTTATTATATTTCCTAGTGTACCCTTTGGCAGTAGGTTAGTGGAATTTGTCGTGTTTACTGCAATGGCTATTAGCTGGAAGGATGCATTTAGTTTTAGTCTAGAGAGACGGGAAGAGATTTTGAATCTTGTCACAGGGCCTACCTCGGCAGCGTACTGGAGCGAGGTAGGTGGGACATAAAAACATTTAAGGTAGGGTTTGGCCAATATCATACAGGGCCCAGGGACTTTCAGCCCTGGTAGCGTCCTTTGGTACCAAAATCCCACAGAAAACAAAAGGTCCGAGTGGAGGGAAAACAAAAGGCATTTATTTCCCCTTTCATGCAAAAAGGTTCATATGCTTGGACACAAAAACGTCAAACACAAATTCCTTACTTCAGGATAAAGAAAAAGAAAACATTAAAGGAAAACTGTTATCTTCACAGCAAAAGATATAGCAGGCAAACAAACAGTCTTAACTCCAAAGACAGAGCTTAGTTGCTTAGTAAGGACTCCAAGCTTCCTGTCTTACAGAAGCTACAGTCCATCTCAGTGTCTGATGCCAATTCCACCTGCATCGGTTCCCCTTCTGAAGCCTCTGAGCCTAAGTCAGTATTTGTGGGTAAGTTGTAATAAGGCTTTTTAAATATCTTCTGCACAACCTCCCAATGCTCAGGGTTGAATACAGGGCGTCGGTCCTGCGCCCTCAAATACTGGGAACTGTCTTCCTTTTGCAGGTATTTTATCTTAGCTTTCTGTAAAGCTTGGTCACTAACAAGTCTCTTAGCTGGTTCATGTTTCTTGCACCTTATCTCATAAGCATTCTCACAAGGATAATATTCCTGTGCTCCCTGTACTCCCCATACATCAGCAGTTTGTACCCTGCTTTTAGTTAAATATGGGTTACCTTTTCTTCTCGGCTTGTCTGCTCCAGGTGAGGTTTGAGGCCTGCTCCAGTTGGGATCCTGCCTGGCCTGAGCAATAGGCCTTGAGCTCTCCAAGCGTCTTGCTGTTGGCTTTAGACCACAGTCACAGCCACGCCTTTGCCTCTCTGTACAACAAACACTCACTCTGGCTGGAGTTGTCCCACCTTCTCCACGGGGTCTCCTTTCTCCAAGCCAATGCGGCTGCTGCTGCCTCCTGCGGAACCGTGGTTCAGGGATTACTGCTCCTTCTGAATATCTAGCCCATGCACGCGGATGTCCTGCCCAACCTGCTGGTTCTGCTGGTTCTCCTGGCAGTTCTCCTTTCCCAGGCCGTCCTGCCTGTGCCTTTCTCCAGGGCTGTCCTGTCTCCTCAGGATATCCTCCTTTCCAGGGCTGTACCACTTTCCCAGCCTGTTCTCGTTTCCCAGGCTGTTCTGCTCCTGATTCTCTCTGGTCTGAATCCAGTTCTTGCTGCTCTGAATCTGGTCGCTCTGCCTGTTCTGCTTCTCCTGACTCTGCCGGTTCCGCTCCTGGTTCTAATTCTGCCTTCCAACCTTCCCAATTCCCTTTAAGAGGCACTCCTCTCTTTCTTGATTGGAAGCTGGCTGGCATTACCTCATGACCTAGGAGGTGTGGTTCCTCTGTTCCTCGGAGGTCCCTCCTGCTCCCCCTATGTGGTTCCTCGAGATATTGCAGGTTGTGCTTGACTTTTCCTGCATTTAAAACATTTTCTTCCCCTCTCAGTTGGTCTGCAGCATCACACATCCCCCCTCTTAAAATATTACGGGCTGGTGAAGCCTCTTCCACACAGCACATAATACTTGACTTCTCGCTTTTCCGTAGCTGACTGGTTCGATAATTCCCTCGACTATCGTCCACTTGTATCCCTTCAGGGTGGAACATATTGGTAGCGGATGCTAGCAAACCTGACCGCTCGTGCCAGGGCCGAAGAACATTAACATGATAAATTTGCTTATGTCCTTTGGTATCCTGAACCAAATAAGAAGTGGATCCTATGGGCTTAACTATTGTCTGTGGCCCCTTCCATCGGGCTTCAAATTTGGGGGTAGCGCCCGATACTAGGATCATCATTTTTTCTCCAATTTTTAATTGTCTGGGCTTTGTACGCCGATCATAATATCGCTTTTGTTTTTGTTGACTTTCTTTTAGATTCTCACCTGCGACTCGGGAGGTTCGCTCGAGGCGAGTCCTTCAGTCCTTCAAGAACTGGGGTACGCCTACTTCAGTCTCCACTGGTTCAATCCATTGTTCCTTTAAAACATCTAACAGGCCTCTGGATGGTCGTCCATACATGAGTTCATAGGGTGAGGTCCCCAAGGAACTCTGCTTTCTCTCCCTACAAGCATATAGGATGAAAGGCAGCATGGTGTCCCACTCCGTCATTTGTCCATCCAACGCTCTTCGAAGCATTTGTTTTATGCTTTGGTTTAATCGCTCCACCAAGCCATTACATTGGGGGTGGTATGCGGCGGTCGTTATGTGATGGATGCCAAAAGCATCCCAAACCTGAGCGAGGTATCTTGACAAGAAGTTACTACCTCTGTCTGTCAGGACCTCTTGCGGGAAGCCTATCTCACAGAATAGTTTGACTAGTTCGATGGCAATCGATTTGGCTGAAATATTTCTCAGGGGAACCGCCCATGGAAAGCGGGTGGCTTGGTCAACAATTAAAAGGATATATTGGAATTCTCTTGGTGTTTTGATGAGAGGTCCTACTATGTCCATGACCAACCTCCTTACCGGGTCCAAAATGATGGGCATCGACACTAGTGGTACTTCAGCTGGTCTGTGAGGGGTCACTCTTTGGCATGACGGGCACGATTCACAGAAGCGAGTTGTTTCCCGGAAGACTCCCGGCCAATAAAATCTGGCTAAAATCTGGTCAAGGGTGCCCTGTGCGCCCTTATGGCCCCCTACCGGATGGTCATGGGCCAGCCGTAAAACCAGTGATTTAAATGTATTTGGTACTACCAACTGTTTCCGCAGAGCTCCAGTCCTAGGGTTCTTACTCTCCCGATAGAGTATGTCCTCATCCATGATGAATCTGGGAAATGAGTCCCTTTCTTCCTGTGCATGCTCAAATGCACGGGCTAGTGCAGGGTCTGCTCTCTGCTCCATTTTGAAGGAGGGGAACTTTTCCATTAAGTCTGCCGGTACCCACGGCATCCCTCTCCCAGCTTCCAATTCCGCTCGGCCCTGCGAGCGGCACTTTCTTTCTTTCCTTTGCTCAGCTTTGGACTTCCGCTCTCTCCTCGAGGGGTCCCCAATTAAATCTTCATGCGAAGGAAGGTCCCCTAAAGAGGTATCTTTAGAACATGAAGGTCTTTCATCATCCTGGGCGTGCGACCTTGTGGAGACCAGAGCTTCCCTGGGATCCGTACCCTTCTTCGGGCCCTTTGGTTGTGGCTTGGGGTTTTCAGTAGGCTCCTGCCGAGTGCAAGTGGAATTTGGCATCTTGTGTGGAGATAAGCCCTCTTTAAGACTTCTTCTAAATTGTGGCCAATCGCGGCCTAATACCAATTCCTGGGGCAACTTTGGCACAACTGCCACTAGCATTTCTTTTTCTGAGCCCAATCCTTTAACCCACAACTTATACACAGGGTAGCGGGTAGCCGCTCCATGAATGCATTTTATTTTAACATTTCCTTCTGGATGTTCAGGAACTGACAATCCCTGATCCTTGATCACCGACCATAACTTTTTGGAAACCATGGTATGGTCAGCTCCTGAATCCAGAAGTGCTTGTACATTGACTCCATGAATTTTTACATTTAGCACAAAACCTTCTCGCATTGTCCGTGGGGCCTCTCCCACAAGAGCCGTGCGAGAATAACACTCACTTTTTAAGTGACCTTTCTTACCACAAGCATAGCATCTTTTAACATTTTCTCTTACTAGCGGTATATTACTTTTCAAATTACCATATGGAGGTTTTGAGGGATTTTCTACTCTCCGTGCCTCCATTCCTATGGCCAATTTGGGAGTCCCTATCCTAGGTTGGGTGACTCTTTCTGCCTCCAAGTATCTCTCGGTGAGAGCTATGGCATCCGTAGTAGTACAGCAATTTTGTAAAATTAAAAAGTTCTGTACTCTACTAGGTACAGCAGACATGTACTGCTCCAATACTATGGCGTCCATTAAGGTATCTATATTTTTCTTTCTGGCTGTAGCCATTTGTGTGCTAGGCTCTTTATCCTATAACCAAGGGCTTTTGGTGTTTCATCAGGCCTCAGGGACGTGGCTCTAAACATTTTGTTATAGGCCAGGGGTGTAAGGCCTAAGCGATCCCTAATAGCTATGATGACTTCTTCATAGGTGTTAGCTAGGGCTGGGGGCATTGACCTGTACGCGGCTAGCGCCTCCCCCGTAAGGGACGCTGCCAGTCGAATGGCCCATTGCTCGGGTGGCCAGTTAGCTGACCGAGCAATCCTACTGAATGAGTCCAAAAAGTCGTCTACGTTATCATTAGGACTTAGCTTTCCCACCACCAGATCATTACATGACCATTGTCCAGTTCCTGGGTTGGCCGGTCCGGTAGCCTGCAGCCTCTCCGCGTTGACGTTTTCCATCTCCTCTCGCTGTTGAGCCAACCATTTCTCCATTGTCTGTAATACTGGCACTTGCTGCGCTTGCATCACCTGCAATGCTTGGGCTTGATTTCTCAGGGCAACCTCCGCCTGCTTATCAAATTGATGTGCCATCCAGGCACAGAGGTCTTTAGGCTCCATGATGAACCTGTAACAAAAGAGACAAAGAGAAAAAAAACCAAGTGTGGCTCTCCCAAACTCTCTTTCTTCACTCTCTATCTTTTTTTTTTTTTTTTAAACTTCCCTGGCATCCAACACTTGTCAGGCCTAATTACATTTTACCTGACTTAAGTGTTGAGTCAGCTCTGGAACGTTAGTGCTGTCCCCTCTGCAGCTCCTCTGCTTCCGGGTGGCAACAGGATTTTCCTTCAGGATTTTCACCTTCCCTTCCGGACTTCAGGTTTACTCCACTTCGGGTTTTCTCCCTCCAATCTGGTCTCTCCAGCTGATCCGCTCCGGATCTTGTCCTTCCAGCAGTTCCAACTAGGCTTCCTTTTTTTTTTTCAACTCAGGAGTTTACTTTCCTTTTCTTTTCTTTTTGCAGACGTAGGTTCCAAGCAAAGCAAATCCTGCCAACTACGCCATTTTATGTCACAGGGCCTACCTCGGCAGTGTACTGGAGCGAGGTAGGTGGGACATAAAAACATTTAAGGTAGGGTTTGGCCAATATCATACAGGGCCCAGGGACTTTTAGCCCTGGTAGCGTCCTTTGGTACCAAAATCCCACAGAAAACAAAAGGTCCGAGTGGAGGGAAAACAAAAGGCATTTATTTCCCCTTTCATGCAAAAAGGTTCATATGCTTGGACACAAAAACGTCAAACACAAATTCCTTACTTCAGGATAAAGAAAAAGAACACATTAAAGGAAAACTGTTATCTTCACAGCAAAAGATATAGCAGGCAAACAAACAGTCTTAACTCCCAAGACAGAGCTTAGTTGCTTAGTAAGGACTCCAAGATTCCTGTCTTACAGAAGCTACAGTCCATCTCAGTGTCTGATGCCAATTCCACCTGCATCGGTTCCCCTTCTGAAGCCTCTGAGCCTAAGTCAGTATTTGTGGGTAAGTTGTAATAAGGCTTTTTAAATATCTTCTGCACAACCTCCCAATGCTCAGGGTTGAATACAGGGCGTCAGTCCTGCGCCCTCATATACTGGGAACTGTCTTCCTTTTGCAGGTATTTTATCTTAGCTTTCTGTAAAGCTTGGTCACTAACAAGTCTCTTAGTTGGTGCATGTTTCTTGCACCTTATCTCATAAGCATTCTCACAAGGATAATATTCCTGTGCTCCCTGTACTCCCCATACATCAGCAGTTTGTACCCTGCTTTTAGTTAAATATGGGTTACCTTTTCTTCTCGGCTTGTCTGCTCCAGGTGAGGTTTGAGGCCTGCTCTAGTTGGGATCCTGCCTGGCCTGAGCAATAGGCCTTGAGCTCTCCAAGCGTCTTGCTGTTGGCTTTAGACCACAGTCACAGCCACGCCTTTGCCTCTCTGTACAACAAACACTCACTCTGGCTGGAGTTGTCCCACCTTCTCCACGGGGTCTCCTTTCTCCAAGCCAATGCGGCTGCTGCTGCCTCCTGCGGAACCGTGGTTCAGGGATTACTGCTACTTCTGAATATCTAGCCCATGCACTCGGATGTCCTGCCCAACCTGCTGGTTCTGCTGGTTCTCCTGGCAGTCCTCCTTTCCCAGGCCGTCCTGCCTGTGCCTTTCTCCAGGGCTGTCCTGTCTCCTCAGGATATCCTCCTTTCCAGGGCTGTACCACTTTCCCAGCCTGTTCTTGTTTCCCAGGCTGTTCTGCTCCTGATTCTCTCTGGTCTGAATCCGGTTCTCGCTGCTCTGAATCTGGCCACTCTGCCTGTTCTGCTTCTCCTGACTCTGCCGGTTCCGCTCCTGGTTCTAATTCTGCCTTCCAACCTTCCCAATTCCCTTTAAGAGGCACTCCTCTCTTTCTTGATTGGAAGCTGGCTGGCATTACCTCATGACCTAGGAGGTGTGGTTCCTCTGTTCCTCGGAGGTCCCTCCTGCTCCCCCTATGTGGTTCCTCGCGATATTGCAGGTTGTGCTTGACTTTTCCTGCATTTAAAACATTTTCTTCCCCTCTCAGAGGGTCTGCAGCATCACAACCTCCCATCCTTATTAGGTGACAAAGATAGATGTAGTCCTGATTGGGATTCTTTTGTAAATAGGTCTAAGAGGAATATCCGTTTGGAACTTCACAGCCTGTCCTTGGCCGAGTATTGTAGAAAAGAAGTTATACCACAGGGGCTGCGAATTTGGAAGGCCCCAGATATGTTCTTGTAAGATGAGGCTTTTGTGACGCATTGGAACCAAATTTTAAATAAATGCTCTTTAGACTTATTGTAGTTAGTTATTGAATCAGCACATACAAAAGAATGTTGTCTTGTCTAAAGAACTGAATGAAGATTTGGGTAAATTGAAAGACACAGAAGATTTTGACACCTGTTATGCAGAAGTATTGAAACAATTAGAACGTTATAAGTCAGATTTGAGGAGTTTAAAAATTAAGAAGTTATTTAAAGATGAGAGACGAATGAAAGACGATACTATTTACAACTGGTCATCACGTAAGCTTAAACAAACTGATAAATATAGAAAAGGTGAATCTGGTGATACATCTACTTACTCTTCGGATTCAAGTACAGAGCTTGGGTATTCTGAGTCTGCGGTTAATGCTGGAAGTAAAAAGAGTCATCGTGAACAGCCGTCTATTAACCAGCATACATCTCAAGAAAAGTTTTCCGGGCTCTGCACCCGACCGCGACGCAAGAAATATGAAACTTTTTCAGGACAGTTACAGATGTTTGCTGCTCCTTCGGTACCTTCTTGATATTTTGTAAGACTGGATGTCCTGCTGGCGGCGTGGATCACGGTCCCTGCAACGCTCAGATAAGTGTATACATGCTATAAGTGTGGTGGATTGAGTCATCAAGTAAAAAGTAATTTGTTTCTTTTGTAGGAACTAACTGGGCGTTTGAGGGCTATAGTCCTTTGCTGCGGCATGACGTTTGGAATTGTATAATGAAGTATAATATGATTTGAAATAATGATAAATAAATTAGATGAATTGAATTGTGAGAATCCCTAAAAGTACTTTTTGTGGGTGTAGGTATTTATTTAGTAGTTTAAAGGAAAATTTAGATTAAAATAGAAAGGCTATGACCTGTGATGTGAGAATTGTGGTCTAACCCTATGGTGATTTGTTTCGCCAAATGTAGGGGACTTGATATCCTGAGGTCATTATTGCCTTTTTTAGTAGGTGAAATTCTAAAAAGTGTTGGTTTGAGGTTTTTTATTAAGGAAGTAGGTTGTCGATTAAAAGGGTTGTTTGTGTTTATTATATTTCCTACTGTACCCTTTGGCAGTAGGTTAGTGGAATTCATCCCTGTGTATACCATGACAGTCATGAGCCTCACTTCTAAGCCAGGAGTATGAAAGTCTCTCAAATCTAATGCTAATGCTTGGCGTAGTACTTGCAGTATGCCAAAGAGAACTTCCTTCTTGAATTCTTAAGATGTAACATGTATGAGTAATTTGTCAAGATGTGCTTAGAAATTCTTCTTTATCAAGCCTGTGGTTCCCAATACAGTTGGAAATATTTCTTAATGTTTTTTACACATTTTCTTGGTTTCTGTATTTCTTGGTACTTTAGGATCTTCTGCCTTTTGACATGATTCAGAGAATAATTACTGGGAATGATACCTCTATTATAAATGTTTTTCTGGTATATTTCTGCTTTACCACTATGCTGGGTTTCCTCATATCAAGTTTCTTTTTCATTGGAATGGGAATGTCCCAGGTGATCATAACCTCTTCATTCTCTGTAGTTCTCTTAGGGTCATAATCCCAGTGCTTTTCAGGGACAGTGATGTTGTAGTGTTTACAGAGATTCCCATGGATGAGGCATAATACTTTGTTATGCCTTTCTGTATAGACATTTTCCACCATCAGAATTTCACAGCCAGCTTATAAGGTGTGTCACTGTTTCCAGGTGTTTCTTACAGAACTGGCATGTCTGTTTTGCCAGTTTTTTCAATGCTCACTGTAAACTATCTCATCCATAATCTGCTGTCTTGAGCTGCAACTATCAATCTCCCCTCCTTTGGTTTCAGTTCACCTCTCCTTAATCATTGATTGACAAAAGATTTCTGGAGTAACACTTTGTATTTGTGCATTTGCCACTTGTTTTTCCTTGTTTGCTGATCTAATTTGAAGAGTATTTTTCTCTTGCTTTGCAAATTCTGTTGTTTCCTTTCCTGTGCGTGCTTGTCTGAAACCCCCTGAAACAGTGCTCCTACATGGTCAAGTCAGTCTGTCAGGATGACATGCTTCCCATCACACTGACCCTGTCACATGTTGCACAGTGCATGGTGCACTGCATCAGATATGGCTTCCATCTGCTGCAGCCAGGTGCCGCTCACTCCCCCCACACCATGCTGACATACACATGTGCTGTCAGTGTTGGTGGTGCGCTGTCTCAGGCCAGCCAATGCACAGGTAGGTGGGTGCATAGAGTGCATGATCCAGGAGGGGTGGGGGCATACATAGACAGACACACATCCCCCCCACCGCCATCTGCCTCTCCAGGGTCCCCCTCACCAACTGCGACTGTTATGTCTCTTCAATCTGGGGAGGAGACGGCTGAGTGGTGTGGGTTTCGAGGTCTAGGTCAGATTTCCTGCAGTGGGGGAGATAAACATTGGTCTATTGTCTCTACCATCAGAATGTTGAGGGCATGGAGAAATGCACTGCAGCTATAGTGTCCCCCATTCTGGACTACTAGGTGAATGTCTTTTGTCCTTCCACGCATCCTCATACCTTGCAAGTCATTACCAGAGGATGTATTAAAGGCTGTCAGTGGAGCTGCGTTTCATAAATGTTTTGGAAGATTAATGAAAAAGGTCCATAAATCATTATTTGAGGGACCTAGGATATGGATGGCTTGCCACATTTCAGGCATTGTGGATCCTGTGTGTCCTTTGGGGGGGGGGGCACTGCTGCATACCTGTGCCCTTGTTTGGATACTGCTGGACACAGGATACTGGGCATGCTGTACCCTGGTCAGACACATTCTTGCATATTTTCAATTTCCATGTTCCTCTGTGCCACCTAGGCAACTACCTGGTCTGCTCCATGCCCCAGCCACCCCCCACTGTATGATACACATGCACCCTCTTTTGCCCCATTTGCACCATCAACATAGTGCCCTTCCATATTTGGGCATTATGCTGTTGCTGCTAATGAAGCAGTACTATCACTTTCTTGGGCTCACCTGTCTGTGCAGCACATTGCAGACATTTAAATAGACTCTCGCTCCTCAAATGCACTCTTACCGACAGGTTTTGATATGCAATAAAGTTCCTAGTGTTAAGGTGCCAGCGGTAATATAGCAGGGCCTTGTTCCCACCCACTCCCTGCCCATTGACCCCTACTCTCCACCCTCTCTCCACCCACTGGGACATTTACTGCTACCGGTAAAGTTAACATGTGTTAACATTGCAGATACTACCTTAGCACCATTTAATAAACATCCCCCTAAGATTTTGCCTCAAAGCTAACCTGCCAATCTTACAGCTGCTGTCAAAGACAATATACAAAAAAAAATGCTGCAGGAAATATTATTGCACTGTATCTTATGTTTCTGCTGTGGAATACATATAGTAACTTCTGCTCACGCTATGCTTTCCCATGTTGCAAAGGCACTGCTCTTTGAAGCACCTAGTATGGCACTCTGCTTAGCAAAGTGAAGGCAAAAATGCCTTAAAGAAAGATTAAATATCTTCTTTCTGTGCTTTAATATAGCAAGGCAAAGTTACTGCAGGCACAAGTCAAGCTTGAATTTTTTTGTGCTTTCTCAGCTTGAAACTTCTTTTTTGTCCCAGAATCAGTCCTGTGGTAGTAACTCCAGTGCTGCTAGAGGAGCTGGAATATTTTGGAGTGTTTTTTTGTGCAATTCTATCCCTTCCACAGCCAAAATCCTCTCTCTCCCTCAGAATCCTAAAACTACTTTCTAACCCTGTGAAAATAAGAGTCAGAATGCTCACCTGTCCTTTGTGCTCATGGTGTTTGCAGACCTTCTGTGACATCATCAGCCATGGGATTTGCAAAAGTCAGACAGGGATAGGTTTCTATGGCTGTCTGTCAATCATTTGAAGCAGGATTGGCTGAAGTACCTCAGACTGCTCTTGGTGACTGCTACTTTATCATCTCTACCTCTCAGATTGGTTCTAGTTCATGAAAATGAAGTGCATTAAAATTTTCCAAACTTGCATACTGAATACGTTGATACTGGGATGAACTGTAAATCATGTACATGCCTGCTACCTATGGCAATCACATATTGTTTTTGTTTTGTTGTTTCCTTCCCTTGTTTGGTTTGTGACTCATCATGCCATGAGGGCTTATGTGCATTGGTGATTCTGAGAGCTATGTGTGTGTGTGTGTGTGTGTGTGTGTGTGTGTGTGTGTGTGTGTGTGTGTGTGTGAGCAGCTGGCACTGTAAGAGGGCTTGGGTTCAGTATGGGTAAAGGGCTAATGATGGGGGATGGGGAGACTGCTATTGAAATGGAGATAATGCTGGGAGGGACTGGGACTGGAGGGGGCTAATACTGGGGGGCCAAGACTTGAAAAGGACTGATGCTAGGAGGTAGAGGGACTGGAAGGGAGCCGATGTTGGGAGGGACTGGAACTGGAGGAAGACTGATACTGGGAGTCTAATACTGGAAATGGGCTAATACTGGGATATGGGGAGCCTGAGATTGGAAGGGAGATTATGTTGGGAGGGAATGGGACTGGAGGGAGACTGATACTGGGGGGGGGGGGTAGAACTTTAAATGTACTGATTCTGGGGGATAGGGAGACTGGGACTAGAAGGGAGATGATGCTGGGACGGCCTGGGGCTTGAGGATTGATATTGGGGGCCTAGGACTGGAAATGGGCTGATGCTCAGAAATGTAGGGACTGTGACTGTGAGATGATGCTATGAGGGGCTGGAACTTGAAGGGAGCTGATGCTTGGGGAGGACTGGAAGGGGGTAGAGCTTGGGGGAGAAAAAAAGAAGCTAGGAGAGCGAGGATGGACAGGCAGATATTTTGTGTAGGAGGGAAGAAAAAAGGTCATACATAGGGAACAGTTGAGAGGGAGGGGCATAAGAATGACTGCTGCAGTAAGAAGGAGGAAAGGCAGGGTTAGTGAATATCAGAGAAGGAAGTAGGTGGGTGGGTGTACAGAAGGGATATAGGAGGTGGTACTAGAGAAAGGGAAATGGGGGAGAACAGGGACTTGGACTTACTAGGTGGAGACTTAAAACTGAGTGGGAGAAAAGAAGACAGAATCTAAGACTGGCTGGGTAATTGGAGAGTAAGTGGGGATTCAGATGGTGGGCCCAGGAGTTGGCACAACTCACTGTGAATGCAGCTCTAGCATCATGCAGCACCATACCCAGATTCATCTTTCTTTCTCTGAATCAGCAACAGTAGCCAGTGCTGCCCATAGCATTCACTTCCAGTGCGTGGGGCCATTCACTGGAAGTGAATGATACAGGCAGTCCTGGCCGTGGTGTGCTGACTTGGAGAAAGAAAGAAAAAGAAAGAAGACACCAGGGATGGTGTTGCATGATATCTTTTCCCGGGGAGATGGACATAGAGAAGGAGAAAAAGAAAGATGATATATACTGGATGTGTGTGTGGGGAGGGAGGGGGTGCAGAGAGTAAGAATGAGAACTAATAGAACAGGAAAAAAAGAGATGGGGAAGACTGGGGGAGGGTTGAAAAGTGGTAGCTAGATGGAGTAAAAAAGAGGGGATGAAGGAATGGATAGTAAGAAAGAATAGTGAAGTCTGAGTAGACAGAAAGAGAGAAAAATAAATGGAAAAGCTGAAGGGAAAAGATCAATATCCAAGATGGAACAAAGTAAAGAAAACAAAAGAGGAGACAAGAAATGGCAGATGGTCTAGAGACCATAGAAAGAAAGCTAAGAGAAGACAGAAAAACAGAAACCTCAGATTGAGACCAGCACAATCAGAGAATAAAATGGTCAGACAACAAAGGTAGAAAAAATAATTGTATTTTCAATCTTTATATTTCATACAGTACTGGAAAATGCAGGGAGTGGAACAGGTAAACATACTATAGATGCCTGCTCTAGATCCAGAACCTTATTTCACATACAACAGGCATTAGTATACAGAGATTGCCCTTTTTTGCCCATCTTGAGGCAACAGGTATTTCATGTTTTACTTACCTGAGGTCTTTGTTCACCCATCCCTGGTGATTGTAGTTTAAAGTCAACTTAGCAAATCTTCTGCAGAAGACACTTTACCTTTTCTTAGGCAAGTGGATGTCATCTCTACTTAGCAGTCTTTAGAAAATCATCTCATGGTCCAGGAGGTTGAAGTGTTCTTGATGACTTTATTCATGCAGCCATGCATTCATCTCCTGGAAGCAAGAATCTCTACCTCAGCCTTTATCCTCCACAGGGAAGTTTGAGGAGAACACCACCTATGCAGTTATCTGCTTCACCCTCTCTCCCAGAGGCATGAAGTCACTTCTGATACATTTGGAGAGAAAACTAGCAGTATCATTTGTGCCAGTATGAATGAGCTGCATAGGATGAGTCAGTAGGCTTGATGAGTCTTTGCAAACATTCTGTAATGTCTCAGATCTTGGCACATGGCACACTTCCCAGGATATCATGTCTGGTCTGAAGATTGTGCCTTTGTATTCATCAGAAGGAAGTTAGCAATCACCTCTATCCTTTACTTCCTAGTGATCACTAATATAGCAGCTTTGGGGCATTATGAGATCCAGTTCCTCCAGCCTGGGATGTTCTCACTTCTTTCACTATCAGGGCTGCATACCAGCTCTCTCAGTTCAATAGAAAGTGGAGCAAGGGTGTTGATTCTGTAGGCTCTGGTGATCTGTATCTAACTGTCCTCTTTCACTACGGTTTCATTTTCCTTTTTGCTGGAGATCTTTGACAGATACTTCTCATGGATGATTCTCGGCCTCGCCACCTCCTCTCTCAGTTTCTCCACATTTATGCTAATGGATTCTGCCTACAGGCATCCTGCACATGGAACCAGTTCACTTTGGATCAGTCTGTCTATCGGGGCTGAGACAGAAATTGTAATGAGGCAACAGCTTTAGGAATGCAATGTTTCCCAATCATAATACAATTGTAGGAACTTTGGTACCTGTTGAAATATATGAGAAAAAGACCTACCAAAGTCTCTGCCTTTTCCTCAGCTGTCCAGGGGCATAGTGGATCAGACATCCCCCTGTGGGCTGTGGATCTCCTTGGGGTAGAGAGGCTATGGCCAAAGAGTCAAAAGCTCCCCCTAGCTGGGCCGTGGCTAGCGCCTGGGGTTCGGGAGCCTTCTGCTTACAAGGGCCATGCCCATGTCCCTTGGCCGACTGACCCTGTTGGGGAGCCAGGGAGGCCTGAAAAGGTGGGTAACTTCTGTAAGCAGCCCCTTTCCTCAGAAAGAAGGGCTTTTTACCAGAGCCCTTCTTTTGGGGAGGGGCAGCAGTTTTTTGGAGAGCCTGGTCCTCGCCAGCTCAGCAGCTTTTATTTAACATTTCTTATATAGCGCCTTTCATGATTTGTCGGTCATGGGCTTGCTAAAGAGGTTCTCTCCTTGGCATAGAACATTGACCAATTTGTCCTGAACCTATTGCTCGAGGTTGGACGACTGTAGCCAAGCCTGGCATCGGGAACCGATGCCCACAGTCACTACTCGTGCTGCTGACTCAAATCTGTCATAGGCTGCCTGAGACACAAACTTGGAACACTCACAGATGGCCTTGGCCAGGTTCCTGAACCACTGCAGGGGTTCCTCGGACAGATTAGCTGAGAACTTGCAAGTTCCTTCACCAGGCCTCACAGGTACATGCCCATGTACAGCTGGTAGTCCTGGATATAGCTCATGAGCATCAAGCCGTGTTAACACTTTATGCTGAGGGTGTCCAGGAGTGCGTCTTCTGACTCTTCAGTCAACACATGGCCGACTCCACCACCATGGAGTTGTGTTGCAGCTGTGACTTCTGGAAGCCCAGGTTCCGGCATACTCAATACATCGAGTCAAGCCGCTTGCTCACCAATGGCACTGATGCTGGTTTTTCACACATACGGAGCATCAACCATTCCAGGATGGGAGGGATAAACACTGTGAGTGATTCCCTTGGAGGGTCCTCGTACTGAAGGATTTTAAACTCATCGGTCCGAGGGTCCTCCTCCAATTCCATCGGGAACACTAGGGCCTTGGACATGTCCTTAACAAAGTCAAGTAACCCCATGTCCTCCAGCAGAGACCGGCATCAGGGCTCCAAAGCAGGGGAGTCTGAGAGGACATCACGGTGGTGATGGGTGTCGGATGACACCACATCCTCCATCTCCCACTCGGAGTAGTCCATAGAGGACTTGAAGGAAGGACAGTCTGTGGGAACTAGGGCTGACCCTGGTCCATGGCCCTCCAAGGCCCTGCAGCCAGTGCTGAGTGCACTGGCTGGGGACGATCATGGCCCCATCAAGTGGGAACCAGATTGAGATCTTGGCCGAGGATCGACTCGAGAACGAAGGACCTCGAGGATCGGCTCAGCCTCTGGGGACGTCTTCAAAGTCGAGAGCCCGGTGATTGGGGCGGATGAACTGGATGTACCGAACAACAGCGCCCACTTCTGGTCCATGAAGGCAGATAAACTGTACTCCAGGGCCGCCATTCTGAACTCCAAGCCAGAAGGCTCCGCAACCATTGGCACGGGCACCGAGGGACTCGGGCCCGATGCTGGTTCCCCCGAAGGGGAGTCCTCGATGAGGATGGTGTCTGGCAACCAAGGCCAGTCCGAAGTCAATTCCTTTTGGGGGACTTTTGCAGGCTGCTCCCTCTCCGATCCTGCGGACAAGCATCTTGGACTGTGGGACCTGGCTCAGGATTTATCCGGCCTGACGGATCCATCCAGGGATGCTGCCTTCAAGGTTTTCTTCTTATTCTTGGGTTCCCTCAAGGGAGACCCCCTTTCTGAAGAACCACGGTGCCGCTCGGATTCGGAGGGGTCCACCCGAGATGTCATGGCTTCAGATGAGGCCCTGGCATTCGGAGGCACTGGTGACTCAGGGAAAAACTTATTGTGCTGCTGCTGGCAGCTCTTGAGGGCCTTGCTAGACATATTTTTGCAGAGACCAAATGCTGTAAGGTCATTGTCCAGCCCTAGGCAGTGAAGGCACCAGTCGTGTGTGTCAGTCAAGGACATAATTTTGGTACACCAATCACACCTCTTGAAGACCCTGGCAGCCATGAGGGAAAAAAGTACCCCAGCGAGGTCGAAGAACCATCGGGCTGCCAGCTGGAAAGAAGGCACGAAAATGCCAAACATGGATAATTACAAAAAGGGACCCAAACTTGAAGCCGAGACAGCGAGGTCCGGTGGTGGGAAGAGTACCAGTGCAGTACCGGAGGCGAGCTTAAAGCTCGGGAGAAAAAAATCAACTTTTTCCGGGGACAAGCCAGACAGATGTCTGAAGGGCTCTGTAGAAAAAAGGAGACTGAGCAAGATGGCATCCTAGGGCGGGAAGGGGACCTCGCATGCATGGTAGCATCTCCCAAAGGCTTTCTTTGAAAGCTGGAGGGATGCTTCTGCGAGGGCTCCATCGGTGCCGATGTCACTCATAGGTGAGGACTGACTTCCTGCTTGTTCCCGGAGAAAAACACTTAACCCTCCATTACCTCAGGTACAATCTTATATAGCAGCCCCCCTGGAATCAGGACAATACCTACTTCACCTGTGCCTTGAGTTACTGCTGAAAAGGTGTGGGCTAAATTCAAATCCAATTTGGACTCAGCTGGCTTTCGTTGCTTGAAGGACCTTACCACAGAGCCAGAACCCTAAATTTTCCCACTTGAGCTTGCAGTTACTATTAGTCACTTCTGTAAGCTCACTGATGGCTCCAGATTTTCTCCCACTCTCCTCTGCATGGCCTCCAATGATGTGCACTCATATCCGGTATAAGAGCTTTCTTGCTCCCATTGAATTAAATTTTGCTTAAAGAAACACTAGTGACAGACCAGCACCCCTTTGTGCTTCTTCGGCATCCATGTCATCTGATGACACTGAAGCTGATGCAGGTCTGGGGCTGCTTTCAGTTTGCCCTGGTAACAGTTGATCTGAAGGGGGAAAAGGGATGTTGACCCCAGACTGTGCAGGTGCTCCTCTGCTTGCAACTGCAAGTCATGCTCCAGCACTCCAGACTCCTAACTGAGAAAGCCATTCAATATTGGCTGAACTGTGCAAGGTGTTGAGGTCTCAGAGAGAAGGATTCATGGCCTTTTAACTGGCATAGCCCTTGATGTACCATGAAGGTAAAATAGATTTAGGAAATAATTTGTAGCTAGCAAGAAAATGCTCCATTCATTCATGCCATCATCTTTGTTTTTCCTTTTTATTTATCGAATTTTCAATTTTCCAGACATTTCAAAATGGAAAAGAAAAACAGATCTATAAATATTATAAGGTAAATAATACAAGAAGTAAGAAAAAAATATAATATGATCATGGACCACATGAGACCTGAAATATTAAACTGATCTTTAACAACTAAATTAAACAATTTTGCATAGTTTCCATCTGTTTTCCAATTTCTTCATATTTAAATTCCTGAAGGACAATTCTTTGACCGTGGTCTTAAATTTGAAGCTTAAGCTCTAATTAACCCACAAAAACTAGTCTGTTCAAGAAAATAAAGACTGTTCCATCGAGACCATCACATTCCAAAAGGAGTCTAAAGTCACTGTTTCAGGCTTAATCATAGGGGCTATTCCAGCCTGAATTATCTACCTTGCCAGCGAATCCACCAGCAGTGTTGCTTCCAAGGCCTCACCATTCACAGGCTGCTCCTCTCACACACAGACCTGCCCAGGGCCCAGTTCTACCACCGTAGGTACCAAAGATTTTAATCCATTCATAACTAAAGCCACCGCCATTCTCCCAAGCCACCAACCTTCATCAGCAGCTGTGTCAAGCCCCTGATCCTGCTGGTGAAGATCAGTGGCTTGGGGGAGCAGCAGTGGCTTTCATTCCATATGGAGGAAAATCTTGAGTGCTAATTGATCATGCCGCACAGTCTTGACAGTTTTGCCTCAGAGCAGTACAATGTAGATCAAATAAAAATGAAGCATGTGCATGAGAGATAGTGGTTCTGTTTTTTTGAAGAGGTCAAACTGTCACTTTTCATTTCTAGACAGTATGGCGGTCATGTGCAGCCCCGCAAGGCATCCAGGGCTGATTCCCCCTCTGACTCTTCCCATACATTCTGTGCATCGGGATGGGGAGAGCTTGTGGGGGGGCAAAAGGGGGCGGGCCGCCTGGTAGTATGTACAGGGCTGATTCAGATGATGGTCCTGTACATGCTGCCTGGCTCATGGGAACACGCTGCTTATACAACCTCAAAGGTGGTATAAGCAGCAATATTTGTGTGATCAGGGCCAGGGTTCCCCTCCCGGGGCTGGGGCCGGGTACGGGGGGGTCCCCACCACCCGAACCAGGTCCCAGCTGGCCAGCCATGGGTCAGGCGGCAGGGAATTGGGGGGCCGGAAACACTGGAGTCAGAAGTGCCTGCAGGGAGGACGTCCCCATAGGTGGCAGGGGCACACCGGGCTGTCCTTGGGCCCGATTATGGCTACCATGGGAACGTTTTGTTTTGTTTCTGCAGAACAGAATCATGTTCAAATGGGCCTGTCTTGCCTGGAGCCATCCAAATGGCCTGGATGTGTCCCTCTTGGAATCGGGCTTCACACATGAATATGATAGTATTCTTTAAACAGCTTAACTGTAAGTACGTGAAACACAAATATAATTTCTGTATTTTTGTTTTAATGTTACAGTGTATGATTCCCTAGGAAAAATAGGCAGCAATGTCCTTTTTGGAAATACATACAGACTTGGATCCTTGAGTGAATGCCTTGCTGCTGAAGCCCCTTCGGGTAAATTCAGAGGGCAATACTGCATGTTGACCATCAGCGAGGTACAGTATATCAGCAATAAAGCTTTATCTTGTTTTGAAATCATGTGTAAATATTAGACCAAGCACTTCATAAGAATATTTGTAGAAAGACAGATTAGATAAGAATGAAGTCTTGAAGGACTACCAAAAAGGACTGCTACTGCTGGAAAGAAATCTGCATTTGTATTTACTTCCGGGAAATTCTCTAACTCTTGAGGAAAAGGGAATTCTTTTGATTTAAAACTGATAAATCTGTGTATTTTGGAATCCAGTGTATTTGTTAACTCAGTCAGGGCCTAGTATCAACAGAGAGCTTTTAATTTAAATCAAATCAGAGTATAGCTTAGCATAGAAGGAAGAGTAGGGTCAAATATTCTTTGAGTTGAAAGAAGCAAATTGTTTCTAGATACCTTTAAAAGGAGGCCTTCCATATATGAGGCAAGATATCTGGGAATTTGTTTTGAATAGGTGTTCAAGCCAAGTGAAAGGTCAAAGGGGCAATTTAAAAGGACCCCTCTATCAAAAAAAGGGCTGTGTGAATCACCCAGAAAATGATTAACAGATTACCTTAGAAACACAGTAATAAATAGTTCAACCAGAGCTCTGTGATTCTCAGTCTTGAAGGGCTGCCAAAAGAGACTGCCACTGCTGGAAAGAAATCTGCACTTGTATTTACTTCTGGGAAATTCTGTAACTCTTGGGGAAAAGGGAATTCTTTGTGAGTAGAAGAGTGGCCTAATGGTTTGAGCACTGGCTTGCAAACCAAAAGACTAGGGTTTAATTCCCATTAGTAGTGGTGGTTGGTGACTCTCTTCTGAGGTGTTCATCTGCCAACCAAACTTAATGTCCAGAGAGGTATGCTGTCTGCCAGGTACTAAAATCCGAGATGTTACAGAGAGTTTGCCGAGACTCAACAAGTCTACTAACTATTACTTGATGTTGCTCATCCATGTCAGCACAAATGATACTGTCAGGTATCCCTCTGAGTGTATCAAAAGTGGCTTCATGGCTCTGGTACAGAGGATGAAGCGTTTAGATGAGCAGGTGGTGTACTTTTCAATCCTTACTGTTGAAGATAAAGGCCAAGGAAGAGTAGCTCACATCCTAGAGATAAATGCATGGCTGTGTGGATAGTGTCATCGAGAGCATTTTGTTTTCCTGGACCATGGGATGATGTTCAAAGGGCTGCAGAGCAGAGATGGTGTCCATCTTCCAAGAAGCTTTGATGTGTCTTCAGTAACAGACTGGCTAACCTATTGAAGAGGGCTCATAAACTAGATTCATTGGAAATGGGTGAAGAAAACCCCCAGGTAAGTGAAATATTAAATAACTCTATATAAATGGGTAAAATGGGCAAGATCTGGAAAGATATGTGTATAAATGCCCATAGCATGGGAAATAAGATTGCAGATATTGAGGCTTTAATGGAAGAGGCTGACTTGGATTTTTGTGGCAGTTACAGAGACATGGTTCACAGACAACCATGACTTGGATGTAATTATACCAGGTAGTACTTTATTCAGGAAGGATAGGGTAGGAAGAAGGGGAGGAGGAGTGGCACTATATATAAAAAATAATATTAAAGCTATAGAATTACAGGGCTTAAAAGGGAGACAGGAGGCACTGTGGATTAAACTAGAAAGAGGGAAAAGAGAAATCCATTTGTATTTGTGGGATATACAAACCCCCCTCCCAGGGAGAAGAAGTGGACGGAGATTTAATAGAAGACGTATGCAGCGTTGCCAGGAAAGGGGAAGTGCTACTGATAGGAGATTTTAATATGCCGGATGTTGATTGGTAGATCCCTGCTGTGTAAATATCTCATGTATATAGTTCCGTGTAAATATCTCATGTATATAGTTCCCCCCTGTTATCCAAGTTTGTACTCCTGTTCGATGTAAACCAAACAGCTTATTATGGTCGTTGTGTTATAATGTAAACCGCGCCGATGCCGAATATTGCGGTATATAAGAAACTGTAATAAATAAAAATAAATAAATAAATAAATAAGGAGATCCTGGATTTCTTTACAGGGAGAACTATTCAGGCAACTGGCAACAGAAACCACACGTGAAGGGGCCTTACTGGACTTGGTGCTTATCAATGGTGAAAGTGTTTCTGATGATATATTGGAAGATCATCTCGCATCCAGTGATCACCAGATGGTGTGGTTCAGTATTAGGACTAGGGCTGATAAAATCCATTCAAAAGTGAGGGTCTTAGACTTTTGGAAAACTAACTGCCAAGATGGACCAATACCTCAAGAAGTCATTAGCGGGATGGGCACAGCTGAGGATGTAGAAAAACAGTGGGATCTCGGCATGTCACCTTCCACACACTCCTCACTGACTTGTCCCTGCAGCAACATGTCTACCTCCCCACCCATTCCATGGGCCACACTCTCAATCTGGTTATCACACCGCCTGACTCCTCCTTTGCTCCCTCTGCCTTCTTGACATTTCCAGTTCCCTGGTCTGCTCTTTTGTGTTGACCTTCTATGTGGCCAAGCATGATGTCTTTCTCTAAAGATCTCTCTCTTCACATGATGTGTCCAAAGTTTGAAAGTTGAAGTCTTGTCAACCAAGCGTCTAGAGAAAGCTTATGTTTGATCTCCTCTAGTACTAACTGGTTTGTTCTTCAGGCAGTATTTGTCACCAACACCAAATTCAAAGGCATCATTTTTCTTCCTGTCTATCATTTTCACTGTCCAACTTTCATATCCATATGACGTTACTGAAAATACCATGGCTTGAGCAAGTTGAATCTTTGTATGGACAGAGACATCTCTGCTCTTGAGATTCTTGTCTAGATCTTTCATAGCCATTCTGCCAAGAGCAATGCGTCATTGGATTTCTTGGCTGCGTGTTGTTTCTTTATTGATAGTTGATGCAAGTAGATTAAAGTTGACCGCTATTTCAATTTCTTCTCCATCAACAATGAACATATTGATTTTGCCAGTTGTCAGGATCTTTGTCTTCTTTACATTAAGGTGCAGGCCCATTTTGAGACTACGTTTCTTGATTTTGAGAAGCAAATGTTTCAGATCGTCTTCACTTTTAGCCAGTAATATGATATCATCAACATAGCGAAGGTTGTTGATGAGTCTTCCAACAATTTTCATACCTCAGTTATCTTCATACAGTCCTGTTCTCTGATGGTTTGTTCTGCATATAAATTAAACAGGTAGGGGGAAAGTATGCAGCCTTGTCGTATAGCTTTGCTGATTTTAAACCATTCTTTTTCTCCTTGTTCCATCCAACTGTTGCTTTTCTGTCAATGCAAAGGTTCTGGTATACCCATCTTGTTAATGTGGCTCAGTTTCTCAGTGGTACAATTGAGTTTCTCAATTTTTTTTGTTTATGTCAATTTTCTTTTATTAGGCATACTCCTTATCCAATAACATTGTCACTGTATCATATCATAATATACATAGTAAACTATTCATCAGTAACAAATACATAGTCATGCCTTTTGCCTATATCATTTATTTTATCCCCCCTTCCCCTTTCAATATTTCCCCCTCAACCCCTCCCTCCACCCTTTCCCCCCCATGCCCCCCTTACCTACCCTATGATGTGCCTCTACCCTCTTCCCCTACCCCCTACCCACTCCCCCGGCATGTGTGGATTCTTACACTCCGCACAGGGGTCCATTCACTTCTTCTATTCAGCTATACCTCAGCTACCATCCCACAGTCCAACTCTTCACTCCATCTGCCCCCTCCCCTCCAAACCTCCCTACTTCCCCACTCTATGCCTTCCTTCCACCCCTCCATCCTACCCCCATCCCTCTTCTACATCCCCATTGCTAGTGGTCCATGTACTCCCGATATCATTTATAATCGAATCTCTACCTCAATGTATTGAGTAACCTGCTCCTCTCCCACGCAGAGAGGGTCTGTACAAAGGGTCCCCATTCAATCAGGAATCTTTCCCCCAATTTGTCATTTCCTCATATTCCAACCCTCTCTACCAACATTAAATCATATATTTCCTGTTTCCAATCAGCCAACTGGGGTCCACTCCTCGAGAACCATCCCTTAAGAATAAGATGCCGCGCAACCAACATCACCCATTACATCCACTGGATATATTTCCTTAGTATCTTCCCTTCAGTATCCTTCAACCCCAACACTGCCGACTGAGGCTCCGCTCCTATATCCACTGCAAACAGCCCCCCTAGAAATCCATACACTTCCATCCAAAATTGAGATATTCGAGGGCATCTCCACCACATATATCCCAAAGTGGCCACCTCCTCCGCACATCGAGGACATCCTGCTGAAGTGGATGCCCCTGCTCTGTAAGCTCTATTAGGGGCAAATTGACTCCTTCTGATAATCTGATACTGAATATCCCGCCATTTACTATAGCCACTCATTTGTGGTATCTGCGCCAATGCCTCCGCTATGTGCTCACTCGTAATCTGTACTTGCAAATCCCTTGTCCATTGCTCCGCCAAAGCCGTCTCTTCCAAAGGAGCTTCCAAGGCTACATATTCCTTCTGTAGCAACGATATACTTGCCTGCTGTGGCATTCCTGTGTACATTAGCTCTTCTAATTTTGAGCATAGTTCTCCTTGTAAATCTTCAGCCCGTATGCTACCTACATAACTGCGAGCTTGCAGATATCTGAATTGATCGACTTCCTGCAACCCATATCGTGCCTTCAGCTCTCTAAACAGAAGCATCCTACCTTCCCCATCCACTACCTGTTCAAGTGCCAGTATCCCTTTCGTCACAAGGAATTGTTTTTGTGCCATTGTTAACATTCCTCTTTTTGTTCAGGAGGCATGTTTCCAACACCATAATGCTCAGCATCCAGCACAGGGCCCATATAATTTTGATTTTCCTAAGTTTGAAAAAAATGTGGAAAGTGCTCCTTACAGCCTGTAAAACCCATGGTTTGTGGAAGTTTGCTAAGTTTCATAGGCAGGAAATTTAGAGAATCTATAAAAAGAATAATCAAAGATTCAACTGTAATTTGTAAAACTTTACCTCTTTGAAGAAGCAGACCTGTTCCTTTCAGCTGTTTAAGACTCAAATTTCTGGCACATTGTCTTAGATAAACACTCCACTTTTTTATGTGCCAACTGCAGGTGTCTATCTAAACACTCTTTAGAATGACAACACAGTTTGCATTTAGGAGATCTCTGTTGTACACCAGCATTGTTCACACACGTTGGTGTCAAACAAAGATGACACCATAATGTGCAATTATGATCGTGACTGTATGGTATCTGGCAAAAACTATAGATGTTATGCTCCCCATAGAATTTGTTGACATCGATTATAACATAGAAATGGTCATTGTGTAACAACATGAAAACAGTTTTAGGGAACACAGGTCAGTCTGATGTTTTGAAATAACCCCATGAGTTTGTGTAAAGCATAATGCCATGTTTATCTTTAAATGCTGTTCAAATATCGGTCCATCATCATGCATAACTTTTCTATGTTCCTAACTCATTATACAGTTTTTTAGCATCTTCTAACAGCTCGGCATCTGTCAGTTTCACCAGAGACATGAGCACTGTGAGACTACCTACGAAACACAGGTTATTATCTGTGTTATTCAAGTCTATCAAATACATCCTTTTCTTATGAATGATTTGGCTAAATGGTATAGTCTTTAAGATCCTACGGGCCCCAACACCCTGATTTCTTATGACAAGTACAACAACACGAAATATATCACAAACCTGCATTTCTCTGTGACTCTGAAGGAGTTTAGTGATCTGGTCTAAGAAATCAACATCCAATGCTTCTGGGTTTAACTCTCTAGAATACAAGGAATTGTGAAAAAGAAATGAATGTAGATGCACCTGTACATAATTACCAGGTGAAACTCTGCTGCTAACCTCATCCAGATTAATGAAGTTACCCTATCGAAATTAATAAACCAAAATTCTTCTGAATAAATTATTCAAACTTGTTCAATTTACGATCCCACCTTTTTCACGAACTGAACATATCTGGCTCTGATCCTTCACAGGGGTCTAATGCAAGATTATTTGTTTTGTCCTCTGAAACACTGTTATCAAATACAAGGCTTTCACCACACTCTCCGTATTCTGTACAGATGTGTGCAGATTCACTGTCTGAGAAGCTTTCACTGTGTGATCTTTTCCTGTTAGACTTCTCTCTCGGATTCATGTAGCTGTCTCTGATTTTCTAACATTTTCTTGATCTAAAAAAGAAAACATAAGGGGCGAATACATTTTTTCTTTTACAATGGCCTTAACAGTTAGGAGGGATAAAACTGGAATACTTACTATTTTGTTTATCTTTTGGCTTTCGGTAAGGAACTGGCTGCTCTTCTGTACCGGAGTACATAGACTCATTGTACGATCTTTTCCTGTTAGACTTCTTTCTCGGATTCATGGTGGGTGTCTCTGATTTTCTAACATTTTGTCGATCTAAAATAGAAAACATAGCAGGCTAATACTTTTTTTTACAATGGCCTTAAAAATTAGGAGGGGTAAAACTAGAATACTTACTATTTTGTTTATCTTTTGGCTCTTGGTAAGGAAATGGCTGTTGATTAGACTGAACAACTTGCTTTTAACTTTCTTTGCTGTCTTCGTTTCATAAGAGAAAGCTTATTTGTAAAACCTAGTTCCCATATCTGTTTTAAAAGACAATCATATAGACAGAAACATTACATAACCAATATTTTTTTTAAATAAAATCTATATCTACTCACATTCTAATTGGCTGAAGCACCTGGTTCTGATATGACCTCCTTATCATCTATAGACTGAACAACTTGCTTTATAGCAGTTTCCTGATCTAACATAAAAAGAATAAGGATGAGACACATTTTAAAAGCATATCTGCTGGAAAATAAAAATCATGACTTACCTGTTTTAAAAATTCAGAGACAAAAACATTGCATAACCAATATTATTTTAAAAATAAGATCCACGTCTTCTCACCATGTTGATGGCTGAAGAGGTTCTGATGTCACCTTCTTACAATCTATGGAGACTGCATGATATTTCCTGTCTGCTGAAATGTACTGTGTATTTTATAACCAACTCCCTATTAAATTATTTGGTGGGATTTACATTCTCAGACTCTTTAACTGAAACAGCTCTATTCCTCACAATCTTATCATATGGTCTACTGTTTTATAATGTGTATGTGTCCACTCCCAGCTAATCCACATTGCCCCATTTTTCCCAGAGACTACATTGTAGGAGGTGCTTTATAATGCGTATGTGGCCCCTAGATGGCTAATCCACATTGCTTCATTCCCAGATGCTTTAAGTGAATTTAGCTCTACAGAAGTGCTCTGCTCCTCATAATCTTATCATGTGGTCTATTGTTTTAGTTTGGGCTATCTCCTTTTTTCCTAGACATTACATTGGAGGGGACAATTTATTAACTAGGAATTCCTAAAACACACTACACAAAGTTGTATGTTCAAAATGTTTTATTTTAAATAAGAAATGTTTTAATCTTATGAACTGATTCATTTGAACATTACAAGTTTAGATTTTGTTTTTTAATATAAAGGCATATATTTTCTTTTTGTCCATCTTCGTCTATATGTTCACATTCAGTTAATAGATCCTGGAAATATAAGCATATTCATAAAAAGACATTTTTTACAGAACTTCATGGGTTTTTTAAAGAAAAATCTGTAATCTCTGTCACAGATAAAACCTTCCACTAGCTCTGCATGGCTGTCTCTCACAGATCTAAGCAAAATATTGAGCGGATGCCCTGGATTTCTACTGGCATTAATCTCTGATGAGATCAAAGAAAAATTAAAATTTCCATCACTTAGGTCAAATGTTTTCATTTTATGATCAACTATCGTGGTCACATTTACAATAGGTTCTAGGCATAACCTGGTACAAATGTTGCTGATTTTCTGCTGTATTTCCTTGTGCCCCAACCTCAGGCATTCATGATGTCTTTGCCCTGGCACATTTCTTACACAGGCTGCACAGTCTTCTTTCTCCATCACCCACACAAGCATTTCTTGATAATACAGTTGCCCGAATAATCAATTTAAATGTGTTTATTTGGTAAAGACTGTGCACTGGAGGGGTTTTGGAAAGTCCTATGTCACACACATCTTAAGGTCTCGATTTTCTGTTGTCCTTTTAATTATCTAGGACTCCAATTGCTTCCCTTTGATATGGACAGAGAAAGCACAAGCAGGATAGATTGATTGCTGGTATGTCCTCCACCCCTTGAAGGAGTGTAGATCTATCACTTCCCTAAAAAAAACAAAAACAAAAAACAGTTTCAATGTGAAATGAATTACGTCTTCTATAACACTTTTTGAAATACATGGACAGCCCAAGCCTTGTAAAAACCCGTGCAACAAAATAAAAAGACCTCTCTCTTACCTCTGCAGATCCTATTTCTTCTATCAAATAAGTTGCTCCTGCATCGGCCACTGCATAATATAATTCTATGTCTTTTGGATCTGTAGAGTTTTCACCTCGCAGGTCAGAGCTGCATTTTCAATTTCAATGCTTGAATCACAAAGTTCTTGAGAATCAAACAATTTTTGTGCATCTGGGAACTTTGCAATTTGAGAGTCTGTTAATTCACATTTATTTATTTATTTATTTACATTTCTTATATACCGCACTATTTGTGATCAGCGCGGTTTACATACAACAAAATGGTATCCGACAATAAACAAAGTCAGGTCATTACATTGAAACAGGAACAAGTAACTTGGAGAACAGGGTAAACTATATACAAATGCAGAGCATGGAAACGGGTAACTATATACATGTCAGATGGGGTTATCAGAATCTGTTGGACTCTCTGGTTGTTCAACTGATTTTCTGTTGGTGTATAACCCTCCATCACTGCATCACGATCTTTAAGAAAGTAATTAATGTTATGCACCCTTTGGGAAAAATCCATATTTTCTTTTTGAATCTCTCTGTTAGAGTTTTTTCCACACAGGCTGCACAGATTTACACAATGTCATTTCCAGTCACAGGAGCATGCCCAGATAAGTTTCTCTGGCTTGACTTTTTCAAAAGTCCATCATGTTGCCATGTCATTCCCTACAGCCACCAGGAGCATGCTCGGACAAGTTCCTCTCTATTGGCTTTTTCAAAGCCACTAAAAAAAAAAAAAAGATATAGCTGAAGCGGGATCGGAACCCAAGATTCTCTCTATGTTTCAGCCTGATGTGCTAACCACTCTACTATCAGAATACTTCTGTTTTTGCTCTTACAGTAAGGTTTTAAAAGCAAACATCTTTAACATGGACAGCACTGATTTCTCTCTCTAACAATGAGGTGCTAATTGCATTTAACATGCTGAAAGAAAAATCTGTTTTAAAATGATTCTATTGAATGCTGTGTGCCAGCACCATTTTCAGGCTGCATTCTTGTATTTTTACTAACACATTTAAAAGCCCTTGTCAAGTTCCTGTTGCTATCAAAGGTTTATTTTTAACAATCAGTTCTAAATAGGTTGCAGTATACACCTTTCACTAAAAGCAATGAGGCACTGCTTTGTGAGAAAGAAAAGAGCTCAGGCAGGGGGAAAAACATGTTTGTTTTCTGTTTTCCAGGTTCCTGCAGGAAGCAGTCATTCTGCTTCTGGTGATGTCAGCATAAATCAGAAGCAAAACACATTGCTGGTGACGTCATTGAAAAATGACATGGTCCATTTCTGATGACATCCTGTTTCCAGTGATGTCATTTCCAATGACATAGGCTTGGGGGTGGTTGGGGATAGGAGGGAGTGGGGCATGGGTGGGGCATAGCCCAAAAGTCAGTGCTGATTGGCCGACATCATCCTTAGGGCAGGGAGCATGGGCATGACAGAGGATGGGATGGGTGTTGTGTCAGGGGGCAAGATGTGGGGCGGGACTTGGGAGGAGGTAACCCAATTCATTTCTATGGGAGGGATGAGCATGGGTGGGGACATGGGCGAGGTATAACCCAGAAGTGAACATTGATTGGCTGAGGTCATCTCACCTATCAACCAGTTTGATGAATAGTGTACCCATTATACCACTGTCCTTGATTATGCCTTTAGGGCCAGTGCTCCCAGTGGACAAATAGCAGCAGTTTTGATCTGATGTTATATTTCCATAAATAATGCAGTAATGTGGTTTACAGTAATCATTATAAGCCACATTATTCCATATGCTTTAAATCTCATTCATATGCAGTGCATGTTGTGGTGCCAAATTGTGTATTACAGTAAAATAACATATGCTACTGCCTTTTAATTTGTGTTAATCTGCATTATTGCTGTAATGCACTTTAGCATCTACCCCATAAGAGAAATAGTAACTAAAGTGCTTTAAGGAAAAACACCAGCTTTTTGCACCTTAATTCAAGTTAAAGGGCAAAACAGTGCATCATTTTGCCAATGTGCAATGAGGTGCAAAACATGCAAATGATGCAAAATCTCATTACTATGCAAACTGAATAATGCAACTTGTGCTAAAAAGTGCTGGAAAAATAACTTCAACCCTATGTTTTAATTGTATTTAGTTTTTGCCATTTTTTGTCTATAAAATTATTTTACAGTTATATTTCCTGATAATGTGTATGGGCCCAATATTGAGTTTCTGCATAGCCTGCCCGTTGACCCCTTTAACCCAGATTTTCACTTCTGTACCGGAGGAAGTGAAAATCCAGGTAAGCCTGCACACCCCGGCAGCTGCAGAGGCTAAATGGGTAGCAGCGATTTTTTATGCTACTCGCATAGCCTCTGCGCCCTAGAGGCTAAGGAAGTTACCCATGTAAGGGCCTTCAAATTCTGGGCCTTATATTTTTACTGTTTCTCCCTAGAATTTTTAGATAATGCAGAATATAAATACTATTAAATTAATAAATCAATCCTTCGTGGGCTGGAAACTACTTGTTACAGTTTGAGCTTGGATTTGGAAATGGCATGTAACTAACTCTAAATTCCAGGTTATATTTTACAGGTAGGAAATACAAACAACATCGCTTTATGCGTTCCTGATTCTTGCACTGATGAAGATGTAGAACAATTAACCACATTAGGTAAGAAAAATGTAATGTTGTCAAACTTTCAAAACAATGAAGTAGAAGTACGCTGGACTTTTCAAAGCTTAGCGATTCTACTTCATGCCACATTCTTCATTGCCATTTCAGAGAAAGACCTAAGTGGCCTATCCAATCTGTTTAGCTGAGTTTCTTCCACTTTGGGTAGAGGAGTGGATAAAGTACCATATGCAAACCAGCACCAACTCCTTCTGTTCTTTATTTTTAGCCTGACCTACCATCTGTTCTCCTAACATTGCTTCTAGGATTGCCATCTGCCCCCAGAATTTCAGGACTAGATGATACAGTTCTGGATTTTCACTCAGCTGCCTGCATGGATTTGTAGTTTTGGTATCCATGTTGTTTTCTTTATGGAAAGCAATACAGCAATACAGCAAGTTCATACAGACAGAAGCAAAACCGGGACTGGTTCACTCTGTCCTGAAAATTTGGAGCCAAGTGGCAACCTTAATTGCTTCCCAGGAGGTGATAATGCCTCTGTATAAGTCTTTGGTGCGACCTCATTTGGAGTATAGTGTGCAATTCTGGAGACCGCACCTTCAAAAGGATGTGAACAGGATGGAGTCGGTGCAGAGGGTGGCTACTAAAATGATTAGTGGGCTTCATTATAAAGCATATGAGGACAGACTTAAGGATCTTAATATGTACATCTTAGAGGAAACGCAGGATAGAGGTGATATGATTGAGATGTTTAAATACCTCCGTGGCATAAGTGTTCAGGGAGAGAGCCTCTTTCAATTGAAAGCAAGTTCTGCTATGAGAGGACATGGGATGAGGGTGAAGGGAGATAGATTCAGGAGTGATATGCGGAAATATTTCTTTACGGAAAGAGTAGTGGATCCATGGAATAGTCTCCCAGTGGAGGTGGTAGAGATGAGGACAGTAACTGAATTCAAAAAAGCATGGGACCAACACAGAGGATCTCTAAAGGTAAAAAGTGGACTGTTGTAGTTGTTGATATGGAGGGACGGACTGGATGGGCCGTGTGGTCTTTTTCTGTCATCATGTTTCTATGTTAATCTGTCCCAAGGATGCTCAAAATCTATTAAAAGTGGTGTTTTTTTCTGATTCCGCTGGTTGGCCATTTCAAATCTTGCCATATTAAATTATGAATCTTTAAAAACCAATGCTTAATCCAACATCCAGGTCAATTTCTCTCATATTACCTCTGCCATTAAATTATGGCTGTTCTTCAAAACACGCTCACTGAAGTTTGGAGTTTAGCCCTAGTGCCTTTATACTGCTGCCCAAGATTTCTTGGAAACCCAGTGCAGCTAGACGACTGCTTTTATATTTCTAGCTATTACTTTGTGGAGGTTACCCATATATTTTCTTGGAAGCCTGATATATGCATAGCATGGCTATAGAGGGGCTTGTCAGGTTTGGGGAATGAAGGATGGACTCAGATGGTTTTTTCTGTTAATTTGAGGAGTAGGTTGAAGAGTCTTTGCTGTGAATCCAGAAAGATGGCAGCTTTGTAGGACTTTCTCTCCAGTGGAAAACATGGGGCATTGTATTGGAACAGCTATAGAGCAAAGTTATTTATGCTCAGAGCTTATGCCATCTTCTGACTTTTAGAGAACATAAAAAGCACTGCCAGCCACCTGATTATTGGTGTTGATATATAAAAAATATTAAATAGTAAACTTTGTTATTCGAGTGGCTTTGTCAAATAAAGATTACTTTTTGAATTTTGACTACGTTTTTACGTTCATGGACACATAATGATCTAGCTCTTTCTTTTGATGGACTATTAGTGAGTTTGGATTCATGGTATACTGTGAAAAAGGCACCCAATCAAGCAAGTCCGTCAACCTCCATACTCACATGACCTCGCGCCCTGTAACATTTTCTTGTTTCCAAAACTGAAATTACCACTGAAAGGAAGGCGATTCAACGACTTGGAGACCATTAAGCAAAATTCAACAAAGAGGCTTCACAGCATAACGACTATTACTACTACTACTGAACATTTGTATAGTATTACAAGGCTTACACAGCACTGCAGAGACACATGTAAAAGATGGTCCCTGAAAGAGGCATTTCAAAATTGCTTCCAGCAGTGGTAGGAACGCTGGAGGAAGTGTGTTTTATCGGAAGGGGTCTACTTTGAAGGAGACTGAGTGCAATAACTGTCAGTGTTAGACTTTTTGTGTTATTGTACAAGTCTTGATACTTTTTGATCACATCATGTAAAAGGAACAGGAAGACAAGACCAGAAAAAATGCTTTCCTCAAATTAAAAAATGTTAAAAGATGAAAACGCATCTACCCATTTGGCTCATTGATGCTTTGAAGGAAGATATTGAAGCCAAAAAGGCCTCCTTTAAAAATGGAAACAGGGTGTAATGAGAAGACTAGGAACAACTGCTACTTAATTTGTATAGCGCTACTTAATTTGTATAGCGCTGTACAGATACATGTAAAAGACAGTCCCTGCTCACCAGAGCTTACAATCTAATCAAGACAACAAAACAGCTGAGGACAAGGATATATCTAGGAGAATGGTAAGGAAACACATAGGAGACTATGCTGATCAGGATCCAAAAGCGGCAGCGAAGAGATGAGTTTTCAGCCTGGATTTGAAAAGGGCCAGAGATGAAGCCTGGTGCACAGACTTTCCAGGCATAAGGAGCAGCAAGGTGGAAGGAGCCAATGAAGCAACTTGAGAAAAGGGGTTATATGAGTATATTGAGACTGGCGGAAGATTAGCCATGCAGCTGAGTTTAAGTTTAGGTCTGCCATTCATTTGTCTAGGTTTATGAGCCTAGTGCTGAAAATCAGTGTTAAGCTCCTATCTTCCTTTCCCTGCCCTAAATATGCCGTTGTTGCCACCCACTTTTTATGCTCCTAAATGTAAGAGTTTAGTGGAATTTTGAGTATAAATTTTGGGCCAGTTTAGGAACATACTTCTCAAAGGTAAGAACATAAATTCTTTGAACATGGGGCCCTATAATTTTTTGGAACAATTTTAATGGTTAAAGCGACATGCTGAGAATCAGGGAAACCAGATTTCAAACCCTGCTGACACACCTTGTAAGCTTGGACAAGTCGCTTTACCTTCCATTGCCTCAGATACAAACTTAGGTTGTATACGCCTTTGAGAAGGGTCCTAGCTTTTATACCTGAAATGTAATTTACCTTGAGCTGGAGTTAGGAAAGGTGAGGAATTAAATCCCATCCTATCTCAGCCACTCACCTCCCTGAAGTTTACCATTGGAATTTCATCTGTCTGCAAAGAGGTTACCCAGACCCCCTCAACTTCTCCAGAGCCCAAGCCTCCCACTTCCTCTACCTTCTTCCCCCTGAAAAGAGAAAAGTTGCTTATCTCTAGCTCTCTCATTGCTATTATAATTATGCTGGCTAAGTTTTTCTTCACACTTTAAAGTATATATGGTCAGCCAACATGATTTTGAGTGTGTTGTTCAAGACAGCAGGAGCTAAGCCCCACCCCCTTCTGCCTATAGAGTGGTATGAGGGACTGGTCGTGAGATGAGTTTTTAAAGGTTCTAGACAGCTTTGTTGCTGTGTTGAGGAGAGCTTAGGGGTAGAGATTTTGGGTTCAAGCTGACTTACTCTGTCATGAAGATGAGAAATTAATATCTGAGTAGCTTTATTGTGCTAAACTGGAGGGGAGTGTGGGTGGAGATTAGTGCACTGAGGCTATGAGGTAATTTTATTTATTTATTTATTTATTTGTGTGCTTTTCTATACCGCCCCTTCCAGAGATCAGGGGTGTTTACAGAGAACAAAGAAAACATCAATGTCAAAGAACATTTTGAGAACATATTAACTATTTACAATGAACAGGCCAAACTTATAGTTCAATGAATACATAATAACTATTTACACCAAACAGGAATATATCAGTTTTATACAGGTTTACATATTACAGCATGTACATATAGCTTTGATTTCGAGTGAATTGTGTGAAAAAAATGGTATGGCCTATGGGAGTAAGTAGGCTGGAGCAAGGGGTAAATGATACATGTATTAGGTAAGGTCAACATTCTAATTTTTTGCCACTCTCTTCCTACCTTCCCACCCCCTCCCATGTTAATTGTTTCACAATTATGTGACTGTGAGGTTCACACACTTCTGTATACAGGATATGAGCTTAGAAGCGTATCCTACTTATATAATTTGATTTTGAACCACCTGGCATCAGCAAATTTTCTGGTGTGCCACTAAATTAGGCAATCACCCTACACCAGAGGTTCTCAACCCAGTCTTCAGGACACCCCTAGCCAGTCAGGTTTTGAGGATCGCCACAATGAATCTGCATGAGAGAGAGCTTCATACATTGGAAGCAGTGCATACAAATTTCTCTCATGCAGATTCATTGCGGTTATCCTGAAAATTTAACTGGCTGGGTGTGTTCCAAAGACTGGGTTGAGAACACCTGCAATATACCCATACAGTACTTTGGGCCAATAAAAAGCAGGAACAAAGATTACCGGCAATATGATACAGTTAAGAGAAGGTTGGCTACAATCCACCCCATGGAGCTGTAATAGTTCTACCTGGCAGCTCTTGTTCCAGGTATTGTTGCAATCTCTGCTGAACGATCTTGAGTATTTATTTATTTTTTTATTTTACAGGTTTTATATACCGCATTATCATTTCAATCAAAGCGGTTTACATTGAAACTTAAACTTGGTAATGTACATTAAACAAGGACATTGATAACTTGGATTTTTCTGAGGCAATGGAGGGTTAAGTGACTTGCCCAAGCGAGTAGAATCCTGCTGACATGTGGGATCAGAGTGATTGTGTGATAATTTTCACAATCAGTCAGATCATCTTTTATCAGTATTGGTATAAAACACAGATCTTTTCCAGTTAGTTGGCCATGATGTTGATTGTTGTAATACTTCAATGGGAATACCATCATTGCACAGTGCTTTGTTTTTTGATAATGCTTTCAATGCTGCTTTGACTTCTTTCATCATCAAGGTACAGGTTGAAATGGCTGTTGGCCCATTTGATCTTTATGGTATTATGACTCTGTATATTCTTTCCACCTTTTCTTGATCTTCTCAGTATCATTCATCATAGATCCTTGAGCATCTTGTAACATTCCAGTTTGAGGCTATAATTTTCTCTAACTCTAGAAGCTTTAGGAAAGCTGATCTTGTTCTTCCTCTAATAGTGTCTGATATTATTTCCTTACATGCATCATTGTAGCACTTCTCCTTGTCTCATCTTACTGCACGTTGGACATCTCTGTTGAGGTCTGCGATTGCCTCTCTTTCTCCTCTTGCTTTAGCTTCTTTGCAATTCTAGGCAATTTTCAGAGTTTCTTCAGTCATCTATTTTGGCTGTTTTTGGTTTTTCACCTTTGTAGAGATTTCTCACTTTCTTTGAGCACAGGTTTCTTGATGTCATCCCATAACTATGTTTTGTACATAGTTATAGTTTACCCTGTTGTTCCAAGTTTAAGTTTCCTGTTATAATGTAAGCACACAAGTGTCCTCTGAATGTGCAGCCTTTGTTATTTGTAAACCGCACTGAAAACAAATAGCGCGGTATATAAAAGATGTTAAATAAATAAATAAATAAATAACTCTTCTGGTGCTCTGTATCCAAGTCAGCTAATTGACTTTGCAGGCAGTCTTTCAATTCCAGAGGTATATTCTCACGGTCATATAGTGGCTTGCTCTTTTTCAGCTTTAGCTTGAGTTTGCATACTAGTAGTTGGTGATCTGTACCACAGTCAGCTCCAAGTTTTTTCTTTGCTGATGTTATTGAGCTTTCCCATGTTGACTTCCACAGATGTAGTCAATTTGATTTTTATACAATCCATTGGGTGAAGTCCATATGTTCAGTTACCACTTGTGTTACTAGAAGAAGGTGTTTAATTTGAATAGATTGTTACTTTTGCAGAATTCTGTCAGTCTTTCTTTTCTTTTACCAAGTCCATATTTTACAACCAATTTTCTTGAGGATTTTGGTGGACTAAGACTGCTGTTTATTCCCCAAAGATAAAAGAATAACCTCGCTCTGCTCCAAACAGACTCAGACACTTAGAAGGAAATGAGATCTTTATTATGCACAATCAGTTACAATCTTAGCCAAAAAGAAAAACGCAACATTAATTTTCTTAAACAATATAATTTGCCTAAGCCAGAGGGAGGAAAGACAAAGACAACAGAAGCTGAATTACCAATTAGTCTCTGTATAAATAGTGTTTGTTTCCTCCCCTCCTATGAATGATACTGAATGCCATTCTTATATACATTATCTAGTTGTGGTTGGGAACTTTTTACTGTATTAGATTCTTATTGGTTGATCTAGCTCTGTTTCCTGTGCAAGCAGTTTCAGATTTTTCAGACTTCCGCAAATAACTGGAGTTTGGGTTATCAATTCCCTACCAGTTTGTCTTTACTTTGTTTCTACCCCCCTTTTCCCTCCCCCTATCTAGTCTGTGGTGGCATATTTCCTGTTTCTATATGTCCTGTACTTGACCTACTGACAGGAGTTCTTCTGTAGTTCTCTGCTCTCTGAAATCTGCCCATATGGACATATTTAGTTAGGCTCTCGCTACAAGTCTGCTTCCGGTCACTCTGTTAGGCCACAGGATTGCTTTTAGAATATGGTATGAAGTGGACTTCAACCCACTTCTTCCCAACACTTTGCCTTCTTTGTTGTCAACGTTTGCATTCCAGTCATTACATGTTCTGTCCATTTCTCCAGGACCAAGCAGGAAGTCAGTCCTCACATATGGGTGACGTCGGCGCCGACGGAGCCCTCGCGGAGCAATTTCCCCAGCTTTCAAAGAAAGCCTTTGGGAATTGCAGCGCGCATGCGTGGTCCCCTTCCCGCCCAAGGGTGCCATCTTGCTCAGTCTTCTTTTTTCCGCGGAGCCCTACAGATGCTGTTTGTATTCACTGCTGGAAAAGTTGATTTTCTCTCTTATTCTTTATTCTTTTTCGGTTCGACGCCGGATTCTTTTTCCCGCCCGGACCCGCTACGCCGGTATCGGGTCCGTTTCTTTATTTTTTGTTTTTTTGTCCTTCGTGACAAGCGTTCGCACCATTTTTTTCCTTTTCACTGGCAGCCCTGTCTTTTGACCTCGCAGGGCCCTTTTTCCCTCGATGGCTGCCAGCGGGTTTAAGAAGTGTGATCGCTGTAAGAAACTCATGTCTCTTACCGACACACACGACTGCTGCCTCCGCTGCCTCGGACCCAATCATGACCCAATGATCTGTGGTCCGTGTGGCAAAATGTCCTCAAAAGCGTTGAGGAGTCGGCAGCATCAGCGAGAACGAATCTTCTCTGAATCCGTGTCCGGCCGGGCCCGGACCTCATCAGAGGCTTCGACGTCCCGGGACTCCGGTCCTGAGCATCGTCGGAGTTCCTCTGAGCGGGGGTCTCCTACCCGGGAACATCATAGGAAGAAAAAACCCGCGAGGGCGGCATCGGCGGACGCTCCTGGTTCCTCGAGGGCCAGGTCGCATAGCCCCGACAGCCGTCCCGGGTCCTCGGAGTCGGAGAGGCCTTCGAAACATCCTCGTCTCGAGATGGAGTCGCCTGGACACGTGAGTACTGTGGTCCTCGTGGACTCGCCTCCGAAGGAGCTGACGTTGGGCCCGACGCCGTCGGGGCCCGAGTCAGGGGCTGCTGGGTCTCCTGAGCTTGGACTCAGGTTGACGGCCTTGGAGAGCAGTTTAGCTGCCTTCATGGACCAGCAGCAGGCATTGATCGCTGGCCTTGCCAATGCATCTGCCCCGGCCACCGGGACGTCGACGTCCAAGTCGACCCCGGAGACCGAGCCGATCCTCGAGTCCATGCGAGCTCGAGTCGATCCTCGGTCGCGGTCTCCCTCGGCCTCCCGTTCGGGACCGAGATCGTCGACGCCGACTCCTTCGGCGTCGCAGCAGAGGGCATCGGTGCCCGCCCGACCGGAGCCACTCGAATCCTCCTCCGCGGAGTCCGACTGGGAATCGGAGGACGAAGAGTCCCCTGGTAGTTTTCGGACTCGGTGTGTCCCCTCGGACTCGCCCGAGTCCGAACCTCGGAGACGGTCCCCCCCAGAGGACACCCGGTTCTTGGATTTCGTGCGGGATATGGCCAAGGCCTTGGCATTCCCCGCAGATCCCGAGGAGGAGCCTCGAGCTGAGGAGCTCGATGCCCTCCAGTATGATTCTCCCCCGAAAGAGGCCTTTACTGTACCGGTTCCTCCGATGCTGGAACGACTTCTCTTCTGCATGTGGGAGAACCCGGCGTCGGCGCCGGTGTTAAGCAAGCGGGTCGATTCCATTTATCAAGTCCACAAGAGCCCCGGCTTCCAAAAGGCACAACTACCGCACCATTCCATGGTGGTGGAATCGGCCATGCATAGACTCAAGAGTCAAAAAATGCACTCCTCGGTGCCTCCCGGCAGGGAGGCCCGGAGCCTGGATGCCCTTGGTAGAAAGTATTTCCAGGGCTCTATGCTTGCTTGTCGAGTCCAGACCTACCAGCTCTATATGGGCATGTATCTCCGAGATCTGGAAAAGGAAATTGCCGGGTTCTCAGCTGGTCTCTCCGAGGAACCTTTGCAGAGGTTCCAAGCCTTGTCCACTGAGATTCGAGAGTGCTCGAAGTTTATCTCTCGGGCAGCCTACGATGGCTTTGAAGCATCGGCTCGAGTAGCCGGAGCCGGCATCGGTGCCCGCAGACAGGCTTGGCTTCAGTCATCCGACCTCGAGCCATGGGTCCAGGACAAGTTGGTCGATGTCCCCTGCAGAGGTGAAAACCTCTTTGGCAAACCCATGGCTGAAAAGGCTGCACAAATCGAGACCGAGACTCTGACCAGAACTAGGCTGTCCAGAAAAACCTCTGCCCCTTCTCAGAAGAAGAAGGGCTCGGGGAAAAAGCCCTTTTACCCGAGGAAGGCGGCTGACTATAAATACTACCCTCAGTATCAGGCCTCAGCAGCTCCCCAAAAGGGTCATCAGGCCAAGGGACGGGGTAATGGGTCCCGTAGGCAGCAGGCCCCCAAGCCCACTACACTGGCCCCTGCTCAGCAGGGTGGGGGTTTTTGACTCCATCAGCATAGCCTCTTCCCCTCAGCTGGTTTCTCTAAGCACAGGAGGCCGGCTGGTCCACTTTGCCCACAGGTGGTCAGCCATCACATCAGATACCTGGGTACTTCATATAGTTCAGAAAGGCTATCTTCTACACTTTTACCAGGTACCTCCCTCCTACTTTCCAGGGGAGCCTCCCTCTGCACAGGGACTTACTCCTTCAGGAGTTGGCAAGTCTTCTTCAGGAACAGGCTGTGGAACCGGTGCCCCACCACCTGAGAGGTCACGGCTTTTATTCCAGGTACTTTCTGATACCAAAAAGAACAGGAGGCCTCAGACCCATCCTGGACTTGCGAAACCTCAACAAGTTCCTGGCAAGGGAAAAGTTCAAGATGCTTTCCCTTGGAATCCTGCTGCCCTACCTCCAGCGGGGAGACTGGCTATGCTCCTTAGATCTAAAGGATGCCTATACTCACATCCTTATTCATCCAGACCACAGGCAATATCTCAGATTTGTTGTGGGAGGAAATCATTACCAGTACAGGGTCCTGCCCTTTGGCCTATCCTCCGCCCCACGGGTCTTCACCAAATGCCTGGCAGTGGTGGCGGCCTATCTCAGACTTCAAGGCCTTTTTGTGTTTCCATACCTGGACGACTGGCTCATCCGGGCCCAGTCTTCCCAGGAAGCCACTCAAGCCACTCATCGCACTGTGTCCTTGCTCCAGCACTTGGGCTTTGTCATAAACTTCGCAAAGTCCACTTTGCTCCCCTCTCAAGATCTCGAATTCATCGGCGCAAGGTTAAGCACTCTTCAGGTGCAGGCCTTCCTGCCTCTGGACAGGGCCCACAGGCTCATCAATCTCGCCAGCCACTTTCGCAGCAATTCCCTGGTCTCTGCCAGGCAATTTCTGAGACTGCTCGGCCATATGGCTTCCACGGTCCATGTGACCCCCAATGCCCGCCTGAACATGCGACCTGCCCAGTGGTGCCTTCGCACTTAATGGCATCAGGCCACGGGGAGCCTGACGGACTCAGTACAAGTCTCGGACCTGCTGGTCTCTTCTCTGCGGTGGTGGCTTCATCTGCCAAACCTAGTACTGGGAGTGGATTTTCAATCTCCTCCTCCTTCTCAGGTACTAACAACCAATGCTTCTCTTCTGGGATGGGGAGCACATTGCCAAGGGACATGTACTCAAGGCCTCTGGACTCCTTGGGAGTCTGCGCAGCAGATAAACTTCCTGGAGCTCAGAGCCATCCGCCTAGCTCTGAGAGCCTTCTCCCACCTCACTTCTCACCAGTCTGTACTGGTCCAGACGGACAATCAAGTAGCAATGTTCTGCATGAACAAACAAGGAGGCACAGGCTCCTTCCTTCTCTGTCAGGAGGCACGACGGCTGTGCTCTTGGGCAGTCGGCCACGGCATACTCCTCAAAGCGGTCTATCTCCCAGGTCAAGAAAATTACCTGGCAGACAAACTAAGCAGGATACTCCAACCACACGAGTGGAGATTGGATCCATTAGTGGTTCAGCAGATCTTTCTCAAGTGGGGACTCCCCACCTTGGATCAGTTTGCCAGTCCTCTGAACCGGCAACTACCCAGATTCTGCTCTCGACAACCTCATCCTCTCAGAGTAGCGCCGGATGCTTTTCTGATTCCATGGTCCACAGGCCTCTTGTATGCCTTTCCTCCCATGCCGCTGGTGTCTCGAACGCTCTTCAAGGTTCTCAGAGACAAAGCCTCGATGATCCTAGTGGCTCCCCAGTGGCCGAGGCAACCTTGGTTCCTGCTTCTAATGCAGCTGGCGGTGGACAATCCTCTTCCTCTGGGGTTTCAACCCGATCTTCTGACACAAGACCACGGGTCTCTCCTACACCCCAACCTCCGGTCCCTTCATCTGATGGCCTGGCTGCTGAAAGGGTAGTCCTTGCTCCCCTCCTACTGCCTCGGGAGGTGGAAGAGGTCGTCTTGGCCTCCAGGCGGCCCTCCACACAGATGTCCTACGCTCTTAAGTGGCGTCACTTCTCCGTGTGGTGTGCTCAGCAGTCTGAGAATCCCTTCTCCTGCTTGGTGGCGGTGGTCTTGCAATGTTTGCTTTACCTCTCCAATCTGGGCCTTAAGTCCAACTCTGTCAGGGTCCACCTCAGTGCTCTCTCTGCACATCACGCACCGATAGATGGCAGGCCTCTGTCCAACCACCCTTTGGTGGCTCGTTTTCTCCAAGGCCTCCTTCTGCTTAAGCCTCCTTTACGTCCACCAGCCCCTGAATGGGATCTGAATGTGGTCTTGCAGCGGATTACCTGTCCGCCCTTTGAACCTATGGCTACCTGCCCTCTTCGTTTTCTTTCTTGGAAAACCTTGTTCTTGGTAGCCCTTACCTCTGCTAGGCGTGTTAGTGAACTGCAGGCCCTAGTGTCTGATCCTCCTTACACTAGGTTCTACAGGAATAGGGTGGTCTTACGGACTCACCCTAAGTTTCTTCTTCCAAAAGTGGTTTCTCCTTTTCATCTCAACCAGGAGGTGGTTCTTCCGACTTTCTTTCCCAGGCCGCACTCCAGCCGGGCTGAAATGGTCCTGCATACCCTGGACTGTAGAAGGGCCTTGTCCTTCTACCTTGACCGTATGCGGGAACATAGGAGGGCTGTTCAGCTCTTCGTTTCTTTTGACCCCAATAACTTGGGGCTCCCTGTCTCCAAGCGTACCTTGTCCATCTGGGTAGCTGACTGTATCGCCTGGGCTTATGGGGCAGCCGGCCTCGCGTTGGAGAGTCGAGTCACGGCTCATCGTGTTAGGGCGAAGGCTGCGTCAGTGGCACACCTCCACTCTGTTCCGTTGGTAGACATCTGCCAGGCCGCTACTTGGTCTTCAAGCCAGACTTTTGCGGCACATTACTGCCTGGAGAGGGAGTCCCGCAGGGACAGTGCTTTCGGTCAGGCAGTCCTCCATAATCTCTTTGAGGTTTAGGCAATTCCTACCCTCCGGCCCTGGTGTTGGGCTACCGGTCGGGGGCGTTTTCAGAGAAGATTCCTTCCTTCTATTCTGCTGAGCTAGAGGGAGCTCATTTTTGTGCTTGAGGTCTCCGGTAGCCTTAAGCTTGGGAGTCCCATATGTGAGGACTGACTTCCTGCTTGGTCCTGGAGAAAGAGTAGTTACTCACCTGTAACAGGTGTTCTCCAGGAGCAGCAGGAATCAGTCCTCACAACCCTCCCTCCTCCCCTTGGAGTTGCAGTCCTATCATTTCGTTTTTGCTAATTGTTTTGCTGTGTTTTAGCTATGTCATCAGACTGAGCAAGATGGCACCCTTGGGCGGGAAGGGGACCGCGCATGCGCGCTGCAATTCCCAAAGGCTTTCTTTGAAAGCTGGGGAAATTGCTCCGCGAGGGCTCCGTCGGCGCCGACGTCACCCATATGTGAGGACTGATTCCTGCTGCTCCTGGAGAACACCTGTTACAGGTGAGTAACTACTCTTTCTGCTTGCACTTGTTCATAGAACTGATCAACTTCTTCCTTTTCTGCAACTGTTGATGGGACATATACCTAAATAATAATTGTGTTTGGGCATTTCTTGTAGATAGATAGAATTTAAGCATTCACTGCATTGTATTTCATTACAGTTCTTTCAAGTTTCGTCTTAATTATAAATGCAACACTTTTTCTTTCATTTCTGACATAGTATGCCATGTGATCATTAAATGCAAAGTGCCCAATGCCAGTCCGTTTCAGTTCACTAACACCCAACAGACTGAGTTTTGCACATTCCATCTCATTCTTTACCACCTCCAACTTATCTTGGTTCATGCTTCGTAAGTTCCATATCCCAATATGTAAAACATTTTTGCAGCTTCTGACTCTCATTTCATGTGCAGCTACGTCAGTAGTAAGATGTCTCAAGGGCTTTGATCTAACCGTATCATAAATGCTGGCTTTACTCTGAAAAGTCTTTGGCTTATCTGCAGTAGCCAGTTGAGTGCCTTCTGATCTGAAGGTCTCAATTTCCAGCACTAGAGTGCAATTTGTTTTATTGTGACTATCTATTGTGTTTTTGTGGCAAGATTCTGAAGTAAATTGCCAAGCCTTTCTTCCATGTAGGTAATGCTTGTGTTGTTGCTATTATCACTGAAATGTCATCCTCTGCTGCCAACATGTCCCATCCTGCTATTGCCCAGATGGGTGATTTGTTTTAATCTGTCACCTCAACTGAGACCTGTCTGTCTTGGAAGATCCTGCCAGTAGTTAAGCTACCAATAGTTGGCTCTCAGTATCAATGATGCACACAATCTCTCATAGCATGACAAGCTGCAAACGAAGAGAGGCTCAGAATTCTAAAGGAGCTCAAATATCAAATTGGAGACCTGCCACTGAAAATCTGTGGTCTATCACTCAAATCTGCCTCTATATCTGAGGACTGGAGGGTTGGTGTGATGGCTCTCATTGGTAGGAAAAGGCATGCTAGGGTTCAGTATCAGAAGGCTAACTGGATGTAGCACTCCCCCAGATACAAGGCAGCAGGCCTCATCTTCTATCTATAGAGATTGCCTTCTCTTCAGGCTAAGCCCTCCAGTATTGGAAGCTATCAGGCCTTAGCTAGTCTGGGATGGGAAGCACAGGTATTAACTGAGGAGCCTTGGAGCTGGAATGAAACCAACACATGGAGGGAAAAAAGATACTGGTGTGATGAGGATTTTCCAAGACAATCCAAGTCCAAATGAGGATAAATTGTGGCACAGGAAAACAGACACACACGTAATACTGAAGCAGTGGCAACTAATCTCTGGCAAAGAGACTAAATCAAGATTGGATTTAAATATAAATCCAGCAGGAACAAGATGGCCTCTGGGAGGAAGTCACCATGGAGTGAATCAAAGCAGTCTGCTAGCCTAGTAGAGTCTGCTAAAACCTGCTGGCAGAAGGTTACAGGTCATGTAAGGAAAACTCTCCTAGGTGCAGGATGTAACAAAATATCACATTATCGCCCTCTCAGGGGTGGCTTCTGGATGACCCCTGGATGTTTTTTTTCCAAAATTTCTTCAGGAGGGCAGGAGCATGGTCAGATGAATCAACCCAGGATCTCTCTTCCAGACCAAAGCATTTCCAATGCAGCTAGAATCTCCTCTACTACAAATTTTAGTTGCCAATCTACCTAAATAGGATCTGGTAGAACTCCTTATCCATCAAAAAGATCAGGCATGATGAGTTTCAAAAAGGACATATGGTAGATGGATGATAGCTTCAGGGAGTCTGGAAATTGAAACTTAAATTGCTGTCCGGGGGGATGGGGACACCCCAAGATGGCCACTATTTCATGAGTTCCGTGGAGACCCAATGTAACTTCCCAACCCTGGCTTAAGGTGTGCTACAGGCTTGCGAATTTGCATTAAGAAGAGGCAAATCCCTCCTCAGTATGACTGCTAAAAAAAAGTGGTCTATCTAAAAGAATATGCTTTCAAGAGCGCAGCAACCCCATGGAAGATGGTGGACAAAATAGCAGCTGCACTAGGAGTGGCAGTAAAGGGCATTCTGATGGCGAGCATTGTGACAGAGAGGAGAAGAACTTGCCCGGAGCATCCATTCATGGGCACCGAGGGAGATGGGTCTGGTGAGCAGGCCTTCCAAAACAAGGTGAGGGTTCTGTTTAAGGATCTGAAAAGATTCTGCAGCTGTTGTTGGGGCATATACTTGAATAATAATTGTGTTGAAAGGCATTCCTCATAGATGCAAAAGCAATCTATCCAGCTTCAAGGAAGAGCTGAAAGGGAGCCTGAAGGATCTGCATCGGGAGCTTTCAGAGATGGGGCAGTGGCTGGAGGAGGCTGAAACTTGGTTGGAGGAAGAATCTGAGGAGATGGGGGCCCTGCAACAGCGAGTTGGAGAGGGTTAAGCAGCTAAAAGAGGATCTGTTCAATAAGCAGGAGGAGCTAGAGAACCACTCTCACCACAGTAACTTGTGCTTCAGGGGGGTACCCAAAGATCCAGACTTTGCAGATGGTGCATTGTGGTGCAGCGAATAACAAAAGATGTGCTCCATGATATGTGCAAGGGGCTGGGCATTTTGGACTTGCAGATTGATTGGACTCATCGTGTGCTTGGACCAACTGGCCCCAACCACACCAGGGATATTATAGCTTGTTTTCACGATTTTGGTGTGAAAGAGAGAGTGACCAGGAAGTTGTGGACTCTCCAATGGGAGATGTGTAAAGTGGAGGTTTTTGCAGTCTTGGCACAAGCCACTCTATGGCATAGATGAGAGCTTAAGTTTGTACTGCAGAAACTATGTGAGCACAACATATGCTACAGCTGGGCCTTTCCCTTTGGTTTGGTCTTTGAGCTAAGAGGCAATGGGTGCGCACACATGGCAAGGCGGTGCAGCTCCTGAAGGCAGCAGGCATTGGTGACCTGAAAGCAGGAGCTGAGAGTGGAGTGGGAACGACCAACCACAATGGCAGAGTGACCTTGGGCAGATGGCATTTCAGGAGGCAATCGGAGGACCAGGGAAGAGGAGTAGAAGCCCCAACATGAGGAGCAGAACGCTGTGCATATGGTTTCTTTTGATTTAACAGAGGAGGCATGGCCTCTGTTTGGGACACGTATTCCATTTGTTTTGTTTTTTTCTTTTTAGCCCAGTTGGCTTTGGAGCACTTGTTGTTCGAAGGCGAGGTCTTGGATGAAAAGTATCAGATGGAATCTTTTGTGTAGATTGGGGGGCTTGGTTAGGAGGGATGTAGGGACTATTTCTGTGGAAATGGGGCAATATGTTTTTAGTGTGGGAGGATTGAGGTGCTTGGAAGGGGATGAGCGGGGTTGATGATGTGTATGGTGTATAAGTGGGCTGGTGGGGAGAGATTGGGAGTGGTATAGATGTGGGAAGGGTCAGGGAAAGGTTGTGGTAAAAGGACCAGTTGGGGGGTATATCACAGTCTTCTATAGGATTCTTGTGGAAGTGGAGGGCAGGGAGTGTACGGTAAAGGGGTGGGGGGATAGGGCTGGGTGTTTGGGGAGTGGAGGAGCTAGAGTGGGGGAAAGGGTGGGATTTTGGAGTCTGGGGGGATGAAGCTAGGGTGGGGGGTATGTGATGGTGTGGACAGGCTGCTTGGGTTACTGGATCATTGAGTAAAAATTGCTACACTCAATGTGCATGGGTTAAACTCTCCTTTGAAGCAACAGAGGCTATATAAAGAAGCTGCAAGAGTGAAGGCTGACATCATAATGGTCCAAGACACACATTTATAAATGGTACATGAGATGTTGGTCAGCCCGTGGAAATTTGCAAATAGGTTATTTGCTTCTAATTGAGTGGAGAGGAAAAAGGGTTGGGGGGGGGGTACTGTTTTCTTCTGAGCTTAACCCTTTCAATACCAAATTTTTTTATTTCAGTAAAAAAATTCCAGAAAGCAGAACTTTGCTTAGGGATAGTGGGAAACAGAAATGTTCACTTGCATTACACAGGAGTTAATAATTAGAAGAGTTTTTGGCACCAATGGGACTTAACGGAACTCAATATAAAGAATAAAAGTAAGACAAGATATATAAAACTGAAAGCTCTTAATGTTTTTATTCAAACTGCTGAAGCGTGATAATTGAGGAAGCAATTTCTTTCCTTTATAATGCAAAGGAAAACATTGCATTTCATGCATTTCATCCTGACATGAGCTTTGCAAACCCTGCACTGTTGTTTTGGGTCTGAGCGAGCTGGAAAGTGTCCTACACCGTCATTTCTGATGCTGGCATTTGGATCAGACTGAACAGATGATTTCTCTTTTGGCGGTGCAGGGGAGTCATCAGGATCATTCACTTCAGGAGAATCCAGCACTTTTGATGGTCGCCCTCTTTTTCTTTGCACAGATGACGGCACCTTGTTTTCTTTGATCAGCGACTCACTAATGCTGATAACAAACTGAAGGAGTGAGAACACTCGAGAATTTGGTACAGATTTTTGCTCACAGTGACTTCTGTAAAGCCTCCATTTACAACCTCAAGATGTAAAGCCATCCATTCTGTAAAGCCATCCATTCTGTAAAGCCATCCATTTACAACCTCAAGATGAAGGCCCCAGTAAAATATTCTACGGTAACATTTCTTATTGCGATTGTCAGTGCAATATAGAGCCATAAGCATATCAAAGAGCTCTACACCTCCCAAATTCTGACTGTAGTCTCAAACAGTTCTGGGCAGGGCACATCAACATAGGCATGCAGTTTCTTGTCCCAGCGCTTGATCATGGAAATTGTATCAACTGATCTCAGTGTTGATGAAAGCTGAACAGCTGAATTATCATACCAACGAACTACTGACAAACCAGAGTTTGCATCAACCATAAAATCACTGGATCTTTTCCATTTAGTTCTTTTTCCGTTTTCATAATGCATCCTCTGATCCTGTTGCACCGTATTGTCCCAGTAGATAGGATGCTCTGTTCCTTTAGCATCAGCTGAAGCTCCAGAAAAGTGAAGTAGTTATCAAAGTACAGTTTGAAATTCTGAATGCTAGGCAGTGTCTCGCATAATTTTATAACAAAGTCTTCTGGTTGAAATCCACAGCTTTTCTGCACAACAAGAGCCTTGCCGTCATAGAAATGAAAGTCATATGTCACACCACTGACCCCGCATCTAGCAAATACTTTGAAGCCCCATTTCATAGGCTTCTTTGGAAGGTATTGTCTCAAGGGTTTTTTCCTTAGTATGGTATCATCTGCTCTTCAATGCTCTGCTTTTCTTCCTGTTCAACCTTTAGGCAAGCCTCTCGAATGAAATCCAGAAGAGAGCGAACTTTAAAATATCTATCATACAAAGGGTCATTTCTGTCAGTGATGGCCTTGGTGTTGTCGTTGAAGTGCAAAAACTTGTTGATGTCGGTAAAACGATTTTGACTCATAATGTCTGCAACAGGTGGAAAACAGAGTTCTTCTGACCAGTAGCATTTATAACTGGGCATTGGAACCAGGCCCATCTTCAACAACATTCCACAGTACTGTTCGATTTCTACTGTTGTTGTTCTAAATGAGGACACACACTGAACTGCAAGTAAATTGGTCTGAATCACAATGTGCTCAATAAGTTCAGTGGAAAAAAATTTGTGAAAGTATTTTATTGGAGGCTCTTCCTCCTCGGGTGGATCAGAAAATTTTCCCAACCAGATTGGATAGGAGGTGACTTTTGGCTTTATTCTCCTCCATCGAAACATTACTGCATCTTTTGATTTTGATTTTTTTAAAATAATCTGTTCAATGGAACATTATCATCATCATCATCATCTACACCAGCAACATCAAGATCTTTCTGCTTTGCATGATCCCTAACTGTTGATAATGGAAGATCATCTTCTGATTCATTCAGTGGATCATTGCTCAACTCATCCATATAATTTTCCATCTCTGGATCCTCTACATCAAACTCAGGTTCAGAAATGTCAGCATCTGGTAACAAGACAAGCTGAGATTCCATTTTTCCTTTTCTATTTTGTCTGTGATGCATATCACAATCCATCATTTTGCCTGCATCAAACATTCAACAAATTTCAGAATGTAACTGAATTACTACTAGATTACTACTTAATTAGCAGATAACATATAAATTTCAAATTTAAATCTTAATAACTGCTCTGTGGTAAAATTCACTAAGTATTACAAACCAACATTTAAGCAGTAACATGTAACAACCACTAAGTACCAATGGTTCCAAATGGAATCAACTACAAAACTGTCTCATTCAACAACTGTTTCAACAAAAAATGGTGATAAAACTGACAGAAAGGGAAAACAATACCTCTTTGACTTGAGAGGATTTTCCTGATGCAGTGAAGCCTTTCAGAACAATAAAATTTGACACTAGAACACTTGCAGTAAAATTTCAAAATGGCTACCAAAACAAAAGCACAGCCAGTGGTGCCACCTAGTAAGTTAGTGACTCTAAACTGAATATAGTATTTTATTATGATAATAGTCAGTAAGAAAACGACTTCTGATATTTACTGGTTTTAATCCCCACTCGGTTTTTACAAGAAAACTACATGGGTTCCAAATGGAACCACCAGGTATGAAAGGGTTAAGGCAGAGTTGGGAGAGATGAGGGATAAAGGGAAAATGTATATTATAGTTAGGGCTAAAGTGGGTGGCGAGTGGTGCATACTAGTCAATCTATATGCCCCAAATGAGCTGCAGGGGTCTTTCTCTGAAGTAACAGGTGACAAGATTGCATGGATGGGGGGATGGAACCCTGATTGTTGGAGGGGATTTCAATATGCCTTTATTTAAGGGGGGGGAACAGTACTGGGATTGAAAGGGAGAAGGGAAGATAGGGAGACACTTCAGAGATTTGTGAAAGAGTTGGGAGTGGTTGATGTCTGGCATGTGATGCATCCCAGAGCAGTTGGCAGTACTCTTTTTATTCCCCTGTGCATGGGACTTATTCCTGGATTGATATGATCTGGATAGAAGGAGAGAAAATGGGGTGGGTGAGCAAGGCTGATATTGACTCTATTACTTGGTTGGAACATGCCTCTGTTTTGGTGATATTGTGGGTGGAGGAGGAGGACCGAGGTAGAAGGTTTTGGAAGTTGAATGATTCATTGGAGAACATAAGAACATAAGAAATGCCATACTGGGTCAGACCAAGGTCCATCAAGCCCAGCATCCCGTTTCCAACAATGGCCAATCCAGGTCACAAGTACCTGGCAGGTTCCCAAAAGGCACACAGGTTCCACAATGCTTATCCCGAGGAAAGCATTGGATTTCCCAGGTCCTCTCTAATTATAGTTCATGGATCTTTCCTCCAGGAACTTATCCAAACCTTTTTTAAACCCAGCTACACTAACAGCTTTTACTACATCCTCTGGTAACGAATTCCAGAATTTGATTATGCATTGAGTGAAAAAATATTTTCTCTTATTAGTCTTAAATGGATTAGATTGTAGCTTCATTACGTGTCCCCTAGTCTTTCTACTTTTTGATGGTGTAAATAACTCATCTACGTTTACCTGTTCCATTCCATTCATGAATTTATAGACCTCTATCATATCTCCCCTCAGTTGGATGACATCGTGTTGCAAAAGGGTGGATGAGAGGGTGTTGCAAGATATTCAGGGGGCGATAAAGGACTACTTCGAGACAAATGTACAGACAGGGGTGTCATGGAGGAGCATCTAGGACAGTTATAAAGTGACTGTCAGGGCACATTGATCAAATGGGGTGCTAGGCTGAAGAGAGAAAGGGAGGCAGAGCAACTGTGATTGAGGGATCAGCTTCATAGATTAGAGAAAGCTGATATGGAGGATGAGAGGGGACAGATTTGGCAGCAGTTGATAGCTGAAAGGGCTAAGCTTTATGGTATTGAAATGGGGGAGTTAAATAGACTTGAAATTGGTAATAAGGCAGGCAAGCTATTGGCCTCACAGATCCAGAGGCGCAGAGCAAGGGTGCAGATGGTAGCTCTTTCGGGAGTGCAGGATGAAGCCATTAAGGGAAATAAGGATATGAGGAGTGCCTTTGTGGCCTTTAAGTTTTGTATAGGGCATGCCCTTGAACCCCAGAGGGGGAAGTAGATAGCTACTTGGCTTCCATCCCTCTGAAGATGTTTGGTGAGGGGGATTGGGCAAATCTAATGCGCAGTTAGTGAGGCTGAGGTAATGTAGACTATTCAGTCTCTTAAACTTGCTAAGGCCCCTAGCCTGGACGGCTTCACAGTCACTTTTTATAAGAAGTTTGGTGAATTGGTTTGTAGCCCTCTGTGGGCTATGTATAACTTGATGAGTAGCAGGGGCCAACTAACTGAAACTATGAGGAAGGCTGGGATAACACTGATTCCAAATGAGGGGAAGGATCTGTTTTCCTGTGCATCATATCACCCAATCTCTCTGCCAAGCCTCAATGTGAAAATATTGGCTAAGGATTTGGCCACAAGGTTGAATGAGGTGATCCTGCAGCTGATCCATTCAGATCAGGCGGGGTTTATGCCGGGTTGACAGGCAATGGACAGCATAAGGAAGATTTTAAATCTAATTTGGGCAGCTAGAAACGGGAGGGAACAAGTTTGAATGTTAAGTCTAGATGCAGAGAAAGCCTTTGACGAAGCCTCGTGAGCATTTATGTTCAAGAATTTGGGGCAGATAGGCCTGAGGGAGGGATTTATAGGATGGGTATGGGCCATGTGTACTAAACCAAAAGTTTGTGTCAAAATTAACGGGGGGGGGGGTATTCAGGGGTTTTTGGACTGGGTAGGGGGTCCCCTGTCACCTCTGCTGTTTGCTTTATCCATAGAGCCTTTGTCAGAACGGATATGGCAGAGTCTGGATATTAGGAGCATAGAGGTAGGGAGTAGGGAATACCATGTTTCCCTATTTGCGGACAATATCACTTCTGCAGTCTCTAGGCCATTGATTTCTCTGTCTCTTATAGTGTGGGAATTAAAGAATTATGGATGCAAATCTGGTTTTAGTTTAAATATGGGGAAGTTGAAGATTTTAAACCTGAGGGTGGCAGAGCCAATGATGACCAGGTTGCAGAAGAGTTTCTCATTTAAGTGGGCAAAGCAAGAGGTTAGATACCTGGGGGGGGGGGGTAGGTAGTTGCTGAACATCATGTCCTCTTTATTATTAGTGTCACTAACACGGTTATTGCCACTGAATATCTGCAGGTGCCACCATTGCATGCCCCGATACTAGCTGGCTAGCACTGAGACATTCCAAAGGCGGAGCAGGGGAGGCACCCACCGACAACCAGGCAGCGGCGATATTGAGCCACCGCTCGGTTATCACAATGTGGCAAAAGTCAGGCAGGGAAAAAGCTGGCCTAACTTTCACCACTGAAACTAACCTGGCAACTAACGCCTGAATATCGCCATTATCTGGTTAGCTTCAATGTGCTTTTATAAACTACTAGGGGCAAATCAGCAGAAATCATGGCTCTCCTGAAGCCACAGACTTTTACGCCAGCTTAGAAGAAGGTGTAAATGCGCATGCATTCAACCTGTGCGACCCTACGGACTACATAAAGAACAGACTTAGTTCATAACGCCATCTGAACGCCATCCAAGTACATATGGGTCACTTACAGGTACCTCATTTTTGTCACTAGGTTCCTGATTCTGTCCCACGAATAGCAGGGATGGGTGTCCATCCCCGCTATTCGTGCCCTTCTCACTGGTGTCTAACTTCCCTGCCAGTTGTACGGGGAAGTTAGACATTGTTGAGGAAGGGGCAGATCGGGGGCAAAATTAGGGTGGGTGGTGGGCGGTCACCGGCCCTGGACGTACAGGGCCGATTCTAATGTCGGCCTTGTAGGTCCAGGGCTGGCGACTTGTGCAGGGAAGTTATTCCACCTCCAAGGTGGAATAACTTCCCTGGACTTTTTTTTCAGTGGGCCCGGGGAGCGGATGGGGCAGGGGGGCTCGAGAACATTCCCTGCATCCCGACCCTGGTCTTAGAAGGCTGGATCAGGGGTCGGGCTGTGGGGAAAGCCCTTGTTAAGCCAGCGGCTGAGATCACGGCTTTACAATGCAGCTGCGGTGACATGGCAACTGGATGCCATGGTGCTGCAGCTCCATTGTAAAGCCCTGACTGAGTTAGTCAGGCTTTTCCTGTACATGCAGGCTGGGCTGAATCGCCGTCCTGGCTTGCACGTACAGGGCTGTTCTTGATTCTGGTCCCGCGGAGCTAGACATGCCCCGCGGGATCAGAATCGCGACCTCCTCTATACGTCCATTTTAAACCAGACGTACAGAGGGGCTGTACGTCTGTGATGGAAAGATTCTGTATGCATATTGTATGTGTGCATACCTTGGGATAATTTTATAAAAGCCCTTTCACACGTGGAAAAAGTTTATAAAATTATTATGACTTACAGTATTGTTAGTATTCAGATCCAACAAGGTATATGGTACTAGTTTGAAAACAAGTGGAGCTAGATTTACTGCATGATGCTACCGCATTACTAGAAGTCAATGCACAGTCGCAAGTATTATTTACCACAGGGCAGATTTTGTACAGTGATTTTATTAGGTGCGTTTTACCCTAGCGATAGTGCCTATTGTGGAGCCTCTAGTCTTCTATGAGGGTTGCCTGTCTCTCCATACACAAAAGCTTGTCTGCAGTTGCGCAGAAAATGTGGGACCTTCACTCTTGAGCATGCCGCTAAAGGTTCTACTTCTCCTGCCCATCTCATAACCAGGAAGTGTAGTTCAGAGTGGGCAGGACTAGCAGAGCCTTTAGATACATGTGCAAGCTCAAAGGACCCATGTCTTTCCTCTGTTTCGTTGAAACTACCGTGTATTAAGGAAGCCAAGTGGCGGCCAAGGAGGCAGCATGGAAAAGAGAGGGGCAATCAGAGCCATCCTATCCACTAGGTGAACTAGGCAGTCACCTAGGGCAGCAGACCCTGGTGGATGGCACACTGATCCCCTCCTCCTCAATGCAGCTCAGTGCTGCTGCAGGCCTCAAAGCGTGTGTGCACAATTATAGCTTGCTGCTCCTGCCCTCTCCGAGATGAAGGAAGTGATTCCCATGCTGCCGACCTTCCTCAAGTGAGATGTGGGATGTCGGGAGTGGCACTGTGCGGTGCCAGCATAGCGGGAGGAGGGGGGGAAGCACATTGGGCCTGACTAGGGCAACAGAAACCTTTGGGCTGGCCCTGGGGGCAATGCTGGATCACAGTGGGTTGAAGAAGGAGGACATGTTGAAGCAGGGATGGGGTAACAATGGGATATGCTTGTTTCAAGGGAAATAGGTAGTAGTGGACATGCAGGGGTAATGTGACATAAGGGAGATACTGGATCAGGATGGGGAGAGAGAGGAGAGCGGCTGGAACAGGGTGGGGGAAGACGATGGCTTGAGGGAGGGGGAAAGAGAAAGGAGATGCTGGATCATAAGAAAGAGGGATGGTGGACATGGGAAGGGATAGGGACACAGAGGAGAGATAGAGGCACACAGGGGATTCTGGACTCTAGGTGGTATGGAGGCAGGGGTAATGATGCACAGGGGAGTAGGAAGACAGAGGAGATGCTGAACATAGGAGGGGATAGTGACAGAGAGAGGGACTACTGGACATGGGAAAAGGGAGATGGGGAAATGCTGGACACAGGAGGGGCACACAAACACCCAGACATATCTACATGCAAACACACACACACATGCACACAGAAAAGTGCATGCACAAACACAGAAACACACAGACACTGATATACTCACAACTGTGTGTCTATATGTATTGATATAAACCACACTGATGTATTTTTGTTTTGTAATCTATAAATATAAGAAATGAAGTGAAAATGAAAATGATATTTGTGCACATACACAAACGCAAACGCACATGTGCACACAGGAAGGCACGTGTGCAAACCCACACATATACACAAACAGTGATACATTTGCAATCATTTGTCTGTAGGTATTGATGTAAATTGCATTGATGTATTCTTGTTTTGTGGTCTATAAATATAATTGAAATGAAAATGAAAAATGAAACGTGCATGTACACAGAAAGTCTTATGCACAAACACACAGACATATATCCATGCATGCGTACAAACATACAGAAAAACATATGCACAGACACATATGTATGTACACATAGACATGCACATGCACACACACACATGCCTGTATGCACACACACAAAGATGAAGAGCCCACTAAAGTATGCACACACACACACACACAGAGTCCCCCTGATGCACACACACATACACACACAGCCCCTTGGTGCACCCGCAGACATATAAACACACTGAGCCTCCTGATGCACACACACACAGCTCCCTGATGCATGCGCACACACACACTCACATGCTTTTGACATTCCATCTGCACACTTCTGCAGATTAATTGTTAAACTGTCCTTATGGCCATAGAGATATACATCATACCACTGAGTCACTGACACATAAGCATCTCATGTTCATCATCAGCCCCTACACACGCTTTGCCCAGACACTCACTCACATATCCACTGGTATCTTTCACTTTACTATGACTGTTTCAACTGAGTCTCCCACACAGATACTGTACACCTGAGTTTGCTAATGGAGGAAAGGGGAAACACGTCATTATGCCACACTGGGCGTGTGCACTTTTCAACTTGTTAACAATGTATGTTAAGAGCATTAGCATGTGCTGACATGATAGTGCAGTTCAGTAAATCTAGCCCTATCATGTGTATAAAAAAAATGCTTGTGTATAGAGTAGTCATATGGAAAATTTGAATATTCATTTATTATTTCTCCACAGATATCTTAAAATTCAAGAATGACTCCTTTTTGAAACCTTTGCCACCTTTTTCCAGTTGGGTTTATCCAAATTTGTTTGTGGAGAACATCACATGTAGTAATGGCCGGCTTCCCATCGATGCATTTGTAACTGTTTGTCTGTAAGTACAGCTAATAGGTCGAGGGGCTGCCCAAAGGGGGTGAAGGGCCATGTGCGGATGCTCATTGCAGGGCCTCATTTGAATAAGTTACCTCATTTGCATAAATATTTGCATAATATTAACATGCACTAACTTTTAGTAAACATGCCTCTTAAAGAGGGTCTGGATAAAGAAAGACTACCAGATTTCTGCATTATTATACTCCAGTGCCAACCACCAGGCACATTAGGAAGTATTATAAACACTGCCCATTTGGAACCCATAGCAAACCCATCGTATCATAAAAGAACTCACAAAGCACCAAACCCTTCCTATCAAAAGGCAACACTGCAAATATTAAACCGATGCATCTCAGAGAATACCAATACATTGCCTACTGGGGAAAGAGAACAAATGGCACTGTCACTGTTACACATGCAGAACATAGATCGTCACCAAACACAGAACAATGGATCACAATTTAGAAATATAAAGACAATATTGAAACTGGGAACCCCAAAAGCCAAACTTGAAATGTACAACAATACTGGAGAAATAAATAATTAATTTCCTCTTGTACTAAACAAAATGCAAAGACATTAACGATGCACATTTCCCAGAGCTGAGATATTCCAGTTAATAAATTCAAAATAAAAAAGTATTTTTCTAACTTTTGTTGTTTGTGCATTTTATTTTTCCATCGCAACTGCCCCAGTCACTTTCTTCTAGTTTCTTTGTGTCTTCTGCTAACTCTCCATTGTCTGCTGTCCATTTGTCCTTCCTTCTCTCTTCTAGTTTTATTCCATTCTCTCTCTACATGTGCTTTCCACTTTTGCTCTTTCCTCCATTTCTTTCCTTATTCCTTTTTCATCAACTCAAATTTCACCCTTCCATCCTCAATCTCCACTTACTCTCCCAATACCCGGCCAATTGTAGATTTTTCTTCCCTCCCACACAAAATATTTTTCCCCTCTCCATTCTCACTCCCCCAGCCCTATCCCCATCCCTTTCTAGTCCTCCCCCAACATCATCTCCCTTCTAGTTCCAGCCCCACCCAGCATCCGCTCCCTTCTAGTCCCATTCTCCTATCTCCCCCATATCAGCCCATTTCCAGTTCAAGTCCCCCATCAGACCATTTCCAGTCTAAGCCCCCCCCCCCATCAGCCCATTTCCAGTCCTATCCTAGACCCATCAGTTCATTTCCAGTCCTAGCCCCCTGCCCCACCTCGAAGAGCTCCACGCCCATCTGACTGGCCTCGGCTCACCTCTGTACAGCCACTGAAGTGAAGCGTGCTGTTTTTTTTCACTTCGGCAGCTGTGTTCTTGTATAGGCCACTGGTGCACTGAGTGTCAGGAAACAGGAAATGCCCTTTAACCTCCGACGTGCCAGCAGCCTGCAGTAGAATACAGCTGCCAAAGTGAAGAAAAATGGCCTCCCCGGTTCCCTCTGAAGCAGGCCCTGCTGGGAGCTGAACAGCATGTGTGGGATGTTGTTGGGGTGGGGCCCCCTGAAGCGCAGGGCACTGTGCGAAAAACATTCTTGCACAATGGACATACCGGCCCTGAATAGGTCTAAGCATGCATGGATTTGGAATATACTACTACTACTATTAATCATTTATATAGCGCTACAAGGCATACGCAGCACTGTACAAACATATAAAGAAGACAGTCCCTACTTGTAGAGCTTACAATCTACAGTAATCAAGACAGACAGAACAATACAAGAGAAGCAAGGGGGTTCAAATAGGGAAGGAGACATAAGGAAAACAAGAGATTAAGATCCAAATACAGCCTCAAAGAGGTGTCTTTAGCATGGATTTCAGGAGGGGGATAGAAGAGACCTGAAGTAAAGACAGAGGAAATATGTTCCATGTATAAGAAGCAGCAAGGTGAAAAGATTGAAGTCCGGAGTTTGCAGAAGAAAAGGGCATAGAGAGAAGAAAGCCAGAGAATTCTGCATTTAGTTATTCACCTTTCCAAATATCAGGTCAAGGCTAGATATATTTAAGTCAATTTGCTATGCCCCTTCCCAAGAAGATTTAATTTCTAGCTTTATGCTTATGGTGATGGAAGGTGAAATCACTTGCCATGGATCACAAGGAAAGGCAGTGGGAGAGGTGAGGCACTGGTTTTCAATAAGGATCCGCCTTTGTTTTGAAAATGAAAGGAAAGAAAAATGAATTTGGTTTGCTTTTCTTTTGTCATCAAAATTCCCTAGCTCCAAAAAACTGAAATAAAAGCTCCAGTGCTCTACATGGCCATGCAGGAGGCCTGTTATACGTCAGCTGGGACTGGGACAGATCTAGAGGCAGTTAATGAACTTGAGATGTTGCCTTCTGTCTGTTCTTACTGACCTGAGGTAGGTATGTTATTTCACAGCCGCATAGGATATGTATTAATGTAGCACTTAAGTAGGGATATTGGAGAAGGTATTGCCGAGTAGAATAAGCATTTGGGCTATTTCTGAATCACTGAAAGGGATGCTACTGCAATGCTGCAATGCTTAAGCATTAGAGGATAGAGAGAAGAAAAGAAGATACCAAGAACACTGCAAATGGTGGTCCTTGGTACATCATTTCTGGTGTCCCAGTCAGCATGATGGCATGTAAGTTGGGCAAAGATGCTCAGGGCTCTGGAGCTAAAGAAGGACTTGCCAGTTAAGAAAAATATTTAATTGAAGTCATTTTTTACAATCAGTAATGACTTTTTTTTGCAGCTGTGTTTGTGCTCTGTGCTTCGTCTTACCAATTGCTGGAACTTTATATGTGACTGTACTTAAGTGGAAACAACAGCGTTCTAAATCATCAAATATTTTGCTTTCATCTGCTTATTATGGGTCTGCATCTGTAAATGGGGACAATAAGTACAATTCAAATGGAGATACCACAAAAAATCACCTTGAAACTAATAAGTCACCAATTGCAGAGGATGATTCCAAAACCAGAAAAAGGTGTAAGTAAAATGTTTATTTTTCTTAAGAATATATTGGAGTTTGTATAATGACGAGTTGTACTTAATATTTCACAGAAGAGATCCTAGTTTTCTTCACCTTGGTCTTTATTTTATGTTTTTCCTGACTTCTTAAGAGAATGCTGGAACTTTCCTCTCATTTACCTCAATAAGAAACAGACTTCTTACTGAATAGGAAGTACTTGTAATGTGTGACTCCAAGCAATGAATTCACCGAGAAGAGCTACACACACAACATAAGAACTTTCATAATGGGTCAAAGCAAAGGTCCATTAAGTCCATTAAACATGTTTCCATTATTGGCCAATCCAGGTCATAAGTACCTAGTAAGATCCCCAAAATTATCTAGATTGCATGTTGCTTACTTCCAAGGATAAAGTGGCTTTCTCCAGGTCTACCTTAATGGTTTATGGAATTTTTTCCCATAGCATAAAAAATAGGAATCAGTGAAGTAAAAATATCACAATATACCAAAAATCACTGAATTAAACAATCATACTAGTGTGGAGGGAAAAGGAGCCTAGGCTACATCCTTTTTATAGTTTCAACTACAGATGTCTCCTTCCAGAGATTATCTAGAGGTTAACAGGACCGCCTCTGCACAGGTAAAAAAAAAACCCTATTAAATAACATAACTTGTCTCTTTCATTTTAACCAATCATTTTTTTCAAACTGTATTAAATATGATAGCATACACCCAAACCCAAATTAACTTATCATTTTATGATCCATTGGCAGCACATAATCTTTCTCCAACCTGTTGCCCAAACCTCTTTGAAACCAACTAACCAGCAACAAATTCTAGAACTTAATTATACAGGGTGGCCCAAAAAAGTGAGAACATCTCATAAATTAAAAGCTGAAATAGTTTACTTATTTACCTTTTTTAGCTATATAACGTCTTTATTTTGATAATTTCCGGTCGCAATCTTTTTTTTTTTAAATTTGTCAATTGTTTACATCTGTCTTTTTGAATTTTTAAATAACTTATATGCTACGAGATGTTCTCACTTTTTTTAGGCCACCCTGTATGTCGGGGGCTGATTTTTAAAAACACTTGTATGTTTAAAATTATACACTCTGCAGCCAGCTGAATATTTGAGTTCAATGCCTTTAATACAATATAGAGAGCAGTGAAAAAAATCCATATGAATGAAGGCACATAGAGTTTTTATCTAATGCCCAAAGATAAAGAGGTTAATGTGGGCTATATGTATTTTGTTTTGTTTTGTTCTATGTGTATTGTGCTGTTTGATAAATATTTTATATATGTATAGATGGGTTTAACCAGTGTTTATGTATACTGTATTGTATATGTTGTTGTTGTTCTTAAGTGCCATCGAGTCGGAGTCGACTCATGGCGACCCTCTGGATAGCTATCCTAAATTGTGTTCGGTCTTCAGTCAGGCGGCTCATTGTTGACAGGCTGGTACCCGTAGCTGCTATTATTGTATCGATCCATCTCATTGCTGGCCTTCCTCTTTTGCGTTGACCTTCTATCTTGCCAAGCATGATGTCTTTCTCTAATGATCTCTCTCTTCGCGTGATGTGTCCAAAGTATGAAAGTCGAAGTCTTGTCATCTGAGCTTCTAAAGAAAGCTTAGGTTTGATCTCCTCTAGTACTGACTGGTTTGTTCTTCGGGCAGTCCATGGTATACACAGTATTCGCCGCCAGCACCATAATTCAAAGGCATCAATTTTCTTCCTGTCTATATTTTTCACTGTCCAGCTTTCACATCCATATGATGTTATTGAAAATACCATGGCTTGAACAAGTCGAATCTTTGTATGGAGAGAGTCATCTCTGCTCTTGAGAATCTTATCTAGGTCTTTCATAGCCATTCTGCCAAGAGCAATGCATCGTTTGATTTCTTGACTGCTTGTTGCTTCTTTATTGATAGTTGATCCAAGTAGGTTAAAGTTGTTCACAATTTCAATTTTTTCTCCTTCAACGATGCACCTGTTGATTATGCCAGTTGTCATGATCTTTGTCTTCTTTACATTAAGGTGCAGGCCCATTTTGAGACTATGTTCTTTGATTGTGAGAAGCAAATGTTTCAGATCATCTTCACTTTCAGCCAGTAATGTAGTATCATCAGCATAGCGAAGGTTGTTGATGAGTCTTCCACCAATCTTCACACCTCTGTTGTCTTCATACAATCCTGCTTCTCTGATGATTTGTTCTGCATATAAATTAAACAGGTAGGGGGAAAGTATGCAGCCTTGTCTTACACCTTTGCTTATTTTAAACCATTCTGTTTCTCCTTGTTCCGTTCGAACTGTTGCTTCTTGATCAATGTACAAATTGCACAAGAGAACGATCAGGTGTTCTGGTATACCCATGCTTCTTAATGTGGCCCAGAGTTTCTCATGGTTTACACAGTCAAAAGCCTTGCTGTAGTCGATAAAGCACAAATAGATATCCTTTTGGTATTCTTTAGTCTTTTCAAGGATCCATCTCACATCCGCAATGATGTCTCTCGTTCCTCGCCCTTTCCTGAACCCTGCTTGCACTTCAGGTAGTTCTTGTTCCAGGTATGGTTGTAGTCTCTTTTGAATAATCTTCAGTAGAATCTTGCTGGTATGTGGGATCAGAGCAATTGTTCAATAATTTCCACAGTCAGTTGGATCACCTTTCTTTAGTATTGGTATAAACCAGGGGTGTCCAAACCTGTCCTGGAGGGCCGCAATCCTGGCAGGCTTTTGGGATAGCCCTAATGAATATGCATGATATATATATGCATTAGAGATATCCTGCCAACCTGACTGGTTTGTGGCCCTCCAGGACTGAATTTGGAGACCCCTGCTTTACACCTCTGTCATTTAAGATTGTGAGTGGGCAAGGTACAGATGTCCTAGACATCAAAAGGGTAGATAGACTTTGTCACATTCCTCCTCACTTCTCACCACCACCAAAATGTGGTCTATTAGACAACTTTTTGGTGGTGGTGGGAATCGAGAAGGAATGTGAGAATTTCTATCTACCCTTCTGATGTCTAGGACATCTGTACCTTGCCCACTCACAATCTTAAATGACAGAGGTGTACGGCAGGGGTCTCCAAATCCAGTCCTGTAGGACCACAAACCAGTCAGGTTGGCAGGATATCTCTAATGCATATATATATCATGCATATTCATTAGGGCTATCCCAAAAGCCTGCCAGGATTGCGGCCCTCCAGGACAGGTTTGGACACCCCTGGTATAAACACAGATCTTTTCCAGTCAGTTGGCCATGATGTTGTCTTCCATATTTCTTGGCAGAGCCTTGTAAGTATGGTAACAGCTGCATCAGATTGCTGCAATACTTCTATAGGAATGCCATCAATGCCTGGTGCTTTGTTCTTTGATAAGGCTTTCAATGCTGCTTCAACTTCTTTCATCACCAATGGTTCCCGATCATAAGGTACAGGTTGAAACGGCTGTTGGTCCACTTGATCTTTATCATATAAAAACTCTGTATATTCCTTCCACCTTTTCTTGATTTTCTCAGCATCATTCAACATAGAACCTTGAGCATCTTGTAACATTCCAATTCGAGGCTGGGACTTTTTTTTTAACTCTCGTAGCTTTAGGAAAGCCGATCTTGTTCTTCCTCTAATAGTTTCTGCTTCTATTTCCTTGCATGCGTCGTTGTAGTACTTTTCCTTGTCCTGTCTTGCTGCACGTTGGAAATCTCTGTTGAGTTCTGCGATTGTCTTTCTTTCTCCTCTGGCTTTAGCTTCTCTGCGTTTCTGGGCAGTTTTCAGAGTTTCTTCCGTCATCCGTTTTGGCCGTTTTTGCTTTTTCACCTTTTGTAGAGACTTCTCGCTTTCTTCCAACACAGTCTTCTTGATGTCATTCCATAACTCTTCCGGAGCTCTGTCATTTGTATCTAAAGCAGTGAATTGATTTTGCAGGCAGTCTTTAAATTCCAGTGGTATATTCTCAAGGTCATATTTTGCTGCATTCATGAGTGGTTTGCTCTTTTTCAACTTTAGCTTGAGTTTGCATACTAGTAGTTGATGATCTGTACCACAGTCATCTCCAGGTTTTGTCTTGGTTGATGTTATAGAGCTTTTCCATCGTTGACTTCCACAGATATAGTCAATTTGATTTTTATACAATCCATTGGGTGACGTCCATGTGTACAGTCGCTGCTTGTGTTGCTGGAAGAAGGTGTTTGAGATGAATAGATCATTTGTCTTGCAGAATTCTATCAGTCTTTCTCCAGCTTCATTTCTGTTGCTAAGTCCATATTTTCCAACTACTTTGCCTTCTTCTTTGTTGCCAACTTTTGCGTTCCAGTCACCCATGACTATCAGGATATCCTGTTTGCATGTTCTGTCAATTTCAGCTTGTACTTGTTCATAGAACTCTTCAATTTCATTCTCTTCTGCAGCTGTTGTTGGGGCATATACTTGAATTATAGTTGTGTTGATAGGCAATCTTCGTAGACGAATAGAGATTAAGCGATCGCTGACTGCATTGTATTTCATTACAGTTCTTGCAAATTTCTTCCTTATTATAAATGCAACACCATTTCTTCTTTGTCTTTCATTTCCAGCATAGTAGACCATGTGATCATCTGATGCAAAGTGCCCGATGCCAGTCCATTTCAGTTCGCTGACACCCAACAGATCAAGCTGTACACGTTCCATTTCATTCTTGACCACCTCCAACTTCCCTTGGTTCATGCTTCGTACGTTCCATGTTCCAATGTGTAAGATATCTTTACAGCTTCTGACTCTCATTTCATGCGCAGTCAGACTTCCCGAGGGCTTTGATCCAACCACATCATAAATGCTGGCTTTACTCTGAAAAGTCTTCAGCTCTTCCCCAGTAGCTAGTTGAGTGCCTTCCGACCTGCGGGTCTCATCTTCCAGCACTACAGCACAATTTGTTTTGTTGTAACTATCCATTGGGTTTTCATGGCAAGATACAGAAGTAGATTGCCGGGCCTTTCTTCCGCGCAGTTTTAGTTTGGTGTCGTTGCCGTTGTCACAAAAATGTGATCCTCCACCGTCAACACTATCCCATTCTTCTGCTGCCCAGATGGGTGGTTTGTCTTGGTCTGGCACCCCAGCTGAGACCTGTCCATCTTGGGAGACCCTGCCAGTAGTTAAACTACCGATAGTTTAGCTCTCAGCATCACTGATGCACGTAAGCCCTCACAGCACGACAAGCTGCAAACCAAGTGAGAGTGTATTGTATATACTGTATCTTATATATGTTTATTCTGTTTGCCTCATAAAATGGTTTTAACTGGTTTTACAGCTTATAAATTCTTTTAAATAAATAAATAAATATGCATGTCAGCAATACCATTGGTTTCCCAGAAATAAAGTTACATAACCCAATCCCTCCTCCCAAAATAGTTAAATTACTTCATTAGTTAGTAAATGCTAGATGTAGTATCCAGCGTTAATACCTAACAGGATTTACAATGACTGCTAATGTCATACAGGTTAACATGGGCCAAATGGGCCTGAAGCAGCCACATCCCCCAAAAGATATGACATTTTGATCTAAAAATTCTATTTCTTAAAAGGAAAAGGGTGGTCCCCTCATCTCTAGGCCAAATCAGCAGGAGAAGGATTCCTTCCTTTTTTCCGACAAAGCATTCCATTTCATAATGGTATTGTATAAAGCTGCATGTTGCACCTTGTAAACAGAGGTTTTTAAAGCCATTCTCATTAGCAAAAAGCATTCTTCCTATGGAAATATGGGTTTTAAAAATTATCCAATCTGTCTGTTTGCAAAAGTAGGCATGTGGTTCAACAATACGCCTACTTTTGCCCAGCCTACAGAGGCAGCCCTAGGGCAGAGAGAGGGTGGGGAATTGAAAAAGGAAACTAGCTCTGATTAAGCAAACTATGCATGTTGATCTGATCCAAAACATCATCCAAGAAGAAAGCAGGCACAAATTTCTGCAGATACTATGTTTGTCAATAATCAATACCCTGGTACTTTTGTTTTGATCATGGTTCAAAGTTTATGGGTAAAAAGTTCCTAGAGAATTTAGAAACAGAGAAAAACAACAGCAGATAAAGACCATATGGTCTATTCGGTTTGTCCATCCATAGCATCTATTAAGCTCTACAATTCCCTCCTTTAACTGAAAGATCCTCTATACTTGGCTCATACTTTACCGAATTCAGATACAGCCCTTGCCACCATCATCTCCAGTGTTAGGCTATTCCAGCCATTTACCTCCCTTTCTCTAAAGAAATACTTCCTTAGATTACTCCTGAGTCTATGCATGAGAGAGATTTGTATTTACGGCCTCCACTGTATGCAAATATATCTCATACATATTCATTAGGAATTTTCCGAAAACCAGACTGGTTTGCAGGCCTTCGGGATTTTAATTTGACATTCCTGCTTTAGGAAGTTTACAGTTAAAAACAAAAATTGATCCTTAGAAGACAGATGGCAATCTGAGGATTTAAGTATGAACATAAGAACATAAGAAATGCCATACTGGGTCAGACCGAGGTCCATCAAGCCCAGTATCCTGTTTCCAACAGTGGCCAATCTAGGTCATACGTACCTAGCAGTTTCCCCAAAGGACACAGGTTCTGCAGTGCTTGTACTAGGCCAAGCATTGATATCCTGGGTCCCTTTTTAATAGTGGTTTATGGACCTTTCCTCCAGGAACTTGTCCAAAGTATGGTTGACATCCTCTAAGGATCAGTTACATAATATGAATATAGGCTGTTATTTTTCTGTGGGTATGAGGTGTAGAGAAATGTGTACAGTATGTTTGCTAGTAAAGGGAAAACCTTGTTAATGTGGGCTGCTATTTGAGAAGTATGTCTCCCCTATAGCAATATTTATTTATTTACATTCTCTTATGTACCGCGCTATTCTGCATCAGTGCGGTTTACATTGAACAAACTGAAATTACATTGAACAGGGCATTATAACTTGGAGATAACTATTTTACAGGGAACATGGGCTATGGAGGGCTAAGTGGCTTGCCCAAGACCACAAGGAGCACCTGTGGGACTAAAACCCCAGTCCTTATGGCCCAAGGTTGCTGTCCTCTAGTGGGATTTGAACCCCTGACCTTCTAGCCTGAAGTACCTTGCCCCAACCACTAGGCCACTCCTTCACAATAGTAATACAATATTTTTTGTTATTATTGTAAGTATGTATAATCTGTCTATTGTTATGTGATTATCATATCTGGATGTCATTCTAATATTGAATGAAAGGCTATGTTGTTTTATTCATGAAATGCCCAATCAAAAAAATACAACCTCCGTCAAGCAATGACTGCTAATGGTAGCAACAAAGTAGAAAAGTCATTGACAATCAATTAATGGGTATAGCGATTAGAAAAATCCAATATCTCCATTATTGTCGGGATCCCCCTGCCTGAGAGGAGAGATAGAAACACTCCCCCCTCTATGCAAGAAATGCCCTTTTAATCCAGTGAATGAAAATCACCCAAAATGTAAAAATAGTGTGAACACACCTATCTCAATATGAAGACGATATTCCCGGTCAGAAATTACTGGAATCCAGATGTTCACCCACGACATGCATATTTCGGGCAGAAGAAAGCCCTGTGTCAAGTGTTCCCCTGCTGAATGTCTACCAGTCTGATTTCTCACCATCAAATCACACATATTGAGATAAGTGTGTTCACGCTATTTTTACATTTTGGGTGATTTTCATTAACTGGATTAAAAGGGCACTTCTTGCATAGAGGAGGGAGTGTTTCTATCTCTCCTCTCAGGCAGGGGGATCCCGACAATAATGGAGATATTGGATGTTTCTAATCGCTATACCCATTAGACTTTTCTACTTTGTTGTTTTATTCATGAAGGCATGTACTGTTTATATGAAATAGTTTATAGCAATTAGCTGTTTGTCTAGGCTTCCAGTTGAATTAGAATTATTTTTTAATTAATTGTTTGAAATTGTCCAGATATATGGTACAAAATTGTAATAGATATTGCTTTTTAAACAAAATATTTCCTCAATCTTTGGGAGTGGTGGTTTGGTTGACTAATAATGTATTGTTGTGCCACTCATTTAATTCTTTTTTTATTAGTGAGGTCTTTCTTAAAAACATAGAAACATGATGGCAGAAAAAGATCACATGGCTTATCTAGTCTGCCCTTCCATATCAACTACTATAGTTCCCTTTATTCCTTTAGAGATCTTCTGTGTTTGTCCCATGTTTTCTTGAATTCAGATACTGTCCTCATCTCTATTACCTTCACTGGGAGACTATTCCACAAATCTACCACTCTTTCCATAAAGAAATATTTCCAGATATTACTCCTGAGCATATCCCCTTTCACTCTCATCCTATGTCCCCCTCATAGCAGAGCTTGCTTTCCATCGAAAGAGGCTCTCTTCTTGTTCTTAAATGCCACAGAGGTAGTTAAATGTCTCTATCATATCTCCTCTATCCCAACTTTCCTCTAACAAATACATATTAAGATCTTTAAGTCTGTCCCGATATGCTTTATAATGAAGACCACTAACCATTTTAGTAGCCATCCTCTGCACCAACTCCATCTTCTTTATACCTTTTGAAGGTGTAGTCTCCAGAATTGCACACAATACTCCAAATGAGGTCACACCAGAGTCTTATACGCCTTCTTTTTTCTGCTGGCTATTCCTCTCACTATGTACCCAAGCTTCATTCTGGCTTTTGCTGTTGCCTTTTCAACCTGTTTAACCACCTTAAGACCATCAAAATCAATCACCCCCAGGTCATCAGAAAAATTCACCCCCAGGTCCCGCTCTTCTTTTGTGGACAGAAGCACTTCACCCCCTATACTGTACTGTTCCCTTAGAATTTGCAGCCCAAATGCATGACCCTGTATTTTTTAACATTAAAACTCAGCTGTCAAATTCTAGACCATTCTTCAAGCTTAGCTAGATCCCTCCTTATTTTATCTACTGCTTCCTGGGTGTCTACCCTATTACAGATTTTGGTATCATTCACAAAGAGACAAACCTTACCCAACAGCCCTTCCACAATATTACTAACAAAGATGTTAAAAATAATTGGACCAAGGACAGATCCCTGTGGCACACCAGCAAGTTAGTTTTATCAGGATTCAGCTTCAAATAATTCAGAGACATCCATTTACCAACATTCTTAGAGCAGATATTTAGTGGCGGTTACCTACAGGGACAATTAACACAATATCATTGGGATAGGAGAATCATGAGATCCCAGTCCATCTAATTCTGAAGCAAATGAACTGAGATAAATACTGAATAAAATAGGGGATGGGCAATCCTGAGGTATCCCCCAAGGTAACTTCTTTGTCTAGAATAGAACTTATATGGTTAAATGGGATTCAACAAATTCTTAGAAACCCATTAAAACAATAAAGTACAGGGTCAGAAATACTAATACTACTTAATTTAGCAAGCAGCAAATCATGATCAACAAGGTCAAATGCTGCTGTTAGATGTAGCTGCATCAATATTGCAAGCTTACCTCTACCATTAATAAATGCAATTCATGCAATAGTGTCACTAGCTTTTTAGTGCTAACAATGGACGGAAAATCTAGTGAGTGTTATGCAAAAATCAAACATTGTCTTCTGAGTGGAAAGATAATTGATCTGTTACTTATGTGTCTAATAATTTGCCTAACACAGGCCACTTTTGGATCCTGATGCTCCTTACTCTGTTGTCCCATTTTCACTATGGCCCTGATTCTCTGAGGCAGATAGTGAGGCTCCATGTCCTGCTATCCGCTTTGCCGGTATTTTGCCTCCATCCCCTGCTGCACGCACAGAGCCGCTGTGTGCACTGCGGGGAGTGAAGGCGTGATGGGGGCAGACAGTGGACAGAGCATGGGTTGGACTGACCCCTGGACATACAGGGCCGATTCCGCTCACAGCCCTGTATATCTGGGGGTCAGTGGGGGGATGGTCTGTTTATTCTACCTCAGAGGTGGAATAAGCATAGGCTGCCCCCTGATCTTTCCTGGCAGCTCTCCCCAAGATCGCTAGCACTCCCTCAGAGCATGTGACAGACCAAGGTGGGTCCTCGCCGCCCGATCAGGGCACTGGCTGCCCTATTAGGGTCAGACGGCAGAGTATCGGGGTCCTGGTGGGCATATGGCAAGATGTGCCATAGGAAAGACATCCCTGCAGCTATGCTGGAGTGGCAGGACCGTCTCCAAGGGCCCAATCCTGCAACCATGAGAACGGCTTGCTCTTGCGGTGCAGAATTGGGTGCTGATGGCCCTGTCTTGGTCAGGGTTGTCCAGATAGCCCGGACATGCCCCATAGCGGATTGGGCTCTATGTGTTTTGTCTTGATTAGATTGTAAACTATACTAATAGAAAAGGACCAAAGTTGGGTCTAAAATTCCCACTCCTGTAATAACAACCAAGACCCAAACTGTGAGCTCAATATTTTTGTGTCGGACAGTAAAATGAGGTACTTATTATTAAGCATCCTCTTTCTAGTCCATTTTATTATATTTGTAGTGATCATACATTATGGGCCCGATGCAAAGAGGCGAATAGCAGGGATGGACATCCAAGTTGGCCATCCCTGCTATCCAGGACTGTATCCTGCTACAGGTGCTCCCTGCATGCATGGAGAGTGCTGGATGAGGGTGGGAGGGGGAGAGCCGGAAGCGGAGGGAGGGCAGAGCGGGGGCAGGCAGAAGCCACCAAACATACCAGGCCGATTCAGGTCACAGCCCTGTACGTCCGGCAGTGGTGGAATAGACCGAGTGCTGCAGGGGTGCCTGCCTACCCGATCGCAGCCCTAGCTGCGTGCACTGAGAGTCAGGCAGCAGGTAAATGACATTTCCCTCCATGGCGGGCTTTCAGCACTCCTGTTGGGCATCCCGGTGCCATAGCGATAGGACGTCCACAGTGCACACATCCATGCCAGCAGGAGCATAGGGCGGGCTGGATGGGATACTGGGTGGATGTCTCGTTGCTGGAAATCGGGGCAGTGCTGGACCGTCTTAAGTGCCCAATTCTGCAACCGTGGGACTGACTGGTTCCTACATTTGCAAACTCAGGTCCAATTTGGATTTGTCCATTTTTTGAATGGTCCAACAGCCCAGACGTGCTCCTCTTGGCATTGGGATCAATGTAAAAAACTGCCAATCTTGCCTAGCCTAGGCTAGATAAATGCAAGATTGGCAGTTTTTTTGGCAAAATGTATGATCACTAAAAATATAATAAATGGACTAGAAGGAGAACACTTAATAATAGTTACTTCATTTTACTGTCTGACACAAAAATATTCAGCTGACTGTTTGGGTCTTGGTTGTTATTGATTAGATTTTAAGCTCTGATGAGCAGGGACAATGTCTTACATCTGTATGTACAGCACTGTGTACGCCTTGTAGTGCTTTGCAAATGATTACTACTACTACTACTAGTAGTAGTAGTAGTAGGTAAGCTGGTCTGTATGCATGTAGTAGGTAGGAACTGGTCTGTTACTGGAGCAGAGATTCAAATCCTTGTTATTTGGTTTTAATAAAGGCCGTAGTTAAATATTTTGTAAATGTTTTGGAAAACAAATCGTGAAAGATTTGGAAACAAAAATAGCAAGCCAGTGGATAATGTAAATAGGAACATCTTTCAAAAACCTCCTGGTCATAGATCATAGTGATGACTTACTTTTGCAAACTTTTTGAGTCAAATTTGAATCTTATCAGTTGGGATAGTAATAAATTGATCACAAGAATGGTCAGAACTCACTTTATTCGCTGTGGGACATGTTTATGAAAGAGCGTGCCGGTAGCTTGCATTTGGGCCATGAATCTTGCCTGCAGTTCCATGCTAACTTCAGGGAGTGTATACATCCACCTCCTGCCATTGGTGCATTGCTAACATGAAGCACCACACAATCTGACATGCAGGTGTGCTTAATGGTATCTATTGAGGTAGAATTAAGTTCACATGTGCTAATGGCAACATTCATGTTTAGTGCTTGCCCATAATGCCCATGATAACCATGATGTGCTGTCAATGTCCACATTCTGCCCACGACCAGCCCAGTCACCGCCCAGGCACACATTACCAAGTTAGCATGGGAATTTTAGTGTGGGGGCCCCAAGCTATCCTTTAGTGTGGTGCGCTTACCGCATGGTAAACTCTATGCTAACGGTTAGCCACTTTGTTAGACCTGCCCTTGTGTTAGGAATTTAATTCCTGTATGATTGAAAGTAAAAAGTTTGGGAGTCTTTATTAACTCCTTGCTCACAATGGAAGACCAAATGGAATCAGTTTTTAGGAAATCTTTACAGGCTCCTCTAGTGGTAAGGCAAATTCATACACTTTAAAGAGAGAGATTTAAAGTTGGTGGTTCATGCTATTTACTTTCACATTTGGACTATTGTAATGTTTGTTAAATCTATCACAAGTGTGCCATAATACAGCATCAAAATTGATTTTCCATTATAAAAGTATGAAAAGGACCATTCCACTGCTTATTAGTTTGGATTGGCTTCCAAATGATTTAGGAATTGTTCTTAAGATTTTGATGTCTGTTTATAAATTTTTACAGGGCATTGTACCCCACTATTTGAGTTTGTATGTAGCTAGATATGTCCCTACTAGGTCATTACAATCACAGTCTGAGGTGTGGCTGGTTATTTCCATTGTCAAGGAGATTAGGTACAATCTCAGTAGCCACATCATTTATTTAGCTGTGTGCATATATATATATATATACGAGGGCCGTTTTTTTTTCAACCTCCGATAGGCTGTAAATAAAAGACAAGTTCATATAAAACAATAATTTTATTACCAAAGGATTGGTACACTTACGGTTACTTTTCGACATAATCACCGAAGAGATTGAGACATTTGTCATATCTGTGGACAAGCTTTTCAATACCCTCTGCAAAGAAAGTTGCCGCCAATGAATTCAAGTAGTCCTTGACGTTGGTTTGAAGGTCCTCATTGGTTTGAAAGCGCTTTTGTGGCCGTCCGTCAACATTTTTGGGACCCAACGTGCACAAAGTTTTTTGTAGCCTAACCGTTCAGTAACAATAGAGTACAAAACAGACCTTGAAACCTCTGGAAATTCCGTAGACAAAGCAGTAATGGTGAATCTGCGGTTTTCTTTAACCATTCTGTCAACTCGTTGCACCAGGTCATCTGAAATGACAGATTTGCGTCCTTGGCCCAACACCATCACTCATGAAGTTTTCCCCATACACACGACTCATTCTCCGATGGATTTCTGCAGCACTATGGCCTTCAGCCTGTAGAAAACTAATCACACTTCGCAATTCACACTTGGAGGGAGCATCAATCATGGTGGACATGTTTACGTGGCTGTAGCACAACGCCGACTGACGCCTGAATGTCAACAATGGCGGAGTGTGTAGTGCAAGAGCTGTGCAGTCGCCTACAGCGCATGCCCGCTTTCTGCTGCCCGCGTAGCGTCTGCACGGAGCGATCGGAGGTTGAAAAAAAAACGGCCCTCGTATATATATATATATATATATATATATACCACCTTTCACTGGGTCAAGGTGGTTTACATAGAACAAGGGAGAAAATACATTGTAACAACATCAACCATATACAACATGCAATTGATACATAGGAGTTTATAACTATATACAGTCTTAAACTATGTACACTATACAGACTTAAACTATATACAAGTGCAGTCAACTGGCTTATGTTATGGGGGTGAAGTGTTCCGTGAATAGATGTGTCTTCAGATGTTTTCTGAAGGGTTTGAGGTCTGTGATGTTCCTGAGCTGGTCTGGGAGAGTATTCCATATACAGGATGTGTACAGTTGGAAGGCTCCTTTACATGCTTGTTGGATGGATTTGGTTCTGAGGTGAGAGATGACAAGGGTGTTCATTGTGGAGGACTGTCTAGATCTGAGTTGCTTAGTGGTCTGAAAAAGCATGCGGAGGTGGGAGGGGGGGGGGTCGGAGTGGATTGCTTTGTGGGTTAGGATGAGAGTTTTGAATTTTATTCAGCTCTGTAATGGGAGCCAGTGGAATTGTTTGAGTATAGGGGTGATATGATCATGTCCTTGTTGCTGCTTGTAGGGTCCTTGCTGTTGAGTGGAGAGCAATTTGCAAGGGTCGGAGTATGGATTGTGGAAGGCCTTGGTAGATAGTGTTGCAGAAATCCAGGTGGGGTATTATGGATGCTTGTAGAACAGTATGGAAGTCTATTGGTTCAAAGAGTGATTGGAGCATTGTAGTGTATTTGTTTTGAAATAAATTGTCCAGGTGATTTCACTGATGTGGGCTTTGAATGTGAGTTGTTGATCGAGAGTGATCCCAAAGTACCAGACTTCATTTTGATTGTTGTGGTGTTCAGTGTTATTTTAGGGGGGGGAGGGGGCAAAGGTGGTATCTTTTGTTATGTAGAGGGCCTTCATTTTGTTGTAGTTGATTTGAAGGCTGTTGTCTTTCAGCCAGTTAGTTACATCTGTGAAGTATTCTGTGTGGGAGGATGGTGTGGATTGGTATATGTTGATGGGCCCATAGATCATGATATCTTCAGTGTAGATGTGGACATATAGGTTATATGGTCTTATGATTGTGCAGAGTGGTCGAAGGTAGAGGTTGAAAAGAAGAGCAGAGAGTGGATCCTTAAGGAACTCCTTGGGTCTGCTTGTATGGGGAGGAGCTGTTTTGTCCAATCTTTATTTACTGGTGACAATCTGTGAGGTAGGAAGTGAACAATTTGAGTACTGTGCCTTGGATTCCATAGGTGTGGAGATGTTGCAGGAGAATATTGCGGTTTACAGTGTCAAAGGCCGATGAGATATCTAAGAAGATTAGTAGGAAGCCTTGATTGATGTGCTGCATTCCTTGTTTACCAGTGTGGTCAACAGTGTTGAGGTTCTAGGAGATTGTGCTGGTCAATATGGTCTTGAAGCTGATTTTGGATGGTTTTCTCCATGATATGGTTGTGAAGGGTAGGCTGGTGATGGGTTTGTATGATGAAGGGTCAGATGAGTCCAGGGTGGGATTTTTCAATGTTGGAAATATGGATGAGGTTTTCAGGCATATGGTGTTGTGCCTTGTTGTAGTATTGCATTTGTGATTTTGGTTAGTACTCTACTTAGTTCTTTCTTGCCTGCCTTAATCCATGAGACGTGGCAGGGATTTAGAAGGGAAGTTGTGATGCGATGCAATGGTGTTTGCTATTTGTATCTTCATGATAATTGTGAAGGATGTCAAGGGGTCTATGAGATCGTGATTGTCTTCAACAGTGGGTGTGTGAGGGGTTTCCGGCTGGGAGTGCAGTTGCTTAGCCAGTTGTTGTGAGGTGAGCGTGATTTCAGTGTTTTTGGTTGTTGGCCTTTTGTCAGATTTTTATGATGTTGAAGTGCTCTCTTGGCCAATTGATTACAGAGTTGAGCAGAATAATTTACCAAATGAGATTTAGATGGCTTAGCTGTTTGATCAATTGTCTTGAAAAGGACAGGAATAAATGGGTTATATGGATATTAACTGGTAAGTATTAAATTGGTAGGGATTGGTAATTGGAGCTACGTAGAGATCGGCATACACAATTATGAAAAAAAACAAAATTCAGGTTTTTCTCCACTGTTTTGTCACAGCTCAGGCTGACTGGCCTCAAGTCAATAAACTTTGGATTAAAAGGCTGGCATCATAGAGATTAGCCACTACAACTCCAAGGGAGCTGGGTTTTACAAGCATTCCTGTATTGTTGGTGATTTTCCTTCCTGTTTCCTGACTGGCCCAAAGTTTATCTGGTCTGCAACTCTTTGTAAAATGCTAACTGAATTTTTTGCTTTGTGAATCCCTGCTGTAGAGATTTACTCCAAAGATTTTTCATTTTTTCTGCTGGCCATTCTTCTCCCTATGCACCAAAGCACTCTCGCCTTTTCTACCTGTTAGCCACTTTAAGATCATCAGAAACAATCATACCCAGGTCCTGCTTTTCTTTCATGGACAGAAGTACTTCCCCTTATACTGTACTGCTCTCTTGGATATTTGCAGCCCAAATGCATGACCCTGCATTTTTTATTGTTAAATCTCAGCTGCCAAATTCTCAACCATTCTTCAAGGTTAGCTAGATCCCTCATCATGTTATCTCTTCCTTGCTGGGTGTCTACTCTATTGCAGATTTTGGTATCATCTCAAAGAGGTGAACCTTACTCGACAGCTCTTCCACAATATCAGTAGCAATGGAGGCTAAAGTGACTTGCCCAAGGCATGCCTGTAGGAATTGAACACTGGTCTGTTGCTCACCACTAGGCTTCTCCTCTACTCCTTACAGAGAAACAATCACTAGTTATTGTAAAATAATGTATAAGGAACAATCAATTACTACTACTATGACTATTAAGCATTTATTTAGCGCTACAAGGCATACACAGCGCTGTACAAACACATATAGAAGACAGTCCTTGCTCGTAGAACTTACAATCTAATAAAGACAGACACTATAAGAGAAACAGTGGGTACAAGTAGGGAAGGAGACACAAGGAGAGCATGGGATTAGGATCCAAATGCAGCCTGAAAGAGGTAAGCTTTAAGCATGGATTTGAAGAGGGGGAGAGAAGTGACCTGACGTAAACTTTCTGGAAGTTTCTGCCAGGCATAAGGAGCAGCAAGGTGAAAAGATCGAAGTCTTGATTTGGGAGTGGAAGAAAAGGGCATAGAGAGAAGAAAGCCAGAGGAAGAGCGGAGTTCACGGGGAGGGATGTGTGGAGAAAAAAGAGAGGAAAGGTAGTGAGGGGCAATGCATTTATAGGTCAGAAGAAGTTTGAATTGGATATGGAAATGAAAGGGGAGCCAATGAAGTGATTTGAGAAGAGGGGTTATATGAGTGTATCGGGCATGGTGGAAGATCATCCCAGAACAACAGGAATAAGGCTAGTATATACATGAAAAGCTAAGCACAGCCCCAAGAAAAAACAGAATAATATATAGAAAGTAATGTAAAACAACTTAGTTGGGACAGTAGGTACCTTGCAAAGCTTCATTGTAAATAAAGCTTTTGGAAACACCCAAAATCCTGAGGATGAAATTAAGTAAGACCTATCTTTTTTATAGAATATAGTGATTAGTAACACAAGTAACCTTGTCTAAAAGACTCCCAGTGCTCCCAATAAGTTTTAGTTTGTCAGTATTATGGTCTCTCCAAGACTTCTGAGCTCATAAAGGAATTCTGCCATGTTGACAAAATAGGAGAAATCTATTCTCGTACTGCTCTAATTCATTGATATAACTGTCTAGTTGATTTAATAACACAGCTTAAGGCATCACTTAATGCATTAATCTCATTTTAGCTTTTGCAGATATCCTGGATTTCACTTTGACGTCCTTTTCATTGCAAAAGAACATTCCATTTGTGCTAACAATGAAGAGTTCTCCTGGCATTTTGTCTGCACTGAATGGCATTCGAGTCCTGAGTCTTTTTTGGATCGTCTATGGACACACGAATCAAATTGCTAACAGTTTTCCTCTAGGTACTAACCTTCCATTCCAAAAACTGGTGACGTTGGGGGCAGAGGGAGGGTGGCCCTGGCTGATAACATACAGGAATTCCATTCTGAAAACATATGCATGAATCACAGCATGGACTTTACTCTTACTGCAAAACGGATGCAAAGTCCAAGGGCGCTAATGTACCCAGAGTGGCAGCAGGTCCTGAATTTTCAAAGGAAACCTCTGTGGAGAGTTCCCTTTGAAAATGTACATACAAGCCCTCTTGGGTCAATAGTGAGCTGTAGCAACTGCTGTTTTTTTTTAAATGCTGGCCATGGTAGTCAAAGAAAATCCAAATACTCAGCACTGCTTCCAGACAGTGAGTAGAGCTGAATATCCAGGTAATGTGGTCTGTGGTGGTCCTATAGTTATCCAGATAGCAAGCTGAATATTGCTGACATCTGGATGAGTTCTGGGACTGATCCAGATAGTGCCATGACAGTCAGTTATAATTTCAGCAGCACTGTCTGGATAGTGCTGCTGAAAATATCCAGATAGGCCCAGTCAGCAGCACTTCTCCAGATAGCAGGTGCATCTATCTGGACAACTGCCGATGAATATCAGGGCACGCATTTATAAGACAGCAGTGAATGCTAGAATTTAGAACAGATAAGGGGCTTGCTACACTCATCACAAGCCAGAGAAAAAAAATTAAGAAAACTGGTGCTTCTGATCCAAAAATGCTCCCAAAGGCATATGATTAAACTGAACACAAATAGGACCAGACACACAAAAAGTTGACAATAAGTCTTTACAGTCCGAAAGTCATTTAGGTCCTTTTATTGAAGTGCAGTAAGGTTTCACACATACCATGCGGTTGCGTGCAAAGTCTCCATATTAATGCAGGGGGCATCTCCATCAACTGCCCTGCATATACCAAACAGGACAGAGACTTATTGTATGGGCTCTACATTACATGCAATGGCAGACTACATGGTACACTCACACTATCTGCCACTGCATGTAACACGGTGCCTAATGCTGTCTCAACCTTCCTTTCAAAAGAATACCAATAGAGGCAAGTGCTAGTGACAGCTGTCATCTCTCCCAACCTCTCGATCCCAAAACATTGCACTATAAAGCGTAGTTACTCACCTGTAACAGGTGATCTCAGGGAACAGCAGGAATCAGTCATCACATATGGTTGAGCATCACCAATGGAGCCCGTGCGAGAACGCTACCCAGCATTCAATAGGAAAGCTTTTGGGAGCACTCCACTGCGCCTACATGCCTGCCTTCATGCCTTCCTAACTCCTCTCCTCAGTTGAGTTTGTAGCTGAGGAGAAGAATGAAATAAAAGAATCCTACAATCTCCTAAGGGAGAAGGATGGGTTGTGAAGACAGATTCCTGCTGGTCCCGGATTTCACCTGTTAAAAGTGAGTAACTACGCTATCTCCAGGAACAAGCAGGAATTCAGTCTTCATATATAGGGCTCACTAGCTCCCAGCAACCAGACTGATATGGTGGGGGGGGGGGTGGAGAGAGAGCTGTGCAATCCCTGAGGCAAAAAACCTGTAGCCGAAGAGTCTGGAAGAGTTGTGGGCCATTGGACTCGATTCTAGGAGGCAATACTATCTTGTAGAAGTCCGGGACAGAGGGTAGGAGTTGAGTTTAAGTCCCATAGAAGTGTTGGAGTATAGCTTGGCCAAAGACAGCGTCCCAATAGGAGCCTCTGTCCAGACAGTAGTGTGCAGCAAAAGTATGAATGGAGGACCTAGTAGCTGTTCGGCAGATGTCCTCAATGCCTATGGAATGGAGATTGGCTTCGGAGGTTGCCATAGCCTACACATTATGAGCAGTGACATGACCCTCAAAAGAGAGTCCTGCTTGTGCATAAGCAAAAGAAATGCTATCCATCTAGATAGAGTACATTTTGTCACTGGTATACCCAAGTGACTAGGACAAAGGAAATGAATAATTGAGAGGATTTTCAACGATCTTTAGTTCTATCCAAGTAGTAGGCCAGCTCTCACTTGCAGTCTAATGTGTGTAGAGCTGCTTCAGCCTGAGACATTTGGTCTAGGGAAGAAAATTGGGAGGATTACCGACTGGTTTAGATGGAAAAAGGAACCACCTTCGGGAGGAAGTGAGGATGGGTACGGAGAACCACCTTGTCATGGTGGAACCGAGTATAGAGGGGATCCGCTAGTAGAGCTTGCAGCTCACTGATGTGGCGAGTTGAAGTGAGGGCAATAAGGAAGATGATCTTCCAAGATAGAAACTTCAGTGAAGTTGTGGCTAAAGGTTCGAAAGGTGGCTTTAGAATTTGCACCAGAACTACATTCAGATTTCAGGCCACTGGAGGTGGCTTAATGGGTGACTTGGACAGCAGGAGACTCCGCATGATGCAAGTGATGTGAGAAGATAGGGTGTCCATCCACTGGTTTGTGAGAGGTCCCAATGGCACTAAGGTGAACTCCCATTGAGTTAGTTTTAAGACTTGTCAAGGATAAGTGGAGGAGATAATTGAGAAATGACTCCACTGGGCAAGAAAAGGGGTCAGTGTCCTTTGGGGAGTAGCAAAGGGCAAACCTATGCCATTTGAAGGCATAAAATCATCTGATGGAATCCTTATGAGATGCAAGAAGGTCGGTGAGACCTAGCTCTTCAGTAGCCATGCTGTCAGGCATAGGGAGTGAAGATTGGGATGGAGGAGTGTCCCAGGGTCCTGAGAAAGGAGGTCAGGTGCACATCCCAGGTCGAGTGACTGAGTCTGTGCAAGGCAAAGAAGCAGAGGAAACCATGGTTGAGAGGGCCAGAAGGGAGCTATGAGAATCATGGAGCCTTTGTCGGCCTGTAGTTTGAACAGTATCTTGGGTATCAACCAGATGGGAGAGAATGCATACAGCAGTCTTTGTCCCCAGTGGAGAAGGAAGGCGTCCAGACCTGTTGGTGCAGCGATGGAGCCCTAGAGAAGAAGAGTGGAAGCTGTGTGTTTTGGGGAGTGGCAAAAAGATCTGAGTGGGGTTCCCCATGTTTGGAAGATCAGAGCAGCCATGTTCCAATGCAAGGTCCATTCATGTGGATGAAGAATAAGGCTTAGCCTGCCTGCTAGGACATTGAGTTCACCCAGGAAGTACACCTCTCTGAAGTGAATGCTGTGAGAGATGGCAAAGGACCATAGGTGAATCGTTTACTCGCAGAGGGAACAGGATCCCGTTCCCCCTTGTTTGTTCACATAGAACATGGAAACTTGGTTGTCCGTCCTGACTAACACAGGTTGCCACAAAAGTTGGAGTTGAAAAACCCAAAGAGAATTTGTCAGTGCCCGTAGTTCTAACAGGGTAGATTCCTGTGGTAGCCACAGTCCCTGTGTGGTGAGGTCATTCAAATGCACTCCCCAACCCACCTTGGAAGCATTTGTTGTCAGGGTGCATTGAGGTGGAGGCATCTGAAAAGGGGAACACTGCCACTGAAGGGACTTGATTAGTTGAGGATTGATGTGGATCTTGTCTCCGAGATGCCCCTTCACTTGTATCCATTGAGAAGACAGAGTCCGTTGTGCTTGTCACATGTGTAAACGAGCACAGGGGATGACATGGACCGTGGAGACCACGTGTCCTAATAGTTATAGCATCTCTCGAGCTGTTACTTGGTTGTAACTCTTTTGCCATCTTAATGAGGTGGGCACAGTGATCCTGTGGGAGGAAAGCTTGGGCTTGTTGAGTGTCTAAGAGCACTCAGATAAACTCCAGCCATTGGACTGGAGTGAGGTGAGGCTTTGGGAAGTTTATGACAAAGTCGAGGTGTTGATAAAGGGAGAGTCTTACCTCTTGAGGGGAATCTCCCCTGATCAGCCAATTGTCTAAGCAGGGAAAGATGAATATCCCAAGGTACATAGGTAGGCAGCAATGACTACCATGCATTTGGTGAAGACCCTTGGGGTAGAGGCTAGATCGAAGGGGAGAACCCGGTATTGATAATGGTTTCCTTGAAACATGAAGCACAGATACAGTTTGTGCAAGGGATGGATAAGTAAATGTGTTTATGCCTCTTTTAGGTCTAGAAAACATAGACTATCGTGTCTCTAGAGCTATGGTAGAAGAGTTCCTAACATAGTAACATAGTATATAATGGCAGATAAAGACCATCATGGTACAGTCTGCCCAGCAAGGTGGCAAGAATAGGTGCACCTGCCGCTCCGTGCAGGTCACCCCTTCCTATGCCCCTGTCTAGGGGTGTACCCACCACTCCATGCAGGTCACCCCTATTTGTTAAGATAGCAGAGACATTTAAGGTTATTTTGATTTTATCCTGTTGCTATAAAGGAAATCATCTTGAATTTTTCTCAGACCATGAACTTGTTTAGGTCTCTGAGATCTAATATGGGCCTGAATCCTCCTGTTTTCTTTGGAATGAGAACATAAGGAGAATAGAAGCCCATCCTTTCTTGAGGAGGAAGAATACTTTCTATGGCACCAAGGGGGTGATCACCTCTTCTTTTAAGAGAGTGCTTTGATGTGGTTGGGTGGGATAATCCCTTGTGAAGCTGGTATGGTGGTAAGGTTTCAAAGTGAAGTTGATAACCCCTTTGGAAAATTGAAGAATCCACTGCTATGATGCTATGAGGTGCCACCTGTGGGCTTAGTGCAAAGTCTGCCTGCTATGTGGAGAGGTTGGGGGCCCTCTGGGGCAGATTGGCAATGCTCTCTAGGATGGAGTCAGAAAACAGGTGCAGGTTGTGCCTGCGCAGTTGGTTGAGACTTAGGAACTTTGGGCTTCTTGGGTTGGTGAGGGCCCTGCTGCCTCTGCTGAGGATTCTGAGGTTGATAGGCAGCAGAAGGTGGGTAAGAAGGATAGTATCTTTTCTTTTTAGAATAGAAGAGTTTCTTGGGAAGAGCCTTCCTTTTGGATGGGTCACCTGTTTTCCTGGAAAGGCATTTTATGGTGAGATCATCTTTTTCAAATCTCTCCTGCTTTTTCCCTCTAATCTTTGCCAAAAGGTTTTTCTCCAATACATGAGATATTGGCCAATCTATCCTGGACCCATTGCTTGAGATCTGATGTCATCCTGCAAGCCCCAATGCAGACTTCTGAAACTCTGCTTGTTGATTTGAAGACATTAAAAGAGTTCCTGGTAAGAAATTTAGAGGTATTTTGGCCTTGCTTGATGAGTGTTTGGAATGCACTCCACTTATCCTCAGAAACCAGGGGGGTGAAAGTTTCCAGATTCCTGGTGACATCCTTCAGAAACATGGACATATCATGTAAGAGTTTATTCTGGAGGCTAACATGCATGCTTGGAAGCATCACTGCCCAAAAGCATCATGTGTCCTCGAAATCTCTCGCAGGTGGCATGGGTGAACGGTTCTTAGAGTTCTTTGTTCAGCACTTCACTGATTCCACCACCATTGAGTGGTGGGAAGCTGAGGTTTTTGGAAGACTAGGCACTCTGGTACTCAGTACATAATATTGAATCTCTTGTTGACAGGCGGAACTGCGAGCGGGACCTCCCTCATGAGGATCATAAGATCCTGCAAGATGTGATGCACCGGTAATGTAGCCGCTTCCTTTGGCGTGGAAGAGTATTGGACTATCTCCAATTCTTCTTTTCCAAGGCTACTGTGATGGCAAGTCCTGCTGCATGTCACATATGAAGTCCTGAAAGGACATTTCTTCTGGTGGGGACCTACGTCGTTCCTGAGGCAGCGAAGGGTCTGAAGGGATGTCTGGAAGTTCTCAGGAATCAAGTGATCCCTGTCATATTCTGAAGAACTGGAATCAGAGTCCGGTAAGAAATCAAAGTATCGGCAGTCTTGGATTTGACCTCGATGCTTCATGGATGTTGAAGGTCGATGCCGATACTGATACTCAGAGGAATCGGAATTGAGAGCCATGGCAGTTTGAGTCTGTTGGATATCGGGGATATCGATCAGTTCCAATGAAGGTATCAACCTGGGGAGTTCCAACAATACTAGTTTAAGGGCTGGCATTGGGGCTGATACACCTGGCTGTAGGCTTGGTGCTGAAGCCTGCACTCCTGAGGCTTTTGATGTTATCAGTACCGGGGCTGCCAGAACTGTTGCCAAACTCCTCTCAAGAGTCAGTATGTGCTAGTCTAGGGAGATGACCAATGTCTGGGTGGGATCACCTATGGGGCTCTGAGCCACCATTCCAGAACATGGAACTGGTAACTCTCTGGAGGTCGATGCCTCGGAAATGTCCCGGAGCTCCACTTCTGCTTTGGAGGACAGATTCTCCCATCAGGGCTGTTTGGCTGGCCAGTCTGCATTGGAAGCACCTCTATGGGAGTTGCAATGCTTATGTTAGGTCTTCTCTCTGGTCTCGGTATTGGTCTATGACGCTGATGCCAAGGATTTGAGAGCTGCTAGCAACTTTGGAGTGGAGGAGTAGCCTAGTACCTAGAAGATCAAGGGTTCAATTCCCACTGGCACTCCTTATGACTTTGGGCAAGTCACTTTACCCTCCGTTGCCTCAGAAGAAAAGGCTGCCAATCTACTTCCAGTGATACATTGCCAAGAAAACCCAGAGGTAGCTGAGTTGCTATGAGTCAACACTGACTTGATGGCACTAAAAAAAAAAGAGACTTTGACTGACTTTTATGTTTGGACTTTGAAGAAACCTGAGACCCATGAGAAGACGTTTATGCCCTCGATGAACTGGAAGTCACTGAAATGAAGTCTGAGGCGATGAACAATCCATATTGTCTGACTCGTTTCTTGAGACCTCTCTTTTTCATTTGCTGGCACAAAGGTCAGAAATTGGGTTGATGTTCGGGGCCCTAACATTTTAGACACCAGTCAGATCCATCAGTGACTGATATGGTACTGGCACACTTGATACATTTTTTTAAAACTACTAGTTGGCTTTTCCATGCCTAAAATAGTTGTCTTCAAGATTGAAGATAAGGCTATGGAGGCCTAGAGGCCTAGTTTAGTGGTGAAAACCATGCTGAAAATGAATAGAAAATAAATAGAAAATTTGATAAGAAAAAAAGAAAACATTATCGGGACCGGTGTCGGATTTGACAGAATCGACATTGATGGGAAGGCAGAAGCACGATGTTCCACAAAAAAAGAGAAGTTTTACAGCAGTGACAGAATGATGCAGCCTACTGGCTCCATGGAAAATGAAGAACTGAGGAGAGGGGTTGGGAAGGTGGGGAGGCAGACATGCTGGAGCAGTGGAGTGCTCCCAAAAGCTTTCCTATTGGATGCTGAAGATTGCATTCCTACTTGTTCCTGGAGATCAACCCTCTCACCTTCCTTATCCAATCCACCCACCCTCTGCTCTCTATCTGCCTCTCTCCCTATGACAAATTAGTCACATAAGATGGCCATCACCATGTATCTCCTCAGTTATACTTCCCCTCCTCAACAGAAGTGCAACATCCCCCCAACCACCACCAGACATTTACCTGCATTTATTTATTTATTTACATTCTCTTATATACTGCACTATTCTGCATCAGTGCGGTTTACATTGAACAAACTGAAATTACATTGAACAGGGCATTATAACTTGGAGATAACTATTTTACAGGGAACATGGGCTATGGAAGGTTAAATGTCTTGCCCAAGACCACAAGGAGCACCTGTGGGACTAGAAACCCCAGTCCTTCCGGCCCAAGGTTGCTGTCCTCTAGTGGGATTTGAACCCCCGACCTTCCGGCCTGAAGAACCTTGCCCCAACCACTAGGCCACTCCTCCACTCCATTTATCTCTCATGTCTAGTGGACAGGGCAGGAGCGATCCCCCTTTGCACCTGTCCTATTGCCACCAAGGTGCAAAATGGTGGACCTGACCCCTAGCGGAACTCTTGTGGCACTGCCACTATTGGCAGTCTTGACAACTAGGACATCATACCTTCCCACATGCTAGATGCCACTGTCCACCACACCCACTCTTCACCCATAACCCACCCAGGTCCCTCCACATTCTTTTTTTTTCCATTTTTATTTTTGTACTTGCAAATCTTACACTTCAAAAAAAAGTGAATATAGAATTCAGAAATCCAATTAGGAAACAATCAAAAACATAGAGCTTCAAAACAAAAAATACCCTATTAGACCACAAATAAAGATAAATTCATCCAAATAAGGACAAATTACAAAGGAAATTAAATAACATTAAATCAGAGAAAGCCCCCCTCAGAGATAAATTTTCAAAGGGCCTTATGGTGTTGCCTCCGGGATGCTAATCCAGACCTTTACATCCTCTCTTGCCACAACAAAATCAGAAGGTTGTCTACGTTCAAAAAACATAGGGCCTGATAATGAGTTAGAATGACTAGGCGCGAGTACAACGCCTAGCCATTGTCGCCACCCTCTACCCTGGATATTCAATGCCAAGGTCATATGTAGCCCCAGCATTGAACATCCGGGGTTGCCGCACATGCCTAGAAGCCGCCGAGGCTAACCAGATAGCAGCGGTATTGTACCACTGCCCAGTTAGCTTCTACAGGTAAAGATAGTCCAGCTTTTGAAAACAGCGTTGTGGTCAAATTCCAAAGTGAATGTGATTATCAAGGTAGTCCTCTGGGTGATCACCTCCAATGAGGACTCGAGAACTGCGTGAGATTAAGTCCCATAGAATTCCTTTGATGGCCGAGGGGAACACTACCCCCAAGCGACAATACACAGCCCGGACCGGAGGAGGAACTGATTCAACAGTAATGCCTAAAGCCTCAGTTAGATAGTTTTTTGACCATGTCTGCAGGTACTAGGAAAGTTCAAAAATCTGAGATTATCCCTGTGCACTTGGTTCTCCAAGTAGTCTATCTGGTGATGGGTAAGATCTTTGTCCTTTACCACAACTTCCCCAAAAGCTTGAACTGCACTGACCCTGGACTCCAGCACATTACACCTGGCAGCCTGTTGCTCCAATGCTTGGGTATACTCAACCACAGACTGAGACACAATGGTTAAATCAATCACAAATCGAGAAGAAATAACTTGCTTTGAGGAATTAAGTCGCGGTTTGACATCCCAGACCGAATCCATAGTCACAACACCCGGTTTTGGAACCTCACGCTTAAACAGCCCAGAAGCAGTCTCTCCTCTCCCCTGGGCAATTACACTCACAGTTCACCTGGGAAGGTCCAAACACTCCTCAGAGTTCCCTTCCATAAGGAGGGGAGGACGTGGCTACAGGTGAGCCTGCTGGCAGGGAGATGCTGACAACCACTTCAGTCTGGGAGTCCTCCAACCGCCCTGCAGACCTAACGCTTCCGGGCCTTGGAGGTGGCATGAATGCAATGGGCTCAGCAAAGCCTTCTCACTGCTGCCCCATAGTGTGCCTGATGGGCTGGCCCTGGGAAGGAGCTGCTGAGGAACCAGCAGTAGCATGGAAGGCATCAAGGGTCATCTGATGGAGAGGCTGGGAAGTGTCACCGTCCAAGAGTGCAGCCTTCCCCTTCTCTTTGCTCATCGCAAAGGCAAAAGTAACTGCCACTGGTAAACCTGGAGCTCTTCAGAGCATCCTGCAAGTGCTTCTGGTCACATATTGGATCCACCTTCCTCCCCATTATACAGCATGCAGTTAACTTACAAATCAGCATGCACTGTCATGCCAGCATAGTAACAGTTACTGCGGACCTGTACATTTTAGTTAAAGGGCACTATGGTATAGCATGGCATGTGGTGGCACAAGATTCTTAAAATAACAGGCAAACAACAGTTAAAGGCAGAACAAAACAACTTTTATTAAGCTCCTGCTGTCCAACATTTTATGTCCCCAGCTTATTAACGTCACAAAGCTGGTTCTCAAGGCCCTTCCCAGACCACAATTTAAAGTTTGGTCAAAGTTCAAAATAAAGTTCACTTATTCACTTGGCTTTCAGTGTGTGTGAATATGGTTCCCAGCCACACCTCAAACAATGACAAGATTAAAAGAGTCTTCCCAGGGAACTGACCTCCTTCCTTAGTACAAGTGCTGCCCCTGGACCTGACTCCAGTCAGATCCTAACCTGCCAAAGTGAGACAATTCCCTCTTTTTAAACTCCTATCTCATAGCAGGATTCCTTTGCTCAGCCTTGCTTGGAAGGGTTTTTGTCTCCAAGGGCCTCTCTCTCTCTTACATACAGCTGGACTCAATCTAGCCCTGGGTTCTGAGCTGTAAACCCTCTTAAGGTGGACTGCCGACAACCCTTTTTCAGAGGGAGGGGTAACTTCCTATATACCCCATCACAGTCCCCTTGATGACCTATATGAAATGAGTTGCTGATCTCAGTCTAGTATACAGTAGATTGCTGTCTATAGCAAAAAAATACCATCACAATTTGACGCTAATCAACAGCATTGTTGGCAGTCTCAACCAGGCTGAACCAATCACCAGGCAGACTAGGCTGTTACCTAGGGTGGCAACTTCAGTGGGGCAGCAAGGTATTAAAAGCTAAACAATAGATTCTGACATCCATGGTGGTGTAAGTCTTAAGATTTACCTAGGACGCCAACTCTGCAGCCAGTCCTGGTCTCAACAAAAAACATAGAGAATGAATTTCATTCTCACCCTCAGAAGTGCCTCCTTCAAAGCACAATAATCCGCTATAGGCGGTATATCAAATTTCAATAAACTAAATTAAGCTAAACTAGTATGGTAGTTTTGAGATAGTTATTCTCTCTTGACCTAAAGGTGCTTTGAATTTCTGAGAAAGATAGACCTCCCAGTTGTACATTGTAGCTGGTGTTGATAAACAGAGAAAACTGCTTATCTGTGCTACCATGTTGGCATTTTTTACAAGAACTAAATTCATATTAAGATAAAGAAAAGAATCACTAACGCTGCTCCAAACTCCAGTGCCATTTTTAACAAGTGGGCCCTAAAGGGGCAAGGCCTCAACGAGGGCTATTTTTAACATTCATGTCTGAGAGCTAGAGCCAGTAGGCACCAGTTATTGGAGGGCTCCCAGAAGAAGAAATGGGACAGCCTCTGATTTGGGCCATGAGGGTGCTTTAAATTTCAGCCACCAGTGCACAAAGGCGGTGTTTTTTTTCAGGTCTGAAAAAAAATACCTGCACCTCTAGAGGTGTAAATGTTTTCCAAAAATGGCCAATGAAGACATTTTGGGACATTTATATTTGCTATTTTTCGCTTTATTAAGCTACTTAGCAAGAATTTGCCTAGCACTTGCTCATTAATACCAAGTTTAAATAAACTTTCACACAAAGCAGATTTTGCACTTTAGCTTATTAGTGCAAAGTGTACTTCTGTGAAGGGACTTCACCAAAGTGCACTTCAAATGAAAAATACTGCATAACGCCTTAAAGTTTGCATTTCTATGTGTTTCCAAATGTTTTTGTGTGATTTTTCATGCAAATGGCACTTTGGCGAAGTCACTTCACCCTTTATCCCTAGGTGCAGTGAGTTCAGGCTAAATTTAAATTGCTTGGATGGGGATGAATTTTATCTTAAAGACAGGTGGCTATCTTAGCCTCTTTGTACCATTTTATTTATTTATTTATTGTAAATTTGTATACCGCGTTTTTCCGACAAATCAAAAGCAGTTTACAGAGAACAAAGTTTGAATATTACAATTGCAAGTATATATTCAGTACAAGGAACATTTTCTTTTTAACTATGTATATTAACATATTTGTTATAACAGTGAATGCTTAACATAAATCTAAGAACATTTCTGTTATCGAACTATTTACATGTTTGGGTAACGTTCCATACGTCTGAGTAGGATATCTGTCACTATATCTTAACATATCAAGCTTCAATTTGCACCCAAAAAAACCAGTCAAAATAAACTATATGACAAGAATTTAAAAGGAGAATCAGCTAATCCATCATTACTCATTTTCACTTAAGGATAAGGTCAAGAGTATCACATTTACAAATGTGCTTGTCTCCTTGCAGATAATAAAAAAGAATATGAAAAAACAATGATAGCTGATCCCCTGCACTGGTTTGCTGAATGTCGGCCTTTCTATTTAGCTGTGGATAACTTCTTCCTGCTCAGGTAAAAATGCCATTTTGCATTTTAATAGTCTATATTTCAATTGTGGCTTGATGGCCCATAAGCAGTACACAAATTGCTGCTATGTGGGAGATCCAAGTTTGATTCCCTAACCCAATTACCACTTCTTGGACCAATGGGGGCTTGGGAGGCTCTGGAAAGCAGCATTCATAACTACCAAGAAGAAGTTTCAGCCAGTGTAGAAGAGTGATACCTACCATGTGACCCAAGCGTTTGCTTATACTAGACCCCAGAGAACGTCATGGTATATGGCTCTCAGCTAGAAGATTAAAAAATAAGATGGGAGAGATAGAATATATAGCACTGAATGAAAGGTTAGATATAACTGACATCTCAGAGAACTGTGGAAGGAGGACAACCAGTGGGGCACTATAATAGGGTAGATCAAATTGGTGGAGAGGTGGCACTAAATGTTAAAGAGGGAATTGAGTCAAACAGGGTAAAAATTTTGCAGGAAACAAAATTCACTGAGAATCTCTATGTAAAATGGGGAAGGAAATGGCAGTGGGGTCTACTACCATCTGCCTGGCCAGAATGAACAGATAGATGACAAAATGATAAAAGAAATTAGGGAAATTAGCTTCCCTAACCTTTTGAAATATTTATGCTTTTATAACATTTTTTAAACATTTATATACTAATTTTACAAAACATATGTACAAAAGCAGATTATAGAATACAATATATATTCATTATGGTATGCAAAGTTTTCAGATTTAAATGCAGGTCCTCTGATCTTCTAAGCATCTTGATCAGTCAGGTCATCTGGTTGATAAAAAATAGTCAGCTTTCCTTTAAACGTATAATGGAAAAGGTTTTAGCTTGGTACTATGATTACACAATGCAAGGTTCCACATTAGGAACCACCATCCAGGAAAAAGATTTAGGTGTCATCGTGGATAACACGTTGAAACCCTCTGCCCAGCGTGCAGCGACGGCCAAGAAGGCAAATAAAATGCTAGGAATCATAAGGAAAGGAATGGAGAATAAAACGGAGGATATTATAATGCCTTTGTATCATTCCATGGTGCAACCACACCTTGACTATTGTGTGCAATTCTGGTCGCTGTATCTTAAAAAGGATAAAGTGGAATTAGTAAAGGTACAGAGAAGAGCCATCAAAATGGTAAAGGGGATGGAAGGATACCCTTATGAGGAGAAGCTTAAAATGTTAGGGCTTTTCAACCTGGAAAACAGACAACTGAGGGGAGATATAATAGAGGTCTATAAATTCATGAATGAAGTGGAACGGGTAAATGTAGATCGATTCTTTACGCAATCAAAAAGTAGAAAGACTAGGGAACATGCAATGAAGCTACAGTGTAACTCGTTTAAGACTAATAAGAGAAAATATTTTTTCACTCAGTGCATAATCAAATTCTGGAATTCATTACCAGAGGATGTAGTAAAAGCTGTTAGTGTAGTTAGGTTTAAAAAGGTTTAAACAACTTACTGGAGGAAAGGTCCATAAACCAAAGACAACAGGCAAAATCCACTGCTTGCCTTGGGATAAGCATTGAGAGACCTGTGTGCCTTTTTGGGAACCTTCCAGGTACTTGTGACCTGGATTGGCCACTATTGGAAACAGGATACTGGGCTTGATGGACCTTGGGTCTGACCCAGTATGGCATGTTCTTATACAAATTGGGCATCAGGGCCCAAGGTTCCCATCATGTGAAAATCTGGGACAGAACGTAGACAAAACAAGCAAGTGAGAACAAGAGGATCTAGAACACTTGACACAGAAACAAGAAAGCCTTTAAGAAAAAGAAAGTTCATCCAGCCATGAAGATTTTGCCCTTAAAGATTTTTAATATTCTAGATGAAGCTTACTTACTGCAACTCCTTTCAGCAGCACACAGTTCAAGTGGTAATAATTCTTACTAGACATGTGGAGGGCCAAAGAAATGCTTGGTTAGTCTTCATATAAAATGAAGCTTTAGCAATTTTTGTATACCTGTAGTTCTATTTGTGTTTTGAACATATTCCTAGTAATTGCATCCCTTCTATGCACAATACAGATTTTTTGCATGTGCAAATCAATTGTGTGTGCATTAATTTGTAACTGTGCACACAAGCAATTTGTGTGCAGTTTTAGGGCTCAATATTTATTTATTTATTTATTACTCTTATATATACCGCGCTATTTGACATCAGTGCGGTTTACATGGAACATCAAAGAATTTTTACGGTGGGGTTACACCGTAAATTACAGATAACAGGGAGATTAACTTGGATAACATATTAACTATTTACACAAAAGGCATAAGATGAAAACCCTATGTACATCACATTGTGGAATGGTTACCGGGTGATTAAGGATCTGTGTTACATGCAGGGCGCTTTGGCTTGCCTACTTCAGGGTAGCACTTGAGGAAGAGGTGATGCTTCAGGGCCTTCCTGAATTTAGTTATCTCTGTGATTGCTCGTATGCTGGGTGGCAGGGCATTCCAGCTTCTAGGTGCACAGAGACTGAAAGCTCTGTTTGCGGTTGACTGTGTACACTGGATTATTGTTTTGGGGATTACTATAGTATTTGTTGCTGCGTGTCGTCTGGCTCTGGTAGGGGGAGTCATGAGCGTAAGGCTTGCAAGTGATGAGGGGGAAAGTCCGTTGATGGCCTTGAATGTTAGTAGTAAGATCTTGAAGGTGATCCTACCGTGAATTGGGAGCCAGTGGAGACTTTTGAGGATCGGTGTTATATGGTCACGTCTTGAGGCTCCATTTAGAACTCTGGCTGCAGAGTTCATGGCGAGTTGGAGTGGAGTCAGGGAGGATTGAGGTAACCCTTGCAGAATCGCGTTTGCATAGTCGAGATGTGGAATAGTTAATGCCTGAAAGATCGTTCTGAAATCATCCGGTTGCAGCAGGGGGCATAGATGTCTGAGTGTTTTGATTTTTAGATATGTTGATTTGACCATTTTGCCAATATGGGATTTCATGTCCAGTTTCTGGTCCAGTGTTACACCCAGGTAACAGATTGTAGATTTGGTTTGAAGCTCTACATTTCCGACTTTTAGGTTGGCCGGTGGGCGGAAGTTAGGGTTTCTGGTAATGAACAGCACTTCAGTCTTTTTTGTGTTGTATCCGGAGATTCTGATTTTGGAGCCAGTTTTCCACTGCAATGAAACAGTTCGTTAGTGATGAGAGATCGATCTGGTCAATCTTGAAGGGTGTGTATAGCAGTACGTCGTCAGCATATATCATGCAGTCAATGTTGAATGAACGTATGAGATCGCAGATGGGCTGCATGTAGATGTTAAACAGCAGGCCTGACAGGGAGGATCCCTGTGGAACGCCTTGTTTCTGGTGGAACGGTACCAATGTTGAGGTCTTTGTTCGCACATGCTGCCATTTATCAAAGAGGTATGATTTGCACCATGCCAGAGCTAACTCACAGATGCCTTTCTCTTCTAGCCATCTCAGGAGGGTCATGTGGCACACTGAGTCGAAGGCTGCGGCTATGTCCAAAAATATAAGAGCCACACCGTGATGAATGTTGTCTATTGTGTTGAGAATGTTGTTGAAGAGGGAGGTGGGTAGTGTCTCCACACCATGGGCAGCTCTAAAGCCATGTTGACAGTGGTCTAGAGGTACGGTATCGTTGATGTGTTGTTGTATCTGGCATTGGACCTCTTTTTCTATTATCTTGGCTAGGAGTGGAATAATGGCAATTGGTCTATATGACTCCACTTTCTGAGGGTCGAGTTTGCTGTTTTTTAACAGGGGTCTGATGGATGTTTGTTTGAGATTTAGGAGAAAAACTCCTGAGCTTAATGATGTGTCAAAGAATCTGGCTATGAATGGGCTAAACTCTGTTTTTAGTTCCTTTATCCAAAAGGCTGGACAAGGATCAGACTGTGCCGTGGAGGTGTTGATTGTGGAGATGGTGTCAACAATTTGTTTAAGTGATGGAGTGGAGAAGGTTGTTAGTTTTGTTGCATTGCTTTGCACTTTGTTGGGGGCAGGTGCTTTGAGCTTGCTGGTTTGGCATAGTTTTGATTGAAGGAAGTCGGCGTAGTCTTGTGCGCGGATCTCAGTTTTTTGCACTGGTCCTGGTTCATTTGTGAGGTTCTTGACTAGGTTGAATAAGTCGTGTGGTTTCTTTAGTGATCATCGTAGAGTATCTGTGTGTGCTTGTCTTATTTTCTCAGTTATCGCTTTACGGTGAGATGCTAGTTGGAGGTTATAGGCTTCTTGGTCTTCTGTGGATCGTGAACGCCTCCATCGTCTTTCGAGTTTTCTGAGTTTGAGGAGGGAATCCCGCTGGTAACTAGTGCTACTAAAGCAATTAGCTGCTGGTGCTAAACTTTAAAACCGGATATTCAATGTTGGGGCCATATCTGGGCTTTAGCATTGAATATATGGGCTGTCCAGATTGCAGCAATATTCAACCACTGCCTGGTTAGCTTCTGCAGATAAGTTAGGCCAAGATTTCATGTATGTGACTTTTGCTGCATGTTACTAACTGGGCAGTGGCTCACTATCACCGCTGCCAGTTAGCAATGGGTACTGTCCTGGAACATTCCCAGCATGACCCGATCTTAACTTATTGGCATTAGGGCATGTAGTAGTGGCACCTGGGGATATTCCAGAGCGGTATTTATATGGTTTGCAAGACTGCAAACCATGTAAATGCCTTTTAATACCCTCCCCCCTTAATTTTTATACCCCCAAATGAACACCTGAACTAGCCTGGAATGCACATGCCTAGTTTTTATCTTCTCCAGGCAAGTCATAAAACACATGGGCGTCCTTTTACTACAGTGCAGTAGGGCTTTGTTTCTACTGTGGGTTTATCGCAGGAAAGCCATTCAATACATACAAAGCCTATGAGATAAATGCAGGTAAAATGCTCTGTATCTGCCAAGCATATAGTGCACAGAGCAGCCAAATACCACACAGCCCCTCATGTCCACAGATAGAAGCAATTTGCCAGAAGAGTGGAATTCCCAAGGAGAGGCTTAGGGGGAGATAACAGAGGTAGTAAAGAGCTGCAGAGTGAATGCACTTATAGGTCAGCAGGAGAAATTTGAACTGGATGTGGAAATGGATAGGAGTGTTGAACAAATTGAAGGGGAGAGAGCTGATTCAGAGGGAGACCAGCAAGGAGGAGGTTACAAAAGTCTTGACAGGAGGTGACTAAGGAGTGGATAAGAGTCTTAGTAGTGAGTTCAGAATGGAACGGGCACATTTTGTTGATGTTGTAGAGAAAGAAATGGCAGGTTTTATCTATCAGTTGGAAATGTGTGGAGGAGAGGAATCAAAGATGACTTCAAGTTTGAAAGCTGAGGAGACAGGGAGGAGTAGAGAGTTATCCACAGAGACTGAGAAAGGGAGAAGAGGGTTTAGGGGAAAAAAGCATGGTTACTCACCTATAACAGATGTTCTCCAGGGACAGCAGGAATCAGTCCTCACATTTGGGTGACGTCGACGCCGATGAAACCCTGCATTGTAGCATCTCCCCAGCTTTCAAAGAAAGCCTTTGGGAGATGCCACCATGCATGCAAGGGTGCCATCTTGCTCAGTCAGATGACATAGCTAGAGCGACAAAAGAAGATGGCAAAAAATGAACAGAAACTCCAAGAGGAGGAGGGAGGATTGTGAGGACTGATTCCTGCTGTCTCTGGAGAACAACTGTTACAGGTGAGTAACTACGCTTTCTCCAGGAACAAGCAGGAAGTCAGTCCTCACATATGGGACTTCCTAGCTCTGTACCTACCTATAGAGAAAAAACACAGGCCAGCCGTGAGCAGCCACATGTGAATCTGAGGACCCCAGTGTCCAGGGAAACACATAGCTCCAATAGCTTCAACAAAAAGGGTCGGAGGCCAGGAGTTGCCTAAACCCTGAACAGATTACGGAGTACAGCCTGGCTAAAGGCACTGTCCTGTCGGGACTCCCTCTCCAGGCAGTAATGAGCTACAGAAGTGTGGATGGAGGACCAGGTGGCAGCCCAGCAGATGTCTGCCATAGGGACAGAGCGTAGGCTCACAACTGAAGTTGCCATAGCCCTGACATTGTGTGCCATGACCCGGCGCTCCAACAGTAGTCAATCCTGATTGTGGGTGAAGGCAATTCAGTCCGCCACTCAGATGGACAGAGTCTGTTTGGTGACAGCTTTCTCCAGACAACTGGGGTCATATGAAATGAAAAGCTGTGAGGCTTTGTGGTGACCCTGGGTGTGCTGCATGTAAAAGGACAAAATACTTTTGCAGTCCAGAGTGTGGAAAATAGCCAATGCCTTGTTGGCACTGGGGCCGAGGGAAGAAGGTGGGAAGTACCATCTCCTAGTTGAAGTGGAAATCAGATACCACCTTCAGCAGGAATTTCAGGTGAGTGCAGAGCACAACCCTGTTCTTGTAGAACCTGATATATGGTGGCTTGGCCACCAAAGCCTAAAGCTCACTGACTGTGGGCAGAGGTGAATGCCACCAGGAAGGACTCCTACCAGGACAGGTAGTGCAAATGTCAGATAGCCAAGGGCTCAAATGGCGGCTTGGTGAGTTGCACTAGGGCCACATTGAGATCCCATTCTACCGGGGGCAGACAGATGGGAAGCTTAGAAAACAGTAAGCCTCACATGAACCAAGTAACCAGGGGCTGCACAGAAAGAGGTTTGCCCTCTATGGAGTGATGGTTTGCGGAGAGTACACTCAGGTGCACCCAGATGGAGTTGGACTTAAGCCCAGATTGTGAGAGGTAGAGCAAGTATCACAGCACGATATGTACTGGCCAGGAGAACAAGTTCATCCAGCACTCTGTGCACCATAAGGAAAATCTGGCACCACTTGAAGGCATAGGTCTGTCTTGTGGAGTCCTTGCAAAAGGCCAAAAGGACTTCCTCTACCTCCTTGAGGAGGCTGAGGGGTGTTAAAGTGACCCGTTCAGCAGCCATGCTGTGAGCGACAAGGATCCCAGGTTGGGATGGAGGATCGCGCCCTCTTCCAGGGTCAACATGGTGGGGACTGGGGACTCTGTTGAGAGACAAAGCAGTAGAGGAAATCAAGGCTGCCTGGGCCACCTTGGGGCCACCAGAATCATGGAAGCCTTATCTCGCTGGACCTCGAAGAAGGTCTGCACTGTCAGTGGTGTGGGAAAAAAGGCATACATCAGGCCCCCCCGATCATGAGATGAAGAAGGCATCCGCTGCCAGCCAGCGCTGGTGCGGGTGCGAGCAGCAGAAATGCAGTAGCTGAGCATTGACCAGGCTGGCAAAGAGGTTGAGGTGCCCCTTAACCTGAACAACCACTGTGCCACCCCTGGGTCCAGGTGCCACTCATGTGGCTGGAGGATCCTGCTCAGCCTGTCTGTCAGGGTGTTTTCCTGGCCTGGGAGGTATGTCACCCAGAGGATCATACCCTGACTGGTTGTGTATGAGTAGAGGGCTATTGCCTCCTGGCATAGGCAGTAGGAGCCTATGCCCCACCTTTCTTGTTCAGGTAAAACATCGTGACCTAATTGTCCGTCTGGATGAGCACTGACTGGTGCTGTAGGCACTGCTGGAAAGACCTTAGCACAGGGAAGATGGCCCAGAGTTCCAGCAGGTTGATCTGCTGTTGTCTGTTCTCGGGTGACCATAACCCCTGGGTACACAGCTCCTCGCAGTGGGCATCCCAGCCCCATAGGGAAGCATCCATTATGAGGACCCTCTGGGGGCTCGGGACTTGGAAGGGCATGCCCTGGTGCAGGTTCTGTGTAACCTGCCACCAACTGAGTGACTCCACCAGCTGACAGGAGAGCGAGACTCTGTCTTGAAGCCGGCCCATGCTCTGGGTCCACTGTGGATGGAGGCACCACTGAACTGCCCGCATGTAGAGGTGGGCATTGGGGACCACAAGTACCATGGAGGCCATGTGACTGAGAATATGGTCCGTGCTGACACCATGTGGTGGTGCTGTACTTCTGCTGCTAAGGCCGTGAGGTGATCTGCCCTGTCCAGGGGGAGGAAAGACTTGGCCTGGAAGATGTCTAAGCAAGCCCCTATGAACTCCAAGTCTTGTTTTGGAGTGAGGTGGGATCTTGGGTGAGTTATCACAAATCCCAGATGTTGTAAGACTTTGATGGTAAGGCCTGTGGCCTGCAGTGTCTCTGAAGCTGTGTCCCCTCTTACTAGCCAGTTGTCTAGGTAAGGGAAGATAGCCCCTTGGAGACAAAGATAGGTGGCCATCACTGCTAGGCATTTGGTGAAGACCCTTGGCACAGAGGCTAGTCTGAAGGGAAGTACCCTTTACTGGTAGTGGTTGCCCCTGACCATGAATCTTAGATACTGCCTGTGACTGGGATGGATGAGGATGTGGGTATAGGCATCCTTCAGATCCAAGAAGTATAGCCCATCTCCCTGCTGGAGGTAGGGCAGCAACATTCCAAGGGAGAGCATCTTGAATTTCTCCCACACCAGGAATTTGGTCAGGTTTCTCAGGTCCAGGAAAGGGCCTTAGACATCCTGTTCATTTTGGGACCAGAAAGTACCTGGAGTAAAAACCCTTCCCTCTTAGGTAGTGTGGTACGGGCTCCATGGCCCTGCCCCTGAGAAGGACTGTAAGTTCCTGCATTTGCAGAGCCTGATGCAGGGGAGACCAAGGGGGCTCCCCTGGAAAGAAGGGTGGAGGCGGCTGGTCCAAGTAGAGGAGGTAATCCTCCCTGACCATCTGTAGTGCCTGTGAGTCGGTGGTGATGGAAACCCACCTATGGGCAAAATGAACCAGGTACCCCCCTTGTCAGAAGCTGACCCTCCAGTGGAAGAGAGGCTAGGCTGAGGGCGTCAAAACCCCAGCCCAGGCTGGGCTGAGGCCGGCATCTGGGGCTTGGGCCCTTTGGGCTTGTGAGAGCCCTGGTCTGTTCCTTTGCCTTGGTGATCCTGCTGAGGAGTCTGGGTGGCTGGGTATGGAGGGTAGCCTCGATAGGTTTGGCCCTTTCTGAGGAAAGGAGGATTCTTTCCCTGTGGCTTTTTCCTTGGGAGAGTGGCGTTTTTTCTCGAGAACCGAGTCCGGGTAACATACTCGGTCTTAATTTCAGCTGCCTTGTCCTCCATGGGCTTGCTGAAGAGCTGCTCCCTGAGGCAAGGGACATCAAGGAGCTTCTATTGTATCCATTGCTCGAGGTCCGATGATTGCAGCCAGGCCTAGCATCAAGCGTCAATGCCAGCAGCAGAGACCCTCACGCTGGACTCAAAGCCATTGTAAGCAGTTCGGGACAGGTATTTGGAACACACTCTGACAGTCTTTGAAAGAGTCTGAAAATGCCAGAGGTGATCTCCATCGAGACCCATTGTGAATCCTCTGAGTTTCTTGGCCAGGCCTCTGAGGAATATGCTGATGTAAAGTTGGAAAGTTTGGATATGGCAGGTCAACATCAAGCCTTGTTAGCATTTTCACTCGAGGGCATCGAGGGCACAGGACTCCCTGCCTGGGGGCACTGATGAGTGCGTCTTCGGCCTCTTCTGCTGGTGCAGAGCCGAATCGACCACCATGGAGGTGTGGGGGAGTTGTGCCTTCCGGAAGCCTGGCCCTCATTGAACCTGGTACATTGTATCCAGGCATTGACTGATGATCGGCACCAATGCTGGGGTTTCCTACATCCTGAGAAGGAGCCAGCTGAGAATGGAGGGGACCGGAACTGTCAGGGTCTCCTTTGGCAATGCCTCATACTGGAGGATGTCAAGCTCTTCCATATGTGTGTCCTCCTGTGATTCAGTAGTGAAAGAGAGAGCCTGAGCCATGTCCCTGACAAACTTAAGGAATGAAGTATCCTCGGATGGGGATCAGCATCTCAGGCTGATGGAGACGGGTCCGAGGGAAAGTCCCGGTGGGCCCGAGTCTCCAGAGATGTCTTGACATTGGACTCCCAGTTGGAGTAGACTGAGGAAGACCCAAGGCCTGATGGCTCCAAGGGTGTCGTCAGCTCCGGTCTTCAGTGCCTTGAGGCTTGGGCATGGCCAGAGCCAGAGGCAGTCCCCTGCGAGGACCTCACCCCCAAAGATCAGGAACGAGAAGAGCCCCTGACCCTCACCGAGGATTGACCTGAGACATCTGGCTCTCAGGGTTCACTTCGGCATCCCGGGGAGCCCTCGACATCGAGGTCCCTGGGGTCTCGGGGTGAGCACCGGCGTTGCCGGGCATTGATGTTTGCTGGGAGGTGATGAACACAGAAACGCTATGTTCCAGTGCCAGCATTCGAGCTTCCCACTCAGAGGTAGCAGCCATTGACACTGATGCCGGGGTGACCGGGTTGGGTGTCAAGGAAGAGAGGGGGGTCCTTGGTGAGACGGCCTTCGGGAGACCGAGATCCATCACCAGAGGCCTCGATGTCAGTCCTGGGGGCGCTCCTACTCTGACTCCTTCGATGGCCATTGGGGGCTGAAGATTTCCTATGCTTTTTCTTAAATTAAATTATTCAATTTTAACATCCACACAAAATATCATGAATGAACAGAAAAATGGATACAACCAGTATATCAAAAGGAAATGTATTATATCAAACCCTTATTTTCCATCTAAATTAGACCACAATATGAAGGAAATAGGGAAGTACTAGGAAATAAAGTAGATAGATCGAAGCCCAAAGATTTCCTATGCTTGTCTGCCTCCCAGGACGTGGTCCTTGAGGTTTTCTTCTTACACTCTCGCTCCAGGGACCCTTGCTTGGAGTGTCTGCAAGCCCGTTCTGGAACCATGGAGCTTACGCGACTCCAAGGGTCTATGAGGAGCCATCCAGTGTGAGGCTACTGTGGAAACTGAAATTGAATCTGCCTTGTGGAAGATGTCATCTTGCTTTTGCCGGTGGCTCTAGATGGCCTTTGAAGATATTTTCTTACACAAGGAACACTCCTCCAGTCATGCTCGGTGCCCAGACACTGGAGGCAACAATACATGAGTGTCGGTGAGGGATATGTTCTTGGAACACTGATCACATTTCTTAAAACCGCTGGCCATTGGAGCAAAAAGGACCCCAGCAAGGTCGAAGACCTTCGACACGCCCAGTGGTTGAATAAGGCACGAAAGCACTTGGATGGAAAGAGTCTTGAGACTCATTACTGGAGTAGCAGGGCTCGAGAGGCTGGAAAAGGACTGGTACAAGCCAGAAGAGATACAAAAAGTACAAGAAAAATCAACTTTTTTTCTGGGGGGACAAGATGAACGTCTTTAGGACTCTGTGGAAAAAGGGAGACTGACCCACATGTGTGGTGGCATCTCCCACTGGTTTTCTTTGAAAGCTGAGGAGATGCTTCCGTGCTGGACTTCATCGGCGTCAACGTCATCCATATGTGAGGACAGATTTCCTGCTTGTTCCTGGAGAAATAAAAAGCTCAGTTTTGGTCTTGAGGACTATCTGAAGTTGGGGCACCTCCATTCCACACACCAGCTTCTGTTCTGGGTGATTCAGTACTATGAGTATTCCTTGACTGTCTGTTCCCAAATAGAGGAGGTGGCATCCCAACCATAGGGCTAAGGGACACATCGGATGAAAGAGAGGAGATTAAAACCGAGGGCCCAACCTGAGTATCATATCTTCCATGTAGAAGATGTCTATTCATTGGTCCACTCTGCTCACAACTATTGAAGAGGTAGCAGCACTCTTTGGGCCCAATGTATTCTTGCCTTTCCTCTTCTCCATCTGCAAAAGATATTCTGGACCCAAGGCCCGGAGTGGTCACACACTTGCGGCCATGCTTTGGGTAAGTTGAAATTTTAAGAGGCCAGTGACGGATGATGATGTCACCAACAGAGGTGGAACCTCCTCCTGATGTCAGATGCTCAAGATATTCAGGGCTTCCCCATACTCTTCCTCTCAGTGCCAACTTCCACTCTGGTCCTGGATGTGCTCTCTGCTCCTCTTATTGATTTTATTTATTAGGATTTGTAAGCCACCTCTTTTAAAAGATTTATCCAAGTCTGCTGGAGTAAAACATTCCTTGTCAGTCTCTGTGCCTCTAATAAATTTTTTTTCCTTTATTCAGTAATATGGTCAAGGAAAAGAAAATTGAAGGTTTTTCCCTTGGTCACCTCAGCTGCACAGCTTACTAATCTCCTGATGTTTTGAACTCTGAGGAAGAGAAGACCTTGACGAGCTTCCCTTGTAGGTAGTCCGGAAGAGATAACAATTTTCTGGATAGAGGCAGAAGTATCTCTCAGCCTCAAAGACCACATATTCTCACATGTGCCAGGCTTGGATCCCTAATGGAGCTCCTGGAAGGTTGAAAGAAATTGGGTGGTGAAGTGGTTAGCAAGGCTCCTGCCCTGCAAATAGTGGTAGTTGGAAAGAGGTTGGCACAGTTTTGTTTGTGAGAATGCCTCAGTTTTGGAACACCCAACAAGCAAGCAATAGCCCTTGTTCACCAAATTGCTGGCAATAGATTGGAAGTCACAGAGGTTGCTCAGTGGAGTTTAAAGTACCATGTGAGAAAACTGGGAAATGTTTCTGAAGTGCAGCAGTGGAAGATTGAGGCAGTGTGACATTTTATTTACATTCTCTTATATACTGTGCTATTCTACATCAGTGTGATTTACATTGAACAAACTGAAATTACATTGAACAGGGCATTATAACTTGGAGATAACTATTTTACAGAGAACATGAGCTATGGAGCATTAAGTAGCTTGCCCAAGGAGCACCTGTGGGACTGGAAACCCCAGTCCTTCCAGCCCAAGGTTGCTGTCCTCTAGTAGGATTTGAACCCCTGACCTTCTGGCCTGAAGTACCTTGCCACAACCACTAGGCCACTCCTCCACTCCAGAATTTTGCAAGCAAGTTCTTTTGTATCCCACAAATTGGAATCTATGAGTAACCTGAACTTGAGAGCATTGAATTTCCCCAAATATCCTATGATATGTCTTGCAGAAAGTTTATAAATATTTTACCAGCACTCTTAGCATTACAGTTAAGGCCATTCCCCCTTAGAAGAAGGTTTTCTATCTCACATTTTAAAAATATGTGTAGAAAGATCTACCCAAGATAGTACGCCAGGCTCCTTCTCTGGCCCTATTCAAATCCATGCTAAAAATCTACCTTTTCAAGGCTGCTTTCAGATCCTGATCTCATTCTCCTGCTTATCACCTGTGTCTTCTCATTCCTCCTTGAATTTCCCTAGTCCACTGTTGTGTGGTCTGTCATAATTAGATTGTAAGTTCTGACAAGCAGGGACTGTCTCTTACGTGTACATATGCACAGTGCTGCCTACACCTTGTAGTGCTATACTAGTAATAAATAGTAGTAGTAAAGAAGGGGATGGAAGTGAAACATTTGCTGATCTGTTGCTTGGTCATTACAGCTATCCTGGAAAGTTCTAAACCTCAGGATTTGACTCCAATTGCATTTTTAATTTATTGTCATTAAGTCTGAAAAAAATAAAATAATGAGACTTTTTTGACACAAGGAATGTGCTGTTCTGTGGTAAAAAAAGATTGGCTACTTCCTGATCTCTCTAAGCAGACTCAAAAGTTGTGTTGAATCGTCTTGAGGATGGCTTTAAGTGAAAAAATGTTTCTGAAATTCCAAGCCAAGGGGGCAGAATGTGGGTATTGGCGCATCGCGGTTAGAATGGGTGTTTTGGGTGCATGCTAACTGTGAATGTTGCTGTTAGCACAGGTGCACTTAACATGACCTCAATGGGTGGTGTTAAGTGCACCCATGTGCCAATTAGCATGGTGCTACGTGCTTGCAGTCCAAATGCATGCTTTCAACATTCTCTTTAGTAAACATGTCCGTAAATGTTTAATTAAAATAAATGAAGTTCAATATGTTTTCTTCAGATCTGAACAGCTGAGGGATTTTCTTCATACTGTAAAATGTTAGTTGCAAACGTCTGTCATGGGTGGAGTGGTTTAGCAACTTGATTGATGCTCGGTTCAGTAGTGCATTAATTTTACCACATTTTCCCTTTTTTCGGAAAGTACTCACTTTTCCTTTGGAACTCCCTGGAATAGCGGGCTTTTATAGGGCATTTAGCTTAAGATATTTCTTCTCTGCTAACAATGTTATTTTTTGTTTTTCATGATGATTTTTGAATACTCACACTTTTTTCTGTACAAGTATATATTAGCTTATAGCCTGATTCTGTCCCAGACGTCGAAGCCCTCTGTATATCCGGTCTGAACTGGACATACAGAGGGCGTCGCAATTCTGATCCCGTGGGGCACATCTAGCCCTGCAGGATCAGAATCACAAACAGTCTTGTACATGCATGCCGGGACTGCGATTCAGCCTAGCCTGCATGCATAGCATGATCACCTTTGATTTAATTAGTGGAGGAGGGATAGTAAGGAAATCCACAGTACTACCCTTTAACTTTCGAAAGGGAGACTATGATAAAATGAGGAAAACAGTTAAGAAAAAAACTAAAAGGAGCAGTTGCAAAGGTTAAAGACGTACATCAAGCTTGGGTGTTGTTGAAAAATACTATCTTGGAAGCCCAGACCAGCTGTATTCCACGCTTTAAGAAAAGTGGAAGGAAGTCCAAAAAACTGCCAGCATGGTTTAAAGGTGAGGTCAGAGAGGCTGTTGTTGCCAAAAAAGCATCTTTCAGGAAATGGAAAAAAGAGCCAAACAATGAAACCTGGAAACAGCACAAGCACTGGCAAGTCAAATGCAAGGCATTGATAAGGCAGGCAAAGAGAGAATTTGAGAAGAAGCTTGCTGCGGAAGCAAAAACACGAAATAAAGACCTTTTCAAGTACATTCGTAGCAAAAAACCTGTGAGAGAGTCAGTTGGTCCATTAGATGATAAAGGGGTTAAAGGAGCACTAAGAGGCGACAAGCCGATAGCGGAGAGACTGAATGAATTCTTTGCTTCGGTCTTTACTGAGGAAGATGTAGGGATGCTACCCATGACTGAAGTGGTATTTAAAGGTGTGTAAGAATTGAAGGAAATATCAATACATCGGGAAGATGTCTTACAACTATTAGATAAACTGAAGAGTAGCAAATCACCTGGGCCGGATGGTATACATCCAAGGGTGTTGAAAGAACTGAAATTTGAGATTGCAGACCTGCTATCAGTAATCTGTGAACTATCATTAAAATCATCTCTAATACCTGAGGATTGGAGGATCGCCAATGTAACACCAATTTTTAAAAAGGGTTCGAGGGGTGATCCGGGAAACTACAGACCAGTGAGCCTGACATCAGTACCGGGAAAAATGGTAGAAACCATCATAAAGAATAAAATTACTCAGCATGTAGAAAGTCACGACCTAATGGGAGACAGCCAACATGGCTTTAGACAAGGAAGATCTTGTCTTACTAATCTGTTATGTTTTTTTGAAGGAGTGAATAAACAGGTGGACAAAGGTGAGTCGGTTGATATTGTGTATCTGGACCTTCAGAAAGCCTTTGACAAGGGCCCTCATGAGAGACTTTTGGCAAAACTAAAGAGTCATGGGATAGGAGGCAGTGTACTACTGTGGATCAGGAACTGGTTAAAAGATAGAAAGCAGAGGGTAGGGCTAAATGGCCAATTTTCCCAATGGAGAAAGGTGAATAGTGGTGTACCCCAGGGATCTGTGCTGGGTCCGCTGCTTTTTGACATATTCATAAATGACCTGGAAAGTGGAATAACAAGTGAGGTTATCAAATTTGCAGATGACACAAAACTATTTAAAGTTGTTAAAACCCAGGAGGATTGTGGAAAATTGCAAGAGGATCTTGATAAATTGGAAGATTGGGCATCAAAATGGCAGATGAAATTTAATGTGGAGAAGTGCAAGGTTATGCACCTAGGGAAGAACAACCCAAACTATGGTTACACGATGCAAGGTTCCACATTAGGAACCACCACCCAGGAAAAAGATTTAGGCGTCATTGTGGATACCTTGTTAAAACCCTCGGCCCAGTGTGCAGCGGCGGCCAAGAGAGCAAATAGAATGCTAGGTATGATAAGGAAAGGAATGGAAAATAAAACAAAAGATATTATAATGCCTCTATATCGTTCCATGGTGAGACCGCACCTTGAATATTGTGTGCAATTCTGGTTGCCGTATCTTAAAAAGGATATAGCGATTTTAGAAAAGGTTCAGAGAAGAGCCACCAAAATGGTAAAGGGGATGGAAGGCTACTCCTATGAAGAAAGGCTAAAAAGGTTGGGGCTCTTTAGCCTGGAGAAGAGACGGCTGAGGGGAGATATGATAGAAGTCTATAAATTAATGAACAGAGTGGAATGGGTAAACGTAGATCGATTGTTTACCTTATCAGAATATGGAAAGACTAGGGGACATGCAATAAAGCTACAGGGTAAACTATTTAAGACTAATAAAAGAAAATATTTTTTCACTCAACGTGTAATCAAACTCTGGAATTTGTTACCGGAGGATGTAGTAAAGGCTGTTAGTGTAGCTGGGTTTAAAAAAGGTTTGGACAAGTTCTTGGAGGAAAGGTCCATAAACCATTATTAAGAAGGGACCCAGGATATCAATGCTTGAACCAGTACAAGCATTGTGGAACCTGTGTCCCTTGGGGAAACTGCTAGGTACGTATGACCTAGATTGGCCACTGTTGGAAACAGAATGCTGGGCTTGATGGACCTTGGTCTGACCCAGTATGGCATATCTTATGTTCTTATGTTCTTAGGACAAGCCCGACTAAATCAGTCAGGACTTTACAATGGAGCTGCGGTTCCATGGTGTCCAGTTGCCATGGCACCGTGGCTCCATTGTAAAGCCGTGATCCCCTGCCACTGGCTTCAGAGCTGGTTTCCCCACAGTCCAACCCCCGATCTGGCCTCTTAAGGCCAGGGTCGGGCTGCAGGGAATGTCCTCAGCCCCCTGACATATCCATGCCCTGGGCTCGCCGATCTATGTTGTCCAGGAAAGTTATTCCACCTCGGAGGTAGAATAACTTCCCCGTACAAGTTGCTGGCCCTGGTCGTACAGGGCCAACATTAGAATCGGCCCTGTATGTTCAGGGCCGGCGACCACCCACTGCCTGCCCTAACTCCACCCCTAATCCGCCCTGTCTTTCCCCAGACAGAATAATCCCCTTAATGTATATAATTTATAAAAAGAAAGTTAAAAAAAAAAGATTCACCCAAGGCAGTATACAACAAGATAACACTGAAGAAGTGATCCTAGGATTTCAGTGCCAGACTGCAATTGGGTGTGCAGTAACTAGAATATAAAAATAGTTGTTTACATTAGTGAATAGTACAAAGACAGTCTTAGCCAGGCATATATTGTAAGACCCTAAATTAGTGCAAAAGATAATATTATAAAGGGGAATATTTACTAAATGGCGGTAGAAGACTCCGTGCAATATTGGAGCTGCAGCCCCATTGATTTCAGTTGGGGCCACGGCTCCTATATCACACGGAGTCCGCTACCACCATTTAGTAAACATCCCCCAAAGACACTTATTTTGGACCAGAAATTGGGAAAAAAAAGGTATGAAAAATATTGTTTAGATGTAGACTGCCAGGTAAGCTATTCAGGGAAAACCCACCTGCTTGCCCTCACCTGGTGCCTTCTTTTTTTTCAGAAATTTACCACAGTGAATTAAACTGTATCTGTTCACAAATTACTTTGAACCTCACAATTAAATTGTTTTCAAAATTCTCCATTGCTTTTGTCATATTTCTTTAAATCTATTTTAAATGCCCCTCATGCAGCCTAAATGATAGCACAACATTTTTTTCTTGGACCTCTATCAAAAGGATATCATTGCAGTGATTTGCATCTCCTCTAATTTGCTTTTTAACCCAGAAAACAAAACCTGAAATCATTCAAATTTGTGCCTTTGTTTACGTCATTCATGGGGCGAAGGGAAAGAAGGGGTTTGGCTCAGAGGACAGGACATTAATGAAAACCACTTCCATTTCTATCTGCTCAATTCAGTCCTTTCTATCTTATGATTTTTCACAGCACTGTTGCCTACCCAAAACTGTGTATTTTGGGAATCCACAGCTCCTTAGGAAAGAGACATATGTAGTCCAGGAATGGTTTATCCAGGAATATTGATCTTATCAGACATTAGTACCCATCAGAATATTGTGTGCGAAACCCCCTATAAAAGTGGGTTCTTGAGTGTGTTGAATATTATAAAATCACAAGTAAACGGTCAATGTGTGCTGCTGAAGAGGTGGTTGCTGGGGAGGTCAGATGAGGGGTAACATTAAAACAGTAGCCTGCAGTAAGAGTCATTGGGCTAGCAGAACTGGAAAGTAAACCTTTAGGGAGCATATGAAAATCACTGCCTGTTGTCACGAAGTGGATCTAGCAGAGCCCATGGAAATAAGTAGAAATACAGATAGTGGATCTGACACTGACACTTCAGACAAGCACATGACAGGGAGTTGCTATAGGCAACATAAACAAACCAGGTCTCGAGCTCTGAGAACACGCCCAAGCTGCAGGAAGGCTCAGGAATCATTAGGGAATGAGGAGCAGCTGAAAGGAGGCGGGGTTGAGACACACGTGAATAAACCTCACTCACCTGGAGTTAGAAGGAGGGATGAGTGCAAGTTCAGGTTCGGGTTAGATGGAGCTGAGAGAGCAGAAGCAACAGAAATCCTGGAAGCCAGAGAAGTCCCAGGAGTTACAGGAATTAGCAGAGAGGCAGAGAGAGCAGCAACTGCAGAAACTCCTGAGAAGTCAAGGAACTCTGAAAGGGCAGAGAACCCCTGGAGCCCAGGACATTCTGCTGGAAGTCTGGGTTGGAGCGGAGCCACTGAGAGGGCTGGGAGAACCGAAAGGTTTAGCTCCAAGGCTGAGAGAGAAAACCCAGGAGTCTGCCATAGAAGGCAGTACACAGACACCTTTGAACACAGTAACGCTTATACAAAAGGTAACAGAGAAGGCAGTGTTAAAGCCAGGCTGAGACAGGCTGGAAAAGCCAATTACCCAGGCTACAGGGACAGAAAGGATAAAGTCTTCTGTCCTGAAGACAATTTTGTACCTGGGGAAAAGCCAAAAGGGAAAACCTGTAAGGAATTGCCGTCCTGTTCCACTCCGGTAGCTTCAGCTGTGCCGAGGAAGTCTAAGCTGAGAGAGCCAGAAGGTAAGCTTATTATCTCTAATAGAAAGAGAATTGAATGCAGGAACTTCCCATATGATTGACAGCATTTGAAGGGCTCTCAAGAGAGGAACCCTAGTGAATACGGTAATTGTTTTTCACAGACGTTAACAGAGGAAGAAAAGAAGTCTCTTTGTGATAGGGAGAGACTGCTAAATAACACGTCTGGCTATTTGAAAGAGAGACTGTTTGCAACAGAGAGTGAGGACATGCAGTGTGAAGTGCAGGGGGACCAACCCACTGTTGAATACATGGATTGTACGCTCACAATTGCAGACGAGATCTCCTCTCTATGTTAAAGGAGCTGTGAAACTTTCTAACTGTGGAAGTAACAGAGAAAGGGTTTATGTTTGTTGGAAAAAGGACTGTTTAAAATACCTTTTCATTTGGTGTAAAGAAGCTGGAAAAAGAAGCCGTTTTTGTTCACATTTTGTCTCTTTATTTTTGTACCCGAAGTTGGTTTATCTGCCTTGTTTTTCATTACAAAAAGAATCCTCCCGAAAGGGAATAAAATCCTGTCTTTGAGCCTTACCACGCGTCCGCAACTCATTTCCTGGCTGGTCTATGAGAACTACAACTCCCAGAAAGCATAGCAAGGCTTTCTATATCCTTTTTCTGGCCAGTTCAAGATAAGGCCTCAGTGTAGTACCCTGCCTTAACCTGTGGGGTCCCACGCTGGGTGACACTGTGCAGAAAGAGAAAGAGTAAAATTTGCTCACATTTACATCTATTATTACGATTTAACGTTAAATCTATAGGGAACAGAGTAGGGGAATAAAGTGCACACATACTAGACAGATGGCAGAGAAGCAAATTCTGAGGCCAGTGGAAACTGTTCACCCTAAGAGAAATAGTATCATTTGGCACTGGCACCTGCAGCTCTGTGTCGAAAAGAGCTTGGAGAACAGTTACCTGGGATTTAGAGGCATTAGGCCTCTTTAGCTGAAAGAGCTTAACCCTCATCTGAGAGGGGAAGATGGAACCCCCCTACTCTGCAGGCCCTCTTCCTGAAGATGGTGCTGGAAAGTCTCCCGGGAGCCTAGACAGACTCAGAGTGAAGATAACAGCAGAGAGTTTCTACAGATCCAGGTGGGGGTAGGAGTGAAGATGGGGGTGGACAATTTCCTCCCAATCCTGGGAGTAGAGATGGCAGCAAAGAGACTCTGGAGAGCCTAATCCAGGCTTGGAATTCCAGCAGCAGATCAGCTCAAGAGAAAGCTGTAGCGGCAGAGAATCCTGGAGTCATAAGGCCCACGAAGGGCCCAGTGGCAGATCAGCTCATTGGGGAGCTGCAGCAGCAGAGAATCAGCTCCATAGGGAGCTACAGTAGTGATTTAGCTCCAGGGGGAGCTGCAGCAGAGAATCAGCTCCAGTGGAGGCTACAGCAGCAGATTGGATCAGCTCTAGGGGAGAGCTGTGGTGGCAGAATCAGCTCCATAGAGAGCTGCAGTAGCAGAGAGTCCATTCTTGACTAGGAGCCATAATAACTAAAGGGGTACAGTGGTCGAACAGCTCAAGGAAAAGTTGCAACAGTTGTTCCAAAGTGGGCAGAACTGCAAAACCCTCTCCATATTGAAGGAGAGCTTGGAGGAGGCAGATCCAAGGCTACAGCCTCAGCAATTGGACAGAACTACAAAACATCTCCTTTCACAAGCAGCCACTGGTCCAGAGCTCCAGCAGTGGGTGAGACTTGGGACTGGGGAGCAAAGGGAAAGGGAGAGGAGTTAGGAGACAGGTTATTAAGGTTAAATCCATAAGCTTCAAAGGTTTACTTAAGCCATTACCTATAACGTTTGTGATACCGCGGGCCCTCTGACGCAAGGAAAGAAAGTTTTAAATCTTGAAAAAAACAAGATTTACCTGCAATTACGAGAAGGGACACATAGAGGGAGCAGGAGAGCAAGCCTGGAAGTGGAAGAACCACACCTCTATGGGCAGGACTCAGAAGCAGCTGCTCTGGATTTAAGCAGGAACAGAGCATTGCAAGAGAGGAAGCCAAGGCAGCCAAGGAGCAAGCCAGAGAGGCAGTCAAGGAGCAACCCAGAAGGGAAGCACAGGAGGAGGCAAGGAGCTTGGCAGAGACCTTCACAGGAAGCGCAGGAAGCAGTGCCAAGGGAAGCTCCAGAAGCCGGAGTCAGAGACCGAGGTGAAGTTTACTGACAAACCCAGAAGCGCTCAAGGAGTGAAAGCTACTGGGAGAGCAGGCCGAGCTGAAGGCCCAAGAGCAGGCCTAGAGGAAGGCCATACACAACTGCAAGAGGCAGTCATACAGAGGACAGCCAAGGAAGGAGAGGCTTATCCTTCTAACTGGAGAAGAAACCTTCAAGAGGAAAAAGGTACTTTTAAAAGTTTTTACAAAAGTAACTTGAAGGATGAAAGAAAGGTTCATAGCCTTAAGAGAGAGGATATAGCTGAGAGGGCGCGGCCCCTAACCAACTGCCACAGGGGTGGAGGTGGAAGACAGGCCCCTCAGCAGCAGCCTTACCTCAAAAGAATTATACCTCATTCTAAAACAGGAAAGATATCCTGGGATCATTGGAAATTACATGAAGCAAAAGACTTTCAGACTAGGCCTCAAGCCTTTCACAAGAAGCCTAGAGAGAAACAAAGGGCTAGCTTTTATCTGGATAATAAGGACTGTTTTAAACCAGAAATACCAGATAAGTTTTACAGGAAAAAGTTTAGTGCTACCAGAGACTGGAAGAAGCAAACCTTTAATCCTGAAACAGCAGTAAGCCCAGGGAGTTATAATATACCTAAAAGCCGACGCCCCAAACTCCCAAGCCAGCACTGGGATACGGTATGGCATGCTTTTAGAAAACCAGGTTTTAACATCCCAGAGATCTCAGAGACCTCAGATTCGGACCCCGTAGAAATGGAATGGCTGCCAGGGGAATCTGAGGGTATTGAAGACATAGAACCAATGGAATGTGATTATTGCACAAGGAGATGTGTTTAAGTAAAAGGCAAACAAATCCCATGTATGCAAAGAATACTGGAAACCTTATGTTTTAAGTTGGTGACGGATAACCATGTTATTTTGAGTGTTTTTGCTGATTCACATTTTGATGCAACCAAAGTTTGTGTTCTGTTACTCATTACCTCATATTTTGAACTTCTTTATGCGCAAAGGTGAAATAAAAGCCTTTTCTTTACCCTACACTTGGCAAGAGTTACTTTTTAGGAAGTTGACCTTGAGGCTGACAATGAGGCCTGCTACCTCATTGACCCTCACAACAGGTCAACCCTGAAACCCTTTATTACTTATGCGCTCCCCAGCCCCTGTGGAACCACTACGCCGCCACCAGAGGGGGCTGAGGGGGACACGTTATAGTTGATTGTTTGAACTGCCTTATCTATTATCCTATACACCTTAAAGTTACTGCTTGGGTTAAAAATTAGTTGGGTGGGAGGCAACAAAGAGTACAGGTAAATGGAGCTCACTCTGGGGAAAAGGATCTTACCAATGGTGTGCTCCAGGGATCTGTCCTTGGTCCGATTCTTTTTAACATCTTTGTTAGTGATATATCTGTCGGGAAAGGTTTGCCTCTTTGCGGATGACACCAAAATCTGCAATAGAGTAGACACTCAGGAAGGTGTAGATAACATGAGGAGGGATCTAGCTAAGCTTGAAGAATGGTCTAGAATTTGGCAGCTGGGTTTTAATGTTAAAAAATGTAAGGTAATGCATTTGGGCTGAAGCAATCCAAGGGAGCAATATCGTATAGGGGGTGAAGTACTTTTGTCCACTAAAGAAGAGTGGGACCTAGGCGTGGTTGTGTCTGATTATCTTAAAGTAGATAAACAGGTAGAAAAGGTGACAGCAAAAGCTAGAAGGATTCTTGGGTGCATACGGAGAGGAATGGCTAGCAGAAAAAAAGGAGGTAATATTTCCTCTGTATAAGTCTTTGGTGAGACCTCATTTGGAGTATAGTGTGCAATTCTGGAGACCGCACCTTTAAAAGGATATAAACAGGATGGAGTCAGTACAGAAGGTGGCTACTAAAATGGCTAGTGGTCTTCATTATAAAGCATATGAGGACAGACTTAAAAATCTTAATATGTACACCTTAGAGGAAAGATGGGATAGAGGTGATATGATTGAGATGTTTAAATAACTCCGTGGCATAAATGTACAGGGGGAGAGCCTCTTTCGTTTGAAAGCAAGTTCTGCTATGAGGGGACATGAGATGAGGGTGAAGGGGGATAGATTCAGGAGTGATATGTGGAAATATTTCTTTATGGAAAGAGTGGTGGATCCATGGAATAGTCTCCCAGTGGAGGTGGTAGAGATGAGGACAGTATCTGAATTCAAAAAAGCATGGGACAAACACAGAGGATCTCTAAAGGAAAAAAGGGGACTGTTGTAGTTGTTCATATAGAAGGACAGACTAGATAGCCATGTGGTCTTTTTCTGTCATCATATTTCTATGTTTCTCTGTTTCTATTATTTTATTACAATACTTGATATATCTTGTTGTTGTTGTTAAGTACCATTGAGTCGGTGTCATCTCATGGTGACCCTCTGGATAGTTGACCTAAACTGTGTTTGGTCTTCAGTCATAGCTGCTGTAATTGTATCGATCCATCTCATTACTGGCCTTCCTCTTTTACTTTGACCTTTGACCTTGCCAAGCATTAAGTCTTTCTCCAATAATCTCTCTTTTTGCATGATGTGTCCTAAGTATGAAAGTCAAAGTCTTGCCATCTGAGCTTCTAAGGAAATCTTAGTTTTTATCTCCTCTAGTACTGACTGGTTTGTTCTTCACGCAGTCCATGATATACACAGTATTCATCAGCAGCACCATAATTCAAAGGCATCAATTTTCTTCCTATCTTTTTCACTGTCCAACCTTCGCATCCATATAATGTTGTTGAAAATACTATGGCCTGGACAAGTCAAATCTTTGTATGGATGAGACATCTCTGCTCTTGAGAATCTTGTGTAGGTCCTTCATAGCCATTTTGCCAAGAGCAATGTGTAATTGGATTTCTTGACTGCTTGTCCTTTTTTAATTAATTGTTGATCCAAGTTGGTTAAAGTTGTCAACTATTTCAATTTCTTCTCCATCAATGATGAATTTATTGATTTTGCCAGTTGTCAGAATCTTTATCTTAATGTTAAGGTGCAGACCCATTTTAAGACTATGTTCCTTGATCTTCAGAAGCAAATGTTTCAGATCATCTTCACTTTTAGCCAGTAATGTGGCATCATCAGCATAGAGAAGGTTGTTGATGAGTCTTCCACCAAATGTCACACCACTGTTATCTTCATACAGTCCTGCTTCTCTGATGATTTGTTCTGCATATAAATTAGACAGATAGGGGGAAAGTATGCAGCCTTGTCATATACCTTTGTTGATTTTAAATCATTCTGTTTCTCCTAGTTGCATTCAAACTGTTGTTTTTTGATCAGTGTAAAGGTTGTGCAAGAGAACTATCAGGTGTTCTGGTATACCCATGCTTCTTAATATGGTCCAGAGTTTCTCATGGTTTACACAGTCAAAAGCCTTGCTGTAGTCAATAAAATACATATGGATATTCTTTTGGTATTCTTTTGTTTTTTCAAGGATCTATCTCAAATCTGCATTGATGTCTCTCGCTGCTCGCCCTTTCCTGAACCCTGCTTGCAGTTCAGGCAGGTCTCTTTCCAGGTATGGCTCTAGTTTCTGCTGAATGATCTTGAGTAGAATCTTGCTGGCATGTGGGATCAGAGCTATTGTGTGATAGTTTCCACAATCAGTCAGGTCACCTTTCTTCAGTATAGGTATAAACACAGATCTTTTCCAATCAGTTGGCCATGAATTTGCATTTCAAATTTCCTGGCAGAGCCTTGTATGTATGGTAACAGCTTCACACAATTGCTGTAGTACTTCAATAGGAATGCCATCAATGCTCTGTGCTTTGTTCTTTCAATGCTGCTTTAACTTCTTCTATCATTACCAATGGTTCCTGATCATAAGGTAAAGGTTGAAATAGCTGCTGGTCCACGAACTTTATCACATAATAACTCTGTATATTCTTTCCACCTTTTCTTGATCTTCTCAGCATCATTCCACATGGATCCTTCAGCATCTTGTAGCATTCCAATTTGAGGTTGGAATTTTTTCTTTAACTCTCATAGCTTAATAAAAGTTGATTTTGTTCTTCCTCTAATAGTTTCTGATTCTATTTCCTTGCATACATTATTGTAGTACTTCTCCTTATCTTATCTTGCTGCATGTGGAAATCTCTATTGAGTTCTGTGGTTGTCTCTCTTTCTCCTCTGGCTTTAACTTTCTGAATTTCTGGGCAATTTTCAAAGTTTCTTCAGTCATCCATTTTGGCTGTTTTTGCTTTTTCACCTTTTGTGGAGACTTCTCACTTTCTTCCACCACAATCTTCTTGATGTCATCCCATAACTCTTCTGGAACTCTGTCATTTGTATCTAAAGCAGCAAAGTGATTTTGCAGGCAGTCTTTAAGAACATAAGAACATAAGACATGCCATACTGGGTCAGACCGAGGTCCATCAAGCCCAGTATCCTATTTCCAACAGTGGCCAATCTAGGTCCTACGTACCTAGCAATATCCCCAAAAGACACAGGTTCCATAATGCTTGCACTGGGTCAAGCATTGATATCCTGGGTCCCTTTTTAATAGTGGTTTATGGACCTTTCCTCCAGGAACTTGTCCAAACCTTTTTTAAACCTAGCTATACTAACAGCCCTTACTACATCCTCCGGTAACAGATTCCAGAGTTTGATTACACGTTGAGTGAAAAAATATTTTCTCTTATTTGTCTTAAATAGTTTACTCTGTAGCTTCATTACATGTCCCCTAGTCTTTCTATATTCTGATAGCGTAAACAATTGATCCACGTTTATCCGTTCCACTCCATTCATTAATTTATAGACCTCTATCATATCTCCTCTCAGCCGTCTCTTTTCCAGGCTAAAGAGCCCTAAACCTTTTAGCCTCTCTTCATAGGAGTAGCCTTCCATCCCCTTCACCAATTTGGTGGCTCTTCTCTGTACTTTTTCTAATAACGCTATGTCCTTTTTAAGATACGGCGACCAGAATTGCACACAATATTCAAGGTGCGGTCGTACCATGGAGCGATACAGAGGCATTATAATATCCTTTGTTTTATTCTCCATCCCTTTCTTTATGATACCTAGCATTCTATTTGCTTTCTTGGCCGCCGCTGCACACTGGGCGGAGGGTTTTAACATGTTATCCACGATGACTCCTAAGTCCTTTTCCTGGGTGGTGGTTTCTAATGTGGAGCCTTGCATCGTGTAACTATAGTGTGGGTTGTTCTTTCCTAGGTGCATAACTTTGCATTTGTCCACATTAAATTTCATCTGCCATTTGGATGCCCAGTCTTCCAATTTATCCAGATCCTCCTGCAGTTTTCCACAATCCTCTTGGGTTTTAACAACTTTAAACAGTTTTGTGTCATCTGCAAATTTGATAACCTCACTAGTTATTCCCTTTTCCAGGTCATTTATGAATATGTCAAAAAGTAGCGGACCCAGTACAGATCCCTGGGGTACTCCACTATTCACTTTTTTCCATTGGGAATATTGGCCATTTAGCCCTACCCTCTGCTTTCTATCTTTTAACCAGTTCCCGATCCACAATAGTACACTGCCTCCTATCCCATGACTTTTTAGCTTTGCCAAAAGTCTCTGATGGGGGACCTTGTCAAAAGCTTTCTGGAAGTCCAGATACACTATATCAACCGACTCACCTTTGTCTACCTGTTTATGCACACCTTCAAAGAAACATATCAGATTAGTAAGGCAAGATCTTCCTTGTCTAAAGCCATGTTGGCTGTCTCCCATTAGGCCATGACTATCTACATGTTGTGTAATTTTGTTCTTTATGATGGTTTCTACCATTTTCCCTGGTACTGACGTCAGGCTCACCGGTCTGTAATTTCCCGGGTCACCCCTGGAACCTTTTTTAAAAATTGGTGTTACGTTGGCGACCCTCCAATCTTCAGGTATTACAGATGATTTTAATGAAAGTTCACAGATTACCAATAGCAGGTCTGCAATCTCATATTTCAGTTCTTTCAACACTCTGGGATGTATACCATCCGGTCCAGGTGATTTGCTACTATTCAGTTTATCAAATAGTTGTAAGATATCTTCCCGGTGTAGTGATATTTCTCTCAATTCCTCTGCAGTATCTCCTTTAAATACCACTTCAGCCATGGGTAACATCCCTACATCTTCCTCAGTAAAGACCGAAGCAAAGAATTCATTCAGTCTCTCTGCTATAGCCTTGTCTCCTCTTACTGCCCCTTTTACCCCTCTATCATCTAACGGTCCAATTGACTCTCTCACAGGCCTTTTGCTACGAATGTACTTGAAAAAGTCTTTATTTTGTGTTTTTGCTTCCGTAGCAAGTTTCTTCTCAAATTCCCGCTTTGCCTGCCTTATCAATGCTTTGCATTTAACTTGCCAGTGCTTGTGTTGTTTCCAGTTTTCATCATTTGGCTCTTTTTTCCATTTCCTGAAGGTTGCTTTTTTGGCAGCAACAGCCTCTCTGACCTCACCTTTAAACCATGCTGGCAGTTTTTTGGACTTTCTTCCACTCTTCTTAATGCGTGGAATACAGCTGGTCTGGGCTTCGAGGATAGTATTTTTAAATAACACCCAAGCTTGCTGTAAGTCTTTAACCTTTGGAACTGCTCCTTTTAGTTTTTTCCTAACTATATTCCTCATTCTATCATAGTCTCCCTTTTGAAAGTTAAAAGATAATACTGTGGATTCCTTTACTATCTGTCCTCCACTAATTAAATCAAACATGATCATACTATGATCACTATTGCCAAGTGGTCCCAACACCCTTATTTCTTGCACCAGATCTGGCGTTCCACTAAGGATTAGGTCCAATATGGCTTCCCCTCTGGTCGGTTCATGAACCAGTTGCTTCAAGAAGCAGTCATTTATTCCATCTAGAAACTTTATCTCTTTAGCTTGTCCTGCCGTGACACTGACCCAGTCGATACCGGGGTAATTGAAATCACCCATTATTACTACTCTGTTGTGACTTTTGTTAGCTTCCTTGATTTCTTTGAGCATTTCATCATCCATTTGTTCATTCTGGCCAGGCGGTCGATAGTATACTCCCACTGCCATCGCCTTCCCCTTCATAAATGGGATTTCAATCCATAGAGATTCTACAGCAAATTTTGTTCCCTGCAAAACTTTAATCCTTTCTGACTCAATGCCCTCTCTAACATAGAGCGCAACCCCTCCACCAATTTGATCAGCTCTATCATTACGATATAGTTTGTATCCAGGTATCACAGTGTCCCACTGGTTATCCTCCTTCCACCATGTCTCTGAGAGTGCAATCATATCTAACCTCTCATTTAGTGCTATATATATTCTAACTCCCCCATCTTATTGTTTAGACTTCTAGCATTGGCATACAAGCATTTTAGAGACTGCATTTTATTCATATTAATCTGGCTATTGGTAGGCAGGGGTAATTTGGAATCTTTATGCTCTGTCTGCTCCTTACTCAAGGGTATTTGGGCTACTATACCCCCTTTTGGAACCTCACTGCTTTTGGTAGTATCCTTCAAGGATACCTTTGTCCGAACCATGCGCTCCTGGGTGACTGTCGGCTTTCCCCTATTTTCTAGTTTAAAAGCTTCTCTATCTCTTTTTTAAAGGTTAATGCCAGCAGTCTGGTCCCATCTTGATTAAGGTGAAGCCCATCCCTTCGGAAGAGCCCCCCCTTTCCCCAGAATGTTCCCCAGTTCCTAACAAATCCAAAACCCTCATCCTTGCACCATTGTCTCATCCACGCATTGAGACTCCGGAGCTATGCCTGTCTTTTGGGTCCTGCACGTGGAACAGGAAGCATTTCGGAGAACGCTATCCTGGAAGTTCTGGATTTCAACTTCCTACCTAAAAGCTTAAATTTAGCCTCCAGAACTTCCCTACCACATTTTCCTATGTCATTGGTAGCAACATGTACCAAGACAGCAGACTCCTCCCCAGCACTATCTACGATCCTATCTAGGCGGTGCGTGAGGTCCACTACCTTCGCACCAGGCAGGCATGTTACCAGGCGATCCTCATGTCCACCAGCCACCCAACTATCTACATTCCTAATGATTGAATCACCGACTATAACAGCTTTCCTGACCCTCCCCTCATGGGCACATGGCCCTGGAGAAACGCCCTCGGTGCGAGAGGGTTTTACATCACCTGGAGGACAGGTCCTAGTTACAGGATCACTTCCTGCCACACCAGGGTGATGCTCTCCTGTCACGTGACCTCTCTCCTCCATGGCAACAGGGATGCTGCCAGACTGGAGGTGGGACTTCAGGACTATATCCCTGAAGGTCACGTCCATGTACTTCTCTGTCTTTCTTATGTCTTCCAGGTCTGCTACTCTAGCCTCTAGAGAACGGACTCGTTCCCTGAGAGCAAAGAGTTCTTTGCACTTAGTGCATATGTAAGATCTCTCACCAACTGGGAGAAAATCATACATGTGACACTCAATGCAAAAGACCGGAGAACCCCCATCTCGCTGCTGGACTTCTGTCTGCATCTTAGTTTAAAGCTTGTGTTTAGATCTTTTAAATTCTGTATATAATAAGGATTGGTGTAGATGCTTATACCAATAAAAGTGTATCTAATACCCCTAATACACCTTGTGTACCTAAAGCTTAATTAATTAATCTCAGGTCCTCTGTGTGTGACTGATTTGGATAATGAGCTGCACCTGAGAGCAGCCCCTTTCCTCTAAGATGTGCAAGTACCTATAAAACTACAATTACCCCAGGGGTGGGTGGGTGCTGGGGAGGGAGGGAGGGAGATAAGTCCTATTAAAGAGGGCAGTTACAAGGTACCCTGTCCTGGACCCTCAGCAGGGGGGGAGGGGGCAGGGGGCTACCACACAAAGCCCAGTTAGTTGAGAGAGAGGCAAGGTAAATTACTGCTGAAAACAGCTGAACTAGCACTAAGACAAACAATAAATAATTAAATAAACAGTTAGACAAACAATAAATAGTTAAATAAACAGCTAGAACTCACAGCAAAGTTTCTCAGGAGGCAAAATCCACTTTTCTAGCAGAGCACTGTAAAAAGCACTGCTCCTCTCTGATCAGAAGCAGCAACTAAAAACAGACTATGCACACGTGGAGAAAACAGGAAGAAGGCTACACAGTACCTCAGCAAAGGGGGGGGGGAGGGGAGGATAAACTCCAGTGGTATATTCTCAAGGTCTTATTTTGCTACATTCATGAGTGACTTGCTCTTTTTCAACTTTAGCTTGAGTTTGCATACTAGTAGTTGGTGATTTGTACCACAGTCATCTCCAGGTTTTGTCTTTGTTGATGTTATCGAGCTTTTCCATCAATGTCTTCCACAGACGTAGTCAATTTGATTTCTGTACAATCCAATGGGTAAAGTCCACATATACAGTCAGTGCTTGTATTGCTGAAAGAAGGTGTTTGAGATCAATAGATCATTGGTCTTACATAATTCTATCAATGTTTCTCCAGCTTCATTTCTGTTGCTAAGTCTATATTTTCCAAACAATTTGCCTTCCTCTTTGTTTCCAACTTTTGTGTTCCAGTCACCCATGACTATCAGGATATCCTGTTTGCATGTTCTGTCAATTTCAACTTGTACTTGTTCATAGAATTCATCAACTTCATCCTCTTCTGCAGCTGTTGGGGTATATACCTGAATTATAGTTATGTTGATGGGCCCTCCTCATAGACAAATAGAAATTAAGCATTCACTGACTACACTGGATTTCATTACAGTTCTTGCAAGTTTCTTCTTAGTTATTTCCATTTCCAGCATAGTAGACCATGTGATCATCAGATGCAAAGTGACTGATGCCAATACATTTCAGTTCGCTGACATCCAACAGATCAAGTTGTACACATTCCATTTCATTCTTGACCACCTCCAACTTCCCTTGGTTCATGCTTTGTAATTCCATGTCCCAATATGTAAGACATCTTTGCAACTTCTGACTCTCATTTCATGTGCAGCTACATCAGCAGATCCAGTCACATCATAAATGCTGGCTTTACTCTGAGAAGTCTTCAGTGCATCCACAGTAGCCAGTTGAGCACCTTCTCACCTGGGGGTCTCATCTTCCAGCACTATAGTGCAATTTGTTTTGTGACTATCCATTGGGTTTTCATGGTAAGATATAGAAGTAGATTTGCCAGATCTCTATTCAGTGCAGGTAATTCTAGTGTTGTTGCAGTTGTCACAGAAATGTGATCCTCTGCCGCCAACACCATCCCATTCTGCTGCTGCCCAGATGGGTGGATTGTCTGAGTCTGGCACCACAGCTGAGACCTGTCTATCTTGGGAGACCCTGCCAGTAGCTAAGCTACCGCTAGCTTAGCTCTTAGCATCACTAATGCACACAAGCCCTCACAGCATGTCAAGCTGCAAGCCAAGTGAGGGCTTGATGTATATACTTTGTAAATAAATTGTAAATATTATTAAGCCAGCCTTATTCACAGCAGTGTCTTCATAGAGGTTTCCTCGGGTGAAAGGAGGAAAATCCTATCCGCTACACCTTTCTTCCCCAGGTGGAGGCACCAAACTGACAAGGATGACTGAGCCCGCCTTCGAGGACCCAAGACCCAGAAGTATACTCAAGGGGACCCAAGACCCAGAAGTATACTCAAGTATATGTATGAGGGAGAAGCATAACAAAAAACAGATGTGCAAAATCAAAAATCATAGAAAGATTTACAATAACAATTAGGCATTAAAATCCAGGAAGTGAGGAAACAATCTCCTTTTTCCTCCCTACCTCTGAATACCAGTGTAATTAACTAAGAACACTGGCTCCACAAGCTCTGCACACCACCCAACTTCCCACTTTTTCCAGAGTCCAGGAAGTGATCATGTCAATGCTTCCCTTTTACAGTAGTAAGAAGAAGTGGAAGCCAAGAACCACGGCCAAACACAGTAAGGGTATCCAAAAGACTTTATTAGCATTTGGGGCTGCTAATAAAGACTTTTTAGTTGGGTCTGTTAATAAAGTCTTTTGGATACCCTTACTGTCTTTGGCCATTGTTCTTGGCTTCCGCTTCTTCTTACTGTACCCTCTGCGGAAGACCTCCTTCTCTTGCTGTTTGGAATGCTTCCCTTTTAGCCAAGAACCCAAAACTTTTCACACGGTAGTGTTGATCATGAGTTAGGGAACATTCTAATGTGGATGCTCAGTTTTCTCATTTCATAGCAATGTAAAACAGAGGCTGGAGATCCATGCTAATTCCTGGCCAAGCAAACATCCACTTTCGCTTCCCTCTCCACCCTTCTGATAGTATAATCTGTTTTTATATGTACTGTGGTTAAAACTTCATGAAAGTAAGAATTATAACAAGATTTTTTATTTAATAAGAATTTCCCCATTGGCACAGACTAGGAGAAAGCTCAAGTCACATGACGTTTTATGCATAAATGGATTCCTATAGAATTCAGTCCAATTAGATAATGTCTAGCTTATTTTTACTTATTGCACAATGCTTATCACTAAACAGAGTCTTCAGTAAATAAAACCTAATTAAGTACAATTGATAAATGTATTTTCTTTTCTTTTTGTACTGTGCTAATTTATTCTCATTTTATAATACATTTTCAGTGGATTTCTGAGCTCCAGGTCACTCATAAGCAGTGTTGAAAAGTCAGAAAAGAAAGAAATAACCCTAAAGATTGTAGTGAAATATATCTGGAATAGAATTGTAAGGTAGGTTTATTAATATTTTTTTCATTATTAAACTTATACCACATCTAAGAACAAGCAATAAAAAATAAATAAAAACTTGGTATCTTTTGCATTTTCTATTTTTTTTTTTATCAGGGATGGATTTATTAGATGTTTTGCTCTGGTTTTGATCCAATGAATAAAATGATTGTAGATATACCAATGACATTATCACAATCCCTGATTCACTGAGAAGTTAGGTCTATAATAGAACACCTAACTCGTGTGGCAGGCACACACATATGTGCAAGAATTTTCAGAGAAAATGTGTGCAAACTTTCTCTTTTGAAAATTACTCTATAGAAAGAAAATATATACATTCATACCTGTTTTTTTAGCCCACACATCCAGGCAAGTAGCAAGCTAGAAATGTGCCCTGTGCAATTTATGAACCTGGCATGCCCCCTCCGCCCCAGCCACGTGCAGTAACTTACTCTTTTTGAACTTCCTGGAAGCCTAGTGATGATATCATCACCCCTTCCCTAACTGTGCCCTCTGCAGCCACACCGCTCGCACAACCCTTGGTGCGGTCCTGCACACAACTTTCCCTATTTATTTTATATGCATACAAGCATATTTTATAAAGTATGCACAAGCACTGGCAAGTTAAATGCAAAGCATTGATAAGGCAGGCAAAGCGGGAATTTGAGAAGAAACTTGCTACGGAAGCAAAAACACGAAATAAAGACTTTTTCAAGTACATTCGTAGCAAAAGGCCTGTGAGAGAGTCAATTGGACCGTTAGATGATAGAGGGGTAAAAGGGGCAGTAAGAGGAGACAAGGCTATAGCAGATAGACTGAATGAATTCTTTGCTTCGGTCTTTACTGAGGAAGATGTAGGGATGTTACCCAAGACTGAAGTGGTATTTAAAGGTGATACTGCAGAGGAATTGAGAGAAATATCGCTACATCGGGAAGATATATTACAACTATTTGATAAACTGAATAGTAGCAAATCACCTGGACCGGATGGTATACATCCCAGAGTGTTGAAAGAGCTGAAATATGAGATTGCAGACTTGCTATTGGTAATCTGTGAACTTTCATTAAAAACATCTGTAATACCTGAAGATTGGAGGGTCGCCAACGTAACACCAATTTTTAAAAAGGGTTCCAGGGGTGACCCAGGAAATTACAGACCGGTGAGCCTGACGTCAGTACCAGGGAAAATGGTAGAAACCATCATAAAGAACAAAATTACACAACATGTAGATAGTCATGGCCTAATGGGAGACAGCCAACATGGCTTTAGACAAGGAAGATCTTGTCTTACTAATCTGATATGTTTTTTTGAAGGTGTGCATAAACAGGTAGACAAAGGTGAGTCGGTTGATATAGTGTATCTGGACTTTCAGAAAGCTTTTGACAAGGTCCCCCATCAGAGACTTTTGGCGAAGCTAATAAGTCATGGGATAGGAGGCAGTGTACTATTGTGGATCGGGAACTGGTTAAAAGATAGAAAGCAGAGGGTAGGGCTAAATGGCCAATATTCCCAATGGAAAAAGGTGAATAGTGCAGTACCCCAGGGATCTGTACTGGGTCCGCTACTTTTTGACATATTCATAAATGACCTGGAAAAGGGAATAACTAGTGAGGTTATCAAATTTGCAGATGACACAAAACTGTTTAAAGCTGTTAAAACCCAAGAGGATTGTGGAAAACTGCAGGAGGATCTGGATAAATTGGAAGACTGGGCATCCAAGTGGCAGATGAAATTTAATGTGGACAAGTGCAAAGTTATGCACCTAGGAAAGAACAACCCACACTATAGTTACACGATGCAAGGCTCCACATTAGAAACTACCACCCAGGAAAAAGATTTAGGAGTCATCGTGGATAACATGTTAAAACCCTCCGCCCAGTGTGCAGCGGCAGCCAAGAAAGCAAATAGAATGCTAAGTATCATAAGGAAAGGGATGGAAAATAAAACAAAGGATATTATAATGCCTCTGTATCGCTCCATGGTACGACCGCACCTTGAATATTGTGTGCAATTCTGGTCACCGTATCTCAAAAAGGACATAGCGTTATTAGAAAAAGTACAGAGAAGAGCCACCAAATTGGTGAAGGGGATGGAAGGCTACTCCTATGAAGAGAGGCTAAATAGGTTAGGGCTCTTTAACCTGGAAAAGAGACGGCTGAGGGGAGATATGATAGAGGTCTATAAATTAATGAATGGAGTGAAACGGATAAATGTGGATCAATTGTTTACACTATCAGAATATAGGAAGACTAGGGGACATGTAATGAAGCTACAGGGTAAACTATTTAAGACAAATAAGAGAAAATATTTTTTCACTCAACGTGTAACCAAACTCTGGAATCTGTTACCAGAGGATGTAGTAAGGGCTGTTAGTATAGCTGGGTTTAAAAAAAGGTTTGGACAAGTTCCTGGAGGAAAGGTCCATAAACCACTATTAAAAAGGGACCCAGGATATCAGTGCTTGACCCAGTACAAGCATTGAGGGACCTGTGTCTTTTGGGGATATTGCTAGGTACGCATGACCTAGATTGGCCACTGTTGGAAACAGGATTCTGGGCTTGATGGACCTCGGTCTGACCCAGTATGGCATGTCTTATGTTCTTATGTTCTTATGTTCTTAAATGCCAACCCCTCCCCAAACGTTTTACTGGGAATGCCTTGGCTCAGGCTGAGTATACTTATGCGCAAACAGCCTAATAACTTTAGGCACATATATGCCAGACAAGTTCTGCACATAAAACATTGTTTGGTCCTTGGAAATACTTTTCAAAACTACCTCCTCAGACTTCTCCCATTCTCTGTCTATAAGGAAGAAAAAGAGATTACCCTTTAAGTGGGTAATTTTACAGCACTTTATTTTATAAAGACATATAGGGCCGCTTTTACCAAACCCTGTTAACCAGTTAGCGCATGCTGTCTCAGACGAACAAGGTCATCTGAGATTAAATTTGACACTTTGGGCATCTGGGAGAGCCTCCAATGCCACTGGCACACTATTGGGAGGCCATTGTTCCCTCCAGGCACTGACTCTCCAACAGAAACAAAACACATGGTGGTCCAGTAGCTCCGATCCGTCCCCCAACCAAACAAACCAAAAAATCCCTGGTGGCTCCTCAGCCACCAAACAAACAAATAAAAAAATCATGGTGGTCCAGTGGCCCTGGTCCTTCCCACACCCAACCAAAAACAAACCAAAAACTGAAGATTTGCAGTTTCCTCCTCTGTGATTTTAGAAAAGGAAGAAAGGGTGACAGAAGTTGAGAGAAGGATTTGGAATTGAAGAGGGGGAAGGTGGGATGGATGTGGCCTTGTGGAGAATTCAAGGCTAATCTTTTGGGCTTTGTCATGGAAATAGCCAAATTTGGCAGAAAAAGAAGTAGGGATTGCAGGAGGAGGAGGGGACGCACTTTGAGAAGAGAATTGAGCATAGCAAAGAGACAGCACGGGTCAGAGGCAAGAGAGTTGGTCAGATGGACAATTTACTCTTGTTTGGTGAGTGCTATGGCTGACTGGAAAGAGGTTAGCATGAATTTGAAATGTAGGAAGTCAGCAAAGATACAGGATTTAAGCCAAAGATGCTCAGCTGAGTGGGCACAAGAACATAGGTAGCAGGTTATTGAGGTCAACCAGGGTTGAGATACAGTACTCCTCACAGGGTGTGGAATGTGAGAAGCAAGTTCATCCAGAGGAGAGGAGAGTGTAATGTTATAGTCAGATACTGCCTCATCAATGGACTCAGGTGACATAGGGCCTAATTTCGACATAGACGTGTCAGCCCTCTGTGCGCCCAGGCCGGCCCATCCATTGAGCAAGAATGTTTTTTGCACAGGGTCCCGCATTTCAGGGGGCCCCGCACAAAAAACATTCTACATCAGCCCAAGTAGATTTTTAAAAAATGGCTGCTGCTGCCACCGTGGCAGCAGCAGAATCAAGCGTCCCGCCGGAGGGCCCCCCTTGCCCGGCAGAGCCTCCCTGAGAAATTAGCTCCCAAGTCCCAAAGCGCGGGCTTTCAGAGCCGCGAAGGGAGAGTTTCTCTGACCTCTCGTGGCTCTGTTAAGCCCGCCGGAAATCCCATCAGCCCTGGCGTGATTAACAGAGCCGAGAGAAAGGGAAACTCTCACGGCTCTGAAAGCCCGTGCTTTGGGACTCAGGAGCTGATGCGGCAGGGAGGCTCTGCCGGGCAGGGGGCCCCCGCGGTGGGATGCTTGATTCTGCTGCTGCAATGGCGGCAGCGGCAGCAGCAGCCGCAGCTGGTTTTTTTTTTTTAATCTTCCTGGGGTGATGGGGAAGGGGGGTTAGGACTGGTAATGGGCTAGGGGGGGGCTAAGACTGGAAGTGGGCTGATGGGGGGTTAGGACTAGTGGGATATGGGGGGCTAGGATGGGAAATGGGCTGATGGGGGGTTGGACGTAATGGGCTATGGGGGGGCTAAGACTGGAAATGGGCTGATGGGGAGGGTTAGGACTGGTAATGGGCTATGGGGGGGCTAGGGCTTGAAATGGGCTGATGGGAAGGTTAGGACTTGTAATGGGCTATGGTGGTGCTAAGACTGGAAATGGGCTGATGGGAAGGTTAGGACTAGTAATGGGCTATGGGGGGGCTAGGACTGGAAATGGGCTGATGGGGGGTTAGGACTGGTAATGGGCTGATGGGGGGCTAAGACTGGAAATGGGCTGATGGGGGATTAGGACTGGAAGTGGGCTGATGGGGGGGTTAGGACTTGTAATGGGTTATGGGGGGCTAAGACTGAAAATGGGGTGATGGGGGTTAGGACTGGAAATGGGGTGATGGGGGGCTTAGGACTGGTAATGGGTTATGGGGGCTTAGGACTGGTAATGGGCTGGGGGGGAGTTGCTAGGACTGGAAATGGACTGAGTGGAAGAGGGCTTGAACTGCAAATAGCTGATGGGGACGGGGGCTTGGAATGGAAATGGGCTAAGTGGAAGGGGGGCTTGAACTGCAAATAGCTGATAGGGAGGGGGGCTTGGAATGGAAATGGGCTGTGAAGGGAGGGAGCTAGGACTGGAAATGGGCTGAGTGGGGGGGCTAGGACAGGAAATGGGCTGATGTAGGGACTAGGATAGGACTGGAAATGGGCTGTTAGGGGTGCTAAGATTGGAAATGGGCTGTGGTGGAGGCTTGGATTGAAATGGACTCATGGAGGGGCTAGAACTGGAAATAGGCTCAAGGGGGGCTTGGATTGGAAATGGGCTGAGTGGAGGGGAGCTAGGATTTGACATGGGTTGATGGTGGGGCTAGGTAAATACTAGAAATGGGCTGATGGGGGGCTGGGATTGGAAATGAGCTGATGGAGGGACTCCGATAGGACTGGAAATGGGCTGATAGTGGGGCTAGGATAGGATTGGAAATGGGCTTATGGGGGGCTAGGACTGGAAGGGATCGGATGCAAGGTGGGGCTGGAACTAGAAGGGAGCTGATGTTGGGGGAGGATTAGAATGGGATGGAGCTGGGAGAGTGAAATGGGGAGGAAAAAAATATTTTTTGTGGGAGGGAAGACAAATCTGCAATTGGCCGGATATTGGGAGAGTAAGTAAGGATTGAGGATGGAGGGGTAAAATTTGAGTGGATGAAATAGGAATGAGGAAAGAGCAAAAGGAGAAAGATTAGTATGTTAAAGCAGATGTAGAGAGAGAATGGAAAAAAACTAGAAGAGAGAAGAAAGGACAAATGGACAGCAGGCGATGGAGAGTTAGCAGAAGACACGAAGAAACCAGAAGAAAGTGGCTGGAGCAATTGCAACTGAAAAAAAAATGCACAAAAGGTAGAAAAATATCTCTTTATTTTGAATTTATTAACTGGAATATGTCAGCTCTGGGAAATGTGCATCATTAACGTCTGCGCTTTGTTTATTACAAGAGGAAATTAATTTATAGTTTTATTTCTACAGTGTTGTTGTACATTCTAAGTTTGGTTTGTATTGGTTTAATATTTGCAGTGTTTCCTTTTGATAGGTAGGGTATGGTGCTTTGTGAGTCCTGGTAGTGCTGTTAGGATACGGCAGGTTTGCTATGGGTTCTAAATGGGCAGTGTTTGTAGTAGTTCCTAATCTGCTTGGCGGTTGGCACTGGATTATAGTAATATAGAAATCTTTTAGTCTTTCTTTATCCATACACTCATTAAGAGGCATGTTTACTAAAAGTTAGTATATGGTAACATTATGCAAATATTTATGCAAATGAGGTCCCTTATGCAAATGAGGCCCTGCACCGAGTCTCCGCACATGGCCCCGTACCCCCCTTGGGCTGCCCCTGTGTGTGCCCGGTCATAACCGGACTCACAGAGGGAGCCAGGATTCTGATCCCATGAGGCACGTCTAGCCCCGCGGGATCAAAATCGCAACCAGGCCTGTACATGCAGGCTGGAACCCTGATTCAGTCCGGCCTGCACATAAAGGCCTTGCCCATATAGCTCAGTCAGGGTTTTTCAGTGGATCTGTGGCGCCATGGCATCCGGTTGTCATGGCACTGCGACTCCATTGAAAAGCCACGATCCCCGGCTGCCAGCTCCAAAGGTGCTTTTCCTGCAGCCCGTCCTGCAGTCCGACATTCCCTGCAGTCCAACCCCCGATCTGGCCTCCTAAGGCCAGGGTAGGGCTGCAGGGAATGTCCTCTGCACCCCCCCCCCCCACACCTTTTCCATGCCCTGGGCCCACCAACCCCCACTGACTAGGGGAACCTATTCCACCTCTGAGGTGGAATAAATTCCCCGTTCAAGTCGCAAGCTTCGGACATACAGGGCCGACATTAGAAACAACCCTCTACGTCCGGGGCCAAAGACTGCCCATTGCCCGCCCTAACACTGCCCCCGATCCACCCCTTTCCAGCCCCCATCTACCTTATCCATACAACGTGTGCCTCCCCCCCCCCTCTCATGCAGTTCATATTCCCTCTGCTGCCTCGGTGAGGGCTATCACTGTTTCTGTCAGATGTATCCTGAAGTAATGGAGGCACTGCATGAGTGGCATGGCAGTAGACTCCTGTGCCTCCTCCTCATGGGATGTATTGATAATGAGGTGCCTGGTGCTGCTGCTTGTGGTGTTGTCAGCTGCCATTTCCTCGGTGGGGGATGCAGGACCAGGATCGGTGTTTGCAAGTTCCTGCAACTGCTCCCTCACCACCAGTTCCCAGGACCCTTCTTCTGCTTGCCCTTGGATGTTGTCCAGCACATTCCCTGAGGTGCCAAAGTGGCATCTACACTTGCAAGGAAGAAGAGGACAAATTTTTCAAGCATTTCTCACTATGTCATCTGCCCATCCTATTGCCCCGGCCGTCTCCACTTTCTGTGCCCCTGCACCCACTCTGTGTTGCTTCCATGCTATGCCATAGACCAACATGCACTAAAGACTTGAGCTGCTGTGCTTGTGAATCTTGGGTTTATCTTGCCATTCGACGAGCTTCCACCACAGCCTGGCCAGGAGCCACGGCCTTTTCCTCCTGGTGGCCTTGAAATAGAAACATAGAAACATGACGACAGAAAAAGACCACATGGACTATCTAGTCTGTCCTTCCATATCAACAACTACAACAGTCCCCTCTTTTCCTTTAGAGATCCTCTGTGTTTGTCCCATGGTTTTTTGAATTCAGTTACTGTCCTCATCTCTACCACCTCCACTGGGAGACTATTCCACGGATCCACCACTCTTTCCATAAAGAAATATTTCCGCATATCACTCCTGAATCTATCCTCCTTCACCCTCATCCCATGTCCCCTAGTAGCAGAACTTGCTTTCAATTGAAAGAGGCTCTCTCCCTGAACATTTATGCCGCGGAGGTATTTAAACATCTCAGTCATATCACCTCTATCCCGCCTTTCCTCTAAGGTGTACATATTAAGATTCCTAAGTCTGTCCTCATATGCTTTATAATGAAGACCACTAACCATTTTAGTAGGCACCCTCTGTACTGACTCCATCCTGTTCACGTCCTTTTGAAAGTGTGGTCTCCAGAATTGCACACTATACTCCAAATGAGGTCGCACCAAGGACTTATACAGAGGCACCATCACCTCTTTTTTCTGCTAGCCATTCCTCTCCGTATGCACCCAAGCATCCTTCTAGCTTTTGCCGTCGCCTTTTCTACCTGTTTAGCTACTTTAAGATCATCAGACACAACCATGCCTAGGTCCCGCTCTTCTTTAGTGTACAAAAGTACTTCAGCCCCTATACTACATTGCTCCCTTGGATTGCTGCAGCCCAAATGCATGACCTTATATTTTTTAACATTAAATCCCAGCAGCCACATTCTAGACCATTCTTCAAGCTTAGCTAGATCCCTCCTCATGTTATCTACACCTTCCTGGGTGTCTACTCTATTACAGATTTTGGTATCATCCACAAAGAGGCAAACCTTACAGCCCTTCCACTATATCACTAACAAAGATGTTAAAAAGAATCGGCCAAGGACAGATCCCTGGGGCACACCACTGGTAACATCCTTCCCCTCAGAGTGAGCTCCATTTACATGTACTCTTTGTTGCCTCCCACCCAACCAATTTCTAACCCAAGCAGTAACTTTAGGGTCCATCCTTAGGGTGCTCAGTTTGCTTATAAGTCGCCTGTGAGGAACAGTGTCAAAGGCTTTACTGAAATCTAAATACACCACATGTAGGGCTCTCCCTCGGTCCAACTCCCTGGTCACCCAGTCAAAGAAATCAATCAGATTTGTCTGTCAAGACCTTCCTCTGGTGAATCCATGCTGCCTCGGATCCTGTAATCCGTTGGACTCCAGAAACCTCACTATTTTCTCTTTCGGCAGCGTTTCCAATAATTTACTCACCACCAAAGTTAAACTAACCGGCCTGTCGTTTTCAACCACATCCTTACTTCCACTTTTGTGTAAAGGCACCACATGAGCCTCTCTCTAGTCCTTTCACACCATTCCCGACTCCAACGAGGCATTGAAAAGGTCAGTCAGTGGAGCTGCTAAGACGTCCCCAGTTTTCCTCAGTATTCTAGGGTGTATCCCATCCGGTTCCATCGCTTTTTCTGCTTTAACTTGAGCTAGTTTCTCACGAACACAGTCTTTTGAAAATTGTTCAAGATGTCCCTCACTTCTGTTCCTGCTTGAGGGTGTTTTCTGAGGTCCTGCTCCTGGTTCTTCATCTGTGAACACAGAACAGAAATATTTGTTAAGCAATTCCGCTTTATCCTCATCAGCTTCTACATATTCCTCCCCTTCACCCTTGAGTCTGACAATACCACTTTTGCCCTTTCTCTTCTCACTAACATATCTGAAAAATTTATTATCCCCCATTTTATTGCATTGGCTATTTCCTCCTCTTTTTGAATCTTTGCTTTCCTGACTACTTTGCTAGCTTCTCTAAGTTCTTCCTAATATAGATGCCTGTCTTCCTCTCTCTGTGATCTCTTATATTTTATGTAGGCTTCCCTCTTTTTCTTCACTTTTTCAGCTACTTCTTTCGAAAGCCATAGCAGTCTCCTTTTCCTTTATTTACCATTTTAACAAAAAGTTAAGTGACTAGCCCAAGGCCACAAGGCGTGCTAATGGGAATTGAATGCTGGTCTCTTGATTCCCAAGCCAGAGCTCTATCCACTAGGCTACTCCTCCTGTATGGAGGAGTTACCACATTCCATGTGATACTGTGGATGGCATTTTAAAAAATATATGGTGGCCAATGAGTTAGAATATTGGCTTGATAAATTCATTACTTAATTTTAAAATTAGGCGGAGGAGTGGCCTAGTGGTTAGGGCAGCAGCCTCAAGCTGGAAAGACTAGGGGTCAAATCCCACTGACACTCCTTGCGGCCTTGGGAAAACCACTTAAACTTCCATTGCCTCAGGTACAAACTTAGAGGTATGTTTATTAATTGGCAGTAGCAGCTTCTGTGCAATATTGAATCTGTGGCCCCACTGAATTCACACAAAAGCCACTACTGCCAATTAGTAAGCATACCTCTTAGGGGTATGTTTACTAAATCGGGGTAACGGTTAACCTGGGTTATCTGCCACTAGGTCCCATATTATTCAATGGGACCTAGTTGCAGATAGCCCGGGTTAACCGTTAGCCCGGTTTAGTAAACATGCAAATGCAATGTGTGCCTTCGAGTCAGTCCTGGCTCCTGGCGACCCAGAAGCTCCTGGGTTTTCTTGGCAGTGTCACCAGAAGTAGATTGCCAGGCCTTTCTTCTGAGGCAATGGAGGGTTAAGTGACTTGCCCAAGGCCACAAGGAGTGCTAGTGGGAATACCCCTTAAATTATGAGCCCTCTGGGGACGGATAAATACATACTTTACCTGAATGTAACTCACCTTGATCATCTCTTGGAAAGGCATGAACTAAATACAAATAATACTAGATAGAAAATGATTATGATTTTTAAATATTTATATTGCAGTATTTATTTATTTAACAGGTTTTCATATGCTTTATCATTTCAGTTAAAGCAGTTTACATTGTAACTTAAACTTGATAATGTACATTAAAAGGGACATTGATAACTTGGATTTTTTCACTAAACTATTTTGGTTCTGTTTTCAGAATCCAGCCACTCCATCTTTATTGCATTTGTGCCTCAGTTGGATTATATACTCTAGCATCTTATTATCCTATGCGGAATATAATGAACATGGAGGTGAATTTCTGCAGAAAAGCATGGTGGACCAATATCCTGCTCATAAACAACTTTGTATATGTGAAAGAAGAAGTAAGTCGTTAGTAGCTTATCCCTATGTAACAAGTTAAAATCCCAGTAGGGCACCTAACTGCAGAGAGGCTGATATTCAAAATATATAGGAGCCTGTGCGGAAAGCAGTTCTGGCTGAAATATCCCATGGTAACAGTTACCGCACAGCTGTGGTGTCAGTTACCACAGGGCCACAGCGCTTATCTTATGCTAATTCTTATGGTTATCTGTTTGCCATGTAGGAGAGAACAAAAGGGGTGAAGAATGGATGGGTTATGACTTGAACAGCATTGTAGTTAACATATGACAAGGTACCATATTCTACTGTAACTGTCACAGCCGTTAATAACAAGGATGCACTTACTGCCCTAATTAAAAAAGTTTAAAAAAGTACTATTCCAGCTAACGTTCAAAAGTATGTTCCCTGTATCTACACATGTATATAGTTGAAACATTGTTCCTTGTAAAGTATACAGAAGTATACTAACTCTCTGTTCAATGTAAACCACCCCTGATCTCTGGAAGGGGCGGTATAGAAGAAACTGTTAAATAAATAAATAAATAATTAGGCAGCTTGATCTCCTAGCGGTAGTACCATGAGACTACCTCTAGAGGTCAGAGCTGCCATTTTGAACTCAGGCCAGCAATGGTGCAGGAATTGGATCTTAACTGAATTTATAGACATAGAATATTAGTTTTATCCCAAATCTCCCCTTTCCCTAAGCTTCAAGATAATTACTCAGCAGATAAATACTCACATGTGCAAATTACTTCCCAGCAGTAGCAGATCCTGTCTCAATACTCCTCTCCACTGCGTGTCTCAACAATCATTCTCACGATTACTCAGCGTCTCCAACAAAACAGTAACTCTTTCCAGCCCCAGTTCAATATACAATGCAATGTGTGCTTTCAAGTCAATGCTGGCTCCTTGTGACCCAGAAACCCCTGGGGTTTTCTTGGCAGTGTGACTGGAAGTAGATTGCCAGGCCTTTCTTCTGGGGCAATGGAGGGTTAAGAGACTTGCCCAAGGCCACAAGGAGTGCTAGTGGGAATCAAATCCTGGTTTCTTGGTTACCAAGTCAGTGTTCTAACCACTAGGCTACTCCTCCACTTCCCAGTTTGATATAAAGCATTGATAAAGAAGGCAAAAAAATAATTTGAAAGGAAAATTGCCATAGAGGCAAAAACTCATAATGAACATTTTTTCAGGTATACTCAGAGCAAAAAGCCAGTGAGGGAGTCAGTTGGACCATTAGATGATCATGGGCTAAAAGGGACATTAAGGGAGGATAAGGACATTGCAGAGAGACTAAATGAATTCTTTGCTTTGATCCCATGCCATAAATGGTATTTAGTGATGGTGATTCAGTGAAATTGAAACATGCCCACCCTTCACCTTTAACCTACTCATTTCCTGTCCCATTGCATGATGCAAAGTTACTGTGGGAATTAGCATGTTTCACATATTTCAACTCTCATCTTTTAGATATGCAACCACTGAATAACTGACAGCTGTTTCACATTGGCTCAAATCTAACCTATTCAAATTAAAACCAGGAAAATGTAAAGCTATGTGGATCTCTGATCATTCAGATTCAATAACCTCAGCTCCTACTTTGGAGGGCTCCATTTTACCACTGTTTTCTTCACTAAAAATTCTAGGTTGTGTTTTTGACTCACGATTAACCTTTGTTCCTCAGATATCAGACGCAGTAAAAAGGTGTTTTTCTGCTCTTCACACAATTAGAGCTTTTTGCTCTGTTTTGAATAAATCAGCTCTCAATAATTTGATACTTTCTTTAGTAGTTAGCAAGTCAGACTATGGTAATTCTCTTTATAATTGTCTTCCTTTTTATTCTAGCAAATGCTTGTAAAGTGTTCAGAATTGGGCTATAAAACTACTTATGCATTCCAAACCACTTGATCATGTTACCCTCCCCCTCAGATCTAATCAATGGCTGCCAATAGCTTATTAAATCAAATTCAAAGTTTTGTTATTAACTCACAAAGTTTTTTATTCAGGTCTTCCTCACTCCCTGCCGGATTTACTTATTTCTTATACACCCACAAGATGGTTTTATAAAGAACATCATTACTGACTTTTGGTACCCTCTAATAGTCACGTTTGACATGAATCCATGCACATACCAGCATTTTTCTTTCTTGCGCCTACATTATGGAATCCAATTCTCCCTGACATATGCCAAGACACCTTTTTGAAATCGTTCAAGAAAAACCTTAAAGCCTACTTTTTGCACAAGCTATGGCTGTCATGAGGGGTGAGGGACATCGATTGCCGAGTTGTACCAAATAGTTTACACTTTTTTTAAATATATTTTTTCTTTTATGCATTTCTTAAGTATGTTTTTCAGAATTGCTTTTATTTGAATTTTAAACTGCCTTGTTGCTATTTGCTAACAGTGGTATATCAAGTGGATAATAAACCACAAACCATGCGCTGACTGTCATAACCACCCGGGAAAAGTTACTGCAGGCTCTTATCATTTGCTAAAATGTGTGTTATCCGCTTAGCAGGTTTTAGTAAAATGGCCCCATAGTGTATTTCATCAAAGACTCCTGAGGAAATAAAAGCCATGGTATAGGTATAGGAGGCAATGTCCTTTTATGGATAAGGAACTAAATAAAAGAGAGAAAACAGAGTAGGATTAAATGCCAATTTTCTCAATTGAAGCCAATGAATAGTAGGGTACCTCAGAGATCTGGAAATGGGAACAATGAGAAATTGCAGGATGATCTTGCAAGACTGGGGGAATGGGCATTCAAATAGCAGATGAAACGACATGTGAGCAAGTGCAAAGTGATGCACATAAGGAAGAAGAACCTAAATTATAGCTATATGATGTGAGGTTCCACATTAGGCGTCACCACCCAGGAAAAGGAACTAGGTTTCATCAGCTACAATAAAGACCACCCAGCCTATGCAGTCTTCCCTGCCATTCCAGCTGCTAAGCTTTACAATCCCTTTTATCCCTTAGAGATCCTTTGTATTTGTCCCATGTTTCAAGATAAAGCTTTTGTCTCTACCACCTTCATTGAGAGGATAGGCATCTACCACTCTTTCCATAAAGAAATACTTTCTCAGATTACTCCTGTCCCCTTTCATCTCCATCCTATTCACCCTCATTGCACAGCTTTCTATCAACTGAAGGAGGCTCTTCTCTTGTGCATTTATACCATGGAAGTATTTAAACAGCTCTATCATATCTCCCCTTTCCCGCCTTTCTTCCAAAGCAATCATATTGAGATCTTTAATTCTGTCTCCATATGCCTTATGAGGAAGACCACTGACCACTTTAATAGCATAAGAACATAAGATATGCCATACTGGGTCAAACCAAGGTCCATCAAGCCCAGTATCCTGTTTCCAACAGTGGCCAATCTAGGTCATACGTACCTAGCAGTATCCCCAAGAGACACAGGTTCCACAATGCTTGTACTGGGTCAAGCATTGATATCCTGGGTCCCTTTTTAATAATGGTTTATGGACCTTTCCTCCAGGAACTTGTCCAAACCTTTTTTAAACCCAGCTACACTAACAACTCTTACTACATCCTCCGGTAACAAATTCCAGAGTTTGATTACATGTTGAGTGAAAAAATATTTTCTCTTATTTGTCTTAAATAGTTTACCCTGTAGTTTCATTACATGTCCCCTAGTCTTTCTATATTCTGATAGCCTCCCTCTGCACAGACTCTATCCTGTTTATATCCTTTTAAAGGTGTGTCTCCAGAACTGCACACAGTTCTTCAAATGAGGTCTCACCAAAAATATATGCAGAGGCACTATCACCTCCTTCCTTCTGCTGGCCATTCCTTTCCCAATGCATCCAAATAATCCATCTAGCTTTCATCTTCACTTTTTCTACCTGCTTAGCCACTTTAAGATCATCAAAAACAATCAGCCCCAGGTCCCGTTCTTCTTTCATGGAAAATTGCCCAGTGTGCGGCAGCAACCAAGAAAGCAAATACAATGTTAGGAATTGTTCGGAAAGGAATAGAGAATAAAAAAAAGACTATCATAATGGCTATGTATCACTCCATGATGTGGCTGAACCTCTTCAATGAGAAAAGCCTAAAGAGGTTAGGACTCTTCAGCTTGGAAAAGAGATGGTTGAGGGGAGATATGAGAGAGGTCTATAAAATCCTGAGTGGAGTGAAATAGATAAATGAAAATCAATTGGCTACTCTCAAACATACAAAGACTAAGGACACACCATGAAGTTACAAAGTAGCACATTTAAAATTAATAGGAAAAAATATTTTTCTTTTATCGCATAGTTAAGCTTTGGAACTTGTTGCCGGAGGATGTGGTAAATGTGGTTACTGTAGCTGGGTTTCAAAAAGATTTGCACAAATTCCTGGAAGAAAAGTCCATAAACCACTATTAAGGTAGATCTGGGAGAAGCCACTGCCTATATCTGGGGACTAGTAACTTGCAATATGGCTGCTTCAGGATCCTGCCAGGTACTTGTGACTTGGTTTGGTCAGTGTTGGAAATGGGATACTGGGCTTGATGGATCTTTGTTCTGGCCCAGTATGGCTATTCTTATGTTTTTAGTGATTGCTACGGTTGGGAAGAGGTAATGGAGAGGGTGACTGCTGAGGCCAGAGAGAGAAGAGCGGAGATAATGAGATGCTCCTTTGGTAAATTTCATTGGGTATCAGCTAGTTCAAAAAGTAATCTTTTAAATATTTTTTGAAAGTCTATGTAACCTCACAAAAATCGAGGCTGCAGCCCTTGTGTTTATTTAAAACTGACTGATAAAGATTTACCCCATTCCAGAGGTTTCTGCCTTAAAAGACACAAATCCTGGCATAGATGCTTGTTACCAGCTTTGGGAATTGCAAACTTGAGCATATAGACTGAAAACAGAAAACTCTAAACTGAATTACAATAAGCAAACCTTTGAAACTGCCCAGAAGTGCTGGACTGACTTTTTGGTCAGCAACAAGGGGTTTGGCTCTTGCAATCAGATTGCAGCCCTCTGATTGGTTGAAATTTACAGAGTTTTTTTTAATTGAATCAGTTGGTTGCTGGCCAGCTTCTGGCTAAGAAACATCAGGAGGCTGCTCCTAGCTGTTTTGATCTATTCTGGGCCCTCTCCTTTTCTCTCTCTACACCCAGTCCCTTGGTTCTCTATTCTCCTCCCATGGATTTCAGTATCATTTTTATGCTGACAATTGTCAGATCTATCATTCTACACCTGATATTTCTCTGACACTTCAGGCCTGTATCTCTGCCTGTCTCCCTGACATTGCTGCCTGGATGTCTAACCGCTATTTGAAACTAAACATGGACAAAACCAAACTTCTTATTTTTTTCCCCTAAGCCTTCTTCTCCCCTTTCTCCTTTCTCTCTCTCTGTTGATAACCCTCTTCTACTTTCTGTTTCCTCAGCCCCTCCTTCTCCTCACAAACCCAACAGATAGTTAAAACCTATCGTTTCTTTCATTATAACATTAACAAAATTTGCCCCTTCCTCTCTGAACACACTGCTAAAGCACTTGTCTACTCTTTAATTACTTCCCATCTCGGCTATTGCAACCTCCTTCTTGCTGAGTGACTAATCTTTTGTCAGAATCGATAAACTCATTTAACCCCTCTTCTCAGGTCACTTCATTGGCTTCCCTTCCATTTTTGTATCCAATTCAAACTCCTCCTTCTGACCTTTAAATGCATTCATTCTTCTGCTCCTCACTACCTTTCCTCTCTCCTCTCTCCCTAGACCCCTCCTCGTGAACTTCGCTGTTCTACTGGCTTGCTCTTCTCTTTGCCCTTTTCTTCCAATGCTAACTCCTTGACTTTTGTCATTTTACTTTGCTGCTCCTTATGCCTGGAACAAACTTCCTGAGTCTGTACATCAGGCTTCATCTCTGCCCCTTTTCAAATCTATGCTAAAGAATCAGCTCTGAGTCTGCTTTTGGATCCTGATCTGTTGTTTCCTTGTGTCTCCTTACCCTATTCTATCCTCCTTATCTTTTGTCCTTTCTGTCTTGATTAAATTGTAAGCTCTTATGAGTAGTGACTGTCTCTATCTGTGTTTGGACAGCACTGCAAATGCTTTTCAGTGCTTTATAAACATTTGCAGTAAACCACTATTAAGCAGGACCCACGAAATCCACGGCTTGCTCCGGGATAAGCATTGTGGAACCTGTGTGCCTTTTTGGGAACCTGCCAGGTACTTATGACCTGGATTGGCCATGGTTGGAAACAAGATACTGGGCTTGATAGACCTTGGTCGGATCCAGTATGGCGTTTATGTTCTGATAAGAACATAAGAATATAAGATATGCCATACTGGGTCAGACCAAGGTCCATCAAGCCCAGTATTCTGTTTCCAACAGTGGCCAATCTAGGTCACATGTACCTAGCAGTTTCCCCAAAAGACACAAGTTCCACAATGCTTGTACTGGGTCAAGCATTGATATCTTCGGTCACTTCTTAATAATGGTTTATGGACCTTTCCTCCAGGAACTTGTCCAAACCTTTTTTAAACCCAGCTACACTAACAGCCTTTACTACATCCTCCGGTAACAAATTCCAAAGTTTGATTACACGTTGAGTGAAAAAATATTTTCTTTTATTAGTCTTAAATAGTTTACCCTGTAGCTTCATTGCATGTCCCCTAGTCTTTCTATATTCTGATAAGGTAAACAATCGATCTACGTTTACCCGTTCCACTCCGTTCATTAATTTATAGACTTCTATCATATCTCCCTTCAGCCGTCTCTTTTCCAGGTTAAAGAGCCCTAACCTTTTTAGCCTTGCACATGCAATCTTATGCGCGTACCTTTACCTGGACTGAACAGATGCATTCCCGGGGTGAGGGAGGGTGGAGTTTATGTGCATATTTCTTTAAATTGAACAGTGTGCATGTAAATTAACCCTGAAAAAAGGTTAGCACATCAAACAGCAGGTATAAATGCAAGGGTGGAGATTCCCAAAGATCATTTTAAAAACTGAGGCATACCCATACTTTCACTTTAAGAAGTCCACACAGAGAAAACTGTCATACAATTTTTGCTTCCAGAGTTATAAAATTGCCCCCAAAGTTATTAAATCCCATTTGGAAAAATTGCCTGAGAGAAATCATTAAAACATCTGTATTGAACTAACGCGTTGTCTTTAATGGTAAACAAAAAATGGATGCACTTCTTTGCCAGCTTACAAATTAATTTAGTTGGTTTGATTTTGAACATGCCAGGCTTTTGTTAGGTGTGGAATAGTCACCTTTCAAATTCTCTTTAAAGAGTGGTTTTGTACCATTATTGATAAAACCTCATTGAACTGGATGTGTAGATTGGTAGAAATACTGTAAAGTATAGGAAGGTGACTATTCTTAAGCCATAATGGGAGGCTGTTACAAGGCAGTTTAAGAAGATTTTGCAACTTTTCTGACTGGAGTGACAGAAGCTTGGAACTGTTATAAATAAAGAAGCAAGCAAAAAATCTGAAAACAGATGACTTTATCACGGATCCAGGCATCAATCGAAGAGATTAAAGAAGGCTTGGAAGGTCATGCTAGTCTTATACAGCAGGTGGAAGAACGCATATCCCTGCAAGAAGACCTAGCAGACAGCCTGAAAGCACACGTAAGAGAGCTGAGGAAAGTGCATATAGCACAGTTATACCAGAAGCAAAATAGAAATATGTGGACAGTGGGAAAGTAGTAATATGACCTTTTGATAGGTAAGACATTCTGGAACTTGTACATTCAAAGACAGAAGCAATATGTATGGTGAAGCAAAACTGGGGAATTGTTAGCTAATTTACTGAGAGCCAGACATGCTAAGCCTACTATCTTCCCGATTAAAGTAAAGCAGGGATGTTACATTTTCTAGTTCCACAAACGCTCCTTGTGGCCTTTGTCTCAGGTACAAAACAGATTGTGAGCCCTTCGGGGAGAAGAGAATATATGCACAGTACCAGAATGTACACCCATCGCTTTGATCCGGTGAAAAGTAGTATATAAGCATTGCTAAATAAATATATAATACATATGAAAAGTAGGAAAAACTGTAGAGCGATTCTTCTGTTTTTATGGAGAGCTCTATGCAAAAGAAGCAGTAGACCTGCAAGTGAAAGAACACTTTAGAGGACTCCAGCTACCTGAAAGTCATCTGGATCAGATGAGGCCCCCAAATAAGCCATTCATTCAGGAAGAAATTATTCATCAGGACATTAAAATCGATGAAAACATCAGGGCCAGATGAGTTAGTCCCAGAATATTATAAAATTTTGGAAGATTTGTTAATAGCCCTTTTTCAGAATTTTTGTGACGGAGTCTTAACATTACAGAATAGAGTACATGTGCCACTTACTGGGCAGACTAGATGGACCATACTGGTCTTTATCTGCCATCAAATACTATGCTACTATGTTTCTATGTGATAATACTGACAAAGCTGAGGAAGAATAAAAAGCAACTAGGCTCTTATGAACCTATTTCATTACTGTACCAAGACTTGCTCAGCCTATTAGCCAACACCACCTGTTATTATTGTGAAGACTTCACAATAATAACAGCGGTGTTGACTAATAGGTTGAGCACAGCACTGTCCCAACTGATCCATGAGGGCCAATACTTTTGGTAGCCATGAACATTCCTAATATTCTCTTGGTATTGTAAGCTGCTCAAATGGGAAATCAAAGAGTGGTGACTGCAAGCCTGGATGCCAAGAAGGTCTTTGACAATGTATCTTCAGATTATTTATTTTGGGTGTTAGAAAGTTTTGGAATAAAGAGAGAATACCTGCAGTAGATTAAGATTTTGTATGAGACCCCAGTGACACTATACTGCGCCCGCGCTATGGAACTCTCTCCCCGACGATCTGAGATCAACCACGGACCTCAAGGACTTCAGAAAACTGCTCAAAACAACACTGTTCACAGAACACTACAAGGATTTCACTTGAATCAGATTCCAGCCTTCTCCAACACATGCATACCCTGCTAACTGTATAGACCATGTTCATAGCATACTATGTATATATCTCACCAACCGTATATGTAAGTAGCTCACTATGTATATAGCTCACCAGCAAATCCCTCACACTGTATCCCACACCACTCATGTCGATGTATCCACTTCATGATTTCTAACTCTACACTTCCTCTTGATTGTTTGATGTGCTAACCGCTTTGATTTAATGATAAAGCAGTATATTAAAGCCGTCTAAATAAATAAATAAATAATGGAACACTTTTTGAGGCGTTTGTACTCCAGAAGGGGACTTAACAGGGATGTTTTGTGTCACCCATACTATTTCTATTAACATTGGATCCAATGACTTCCTAAAACCAAGAGGAACCAGAAATATAGAGGATTCATTTGGGGGCTAAAGAAAGCTGTATTAATGTATTTGCAGGTGATATGATCCTCTTTGTGGGACAACTCACAAATTCATGGAGAAAATATTACAGCCTATTGATCACTTTGGATATTTTTCTGGACTAAAGATCAATTATAGTAAATCAGAAGCACTGTATCTAGGAGGGACTAGGAAACTGTGGCAAGACCATGTACTGAGTAAGTCACAGAGTGTTATAAAAAGCTAGAGCATCTGGACATCGGAAGTTTGTGGTCATTTCCTGTTCCTTTTCTTACTGCGCAAATGGAAGCCATTTTTAGGTCTGTAGGCAAGTAACCTTGAGACAGAGAGAGATGAGCAATTTTTAGAATTATAGAGGAAAGTTCTGCTCAGGCAGCTTGAATCCAGCTTACTGGGCAGGGATCAAGTGAAAAAGTGGTTGTGTTAATACTTGTAAAGGTTTTATACAATTGTTTAACTGAAATAGTTGAGAAGGATTCCCAGCTGGCAATGTATTCCTTATGATTGTGAGGTAGAGAATCACCTCCAAAAGAGGGGAGATGACAATTTGAGATGCATGTAAGAGACTTGAAGTGGTCTGCCATAAGTTGAGGTGTTATGTGAGCTTCTTCCTTCTTTGAGATAGGGTCCTTTATTAAGGATTTAACTATATCAAAGAGCTCACGATGATGGTTTAAAGAACTCTGTAGTAACTTGGAGTAATATTCCTTCTTAGCTTTGTTTGAAGCAGCCTTGAAGAATTGAAGGAAATATCGATACATTGCGAAGATGTCTTACAACTATTAGATAAACTGAAGAGTAGCAAATCTCCTGGGCCGGATGGTATACATCCAAGGGTGTTGAAAGAACTGAAATATGAGATTGCAGAACTGCTATCAGTAATCTGTGAACTATCATTAAAATCATCTCTAATACCTGAAGATTGGAGGATCGCCAATGTAACACCAATTTTTAAAAAGGGTTCCAGGGGTGATCCGGGAAATTACAGACCGGTGAGCCTGACGTCAGTACCGGGAAAATGGTAGAAACCATCATAAAGAATAAAATTACTCAGCATGTAGATAGTCACAACCTAATGGGAGACAGCCAACATGGCTTTAGACAAGGAAGATCTTGTCTTACTAATCTGTTATGTTTTTTTGAAGGAGTGAATAAAGAGGTGGACAAAGGTGAGTCTGTTGATATTGTGTATCTGGACTTTCAGAAAGCCTTTGACAAGGTCCCTCATCAGAGACTTTTGGCAAAACTAAAGAGTCATGGGATAGGAGGCAGTGTATTATTGTGGATCAGAAACTGGTTAAAAGATAGAAAGCAGAGGGTAGGGCTAAATGGTCAATTTTCCCAATGGAGAAAGGTGAATAGTGGTGTACCCCAGGGATCTGTGCTGGGTCCGCTGCTTTTTGACATATTCATAAATGACCTGGAAAGTGGAATAACAAGTGAGGTTATCAAATTTGCAGATGACACAAAACTATTTAAAGTTGTTTAAAACCCAAGAGGATTGTGAAAAATTGCAAGAGGATCTTGATAAATTGGAAGACTGGGCATCAAAATGGCAGATGAAATTTAATGTGGACAAATGCAAGGTTATGCACCTAGGGAAGAACAACCCAAACTATGGTTACACGATGCAAGGTTCCACATTAGGAACCACCACCCAGGAAAAAGATTTAGGCGTCATTGTGGATACCATGTTAAAACCCTCAGCCTAGTGTGCAGCGGCGGCCAAGAGAGCAAATAGAATGCTAGGTATGATAAGGAAAGGAATGGAAAATAAAACAAAAGATATTATAATGCCTCTATATCGTTCCATGGTGAGACCGCACCTTGAATATTGTGTGCAATTCTGGTCGCCGTATCTTAAAAAGGATATAGCGATTTTAGAAAAGGTACAGAGAAGAGCCACCAAAATGGTAAAGGGGATGGAAGGATACTCCTATGAAGAAAGGCTAAAAAGGTTAGGGCTCTTTAACCTGGAAAAAGAGACGGCTGAGGGGAGATATGATAGAAGTCTATAAATTAATGAACGGAGTGGAACGGGTAAACGTAGATTGATTGTTTACCTTATCAGAATATAGAAAGACTAGGGGACATGCAGTGAAGCTACAGGGTAAACTATTTAAGACTAATAAAAGAAAATATTTTTTCACTCAACGTGTAATCAAACTCTGGAATTTGTTACCGGAGGATGTAGTAAAGGCTGTTAGTGTAGCTGGGTTTAAAAAAGGTTTGGACAAGTTCCTGGAGGAAAGGTCCATAAACCATTATTAAGAAGTGACCGAAGATATCAATGCTTGACCCAGTACAAGCATTGTGGAACTTGTGTCTCTTGGGGAAACTGCTAGGTACATATGACCTAGATTGGCCACTGTTGGAAACAGAATACTGGGCTTGATGGACCTTGGTCTGACCCAGTATGGCATATCTTATGTTCTTATGTTAATATTCATGGAGCTTAGCAGTATAGTTGAAAAAATTGCAAATGGATTTAAGGGCATCTCCACCTCCTTTCCAGAGCTCTGAATTTCTGTTTCAAGATTTTGAGGTAAGGGGAAAACCAACTTGGAGTATGCAGCCTGTGGGAGTTTGTGCGTCTGAATGGCCTTATAGCAATGCTGGCTATAATACTGTTCCAGTTAAGTACCAATGCATCAAGGTTACTAGAAGTAATTTGAAGGAGAAAGTCTTTCTTGTCTAAGTTATTAAATCTATGTGTTGCAATACGTGGTGAGTGTGTTATGCGAATCTGTGACAGTTGGGGTAGGGAACACATGATTATTTTATGATCAGACCAGGGGACAGTAGATAGATTAATATTGTCATGTGGTTGGTGCTAATAAAGATGCAGAGTTGAAAAGAAACCCTGTTTCTCACAGAGCTCTAGATGTGCAATTACCTCAAAGCACAGCTAGAGGGGGCAGGAGTGATCCTACAGAGGCTAATGAGGGTAGGAGAGCTAACCAGTTGCACCTGGAAGTAAGCCCAGGAGATTCAAAAGAAAAATCCCTTTATAAACGGAAGCTTAATGTTAGCAAAGGAGGAAGAGCAGCGAGAGAAGCTGGAGCAGTGGGAGAAGAAGCAGATGGAAGAGAAGGAACCAAAAGCATGGCTGAAGAAGGAAGGAGAGTCCTGAAGGCAGGAATCCTCCCTGAGCAAGCCCAGAAAGGACAGAATTCACAGAGGTAGAGTTCAGAGGGGCCAGGCTACAGGAGCCACTGTTCAGAGGGAGTCTGCTAAGGAAAGCAGTCAGGCCAGAGGGTGTGCCACTCCCTGCTTAAGCAACGTTCATGAGTCCAGTATACAGAGAGCCAGAGAGCTAGGCTTGGGGGAAAGCCTGCAATCATTGGAGTATGCTAAACAAGCTTCATCAGGTACCAGAAAGAAAGGAGTTTCTAGCAAAGCTACTTTTTCACTGAAGTACAGGGCTGGTGAATCCACGCCAGGTTTTCCTAAGCTTTCAGGAAGTCCAGCACTCCCCAGAAGCTACCGACAGAAAACCTGTTGTCAGAGAGAAGTTCTTGAGAGAGAAGGCTCCAGAGCTTCAAGCTACAGGAACTCAAGGTATGGTGGCTTTATTCCTGTTAAAGAAAGCTTAACTCCTAAAAGCACTGCTAAAATTGAACCACAGTTTGTAAGAAGAGGAAAGAAACCAGAGCTGTTTAAAAAAATACCAAAAGACTTTAGAGCACAGTCTTATTGGAGCCGAGATACCAGAGACAGTCCATATAAACTTGTAACATCCAGGGACAGCGTTTGCTCTGAGGAGGAAACTAGTGAAGCAGAATCTATGGAGATAGAAGGTGCAGATACTATTCCCATTCCTCAGGAAGAGGCTATGGATTGCAGTTTGTGTATGGCTACTAGCTTGGAATCCATAGCGACATTGTAAATAAGAAGAAGCCCTGTTTAGTTGTTTTACCCTGGAATGATTTGAATTCCTCCATTTACCTTTTGCACCTAATTGTGAAGATATCAACAGTTGGTTTGCCTGTTTATTACTGGAACCTTGATAAAAGGACATTCTTTGATTTCCATTTGTCTTATTGAACCCTTGCACGGAGGGGAAATAAAAGCCTTGTTTCCCTACACTCGTGGCTTAATTATTGTGTGCTCACAAGGAGCTAAAATCCATAAGACCAATCTGCACTTGGCCTTACATACCCCACGCTCCTTGAAAAAAATAAGTGTGATGTGCAGCAGCCCCTTACCCTTATTGGCCACCAGGGGATGCTGTCATGACATAATGGCGTAGTTGTTTGGATGTGGGTATCACCCTAAGACCTAATGGAAAGAGAAGAAAATTACCAGTATTAAGCTGAAGAAAAAAAAAAACCCCGGATCGGAGGGAAAAACTCGGACCATACTGGAAGAAAATCCAGAAGGGAAGGCGAGGTTGCTGACATTGTTGGCAGAGTGCTACAACGGAGAGCAGCACCATCCTTTCTGAAAGTTGGAGTCAACTCTTCTACCTGGTAAAAGGTAGAGGGGCATGTCCTGATTTGGATGTGAGGTTAAAGTTTTAAGAAAAAAAAAAGAAAATAAAAGAGTGTGGGGCTGATTGTAGTACAGCCGCACTTGGGTTTTTTTTTCTTTTTCTCTTTGTTTTCTAGGAAATCTCTTTGCCATGGATCAGCGAGAGATGTTTGCCTGGATGGCTACGCAGTTCAGCAAGCAAGGAGAGCTGGCTGCACAAACACAGCAACATGCAATCCTGGCCATGCAAGAACAGCAAAAGCCAGTCTTGCAGATGCTAGAAGCTTGGCTAGCACATCAACAGAAGACATAGGAGGTGGCTGCAAGCCATCCTGAACAGAGCTCGGGACTGGGCAACTGTCCGGTAGGACTATGGTCCTATGAGTCTCTAACTTTGGGGAAGTTAGGGGTAACTGATGATGTGGATGACTTCCTAGAATCTTTCGAGAGAATAGCACTTTCGGTAGGCTGGCCAAAAGAGCAGTGGCCTGTTAGATTGGCAGTTTCCCTCACAGGAGAGGCACTGTCAGCCTATAGGGCAATGCCCGCTTCGTTAGCGAACAATTATAGCGAGGTAACAAAGGCCATCAGGGATTGCCTGGGTCTGACTTCTCTCGTCTATAATCATAAGCTGCGCGCGGCACACCTTGAAATAGGTGAGACGCCAAAAACGCTAGGTCACAGGCTGAAAAGCTTAGCCGAAAAGTGGCTAAGGCCTAGTGAGAAAACGATTGAAATGTTGATGGATATGATAGTCCTTGAGCAATTCATGTCTGCAGTTCCCGGTAGTATACAGAGCTTTCTTATCCTACAGAATTGTCGCACTACCGCAGAGGCCATTGCCTTAACTGAAAGATATTTAGAGGCCGAATTAGCCACCCAGCGGACTGGGGAAGTTTCAAAGATGGCAGTAGCGACATTCAAGCAGTCATCAGGAAGTCTCTCACAGTTCAAAACTCAAAATGGGAAAAATGTTAAGGATGTAGTGAAGAGTCATTCTAAAAGATGTTTTGCCTGTGGAGAAATGGGACGTTATGAGTGAGTGCCAAGCACGTACTGCTGTCATGGGGGAGAACAGAAAAATGTTGTCTGAAGGATTTGCACTTGATGTGACTGTACAAGGGGTTGCTGCCAAAGCTCTTCTTGACTCTGGCGTGGACCAGACGATGATTTCCCGCAAGCTCTGGTCTGTAATCAAAGAGCAAGCTGAGTCCGCCCCAGATCAACCAGAGGGCAAGGTTAAGATAAAATGTGTGCATGGCGCTGCCACCTTTTATCCCGTATATAACTTGCTTGTAAGAGTATTGGGAATAGAAAAAAGAATGTTGATAGCTGTAGTGCCCCGATTACCTAAAGAGTTGGTCTTAGGTAGGGACTGGCCACAATTTGAAAGAAGCCTAGAGGGCCTAAAACCCCGAGAAGTTTTGTCTCCACTCGCACCCAGACGAAAGCGTCGGAAAACCCCTCATGTTCAAGGGAAGAATGTTTAGATGACCTCCCCTCTCATGAGGATTGAATAAATGCCCCCTCAGAAAGGGACAGAAAAACAAAAGCCAAAAAGCGCAAAGAAAGAAAGGGACGCTCTCAAGGCAGAGCCAACTTGGAAGCAGGCGAAGAACTACCCTGGATTCCAGCAGAGCTCGTGGAGAAATTCCCTTCCTTTGCCAGAGAGCAACAAGATGACCCTGCGCTAGCACATGCATTTGAACACGCTCAAATGAAGAGAAATATCTTCCCAAGGTTTATAAGAGAAGAAGGGGTGCTATACAGGGAGAGTATAGACCCACGGACTAAGGATATCCGAAAACAGCTGGTAGTCCCAAATACTTTTAAATCTGCAGTGCTGAGGTTAGCCCATGATCACCCAGTGAGCGGTCACAAAGGGGTACAAGGGACCCTTGACCAGGTACTGGCCAGGTTTTATTGGCCAGGAGTTTTTAGGGAGGTCTCACGTTTCTGTGAGTCCTGCGCCTCCTGCCAATGAGTGACCTCCACAAGACCACCTGGGGTGCCATTACTGCTGATGCCAGTAATAACCGATCCTTTCAGAAGGCTGGCCATGGACATAGTCGGACCCCTCATAAAAACGCCTAGGGGTTTCCAATATATATTGGTCATCATGGACCATGCAACATGTTTCCCATGGGCTGTGCCCTTGAGGAACGTATCAGCAAAGTCCATCGCCATGGAACTCATAAAGCTATTTTGCGAGGTTGGATTTCCTCAAGAAGTTTTGACAGACAGAGGCACGAGCTTTATGTCCAAGTACTTAGCCCGGGTGTGGGACGCCTTTGGCATCAGGCATCTCAAAACCACCGCCTATCACCCCCAATGCAATGGTTTGGTGGAAAGAATGAACCAGACTATCAAGCAGATGCTGCGACGGGCGCTGGATGGAGAAATGGCAGAGTGGGACACGATGCTCTCATTTGTATTGTACGCCTGCAGAGAAAGAACACAGGTTTCATTAGGCATGTCGCCTTATGAATTGATGTATGAGAGATTGCCCAGAGGAGTTCTGGATATCCTGAGGGAACAATGGGTGGAACACGTACAAAATGAAGTGGGGATACTGCAATTTTTGAGAAATTTAAGAGGCCGGTTAAGACGGACCTCCTGTTTTGCTAGAGAAAAGCTGAAGGACAGTCAGAAAAAGCAAAAACAGTACTATGACAGAGATACCAAGCCCTGGCGTATAACTGCCGGTGAAAAGGTAATAGTCTTGGTATCCGGCCCCACTCCGAAGTTTGAAGCCCGGTGGAAGGGACCCTACATGGTGGTTAAACCACTTGGTCCAACATCATATTTAATAAGGGACACAAAGGGACATGAACAAGTGTACCACATAAATGTTCTTCGACTCTGGCACGAAAGGTTGGCCTTGTTTACGTCCGCTTAGAAAATGTCTAGAATTACGTGCTGTAGTAATGATGAACATTCAGCCCATAATATTTTAAGAGGGGGGATGTGTCATGAGGTTGGTGCTAATAAAGATGCAGAGTTGAAAAGAAACCCTGTTTCTCACAGAGCTCTAGATGTGCAAGTACCTCAAAGCACAGCTAGAGGGGGCAGGAGTGATCCTACAGAGGCTAATGAGGGTAGGAGAGCTAACCAGTTGCACCTGGAAGTAAGCCCAGGAGATTCAAAGGAAAAATCCCTTTATAAACGGAAGCTTAATGCTAGCAAAGGAGGAAGAGCAGCGAGAGAAGCTGGGGCAGCGGGAGAAGAAGCAGATGGAAGAGAAGGAACCAAAAGCACGACTGAAGAAGGAAGGAGAGTCCTGAAGGCAGGAAACCTCCCTGAGCAAGCCCAGAAAGGACAGAATTCACAGAGGTAGAGTTCAGAGGGGCCAGGCTACAGGAGCCACTGTTCAGAGGGAGTCTGCTAAGGAAAGCCGTCAGGCCGGAGGGTGTGCCACTCCCTGCTTAAGCAATGTTCCTGAGTCCAGTATACAGAGAGCCAGAGAGCTAGGCTTGGGGGAAAGCCTGCAGTCATTGGAGTATGCTAAACAAGCTTCACCAGGTACCAGAAAGAAAGGAGTTTCTAGCAAAGCTACTTTTGCACTGAAGTACAGGGCTGGTGAATCCACGCCAGGTTTTCCTAAGCTTTCAGGAAGTCCAGCACTCCCCAGAAGCTACCAACGGAAAACCTGTTGTCAGAGAGACATTCTTGAGAGAGAAGGCTCCAGAGCTTCAAGCTACAGGAACTCAAGGTATGGTGGCTTTATTCCTGTTAAAGAAAGCTTAACTCCTAAAAGCACTGCTAAAATTGAACCACAGTTTGTAAGAAGAGGAAAGAAACCAGAGCTGTTTAAAAAAAATACCAAAAGACTTTAGAGCACAGTCTTATTGGAGCCAAGATATCAGAGACAGTCCATGTAAACCTGTAACATCCAGGGACAGCGTTTGCTCTGAGGGGGAGACTAGTGAAGCAGAATCTATGGAGATAGAAGGTGCAGATACTATTCCCATTCCTCAGGAAGAGGCTGTGGATTGCAGTTTGTGTGTGGCTACTAGCTTGGAATCCATAGCGACATTGTAAATAAGAAGAAGCCCTGTTTAGTTGTTTTACCCTGGAATGATTTGATTTCCTCCATTTACCTTTTGCACCTAATTGTGAAGATATCAACAGTTGGTTTGCCTGTTTATTACTGGAACCTTGATAAAAGGACATTCTTTGATTTCCATTTGTCTTATTGAACCCTTGCACGGAGGGGAAATAAAAGTCTTGTTTCCCTACACTCGTGGCTTAATTATTGTGTGCTCACAAGGAGCTAAAATCCATAAGACCAATCTGCACTTGGGCCTTACATACTCCACGCTCCTTGAAAAAAATAAGTGTGATGTGCAGCAGCCCCTTACCACTATTGGCCACCAGGGGATGCTGTCATGACAATATGTATAGAAAGATTTGTGCTCAGCAAAGAAGGTGGTATAAATATCATGTCTAATGCATTAACTCTATTATGTGTTGATTGGGCAATGATCTGAGTGTATTCCACAGCATTCATAGCATTTCAAAAACTTTTGATGTTTTAAGAAGGACTGAGTGAAGATTAAGGTCACCTAAAAGAATCAAATGGTTCGAGGGTGAATTATGGCTGCAGACTGCCTCCAAAAGCTCATTTGGGTCTGCATTTGGTGATCTATAAGCAAGTGATGTATTTGTTTGAAATTGTTATTGTGTCTAAACCCCTGCAAGACAAAATGGCTAGAGACTTGAAATTCAGATGTCTTTTGGCAATGATAAAGATACCACCACCTCTATGTTGTGTCCTTGTCAAACTGTGAATAACTGATTTAAAAGAATGTTATCAGAATCTGAAAACATTTATGTGATTCAGTGACACATAAAATATTAAGTTAGTTATCTATCAAGTAGCCATTGATTACTTGAGTTTTGTTTCATGCAGAGCAAGCGTTAAGGAGTGCACATTTGAGAGTCAGAGAGTTACATGTAGAGGTGTGTGAAAGTAAGGTTCGGGTGTATGATTGAGGCTTGATATGGATGAGATGCCGTGATATCCTGTGTTTGCGTATATTGATAGAGGGGGAGCTCTGAGAGGAGTACATGGGTATATGATTGGAGGGAGTGGATTATGAGAGAAGAATTATGCCATGTAGCAAATTAAGAAATGAGGAAGATGCAGAATTAGGTCTGTACAGCTGCTAACATAAAAGCGGTTTAGACATTTGTAGAGTTTTAAGGTGAAATGAAGAAAATTCAAAGGTGTGGTTGAGAAGTTGTGTCTATGAAGAGATGTTTGAGGAGCTGATGCATTTTTACCTTTTCATGGCGGTAGCCCACATCAGGTATGAGCTTTATGCAATATTAACCTTCCAGTGCAGGATACCTTGTGAAGAGAGGTGCAAAGGTTGTGTTCCACACCTAAGGCACGTCAAAGGGCCCTTTGGCGTGGCCCTTAGGCACAGGCCTGCCAGGCACGGGCACACCTAATGCACTGCATAATAAATGACAGAGAAGCTGATCATGAGCAGGTGGAATGGTTCAAATTCAAAGTCAGCTGTTTGAAGGGAGAATCCCTTCTCCTCCCTCAGGGCTACAGAATAAATGGCAGGGAAGCCGGTGACTGGCCCCTCAGCCATCTCTTTTCCAGGTTGAAGAGCCCCATCCTTTTAAGCCTTTCCTCATAAGGGTATCCTTCTATCCCCTTTACCATTTTGGTTGCTCTTCTCTGTACCTTTTCTAATAATGCTATATACTTTTTAAGATACGGCGACCAAAATTGCACACCATGGAACGATACAGAGGCATTATAATATTCTTTGTTTTAGTCTCCATTCTGTTCCTTATGATTCCTAGTATTCTATTTGCCTTCTTGGCCACCGCTGCACACTGGGTGGAGGGTCCATGATGACGCCTAAATCTTTTTCCAGGGTGGTGGTTCCTAATCTGGAACCTTGCATTGTGTAACCATAGTTTGGGGTTGTACTTTCCTAGGTGCATAACTTTGTACTTGTCTGCATTAAATTTCATCTACCATTTGGATGCCCAGTCTTCCAATTTATCAAGGTCCTTTTGCAATTTTCCACAAACCTCATAGGTTTTTAACAACTTTGAATAATGTTGTGTCATCTGCAAATTTGATTACCTCACTCGTTATTCCCATTTCCAGGTCATTTACGAATATGTTAAAAGCAGCAGACCCAACACAGATCCCTGGGGTACTCTACTATTCACCTTTCTCCATTGGGAAAATTGGCCATTTAGCCCTACCCTCTGCTTTCTATCTTTTAACCAGTTCCTGATCCACAATAGTGCACTGCCTCCTATCCCATGACTTTTAAATTTTGCCAAGAATCTCTCATGAGGGACCTTGTCAAAGGTTTTCAGAAAATCCAGATACACCATATATTCTGTTCTTCATATTTGCAGTGTGCGCCATGGACCTGGTACATCCCGAATGATTTCCAGTTGTATCTCATAACCCCTTTGCTGATCTTTCTGTATAGCAAGTAAGTATGATTTTGAATCATTTCCTTTTTTTGGATCCAATGCATGCCAAAATGTTTAAAGAAGTCTTTCTGCCACTGCTATTTACTGTGATTGTAGTTGGCAACATTTAGACCAGTGGTTCCCAAGCTATGATCTGCAGACACCTGGGATCTCATGAGTCCATAATAGGTGACTCACTGGACACAGAAAAGAGAAAGAATGGAAAGAATAGTAGAGATTCACTGTGGGGAAAAGAGAGATTAGTAAGGACTGGCTAAGAAGAGAGAGACAAAGGTTTTGGAGGAGATTGGCTGAGGGAAGGGAGGGAGAAAGAGAACCTAGTAGGACCTGGTTAAGTAAGGGGGACAGAGAGGAAGAGAGGGAGGGAGAGAGAGAGAGAGAGAGAGAGAGAGAGAGAGAGAGACTGGTAGAGAAATGAAGGGGAAAGGAGATAAAGAGGGCCAGTAGGGACAGGTTTGACACAGAGAGGAGGGGTTTATGTTTATGTTTATTAGATTTGATGTACCGCCCTTCATTGGATAAAAACAGAGCAGTGTACAATTATCAGAAGTCACAAGAATGGCCAACGGCCGAGAAAAGGAAAGGAAGTTACAATGTAAATAAGACAGTGGAGAGTAAACCATGCACACCAGACAGAAGAAGTGGACATACTGAAGGACAAAAAATGAGATTACATAGAAGGAGTGGGATGGTCAAATGCAGAGGAAAATAAGTGGGTTTTTAGGCATGATTTGAAGGCATGGTAGTTTTGTTCAAGTCTGAGGGAAGTAGGCAGTGAGTTCCAGAGTTTGGGTCCAATAAAGAAAAAAGCAAAGGAGTGAGCAGATTGCAGATGGGCATGGGAAGGGGAGGGGAGGTGGAGGTAGTTTACGTGAACTGGCCGGAGAGTTTGACTAGGTGTGTGAGACTGAATGAGGTCCACCAGATATTGAGGGGTGTGTGTGTAAATAACCTGGTGCATGAGGGTGAGGAACTTAAAGAGAATACAATGATCTACGGGAAGCCAATGAAGGTGAAGAAAGAGGGGGGTGATGTGATCCAGATGGGTAGAGTGGGTAATCATGTGTGCTGCCATGTTTTGGATATGTTGAAGCATATACAACTGGGATTGAGGAACACTGGCAAGGACAGAGTTACAGAAATCAAGGCATGAAATGACGAGGGAGAGAACGAGAGAGGTGAGAGCTTGTGGAGTGAGAAAAGGATGAACAGCATGGATCTGACGGAGGTAGAAAAAAGAAGTTTTTGTGACATTGGAAATGTGATCATGAAAGGAGAGATCAGAATCAATGAGAACACCAAAGTACTGAAAACAGGACACTAGAGGGATAGAGGAGCCGGCAAAGGATGGGACTATTTGGGGGCAAGGACTACCATGGGGGAACCAAATAGTGAGTGTCTTGGAGAGATTCAGGTGTAAGCAATTGGAGGTAAGCCAACTGGCAACAGAAAGGAGACAGGAGTTAAGAGGGGAAAGATCTGGCAGAAGAGGGGAGGAGTGGAGAAGAAGAACAAGGTCATTTGCATAGTTGAAAGCCGATATTCCAAATTGATGAATTAGAAGGGCAAGAGGTGCCAGGAAGACATTAAACAGAAGAGGTGCGGGCACCGAGCCTTGAGGAACACCGCAGTGCAAGGGGACAGGGTCCGAAGAGGCAACCGAAGAGGAGTGAGAATGGAATAGGACCGGGAGAAAAGATAGCAGTGAAACCACCGGTAGACAGTGCCAAAAAGACCAGTAGTAGTATAATGGGTACACTACTTGTCAAACTGATTGACAGGTGAGATAAGGATGGCAGGAGCCAATCAGCGTTCACTTCCGGTGTATGTCCCGCCTTAGGCCACGCCCCCTCCCATAGAAGTGAATGGTGAGTTAGCTCCGCCCACTCCCGCCCCCAAAATGTTGACAGGTAAAAATCAGCGCCCACTTCCAGTGTATGTCCTGCCTTAGGCCCCTGCCTTAGTCCTGCCTTAGGCCCTCCCATAGAAGTGAATGGCGAGTTATCCCCGCCCAGCCCCGCCCACTCCCACCCCCAAAATGTTAACAGGTACCAATCAGTGCCCACTTCCGGTGTATGTCCCGCCTTAGGCCATGCCCCCTCCCATAGAAGTGAATGGTGAGTTAGCCCCACCCAGTCCCGCCCCCAGGCGTGGCCACCACCCCCCACTTAACACACCCCTGCCCCCGCCCCAAGGATGACATCATCCAATCAGCGTACACTTTCGGGCATGTGTCACACCCAAACCACGCCCCACAATATGGCATTAGCCAATCAGCACCCACTTCCGGGTTTGTGCTATGCCCACAGCCTCCCACCCTCCTCCACGCCCCCTGCCTACATCATCGGAAATGACATCACCGGAAACAGGGCGTCATCAGAAGAGGGACTGTCCCTTTTTGCTGGCATCAGCGGAAACAGTATGGCTGACTCCGGAAATGACAGTATGGCTGACTCCGGAAATGTGTTTTTGCTTCTGCTTAATAGTGAAAAACAAAAATGCTTTTCTCTCTCTCTCCCACACAGACTCAGTTGTTTTTTTCTCACACAAAAACAGATTCTTAGCACAGAGAGACAGGCAGGCTAGAATCTTTTTCTTTCCAAATGCAATTAGCACATCTTTGTTAGAGGGATCAGGGCTGCCTCTATCCCTCAACCACACCCTTGCCTACATCATCGGAAATGGACTGTCCCTTTTTGCTGACATCAGCGGGGAGCAGTGTGACTGACTCCGGAAATGTGTTTTTGCTTCTGGTTAATCTTTACATCTGCAAAAAAAAGCAGGAACCCTGGAAAAAAATGCTTTTCTCTCTCCCACTGCCCCAGTTCTTATTTCTCACAAAAGATTCACAGCACAGAGAGACACAATTTTCTTTACAAATGCAATTACAAATGCAATTGTTAGAGAAACCAGTGCTGTCCATGTGATAGAATTTTACTTTTAAGACCTCACTGTTAGAGAGAGAAGTATTCTGACAGTCCTGTAGAGTTCAGACTGAAATACAGAGAGACCTGAGTTCAAATCCCCCTAATACAGCTATTTTTTTTTTAGAGAGCTGAGTTCAAATCCAAATACTAATACAGCTATTTTTTAGTGGCTTTGAAAAAACCAATACAGAGAGACAAGCCTGGACATGTCTCTCTAGGGTGTGGTAACACGTGATTGGTTGAAATAAGAGGTCTGCTCTAAGCATGCTCCAGGTGTTCTGAGCATGCTCCTGGTGTAAAACTTTGTGTAAGGGGAACATTTTAACACAGAGTTTCAGAAAGGAAAAAATGGCTCTTTTTGGAACACCAAGCAAACTAGGATCAGCAGAGGTAAGAGAATGACTGACTCCGGAAATGTGTTTTACAAATGTTAAACCTCAATTAACACATCTTTTGTTAGAGAAACCAGGGCTGTCCATGTGATAGAATTTTGCTTTTAAGACCTCATGGTTAGAGAAATATTCTGGCAAACACGCAAACACAGTGTAAGTTCAGACTGAAATTCAGAGAGAGAGAGAGACCTGAGTTCAAATGTTTGTGCTTTCTCTGTACATATCAAAGGGAGGCATTTGATGTCATAGCCAGTCAAAGGGACTACACAAAACCTGATGAAATAAACACATTGAAATCTGCTATACAAACAACGGTGGACTGTATTATCAAGAAATTCTGGCAGGGCGTTATGCATAGAGACTGTACAGTGTGTGTAATACATGCTCCAGGGCAAAGACATCATGATTGTGTGACACAAGAAAATACAGCAGAAAATCCATAAAACTTGTAACAGGTTGGGTCTAGGACCTATTTTAAATGTTACCATGATTGCGGGTCATAAAATGAAAGCAACTTTAGTTTTAATACTTAAAAGATGTCTCTGCTTATTGTTTTTCTTTAATATATTTATATTAAATATATTAATATATTATATATATTAATATATTTATTTTTCTTTAATATATTTACTGTTCAATGTAAATAGTTGATTTCTATTGTTCTATGTACAATGTTCAATGTAAATAGTTGATTTCTATTGTTCTATGTAAAATGTATACAAACTGTGTACAAGACTGTTAACCTGTTATATGTAAACCGCCCTTGATCTCTGGAAGGGGCGGTATAAAAGAAATAGTTAAATAAAATAAATAAAATAAATAACTGTCCTAGTTTATGAAAATTTGAATTTTTTGTTTGAACTCGTCAGAGATTTTAACACCAGTAGAAATCCAGGGCAACTGCTCAATATTTTGCTTAATTCTGTGGCAGACGGCGAAATAGAAATAGTAGAAGGCTTAATCTGTGACAGAGATTATAGATCGTTCTTTATTTCACATCATTTTTATTAAAAGTTTTTCAAAATTAAACACTACAACCATAAAAGGAACAGAAATACACAACTAGTCAGCAAACTACTACAGCCCCAACTTAGCCCCCCATCCACTACTCGCACCCTCCCCTCCCCGCACAGCATGGATAACTCAGCATATTTCATAATTCAGAAACCCACCAACAGTCAGCATGTGGAGACCCAGGGCACTGGGCAGCTCTCCCCTCCCGCAGCGTAAGGTATAGTGAATGAAGCTTCTCCCCAGGGAGAAAGGTAGGAAACCATAAGGGAGGAGAGAGTTAGAACTACCCCAAAAGGGACATTACCTAGAACAAGGAGTGGCCATTACAAGACAGCCCTGCAACATGGGCCGCATCATCGTGGCAGGAAACTTCACAAATAGCTCAAGTAGCACATCTCCAGGAACCTCAGCCTCCAACATTGAGCACTGCGCTCCGCTCCCTGGGGGACATCTGAGAGATCACAGGAGACCAAAGTTCCCAAAAATCATCCCAACTCCTACCACCCCTTTGCTGTGCGGTCATTTTTTCCATAAGCAGCAAGTCGAACATGGAGTGTTCCCACAATCCCAAAAGGGGGGGTGAGGAAGAAATCCATCGACTCAGCAACGCCCGCTTGACCATAAGAAATCCCCGTTCAAAAAGTGCTCTACGCCAATACGGGAGGGGAACAAAGCCCAACGCCCAGTTATGGAAAAGGCACACCTCTCTCTGTATGGCACATTCTGACCCAGTCCAGCTCTGCAGTTTAGCACATACTCGCACCCATAAGTCACGCACCTTCGGGCAGCCCCAAAATTTATGGAACAAGGTCCCAACCGCACCATCGCACCATGTACATAGTGTAGTAGATCGTAGCCCTACATAGAAGGCCCATTGATCACTAGCATAGGCTCTCCACAAGAATTTGTATTGCATTTCTTGGAGATAGATCCACTTCACGCCTTTCGGGATCCCCTCAAACGCTATGCGTAAGATTTCTGCCGTCATCTCATCTACACCATCGCTCCTCCACCGATCCGCAAGTGCAACAAGAAACTCATCTCCCCCAGAAGGCCGGAGTACTTGTCGACTGACCGCCTCTCCTGGGAGACGCTCCTCTAACCTCTCCAAGACAAATCGGGGGGGGCGGGACGCCATCCAACTCCCGACTTTCCCACTTATCGAGGCCAAGTAATGGCGCACCTGGAGGTAGCCATAGAACTCTTGGGCACGAAGGTTAAAACGGCGTTGTACTTGTTGGAAACTGTCTAAAATACCAGCATCCCACGAATACAAATCCTCAAAACATACCAGTCCCCTGGCTGCCCAGGCACAAAAGACATTACGCTGTGAGAAACCAGGTCCAAAGTCCGGGTTACCGACCAGAGGTAACAGCGGAGACAGTCGCCTGTCCCAAGCAAATCTCTGACAAAGGGCCTTCCAAGCGGCACGTAAGGTCTCGAGATATCTCCTCCCCACCCCAAGCCGAGACTTCGGTGGCAGCTGGTCCACATGTAAGAGATACAATGCATGATAAGGAGCAAAAGCCGCCGTCAACTGTCTGGTTAGTGCCCCCCCTCCCGGGCCTTCCAGGATCTCCCGGATGTGACGAGTCAAATAGCGAAGATTGTAATTGCGCAGGGAGGGCATTTCCAAACCACCTTCCTCACGTCTACTCTGCAACGCCCGCAAAGGTATACGCGCACGTCGACCGCCCCATAAAAACGTTCGAATACAAGTCTCTAAACGTCGCCAATCCCTATCCAAAATCCAGAGCGGTAGCATACGTAGAACATAGAGCCACCTAGGAAATTCTACCATGGTAAACAGTGCAATCCGCCCTCGCAAGGACAATGGAAGACCTCTCCAGCCTAGCAACGTCTTCTGGCTTCGGGCTAACAATCTTGGCACATTCGCACAATACAGATCCGCAGGCCGATCCGGCAACTGTACCCCGAGATAGGTAATCTGGCGATCTGCCCACACCAGTGGAAACTCCCCCTCCCAGCGAGGCCGCACTCTACCCCCAACATCTAAAACCACCGACTTCGTAGTGTTAATTTTGAGACCCGAGAAGTTCCCATATTCCCGTATCAATGTCAGCGCCGTTTGCAGCGACATGCGCGGATTAGTAAGACAAAGCAGCATGTCATCTGCAAAAGCGCAGACCCTCAGTTCATCCTCTCCCCCCATTCGAAGCCCAGTAATGTCAGGGCTAGCGTGCAAGGCCTGGAGTAACGGCTCCAAAGCAAGAACAAAGAGCAGTGGGGAGAGTGGACAGCCCTGTCTAGTACCCCTCTGCAGTTCAAAGGGTTCCGAGAAGATACCATTAATGCCAACACGAGCCATAGGTTGCACATATAGTGCCCGAAGCCAGTGCATGTAAGCGCCTTGAAATCCAAAGGCCTCCAATGCATCCCAAAGATAGTGCCATGCCACTCTGTCGAAGGCCTTTTCGGCATCTAGACTAACTAGCAGCAAGTCTTCAGCGTTCTGCAAGCAGTGATCCATACCTAAAAGAAGTCTAGCAATATTCCAAGAGGCCTCCCGGCCCTGTACAAACCCGACTTGCCTCTCATTGATAAGAGACGGTACGATAGGAGCAAGTCTGTTCGCCAGCACAGACGCCAGCAGCTTTAAATCACAATTTATAAGAGAAATCGGACGATAGGAGGCAGGATCCAGCGGATCCTTCCCCGGTTTGGGGATCACCGTAATATCCGCGCATCGCATATCACGTGGAAAAATCCCCGCCTCACGTGCCTCTTCAAACATCACCACCATAGAAGGAGCCAAGCTTTGAGCCAAGATTTTGTAATATTCCATGCTAAAGCCATCCGGGCCCGGAGCTTTATGGGACTTACCTCTGCTGATGCCAGCCAATAGCTCTGCCACCGTCAGCGGAGCATTCAACTGCTCCAAAAATGTCGCCGAGAGGCGCGCGGCAACGCCAGTTTCTGCAGGAAAGTCGTCCCCTGGACGTAGTCTCTCTCCTCCTCACTATAGAGGTGCATATAAAAGGCACGAAAGATCTTGGCGATGACTTCCGACCGATTGCGCAAATGACCTGTCCCATCCCGTAACACCGGTATAAACCGGGTTCCCCCAGATTGCCGCACAAGTTGTGCTAGCAGTCTCCCAGATCGATTACCAAATAAATGTAGCCGATGTTTACAGTGCTGCATCGAAACCGCCGCACGCTTCTGAAGCAGCTCATTTAGAACTCTCTGCAAGCGAATGTATTCCCTCTGGAGGGCATTATCTCCATGCCTACTGAGTTTACGCTGTAGCATGTTTAAATCACGTTCCAACAGCAACACACTCCGGTCTAAGTGCTTACGTCGACGAGCGGTATACGAGATAATCGCTCCTCGCATCACTGCTTTACTAGTCTCCCAAAACAGCAGGGGGGAACATTGCGGAGTATCGTTAAAGGAAACATATTCTTCCCACTGTTTTACCAGATAACTCCGAAAATCTTCATCTTCCCACAAATATACAGGAAAACGCCAGCCTGCTCTCGCCGGTCGCGCACAGTCCCAAGTGATCCAGACCATCCCATGGTCCGAAATCATGATCGGTTCGATCTCTGCCTGCAAGACACGCGTAACACCTCTTTCACTAATCAAAATAGAGTCTATGCGAGACCAAGTTAGATGTGCTCTCGACTGATGGGTATACATGCGTTCCCCAGGGTGCAGCATGCGCCATACATCCACCAAGTCTCCGTGCCGACAGAGATAGCTAACTCCCCTACGCGACCAGGCACCCTCCCCCCGATTATGTGATTTATCAAGGCATGGATCATGCGGACAATTAAAGTCCCCTGCCACGACGACGCTAGCCCGCCCCGCACCCTTCAGCAAGCCCAGCAAGTGAACAAAAAAGGCATGGTCGTATACATTTGGGGCATAAACATTCAGTATCCACAAAGGTTCAGCATACAGTGTGCCCTGCAACAAGAGATATCTCCCATGAGGGTCTGCATGAGTTGTGTGTACTTCAAAAGGTACCCCTCTCCTCACTAACACCGCCACCCCTGCCTTTTTTGTACCAGAGGCGGCTCCATAGGAGAGCGCTACCCAATTTCGCCTCAGTTTCTGATGCTCCGTGGCGCTCAAATGTGTCTCTTGTAGCAGAGCAATATGCGTTCCCTTTCTTTGCAACCCCTGCAGAATTTTAGTACGCTTTATCGGGGAGCCTATGCCTCCAACATTCCAAGACACAATCTTTATCTCAGGCATATTTCCAGTGCCATGAACACCCCCAGGTCAGACTAGCATATGATCGCCTAGAGACGCCCAGCCTCATCTCCAGGCGCTGTATTCCAAGTCCCTTGATACTTAACTTACCCTGCTGTGCACTCAAAACCCCAACAATTCCCCTTCCCCATGTTACTTTCCTCTTAGTCACCTCCTCCCATATCTTCCCTCCCAAATTCCACCCACCCAACCCCCCACCCACCCCCAGCCGCATCCCCCTAAGCCCCTCCCCACTATCCCCCCTCCCCCGCTCCAGTACTTTACGATATCGCCCCCTCTTCCCCCCTCCCAAAAACAATACTCCCAACTCTTCCCTCCCCCCTTCCACCCTAAAAATTTCCACCATAATCCCCAAATACAGAGAATCACAATCCACTCTTCTGGACCGTCACCCCTCACTGCCCTCTCACATAAAGAGCCTCCAGTGCAAAAAACAGCCACTCATAGTAAACCCCCCAGGGGTTGATCTTATGTGCTTAATACTCTAAAGTCAACATGGTGAGTGTACTAGTGCAAGGAACGATGAACAATACTCACATAACTGCAAACAAAATAAGAAGTAGGCTAGCATAGACAGTACACACACATCAAGACTGCATTGTCGCCTCCATCACTCTAGACACAAAGATTCAGTCTAGGTGACCTGCGGTGGACATAACTAGGGGCCAGGCACCCCGAGCCACATGTCCCAATCAAGAAGCAGTGTCCACTACAGGCGTCATCCCCGTACTTCTCACCATCCCGGCTAGGAAAGCCTTGGCCTCTGGGACTCGATGAAAAGTATGAGTCTTTCCTTCATGAGACACTCGCAGCACTGCAGGATATATAAGGGCAAAACGAATCCCCTCCTTCGCCAATTGCCCACAGAGCGGGGAGAATTCCTTACGTTTTGCCGCTAAATCGGCAGAGTAGTCTTGGAACATCAAAATCGTGTTATTGTCCAGTTGCAGGGAACGCTTCTTGCGGTATGCTTGAAGCAGGGCCATTTTATGCTGGAAGTTTAATAATCTGGCCAATACCGGCCGCGGCCTCTCCCCAGAGCCCCGCTTCGGTCCCAAGCGGTGTGCGCGTTCCACGATGACTCGGCCTATCAAGCTCTCTAGGCCCAGCTCCGTCGGTAGCCACGTGTCAAAAAGTCCTGCGAGTTGCTGATCCGACCAGGCCTCTGGCACCCCCACCAGCCGCAAGTTGTTACGGCGCGATCGATTTTCAAGATCGTCCGTTTTCTCAAGCAGCGCTGCAATGGCCTTTTGGTGGCGGTCTATAAGATTGTCGCGTTTCACCTCACCCTCCTCCAACGCTGTGATGCGGTGCTCAGCCTCTTCCACTCGCCGGGTAACCTCGCCATATGCCTCAGCCATGGAATCGAGCTTAAGCAGAATAGCATCGAATTGAGGTGCCAATAATTTAGCTACCTCTTGGGCAAGGTCCTCCGCTCCCGATTCTCCAGTTCCGGAGCCCGGGGATGATCCAGGGGAGCCTAGACTCGTTGCAGGCCGCGTGGCCGGCGCCATCTTAGAGTCGCGGGTCCCATGCGCTTTCTCCTTCTCGCGTTTTGCTGCTGACCGCATAAGGATACCGCGTCTCCCACGGAAGCTCGAAGCTCACCGCACACAAGGGGTCACCGGTCTACTTGCCGCACAATATGCACCCCCAATGGCTCTCAATTAGTGCAGGTTTCTTGCCGTTTTAGGGAGACGGTCCAGGAGCGCGCCGAGGACACGTCCTCACTCGCTCATGCGCTCACGTGACCTCTAGATCGTTCTTTAAAAAACACCAAGTTCTGTAAAAATTGACTTTTTATGAAAATGTATGTATTTCCGGAATCTATTAGTTGAACATACAGATGAACAAAAATTATATGTATGCCTTTTTTTTTTTTAATCTTGTAATGCTCAAATGAATTTCACAAGATGAAAACATTTTATTTGAAATAAAATATTTTGAACCTATGTGTGGTGTGTTTTAGGAATGCTTAGTTAATTAAACCTACAATGGGGTGTCTGGAAAAAAAAATGGGGCATCTAGGTGTGTCCTAAACAATAGGCCATAAGATAAGAATGTGCAGAGCTCTGTTGTAGAAGTAAAATCCACTTAAGACGTCTGGGAAATGGGTGGGAATGTGTATTAGACACACACACACACACACACACACAGATATATAGCATCTATTACACTGTACTGTCTGTGAAAAAAAAAAAGGCGGTGTGAATTAGCCAGGTCGTATGATAAGATTATGAGATCCAGTACATCTCAACAGCCAGAAAAAAATCACACAGTCTCTATAGCTTGTATCATCTGCAACTTTTTCTTCAGATATGGTGAGTAGATATGAGTCTTACTTTTTTAAAAAATATTGTTGGCTATGTAATGTTTCTGTCTCTTATGATTGTCTTTAAAAAATAGGAGCAGAAAAAGGGGGTTACAAATAAACTTTCTCTTACAAAAAGAAGGCAGCAAAGAAATTTAAAAGGTATGTCCTGTGGTGTTTTAATTTTCCAACAGCTATGCTCTTTATAATGTGTCTCACAGTGTTTCAGAGGACAGCCTCAACCTGTAATCTTTTTTATTTTAGACCAAGAAGATGCTACAAAACAAGATGGCCAGTCTAACCAACAGATGGTACCTTATAGAAAACCAAAAGACAAGCAGAATCGTGAGTATTCCGGTTTTATCCAGATCCTAAACTTTAAGGCCGCTGTAAAAGAAAAAAAGTATTAGCCCCTACGTTTTTCTTTTTCAGATCGAGAAAATGTTAGAAATCCAAAGGCTATGGGAGAGAAGTCTAACAGGCAAAGATCACACAGCAAAAGTTTTTCTGCCGGTGAATCTACACACGCCGGTACAGAATACAGAGGGCGTGGTGAAAGCCGTGTCTTTGATCACGGTGTTTCAGAGGACAGCGCAAATAATCATGCATTAGGCACCGCTGCAGAATCAGAACCAGTTTCTTGTCCACATAAGACTCACATTTCTGGCACAGTATCTTAGATAAACACGCCACTTCTTTTTTCAGAGCCAGATCCACGTGTCTATCTAAACACTCTTTAGAACGACAAAAGAGTTTGCAATTAGGGCATCTCTGTTGTACACCAACATTATTCGCACACGTTAGTGTCAAACAAAGACGGCACCATAATGTGCAATTATGATCGTGACTGTACGGTTTCTGACAGTAACTACAGAAGTTGCGCTCCCCATAGAATTTTTTGACATCAGTTATACCATAGAAATGGTCATCGTGTAGCAACAAGAACACAGTCTTAGGGAACACAGGTCTGTCTGATGTCTTAAAACAAACCCATGAATTTGTGTAAAGCACAACGCGTATGTTTATCTTTAAATGCTGTTCAAATATTGCTACATCATCGAGCATGACTTTTCTATGTACCGGCCACCCCAATTCATTATGTAGTTTTTTAGCACCTTCTAACAATTCGACATCTGTCGTTTTTTACCTGTGACATGAGGGCTGTGTGGCTACCTGCAAAACACAGGTTATTATCAGTATTGTTCAAGTCTATCAAATACATCCTTTTCTTATGAATAATATGGCTAAATGGTATAGTCTTTAAGACCCTACGAGCACCCCCACCCCGATTTCTTATGACAAGTACAGCAACACGGAATATATCACAAACCTGGATTTCTCTGTGACTCTGAAGGAGTTTAGCGATCTGATTTAAGAAATCGTCAGCGTCTAATGCTTCGGGGTTTAACTTTCCAGAATACAAGGAATTGTGAAAAAGAGATGAGTGTAGATGCACCTGTACATAATCACTGGGTGAAACCCTGCTACTAACCTCATCCAGAATATGTTGAATACCTTGCCGAATGGCGAGTTGAGCCTCAGATAATGATGTTACCCTGTCTAAATTAATAAACCGAAATTCCTCTGAATAAATTACACCATTAAACTTGTCCAATTTACGATCCCACCTTTTCACAAACTGAACATAGCTAACTGGTTCTGATTCTGCAGCGGTGCCTAATGCATGATTATTTGCGCTGTCCTCTGAAACACCGTGATCAAAGACACGGCTTTCACCACGCCCTCCGTATTCTGTACCGGCGTGTGTAGATTCACCGGCAGAAAAACTTTTGCTGTGTGATCTTTGCCTGTTAGACTTCTCTCCCATAGCCTTTGGATTTCTAACATTTTCTCGATCTGAAAAAGAAAAACGTAGGGGCTAATACTTTTTTTCTTTTACAGCGGCCTTAAAATTTAGGATCTGGATAAAACCGGAATATTCACGATTCTGCTTGTCTTTTGGTTTTCTGTAAGGTACCGTCTTTTGTTTAGACTGGCCATCTTGTTTTGTAGCATCCTCTTGGTCTAAAATAAAAAAGATTACAGGTTGAGGCTGTCCTCTGAAACACTGTGAGACACATTATAAAGAGCATAACTGTTGGAAAATTAAAACACCACAGGACATACCTTTTAAATTTCTTTGCTGCCTTCTTTTTGTAAGAGAAAGTTTATTTGTAACCCCCTTTTTCTGCTTCTATTTTTTAAAGACAATCATAAGAGACAGAAACATTACATAGCCAACAATATTTTTAAAAAAAGTAAGACTCATATCTACTCACCATGTCTGAAGAAAAAGTTGCAGATGATACAAGCTATAGAGACTGTGTGATTTTTTTCTGGCTGTTGAAATGTACTGGATCTCATAATCTTATCATACGACCTGGCTAATTCACACCGCCTTTTTTTTTTTCACAGACAGTACAGTGTAATAGATGCTATATATCTGTGTGTGTGTGTGTGTTGTGAAATTCATTTGAGCATTACAAGTTTTAAAAAAAATAAAAGGCATACATATAATTTTTGTTCATCTGTATGTTCAACTAATAGATTCCGGAAATACATACATTTTCATAAAAAGTCAATTTTTACAGAACTTGGTGTTTTCTAAAGAACAATCTATAATCTCTGTCACAGATTAAGCCTTCTACTATTTTTATTTTGCCGTCTGCCACAGAATTAAGCAAAATATTGAGCAGTTGCCCTGGATTTCTACTGGTGTTAAAATCTCTGACGAGTTCAAACAAAAAATTCAAATTTTCATAAACTAGGACAGTTGCTTTCATTTTATGACCCGCAATCATGGCAACATTTAAAATAGGTCCTAGACCCAACCTGTTACAAGTTTTATGGATTTTCTGCTGTATTTTCTTGTGTCACACAATCATGATGTCTTTGCCCTGGAGCATGTATTACACACGCTGTACAGTCTCTATGCATAACGCCCTGCCAGCATTTCTTGATAATACAGTCCACCGTTGTTTGTATAGCAGATTTCAATGTGTTTATTTCATCAGGTTTTGTGTAGTCCCTTTGACTGGCTATGACATCAAATGCCTCCCTTTGATATGTACAGAGAAAGCACAAACATTTGAACTCAGGTCTCTCTCTCTCTCTGAATTTCAGTCTGAACTTACACTGTGTTTGCGTGTTTGCCAGAATATTTCTCTAACCATGAGGTCTTAAAAGCAAAATTCTATCACATGGACAGCCCTGGTTTCTCTAACAAAAGATGTGTTAATTGAGGTTTAACATTTGTAAAACACATTTCCGGAGTCAGTCATTCTCTTACCTCTGCTGATCCTAGTTTGCTTGGTGTTCCAAAAAGAGCCATTTTTTCCTTTCTGAAACTCTGTTAAAATGTTCCCCTTACACAAAGCTTTACACCAGGAGCATGCTCAGAACACCTGGAGCATGCTCAGAACAGACCTCTTGTTTCAACCAATCACGTGTTACCACACCCTAGAGAGACATGTCCAGGCTTGTCTCTCTGTATTGGTTTTTTCAAAGCCACTAAAAAATAGCTGTATTAGTATTTGGATTTGAACTCAGCTCTCTCTAAAAAAAAATAGCTGTATTAGGGGGATTTGAACTCAGGTCTCTCTGTATTTCAGTCTGAACTCTACAGGACTGTCAGAATACTTCTCTCTAACAGTGAGGTCTTAAAAGTAAAATTCTATCACATGGACAGCACTGGTTTCTCTAACAATTGCATTTGTAAAGAAAATTGTGTCTCTCTGTGCTGTGAATCTTTTGTGAGAAATAAGAACTGGGGCAGTGGGAGAGAGAAAAGCATTTTTTTCCAGGGTTCCTGCTTTTTTTTGCAGATGTAAAGATTAACCAGAAGCAAAAACACATTTCTGGAGTCAGTCACACTGCTCCCCGCTGATGTCAGCAAAAAGGGACAGTCCATTTCCAATGATGTAGGCAGGGACGTGGTTGAGGGATAGAGGCAGCCCTGATCCCTCTAACAAAGATGTGCTAATTGCATTTGGAAAGAAAAAGATTCTAGCCTGCCTGTCTCTCTGTGCTAAGAATCTGTTTTTGTGTGAGAAAAAAACAACTGAGTCTGTGTGGGAGAGAGAGAGAAAAGCATTTTTGTTTTTCACTATTAAGCAGAAGCAAAAACACATTTCTGGAGTCAGCCATACTGTCATTTCCGGAGTCAGCCATACTGTTTCCACTGATGTCAGCAAAAAGGGACAGTCCCTCTTCTGATTTATTTATTTATTTTATTTATTTGGTATACATTTGTAAGCCGCCACTTCCAGCGATCAGCGGCGGACCAATGGTGTAAAATACAAGGGAGTAAAGTATAAAATCAGTTGGGTACAGAATGATTTGGGGGAGGGGTACACCACCAACACACAAAATTACCAATAGACATTACATTTTGCTCACCCAGGTTTGAGCCACAAATAAAAATATACATTTGATTGAACAGATTATAAATATACACTTGATTGGTCAGAATAAATATACATTTGGTTTACCGTATGAAATTTTTTTTTTTTCAGCCAGTTTGAGCAACCAGTTAATTTACAGGTTTATCAAGAATATAGATAGTTGTAAGGTATATTGCCAGTTATGCAGTCTTATTATCATTGACATTGGAATCTATTTCCTGCCTCTTGTGCTTCAGGGGGTTAGGCAACTTGGGTACGGAGGGAATGATTGAATTTGTCTAGGTGATACCGTAATGTGTTTGGAACAGGTGGGTTTTAAGCTTTTTTCTGAAGTCCTGTAGATTGTTGATCAGTCGTAACTCATGAGGTAGTTTGTTCCAAAGCATGGGTGCAGTGTACGTGTATGCTCGGTTGCTCGTTCCCTCATTTACGTCTCTCAAACTACTGGGTACTCAGAGTGTGTTAAGATTAGTAGTTCTTCGGCATCTGTTGGGGGGCTGTGTGGTTATGAGGTTATCGAGGAATGATGGGGATATCTTGTGAAAGATTTTGAAAGTTGTTACCAGTATTTTGTATACTGCTCGTGCAGAGATTGGGAGCCAATGAAGCTCAATCAGTACTGGAGTTATGTGATCCCTCAGTTTCTTATTCAAGATGATCCTGGCTGATACGTTTTGCGCCAATTGTAAGATGTTTATGGGGGGTTTTTGGTAGACCTTGCAATATGGCATTACAGTAGTCAAAGTGCGGAATGATGAGCGCTTGAGCTACTGTTCTGAAGTCTGTTTGTTCGATTATGTTGCGCAGGGGTTGAAGGACTCTTAGTTTGTGAAATATGGCTCTGTTGGTTAACCGGAGATGTTTGTCCATTTTTAGGTTAGCATCAATGAGAACTCCTAGATATTTGATCTCATTTTTTGATTGATAGGTGTTGTTGTTGAGGGTGATTGAAGCAGGAGGTTTGAAGTCTTGTTTGCTTGATACGAACATCACATCAGTTTTCTTGTGGTTAATCGACATGTTGTTATCTTGGAGCCAAATTTGCATTTTGCCTAGGCATTCTTCTATTTGATTGAAGTTGGGGTTGTCTATATCAAGTTGTGTGTATAACATGATATCATCTGCGTATAAGTGGTAACTGATGTTATGCTTTTGGAATATCGTACAGACTGGCTGGATGTAAACGTTGAATAGCAGAGAGGATATAGCTGAACCCTGCGGTATTCCTTGGGTTTGGGGGAAAGGCTTTGCCTGCTCGTCATTGAAGCGTACCTGTTGCATTCTATTTGTGAGGTATGACTCGAACCATTTTAACAGTGTTCCTGTTATACCTATGGACGCAAGTCTTTGCAAGAGTGTTAGATGATGTACTGTGTCGAAAGCTGCTGATATATCAATGAATATGAGTAGGAACATCTTACTTTTGTTTTCTAGACCCTTGATGAGGTTGTCTAGGAGCGCAGTGAGTAGGGTTTCAACTCCATGGTGCGGTCTGAAACCATATTGATGGTGGTCAAGGATTTTGTTTTCATCTAGGTGGTCCTGTAATTGCAGTTGGGTTACCTTCTCAATGATCTTGGCGAGGAAAGATATGCTTGATATCGGTCTGTATGATGTTGGGTCTTCTTTTTTGAGTGCTTTATTCTTTAAAATAGGCCTTATTAGGGATCTTTTAAGTTGGGCGGGCATGATACCCTGCTGAAGAGATTGATTTACTATGTGCGTTATCAGGTGGGCAATTTCCTGCTTAGTAGATTTAATCCATTCTGCTGGACAAGGATCTAGAAGCGAGATGGTTGTGTTAAGGTTAGAGATGGTATTTATTATGATCCTTTCATCAATTATCTGGAAAGTAGACCAGCTTTCTTTCTGTTTACAGCTTGAGTTCATGCTGTCCGGCTGCTTAGGGCATGTAGCGATCAGGTTCTGCGATTGGATAGTCAGGCTTTGTGGATTTAGTTTGATGGCATAGTGGTTTGCCAGATCTTGGGCCTTTATATTTCCATTGCAGTCGATTTCCGGCAAGGGTTTTGTGAGTGATTTGACTAGCTCAAACAATTCTCTAGGTCTGTTAGTAGCCTTGTTGAGCACTTTGGTGTGGTGGGTTTTCTTGGCAAGGTTGATCTCATTTTTGTATTTGGTTAGTAGCTCCATGTATTCCAATTTGTGCATATCAATCTTAGTTCGTCTCCATTTTCTTTCCAGTTTTCTTAAATCCTTTTTCATTTTGCGCAATAGTGATGTGTACCAGGGCTCTGTTCTAGCTTTTGTTACCCTGTTTGATGACTTCCATGTTGGCTCAGAGCTGGCCTCTATTGTAGAGTTCCATTGTTGGATTAGGTCTTCGACATCATAGTTGTCATGGGCTATGTGTTCATTAAGTGAGTTTATTAGGGTTTCCTTGTTGAATTGCCGGAACTTTCTTCTTTGTTGATTATTTGGGCCAGAGACTAACTTGTTCGTTGAGGAGCATGGATATAGGGTGATCTGGATTTGATGGTGGTCGAACCAGGGAACTTGTGTTATGTGGATTTTGGGTTGCTTCATTTCAAGTTGTATAGGTGTCTTAGGGAGAAATACTAAGTCCAGGGTGTTCCCTTTATAGTGGGTTTCTTCTTGGATTATTTGATTATATCTGAGCTGATCCATGGCCTCTAGGAAAGATGTAGCCTGGAAGTGGGGGGTTGAGTTCAGATTGAAATCGCCTAGGATCATCTGGTATTTCTTAACCGCAGTGGTGGAAATGGTTTCGAGAATATCAGCGAGGGATTCATCGTGTGGTGTTGGAGGTCTATAAAACAGGCATATTGACAGGTTGTTATTCTCTACTCGGAGCATGTCGATACCCTGTATAGCTGCCTTTGAGGTGTTTGTCAGCCCTAAGGCGGTATTTGCGAGGATGATTACTCCTCCTCCCTTTTTGTGTGAGCGTGGACAGTTGAATATATCATAGCCTGGCTTGTTTATTTGGTTTACTATAGCTGTGTCAGTGTTGGTGAGCCAAGTTTCAGTGATGCATAGTAGGTCGGGCCTGTCATCAGTAATGATATTTTGTATGATGTGGGTCTTGTTCCTTATGGACCTTGCGTTTATTAGAATGCATGAGATTGGAGTTTGTGTAGGTGTGCTGGATTGCAGGAAAGAATTATGTTTTATTTTCTTCTTCATCCTGTTTGGTTTCTTTTGTTTTGCTGTGTGCATGTTGGGGGTCATGTTGGATGTTTTTATACTGATCTGGGGTGGAGCATTTTTAAGGGTTTTTTTGTGGGGGTCGTTGAAATAGCTGTGGGATATGGATAAAAGCACGGTGAGTGGGACATTGTAATACACTGGGTACCATAAGGAAGGTGTGACATAAAATATGAATTGGTTGCAGAGAGCACCAGGTAAGGTCAAAACAAACGTTAGGAAACAGTATATAATAAGAATGTACTTTGTGAGAGACATTGTAATACTGAGACTGGTCAGAGCTATATCTTCTTAACTAATGTAGCAATTTTCTACAATAATGCTTGTCTAGGAGAAATACCTGTCTATTGTTAGTAAGATATAAGGTATTTGTACAGATTCAATTACAAAAAGCTGTTACAGATCGAAAATAGCGTTGCTTGCTTTCAAAATATCCAACTTATTTAAACACTTACATCAGTATCAGGTAGTTAATAGTTGTTATTACTTATGTGCTTGTGTGCTCTGAAAAGCATTGCACAAGCTGGGAGGCGTTCTGTCTTTACCAGGCAGATACAGAGGAACGTTGTATCCTGTTGGGAGGCGTAGATTTCAGCGAGCTCGACCTGCGTTGGGAACTCAAGCTTTGTTGTACTTCTGCCAATGAGCTAGGTAGTTAGTACGTTTTGGATTCCCACGAGCCGAGTTTCAGAGATCTTTTGAGGGTTGCTAGATGATTGTGGGGCTCGCCCCGAGCAGGGAGCTGGAGCTCGCGTGGGGTCGGACCGTAGACCCGGATTGAGAAAAGGTCCTGGGCCGGAGCTGGAGTGTCTCTGTTTGTGGTGAAGAGGACCACTGCCTAAGGGCCACGCCAAAGGGCCCTCTGGCGAGGCCCTCAGGCACAGGCCTGCCAGGCGCAGGCGTGCCCTGTAGGGACACCACTTTTAAGCGGTTTCACACTGCCCCAGGCTCTTTCTCACACTGCCCCGATTGGGTAGGAGTTTTGCTGGTTTGCTGGGGTCAGGCAGGCAAAAGCGGCTCCCTCAATGTAGGGACGCCGCTTTTAAGCGGTTTCACACTGCCTCAGGCTCTTTCTCCCACTGCCCCGATTGGGCAGGAGTTTTGCTGGTTTGCTGGGGTCAGGCAGGCAAAAGCGGCTCCCTCGATGTAGGGACGCCGCTTTTAAGCGGTTTCACACTGCCTCAGGCTCTTTCTCCCACTGCCCCGATTGGGCAGGAGTTTTGCTGGTTTGCTGGGGTCAGGCAGGCAAAAGCGGCTCCCTCGATGTAGGGACGCCGCTTTTAAGCGGTTTCACACTGCCTCAGGCTCTTTCTCCCACTGCCCCGATTGGGCAGGAGTTTTGCTGGTTTGCTGGGGTCAGGCAGGCAAAAGCGGCTCCCTCGATGTAGGGACGCCGCTTTTAAGCGGTTTCACACTGCCTCAGGCTCTTTCTCCCACTGCCCCGATTGGGCAGGAGTTTTGCTGGTTTGCTGGGGTCAGGCAGGCAAAAGCGGTTCCCTCGATGTAGGGACGCCGCTTTTAAGTGGTTTCACACTGCCTCAGGCTCTTTCTCCCACTGCCCCGATTGGGCAGGAGTTTTGCTGGTTTGCTGGGGTCGGGCAAGCAAAAGCGGCTCCCTCGATGTAGGGACGCCGCTTTTAAGCGGTTTCACACTGCCTCAGGCTCTTTCTCACACTGCCCCAATTGGGCAGGAGTTTTGCTGGTTTGCTGGGGTCGGGCAGGCAAAAGCGGCTCCCTCGATGTAGGGACGCCGCTTTTAAGCGGTTTCACACTGCCTCAGGCTCTTTCTCCCACTGCCCCGATTGGGCAGGAGTTTTGCTGGTTTGCTGGGGTCAGGCAGGCAAAAGCGGCTCCCTCGATGTAGGGACGCCGCTTTTAAGCGGTTTCACACTGCCTCAGGCTCTTTCTCCCACTGCCCCGATTGGGCAGGAGTTTTGCTGGTTTGCTGGGGTCAGGCAGGCAAAAGCGGCTCCCTCGATGTAGGGATGCCGCTTTTAAGCGGTTTCACACTGCCTCAGGCTCTTTCTCCCACTGCCCCGATTGGGCAGGAGTTTTGCTGGTTTGCTGGGGTCAGGCAGGCAAAAGCGGCTCCCTCGATGTAGGGACGCCGCTTTTAAGCGGTTTCACACTGCCTCAGGCTCTTTCTCCCACTGCCCCGATTGGGCAGGTATTTTGCTGGTTTGCTGGGGTCAGGCAGGCAAAAGCCCTGTTTCCGGTGATGTCATTTCTGATGATGTAGGCAGGGGGCGTGGAGGAGGGTGGGAGGCTGGGGGCGTAGCACAAACCCAGAAGTGGGTGCTGATTGGCTAATGCCATATTGTGGGGCGTGGTGTGGGTGTGACACACCCCCGGAAGTGTACGCTGATTGGATGATGTCATCCTTGGGGCGGGGGCAGGGGTGTGTCAAGTGGGGGGTGGTGGCCATGCCTGGGGGCAGGACTGGGCGGGGCTAACTTACCATTCACTTCTTTGGGAGGGGGCATGGCCTAAGGCGGGACATACACCGGAAGTGGGCGCTGATTGGTACCTGTCAACATTTTGGGGGCGGGAGTGGGCGGGGCTAACTCACCATTCACTTCTATGGGAGGGGGCATGGCCTAAGGCGGGACATACACCGGAAGTGAACGCTGATTGGCTCCTGCCATCCTTATCTCACCTGTCAATCAGTTTGACAAGTAGTGTACCCATTATACTACTACCAGTATCACATAGACAGGGAAGAAGAAAGTGATCCACAAGGTCAAAAGCTGCTGAAAGATCTAAGGATACTGCCCCCGAAATGTCGCAACGGTCATATGCAACACGCAATTCATTGAGGAAAGCAAGGAGGACTGTTTCTATGCTACGACTGGGACAGAAACCTGATTGACAGGGGTGGAGAAAGTTAATAGTGTCCATGTGATGGGAAAGTTGAGTGAAGACTGCCTTTTCTAGTATTTTGGAAAGAAAAGGGAGGTGAGATACCGACCAGTAGTGAGCAGGGACAAGAGGGTCGAGTGAGGGTTTCTTAAGAATGGGGCATATGAGTGAATGCTTCCAAGGGTGAGGGAAAGTACCAGTGGAGAGGCTAGCATTAATCATGTTTAGGATGGAGGGAGGGAGAGGAAGAGAAGGCGTGAGGAGCCCTGAGGAGGGAATAGGATCAAGGGAGCAGATGGTCTTGTTTGAAAAGGAGATAGACTTAATGAGCTCAGAGATGGTGAGCAGGTGAAAAGAAACCCAGATGTGAGAGAGTGAGGGAATGGGAGGGGGAGAGGAGGGGAGGGGAGAGGGGAGGATATTGTGGGGGGGACGACAATGTGACAGTGATGCACGAAGATCCAGTATTTTTGAATTTAAAAAGGAGGCCAACTGCAGAGGGCTAGGGGCTGTCGGAAGGGATGGAGGGTGGGAGATAGGCTGGAGGGATGTAAGAGATTTGAGGACTGTGTAAAGATGGCAAGTACGATTTGGGGCAGCAGCAATTGCAGCAGAGAAGTAGGTTTGCTTGGCATGATGGACTTGGGTACGGTAGTGGGAGTGATGTTCTTTGAATGATTTTAGCAGTTCTGGGTTCTGGGAAGTATAGGGGGTCCCTGAATTGTTTTAGGTTAATGAAGCTCGACACAGCCAAAAAGGTTGAGAACTTCTGCTCTAGTCTAAAAAATAGGAACATTAAGAAGACCATTGGTTACAGGTTCTGAGAAAATGATGATCGGGTTCATGTATAAACAATGTGAGGCAAAGACAGGATATAATCATATACTCCCAAAATTCATCTTCTTCCATTTTTCCTGTTTTTTAGTACGAGAAAAGGAAAGAGAATATTCTTGTATAGGTCTGTACTTTTTAGCCTATTGGAGAAATTGACTTTATAAGGTTATTGTGTCTGTTTGCCTGCCTCTTCTAATAATTTATGGACTATGTTTGCACAGGCCAAAAAAAAAACAGTGCAATTAAACTTCATTTTAACATTTGTGTGACTTTCATGTGGGTTTTTTCATGTTTTTGCATATATTCATCTTAATTGCATGCCTTTTATGCATGATACAACACTTTTGCATAGTTTACTTAACTTGTGTCAATTCATAGATATATGCACATACATGTAATTTGGGTGCTCAGACATTTTTTTGGTGCCCAAACAAACAGCATAAACCACAACAAAAGCACACACCATTCTTCAGATTTTTCAGATTTCTACCAAACATGGAAGGGTGCCTCCAGCATTCTTTCCATTTAAAAATGATTTTCAATAAGGAAAAGGGTTTTGTGAAATCATTCTGTCAATATCTGTCTGTCCTCGCCAATAACTTTTGAGTTGTTCAATCAATGTCATTCAAATGAACCTGGTTCATAGTTTTTATATGCCATCAATGCCCTCTACACTTTCAAGCTTATTTTCTTTTACTTTAGTTTCTTATAGAGAAACAGCCAATTCACTTCAATTGTAATCTCAAGTATGTCACAGCACATTGTGATTTCAGCAAGCATTTGTAATGCTGTCTTGCCCTTGGTTAGTGCTTATAGGTACCAGATTACAAATTTGAAATATAGCAACATGCCACACAAAAAAAGACATTTCCAGGAGGTCAGAGCACATTGTGATGTCATGAAGAATTTTGAAAACTGCATTGTCTTTGGTCTGCAGTCGCAATTATATGCATTAGGCACCATAAAATGTTTACACATCTGTTTGTTTATTTTAGATCTAAATGCCTGATGATTAACCTCATGGCAATTCTGTTCCTGACAACTTTTACTGTGGTTGCACTTTTGTCATTCTTTTCTAAAATGCCTATAGGAATACCAGCAAATACAAGGTAATTTTTTTTAAATATTCTTTAGTAAAAATAGTTTTTAATAACCACACAGCCTGCACAAAATAACCACACCCAGACAAACTGAAGTAGCCATGGGAATGTTTCAGGGCTAGGAGTTAAACCTTATCTAGTCAGTGCAGATATTCATTGCTGACCTGTCAAAGCTACCTGGTTACCTCTGTCTGGACAAATAGCAGTTCTTAAATTAACAAGGCGCATTCTTACCCAATATTTTAAAGAAAGAATGAATATCCTGGAATGTCCCTTTCATTTATTTGAGCCCATTGTCACAAATTGAAAGTGCTCTGGGGGACCAATGCCCCCTTTCTCCCTTCTTCTACCCGGTTGTATTTAAAATAAAATATATAAGAAGGGCCATAACTCCTTCTCCCCTCAAACTTGATTTCATATATGCTTTCTGCTGGGGTGACCATGTTTCCTTCTTTCCTTCTGCTCTGTCAAAGTTTTAACAAATGGGGAAAGCATGCAATGCATGGCCTATGAAATTCTTTCCTACCCCTCTGTAGGTCAGCATGTGAGTGCATGTGTGTATGTGTGGTGTATGTGTGAGTATGGGCTTGATTCTGAAATGTGACTTGAAGGACTGCACGTCCCAGAGGGATGTGCAGTCCCGCAAGCCGTCCTGCCCCTATTCCCCCTCCAACTCTCCTCGCACGATTAGAGCAGCAGGATGAGGAGAGCCGGCAGGGAGCGGAAGGAGGCAGAGTCTGGGCGGAGCAGGGACAGGTCAAGGCGGCAGCATGTACAGGATCAGGGGGAACGTGCTGATTATTCCACCTTCAAGATGGAATAATCAGCACAAACCGGACGATTAGGGCCAGAAAGCCTCCCCCTCCCCCCCCCGTCACCCAATCCATACCGCGGCTGGCCAGCTGTGAGATGGGCAGTGGGCAAGAGGAGGCTCAGCGCTGTGGGAGCCAGTTGAGCCTGTGGGGAAGATGTCCCTGCAGGTATGCAGGGGTCCACTGGGCCGCCCTCGGGCCCAATTCTGTATGCTGTGGGAATGTCTTGCTCCCATGGTACAGAATTGGGTCCTAATGGGCCCGACCTCCATCCTAATCAGGGCCATCTGGATGGCCTGGACATGCCCCTGATAGAATCGGGCTCCACGTGTAATGATTTTGTCTCAGTGTGTGTTAATAAGACAAATAAAATAACATAAAAATCACATTCATTAAAAGATAAAAGCATAAGTAAAAATTATATAGTGAATCTATAAAAAACATAAAAAATGTATATAACATCTCAAAAGAGGGAGGTAACTTAAAACCAATACTTAAAAACAAAATAGTTATAAAATATTGTGAATAAAATGTACACACATGAGTACTGCAACAATAATAAAAGCAAAGCATTAATACATAATATATTAAAAACAAATCAATAACAAAAAACATAATACAACCATTAATAAAAGCACATATTAAAGACAAAGAAGTACTTACAAACGGGCACAGTATATTTTCTTGTAGTCTTTAGAAAGACTCCATGTAGATGTGCTGAGAAATAAAACCAGCTATTTGAAACAAATAAATCCCAGAGCCACAGGCATGTGAAGTCATTCATAATGTGGAGATTGGTAAGGAGAAACAGAGAAAAAGGTTGCTTACATAATAAAAATGGACATGTTTCTAATTAATTGATGGCATTTCCATATAAAAATATATATAAAAGCAGAGGTGATAAAACAAAAGTGTGCTCGAAGCTTAAAAACTTTATTTAAAAATAATTGCATGTTAAAAAGCCCAACAAATATGTATTACTAAGTGGTTAAATGGAGTAAAAAGCTATAAGAAATGCTTTTCATTACTGATCCGACTAGACATTTAAGATATGTTTTAACTGAGGATAGCAGACGCAAGGCATCCCCTCCACCCCCTACCCCACCCCACCCCCTTTTCTCCACCCTCCACCTTGCGTTTCACCTAAGACAAGTGCGAGTGAGAGCGTTGGGGATTAAGGCACTGGCCCAGCACTGCTATTCAAGTATTGCTTGCAAAGTTAAGTTCTGTTAAACCACTCTTTTGATGTACCTTGGCTGAGTTTTCTGGCTGAAATTGTTAACTATTTTGGAGTGAAAGAGTTGGTTGATGCCTGCCCCAGAGCAACTATTCATCAAAGGTCGTTGATGCTATAAGGGCTATGCCATGTCAGATAATTCTGACTGGTTTTTGTTTTGCCAGGGAAGTCTGAGACCTATTGTTGCTTCTGTGTGCAGGCTTCTCAATTTAGCTTTGCCAAAATCTAAATCCTATGAATTATATGTTTGTGGTTTCTATGAACACACCAGTTTTTGATGATACCGTTATACTTTCAAGTTAAGTTTACAGAGTTGAGCCCCCTTTTTTTTTAAAGCAATATTAAAGCTACTGAAATGCAGGGGACATGGTGAAAAGAAGAAGCACTCTGGATTGTGTTGGAAAGAGGAGATGGCACTGTCATCCATACTACTGTAGTCTACAGACCTCCGACACAAATTGAAGAGATAGATAATGAATTGATTATAGATATTGCCAAGATAGCCACAAAGGGGGAAGCGATCATATTGGGTGACTTTAATCTACCTGATGTGGATTGGATTACTCCTTCTGCAAATCTGGAAAGAAGCAAAAAAATTGTGGATGCTCTCCAAGATGCGTTACTTAGACAAGTGGTGATGGAACCAACCAGGGAAAGCTCAACGTTGGATTTAGTGCTCACCAACTGTGAGAGCGTGTCAAATGTCTGAGTGCCCCTGTGAGCAGCAGCGATCATCACACGGTGTGTTTTGAGATAAAAGCCATGGTACAAGCCATCATAGCAAGCTCAAAGTCCTAAACTTCAAAAACACCGACTTCAATAAAATGGCTGAGTACCTAAAGGAGGAGCTGACAGGGTGGAAGGAGATAAGGGAAGTGGAATTGCAATGGGCTAAACTAAATGTGGTGATAAAAGGGGCAACAGATAAATATGTACGAAAAGTAAACAAAAACAAGAGGAGAAGAAAACCTATTTGGTTTTCCAAAGAAGTGGCTGATCAAATAAAGGCAAAAACCAAAGCTTTCACAAAATTCAAAAGCTTACAAACAGAGAAACACAGAAATGAATACAAGATTAAACTAAAAGAGACAAAGAGAGAAATAAGGATAGCAAAATCAAAGGTAGAGGAATAGATGGGTAAAGATGTTAAGTGTGGCGACAAAACTTTCTTCAGGTATATTCGGGAAAGGAAGAAGATCAGAGGTGGAATTGCAGGACTCAGAAGTGCTGGGAATGGACATGTGGAAAGTGACATTGAAAAAGCGAAATTGCTAAACGAATACTTCTGCTCTGTTTTTACTAAAGAAAGTCCTGGAGAAGGACCACCTGTGACTCCCAAATATAAAAATGGGAATGAAGTAGATACCACACCATTCACAGAAGATGAAGTGTTAGAACAACTTGCAAAACTGAAAGTGGACAAGGCCATGGGACCAGATGGGATACATCCCAGGATACTGAAAGAGCTCAGAGAGGTTCTTGCAGGGCCGTTAAAGGATGTTTTCAACAGATCCTTGGAAACAGGAGAGGTTCCTCAGGACTGGAGAATGGCTGATGTCGTACCTCTACACAAAAGTGGTGAAAGGGAAGAAGTGTCAAACTACAGGCCTGTGAACCTTACCTCAGTGACGGAAAAAGTAATGGAGGCGCTCCTGAAAGTGTGAATAGTGAACTTTCTCAAAACCAACAGGTTGCAAGATCTGAGGCAATATGGTTTTACCGAAGGACGATCTTGCCAAAGAAATCTGATTGAGTTCTTTGACTGGGTGACCAGGGAACTAGATCAGGGGCATGTGATGGATGTCATCTACCTGGATTTCAGCAAAGCCTTTGATACTGTTCCTCATAGGAGGCTTATCAATAAACTCAGTAGCTTGGGGATGGATCCCAAGATAATAAACTGGATTAGAAATTGGTTGACTGACAGACGACAGAAGGTGATGGTAAATGGAGCTCCCTCGGATGAAGGGAAGGTGATTAGCAGGGTGCCCCAGGGGTCGGTCCTGGGCCCAGCACTGTTTAATGTATTTGTAAGTGATATTGCTGAAGGACTGAATGGAAAAGTCTGTCTTTTTGCAGATGACACAAAAATTTGCAACAGAGTGGACTCCCCCGAGGGAGTGGTTAAAATGAGGAAAGATCTACAAAAGCTGGAAAAATGGTCTAATGCTTGGCAATTAAGATTTAATGCAAAGAAGTACAGAGTCATGCACTTGGGTAGCAGAAATCCAAGGGAAATGTACACAATAGGGGGCGAGAGGTTGGAGTGACGGATCAGGAGAAAGACCTTGGTGTGATTATTTCTGAAGATCTCATGGTGGCAAAATAGTGCGACAAGGCGGTGGCAAAAGCCAGGAGAATGTTGGTCTGCATACAAAGAGGAATTACCTGCAGAAAGGAAGAGGTTCTTATGCCACTATACAAGTCACTGTTGAGGCCTCACTTGGAATACTGTGTTCAGTTTTGGAGACCATATCGTGCAAAGGATGTAAAAAGACTGGAAACTGTTCAGAGGAAGGCGACCAAAATGATTTGGAGCCTGTGTCAGAAGCCTTATGAGAAGAGACTTGAAGACCTAAATATGTACACTCTGGAGGAGAGGAGGGACAGGGGAGATATGATTCAGATCTTTAAATACTTAAAGGGAAATAATGAACAAACAAACCTCTTCCAAAGACGGGGAAGCTGTAAGTTTCTTCATTATTTTTCTTTAAGTATTTAAAGGTCTGAATCATATCGCCCCATCCCTCCTCTCCTCCAGAGTGTACATATTTAGGTCTTCAAGTCTCTTCTCATAAGGCTTCTGATGCAGGCTTGAACTTAGGGGGTTATTCTGTGCCACGAATAGCAGGGATGGACAGCCAAACGGTAGATGGCGCCTTCACCCGGTCGCGACTAACTTCTCTGCCAGTTGTGCGGGGAAGTTAGACAGGGGTGGGGAAGGCACAGCTTAGGGCCAGAGTCTGGGCAGTCACCAGCCCTGGTTGTACAGGGCCGATTCTAATGTCGGCCCTGTCCGTCCAGGGCCGGCGACATATACGGGGAAGTTATTCCACCTCCGAGGAATTTTGTGGCAGGCCCGGGACTTGCAGTGGGCAGGGGAGCCTAAGGCAGTCCCTGCAGCCCGACTCTGGCCTTTGGAAGCCAGATCGGGGGTTGAGCTGTGGGGAATGAGGTCCTGCAGTCTGGCGGCCAGCATCGTGGCTTTTCAATGGAGCCATGGTGCCATGGCAACATGATGCCATGGCACCGTGGCTCCATTGATGAGCCTTGATTGTGTTAGCTGGGGTCAGTCCTGCACGTGCAAGCTGGAATGAATCGCAGTTCCAGCCTGCGCGTGCAGGACCGCGATACTGATCCTGCGGGGCTAGCTGTGCCCTGTGGGAGCAGAATCACGATCCCCTCTGTACGTCCAGTTCAGACTGGACATACAGAGGGGATCAATGTCCAGGATGGAATCAGGCCCTTAGGGAAGAATAACAAAACTACTGTATATCTACACAATGCAAGTTTCCACATTAGAAGTTGCCACCCATGAAAAGGAATTGTGGATTATCATGGATAATACATTGAAATCCTCCGCTCAGAGTACAGCAGTGGCCAAAAAAGAAAATAGAATGCTAGGAAGGTTAAGGAAAGAAATGGTGAATAAAACAGAGAATATCATAATGCCTCTGTATCACTCTGCGGTGTGACTGCGCCTTGAGCATTGCATTCAGTTCTGCTTGCTTGCCACATCCAATAAAAGATGTAGCAGAATTAGAAAAGCTACAGAGAAGGGCAATGAAAATGATAAAGATGGAACAATACGCCAATGAGAAAAGGCTAAAGAGCTTGGAAAAGAGATGGCTGTGAGTGGAACAGGTAAATGTAAATCAGTTCTTTACTCTTTTTAAGTAAGTGTGACTGTTGGAGGAACAGAAAAAAGGCTCCTGTGTTCCTTAGGCCCTCTCTCATTCCTCCGTGCTTCTGCCAGTTTCCATCCTTCCTATTATTCACATATTTTGCTGTATTGATCTTCTAGATTCATTTGTTAATGGGTTTCCCTTCCTGCTCCCCTCCCATCCCATCCCCAGAGCCCACCCATTTGAAGGAGTCATGTCAAAAGTGACCAGATGAATTAAAGAGGGAGAAGGGAGCTACAGTAAAGCAGGACTTCAGGAGGAGAGATACCTGGAGATGGCCCTATACTGTTATATGTGGTGTTAAGGCGCCTTTAACTCAAAGCTTCAGATTTTGCAGTAATTTTCTTAAATTTCCAGAGTGGATATGATTGCTTCCTAAGGAAAAACTGCATAGCAAGTTCCTTGATAAAAGGCTTGGTATGCTCAAATGCAGGTTGATATCAAAGGGAATTGTCCAGATAACAGTAGCAGTAATTCCCCTAGGCTGTGTTAACCACTATACCAATAGTGCCTCCGGAAATCCTTCCAGACTGCCTCATCACTATCCAGCTAAAGTGAAGCAGTGTGTGGGAGAAGCATGGATGCAGTGCCACGTGATACGGAGAGCGTCAATATTCATTCCCGAATAACTATCCAGTTAACGTTTATACAGCAAACATGTCCTAAATGTTTCCAGACAGTAATTCAGAGACCAGCATGAAGAATCCACTATCTGGGTAGTTCTGATGCTGACTACTCTATACATATTTTGGGGATCACTAGCTATCCAGATGGTGCTGTTGAGTATATACACGTTATTTAAGCATCGCAGATTCTGTAGATAGTTATCCAGACAGCAGCGCCGAAAATCACCGCCATACAACTAAGTTGCAGTTCTTATCTGATTCCGTGGGTGCTGTCCGGATAGTGTTGAGGCAGTCTGCAATGATTTTCAACGATATTATCTGGGTCGTGCTGTCCTGCTCAGAGGCATTTATCTGGTTAGGAGATGTTGCTGACTGGATAAAATGCTTTTAAATGCTGGCCCTCATATTGCTAGGTTTCGATGCTGAAAGCAAGCATCGAAACACCACACAATTTAGAATAGCCGTTATCTGTCTCTAAACACGCTTTAGAAAATTACCCTGACAGATAGTTCATATGGTCACACCGATACTATTCATGGGACGTCTGTGTCTGCTCTCGCCTGGACATAAGACATTACGGTATCTCTTGTTTTTGATGGGCTTTTCCATCAATAAAGTAAATAATAAGGTATAACATGCCTTTTACAGTTTTATGAGAACTATTTCTTACTGGTCTGACGCTTGTTACATGCCATTTAATTTTGCAGTTATGATGCTTTCATAGATTATGTGGCACAATACTACACAAAACCATATTGCCGATATGGTCCATTTCTGGTTGGCATGCTCCTAGGGATGTTTTTGTGTTACAGAGAAACACCACTTATTAAAAACAAGGTATGTGCATATTTTCGGATTATGTGAAAGGTGGTATATATTTCACACTTTCCGCTTTCCCTTTCAACCAATCTGGGACTGATAAGGGGAGTTTACAGTACTAAGTACATTTTAACGTTGAAGTGGCCAAATTCATTTGATTCCAATTATGTTACCTCTCCATGACAATGCAAGCACAAACAGGTCAGGAGGTCTGGTGGCATATTCTTAAAATCCCAGATTAATTGATTGGGTGGGTAAGAGGGGAAGCCCAGACCAATCAGATTGTTTTTAAAGGGCAGGTAGAAGAGAAGAGAACATCTGTAGTGGCGCTTCCAAGCCATCCAAAAATTCTATGATAGGGCAGGAGGGTAACCCCCAATTCAACTGAATTTTTTTAAAAAAGCAAGTAGGAAGGGGGATTGGTGAAGATGCACCTGGCCCCTACCAGTTTTTATTCTAAAAGAGGGCATCCAAAATGATAAATCCAAAAAGTTTAAATAATTTTGGATGCAAAATGACACGTCATCGCAAATACGCGTATTTATATTTTCATGTCCTTTGGAAATGAAAGCCCATCTTGTGACTTTCAGGTCTATGAAAGGACCATTTTGATATAGAACCATATGTGAGTCTTAATAAAAATCAATAACATTTTATGAGGCATTTATTCACATTGCCTCTCTGCCCAAAAAGATCTCATATGGGAACCAAGAATTATTACATTTTTAGTACAAGCTTTTCACTTCAAAATAAATCAAAGCAGGTTCCACGCAAATCACTAAACAAATCAGAATGCAAACAATAAAGTAGTACCCACCCAATATTTAAACTCCATAGTCAGCATTTTTTAAAATGTCAACCACGACATTTAAATAGAAACCGCATATTCAGCCACAGTATCTGGAGAGTGACTGGCACTGAATATCAGGATTCAGCACTGGCCAACCAGAGCTATCAGACAGTATCAGTTTTCCGTCCGTTCTCCAGGTACGTTCCTCCTCCATTCCGACTCCGCCAATGGACTGTCATGGCACAATCCAGATGATGCTGAGGCAGTCCGGAGTGACATTCAGCAGCCAAAATGTCACAGTTGGTAGGGCTTATCCAGTTAGCAAGTGCTGCACACTGAAAAAGCACCCTGAGTCTTTCCAATAAGCAGAAAAATAAAAACTATCTCCACAATCAGAGCAAAAAGCAGTAGTATAGCTGGAATAAAACAATTAAGGCCTAGAGTTACTAAAGTGTGGAAAAATGTGCTATTTTACCACATGAGAATTTGTTGAGGGATTTACTAACTTGCATTTCCTCAGTAACACAGGTTAGTAAATCCCACAGTAATACAATTTTGTTTTTCTGCAGCTGGGAATATCTCTTGTTCCTGGCCTCAGCAGTGCAAAGATAATCTTTCAAAGGGCAGGTTTGGGGCTTTAAAAAAGTACCTCCTACCCCTACATCTTCATCAGCACCTACGGGGAGAAATTTAAAGGGAAAGACTTGGAAGAGCTGAGGAGGACAGAAAGGTATATATAGCGGAGTCCTACAGGGACATAGTAGAAAAGTCCCAAATCCAATCTGGCAGCCTGGTGGAGCGAGGTCATCTGGAAGGAGAGCATCACCTTGGTGTGGGAGGAAATGATCCTGTAGCCAGGAATTTCCCTGCAGGGGATGCAATATCCTCTCACACCAAGGATGTATCTCCAGTGTCTTCTGCCTAGGAGGGAAAGGCGAGGATGGCCATTTTAGATGGTGATTTGATCATTAATCAAGCAGACATTGGAGTGGCTGGTGGGCCACTTACCTGCCTGGTGTGAAGGTAGCAAACCTCACACGTCAACTAGATAGGGTTCTAGATAATGCTGAGGAGTTGCTGGCTGTCTTGATCCATGTGGTCACCCATGAAATAGGAAAATGTGGGAGGTAGATTCTGGAAGCCAAATTTAGACTTTTAGGCAAAAAATTGAAATTCAGGACTTCCAGTGTAGCATTCTCAGAATACTCCCTGTTTCACATGCAGGACCCAAGAGGCAGGCAGAGCTCAGGAGTCTCAATGTATGGATGAGATGATGGTGCAGAGCTTTAGATTTGTCAGGCAGGAACTGGGCAACATTTTGGGGATGAGTGTGCCTTTTGCAGAAGGATGTTCTCCACCTTAGCCATAGTGGAATCAGGCTGCTGGTACTAGAGTAGCCTAGTAGTTAGAGCAGTGGCTTCTGACCAAAGACATCACAGTTTGAATCCTACTGGCATGTCTTGGGCAAGTCACTTAATCCTCCATTGCCTTGGGTACAAACTTAGATTGTAAGCTTTCTGGGGAAAGAGGAAATACCTACTGTACCTGATTGTAACTCAGTTTGAACTACTACTGGAAAAGCATGGGCTAAATAGCAGAGAGACTAAATAAATTCTTTGCTTTGTTCTTTATTGAAGAAGATATAAGAGATATACCATGATAGATATGATATTTAAAGGTAATGATTTGGAGACATTGAAACAAATCTTGGTGAAGTTGGAAGATATAATGGAGTAATTTGACATACTAAAGAATAACAAATCACCTGAACCAGATGGCATACATCTCAGGGTGCTGAAAGAACTCAAAAATCAAATTGCAGACCTACTATTAGTAATTTGTAAGCTATCATTACAATTGTCTACAGTACCTGAAGATTGGAGAGTATCCAACTTAATGTTAATTTTTAAACAAGCTTCCAGGAGTGATCCCAGAAGCTACAGACTGGTTACCCTGACATTACTGCCAGGTAAAATGGTAGAAATCATTATTTATTTATTTATTATTTATTTACATTCTCTTATATACCGCGCTATTCTGCATCAGTGTGGTTTACATTGAACAAACTGAAATTACATTGAACAGGGCATTATAGCTTGGAGATAACTATTTTACAGGGAACATGGGCTATGGAGGGTTAAGTGGCTTGCCCAAGACCACAAGGAGCACCTGTGGGACTAGAAACCCCTGTCCTTCCGGCCCAAGATTGCTGTCCTCTAGTGAGATTTGAACCCCCGACCTTAAGTACCTTGCCCCAACCACTAGGCCACTCCTCCACTCCCAAGTCTGATTGGGGGCCGCCCAGCCTGTCCAAGCATCCAAAATCTGGACAGGCAGGATTTGCACCCAATTCTGCACCTGTGGGAGCTAGACGTTCCTGCAGGAGCAGAATTGGGGTACTTGCTGGAAACCCAGTGCCATGCTCTTGCTGGAGCCCCGGTGCTGCAGCATCCCATTGCCATGGCACTGGAACACCATGCAGGAGCCCCAATTCCCCGCACCACACACCAAAGTCCTTTCCCCGTCATCCAACCCCCTGATTGGGTGGTAGGGCTCTTCCTGTGCTGACTCACCTGGTCTATTGCTGGCCACCAACGTCGGGGGGAGGGGGCTTATTCCACCTCCGAGATCTATCTGTGACCTGGATAGGCCCTATGAGTCTGGGGTTGTGGGCCTGCCTCTAACCCACCCACACTCTGCTCTGTCTCCACCCCCACCTGCCCCCATTCAGAGCTCCCCGGACATCGGCACTGTACTTGCAGGGAGTTTTTTTGGGGGGGGGGCAGAATAGGCCCTACAGTGAATAGCAGGAGATGTACGTCCAAAACAGACATACATTTCCACTATTCGCAGTTCTGGATGACCCCCATAGTTAGTTGTGGTTTAATAGGACAAAGTCAACATTACACAGACACAGTTACAAATCTATTCATAAAATTTGTGCTGGGATTCATGGTATTTTATTGTGTATATATTTTTGTAATCCATCTAAATTGTTTGTTAGTGCAGAAGAGAAATGCTACATTTTTTGAAAGTGTTTATAAACGAGTAGATAAATGTGTGTCAGTGGACATAGTGTATCTAAATATTTAGAAATTTTTGATGAGGTCCCTCATGAGAGACTCGAAGAAATTAAAAAGTCACGTGATACAAAGCAGTGTCTGTTATGGATCAGGAACTGGTTAAAACATAGAAAAGAGAGAATAAGACTAAATGGTCAAACTTCTCAGTGAAGAAAGGTAAATAGAATATCCCAGGGATCTGTGCTGGGCCCACTATTTTTTAACATATTTATAAATGACTTGGAAATGGAAACAAGTGAAGATGTTGCAGAATTATTCAAAGTTGTTAAATCTCAAGAGGACTGTGGAAAAATCATAATAGGACCTTGAGAAATTGCTTTCAAATGGCAGATGAAATTTAATCTGGACAAGTTCAAAGTCATTCAGCTAGGGAAGAACAACCCAAACTATAGCTGCACGATGCAAGATTCCATGTTAGGAGCCACCACCCAGGAAAAAGATCTACATGTAGGTGTCATCATGGATATGTTGAAATCCTCTGCTCATTGTGCAGCAGCAACCAAGAAAGCTAATAGGATGCTACGAATTATAATGGAAGGAGAATAAAACCAAGGATATAATGCCTCTGTACCACTCCATGCTGGAATTGGAAAAGAGACAGAGAAGGGTGAACGATGAAGGTTATGGAAGTTTGCCCTATGGCGAAAGGCCTGGAGAACAGCTGGCTGAGGGGACATATGATAGAAATCAATGGATTAATGAGTGGAATAGAAGGCAGGGCAGTACCAGGGGCTCTGTGAGTGGCGCGGCTGTACAAGGCACAAGCACGCAAGAGGGCACTGATATCTTCACTGGGCTTCTTGGAAGCTCAAAAAGAGCGAGTTCGAGTGTGACTGGGTGGAGGGGGGCACCAGATTCGTTAATCACACTTGGCGTATTTCTAGCTTGGTATGGTCCTAATAGAAGGGATTAAAGTATAAAAACTAGGGACATGCAGTGAAGCTACAAAGTTCTAATTGGAGAAATATTTCTTCACTGAACACATAATTAAGCTTTGGAATTTTTGCCAGAGGATGCAGTAAAAGCTGTTAGTGTAGCTGGATTTAAAAGAAGTTTGGATAAGTTCTTAAAGGAAATGTCCATAAACCATTCTTAAAGTGGATTGAGGGAAATCTACTGCTTATCGCTGCTATAAGCATCATGGAACCTCTCTACCTTTCAGGAGCCTGACAGATACTTGTGACCTGGATTGGCCACTATTGAAAACCGTATACTGGGCTCGATGGGCCATTGGTCTGACCTAGTATGGAAACTCTTATGTTCATATGTTATTAAAAAAATAATGTTCCCATCCCCCCAATTCCCTATTCAAACCTCTATCACCTGCACCCATTTCAGCACCCCCTGGGGTCTCACTGGTGAGAAGTAGGGGGGGGGGGGACTAGAACAATCTCTGGGACCCTCTGCTCCAATGGTTTCTGACCTCAACTACTATTACTACTAATACCAATCATTTATATAGCACTATAAGGCATACGATGTGGTGTACATACAGTATAGATGTAAGAAACAGTCTCTGCTCATCAGAACTTATATTCTAATCAAGATGAAGAACACCACAAAGCCGAGGACTTGAGAAGGATGCTTAGCCAGAAGGATTCTGGGGTGCATAGGGAGAGGAATGGCCAGCAGAACAAAAGGAGGTGATAGTGCCTCTGTATACGTCTGTGGTGAGACTTCATTTGGAATATTGTGTGCAATTCTGGAGATCACACTTTCTAAAGGATATAAACAGGATGGAGTCGATGCAGAGGGTGGCTACCAAAATGGTCAGTGGTATTCATTATAAATCATATGGGGAGAGACATAAAGATTTCAATATGAATACTTTAGAGAAAAGGTGGGATAGAGGAAATATGGTAGAGATGTTTAAATACCTCTGTGGCATAAATGCATAGGAGAGAGCCTCTTTCAATGGTAAGTAAGCTCTGCAATGAGGGGACATAGGATGAGGGTGAAAGGGGATAGACTAAGGAGTAATAAGCACAAAGTATTTCTTTATGGAAAGAATGATAGATGCATGGAATAGTCTCCCAGTGGAGATAATAGAGATGAAGGCATCAGAACATAAAATATGCCATATTGGGTCAAACCAAGAGTCCATCAAGTCCAGTATCCTGTTTCCAACAGTGGCCCTGCCAAGTCTCAAGTACCTGTTGGGTTCCCAAAGGTATACGCAGTTCATGCCACCCAGGGAGCCAGGGATGCATTTATGTAAATATGTACATATGTAAGTTATTGCTCCTCGCTACTAAAAGAACCCATTCCTGTGTGTTGTGCTTACCCTACAAATCAACATGTATATACTTCAAATTTTACTGTCCTGATTTGACAGTTTCCAATATGTAATCAAACCCGCTGCTGATCGCTGGAAGTAGCGGTATATAAATGTTTGCTAAATAAATAAATAAATCAAAATGCTGCTTGTCCCACAGGTAAGCAGTGGATTTCTCCAGACTTCTTTAATAATGGTTTATGGACTTTTCCTCAGGGAACTCGTCCAAACCTGTTTTGAACCTAGTTACACTAACAGCATTTACTACATCCTCTGGTAATGAATTTCAGAGTTTGATTATGCGCTGAGTGAAAAAATATTTTCCACGAGTAGTCTTAAATGTACCACATTCTAGCTTCATTGCGTGTCCCCTAGTCTTTTACTTTTTAAAGGAGTAAACAACCAATCTACACTTACCCATTCCACTTCATTCATTACTTTATAGACCTCTTTCATATCTTTCCTCAGCCATCTCTTTTCCAAGTTTAAGCCAATCCTTCCATCCCCTTTACCATTATGGTTGCTCTTCTCTGTACCTTTTCTAATTACGTTATGTTCTTTTTAAAATATGGTGACCAGAATTGCACACAATATTCAAGGTGTGGTCGCATCATGGAATGATACAGAGGTATTATAATATCCTTGGTTTTATTTTCTATTCCTTTCCTTATAATTCCTAGCATTCTATTTGCTTTCCTGGCCACGGCTGCACACTAGGCAGAGGGTTTCAATGTACTATCCATGATGAAGCCCAGATCCTTTTCCTGCATGATAATTCCTAATGTGGAGCCCTGCATTGTGTAACCATAGTTTGGGTTGTTCTTCCCTAAGTGCATAACTTGGCACTTGTCCACATTAAATTTCATCTTCCATTTGGATACCCAGTCTCACAGTTGTTCAAGGTCTTTTTGCATGTTCACAATCTTTTTGTGTTTTAACAGCTTTGAATAATTTTGTGTCATCTGCAAATTTGATCACCTCACTTGTTGTTCCCATTTCCAGGTCATTTATAAATGTGTTAAGGAATGAGGAGCCCTAGAATGAATGCACTTGTAGGTCAGCAGGAGAAGTTTGAACTGGATGTGGAAATGGATAGGGAGCCAATGAAGTGACTTGAGAAGAGTGTTGCATGAGCATAGCGACATTGGTGGAAGATAAGCCGTGCAGCTGAGTTTTGAACAGATTGAAGGGGAGAGAGATGATTCAAAGGGAGACCGGTGAGGAGCAGGTTACTATAGTTAAAAGAGTAGATAAGGGTCTTAGTAGTGTGTTCAGAAAGGAAGGGATGAATTTTGCTGATGTTATAAAGAAACAACAGGTTTTAGCTATCTGTTGGATGTATGCAGAGAAAGAGAAGGGAGAGTCAAAGATGACCCCGAGGTTGAAAGCTGAGGAAACAGGAAGAAGTATAATGTTATCCACAGAAATAGTAAAGGGAGGATTGGAGGAGGTGGGTTTAGGGGGAAATTAAAGAAACTCAGTTTTGGCCATGTTTATTATCAGATGGCGGTGAGACATCCAGGCAGCAATGTTGGATAAGCAGGCCGAGATCTGGGGCTGGATTCCTGGAGAGATTTCAGTTGCAGATCTAAGAGTTGACAGCATAAAGATAGTACTGAAAACTATGGAAGGAGATAAGTGCACCAAGGAACTGAGTGTAGAGAGAGAAAAGTAGAGGTTCCAAGAGCCCTGATGTTCATCTCAAAATAGCAGCCCTATCCCCCTAGCAGTAGCCTTAAGGTACTACTACTAGGAATCAGGCTGCCAAATAAGGAAGCTCTTTCTTATTTGTCAGCCTGACTTTCTAACAGTAGTGCCATCATTTTGAAATTGTAAGCCACCATGGCAGGAGAACCCAGGGATAGCTCCAGAGACCCCCAGTAGATACTTGAACAGGTTCATGGGGTAGGGGTTTGGTAAAGGGATCAGGGAGTGGGAGAATTATTTTTAATGAATCAGCTTCTTTAAGTTGCTTGCTGGGACCATCAGGCCATGCATTACCTGCTCACTGCTGCTAGGAAAGAAAGATAATAACACCTCCTGAGGTGTCATTAACTTTCTATAAATAACACAACTTTAGAGGTTTCATGGAAGCTATCTGATTCATTTTGCATACTTTGGCTATCATTATGAATTGAATAACATGCATTGAAGTAATACATTAATGCACATTATTCCATTAATGCATTTTAGTAGCTTTGGCTCAAAGTCTTATTAACCTGCTCAGAAAGCAATGTCTTAATTCTCTTGTGAAATATTATTTATTTACAGGGTCTTTTAATACTGCTTTATCATTTTAGTCAAAGCGGTGTATATTGTAACTTTTTTTTTAAATTTGGGAATGCATATTAAACAGGAACATTGATAACTTGGATTTTTCTGAGGCAATGGAGAGTTAAGTGACTTACCCAAGGCCACAAGGAGTGCTAGTGGGAATTGAACTCTAGTCTCTTGGCTCCTAAGTCAGTGTTCTAACCATTAGACTACTCCTCCACGTTGCCTGAAGTAGTTATACTTCAGGCAGGCATCCAGTAGTATTCATTTCCATAAACTGTCACATAGAAGAAAACACATCACTGTATTACTGTAAAATTCTCAGCAGGGGAGTATGGGATTTTTAGCAAAGCCTTCTGCGAAGATTTCAATGATCCTGATGGTACGAAGTGGCAGAGCAAATCAGATAAATAGTTTGGAATAGTGAGATGGATGTATCTGAAGATAATGGACAGTACATTAAATTGGATTCTTTACTCACAGGCAGCCAATGTATTCCCTGCATATCGTGGTATTTTGAAAAAGCTGTAAATGTTTAAGCTTGACTGAATGAAAATCCTGACATAAGGAACTGTGGTAATCTATCCATTCCATAACTACTGAGTGGACTACAGTCAGTAGGTCCCGTGCCTTACATGTCTTTTTGTCTGAAAACATCTCCACATCAAACCTTACACGGCAAGACTTCAGCTTATCAGTAGAACGGTTACAATGGAACATTCATCAGAAATGTTTCACTAAGAAATATTTAACCCTTGTCTGTATTTTACAGTATTTCAGATACTTGCAGTTTGCATAACTTTTACATTTTCCTGACATCCCATTTTAATATCTCATGGGCAGGGCCAGCGCTTCCATTGGGTGAACTAGGCAAGTGCCCCACTGCCACCCTCTCCAGGGCCTGCAGCAGCAGAAATGACATTGAAATCGTGGTGCAGTGCTTACCTGAACTCTCCGGCGCTGCATCCCATGTCCTGCCGTCTATGCAAACCGGAAGTCTTTGTTGCAGAGGTGGGCAGAAGCAGCAGGTCATAGAGAGCACAAACTGTGATGCAGCGCTGGAGAGTTCAGATAAGTGCTGCATCATGGTTTCAGTGCCATTGATGTCACCGCCGGTCCCGGAAAGGTGCAGTAGTGGTGGTAATGGGAGAGGGGTGAAGGAAGCGCAGGATTGCGGGACCACCTAGGATGCCTCTAATCCTTACACCGGCCCTGCTCATGCTATATTCTCTCTATCAATGCATAAAAGAAAGTTTTCATTGTTTAATGCACAGTGATATTTGATTTCAACAAAGATGGCAGAATGTTCTAGGGGCATGCCGATTATATATTTATAGGGTGACTATATTGCTCCATGTCAAGGGTGATAGGATAGGCTGGTCCTAGTTATGCCTAATTGCATGAATGGAGATTTAATTCAAACTGCTAATTTGATTTCTCTAAGAAAAACATGAGGGAAATATGAATTCTGAAGATTAGCTAGAAGAACAAGACCACAAATGAAAGAGTCCAAGTGATAATGGGATGAGGAAGAACCCTGGTAAGAGACCTGGCCTAAACGAAAATGAGATTTACCGGTTATGCACTTAGAGGCTCTGGTGGCAAATTAGCTAATCTAGTACTGGAAGGCAAGCTAAAGGGGAAAAGAAATAGATGGAAGCAGAACAAAATCTAGCACAATGACAATGAAAAAACTGTTAACATATGGAAATGGCAGACACAGGCACACAAAGAAATAGCTGAGCACTGAAGGGCCTGGCCCTCTTTAGCTGAAAACCTTTGTATCAAAGATGGTACTTCATAATGATGATGAAGAAAACAAAGTTACTCACATGTAGCAGGTGTTCTCCGGGAACAAGCAGGAAGTCAGTCTCACATATGGGTGACATCAGCACCGATGGAGCCCATGTGGTAATCTCTCCCCAGCTTTCGAAGAAAGCCTTTGGGAGATCAACCACGCATGTGTGATCACATTCCCACCCAAGGCAGCCATTTTCCTTCAGTCTTCATTTTTCCGCAGAGCCCACCAGATGTGTCGCCTGCAGCCTGGAAAAAGTTGTCTTGTTTTGCAGTGAATTCTTGCTGTTTTTCTCGCTCGTTTCCTCAGTCGCGTACAGTCACCTTCTCACAGTCCCGGAACAGTTGCTACCTCGGTGTCACATTTTTTTTCGGGTACTTATTTTTTCTTTTTTCTCTCTCAGTGCGCAGAATGTCCTCGATTAGTGATTTTAAGAAGTTCACCGATTGTGGTAGGACCATGTCCATCACAGACAGCCACAATTGCTGCCTTCATTGCTTCAGGGCCAATCACGATGTCTCCTGTTTCCCATATTGTTTTCAGATGAGGAACAAGGAGCATAAGAATCAAGAAAGGCAAAAGGAGATGCTGTTTGGCCCCAAGTCCTCGGTCTTGGTCCCATCATCGACTTGGAATCAGCACCCTCGGGGGCAGCTGCAGAGAACTCAGACCCCGATGGTCACTGAGCTCACTCATAACCCTAACGTCATGGATCATCAGACCGGCGACTGCCTGTGGAGGGCAGTGTTTAAAAGGAACGGACTTCATCCAAATCCTCTTCAGGGGGGAGGGGGCAATATTGGTACCGTGGACAAGACCCGTGAGCACTAGCACTGCAGCCCTCATGAGATTCCAAGGGTGAGGGCCAGGAGTGGCCCTTGAAGCTGCCTTGGCAGGTAATGGTTCCCACCACCTTGGAAGATCACACTCGGGCTGCTGAGGCGATCACAATCAGTGAGTCCCCAATGAGGAAACCGGCATCAGGAATGATACCCTCGGTGCTAAAGCCAGTGACTTCTGAGCCTTCAGGCCTCAAGGTCAGAATGGCATCCCTGGAACTCAGCCTCATTGCCTTCCTGGAGAGCCATAAGACCCTGGTCCCGGTTGCCTACAGTTCCTCGGGGCTAGCAATGGGATCCTCCACCACGAGGACCTTGCCAAGGAGATCCAGCTTGTCCTGGAATGTCATGCCCTGTGGGCCGATTCCAATGACCAATCCCAGTCTTGGTCCAAGCCTAGTTTCTCCACTAAGTGCTTTGGGGTCCGACTGCAGGGAGTCCCGGTAGCTATCCTCGCCCTTGACTGCACATTGGCACAATTCCTGCCAGCGCTTTGAGCTCCCTTCCAATTCTGATTCGGAATGGAAGACAGACGATGAGTCCCCTGATACCGCTCAGCATCGGGACGTTCTGCTGGACCCCTCTCCTCTTCAGGAGCATTGGAGATCCAGCCGGAGGATTTTTCCTTTCTGGACTTCGTCCAAGACATGGGCAAGGGCTTTGTCTTTACCATCGAGGCAGAAGAGGAATCTCTGACGGAAGACCTGGACATTCTTCAATATGACTCTCCTCCCAAGGAAGCCATAATGGTACTGGTACCACCTATCTTGGGACGCCTCCTTTTCAGGATGTGGGAAGCTCTGATTAGAGTTCCAATTGTGAGCAAGCAACTTGATTCCTTGTATCAATCCGCAAGAGCCATGGCTTCAAAAAAACTCAACTACCACACAACTCCATGGTGGTGGAGTCGGCCATGTGTCGGATCAAGAGTGAGGCCCGCACCATGGACGGATTTGGTAAGAGGTGTTTCCAGAGCTCAGTGCTCATGGCCCATATCCAGGCTTACCAGCTGTAAATGGACATGTACTTGAGAGACCTGGTAAAGGAGCTTGCCGGGTTCTTAGCTGGACTGCCCTTCCAGGGCTTGATGACCACGGTCAAGGAGTGCTCCAAGTATGTGACCGAGCAGTGTATGACGGCTTCGAGTCTGTGGTTAGAGTAGCTGCGGTGGGCATTATTGCCTGCTGCCTGGCATGGCTACAGTTCTCAGACCTGGAGCAATGGGTTCATGACAAATTAGTCAATGTCTCCTGCTTGGGGGATAATCTCTTTGACAAGCCCATGACAGATAAGGCCGTCAAGTTGGAGACAGAGCTGATAACTAGAACCAGACTCTCTTGGAAGATGGCTGATCCTTCTCGATGGAAGGCTTAGGGGAAAAAGTCCTTCTACTCGAGGAAGAAGACCTATGGAACATATCCACAACATCAGGCCTTTTAGTCCTATCAAGCTCCCCCACAGGGGCAGCCAGCAAAGGGTCAAGGGTAGGGTCCCCGTAGGCCTAAAGCCCCCATACCTCAAACAGCACCTGTGCTGCAGCCTGGGGAGGGGTTGATTCCTGGGGCATAGCCCCTCTTCCCACTAGAGGTCAGGAACCACAGCACATAGGGGGAGGTCTCACATTCTTTGCCCACTGGTGACCCAGCATTACCACTGAAGTCTGGGCACTTCAGATGGTAAAGGAGGGCTACCTTCTTCACTTCCACCAGATGCCCCCCTTGTTCTTCTCAGGGGAACTTCCTCTGTTTCCCATCCATTGGGACCTCCTTCAAAGGGAGCTTGTGGCTCTTCTCACCAACAGGGCAGTGGAGCTTGTCCTGTTGCCTCAAAGAGGCACAGTGTTCTACTCCCTCTCCTTCCTGGTTCCCAAGAAGATGGGCGGGTTGCGACCCATTCTGGACCTAAGGGATCTCAACCTTTTCTTAGTGAAGGAGAAGTGCAAGATGGTATCTCTTGGAACATTGCTGCCTTACCTCCACTGGATAGACTGGCTATGCTTCGTGGATCTCAAAAATGCCTATACTTACATCCTGATCTACCCCCTACACCAGCAGTATCTCCACTTAGTCATCAGTGGATGTCACTGCCAGTACTGAGTCCTCCCATTCGGACTGGCATTCACTCTCAGCGTATTCACAAAATGCCTGGCAGTGACTGCCAACTTCTCCGGCTGCAGGGCATGTTCATCTTCCCTTACCTGGATGACTGGCTGATAAGGGGAGGGTCCCCGGATAAGATCTGACAAGCCCTACATCATACCATCCAGCTTCTGGAGACCTTGGGTTTCGTGGTAAACTATCCCAGGTCTCACCTATAGCCTGCCTAGTGCCTAGAGTTCATCGGGGCCCTCCTCGATACCACTCAGGCTCAGGCCTTTCTTGCACCTGACAGGGTTCAGTGCCTCTCTGTCTTGGCATGTGAGGTCCAATCCTCTCCAACTGTCTTGGCTCAGTGGATACTCAACCTCTTGGGGCACATGGCCTCGACAGTTCATGTCACACTATCGGCCTATCTCCACAAGCGTTGGGCCCAGTGGACTCTCTGCACTCAGTGGAAGTAGGCGACAGTGCATCTGTTGGACAGGGTATGGGTTACCCCACTGCTCTTCTACTCCCTCGCTTGGAAGCAATGGCCGAGTAATCCTCTGGCAGGGCTCCTCTTTCAGGATCTCCCACATCAACAGATCCTCACCACGGATGCTTCCAAACTCTGCTGGGGAGCCCACTGAAATGTTTTTTAGTCCCAAGGTCTTTAGTCGCAGAAGGAGAACCAGCTCCAAATTAACTTCATTGAGCTCTGAGCCATTGCGAATGTTCTGCAGGCCTTCCAGCACTACCTGGCGAATCAAGTTGTCCTTGTTCAAACAGACAATCAGATGATAATGTTCTACTTCAACAAACAGGGCGGCATAAAGTCCTAACTCCTATGCTGGGAGGCGATCAGACTCTGGAATTTTGCAAACTGGTGGGTATGCTCCTCCAGGCCAACTATCTCCCTGGCAGGAAAATGTTCTGGTGGACCGGCTCAACAGGATGATGCAGCCTCATGAGAGGACCCTCAGCCCCCCAGTGGCATAGGATATTTTCAAAAAGTGGGGCAGCCCAGCAGTGGACCTCTTCACTAGCCCACACAATGCTCAGCTACTGCTGTTCTGCACCAGGATTCCTTCCAAGAATCACCTCATGGCTAATGCATTTCTCCTCCACTGGGGCAAGGGCCTGCTGTATGTTTACCCATCCATGCCCCTGGTGATCAAGACCTTCTTCAAGGTCCAGATGGACAGGGCTGCAATGATCCTTACCATCCTGCAGCAGCCCCGGCAGGTGTGGTACCCACTGCTGCTCTGCCTTTCTCAGGCACTGCCCATTTCCCTGAGTTACACCCTGGATGTGACCTCTCAGAATGACAGGACCCCCCCTGCATCCCAGCCTCCAGTCATTAACTCTGACAGCATGGATGCTGAGAGGATAGCCCTCACTCAACATCACTTGCCTAGGAATATTGAGAATGTTCTCCTTGAATCCCACAAAGATTCTCCCAGGAGAGCGTATGCCTTCAATTGGCACAGGTTCTTGGTCTGGTGTGTAGATAGAGGTTTCAAACCATTCTCCTGTCTGATTCAAATGATCCTGCAGTACCTTCTGCACTTCTCCCAGGCTAGATTAAAGTCAAATTCCTTCAGGGTGCATCTGAATGCCCTGGTGGCATGCCATCATGCGATTTATTGGCGTTCCCTGTCAGTTCATCCTCTCATTGCTCGCTTCATGTGGGGGCTTTTGCTCTCGCAGCCTCCCATTCACCCACCGGCAGCAGCATGGGACCTCAACGTGGTTCTGGGTAAGCTCATTGACCCTCCTTTTGAACCACTGGCTTACAGCCATCTGAAGTACCTTTTGTGGAAGGTCATCTTCCTGGTGGCGGTCACTTCAGTGTGCAAGGTTAGTGAACTGCAAGCACTGGTACCTTGGATTGTAAACGGGCTTCGGTTTTCTACCTTATTGGACAAAGGCTCATCACCACTCCTCGCATCTGTTTGTTTCTTATGACCCCGCCAGACTTAGTATTGGGGTCTCTAAGCGTATCCTCTCCACCTGGGTGGCTGACTGCATTTCCTTTGCCTTTGGACAGGCTGGCCTTTCTCTGGAGCATCATGTGACAGCCCATAATATTCCGGCTATGGTGGCCTCTATGGCTAACCTACGCTCTGTCTCCCTGTCGGTGTTTTGTTGAGCGGCCACCTGGTCCTTTAGTCCATACCTTCACATCTCATTATTGCCTCGAGGAGGCCTCCCAATGTGGCAGCGCCTTTGGCCAGGCCATTCTTTGGCACCTCTTTGGGGACTAATGCAACTCCTTCCCTCTAGCCTTTCTTTATGTCCTTTCTGTATGTCTGTATGAGAGTTGATTCCTTTGCAGATACTGGGGCTGCAAACCCAATGCTTGGGACTCATCAGTTTCTTTCAACTGCCATTCACGGCTTGATTTTTGGGTTGCCCATGACTTTTTACAGGTCTTTCGGTAGCCTGTAGCTAGGGAGTTCCATATATGAGGACTGACTTCCTGCTTGTTCCCGGAGAAAGTGTAGTTGCTCACCTTTAGCGCTTGTTCTCCAGGACCAGCAGGAATCAGTCCTCAGTCCTCACTACCCTCCCTCCTCCCCGTGGAGTTGTTTTTCTTTTTGGGCTGTGTTAAGCTATGTCATCAGGGGCGGCTCAAGGCAATCTGCTGCCTGAGACGAGAGATGAGATGGCACCCCCCACCCCCCCCCCACCCCCGGAGCAGGTCTTTCTCAAAACTCCAGTCAAGGTCTGAATCAAACCAAAAAGCAGACTAGATAATGTGGAGGAAATGCAAGATGTTTGTACACCAAGGAACTAAAAGAAAGAGTGAGAAACGCAGCACTGTTTGTTGCTATAAACTGCATTATGGTTCTTGCTTTTTTTTTTTTTTCTTTTTTGAACATATATTTTGCATCCACAGAACCACCTTTCTCAACAATGGGTGCAGAACAGAAGTAGGATATTCACCCACAGAACTCAATTTCTTAAAAAAAAAAAAAAAAAAAAAAAAAAAAAATCTGGGGGGGCGGAGCCTGATGTCCAGCGGGATGGTCGCATAACGCTGAGGCTCCCGAGAGGCCTACTCAGAATCCTGAATTAACACCGTACATGCTTGGAACTTCTACTCTGATCTTGCCGGGGCACATTGGTGAGATGGCGGGGACCAAACCCACGCGCCTGGAATTTGGATCTCCAGCGGCTTCTCACGGCAAACGTTCCAAAACTGAACCTCCGTCCCCGCAGAAGGGGCTGGCCTTGCGCGAGGGCCCCGAAATGCAGCAGGAAATCCTCGCAGAGATTAGAGGGGTCAAAAACCTCGTGCAGTCAAACGGTGAAGCACTCCGAGCGCTGCGGGAAGATTTTGGTGTGCTGCAAAGCAAGCTAGAAGGGCTTTCTTCGCGTCAGGACAAAATGGAGAGCATATTGGACTCCCATGCGGCCCGGTTGTCCAAACTCGACAAAGTTGAACGTCAGGTGCGGGCCTTGCAGAAAGAAGTGGAAGATGGCAATAATAGAGCGCGCCGCAACAACATACGACTCGTGGGCATATCGGAGGGAGCGGAATCGGGAGACATGAAAGAGTTTTTATGCAAAATCCTCCCTTCCCTGCTCCAAATCACCTTTACCAAAGATTTGGAGATCGATCGCGCTCATCGTGTACCCACAAGCATAACGCTCAACAGGAAGACCCCGCGGCCTATCATTTTTCGACTTTTGAGATATCAACACGTTGAGCAAATTCTAAATGCCTCTCGGGCAAAGGGCCATATGGAGTTTGAGAGCCACAAGATCTCCTTCTATCCCGACTTGGCTAAACCCACGGTCGACCGCCGAAAGCGCTTTCTGGAATTCCGGCCGAGGCTTCAACAACTACAAGCACGCTATGGCCTGATGTACCCGGCCAAGCTCCGAGTCACGCTTCACAATCAGACAAGAACATTTGAGGACCCTGATCTACTAGCGGAGTTTTTGGATTCCAAAGAAGCCGACTTGATGCGCTGACTTCCAGAATATTCCTGCAAGTATTCTCATATCCGCAGTACCTGCCATATTGGATCTGCCGCAGCCCAGCAAAGAGTCTGGTGAGGGCAGTTTGTTGCCTTACTTTTGATGATATCTGTGACCCGATTCCATCTACCCACAGTAGCCTCGATGAGTATCAGAGACAGTGTTAATTATGGACTCTGGTGTTTCTTTTCTTTTTTTTTTTCATGTCTTTCTATTTCCTCTCTAGGGCCTCCTCCCGCAGACATATGGTCGCCATATTCTTTGGGGGTTTTGCTTCTTCTCTAAGATACTTTGGTACATACTTTTCAATATGGGGTGTATTAGCCAGAATACTCGGTGATTATGTCATTGTTGCACAGATTCTGATTATGTTGTATGTTTTCAAGCGCCCTTACCTAAAATGTCTATTACTGATTGATGGCACCATGTAAGATTTTCTCATTGAACGTAAAAGGAATCAATAATCCGATAAAACGGAAGAAAATCCTAAGCTACCTCAGTCAGGAAGTTGCGGATCTGATTTTTCTCCAAGAAACGCATTTAAATTCGAAGGAAACTCTTAAACTCAATATTAAACCTTACATGGTGGCCGCCTATTCCCCAGCCGTTTCTAAGAAATGTGGGGTTGCCATACTGGTTAGGAAATCTTTGCATGCTACTATTATTGCGACTAGCTCAGATACAGAAGGTAGATGGTCCAGAGTTCACCTCAAGATAGGTAGCCTTGAAGTTACATGTATATGCCTTTACGCTCCTAATGTGGATGACCCTGCCTTTTTTGCTATTTCATGCTGGGTATAGCCATATGCTTAATCACGAGGAATTGGAAGGATAGCTCTCGACTTACTGTCAATGAATGGTGGAACCTCGTCTGCTTATATAGTAAATATGAGCAGATACCTCGGAGAGCTATTCCCCATGCCCAACCTCACTCTCGCTTGTCTAAATGGCAGATGCTTAATGATTATGTACAATCTGCTCATTGCTCCAACATGCCTGTATAATGTGCACTCATCATGTTTCAGATCACCGTTAGGTTTTGTAACACAATAATGTAAGTACACGCCCGCTTCGGGAATGATTAGTTTTCTAGAGAAGAAGCAGGGGGGAGGGGATTGGCAGGGGTTTACTTTGGTGTATGTATTACACTTTATGTCTCTGTCTTTTAGCTGTATGTCTTCCTTTTCCTTTGTTGTTATAAAACAAAAATAAAGAATTAAAAAAAAAAAAAAAAAAATCTGATTCCGACTATCTCACTAACAACAACAAACATTCTCCAGGACCAGGCATATTGGGAACCAATATAAAACTCTACAAAAGTCACCAAACTCCACCTTCCCTTCACATCAATTCCCTTCCAACCCCCTCCTGTCAGTCCACTTGCAGACCCCACCTTTCCCTTGTCAATTCCCTGCCCCATCCTCCCCTCTCCCCGTGTCAGCCTGCTACCAGCCCCCACCATCCCCCATGCTAGTTCCTCTGTCGCCTCCTTTTCCTGCAGCCACGGCTTCCTGTCTCTTAGAGAAGCATGGCTGTGCTGGTAATTGCATTTTAAATAAAAGAGAAGCCGATGCGGAGCCTTCCCACCTCTTGAAGGACTCTGTGCAGCTTTGTCCCGCCCCCAAAGGAAGTTATTACAACTTCCCACAGTTACAACTTCCTTTGGGGACGGGACAAAGCTGCACAGAGTACTTCAAGAGGCGGGAAGGCTCCGCACCGGCTTCTTTTGTATGTAAATTGCAATTACCAGCACAGCCACAGTTCTCTAAGAGGCAGAAAGCCGCAGCTGCAGGAAAAGGAGGCGGTGAGTTTGCAGCTGCCGAGAAGCGAACTCGGCAGCGGCAGCAACTTGTGCACTTTTGGGGGTTTTTTTTAAACTTTTGAAGGTGAAGTAAGGCGGCTGTTTTGTGGGCATTTTTTGCACCCTCAAAACTTTGCCACCTGAGGCAGCTGCCTCACTTCGCCTCATTATAGAGCCGCCTCTGTATATCATTATACTGAGGGAAAATGGCTCCCTTGGGCGAGAAGGTGATTATGTATATGTGGTTGATCTCTCAAAGGCGTTCTTTGAAAGCTGGTGAGAGATTATCGCGCAGGCTCCGTCGGTGCTGACGTCACCCACATTTGAGAACTGATTCTTACTGTTCCCGAAGATCACCTTTTACAGGTGAGTAACTACACTTTCTCTGTAGACAACAGGATAAGTCCTCACATATGGGTGATATTGCCAATGGAATCTCTTCCAGTTCCTTCTAGAAGCTCTTGGATGGGTTCTGCTATGCATGCACATGAATTCCTGCCTACATGGGTAGCAGCGATTTTCATTTCTACCCGCATAGCCTCTGAGTCTTAAAGATAGGCAAGGTTTTTTCTCGCCTATCTATAAGGCGCAGAGGGCTACGCGGGTAGCAATGGAAATTGCTGCTACCCATGTAGCTCCTTCCTCCACTCCTGCTCCACCCTGTAATGCCCATATCATGCCCCGATGCTATGCGGATAGCATCTGGGCGTGTTAGGGATATAGCCGGGATATTCAAAGAGCACTACCCGTGTAGGTGCCCTTTGAATATCCTGGATAAGTCCCTTATATGGCTAACTAAGAAAGTTGCCCATGTAAGGGCCTTCGAATATTGGGCCTTGTCTCCACAGCACAGCATGTCAGTAAGTTGTTCCTGCACAAAATGATGCAAGTCTGAGGCCTGGAGCTATGAAAGTCTCCAGGCACCAATATTTATTGAGGAGGCTCTTGGTGCCTTATTGAAAATATTGTAAGTTGCTCGGACCATGTATTTTCCACACTCCTTCCCTTGCATCACTAGGGAATGGTGTTGCTCAGCTTTCTCTGGAAGAATAAAATTGACAAACTTGTCTAGGATGCACACGATGTTCCCCGAGTGCATGTCCACCAAGAGCTGATACGATACTACACAGGAGGTGAAAATAGCATTCTGAAAGAACTTTCTCTTAAAAGAGTCTAAGTTCCTAGACTCTCTTCCTGGGGCACTGAAGACTGAGACTTGGAGTTTTTGGCCTTTTTGAGAGTGGATTCAACAAGCATGGAGTGGTACAGCAGCTGAAGCTTCTTGCATCCAGGAGCCTTTTGGACTCTATATATAGAGTCAACGTTCTTGCTGACTGGAGGCATAGAGAGGGCAGTCTCTCATATTCTCATCTGTAGCCTCTGAAGGATGCAGTGTATAGGCACTGTCCCCTCTCCCTTAGGTTCAACAAAATATTGGGAGATGCCTAATTCTTTGTGTCATGGGGAGTGTCAGGGACTGCATGCATGTGTGCACATGTGTGTGTGGGGGGACTATGTATATGCATATCTGTTGGGGATTGTGTATGCATGTGAAAGGAGCATGATTTCATAGTGAGCGAGAACCGCAAAAGTTATATGCCGACTTGCAGCAAAGGAAACACATGCAAATTAGGTATGTGCAAGCTTCAGCGTAAAATGAGAGAGGGTAGTCTCATGCACAGATGACAGATGTGCTACCAGTGGTGCTGCACATATGCGCATAGATTTTCAGGTGCTAATAACAGCACAGCAATATGTCATCACGTGGCACCCTGGGTCGCTGTCATTTTTCCCATTTCTTTTGTGTCAAAAACTAGCTCGTGCAAGGAGCAAAAGAACCACTAATGTATAAGAAGCAAAAGATAGCAGTTTATTTTCTCCTAAATGCCAAACCTTCCCCTTATATGCACAATCTTCACTGACACACTCATGCAAAATGGTCTTTTCCAACACGTGCCAGAATTTTGCGTCACCTTCAACGAGGCATTAAAATAATAGCGCTACTGAGCTCTGTGCTCCACCTTTGATCTTCTATGCATTTCTTTGCATCAAGATGATGGCTTCATTAGCACTTCATTTCAATATATGCAACTCAGTTGGGTATCATTTTAATAAACATCACACTGCTGTGTGCACACCTCTTTCTGTGCAGTTAATGTTCATGCCAATCTCTTCTCTGCATCGCTGGCAGTAGTTGTGCATAGATGTTGCGTTACCTGCAATCAAAGGATGCACTACTGTTTCGGCTTTGGCACCATAGTGTGAAAAACAGCACCCTTTCGTCATTTGCAAAATCATACATGTCTGGGGGATAGAAAATTTCAAGCAGATATGATAAAGCATATCTCATTATGGTAGTGTGGTGTATGTGGGTGTGTCTTTCAGGAGTGGAGTGCCTGTATGTGTGTGAGCGTGTGTGCAGGGCCGTACCAAGCCATAATTTCACCCTGTGCTACTTGCACATCTAATGTGCCCCCTCCCCCCATCCCGCCATCCCATACCTTGATGTTCCTCCATGTCCAGCCAGCTGCCTGCCCTTGCCCTGCTGCCGCCACTTTTTGTTTCCTCAGAGGCGGTGGCGGCAGCAGCAGTGAGGCAGACCCAACTTCAAATTTTAAAAAAATGCGGGAGTCTTTCCGACTCCATGCTTGTAGGCAAGTCGCTTCCCTCCTTCCCTTCTCTGTTGTAGGTCGTGTCAGAGGAGGGAGGGAGGGACCAGGCCAGCCATTCAAATGCAGGTCTTTGCAACTCTGCACTTGAATGGCTGGCCTGGTCCCTCCCTCCTATGATGCAACCTTCATCAGAGAAGGGAAGGAGGGACCCAACCTGCCTACAAGCATGAAGTCAGAAAGACCCTTACATTTTGTTTTCTTTCTCTTTTAATTTGAATTTGGCGGCGGCAAGGCAACAGCAGGCAGGAGGGGGGAGCCAAGACTGGCAGCCTGAAATGCGTTCATAATCCTTTTGCACCCTGTGCAGCTGCACTGTTCTCACAGAGCTAGGTACGGCACTGCGTGTGTGTCTTGCAGGAGTGGAATACCTGTGTACATGTGTGCGCATGCCTGGTGTGGGAGTGGGGTGCCTCTGTGCATGTGTCTGGTGCAGGGATGGGGTGATACAGGTGTGGAGTGGTTGTGTTTCTGTGCATGTAGTGCGTGGGTAGAGTGCCTGTGTGGTGCAGGGGAAGGATGTCTGCCTGTGTGTGTGATGCTGGGCTGGGATGCTTGTGTGCAAGATGTGGGAGTGGGGTGCCTCTATGTGTGATATGGGGATTGTCTGTGTGGTGTGTGGGAGGGATGTATGCATGTGTGCTGTGCAGGAATATAGTGCCTCTGTGCATAATGTAGGTGGGAGATGGACATACCTTTGGATCTTCTAGGAGGCTGTAGACTTACACCTTCAGCATATATGCATTAAAGTATTTTCTCCCCACATTTTCATCTATTCAACCTCCAAATCCTTGCACTCTTCACTTTTGCCTCTTGCCCCTGTCCTACTACCTCCTCACCCTCTGTCGTACCCCTTCTCAAACTCTGTCCTTTCTCCCTCATCCTTACACTGCCACACCCTGCTCTCTATTCTGGTTCTTCCCTTCTTCCTTTCCCAAAAGCATTCCCCTTTAAGTTTCTCCTACCTTCTTTTCCTATTTCTGGGCCCACAGCTGTCCTGTTCGCAATCACAGCCTCGTGCTTTTATTCTGCCTGTGGGAGATGCTGCTCTCGCAGGCACATAAGAACAGAAGATATGCCATGCTGGGTCAGACCAAGGTCCATCAAGAGCAGTATTCTGTTTTCAACAGTGGCCAATCCAGGTCACAAGTACTTCCTTATCGCTTCTCCGGGCCAGTCCAGGGAATGTTAGGGTTGTCAATCCCCTTTAGCAGCTGAGGACTGAAGACTTCAAGTTTCCTTGAGAGGTGAAGCCACTCCCCCTGAGGTCACCCAGGCAGTCTTTCAGTCCTCAGCAGCTGAAGAGGATCGATTCTGTAATCTCCCTCATGTGAAACACTAGTACTTGTTTTAATTTGTTTCTTTATTAGAGTACAAGTTGGCTCTAGCAGAGCTGATTTTTTCTATAGTCCTAGGGACCCATTTTCGTTCCCTAAATACTTTTGGAACAAGAGAGACGTCGAGTGGGGGGCGGAGCCTGATGTCCAGCGGGATAGACGCTTTGCGTTGAAGCTCCCGAGAGGCCTACTCAGAATCCTGAATTAATACCTGCATAAATTTCATTTTTTTGCTCTGAACTTACCGGGGTGCCTCGGGGGGAACGGCGGGCCACAAACCAGTGCGACTGGACCTCGGGTCTCCCTCTTCTTCACACGAAAACGCTCCAAAACAGAGTTCTTCCCCACAAAAGATGGCCCCATTTTGGGAAAACTCCGCAACGCCACAGGGGATCTTGGAGGAGATACGTGGTGTGAAGGAGCTGGTACAATCCAACGGAGCGGCGCTCCGAACCATGCGTGAAGACTTTGGCACACTTCAGAACCGGCTTGAAAGTCTCCCACTACGACAGGACAACATGGCGGAGGTCCTTGACTCGCACGCGGTGCACTTGGTGAAATTGGGCAAGGCTGAGCGTATGATACAGAATTTTCAAAAAGAGCTGGAGGATAGCAATGATCGAGCTGGTTGCAACCATATGGGGCTCATTGGAGTACCGGAGGATGTGAGAGCAGGAGACATGCGAGAATTCTTGGTCAAAACTCTCCCCCCCTTGCTAAAGATTATTATTTACAGAGATCTGGAGACTGACCGAGCGCATCGTGTTCGTGTTCCTGCTAATATGGTGCTCAATCGGACGACCCCTCGGGCTCTCAATTTTCGATTATTGCGATATCAGTGAGTAGAGCAAATTCGTATTGCTGCCCGGGCGAACTATCATCTTGAATTTGAAAGTCCTAAAGTTTCTTTTCCCCTGACGTGGCAATGTCCACAGTTGACCGACGGAGGAGACTCCTTGCTTTTCGCCCTGGACTTCAATAACTGCAGGCTCACTTTGGCCTAATATATCCAGTGAAGCTCAGAGTGACTCTCCATAACCCAGCCATAACATTCGAAGATTCCGATCTACTAGCAATGTTTTTGGACTCCAAATAACGCAGATCAGATGCGCTAATCCAACCACTATGATTCAACAATTTGGATCTGTAATTCGCCGGATTTGCCCGCCATCTTGAACGGCCCGACGCGGTGATCCCAGCCTGGAATAGAGACTGCCTGGACTTTTCTTTCTATCTATAATTTACTTGGCCTTCTCTCCCTCCATGATGTGCACCTCGGTGGGATTCGAAACATGCATAGTTTTACAGGTTATATGTTTTAGCTTGGGCCCTCTCTGGAGTTTCTCCCCGCAGACATTAGGTCGCCAGTAATTTCTGGGGTTTTGCTTCTTCTCTAGTGCACCTCGGTGCTTATTTGTTTATATGGGGCGTTTCCATGATTTTCATTAACCCATTGATTATTAGGTTATGTGCACAGTCATACTTAGTTAAGATGAGGGACATTGGGAAACTGTGTGCCTTATTGTGTACTTTCTCAGAATTTATAATCTTTCTTGATGGCCTTGTGTCAGTTCTTCTCATAAAACGTAAATGGCATTAATAGTCCAATCAAAAGAAAGAAAATCCTTAGCTATCTTAATCATGAGCATGTAAATATAATGTTTCTTCAGGAAATGCATTTAAATTCCGCTGCGGCATTGAAACTTAATACCACGCCTAATATGGCGATTGCCTTCTCTTCCGCTGTTTCCAAGCGGTGTGGGGTAGCCATTTTGGTTAAGAAGTCTCTGCAAACTATTGTACTGAATGTTAGCTTTGATAAGGAGGGTGGATGGGCCCGTGCACATCTTCAGGTTGAGACTGTACTTTACGTGTAATGGTATTTATGCTCCGAATGTGGATAATCCTGTTTCTTATGCAAGTATTATGCAGTTAGCACAGTCATTTGCCAGCCCTCCATTAATGCTCGGCGGCGCTTTCAACCAAGTACTTGAGCCCTTGACAGCTTGGCTGCCGCCCAGAACGAGTGGTCCACCCAAGAGTCTTGATTCTTTTACTGCTTTGATAACAGCTTTTGCGTTAGAAGATATATGGAGGCTGCTTCTCCCCTCGCTCCCATTATTCACCAATGCGCTCAGACAGCACAGAAATTCTGGGAGCGGGAGTTGCATGTAGCTTTGACCCCGGAGCATGGGAGCCCAGCCTGGAGCTGGTTGACCTGGATCTCTCGATCTCCCTCACCTACTCAGATACTTTTTTCTTTTAATCCATCGAAGTTTCTATACTCCTGATAGGTTAGTCAAATGACCGCTACCCAGAGCAACAGATTTTGGATATGCCACACGGCCATTCACATCCTAACTTATATTATGTTTGAATGCCCGGTACTACAATATTACTGGAAACTACTGGGGGAAAATAGGTCCCCTCTTAATTTCAATGAATGGTGGCATCCTGTCAGTCTATACAGTAAATGTGAACAAATACCTCATCTGTTGGTTTCTCCGTTCAGACTCTCTATCATTTATCTGAATGGAGGATACTCCACGATTCTGTTTGAAATGCTAAAATGCTAAATGCTCCCATCTGACTGTTTAAATCTATTTCACCTGATCAGTCTATATTGCTGATACTCTTTTGTTTGTTTGGATGTACATATGTATATGCCTCTTTGATGATACTCCTCAGTTCCAGAGAAGAAGCTTAGGGGTGGGGGGTAATTGGGGTTGCTTTCCTTATGTGTATATTTGTATTTGTCTCCTTTGGTCTGTTGTTTCGTTTGCTTGTTGTAAAATGAAAATAAAAGTTTCAAAAAAAAAAAAAGAGAGACGTCGAGTACTTGGTACTGAAGCGGTGTAAGGTAGAGCCTGCCTTCTTGTCCGCCTCCGTCTCTCTTGGCAGATTGAACCTGGGAGCCCCAGTAGTTTCCTCTGCCTGAGCTAAAGCCGCGCTTGTGCACGTCCCGCTAGCAGCGGGTCGAAGTCTCGACGCTACCACGTTTTTCTACCTGGTCAGCACTGTCTGTTCCGGTGAGTGTGTAGCTCTGCGGCATCCGTTTTTCAGCGTCGCACTCTAAGCCAGCGGCTGTCTCACTTCTCGGAGCCGTAGTGCGGCAAGCAGAAGTGATTTCCTCCGTTTTTTGGGGTTTCGTAGTGCACAAGAGTAATGGCGGAAAAGCTGGCCGTGGCGGCGGAGAAGCCGTCTTTGCCCGCGGGAAAGGCGGCCATTTTAGGCACACCGGCCATTTCGCCCGTGGTGCAGCACCATCCTGCAAAACGAAAGGCTAAGTCCTCTAAGGACGTTTCTCAGCGAAAAAAGTCTCAGCAGCCTCTGTCTGAGGTTCAGGAGGGGATATCGACATTTTTTTCTCCTGAGTTTATTCTAGCAATGCACAGGGCATTTTTGCTGAAATCCTCTCAGCCTACTCCAGTAGTGTCACTTCCAGACTCCGTTTCAGTACCGCTGGTTCCTGCAGTGCCAGAGGATCCTGGAGAGGGTCCTTCTCTGCCGAAAGAGATGATAAGGGATCCGTTAGATCCTTTTGCTTCTCGGCTCTCTATGCCCCCGGGTCAAGGGGAAACAGAGCTTCTTTCGGAAGCAGGCTTGGACCTGGCTCCAGAGGACCTGGAAGAGGGTGAAATTGCTCCCGGTGAGGATCCTAATATCTTTCGAGTTTTCCGCAAAGAAGAGCTTGCAGCTCTCATTTCCCAATCCTTGTCAGCGTTGCACCTGCTTCTTCCTTCAGCATCTCAGGAACCTTTGGAGGATCCGTTGTTGCAGGGTTTTAAGGCGGAACAGCGCTGTTTTCCGATACACCGTGTTATAAAACAAATGATTGAATCTGAATGGGAGTGTCCGGAGGCTATGCTCCGGGAGAGCCGCGCTTTGACTTGCCTTTACCCCGTGCCGCAGGAGGAAAAGGATTTATTACGCATGCCTAAGGTGGATGCGATTGTGTCGGCAGTAACCAAAAAGACTACCATTCCTGTGGAGGGTGCGGTGGCGCTTAAAGACCTCCAGGATCGCAAATTGGAAATTCTTCTTAAGCAGGCATTTGATTCCAGCTCCTTGGCGCTGCAGGCTGCGGTATGTGGAGCATATGTGTCTAGAGCGTCCATTCGGTGGCTGCAAGGAGACGCTTCGGGGGATGCCGCGTCAGTAAATGGGGCGGATAGTGCGAAGTTGGAGTCGGCCGCGGCTTATATGGCAGATGCCTTCTATGATTTGCTGTGCATTGCCGCCAAAATCATGGCATCGCTGGTCGCGGTCAGGCGGTTTTTGTGGCTGCATAACTGGTCAGCGTATGTTTCCTCTAAGTTGCGGCTTAGTAAGTTGCCCTATAAAGGGAAATTGCTTTTTGGCGAGGCGTTGGAAAAGATTGTTAAGGATCTCGGAGACTCTAAAGGAGGGCGTTTGCCAGAGGATAGGCTTAAGCCGGTTAGAGGAGCTGGTGGTCTCCGCGGCTCTGGTCGGGACTCCCGCAGGTTCGGAGGAGCGCGCTTTGCTCCCTATTCCAGAGGCCGTGCAGGGTTTTGCGGACAGTCCTTTCGCGGAGCGCGAGGTTTCGGCAGGTCTTACTTCAATGCTTCTCAGCCCTCGGCTAAGAAGCCGCAATGAAGGTGTGCTGGTCCAGCCATCGGTTCCTGTAGGGGGCGCCTTCAGGACTTTCTGGCAGCCTGGACCGCGATCACCACAGACAAATGGGTATTGGAGATAGTTCGAAAGGGGTATGCGCTGGACTTCGCTTGCCCTTTGTCGCCCCCCTTCGTAATGTCCCCCTGTGCGCCGGATCTGAAGTCCCAGGCCATCTCAGACACGCTTTCTCACCTCTTGCATCTCCGGGCGATAGTTCCCATACCTCGAGACCAGTACGGCTCTGGTCGATACTCGATATATATCATGGTTCCCAAAAAGGAAGGTTCTTTTCGGCCGGTACTGGATCTCAAGAGCGTAAACCGGGCCTTGCGGGTGCCTCATTTTCGCATGGAAACGTTGCATACCGTGATTCGGGCGGTGCGTCCGGGAGAGTTTCTCTCGTCCATAGATCTCACAGAAGCCTATCTTCACATTCCCATCAGACCGTCTCTTCAACAGTTTTTGCGTTTTGCCCTTCCTATGGGTCATTTCCAGTTTCGAGCGTTGCCGTTCGGACTCGCCACGGCTCCGCGGACTTTCACGAAGCTGATGGTAGTGGTTGCAGTGGCGCTACGGAAGGAAGGAATCCGTGTTCATCCGTATCTCGACGATTGGCTAATCAGGGCCGATTCTCAATTGGCCTCCGTGGCAGCGACAACTCGAGTTGTGCAGCTGCTGGAGCAACTCGGTTGAGTCATAAATCAGGCCAAAAGTCACTTACAGCCACAAATGCAACTGACTTACCTCGGGGCCTTCTTCGACACGGCTCGAGGAGCGGTCTTTTTGCCCGAAGTACGGGTAAACAAGATTTTGCAGCAAGTGCAAGCGTTTTTGGCGATGTCGGCTCCGGCGGCGTGGACATACTTGCAGCTCTTGGGATCCATGGCAGCTTCCTTGGATCTGGTTCCGTGGGCCAAGGCTCACATGCGACCCTTACAGCAAGCGTTGCTTTCCCGATGGTCGCCGCAGCTTCATCCTCTCTCGCAGCGCCTTGTCTGTCCGGAACTGGTGCGGCAAAGTCTACAGTGGTGGTTGGTCCCTGCTCATCTGAGAGCAGGCATTCCTTTGCAGGAGCCATCATGGGTGTTAGTCACCACCGACGCCAGTCTCACAGGCTGGGGAGCTCATTGTCGGTCACAAGTCACTCAGGGGTCTTGGTCCACGGAGGAGAGCTTGTGGTCGATCAACAGGCTAGAACTTCGCGCAGCTCGACTCGCCCTTCAACGCTTCGAGAACTTGATCAAGGGGTCGGCGGTCCGGATATTCTCCGACAACGCAGTGACGGTTGCATATATCAATCGACAGGGGGGGGACCAAGAGTCTCTCGCTTCTCACCGAATGTCAGGAATTGATGGCTTGGGCAGAGGGCCGTCTTCTGGTGTTGTCAGCTGCGCACGTGGCTGGCAAAGAGAACGTACAGGCCGATTATCTCAGTCGCAATGTGCTCAATCCCGGAGAATGGGAGTTGAACGTAGCGATTTATCATGAGCTGACATTGCGTTGGGGGCAACCAGTTATGGATCTCATGGCTACTTTCAACAATGCCAAAGCAAACCGGTTTTTCAGCAGACGCAGGGAGCGCATGTCAGAGGGTCTCGATGCTCTGGTTCAGCCGTGGCCGGTGGACACTCTCTTATATGTTTTCCCTCCGTGGCCGATGTTGAGTCAGATTTTGCAATGAGTAGCGGGACACCGCGGTACCGTGATTCTAATTGCACCGGATTGGCCTCAACGTCCTTGGTATGCCGATCTGTTTCGGCTCTTGATAGCTCCACCTTGGCGTCTTCCGGTCCGGGTCAATCTGTTACGTCAGGGACTGGTGCTCATGCCTCAAGTGGACCGCTTCTTGCTTACGGCTTGGCTCTTGAGAGGGCTCGCTTAACGCGCAAAGGCTACGCGAGTTCCGTCGTGGCCACCTTACTTCGGTCTAGAAGACCAGGGACATCCCTTGCGTATGTACGAGTATGGCGGCTCTTCGAGGCTTGGTGTGAGCGACACAACATTCTTCCTCGGTCGTCTTCTTTGCCACAATTGCTTTTATTTCTCCAAGAGGGGTTGGATAAAGGTTTGGCTCTCAGTACCCTTAAAGTTCATTTGGCAGCGCTTGCGTGTTTTAGGGGGTCGGTGCAAAATCGTCGTCTTTCGACACACCCGGATGTGCAACGGTTTTTTCGGGCAGCTAGGATACTCCGTCCTCCAGTGCGCCAAATAGTGCCTCCTTGGGATTTGAATGTCGTTTTGGAGGCGTTTTCCAGGTCGCCGTTGGTGTCGGTTTCCTCGCGGTCTCTACGGGAGTGTTCCTGGAAAGCAGCATTTCTGGTAGCCTTATGTTCGGCGAGACGAATTTCGGATTTACAGGCCTTGTCCTGTCAGGAACCTTATCTCCAATTTCTTCCGGAACGAGTATTACTGCGGATGGTGCCGTCGTTTTTACCTAAGGTACTGTCCATTTTTCATGTTAATCAGTCAGTGGCCTTACCCGTTTTTTCGGAGCTCTCAAGTTCTCCGATGGACCGGGCTCTCCGAAAATTGGATCTTGGTCGGGTATTAAAGGCGTACCTTAGGGTATCTAAGCCTTTTCGAAAAACGGACAGATTGTTTGTCCAGTACGCCGGGCCTAATAAAGGTCAGGCGGCGGCTAAGTCCACAATTGCTCGTTGGGTGCGCTGCGCTATTGTAGCAGCTTACGAAGCCAGGGGGCGATCTCCGCCAGTTGGTCTGAAAGCTCATTCCACTCGAGCTCAAGCGGCTTCCTGGGCGGAATTTGCTTTTGTTCCTCCAGTGGATATCTGTAGAACGGCAACGTGGTCTTCCTTGCATACGTTTACGAAGCATTACCGGTTAGATGTTCAGGCCAGAGATGATGCGAAGGTGGGGCATCGGCTCTTATCACGGGGCTGGCGGGTCCCTCCCGAATTTAGGTACTGCTTTGGTACAGCCCTAACATTCCCTGGACTGGCCCAGAGAAGCGATAAGGAAGATGAAATTAGGTCTTACCTGCTAATTGTCTTTCCTTGAGCTTTCTCCGGGCCAGTCCAGGGTCCCACCCTTTTCGATTTCACATACCTCTGCCGAAGCGCAAGAATGATACCTATATGATGGTTTCGTGCAAATGGGGTAGATTGGGGCTTCTTGGATTCTTTCTCAGAGTCCTGCGTTACTTTTATCCCCCCCCAAAAAAAAAAAAGATATTGCGAGCAAGCCCTATTTTTTGCTTACTCGTTCCAAGGGACTATAGAGCATTATCAGTTTTTTGAAGAGTTAACCTTGTGTTTTCAGTTTTTTACTAGTTGACTGCTTTGTCAGGATAAGACTGCCTGGGTGACCTCAGGGGGAGTGGCTTCACCTCTCAAGAAAACTTGAAGTCTTCAGTCCTCAGCTGCTAAAGGGGATTGACAACCCTAACATTCCCTGGACTGGCCCGGAGAAAGCTCAAGGAAAGACAATTAGCAGGTAAGACCTAATTTCATGTTAGAAGGTTCCCAAAAAGGCTCACAGGTTCCACAGTGCTTGTCCTGGGGTAAGCAGTGGATTTCCTGTATCCTCTTTAATTAAGCTTTATGGACCTTTCCACCAGGAACTTGTCTAAACCTTTTTTAAACCCAGCTACACTAACAGCTTTTACTACATCCTCTAGTAATGAATTCCAGAGTTTGTTTATGCATTGAGTGAAAAAATATTTTCTCTTATTAGTTTTATATGGGTTACACTGCAATTTCATTACATGCCCCTAGTCTTTCTATAGTATGATGGTGTAAACAATCGATCTACATTTACCCGTTCCACTCCATTCGTTAATTTATAGACCTCTATCATATCTCCCCTCAGCCGTCTCTTTTCTAGGTTGAAGAGCCCTAACCTTTTAAGACTCTCCTCATAGGGTATCCTTCCATCCCCTTTACCGTTTTGGTGGCTCTTCTCTGTACTTTTTCTTATTCTGCTATATCCTTTTTAATATATGAGGACCAGAACTGCACACCATATTCAAGGTGCGGTTGCACCATGGAACAATACAGAGGCATTATAATATCCCTGGGAGACACTGCTCCTACAGGCCAAGGGCAGCTCTCCTAGTCTTCCTCAAGGATAGCTACTCATATGCAGGTTTGCTTGCGCATACTTACAGTGCCTTGTGAAAGTATTCATCCCCTCGGTTTTTGTACTGTTTTGTTGCATTACAACCTGGAATGAAAATGGAGGTTCATTTGGATGTTAGGTAATGGACCTAACAATATAGTCCAAATTGGTGAAGTCGAAAGACAATAAAATACCTTGTATATATTTTTTAAAAAAGTAAAAACTGAAGAGCTGTGAGTGTATATGTATTCATCCCTTTTGCTTTGAAACCCCTAAATAAGATCTGGTCCAACCAATTAACCTCAGAAGTCACATAATTAGTTGATTATGATCCACCTGTATGCAATCAATGTCACATGATCTGTCACATGATGCCTCTATAAATATACCTGTTCTGAAAGATCCCTGACTCTTCAACACCACTAAGCAAGCAACATAAAGACCAAGGAGCACTCCAAAGAGGTCAGAGACAAAGTTGTGGAGAAGTATAGATCAGGGTTGGATTATAAAAAAAAATCCCAAATCCTGAATATTCCCTGGAGCACCATTAAATCCATTATAACAAAATGGAAAGAATATGGCACTACTACACACCTGATAAGAGAAGGCCGGCCACCAAAACTCACAGATGCGGCAAGGAGGGAATTAATCAGAGATGCCATAAAGACACCAAGGATAACACTGAAGAAGCTGCAAAGATCCACAGCGGAGATGGGAGTATCTGTCCTATAGGACCACTTTAAGCCATACACTCCAGAGTGGGGCTTTATGGAAGAGTAGCCAAAAAAAAAGCCATTGCTTAAAGAAAGAAATAACAAAACGCGTTTTGAGTTTGCACAACAGCATGTGGCAGACCCCCCAAACACATGGAAGAAGGTTCTCTGGTCAAATGAGATGAAAATTGAACTTTTTGGACATCTTGGGAAATGCCATGTGTGGCGCAAACCCAACACCCAGAGAACACCATTCCCACAGTGAAACATGGTGGTGGCAACATCATGCTGTGGGGATGTTTTTCATCAGCAGAGACAGGAAAACTGGTCAGAATTGAAGGAATGATGGATGGCACTAAATACAGGGCAATTCTTGAAGAAAACCTGTTTCGGTCTGCCAGAGATTTGAGACTGGGACTAAGGTTCACCTTCCATCAGGACAATGACCCTAAACATACTGCTAAAGCTACATGGAGTGGTTTAAAGGGAAACATTTAAATGTCTGTGAATGGCCTAGTCATAGCCCAGACCTCAATCTAATTGAGAATCTGGGGCATGACTTGAAGATTGCTGTACACCAACGCAACCCATCTAACTTGAAGGAGTTGGAGCAGTTTTGCCTTGAAGAATGGGTGAAAATCTAGTGGCAAGATGTGCTAAGCTAATAGAGACATACCCTAAGAGACTTGCAGATGTAATTGTAGCAAAAGGTGGCTCTACAAAGTATTGACCTTTGGGGGGTTGGGGGGAATACCTATGCACACTCCTGATTTCTGTGTTTTGTTTGTCTTAATTATTGTTTGTGTCACAATAAAGGATATTTTGCACCTTCAAAGTGGTAGGTATGTTGTGTAAATCACATGGTGCTAACCTCCAAATCTTCAATTTAATTTCAGGTTGTAATGCGACAAAACAGGACAAACACCAAGGGGATGAATACTAAGGCACTGTACACATCCACAGACAAGCATGCATATGGACAGACATTTGACCCTCAATAGTAGCCACTATCACTTATGTGAAAAGTGCCTAAAAATGACAAAAAAAACCCAAACTCTAATCCAGAAAACAAAACTAGCCTAGGAAGGGTTGCAGCAGGCAGAGAACTCACATAGAAGTGGCAAAAAGCCGAAAACAAAGAAAACATCAATACCATGGAACAACAACAAAAATATATTTGTGGGGATCCATGGAAAAACAAAGAATGAGGAGAATAGGCATGGCTGCTGTAGGTGAGAATTTGCACATATGTGTTGCAGAACTCATCCAAAATAGGGTTGCCAACTGGCTCCAGATACACCTGACAGACTTGATCCACTCCTGTGTTTACCCCCTTGCATGCAGGGAAAAGTAGTTTTGATTTCTCTATTGTACTCCCTAAGAAAAGCCAGACTACAAGTCAGGTGTGGATCAAGCCTCTTGGGCACATCTGGAGCCAGTTGGCAACTCTAATCCAAAGTTTTCTAGAAGGAGTTGTGAGAGGTTCTCAATTGGGGGGGGGGGGGGGGGGGCCTTCAGTGACATCACCCATATGTGAGCACTTATCCTGCTTGTCCACAGAGAAAGAAAGGACTACATCTCCATGCATGCAATGGGGCAAACAAGGTGTGGCTGAGCTTGACTCCTTTCACATGGAATTTAAGGGTCATCCTGTATAAGCTTATATACCTGCTACTAGCAGGATGCACAGCATAGTACTGTCTTCTTCATTAATAGACTTAACATTAAACTACTGGACTTTATTCCATCCCCGCAGGCCCAGGCTCTTCTTGGATGGCTGCTTGCATTATTTACTTTATTTATGATAATTGTACTGGCTTACATAATTGATGACTCCTATTTTAACTATTCTATTGCTGCTGCAATCTATCAAGCACTACACAGAACTCTTTGGACAGTGGGAGTCAGCTGGATCATTTTGGCATGTGAAGAAGGATATGGAGGTATGATCATTTGTTTATGTTTATGTTTATTTTACAAGGCTTTATACCTTTTTCATTCAGAGCATATTGACCTTTTATTCTTTTAGAAGGTGAGGTATCACAAGATATAAGGTAGAGAAAATAAAAATTCTTACCCTTTCAATCTGTCAAGTATTTTTTATACCACCCAAAAATCTCCAAAAGAATCCCCAGTGAAACATTGTTAGCAATATTTTTGTCGGATCACATCGAGGGAGGTTAAGAATGTCTTCAAAACCCCACCAGACAGATGTAATCCATTTTATTCAGAGAACAGTTCTTTGGTGAAAATATAGTTAAAAAACCAACTTAGCTTAAATGATTGAGAAAAGAAGCCCGACTCAGTCCGTGTGCCAAACATCCAAAATCCTGAGACGACGTGCATGTTTCGGGACAACTATTTTTTAACTATATTTTCACCAAAGAACTGTTCTCTGAATAAAATGGATTACATCTGTCTGGTGGGGTTTTGCAGCCATTCTTAACCTCCCTCGATGTGATCCGACAAAAATATTGCTAACAACGTTTCACTGGGGATTCTTTTGGAGATTTTTGGGTGGTATATATATATATATATGAATGTGGGATTATTTTTACATGAAGTATTTTTTATAAGCTTATGAAAATACCTTCCTTAATAAAAAATAAATACAATGTAGAGGGATAGTTACTAAGACACGCTTAGGGAATAATGTATTATTTTTGCCTCAACACATTAAAGGGCAAAATCATGTGCTATTTTACTGTAACACATGTAATTTTATCCCAACACATGTTGCTTAATGAGATGCAAAGCATGCAAAACACATTGGGCCCGATACTGAAAGGCATTAACACGGTTTACAGACCTATAAACCATGTAAATGTCGCTGAACAGCATATTCAACAGCACTAACATGGTTAGTACTGCTGAATATCCCCAACTAATGCCACTATATGCCCCAGTGCTAACCACTTAGCATTGAAGTGTGTCATGGCCATTCCGGGTTGTGTCATAGGCGGTGACAGTTGCTAACCAGGTAGCGGTGATATTGCACTTCTACTGGTTAGCAACCTTCGGGTAAAGCTAGGCGCAGCAAAAGATGGCCTAGCTTTACCTGTAGGAGCTAACCAGGTAATGATGGAATACCACTGCTACCCAGTTAGCTTCTGCAGCTGCGGAGGCTCTATGGTGACCCCAGATATTCAATACCGGGGTTGCATATGACCCTGGCATTGAATATCTGGGGTTAAAGGCTGGCGGCAATAGCTATGTGCTGTAGCAGTGCATACCTTCTAGAAAAAAAATTTTGATGTAATTACTCTGTTCATTAAAATCTCGCTGCTAGTTGAATTTATGTAAATAGTTCAATCGTTATTGTAGATAGTTACCCTTGTTACCCAAGTTTATTGCCCTGTTATCTGTAACTCATACGTGTTTTCAAATGTACTGAGATTGTTTTGTTCCATGTAAACCGCGCTGATGCTAAAGAGCGCGGTATATAAGAAACTTTAAATAAATAAATAACCGTCCCATGTACTGTAGCAGTGCATAAGCATCCAAGATCAATATCAGGCTCATCATTATTATGAAACACTTATAGCCCTTCGAAAAGAGATTGCCCTACATCTTGGTAGTCTCAAAGATGTTCTGATAATCCCGTTCGAGCTGAGTGCTGCATTCAATGTAATTGGCCACTCCTTACTCCTGGAACGCTTATCCAACTCCAGAATTAGGGACTCAGCCCTAAACTGGTTCCACTCATACCTTTCCAACAATCCCTCCAGGTATGTATAGATGGTGCACTCTTAGATCCTTATCCACAATCCTCAGGCATTCCTCAGGGCTTCATAGTTTCACCTACTTTATGTGATCTTTTCATGTCTCCACTGGTTCTTCTGTTCCAAGATCCTAATATCAGCTCGTATTTTTACGTTGATGGTGTTTAGTTAATTATTGCCCATGAACAATGGGATACTGCATTTCAAACAGATCTTGAGGCAAAACTGAACACAGTAGCCAACTGGATTTCAACCCATAAAATGGTGTTAAGTAAGAAAAAAGCTGATGCCCTCTGGCTTTCACATAGCGACTACTCCCTTTCTAGCCATGCATTTCCTACTGTCCCATTCAAGTCCAGAAATGTATTCACTCCCTAGGTGTCATAATTAATGGACTACCAAAGGGACTGCTACAACTGGAAGTATATCTACTCTTGTGAGAATAATCTTCTGGAATAAACTCTAAATCTTGGGGTAAAAGGGACTTCTTGGGGTTAAAGCTGATAAATCTATGTATTTTAGAATTCAGTGATTTTGCAGAGTCAATCAGGTCTTAGTACCACCAGTAAGCTTTGTATTTAAGTCAAAGCAGACTATATCTTAGCATAGAACATAAAATAAGAGTAAATAAACTTTGAAATAACTTTGTTTCTAGAGTGCTTTTCATTTAAATCAAATCAGAGTATAGCTTAACCTAGAAAGTAAAATAGAGTAAATAGTTACTGAAAAAAAAAATATTTCTGGAGAGCTGTTTTACTTACATCAAATCAGAATATAGCTTAGCATACAAGTAAAACAGTTTCAGAGTAGAAAGAAAAATAAACTGGTTTCTAGTGACCTTTACAAACAGCCCTTCAAATTAGGCAGCAAAAGATCTGTAAAATTGCCTTAAATAGATGTGAAAGGCAAGTGACAGATCAAAGAGGCAATTTAAAAGGCCCATTCTATCAAACCAAGAGCTCTGTGAATCACCCAGGAAGTTGGTAAGACTTTACTTAGACGCAGAGGACAGGACACTGTGTAGCAGCCAATTTTTAATAAGTCCTCTTTTCCTCCCTCCCTCCCTGCCCGACTCACAGCCACCCCTGGGATAATCATAGCTTTATAGGTGCTTAAACCTCTTAAAGGGAAGGAGGAGTCCATATTCATTCTCAGGTGCAGCTGCTTATCCTCATCAGGCATAAATTAAGGACCTGAGATTAATTAAGCTTGAGGTGAACAAAGTCCATTAAATGTATTAGGTATAGTTTTATTAATATAAGTATCCCCAGCAATCCTATGTAAGTAAACAAATACCTAAACACAACCTTAAAACCAAAATGCAGACAACAGTCCAGAAGTGAAATAGGGGCTTTCCAGTCTTTTGCATTGGTTATCACATGTATGATTTTCTCCCAGTTGGTGAGGGGTTTTACGTGTGCATTAGATGCAAGGAGCTCTATGCTCTCAGGGAACTAATCCAATCTCTGGAGGCTAGAGTAACATACTTGGAGGACATAAGCAAGACAGAGAGGTACATACACGAGACCTGCAGGAGTGTAGTACTGAAGTCCCACCTCCAGTATGGCAGCATCCCTATTGCCATGGAGGAGAGAGGTCATGTGATAGGACAGCATCACCTTGGTGTGGTAGGAGGAGATCCTGTAGTTAGGATCTGTCCTCCAGGTGATTATAAAACCCTCTCACACCGAGGAGGTTTCTCCAGGGTCATGTGCTCATGAGGGAAGGGTTAGGACAGCCGTTATAGTTGGTGATTCACTCATTAAGCATGTAAATAGTTGGTGGCTGGTGGATGTGAGGATCATCTGGTAACATGCCTGCCTGGTGCTAAGGTAGCGGACCTCACAAGCCACCTAGACAAGGTCTTAGTACAGGGGAGGAGTCTGCTGTCTTGGTACATGTTGGTACCTATGACATAGGAAAGTGTGGTAAGGAGGTTCTGGAGGCCAAATTTACACTTTTAGGTAGGAAGTTGAAATCCAGAACTTCCAGGGTAGCATTCTTCAAAATGCTTCCTGTTCCACGTGCAGGACCGAAAAGGCAGGCAGAATTCTGGACTCTCAATGCATGGATGGGACAATGGTGCAAGGAAGAGGGTTTTGAATTTGTTAGGAACTGGGCAACATTCTGGGGAAAGGAGGGGTTTTTCCAAAGTGATGGGCTCCACCTTAACTGGGATGGAACCAGGCTGCTGGCATTAACCTTTAAAAAGGAGATAGAGCAGCTTTTAAACTAGATAATAGGGGAAAGCTAACAGTCATCCAAGAGTGCAAGGTTCTGAACAATGTATCCTTAAAGGATACTAGCAAAAGATTGAAGTTAGGGCATATCGACAGAGAGGTTCCAATAAAGACAAAAGTAACCCAAATGCCCTTAAGTACAGAGCAGTCAGAGCTTAAAGATTCTAAATTACCCCTGCCTACCAATAACCAAATTAATATGAATAAAATACAACCTCTTAAATGCTTGTATGCAAATGCTAGAAGTCTAAAAAATAAGACGGGAGAGTTAGAATGCATTCTTATTCATTGAGCATTATGGACATACAATTGAAAAACCCCTCTCGCAAACAGACAAACAACATGCTCAATGATCAACACTCTGACTCAGACCCTCACTCACCACTGCACACTCACAATCAACACACCCATTCTCTTTAACCTTCCACGATCAGTGAATTTGTGAATAGTTTGTAGTCTATTGTGGAGACTACAACGTTTATGTAGTAGATCCTCTACTACTGTACTTGTTAAATGTAGAATACAACATGTATCTATGTAAATCGTTTTATTTAGATTACAGTGTTTAGGGAGCAGATCAACTAAGGTTTGCTAAATGTAAAATGTAACATCTATCCATGTAAATAGTTCAATTACTGTTCTCTGTAATATGTTCTGTTGATTGTAAACCACTCCTGATCTCTGGAAAGAGCGGTATAGAAGAATCAAATAAATAAATAAATAGAATATATAGCACTAAATGAGAGGTTAGATATGACTGGTATCTCAGAGACAAGGTGGAAGGAGGACAACCAGTGGGATACTGTGATACCTGGGTACAAACTATATCATAATGATAGAACAGATCAGATTGGTGGAGGGGTTTTACTCTATGTCAGAGAGGGCATTGAGTCACAAAAGATTTAAGATTTGCAGGAAACCAAATACACTGTAGAATCTCTATGGATTGAAATTCCATGTAAAAAGGGGAAGGGGAAGGCGATGGCAGTGGGGGTATACTATCGACCGCCTGGCCAGAATGAAGAAATGGATGATGAAATGCTCAAAGTCATCAGGGAAGCTAGCAAATTTTACAGCACAGTAAAATAATGGGTCAGTGTCACAGCAGGACATGCTAGGGAGATAACATTTCTAGATGAAATAAATGACTGCTTCTTGGAGCAGCTGGTACATGAACCAATAAGAAGGGAAGTCATTTTGGACCTAGTCCTTAGTGGAACACAAGATCTGGTGCAAGAGATAAGAGTGTTGGGGCCACTTGGCAATAGTGGTCATAGCATGATCATGTTTGATTTAATAAATGGAGGAAGGACACAAGGAAATCCACAGTACTACCTTTTAATGCTCAAAAGGGAGACTATGATAAAATGAGGAAAAATAGTTAAGAAAAATTAAAAGGAAAAGTTGCAAAGGTTAAACATTTACATCATACATGAGTGTTGTTTAAAATACTATCTAGGAATCCCAGACCAACTGTATTCCACACTTTAAGAAAAGTGGAAGGAAGTCCAAAAAACTGCCAGCATGGTTTAAAGGTGAGGTTAGAGAGACTGTTGTTGCCAAAAAAGCATCTTGCAGGAAATGAAAAAAGGAGTCAAATGCCAAAAACTGGAAACAACATGAGCACTGGCAAGTTAGATGCATTGATAAGGTAGGCAAAGAGAGAATTTGAGAAGAAGCTTGCTGTGGAATCAAAAACGCATAATAAAGACTTTTTCAAGTACATTCATAGCAAAAAAAAACCTGTGAGAGAGTTAGTTGGACAATTAAATAATAGAGGGGTAGAAGGGGCACTAAGAGGGGAGAAGGCCAAAGCGAAAAGACTGAATGAATTCTTTGCTTTGGTCTTTATTGAGGAAGATGTATGGATGTTACCCATGACTGAAATGGTATTTAAAGGCGATGCCGCAGAAGAATTGAAAGAAATATCGATACACCAGAAATATTACAACTGTTTGATAAACTGAAGAGTAGCCAATCACCTTTAGCAGATTCTATACATCAAAGAGTGTTGAAAGAACTGAAATATTAGATTGCAGACCTATTATTAGTAATCTGTGAACTATCATTAAAATCACTGGAGGCTGGCCATTCTAATGCCAGATTTCAAAAAAGGTTACGGGGAGATCCTGGAAACTACAGACTGGTTATCCTGATGTCAGTACCGGGAAAAATGATAGAAAACATTATAAAGAATAAAATTACTGAACATGTAGATACTTGTGAGATAGATTGGTCACTGTTGGAAACAGGATACTGGGCTTGATGGTCCTTGGGCTGACCCAGTATGGCATATCTTATGTTCTTATTTTCTTAATTCTCATTTAAACCTCACATCTCTAAACTTGTTAGAAGTTGCTTTTTCTCCCTGCATAGAATGAATTCTCTTAGACCTTACCTGGATCTTAGAGTCATAAAAATGGTCATTCATTTACTCACTACCGAGCCGTCTCAGAAATAATGCTGATCTGCTATCTTTCAGAAAACAGCTGAAAACCATCCTTTTCCAAGAATACTTCAATACGACTCCCATCAAATAGTGCACTAACCCCTGATCTCGCCCACCATAAACCTCTGACTCAAAGTACCACTAATCTGTCCATGTCCAATGTCTGTCTCATGTCAAAATCATCAATGTTGCCTCCCTGGTGATGGCCCCACCCTATACTTAATTTTCCCACCCCTTTATTTATTTATTTATTTATTTATCAATTCTTATATACCGCGCTATTCAAAGTCAGTGCAGTTTACATAAAACATAACATTTGCATTACATCAGAACAGTGATATAAATGCTTACATTGTAACAGGGAAATCAACTTGGATTGAACGGGGAAGAGGAGACTAATAAGCTATTAACAGAGTTAAATAGCGGAGTTAAAAAATTGAACGTGAATATGAACTATTTACATATTTACAGGTTGGAAATAAATAGTGTAGAAAAGTGGAGACAGTGAGATGTACCCGACGTGGTAGTTGGGTATATTCTTGGTTATGAGGCAGGTTGTGAGAGTGGAGGGGGGTTAATGAGGTGAGAGAAATGAAGGAGGAATAAATGATGCTTTAAAGCTTTTCTGAATTGGGGAAGGTCCCTAATTGCTCGGAGGTGTGGGGGGAGGCTGTTCCAGATTCTCGGGGCGTAGAATGCAAAGGCTCTGTTTCTGGTTAGTTGATTACACTTTATGGATTTGCGGGGGATAGTAAGGGAGTTGGCGGTTGCTGATCTTCTCAGTCTGATGTTAGGACTGATTGTAAGGAGTGCTGAGATGGATGACGGAGACAATTGGTTAATGGCCTTGAAGGTTATCAGTAGAGCTTTATAAGTGAGTCTACTGTGCAGCGGTAACCAATGGAGTTCCATCAATATGGGCGTAATGTGATCATTTCTGGCTGTGCCGCTTAGGATGCGTGCTGCTGCATTCATGGCCATTTGGAGCGGGTTAAGGGTGCTCTTAGGAAGACCATGAAGGATTATGTTCGCGTAATCAAAATGAGGGATTACCAGTGCTTGGAAGATGGTTCTGAAGTCTTGTGGTGCTAATAGGGGTTTAAGGTGCCTTAAAGTTGAAATTTTATTATAGATGGATTTGGTCATGTTCTTTATATGCTCTTTAAAGTTAAATTGGTTGTCAAGTGTGACTTCCAAATACCGTATGGCAGATCTGCATGGGAGTTCAGCATCGCGTACTTTCAAGGTGGCGGGGGGGGGGGGAGAAGTTCTTGTTCCTGGAGATGAATAAGACCTCCGTCTTCTTGAAGTTTATCCTCAAATTCTGGGATAAGAGCCAGTCAGTAATTGCGTTGAAACAGTCAACTAGTTTGGAGATGTCAGGATGCATAATTTTAACCGGGGTGAACAGTAGGACATCGTCTGCGTAGATTAGGCTGAGGATGCCAAATGAACGGATAATGTTGCAAATTGGCTGCATGTAGATGTTAAAAAGTAGGGCAGATAGGGAGGAACCTTGAGGGACTCCCTGCCGTTGCTGGAAAGGCTCCGATGTTAATGGTCCTACTCGGACGTATTGCAGACGATTAGATAAGATTTGCACCATTCCCATGCAAGTCCTCGAATTCCTTTTTCTTGAAGTCTGGAAAGGAGTAAATCATGGTTGACAGAGTCAAATACCGCGGCTATATCGAGGAAAATTAGAATAAACCCATCTTCGATGTTGTCTATGCCTCTGGATAACGTGTTAGAGAGTATGGTAAGTAATGATTCCACGCCGTGTGCTTCCCGGAATCCGTGTTGATAAGGGTCGAGAGGGGCTGTTGTATCAACATGTTGTTGCATCTGTATTTGAACAACTTTCTCTATGAGTTTAGACAGTAGAGGTATGCTTGAGATCGGGCGATATGATTCCGTTTTGGAAGGATCCAGACGATTGTTTTTCAGGAGAGGACGGATGGAGGTTTGTTTAAGCGAAGTGGGGAAAACTCCAGATGCAAAAGATAGCTTCATGATGTGAGCTAGGGTAGAACTGAGTTCTTTGCACAGTGTCCTGATCCAGTAAGCCGGACGTGGGTCATTAGGTGCTGTAGTGGTGTTGATCGAAGAGATAAGGTCAGAAATGTATCTCTCTGCTGGGGGGATGAATTCTACAAGAGATGACTGTGTGATAGGTAATAGGTTAGGCATGGGGCTAATGACAACATTTGTTGTAAGGGTTTTGGACTGGAGGTAGCTAGAATATAATTGCGGGTGAATTGTGGGTGTTTGGGGCACGGGTGTGGCTTTGGTGAGGGCTTTGACTATGCTGAAGAGGTCTCGTGGTTTGTTGATCGAGCGGAGGAGAAGTTCAGTGTGGTATTCTCTCCTCTTTTCGGCTATAAGCTCCCTGTGCTGCTTCAGGAGGTTGTTGTAAGATGCTTGATCTTCAGTAGAGCGGGAGTGACGCTATTTTCTCTCATGCCTCCTTAGGAGCAGAAGGGAGGATTTCAGCTCGGCGGAGTACCATGGCGCTTGTTTTCTGATCTTCGGAGGGTAATTGGGGGTAGTAGTAATAATTGAGGAGGGGGGTTGTGAGCATGATTTCAAAGTGTTGTTCCATAGGTCAATCATATCATCTAGATTTGATGCAGGCTGTTGGAGCGCTGGGAGGACCTTATTGACAAACTCTTCTATATTCAAAGGTCTGGAGTGGGAGGCCTTTTTTGTGGGGGCTGTTTCTGTGGAGGTAGGTGGGGCATGAGGTTGATGAGAAGGAAGTTGAAAGGTGAGGAGATTGTGGTCTGACCACGGCACCGGGGTGAATGTGAGTTGGGGATTGTAGTTTGCCTCAGACCTAGGGGCGAAGATGAAGTCAAGAGTATTACCCTTAAGATGGGTGGGGGCGTTAACCAACTGTGTGTAGTTAAGATCATCCATGGCCTCAAGGAAGGTGCTGAAGTAGGTGGGTTGAAGGGACGATAGGTTAAAGTCACCGATTAACCAATTGGGTTTCTGGGGACTCTCAGGGTTACAGGCCAAGTCTATTATGCTGGTAAGGTCGTCTGCAGGGGAAGAGGGGGCTCTATAGATGAGATTAATGGTGATGTGATTGTTGGCTATGGTCACTATATCTAAGTGTTTACAACTCCTGGAGGATAGGAGCTGAAATTGGAGAGAGGTTCTTGCTAATATAAATACTCCTCCTCCTTTCCGTTCAGCTCTATGACATAAGTGTATAGAGAAATCTTGTGGGATAAGTTGATTGATGATAACCGTGTCTGTGTCAGAGAGCCATGATTCAGTGACCATTAGTATGTCAAGCTTTAGATTCACAACTAGATCTGCTAATACTGGCCATTTTTTACGAGCTGAGCGTGAATTAATAAGAGCGCATCTAAGACTGCTCTGTTTTGGTGTAGGGTTAGAATTACTATTGGTAGAGTTACTGATAGCAACATAGAGTAGGTGAGGTTGTCTAATTCTGTGTGGGTGTGGGGAAGCATGGAATGAACTAGTGTAGTTTTTCCTGCCAATGCTGTGTAAAACAGGAATGGAATTATGATTGTGGGAAAGTGAAAGGGCAGATGTGTTTTGGAAGATATTGGATAGCAAGTATAAACTGGAGATAGTGAGCAGAGAGATGGCCATGTTGGGGACTAGAGATACACGGGAGCGTGCCTGTAGGGGGAAAGTGGTAGAATTTGGGAGATGTGGCAGTAGATTTCCAACTATTAACAAGTTTAGAGAATGCTGGTAACAGTGTAGAGGGTGCTTGTAACAGTTGCTAACAGTGTTGGTAACAGTATCCTTTCTAAGCTAACAATAAGTATAGAGAATGCTGGTAGTAACAGACTTAATATACTGGCAACGATTATGAGGAAGTTAACAATGATGCTTGGACTGCATATATAACACAATAAGCTAAAGGCACGGATTAGGTGCTGACAATATTATAGCTAGACAGATATCAGAGATGAAAGTTAATTCTATGGGGGTGTTAAACAAATACTAGTAACCAGATGTTATAAGGAGCTTGCATGTAAGATTCCAGAGATTTAAAAGTTTAGCTACTGAGTGCTAAGTACGGAGGTATAGGTAGGGCAATACTTGCAGCTTGTTGAGGAGACAGAGCCTGTCCAGTTGCTGGTGCAGGTAACTGCTTGCAGACGCTGAGTCGTTGGAAGAGGAATGTTCAAGTTGGGCTTGTGATGTTTATCATGCGAGCTCGACCGTGAGGGGGCTCAAGCTGATAGAGGTTTAGATGGGGTATCCTCTGAGTGGATGTGTTGAGATCGAGCTGCTGTAGCGGAGGGACTCTATCAGGGCCCACAGCCTAAGGGCCATGCCAAAGGGCCCTCTTGCGAGGCCCTCAGGCGCGGGCCCGCAAGGCACGGGCGCGCCAGCTGGCGTGGCTCTTTTAAAGATGTAACGCCGCTTTGACCCGGTGAAAAGTGGGATATAAATACAGTTAAATAAATAAATAAATAGTAATAAACAAACTATACTACTGGAATTCGATGTTAGCTGGTGCCCCTAAATCCCAACTCCAGCGTCTTCAGGTAATTGAAAACACTGCTGTCAAACTTATTCACAAGGTCAAAAAAATATAATCAAGTAACCCCATTCTTATTCGGACAACATTTTCTCCCTGTTCCTCTTCGAATTCAGTTTAAAATTCTCCTCCTGACTCACCGGGCTGTGTTAATCAGAATCTTCTCATCATCCCCAAGAAATCTATTCTGTACCTCAAAACCTATAGAGCCATTGCTTCAGTTTCACTGTACTGTTCCTTTGGAATTCTCTTCCTAATGGCCTTTGCCTTGAATCTTCGTATAAAAAATTCTAGACTGGATTAACAACCTGGTGCTTTAAACATGCTTTCCAGTAATGTCCTGATGCCCAGTTCCTCATAACTGGTGCCTATGTGTTCCCTAATGTGTTCTGGTATCGGCCATGGCCAATATTGTTGTCCTACATCATCGTCCCCTCTTGCATCTCTCATACTTGTCAATGGCTGTCTATTATTCATTTCTCTGGCTCCCTTATTACATGGATTGTAAACAGTTTAGATGTTCTCTACCCTGGCGGTATAAAAATCTTACAAATAAATGAATAGCACAGCTTGCTTGATCTTCACAAGTTGTGTTATTCCTGATAGTAGCTGGCATTATTTTTCCATCTGAAAGTATCTGAATGCTAACACATGGCCTGATGCTCCTGGGGAGCTATTTTAAAGGGGCCAGTTCATGTTAAGGCCTCCAGAGATCCCGCTCCACCTGCAGCCATTCTCAAGACTGCCTCTGAAGATCTCCAGAGTTTCTACTCCCAGGAAGGAGGTGCCCCCACCCCTGACTGAGAAGACCCCCACTCCCGCCCAAAGACCTTCCTAACCTCCCCACCATAGGCTCCCAGGCCTACCTTGAAATCTATAGTGGCCCAGCAGATACAATGCAGGAACAATCCCAGTCACTCCTGCTCCTGTGTGACTCCAAGTCCAAAATGGTGTCTAGCAGTTTGCCCTTATTATAACAGCTTTACCCCTAGCAATAGTGCTGTGAGACTACCACTAGAGGTCATGAGATGCCATTTTGAACCCCAGAGTCACATGGGGTAGGAACAGCTGGGGATTTCTCCTGCCCTGTATGCATTAGACCACCATGTTTATGTTTATGTTTATCACAAATCTTATGATCAGGAGGAGAGCATATTTTACTCTGTATTCTAACTTAAGTACCAGGTAATTCAAAACCTTTTTCTTCTCTTCAGGAAGAGATATCATAGTAGACTTCTTTGGTCCATCAAACCAATGATTGTTAAAAGCCCAAAGTAGGAACTTCTTTCTCCAATTTTCCATGAAGCTAACCACCAGTTCCCACCAGCACAATAGTAGAAATATTTGCCACTTATCACTCCCCTCCCCCTACCCCCAATTTCTTTGCCCTTGCCTCCACCTAACTCCCCCTCTCACTAATCAGTCTGTAAGTATATAAATAGTTCTCTGTTGAACTACGCATGTTCACGTTCAAGAAGTTACTGTTCCATGTACAACAGCTGTGTTACACTGTTATGTTATATTCCTTGTAAACCGTCTTGAATTATAGAAAGACGGTATATAAAAGCAGTTAAATAAAATAAATAAATAAATATTGGGTCTCGTATCATTCTTCAAATAGAATTTATCTTCATCTCTTCATCTTCATCTCTATCAGTGTTATGGTTACTGAAGGTCATTCTCTTCAACTTTGTTTCCTCCATCAACATGTTTTTTTTAACCATTTCCTGATTTCATAGTAGACTTTTCTTAGTTTTTGAAATATCTGCTGGAGGTACTTCCAATACTATACTGGGTTCCACTTTCTCTTCTTGTCTGATCACTCCATCAAGATCACTCCATCAAGGGTTCTCTCTTTAGAATCATGTTTTATTCTCTTTTTCAGAAGAAGCACCTTCCTCAAAAATTTTCTCCTCTTCAGGGCCGTTACTGTCAAGATCAAGATCCCCAACAGCCTTCAAGCTGCTGTCTTCTATCTCCAAAAGTGATCTTTCTGGCAGAGACTGAACTTTTTCTTCAGTTGATATATTGGTTAACTCTTCTTCCCTCTATTTTTCAGGTAGTAAGTCATATTTTTAATCAAACAAATATTCAGCCTCCTGGGAACTCTTTTCTCCAGTAAAGGCCAGAATGCCATTCTCAAGGACTTCCTTCAGAGATGCAGAGACCTTCTCTTCCCCGAATTCCACTTCCATCTCCACTTCTACAAAAGTCTCCTCACACTAGAATTCCTCTGTCATCTCTTGCTGATGAAGGAGTTTAATGGACTCATCCAGCCCACAATCTGGGTAAGTCACTAGATCAGGAGGAATGAATGATTCTTTCACTTTTTTGAGAATATCTTTTCTCGGTTATTTTTCCCGATTTCTTTCTCTACCATTTTTGTTCTCAAATTTTCCATTTCCTCCCAGAAAATATTCTTCTAGGGCATTAAACAATTCTTTATCCTCATTTGACAGAAATTCAAACTGAATCAGTCTTCTATACAGACTATCCACCAGGTTTCTCTTTTTCTCTTCTCCCAGTTCTTCAAAGACTCTATAAAGATCATCCAATTGTCTCTTGATATCAGCCCAATACTTCCAGTATTGTAATTGTATATTTTTAAACTAGTGTTTTTCTTCCCTGTCATGAAGCAGAACTTCCTCCAGCTCCCTCCTTGGGAATGACTCCATACTAGTCCAAATCTATGTCAATTGATATATTTTTTTCTTCTTTTTCTTTTGTATATTTTCAAAGAGTGCAAAAATCTTCTAGATGATATGGAACATCCACTCTAAATGGGTGATTGAATCTATGCTCCGTGGGGCACGAGCTCCATATCCATATTTTATTATTCTGATATAGAATAGACCCTATCTTCCGGACCTGCCTCAGTATCCAGTCCCTAAAGTTCAGGAACTCAGCCACCACTGGTCGGGGTCTGTCCCGGGTCTGGGTTCTTCCTCCAGGTATTCGGTGCGTCCATTCTACTACAAGCCTGGTTGGAAGGGGGGGTCCTGAAAACACTCCTGTAACAGCTGTTCTATGTGTTCAGCCATGCCTTGCTCACCTCCTCCCTCTGGCAGGCCCAGTATCCTCAGGTTTGATCTGCTTGAACCATTTTCAAGGTCATAAGAACATAAGATATGCCATACTGGGCCAGACCAAGGTCCATCAAGCCCAGTATCCTGTTTCCAACAGTGGCCAATCTAGGTCATACGTACCTAGTAGTTTCCCCAAAAGACACAGGTTCCACAATGCTTGTACTGGGTCAAGCATTAATATCCTGAGTCGCTTCTTAATAATGGTTTATGGACCTTTCCTCCAGGAACTTGTCCAAACCTTTTTTAAACCCAGCTACACTAACAGCCTTTATTACATCCTCCGGTAACAAATTCCAGAGTTTGATTACACGTTGAGTGAAAAAATATTTTATACTATTAGTCTTATATAGTTTACCCTGTAGCTTCATTGCATGTCCCCTAGTCTTTCTATATTCTGATAAGGTAAACAATCGATCTACGTTTACCCTTTCCACTCCGTTCATTAATTTATAGACTTCTATCATATCTCCCCTCAGCCATCTCTTTTCCAGGTTAAAGAGCCCTAACCTTTTTACCCTTTCTTAATAGGAGTATCCTTCCATCCCCTTTACCATTTTGGTGGTTCTTCTCTGAACCCTTTCTAATAACGCTATATCCTTTTTAAGATACGGCAACCAGAATTGCACACAATATTCAAGGTGCGGTCTCACCATGGAACGATATAGAGGCATTATAATATCTTTTGCTTTATTTTCCATTCCTTTCCTTATCATACCTAGCATTCTATTTGCTCTCTTGGCCGCCGCTGCACACTGGGCCGAGGGTTTTAACATGGTATCCACAATGACGCCTAAATCTTTTTCCTGGGTGGTGGTTCCTAATGTGGAACCTTGCATCGTGTAACCATAGTTTGGGTTGTTCTTGCCTAGGTGCATAACCTTGCACTTGTCCACATTAAATTTCATCTGCCATTTTGATGCCCAGTCTTCCAATTTATCAAGATCCTCTTGCAATTTTTCACAATCCTCTTGGGTTTTAACAACTTTAAATAGTTTTGTGTCGTCTGCAAATTTGATAACCTCACTCGTTATTCCCTTTTCCAAGTCATTTATGAATATGTCAAAAAGCAGCGGACCCAGCACAGATCCCTGGGGTACACCACTATTCACCTTTCTCCATTGGGAAAATTGGCCATTTAGCCCTACCCTCTGCTTTCTATCTTTTAACCAGTTCCTGATCCACAATAGTACACTGCCTCCTATCCCATGACTCTTTAGTTTTCCCAAAAGTCTCTGATGAGGGACCTTGTCAAAGGCTTTCTGAAAGTCCAGATACACAATATCAACCGACTCACCTTTGTCCACCTGTTTACCAGTCCTAACCCCCCATCAGCCCACTTCCAGTCCTAAACCCCCCATCAGCCCATTTCCAGTCTTAGCCCCCATAGCCCATTACCAGTCCTAACCGCCCCCCATAAAGCCACCTCCAGTCCTAACCCTCCCCATTAGCCCATTTCCAGTCCTAGCCCCCCATCACCCATTTTCAGTCTTAGCCCCCCATAGCTCATTACCAGTCCTAACCCTTCCCATCAGCCCACCTCCAGTCCTAACCCTCCCCATCAGCCCATTTTCAGTCCTAGCCCCCCCATAGCCCACTTCCAGTCCTAACCCCCATCACCCCATTTTCAGTCTTAGCCCCCCCCATAACCCATTACCAGTCCTAACCCCCCTCCCCCCCATCAGCCCAGGTAAAAAGAAAAACTGGCTGCTACTGCTGCCGCTGCTGCTGTGGCAGCGGCAGAATCAAGTGTCCCATGTCCCCCTCTCCTGCCCAGCAGAGCCCTCCCCGAACATCCCCTCGGCGCCAGCTTTCACAGCCGCAAAGGGAGAGTTTCTCTCTCACGGCTCTGTTAAGTCCGCGGGGACTGATGGGAAACAGTCCCGGCGGGCTTAACAGAGCTGTGAGAGAGAAACTCTCCCTTCGCGGCTCTGAAAGCTAGCACCGAGGGGACGTTCGGGGAGGGCTATGCCAGTCAGGCGCAGGACACTTGATTCTGCCGCTGCCACGGTGGCAGCGGCAGCAGCAGCAACCTCTTTTTTTGTTTTTTAATTTACCTGGGCATTTAAGAAAGAATGTTGTTTGCGCGGGGTCCCCTGAAACGCGGGGCCCTGTGCAAACAACATTCTTGCTCAATGGACAGGCCGGCCCTGTGAGTAAGAAATACTGATAAGGACTGAATATGAACTACTGAAGGTACTGTACTAGCTGTCTTCCTTGCAATCTGACTTATCAAATCTGTCTTACGATATATCCCTTGTTGTGATATACGTACCTGCTCAAACATACTAGGATTAAAGTAAACATTCAACGAGAATTTTATATTACCAGGAAGCAACCCCAATTCCATCTGATCCATTTCAATATCTAGACCTTTAGACAAATTGAATTCCTTCATAAACTAGTTTCCTTATCCCAAACTCGGTGATCTCCCCAAACGTTTTCCTAACAGTTATAGAAATGTTAAATACTACCCCTACCATAACATACAGATAATGGATACTATAAAGTTTTCCTGGCACGTTCTCAGCTTATTAGTAAGCCTCTGTCTCATATTCCAAAGCCACTCATATACTACAGTTACCAACCAATATAGAAACATACTTATTATTCATAGCCATACTCAACATAGCAACATTATCCTTCCCCAGAAGATAATACATGGCAATAGACAACATCATCACAGACTAATATTTATCAGCCCCAAAGATCTCCACCCTTGATAAACCTCCCAATAACACTGTTCAACTAACATGCTATTTCTGTAACGCAAGATCCATAAGGAATAAAATCCCAATTCTATTATACCTTATTAAGGATGATAACCCTGATATCATTTGTATTACCAAAACATGATTAACGGTAACTGATACTATATTAATCAACCAACTACGCTACCCAGAATATGACCTTTTCCATTGCCCCAGGAGAGCGAAGAGAGGAGGTGGGGTACTCATAATAATAAAAAAAGACCTAAGAGCATCCCCTTTCTTAACTAAAAATGTAGACAAGATGGACATATTTATTTATTTTATTTATTTAACATTTCTTCTATACCGCACTATTATAATCAGTGCGGTGTACATCGAACAAAACATACTACAATGCATACAGGCAACATTGAGTTTACAGTGAAACAGGATATTAAACATGGAGAAAACCCGGGGAAACTATATATAAGCTAACTTTATACTATACTCACTATAGAAAATAAAAATCTATTAATCTTTATTCTTTATTGACCACCCAGCCCTACCATAGACAACCTCACTACGATAATTGAAATTGTCTGCTGTAGATCATTGAAAAAGCCTCTAATATTAACCTTCCTTCTCTCCACAATGCACTCTCAATGGCCTTTCTCAATTATATGTCTGACATGGGGTTTCAACAGATTGTGAATATCCCTACCCACAACAAAGGTAATACTCTTGATTTAATATTCCTGCCTGATAATATCCGTCGACATACTCCATATTCCCCACGACAAGCAAAAATGTTCCCTGGTCAGATCACTACTTACTCCAATTCTCTGTACCTTCCCAACTCCCGCGCCATCCACCAAACTATGACATACCTACTAAGAGGTATAAAGCATTCAGAAAAGAGGACTTTTTGAATGAAATCCTTCCCAATATTGATCTCCCTCTAACAGATTTAGAGGCTGTATTAGAAAATCCAGAGGTAGCTGGGTCACTATGAGTAGTGGAGGAGTAGCCTAGTGGTTAGAGCAACTGCCTAGTACCCAGACGATCAAGGGTTTGATTCCCACTGGCACTCCTTGTGACTTTGGGCAAATCACTTTACCCTCCATTGCCTTGGAAGAAAAGGCTGGCAATCTACTTCTAGTGATACATTGCCAAAAAAACCCAGAGGTAGCTGGGTCACTATGAGTCAACACTGACTTGATGGCACTAAAAATAAATAAATTAGAAAACTGGAATACCACAATTGCTAACACATCCTCAGTTCCAGTAACACACCAGAGAATAGAACAAAAACACTCTCAGAAATGGTATTCTCATGATCTATGAAAAATGAAACAAGACTGAGGAAAATAGAGCATACCTGGACATTTACAAAATCCAATGATGATAAAATACTTTATATGACATTACAATACTACAAAGACGCTATCAATGAGAGAAAGAAATCATACCACACTGAAATTCTCACCAAATCTCTCAATCAACCTTGGGAATTATTTAAAATTGTTAAATTATTTAAACAAACACCCAATATAGTTAATTACAATCCTTCTATCTTTAACCTGGAAAAGAGACAGCTGAGGGGAGATATGATAGAAGTCTATAAATTAATGAATGGAGTGGAACGGGTAAACGTAGATCGATTGTTTACGTTATCAGAATATAGAAAGATCAGGGGACATGCAATGAAGCTACAGGGTAAACTATTTAAGACTAATAAAAGAAAATATTTTTTCACTCAATGTGTAATCAAACTCTGGAATTTGTTATCAGAGGATGTAATAAAGGCTGTTAGTGTAGCTGGGTTTAAAAAAGGTTTGGACAAGTTCCTAGAGGAAAGGTCCATAACCCATTATTAAGAAGGGACCTAGGATATTAATGCTTGACCCAGTAGAAGCATTATGGAACCTGTGTCTTTTGGGGAAACTGCTAGGTATGTATGACCTAGATTTGCCACTGTTGGAAACAGGATACTGGGCTTGATGGACTTTGGTCTGACATAAGTATGACATATCTTATGTTCTTATGTTCTTAACCACAAACCCTTGCCTTCCACTGCAAGAACAAGCTCAAATGCACATCAATAGATTCTACCTCCTATTTGGATATGAACCTAGCATCATCAATAGCTCCTTCAGCAGAATGGCATACCTTCCACTTAGCTGATTTAAAACACCTAAAAGAGACAATCACCAAAATTAATACTACAACTTTGGCCCCAGACTCCTGTCCCGTAAGCTGGCTAAAAGCAACTTGAAATTAACCCTCACCATTTATTCTTAATATATTATATCAGTCACTGAGACTATGGTGGATGTTTACTAAAGTGCGGTAATCGTGATTAACGCGCGTAAAGTTCGTTTAACGATCGTTCGCACGTCAGAATGCGCGTTCTGATGTGCTAACGATCGTTAAACGTACTTTACGCGCGTTAACTGCAGTTAACGATCGTAAACCTCCGCGGCGCGTTAAAACAGCGCAGAAGGTGGAGAGTGGGCGGAGGGAAGAGGTCAATGGGCGGAGAGTGGGTGGGGAGAGGCTCCCCTCATACTAACGCGCTGAATTTCTGAGCTCAATTCCAACGCGAATGAAAACCTGTCGTTAAAGGCATATTAAAGGGAAGAGAAACCATTTCCGTCAGCAATGTACAGCAAAACCGGGGAAACCTACAAAACGTGAGCAGTGTGATACATGTGCAAAGACCAAAAGTTCACATAAAACCTTAAGAATGACCACAAGAAACATTGTAAAAAGCACAATTCAGCTGGGCAACAGTGATAGCAATGGGCAACAATGAACAACACACCCTGGAAAGCACCAAAGAAAGAAATGATGTTTGGAAGGGTCTACGCTCCGTAGACCCTTTCAAAGATCATTTCATTGTGATGGAGCTTCCCTGGGAGTGGTGTGTAATGTTGCCCAATGATATCATTGTTGCCCAGCTTGGTTATGGGTGTTTGCCCCTTTTGTTGAGGTCTGTTTTGAGGTTTATGTGCACCTTTGTCTCCATACAAGGTAAATGAGCCCACAGTAAACCTGTGCAGAGCAGGGTTTCTGACTCGTCAGGCCGCTTTAACTAACTCCAGGGACTGCACCATCTCTGTGGCCACAGTGTGGTGCAACAGACACAGCCAGTGCCTGTAAGACCAGAGGGTCACAGGTTCAAATCCCAGCTGGGGCTCCTGCCAACCCAGTCCCCATAGTTTTACCCACCACTAAACAGTGATAGTAAAGACACCCCTTTATTGCAGAGAACATACGCATGGTTAATACGCCTATATTATACCACACCAAACACAGACATCAGAAACAGGCGCATTACCGAGAGCAGAGTCTCGCAATTGCAGTCCTGGAGGGTCCCACACCATTCAGGTTCCATTCTGCCTCTAATAAAGATGCCTGTGCTGCATATCTATGCACCACCCCCATGGTATGCAGATATAGCTCATGCATATTTATGAGGGACAGCATGAAAACCCGAACAGGTTTGGAACACCAGGACTGGAGTTGGGGAACTCTGTCGTAAAGCAGCAGCCAACAGGGCCAGACACACCCACAGGCCCCATTGGCCAATGCCTCCTGGAGAAGCAGGACATTGGGCCCTGCCTGTATCTCCCAATACTAGCAGTTGCATACCTTAGCAATGCCACCCTACACCTGGGTATATGGTACACAGCTATCAAACGTTTCCTGTGATAACTGGCAGATATCAATTCCTACATTAGGCACAGTTTGCTCAGTGAGCTCCACCATAACAATCATTCTGCTGTCTGTGGTGTGTGCTGCAGGTCTGGTCTCTGACAGTGCGTACCACCATGGGGAGTGACCCCCAACAGTCTTGTGTACAATATCCATGCCTGAACTGTGCCCAGGACTGGTGTGGTGGGTATGGCTGCTGAACACCTCTATAGTTGCACAATGCTGGCATAGGTGTGGGGGTGTCTGTCTGTCTATCCAGTGTGTGGTGGCTGCAAACACCTTCCACAGCCCACACTGCCAGCAATGTTGCCAGTATTGAGCTGCCAATGTGAATAATGAGGAGCAAGGTACCATGGGTATAGGCCGGACAGGGTGGCCTGGTCAGGGTGCATCTGCACAGGGCATAGGGCAGTGACAGGCACATTTTAGTGCCCGGCCACCACCTACACAGACAGGGTGACCTCAGTATGTCCTGCTGAGAGATCACGCTCACCCTGACTGTGCAGTGACCACAGCAGGGCTAGGCACCCCCATAGTGCTATATAGTATTTCTCTCATGTGATAGATATGGGTTTCCTTTTGGGGCCCAGTCACTGATTTATCTGCTTGCTGTGTATGCTGACATCCCAGTTCTGGGTGCATGCATATCCACTGGGCACATGCATTATGGACTAACTAGCAGACTGTTTGCAGCTGGTATGGAGTGGCTTGCAGGGTGCAGTGGCTGATGGCTTGCTGCAGGAGTATATCAGATAGTGGTGGGGTGCAGCTTACAATATCCAGGCCTGATGTCTGTCTGCGTACAGAGCTGCGGTGCCTGCCCTGTGGGGTGTCTGTTCCTCACCAGAACTGGGGTTGATGTTCCTCTCTACTGCCACCTTTGCATGGAGGTAGAAGGTGGATCTATTGTTGGGAGACCCTGTTTGCCACCCTTGGCACTTGGGGGGGGGGGGGTCCATGGGGGCTACACCTGACTGCAAGGTGTTTGTGCAGAAACTACCTATCTCGCACATTAACACTGCTTTGGACCTGCGCCATGGCCTCTTTCAGCCATGGACGGTGCTGTGGACCTCACTGCACCCTCAGGGTGAGCACAGTACCCGCACAATGTGACGGTGTGTAGCTACTCTTTGCCAGTACAACACATGGTCAGTACCCCCTACCAGGCCAAGGTGCTGTGGGGGTGCACATGGTCACTTCCCCCTACCAGGCCGAGGTGCTGTGGGGGTGCATTCCCCATGGTGTGTATCTGTGGACAGCTGATTTGCATGTGCAGTGCATCATGGGTGTGACTGGCACAATCCAACCCTGGGAAGATCCAGCGCCTGCTCTCAGGCTCTGATATACCATAGGCCATCACACGTACATCTGTTAGCATAGTGCATAGGTGCAAGACACCCTAAAGTGTCTGTACTATAAGGTGCCCATGCTGGTAAAAACACACGTACCCACACACGATTGTACGCACGTACCTACGCACGGGGCTACGCCCGTAACAACGCACGCAGCCACGCACATACCAACGTACATGGCTATGCACACTGCGAGAGTGTATTTCACTAACAACTACTGAACGTAAAGGAAAACATGCCTCCTCATTCCCTATGTAATGTACAGGGTGCTGCCTGGGATAGCATTCTGCATTAGGCACACTGGGGACTCGAACCCATGCTGCCTGTAACAGCAGTGAGTACACTAACCATTGTGCTACAGCTCTGTTTTAATGATTTGTGTCTGTACGCCTTCATATGATTAACGTGCAGTAACGCGCCATGGCGCCCTGTAACGCTCGTTAGTTTTTGGAACGCGCGTTAGTCATTACGATGTCCCGCCCATGTCCTTTTTTGGCTTTCCTTTCACTAACGTGGCTCCTAACGCGATTTGCACTAACGCAGTTTAGTAAACATACCCCTATGTATCATGCCACTAGCACTGAAGCATGCTATGATCCGACCAATATTGAAACATAAATCTTCAGTTAAAGAAAATCCCAACTCTTACAGGCCAATTTCCAGCCTTCCATTTTTAGCCAAAATTATAGAAAAATTTGTCCAAGTTCAGCTACAAGACTATATAGATCTGAATTATCCACTGGATGAACATCAATATGGTTTTAGGCCATTTCCTACTAGCCCTATGTGATAGACTAATCTGAGACATTGACAACTCTAAACAAGATTTTATCCTTATATTTTTGGACATTGTCTCTTCCCTTGAAAGCTTCTGCCATAGTTTACTTATTACACGACTTCAGAAGATAGGCATATTTTATTTATTTATTTTATTACAATTTCTTATATACCGCACTATTTCGTATCAGCACGGTTTACATAAAACAAAATGACCATAACAACTGTTTGGCTTCACATAGAACAGGAGTAACAACTTGGATAACATGTTTGTCTTTACAGAGAACAGGAGTAACAACTTGGATAACAAGGGGATACAAACTGAACTAATTAAATATATACAATGAGATTGAATGCTAAGAATTTAGGATGCTACATGTGTACAATGAGGTTGTGTGCTAATATTGAGATGTTATCTTGAAGAGGTAAGAGGAGGGACAATTAGGTAGGGGTCAGGTTAATCTGGTAGTACTGTGTAAATAAATGGAATTTTAGAGCCTTTCTGAATTGTGTTAGGTCAGTAATCGCACGGATGCCTGATGGTAATGCGTTCCAACATTTTGGGGCATAGATACTGAAAGCCCTGTTTGATGTAGCGATTGTGTACTTTGTTGATGCCTTTGGGATTACTAGCGCATTTGTAAATGAGGTTCTTCTTGTTCTGATGGGAGGAATGAGCTGAATGATGTCGGTTAGTGAAGGGGAGGTGATACCATGGATGGATTTGAAAGTGAGTAGCAAGGACTTGAACATAAGCCTTCCTTGTATGGGGAGCCAGTGAAGCTGTATTAGGATAGGCGTTACATGGTCGCATCTTGCTGCTCCCACTAAGACTCTGGCAGCGGCATTCATGGCAAGTTGTAACGGATTAAGTGTTGACTGAGGGAGACCTTGAAGAATAGCGTTGGCAAAGTCAAAGTGTGGTAAAATAAGGGATTGGTATATTGTTCGGAAGTCTTCAGGGTTTAGAAGGGATTGAAGGTGTCTGAGGGACCGGATTTTGAAATATATGGCTCTGACTATGTTGGATATATGGATTTTCATGTCCAAACGTTGATCAAGGGTAACCCCTAAGTACCGAATTGTTGATTTGGTTTGGAGTTCAGCTTCTTTAACCTTTATATGGGGTGGAGGGGAGAAACTCTGGTCTCTGGTGATGAATAGCACCTCAGACATTTTGTGTTGGATCCTAAGATTTTAGGACAGAAGCCATTCGGAGACTGCGTTGAAACATTCAATCAGTGGCGAGAGGTCCATTTGCTCTGTGGAGAATGGCATGAAGAGTAGGATGTCATCAGCGTATATTAAACAGTCAACCTTGAAGTATCCGATAATGTTGAAAATGGGTTGCATGTAAATATTAAACAAGAGAGATGATAGGGACGACCCTTGTGGAACGCCCTGTCGTTGATGGAAGGGTTCGGAAGTTCCTGATCCTGATTTTACATGCTGCCATCTGCCATCAAGGTACGACCTGCACCAATCAAGGGCGATGCCATTTATGCCCTTTTCCTTTAGACGTTCTACTAGCAGACCATGGTGTACAGAATCAAAGGCTGCAGCGATGTCTATGAAGATGAGAGCGAACCCTCGGTGGATGTTGTCGATACCTGTGATGATTTTGTTGAAGAGGGAGGTAAGCAGGGTTTCGACGCCATGGTATTCCCTGAAGCCATGTTGACGATGGTCTAGTGGGGAGGCGGTATCAATGTGATCTTGAATTTGTCTTTGTGCTTCCTTTTCAATTATTTTGGCTAGAAGGGGAATACTGGCTATGGGTCTGTAGGATTCAACTTTGCTTGGGTCAAGTTTAGGGTTCTTCAGAAGGGGTCTGATGGATGTTTGCTTGAGTGCTGCAGGGAAGGATCCTGTTGTGAATGGGGTGTAGTTCTCAAATGGTTCAAGTCTTATCTCTCTGGACGTATAAAACAAGTATGTATATAGTTTACCCTGTTCTCCAAGTTACTTGTTCCTGTTCTATGTAATGACCTGACTTTTGTTCATTGTCAGATACCTTTTGTTTTATGTAAACCGCGCTGATCGCAAATAGTGCGGTATATAAGAAATATAAATAAAATAAATAAATAAATAAGTAAAGATTGCCCAACAGATCTCTGAGCCATACAAGCAAGAACAAGGAGTTCCACAAGGATCTGCCTTCTCAGCTCTTTTGTTTAACATATATCTACAACCTATCTGTAATATCTTCAATAAATTTAATGTATCATACCATATCTACGCAGATGATATTATGCTTTAGCTCCCAGTTGACAGCACAAATCCCATCCCACACCAACTTAGATCATGCTTCACTGAAACAGCAGAATGACTGAATTCCCATAATCTAAAAATAAACTATAATAAAACAGTTTCTATATATTACAAGACTCCAGAATTTTACCCCACCAAAAAAGCTCCACCTTCAAGAAGCTGTCCTGGATGAAAAGATGAGGTGAGATATTGAGGTATCACCCTAGTACGAACATTTAATATGATTATGATCACACACATCAAACATACCACTGGGCTGATCTTTCACAAACTAAGAATGCTCCAACAACTCAGACCTTTATTACCCAGGATTTCAGATATGTACTTCAAGCCATGATCACCCCGCACTTTGATTTTTCAAATTCCATCCTCCAAGGACTCCAAAAGCAGACACTCAAAAAACTCCAGATGGCTCAAAATATTGCAGCCCGCATGATCTATAAAACCTTGATGGTAGATCACATTACTCCTGTATTATATAAACTTCATTGGTTACCAGTTCATTGCAGGATTACATATAAAACTCTAAAGATCATGTTTAAACTGCTGATGAATATAGCCCCATCATATCTCACTTCCTTGAATAAAGCCCCATCTAATAAAAGAGTAAGAAGAGGATGTACTCAAAGCAACTTAGTTCCCTCTGATTACCGTAAAACAAACCAGTCCATAATTAATAGGGCATTCTCATATTTTGCTCCCATACTCTGGAAGTCCCTTCCTGAGAAATTAAGAACAATCAAGGATCTTCAAAGCTTCCGCAAGGAAATTAAAATGCACCTGTTCCTTGAACATTTTGGACCTTTAATAAAACAGAATATTATTGATCCAACATAATATTGATACATTTACATACTTTCTCACTGCAACGTCTTCTAATTCAATAATATCCAAACTATATGACATCATATAACTCATTCATGGAACATGATGAAAACAAATCACATTTGTGTATACTGACTGAAATAAATAGATCAATAAACACGTACAACACGCATTCATACTTTCATATCACATGCAATACACACCACAGATACACACACATATGCACACACAGGAATTACAAAGATTTCCTAGCTGTGATCTCCTGCATTTTAAGATATTCAGACGTATATTTGTGTCTCCTTATAAAATTAGCCCCATAGTATCTACTGACATGCTCTAAAAGATTCTTTTGGGGCAATTACTCCAAAGAATTGGTTTTGCGGATACCCTGACAGTAATAAACTTCATTCCTAAGCATTCCTAAGTATGTGACGCTTGCCATTGTACTTGCATTGTCCCAAAAAGAGGTCATAAGATGGAACATGTATAGGCAACTTATCAAGGTTGCTTGAAAATTCTTTTTAATCAAGTCTGTGGCATCCAGTAACAACGAAAAAAATTTCCATATCCTTCTGACACAAATTTTATCTCAACTTCATTGCTTGGTATTTAAAGATCTTCTCTTCTTCGCTTGATGTACAGAATAATCGCTTAGCATTGAAACCTCGATTATCAATGCTGTTCTGGTGTTTCTCTCCTTCACCACAATGTCCAGTCTTCTTGAAGCTGGCTTTTTATTGATTGGAATAGGAATGTTCCAGGTGATCATAACCCCTTCATTTTTCATAATTCTCCTAGGGCTGTGGTCCAAAGGCTTTTCTGGTACAGCAATGTTGTAATGATTGCAAGTTTTCAGTGGATGAGGCTTGCCACCTTATTATGCCTGATTCCTCTGAGAGGAGTGAAATGTTATAGCCAGATGTTAGGAGTGAAGCTTATTGATTTGATACAACAGCTGACCCCTATACAAGGCCTTAAAAAGCATAAAATGTGTGTCATTGAGTCAATGCTGACTTCTAGTGACCCAACAGTCCCTTGGTTTTCTTGACAAGGTGTAACCAAAAGTTGATTACTAGGCCTGTCTTCTAAGGCATTGGAGGGTAAAGTGACTTCCCAAGGCTACTAGGAATTGAACTCTGGTCACTTGGCTACTAGGTTGCAGTTCTAACCATTAGGCTACTTCTCCACTTGAAAACCATATATGTTATCAGATTCTAAATTCCACTGGCATCCAGTGATGGTGCTGCAACAAAGGGGTTGCATGGTCCACCAATGACCGTCTAACAGTAACCTGGCAGTGATGTTTTGTGCTATCTGCAGTTTATAAATGATAGAACGGGGGGGGGGGGGGCAGCTAAGTAGCAGAGTTACAGTAGTCTAGTCTACTATAGACTAGAGATCAACATACAAAACAGAAATATCCAAACACAGACAACCACACACATACACACACACACACACACACGTGTGTGTGTGTGCGCATACAGAAGGGTTGAAAAGAATTCCATGAACCATGCTTTCCTCACTAGTTCTGTTTTGAAATGTTACCTTTCTATTGCTAAGGTAGAGTAGTTCATTCTGTGTTTCCATTCTCCTGTTTTTCCCATTTCCAATGCAGCCTGGTTATGTGAATGCTTCCAAGGATATTTAAATAACACAATATGTCTATTGATATGTGACCACCTTTCTCTACTTGTTAGTTTTCATCTGTCCTATCCTTAAAGTTGCTGATGTCAGGAACATTACTTTACATAGCTGAACGGTATAATGAGATGCCTGCATGTAGCAGTAAAGATGATAATGTATTACAAACTTTAGAGTGGAGGCTAGTCTAAAATTCAGTAATGAGAATTTATTTTCATTTTTTAACATGTGCTGGAACACTCAACAATCTCTTTCAAAGTGAGGATACAAAATATTTTTATTTGCCTGGTCAATAAATTTTAGCTGAATTGTTTTCTTAGTACTGAGGTAGAATGAATTGAGTCCCTTAGTGGCTAGTCTTCTTTTTCCCTGCTTCATTGGTCTTTAAAGGTTTAAGTGTCATCAGGTTTATTTAGTGCAGGAATTTATGCAGTAGAAAATGTAGGGCCCAATATTTAAAGGGTTTAACATGGTTAGCAGAACTGCTAATCTGTGTTAATCTCCTTGGCCAGGATACTCAGCAGTACTAATATGGTTCTAGGGTGTTCTGGGGGCAGTAGTGAAATTGAGCTGCTTCCCAGTTCTCACAACATGGCGAAAGAGTGGTATAATAAAAGCTGGCCTCACTTTCACTGCTGAAACTACTGGGGCAGCGGCCAATCTAAGCAACTTGGATATTCAATGCCGAGACCCAGATATGGCTCTAGCATTGAATAGCTGGGTTTAAAGTTCAGCGGCGACAACTGGCTGCTTTATCAGTGCCAACCGCCTCTGCTGAATATCGGTCTGTAATCTTTCCTTCTGAAATGTCTGTAAATGTCTTATGAGAAAATAAAGAGATTAGAAGATATGATATGATACATGAATGAGTGTCCAATATTGTGTCTCTCTTTTTAACAGGTTTTGTCAATCAGGTGCTTTCCTATGACATATGGAATCTGGTGGCAAAAATAAGTTATGCTTGCTATTTGGTACATCCAATGTATGTTTTTACTTACTATGCAATTCAAGAAACACCTTTCCACTACTCAGATTACAATATGGTGAGTCACAGCATCTGCCCATATGGCCAATAAGAATAATAAATTAACTAGATTTTGTTACTGTTGTTTATCTTTGTCTTAGGTATCCTGGCTCAGTAGACTGTGTTTCTGCTGGGTTTTCCCAGTAATAATATTTTTGTATCATGCACAAAGAAGCCACTGACATGTTAATTACAATCAGGACCGTACCTAGCCCTGTGTGAGCGGTGCGGCTGCACAGGGAGCAATGGCTTAAAGGGCACATTTCAGCTGTCTGCATTTGCCTGCCACCGCCACTTTTTCTGCTCTCAGGTGCAGCAGGCAATGGCAGACAGTTGAAATTCACCCCTTAAGCCTTCTCGCGGCACGCTAAGCAGATCTGTCCCTCCCTGCTCTGACAGATCTGCTTAGCGCACTGGCGACTTGCACATCGGGCACACCTCTTCTCTCCCGCCACCATCCAGAAAGTGGCTAGATGGAGGTACCGGGGGGGGGGGGAGCGGGGCGCATGCCTGATGTGCAAGTCGCACATGGCGCGATTCACACTCGGTACGGCCCTGATTACAACTACGCAGAGGCTGGGCTCAAACAAATAGTTCCTTTATTTGTGGTAACTTTTTATTCTTTCAAACCCAACTATAGCTGGAAATAATTATGCAAAGGGGGTGAAGAAAGCATAGTTACTCACCTGTAACAGGTGATCTCCGGGAACAGCAGGAATTTAGTCTTCACATATGGGTATCATCGGTCCTGACGGAGCCTGCGCGGGAACGCTCCCCAGCGTCCAATTAGAAAGCTTTTGGGAGCATCCCACAGCACCTGCATGCTGCCTTCCTGCCTTTCCCAACTACCTCTCTCCAGTTGAGTTTAAAGCTGAGACAAAGAGAGAGAGAGGCAAAGAGAAAGAGATAGATAGAGAGATACAACTCCTAGGGGAGGTGGGTGGGTTGTGAAGACTAAATTCCTGCTGTTCCCGGAGATCACCTGTTACAGGTGAGTAACTATGCTATCTCCAGGAACAAGCAGGAATGTAGTCTTCACATATGGGGACTCCCTATCTTTAGATGCCAGGGAGAGACCCCAGAAGTTGTGTGTCCCTGTGAAAGGGCTCCACTTCCCCCCATGGATCTCTGGCATCCAACCAGGGATGGCAGGTAGGAGTTGATTAGGTATGGAACAGGTGTTGGAGAACAGCCTGACCAAACAAGGCATCCCGGCGGGAGTTCTTGTCCAAGCAATAATGGGCTTTGAAGGTATGAACCGAGGCCCAAGTGGCTGCTCAACAGATGTCGTCGATAGACACAGAGTGCAGGTGAGCCATTGAAGCTGCCATGGCTCTCACATTGTGAGCTGTGACATGGCCCTCCAGAGGAAGATTCTTACTCTGACAGGCAAAGGAAATACACTGTGCAATCCAGCTGGACAGTGTTCTCTTGGAGACTGGAAGTCCCAAATGAGAAGGATCAAAAGCAACAAAGCGTTGAGAGGACTTTCTATGTTGCTGTGTTCTTTGTAAGTAAAAGGCTAAAGCTCTTTTACAGTCCAAAATATGAAGATTCCTTTCTGCATTTGATGCATGAGGCCTTGGAAAGAACACAGGCAGGTAGACTGCTTGGTTAAGATGAAAAGGCGAGACCACCTTTGGCATAAAGTGTGGATGAGTCCTAAGGACTACCTTGTCATGATGGAACCTTGTATAAGGTGGATCAGCCACTAGTGCCTGCAACTCACTGATGCGACGTGCTGATGTGATTGCAATGAGAAAGATAACTTTCCAAGAAAGGAATTTCAAAGAGGTAGTAGCTAAGGGTTTGAAAGGTGGCTTCATGAGCTGACCAAGAACCAGGTTTAAGTCCCATGCCACCGGTGGTGGCTTAATGGGAGGCTTAGTCAGAAGAAGGCCTCTCATAAATCTTGCTATAAGAGGATGGGAGGAAATAGGTTGTCCATTTAGAGGCTTGAAAGAAGCTGCAATAGCACTCAAATGGACTCTTACTGAGTTAGTCTTAAGTCCTGCATTGGATAAATGAAGGAGATACTCCAGTAATGATCCCAGAGGTATCGCAAGGGGGTTAAGACCCTTCTGCGAACATCATATGGTAAACCTCTTCCACTTAAAAGCATAAGAGTGTCTTGTGGAAGGCTTCCTGGAAGCATAAAGGACATCCTTTACTAGCTGAGGGAGGTTAAGATCATGAAGATCTAGGCCTTCAGCAACCAAGCTCTGAGATGCAGAGACTGGGAATTGGGATGCCATAACATTCCGTCCTCCTGTGACAGGAGATCTGGAGCAGATCCTAACTCCAGGGAGGGAGCTTGAGAAAGATGTAGAAGTGGAGGGTACCACACTTGCCGTGGCCAATGTGGAGCTATGAGAATCATACGCCCTCTGTCTCTCTGAAGCTTGAACAGGGTTTTGGGAATTAGGGGAATGGATGGAAAGGCATAAAGGAAGTCTTGACCCCAGTAAAGGAGGAAAGCATCCCTCGCCTGAGTGCTCTGAGCCGGAATTCTGGAACAGAACCAGGGAAGTTTGGCATTCAACGGACTTGCAAAGAGGTCTATGTCCGGGGTGCCCCAAATTTGAAAAATCTTGGCCACCTGGTCTGCATGTAGAGACCATTCATGTGGAAACAGAACTCGACTGAGTCTGTCTGCCTAAAAGTTTTGTATGCCTGGAAGATACACTGCCAGGAGATGAATCTGATGCTCTCTAGCGAGGGCACATAGTCGCAAACTTCGTTGCAAAGCGACACAGAGCCTGTTCCCCCCTGCTTGTTCACATAGAAAATGGCTACTTGATTGTCCGTCTGAATGAGGACTGTCTTGTAGCTGAGCAGGGTGTGGAACACTCGAAGAGCAAGGAAGATTGCTCTGAGCTCTAAGAGATTGATATGTAGATGAGTCTCCTGTGGAGTCCAAGTGCCTTGGGTGGAAAGGTCCTGCAGATGAGCTCCCCAACCCATTGGTGAAGCATCTGTCGTGAGAGTTGCCTGGGTAAAGGTTGTTGAAATGGCTAACTGCACCATGCAAAGGCAACGGGCCTGGGGAAGATAGGCCCTTGCTTTCCTGGTATCCAGCAAAGCTCCTATGAACTCTAGAGACGGAGTTAGACTGCATTTTGGGATGTTTATGACCAGACCCAAATACTGAAGGATACACATTGTGCAAGATAGGGAAGTGCTGGCCTCTGACTCTGATGGGGCTCGAATGAGCCAGTCGTCTAAATAGGGGAAGATGAATATCCCTAGAGTACGAAGAAATGCTGCTACCACAGCCATGCATTTCGTGAACACTCTTGGTGCTGAGGCCAGGCCAAAAGGAAGCACCCTGTATTGTTAGTGCTTTCCTTGAAAAAGGAACCGAAGGAACTTTCTGTGAGTTGGATGGATGAGAACATCAGTGTACGCATCCTTGAGATCTAGAGAACAAAGCCAATCCTGACTCTGAAGGTATGGCAGCAGAGTTCCCAGAGAAATCATCTTGAATTTCTCTTTGAACAGGAATTTGTTCAATTCTCGAGGTCTAAAATAGGTCTGTGTCCCCCTGTTTTCTTTGGGATAAGGAAATAGGGGGAGTAAAACCCCGTACCCTGTTGATGGATGGGTACCTCTTCTATTGCCCCTTGGACAAGAAGCATAGTGACCTCTTGACCTAACAGGTTGATGAGAGAGGTCTGAGAATTGAACTGTCTTACCATTGTGGGAGGGGGCATGCACAGAAAGTGAAGCTTGTACCCCTCTTTTATAATGGAGAGTGTCCAATGTTCTGCTGTTATTTGCCCCCCATCTGGGGGCAAAGTGACACAACCTTCCTGGAATGGTGGAAGGCTCTGGTCCATTGAGGGCCAGGAAGGCTAAGTTCTCTAGATGAAAGTCAAAGGCCTTGTGGAGGCTGAGACTGCTGAGACGGTTGAGGCTTAGCAGTCTTTGCTTTACTTTGTTTAGGTGGTTGCTGACCTTTCCGGGCAGGTTGACCTGCAGAACGTCCTTGCTGCAAATATGAGGGATAAAACCTCTTCTTTTTTGAGAAGGATGGTTTCTTGAAAGATTTCTTTCTTGCAGGATCAGCTGTGGCTTTGGATAACCTATTCAAAGTGGAGTTGTCAGCATCCAACTTATTGGCTTTTTCTTGCCAATTTTTGCTGAATAGGTTCTCACCTGTACAAGGGATATTGCCCAGTTTGTTTTGCACCCAGAGCTCCAAATCGGATACCTGGAGCCAGGCAATTCTACATGCACCTATGGCAATAGCAGAGGTTCTGCTTATGCACTCAAAACAGTCAAAAGCTGCACAATTGACAAACTTAGAAACATCCTGGGCATGTTTAACCAGTGTGAGAAAATACTGCCTCTTGTCATCAGGAAGGAGAGGGCTTAAAATCTCCAAGTCTCCTGTGACTTCTTTAAGGAACATTCCCATATATAAAATATAGGAACTGATCCTGGTAGAAATCATGGAAGCCTGGAAAGTATGACGTCCAAAGGCATCCAAGGTTCTAGACTCATGTCCTGGAGGATTAGGGGCATGCCTCTTTGCACTCCTGATCCTTCTCATAGCTGATTCCACTACAATAGAGTGGTGAGGAAGCTGAGTTTTCTGGAAACCAGGACAAGGAGGGACTCGATATATGGTATCCAGTCTGCGAGAGTGAGGAGAGGTGGTAAGAGGTGTCTCCCACATTCTCAACATGAGATCATGTAAGATTTATTTATTTATTTATTTAACATTCATTTATAACCCCGCATCTTCCAGAGTTCAGTTGCGGTTCACAATAAAACAACAATCCACAAAGCAGGAGCTTTGTTTTACATCGAACATTTTGTAACAATAAAAAGTAATAGTTAACAGCATGAACTAATGCATAACAGCACAAAACTGGCTTGTAAACTATGTACAATAAACTATATACAATTACAAGTTGTAGGTACTTTAGAATTGAATCATAGTGTTTTTAGAATAGTGTATTGTCTGTTAAGTTGTTGGAAATAGTATTACTCAGTCATGATTTTTTTTTAGCCTTTATCTGAGTGTATCAAGGGGTTATCTATGTTGCCGTAGTGCATGGAGAATAGATAGGTTTTTAGTTTTTTACGGAGTTCCATAATTTCGGTTACAGTTCGTAGGTCCTCCGGAAGGGAATTCCAAATAGACGGGGCAGCATGCGAAAAAGCTCTGTTGTTAGTTAATTTATTTGCTTTTATTTAAGATCTCATGGATAGGCAGAGTAGCTGCCTCCTTAGGAGCTTTGGGATATTGTAAAATCTCCAACTCCTTAGCCCTGGGCTCTGTTTCAGGAGCCACAGTAATGGACAGACCTCGAGCCACCTCCCTGATAAAATCCTGAAAGGAGATATCTTCTGGAGGAGACATCCTACGTTTAGGGGAGGAAGGCTCCTCTTGGAGAAGTATCCTGGTACCGGCAGAGCTGTCAGAATCCTCGGAGTCCTCCGAGGATTCGAAGTACCTCCTGTCCGGATGCTCTTGAAGAGCCCGATACCCGTACTGACCGAAGTCGGTACCGGGGGGAATCAGTACCGGTGTATCGGCACTGGAAGGCATCGCATGACTGGGTGCCGGTAAAGCAGACACCGATGTCGATGCCGATGCTATCGGTACCGGTACCGATACCGGTACCGGCATCAGTACCGGTACAGGTTGAACTGTCTGATGCAGTTCCGAGGGTGTCGATGCCGCAAGGAGAGCCGCCAGACTGCGTTCAATAGACAGGAACCTCTGGTCTATCGATGCTGCTGATGCCTAGGTATCGGTACCGGAAGCAGCTGGTACCCCAGAGCATGGCACCAATAGTTCTGCTGAGGTCGAGGCCTCGAGAACATCCTGGAGCCCCAATAATGCTTTGGAAGCCGATGCCTCCCGCTGGGGCAATTTTGCCGGTACAGAACCCTCAAAGGCAATGCCAGAGGCATCTCGATGCTTGGAAGGAGATCTACCCTTTGAGGACCGGCTGGACCTATGTTTAGTTACCTGAGATCCATGGGAGGATGACGAAGCCCTGGAAGATGTCGATGCCACAGAAGCTGCATCAGAGGGAAAAAGGGTGCTGAGCTTAGCAGCTCGGTTTTGTCGACTCCTCTTAGACATCATGGCACAAGCCATACACTTGGAGATGGAGTGGTCAGGACCTAAACATTTGAGACACCACTCATGGGTGTCGGTGACGGAGATGGTACCGCCACATTTGGTGCACTTTTTGAAACCGAAGGGGGTTTTTCCATAGTGGAGGAAATTTTGGGCCTAAGGCCCAAAATGGTGCGTGCACCTAGGAAGAAATGTTTGGAAAAAATTTGAATATATATATTTTTTTAAATGAAAGAAAGAAAGAAAAGAGAACCAGCGGTACCGGTATAGCATCGAGGAAGGCAGATGCGACCACAAAAAAGAAGGAATAAGGGAAAAAAATTTCTGCGGTGACAGGAACAACGACCTGCTGTCTCCGCGGAAAACGAAGAACTGGAGAGAGGCAGTTGGGAAAGGCGGGAAGGCAGCACGCAGGTGCTGTGGGATTCTCCCAAAAGCTTTCTAATTGGACGCTGGGGAGCGTTCCCGCGCAGGCTCCGTTGGTACCGACGATACTCATATGTGAAGACTACATTCCTGCTTGTTCCTGGAGATATGTATCTTCACCTGTCTATCTATCTGCAAGCATTTGTACATGCCTTGGGGGGGAGGGGCTAGTGAGACCAGTGATGTGACCAGCTGACTGTCTTTCTTAAATCAGCCCTATCTTCAAGAGGACCTACTGTCTCTCCCCAGGTTCTGACATCACACTGAGCTCTGCCTCCAGTGCAAGCTGCTTTAAGGATTGCTGGCCGGCTAGCTGGAACTAGGGTGATATGCCTATAGGTCCTATGGCTGTAGAAATGGACCCTTAGGCTGCTGGCTGTAGCTGTGCTTCCCCAATCCCTTCAGGCACACAGCACGGAAGAGCAACATACCACCTGCAGGTGAAGACAAAAAAGAGAGGCACACTGCATGCCATATGCAGTTTTGCACCTAGTTCCCTCCTGTCCCGTGAATTGAATCACTTCAACATGCAAACATTACTGCAGAACCCATGTAGCCCCTCACCCCCTTCCCCAGGCCACAGCTGCTCTGAGACTGAGGCTTTCAGGGCTGAGGACCAAGACAATATCACACAAAGCAGGGCAATGTGCAGAGATATACACACAACAACATTAGCAGTCTACGTCCAGCACTGATATATGAAGTAACAAAAAAAATGTTTTTTTTGTCGGACCATCAAATCCAAACTAGCACCAACAACCAGTTTGGAATTATTCCCATTCAGTTCTTTTTAATTTTTTAATCTTGAAAGCTCTCATTCATTCTCCTTGCAAATCCATATTTAGAAATGCCTTCAACTAACACAATGTCGTGTTTCAAACTGAAAGAAACTTTTTACAGTTCTGCTTCAGGGTTTTAATTTAGGCAGTTATCTGAAAATGATCCACTTCATGACTCGATTCTTTGTGAAGAGTTTCTCATATCACCTTCAGACTTCACTTTTAGTGGCTTACTAAGCAAAATGGCCACGGCATTTTTAAGCTTACTCCTTCTGATGATATCATTTCTTAAAGGAATAGCAACCCCTCAAATCAAAGTATACCAATCAACGTAGTGATTCAAACCATCAGATACTACTGACTATAAACTATACATCCAATATTGCTCCCTAATATTCAATTTTGCCTCATGGTTACCACCCACAAAACAAAGGGAGAATGTGATCTATCATCCACCATTTTAAGTATGCTGATATTGCACACAGTGTTGAACAATTGATGCTGATAATGAGTGGCAAGTGACAACATGCTGCAGACTGTGGCAAAAGAGCCAGGCAGGGCAGTAGGGAGCAGGCAAAGGCAAATTATGAATTGTTTGCCAGCCTAATGTCACTTGTCCTGCCTTAACTAAACTGCGGCCCTAATGGAGGTCTGGAAAAACAGTACAGGCAGGGTTCCATGTCTGCCCTGTCCCCTGCACATACTGCAGCTCACTGTCCACTTGTACAGGCTAATAGTGGACTGTGAACACAACGCAGGTTAAGAATGACCAGGATTGTATGAATGTAATACATTGATTTTGTCTTTAGGAATTTCTTATGTTTTACTTATCGCAGTAAGGGTAACTGTCATTATGTTGTTCTTCAGGTTTTATTGGTGCTAAGCTTATCTATTCATTAATTTAGAATTTCTAAGAATTTTTCTCATACTAATTATTATTATTTCTAATTAATTAATTAATTGATTCTCCTGATTACTCGGCTCGTAGCAATTTATTTTTCTTAATTCATTTTGTGGTAAGGTTAATAGACGTTCATTATTACATCATAATGCATGATTCCCACATAGGGAACTTAGCTGCTATTAGTATGTTCTGTGGATCTAGCTTATGAGGGGATTTTTCTCGGGTGGGCAATAGGGAGTTTTTGGGTGGTCTTTTGATTAAATTTTGTTGTTGGTTTTTTTTTTTGGGGGGGGGGGGGTAGTTTACTTTTGTCATTTCTTTCTACAGTATAACTCCTGTTCACTGCAGATCTGTTACTGTTCAGCCCTTCATTTAATAGTAAACTCCATGGTACCTTCATTTACTACATAACGCTGAAATGACTTAGAAAATTATTTCACTGAATGTTAATGGTATTAATCATCAGATTAAATGCAGAAAGATTTTATTGTATTTAAAGTCATTGAAAACTGATATTATATTCTTACAAGAAACACATTTGCTTTACGAAGCGTGCATGAAATTTCATTGTGATTGGATAGAGCACCATTTTTTTTCTCCAAGTATTAATAAGAAAAATGGTGTGTCTATCCTTTTTCATAAAAACTTACAAATTCAAATTATTGATCAAAAGTCAGATAATAAAGGTCATTGGGTCTGTGTGAACATTGTTATTGCTGGGCATAGTTACACTTTAGTTAATTTATATGCTCCTTTTCATTCCTCTAATTTTTTCTCTGATCTTAATCAAACATTATTATCTTACAGTATGGGTAATCTTATTATAGGCGGAGATTTCAATACAGTTTTAGATGTTGCACTTAATAGAAGTGCACAATTGAGAGATTCTCGTTATCCCTCTAATTTTGCATTGAAGGAGATGATAGATGGATTGGGTATACTGGATGTTTGGCGTTTGAACTATCCTGTTGTAAAAGAATTTACTTTTTTCTCTTTTCCACATGAGTAAGGGCACGGGCAGGGTCCCGGTGACTGCAGGTAACCAGGTGGGCGGCCTGGTGCGGGACCCTGCGTGCATCAGGTAGAAGAGGAGGGGGGGCACAAGGGGAGCAAGGATGCCTGCTGCATCTTTTAAACTGATTGGATCCACCCACAGGGACGCACGTGGAGGAGCCAATCAAAGCGGGGCAGGCATGTGCTCAGGCGTAGGCAGCGGTCACCTGGGCACATGTGGAGGGAGACTTTGCAGCTGGCATTTGTTGAGTTTGTCGAGGAGCAGGCGGATCGGGCCGGGGAGCAGCTAGGCGAGTACCGGTGAGGAGGAGTCAGCGAGGAAGGCAAACTGGTGCGGTGGCAGGGCCGGAGAGAAGTGCTGGGGCCACAGGACCCATCAGAGTGACGGTTGTGTGGCGGGACCTTGTTGTTGCGGTGGTGAGCGGTTGAGTCTGAGGAGCCTGGCACCGGTGAGAACAGCATCAGGCGAGTAAGGCTATATATAAAAAAAAAAAAAAGGGACAGCTGAGAGAGCGGTGTGGGCGGGGAAGTGCGTTATCCCTCCTAGGGGGGAATTTCAAGGAATCAGGGCTATATTAAAAAAACAAACCACAAAGGGGATACAGTTGTTTCCATAGGACAGTTCCTCCATTTGGCTAGGAGGATGCCTCTGAGTAAGGGGCGTCAGCGCAGGGGGCGTGCTGCTAGCAGGGCCGAGGTGGTGCAGCCTGCCTTTGGACAAAGAGGTAGGGGGTGGAAAGGAGGAGGCAGAAGGGTCTGCTGGATCAGTCAGGGTGCACAGCCACGGGTCAGGGGGTGAGCAGTCCTAGGCGAGCAACAAGGGGCATGGAGGGTCCACAGCTTCGGGTAGGAGGGCAGGGGTTGGATGTGGAGCTCAGGGGTGGGGAGCGGGGGGTCAGCGAATGATGGGGGGCCTAAGGGAGGCGGAGCCTGTTTCTGCAGCGGGTGGAGGGGTACAGGGTGGTACCAATGTGGGGTTCAGGGCAGATGCTGTTGGGGGGGGAGCAAACCACGGGCAGGGGCTTGGGACCCCTTCCTTGGTAGGGAGGGAGGGGAATTGGTATGAGGGTAACATGCCTGATTTTGGGGTCTCTGATATGGGGGATAGTGGAGTGTTTTCCCCCGGTGCTGGGCCTGCAGTCCAGATGGGCTTTGGGTCTATCGGACATCAGACGGCATGGGATCAGTGGATTGGGGGAGGACAAGGCCCATCTAGGGCCAAGTGGGCAGGGGCTTGGCAACCGGCATGGTCTTCTGTTCCCTCCCCCCCATCTTTTCCTTTTTTGTCTCCACAGTTTCTGTTTCTGGCTTCTCCAGGAGTAGTGCACAGGATGAGGGGGCATTCACCTGCAGCGAATATGGACAGGGTATCCGCGGCTTTGCAAGGAGTCTGGGGTGTTGGGGCTTCTGCTCAAGCAGCCGGTGCCCAGCAGTTGGTTGAAGATCTTCCGCAGGAGGTGCTTCGCCCGCCAGTGACGGGGACGGCTGCCATGGCAGAGATGGGTGAGTTGCAGGTGGAGCCAGTAGCGGTAGGTGAAGGGAATTGTTTGTGAGCAGAACGGTTGGGAAAACCGAGCAGGAAGAAGAAGCACTCTTGCCGGCGGCGGCGTAGTTCGGAATCGTCCTCCTCCACATCATCGAGTTCATCAACGGCGTCCTTGAGAGACGACGGGGGGAGGCATGGGGTGCAAGGCAGTGTGACAAGAAAGGGCAAGTCTGGGGGAGGGACTACTATGGTGGTAACCTTATCGGAGTTGTGGGAAGGGGTGCCAAAGAAGTTGTGACGTAGAATTAGAAAGCAGAGATATATAGATATTTTCTGCTTGCTTGAGGGTCGGAAGTGTTCCGGTGAAAGTAAGAAAAAGCGCAAGGAGGACGAGAAGGCTGGTCAGATTAGAAAGGTCTCTAGGAATGTAGTGAATTGGGTGAGGGCGTTCTTACGTTTGGCAAGTGTTTGGCATCAGCACTATCTGGATCATTACGGGATGTTGCTGGCATATGCGGACTCGATTCTGGAAGCGTCACAGACCCACGAGGGATGGTCGTGGCTAGATTACGATGAGAGGTTTAGGGATAAAATGGAAGAGAACAAGTTATTAACTTGGGGCACACAGGATATTAACTTGTGGCTCACGCAGATGTCGGTCAGAGCGAATGCCGGGAGGGAGGTGGGAGTGGAGGAAAGGTAGGGCCGGCAGCCAATGCAGGGGTGAACCATTCCTTTCATGCGGGAGGGGAATTATTGCAGACCAAGCAGGGTGCAAGCAGAGTTGGAGATGTGTGCTGGACGTTTAATAAGTCCTCCTGCCCTTTCCCGGGCTGCAAGTTCTGGCATGTCTGTTCCGTCTGTGGTGGGGTGCATTCGGCGGCAAAATGTATTTAAAAGGGTGCCTTGTTGGCCCCTTTGCTGGGCTTGGCTCCCTCTCCAATACGGGTGGAGGTGTTAAGCAGGTGGATGCGCCACTACCCAAAGAAAGGGGATAAGGATGTTTTGCATATGGGGTTCCAGTCGGGTTTTGTTATTCCAGTTCAAGGCGTTGTGGCAGTCGCGATGGCGAGAAATTACCCATTGGTGCGATGCTTTGAGTCGGTAGCGCGGGAGAAGTTGGCGGTCGAGTTGAAGTTAGGTAGGATAGCGGGTCAGTTTGCGAGGCCACCGTTTCAGAATTTGGTGGTGTCTCCGTTGGGAATTATACCTTAGAAAGAACCAGGGAAGTTTCGGTTGATCCATAATTTGTCGTTTCTGTTAGGGGCATCGGTTAACGATCACATCCCACGCGAGTGTTGTATGGTATGGTGCGCCTCGTTTGATAGGGAAGTGGAGTTAGTCAAGAAATCAGGTCAGGGTGCATTGATGGCAAAGGTGGATATTGAATCCGCTTTTCGCTTGTTGCCGGTGCACCCCTTGGCCTTTCATTTGTTAGGTTTCCAATTTGCGGGGGAATTTTATTTTGATAAATGCATGCCCATGGGCTGTGCGGTTTCATGCACATACTTCAAAAAATTTAGTACCTTCCTCCAGTGGGCGGTGGTGCATTGGGTGGTTTGCTCGGAGGTGGTGCATTACACCTCAATGATTTTTTGTTTGTGGGCGCATCACAGGCTACGGGGTGTCATGTGCTGTTGGAAGCTTTGTGAGTTTGGCGGCGGAATTGGGGGTGCCTTTGGCTGAAGGGAAGACAGAGGACCCGGCGACAAGGATCACCTTCTTAGGAGTTGAGTTGGATTCCGAGGTGATGGTAGCTCGCTTGCCGATGGAGAAAGTGGTGAAATTGTGGGTTTTAGTTGCGAATGTGTTGGCCTCCTCGAAGTTAACATTGAAAGAAATGCAGGCATTGATAGGGTCTTTGAATTTTGCATGCAGGGTGATACCAATGGGACGAGTGTTTATTCGCCGGTTAGCGTCATCGACTGCGGGGGTGTGTAAGCCTCATCACCGCATTCGAGTTTCCAAGATCATCCGTGAAGATTTGCGGGTTTGGGACGTATTTTTGAGAGACTTTAAAGGGATGTCGGTGTTAATGGAAGCTGAGATGTCTAGTGATGAATTGCAGCTTTACACGGATGCAGCAGGAGGGGTCGGTATGGGAATTTACTTTGGAGGGGCCTGGTGTGCCGATAGCTGGCTGCAGGCATGGCAGGATGCGGGACTGTTAAGTAAAATCACCTTCTTGGTACTGTTTCCTATATTGGTGGTGCTCGAGTTGTGGCCTAACAAGCTGAGCAGCCGTAGAGTGGTATGGTTGTGTGATAATGAAGCTGCGGTGAGCGTCATTAATCATTACACTCCACGATGTGTGCAAGTAGCATCATTGATGAGAGATGTGGTGTTGTCTTGTTTGCGTCTGAATGTTGTGTTGACGGCTCGACATATTCCTGGCCATACTAACTGCATTGCTGATGCTCTTTCCTGTTTACAGTGGGACCGGTTTTGCAAGTTGGCACCAGAGGCGGAGGCGAAGGGGCTCGCGGTCCCTTGGAACTTATGGAGCTGTGGCCTGTGGAGATGAGGAATCTGCTATGGAGTTCGGTGGCGGAGTGTACCTGGGATGCTTATTGGCGAGTTTGTGAGAGAGTAGTGGAATTTTTGCATGCACAGGGGTGGCAGGCAGGGGCGGTGTCTGATCCTGTATTAGGGCAGTATATCCTTAGTGCAAAAGGGCAAGGGGTCGCTAGGTCATCGTTGCGTGGACATTTGGAGGGTTTTGCCTTTTTCGTGAGAGCAGTGGGATGGGGTTCCTCGGGGGGGTTCCTTGCTCGTTGGTTGCTGCAAGGGTGGAAGCGCTTGTGGCCAACACCGCAGGATCATCGGCAGCCGATTATGCACATATTACTCAGACGACTTTGCGAGGATTTACCTATGGTCGCGGAGTCGCAATATGAAGCCAAACTCTTCAGGGCAGTGTTCAGTTTGGCCTTCTTTGGTGCATTTCATGTGGGTGAATTGGTGGCAAATTTTGTGAAAGCGGGAGTAGGGACTAGTTTGTGACGCCAGCACGTGCAGGTGGATGGGGGGCATTTAAGGGTACTCCTTGAAAAATCCAAAATGGACCAGCAAGTAAGAGGTTTGTGGGTGGTTCTGCAAGAGATTGGGGGTCCCACATGCCCCGTAGCCACAATGCGGGACTACTTATGCCTTCGCCCGAGGGAAGAGGGTAGGCTATTTGTCCACAAAGATGCACGGGTTTTGATGCACTTTCAAGTGTCTGCTTGACTTTGGCGTTTGCGCTATCCTGTTGTAAAAGAATATACTTTTTTCTCTTTTCCACACAGTCTTATTCTCGCATAGACTTCTTCTTGGTGTCTACCTCCATTTTACCTGAAATTGAGAATTGTGCTATTAACCCCATTCATATCTCTGACCATGCAGCTATCTCCATATATCTCAGCTCTCAAAATCATCCATTACAAATTAGGTCTTGGAAATTTCATAACAATCTATTACTGTAAGCTTCTTTCAATGAAAAAATTTGTGCTTTTATAGAGGACTTTCTTCAGAAGGAATGCAAAAGTGGATATGCATTTCAGCACTGTTTGGGACGCTTTTAAAGTTACTCTAAGAGGTGAAAGAATTAGTTTATCCTCCTAGCTGCATAAGAATCGTGTTGCGTGTGCTTTGACTTTGGAAAAAGATATTGAGAAATTGGTGGAATTGCATGCCATCATTAAAAGTCCTGACGTTTATAAAGAACTTATGCAAAAACCTCAAAATTATAATAAATTGTTTATAGATCAGGCTAAAAATAATATATTTGTACAATGCACCGGTTATTATGTAGGTATGAATAAATCTGGCAAGCTTCTCTCTAATTTTTTGAGAGCCCGCAAAGCAAAAATTTATATCACTGCAATTCATCCTGGAGGCTCATGTCCTTTGACGAAATCTATGGATATTTTGAATGCCTTTGCGACGTACTTTGAAAAACTTCACTTCAGAATCATTGAATGACACATTTTTATATACAACATTCTGGGATCTTAAACATCCGAAATTAAGTGTGCTAGATAGTCAGACGTTGGGTGCCCCAATTTGGGTGAGGGAGATTTTGACTGCTATTAAATCGTTAGCAAATAATAAGTCACCTGGCCCAGATGGATTCATGTTTGAATTTTACCAGCATTTTGCCTCTTCTTTGGCGCCTAAACTTAAAACAATTATATCAAAGTCTTCTTGAATGTCCACTTCTAGATTCCAGCTTTTCTGAAGCTACAATTGTTCTTTTTCCCAAGCCTGATCGAGATCCTAAATCCTTAAACAGTTATAGGCCTATCTCGCTACTTAACGTTGACTATAAAATTTTAGCTAAACTTTTGGCCACACGGTTCAATTTTATAGATGTTTTAATTAACAAAACCCAAACTGGCTTTATTAAGGGTAGACATATTGCTGATAATGCCCGCACTTTCCACAATTTGGTTGAGATAGCAAATAGAGTTGATTATCCGGTTGAAGCTCTCTCCCTTGATGCAGAGAAAGCTTTCAATCGTATTGAATGGTCTTTCCTTTATAAATCCTTGGAGTGGTTTAATTGTGGTACTGAGTTCATCAACTGGGTGAAGGTGTTTTATGGTGCACAACATTCTAGATTACTTGTAAATGATACATTGTCTAGATTATTAAGTTTAGGTTGCGGTACTAGACAAGGTTGTCCACTGTCACCCTTGCTTTTTAACCTTGCTCTAGAACCTCTTATATTAAAAATTTATGAAGTTGAAGGGATACGTGGTATTCTTTATGATGCGCATCAGTGGAAGATTGCAGCTTATACAGATGACTTGTTACTCTTTTTATCCAATCCTACATCTTCGCTAAAATATCTTCTTAATTTAGTTAATAACTTTTCGGTATTATCTGGATACAAGATTAATTGGAATAAATCCGAACTGCTGCCACATAATGATTTGGCGACGGGCTGTGATTTTTCTAAATTCCCTTTTAAATACTCGGCATCAGGTATTAAATATCTTGGCATGCACTTTTGTAGATCTCCCACTGAAACACTTAGGGTGGTATTAATTTCCCGGATTTTTTGTCGTACCATGCTGCTTCACTTCTTCATTATGGAGCTTTTTGGTTGCAAAATGAGGTTTCTTACCCGTGGTTGGAAATGGATGATCTCCTCGTGAAACCTTTGCCTTCTATGAAATGTCCCTATAGGAGACTTAACTCTTCTCTAATCACTAGTACCATTGCTGCCTTTAATAGGTTCAATGCTTGTTGTGTGATTCCATATTTTATCTCTGTTGCTGCTTCTCTTTGGTATAACCCTTCAATTCGGGTGAAAGGTAAAACAATTTGTTGGAAGGGTTGGATTAATAAGGGTTTGTTTAACCTTGGTCAATTAGTTGATGGTGGAAATCTGATTTCAGCAGAGTGGTTGAAGGAAATTTATAATTTATCGCCTTCACAAGCATATAAGATTAATATTCTTATTCCTTGCTTGATGTCATCACATAATTGGATTAATAATTTTCCATTCTCAGATTTGGTTGAAATTTGCTATAAAGCTGTGCAAGTTAATAATCCAACCTCCTTTCTATATAAATTACTTAAAGAAAAAGGTGGCCCATCCCTTTTGTGACTCCGATGTACTTGGGAATCTGATCTTGCTTTAACAACAGATGCGATTGATTGGGAGAGGTTTTGGGGTCACACAATCAGACCATTAAAGGTCAAGTAGCCTAGCCCAATCTCTTTTTTTAAATTGCCCATCGTGCAGTTTGGACCCCTCTTCATATGCATAGAGCAGGGCTTTCTCAGTCAAGCCTTTGTTGGCGGTGTACCACTGGTGTGGGAACTCTAATTCATCTGCTTTTTGATTGTCCTCCTGTTAAAAAGTTTTGGATTAAAGTGTGGGAATATACAGTATTTGTGAAATACTTCAGTTTGAATCCCCTTTATCAAACCAAATTATTTTTTTAAGTACAATAGAGTATTACTTGATATTCTGATCTCCGTTGCGATTCAGCAAATTATGCGTTGCTGGAAAGATACCTTAGAACTTAATGCGACCTTTTGGTGGTACTCTATCTGTCAGCTTCGTAAATTTGAAGGTGTCTCTTCTGTTTTCTTAAATTGTTTTGACAAAGTTGAAAGAATTAGGAAATCATTTGATATATATTTGAAAGTGTACTCTGCACCTCCCCTCACCGGTAATAGCACCTGGGTTCTTGGGTAACGGATTTCCACACCCAAAGCAATGAGAAGGAAGCAAGCACAGTTAATAATACAAAACACAACACACACTTGTATTATAAAAACCACCAAAGCTTTGAGAGGGAGATCACAGCTTACACCATGTCTCCCTAACATCACAGAGGTTAGCTATTTTATTTATAGGTCAAAATTCCATTACACAGCATAATTTTCACCTTATTGTTCTACGTCAAGCATCGCATATATTCATAATGTGCATCTCTATGTCTCTATGTCATAGGTCAGATCTTATTATGTCAAGGTACTGCTACCACCGTCCCTATTAGGCGGTTGCCTAGGGGTGTGAGGTGCGGGTTGCTTTTTTTTTTTTTTTGAAACTTTTATTTTCATTTTACAACAAGCAAACGAAACAACAAACCAAAGGAGACAAATACAAATATACACATAAGGAAAGCAACCCCAATTACCCCCCACCCCTATGCTTCTTCTCTGGAACTGAGGAGTATCATCAAATAGGCGTATACATATAGCAGTGATTGTACATCCAAACGAACAAAAGAGTATCAGCAATATAGACTGATCATGTGAAATAGATTTAAACAGTCAGATGGGAGCATTTAGCATTTTAGCATTTTAAACATAATCGTGGAGTATCCTCCATTCAGACAAATGATAGAGGGTCTGAACGGAAGAAGCCAACAGATGAGGTATTTGTTCATATTTACTGTATAGACTGACAGGATGCCACCATTCCTTGAAAATAAGAGGGGACCTATTTTTCCCCAGTATTTTCCAGTAATATTGTAGTACCGGGCATTCAAACATAACATAAGTTAGTATGTGAATGGCCGTGTGGCATATCCAAAATCTGTTGCTCTGGGTAGCGTTCATTTGACTAACCTATCAGGAGTATAGAAACTTCGGTGGATTAAAAAGAAAAAAAAAAGTGTCTGAGTAAGTGAGGGAGATCGAGAGATCCATGTCAACCTGCTCCAGGCTAGGCTCCCATGCTCCGGGGTCAAAGCTACATGCAACTCCCGCTCCCAGAATTTCTGTGCTGTCTGAGCGCATTGGTGGATAGTGGGAGTGAGGGGAGAAGCAGCCTCCATATATCTTCTAGTGCAAAATCTGTTATCAAAGCAGTAAAAGAATCAAGACTCTTGGGTGGACCACTCGTTCTGGGCGGCAGCCAAGCTGTCAAGGGCTCAAGTACTTGGTTGAAATCGCCGCCGAGCATTAATGGAGGGCTGGCAAATGCCTGTGCTAACTGCATAATACTAGCATAATAAACAGGATTATCCACATTCGGAGCATAAATACCAATACACGTAAATTACAGTCTCAACCTGAAGGTGTGCACGGGCCCATCTACCCTCCTTATCAAAGCTAACATCCATTACAATAGCTTGCAGAGACTTCTTAACCAAAATGGCTACCCCACACCGCTTGGAAACAGCGGAAGAGAAGGCAGCCGCCATATTAGGCATGGTATTAAGTTTCAGTGCCGCAGCGGAATTTAAATGCATTTCCTGAAGAAACATTAAATTAACATGCTCATGATTAAGATAGCTAAGGATTTTCTTTCTTTTGATTGGACTATTAATGCCTTTTACGTTCTATGATAAGATCTGACACGAGGCCATCAAGAAAGATTATAAATTCTGAGAAAGAACACAATAATGCACACAGTTTCCCAATGTCCCTCATCTTAACTATGTATGACTGTGCACATAACATAATAATCAATGAGTTAATGAGAATCATAGAAACGCCCCATATAAAAAATAAGCACCGAGGTGCACTAGAGAAGAAGCAAAACCCCAGAAATTACTGGCGACCTAATGTCTGCGGGGAGAAACTCCAGAGAGGGCCCAAGCTAAAACATATAACCTGTAAAACTATGCATGTTTCGAATCCCACCGAGGTGCACATCATGGAGGGATAGAAGGCCAAGTAAATTATAGATAGAAAGAAAAGTCCAGGCAGTCTCTATTCCAGGCTGGGATCACCGCGTCGGGCCGTTCAAGATGGCGGGCAAATCCGGCGAATTACAGATCAAAATTGTTGAATCACAGTTGTTGGATTAGCGCATCTGATCTGCGTTATTTGGAGTCCAAAAACATTGCTAGTAGATCGGGATCTTCGAATGTTATGGCTTGGTTATGGAGAGTCACTCTGAGCTTCACTGGATATATTAGGCCAAAGTGAGCCTGTAGCTATTGAAGTCCAGGGCGAAAAGCAAGGAGTCTCCTCCGTCGGTCAACTGTGGACTTTGCCACGTCAGGGGAAAAGAAACTTTATGACTTTCAAATTCAAGATGATAGTTCGCCCGGGCAGCAGTGCGAATTTGCTCTACTTACTGGTATCGCAATAATCGAAAAATGAGAGGCCGAGGGGTCGTCCGATTGAGCGCCATATTAGCAGGAACACGATGCGCTCGGTCAGTCTCCAGATCTCTGTAAATAATAATCTTTAGCAAGGGGAGGAGAGTTTTGAACAAGAATTCTCGCATGTCTCCTGCTCTCACATCCTCCGGTACTCCAATGAGCCCCATATGGTTGCGACCAGCTCGATCATTGCTATCCTCCAGCTTTTTTTGAAAATTCTGTATCATACGCTCAGCCTTGCCCAATTTTACCAAGCGCACCGCGTGCGAGTCAAGGACCTCCGCCATGTTGTTCTGTCGTAGTGGGAGACTTTCAAGCCGGTTCTGAAGTGTGCCAAAGTCTTCACGCATGATTCGGAGCGCCGCTCCGTTGGATTGTACCAGCTCCTTCACACCGCGTATCTCCTCCAAGATCTCCTGTGGCGTTGCGGGGTTTTCCCAAAGTGGGGCCATCTTTTGTGGGGAAGAACTCTGTTTTGGAGCGTTTTCCGTGTGAAGAAGAGGGAGACCCGAGGTCCAGTCGCACTGGTTTGTGGCCCGCCGTTCCCCCCGAGGCACCCCGGTAAGTTCAGAGCAAAAAAAAAATGAAGTTTATGCAGGTATTAATTCAGGATTCTGAGTAGGCCTCTCGGGAGCTTCAACGCAGAGCGTCTAACCCGCTGGACATCAGGCTCCGCCCCCAAGGTGCGGGTTGCTTTTATAAAGAATAGTCTGTAGCCGTATGTTAAAGGCAAAATATAATGATGAGGTTTTATTCCCCTTCCCTTGTGGATTTCTGTTTTTCTCATACAGCAACAAAGAACAAAAACAAAACTGTTTCTTCACAGCAAAATGAAATGTACCTTTTTAAAACAGGTATAACAAGGCTCCCCTCACTTGGTTTGCAGGTTGTCGTGCTGTGAAGGCTTGTGTGCATCAGTGATGCTGAGAGCTAAACTATCGGTAGTTTAACTACTGGCAGGGTCTCCCAAGATGGACAGGTCTCAGCTGAGATGCCATACCAAGACAAACCACCCATCTGGGCAGCAGCAGAATGGGATAGTGTTGACGGCGGAGGATCACATTTCTGTGACAACGGCAACAACACCAAACTTAAACTGCATGGAAGAAAGGCCCGGCAATCTACTTCTGTATCTTGCCATGAAAACCCAATGGATAGTTACAACAAAACAAATTGTGCTGTAGTGCTGGAAGATGAGACCCCAGGTTGGAAGGCACTCAACTAGCTACTGGGGAAGAGCTGAAGACTTTTCAGAGTAAAGCCAGCATTTATGATGTGGTTGGATCAAAGCCCTCGGGACGTCTGACTGCTGATGTAGCTGTGCATGAAATGAGAGTCAGAAGCTGTAAAGATGTCTTACACATTGGAACATGGAACGTACGAAGCATGAACCAAGGGAAGTTGGAGGTGGTCAAGAATGAAATGGAACGTGTACAACTTGATCTGTTGGGTGTCAGCGAACTGAAATGGACTGGCATCGGCCACTTTGCATCAGATGATCACATGGTCTACTATGCTGGAAATGAAAGACAAAGAAGAAATGGTGTTGCATTTATAATAAAGAAGAAACTTGCAAGAACTGTAATGACATACAATGCAGTCAGCGAACGCTTAATCTCTATTCGTCTACGAGGAATGCCTATCAACACAACCATAATTCAAGTATATGCCCCAACAACAGCTGCAGAAGAGAATGAAATTGAAGAGTTCTATGAATAAGTACAAGCTGAAATTGACAGAACATGCAAACAGGATATCCTGATAGTCATGGGTGATTGGAACGCAAAGGTTGGCAACAAAGAAGAAGACAAAGTAGTTGGAAAATATGGACTTGGCAACAGAAATTAAGCTGGAGAAAGACTGATAGAATTCTGCAAGACCAACGATCTATTCATCTCGAACACCTTCTTCCAGCAACACAAGCGGCAACTGTACACATGGACTTCACCCAATGGATTGTATAAAAATCAAATTGACTACATCTGTGAAAGTCAACGATGGAAAAGCTCTATAACATCAACAAAGACAAAACCTGGAGCTGACTGTGGTACAGATCAACTACTAGTATGCAAACTCAAGCTAAAGCTGAAAAAGAGCAAACCACTCATGAAAGCAGCAAAATATGACCTTGAGAATATACCACTGGAATTTAAAGACTGCCTGCAAAATCGATTTGCTGCTTTAGATACAAATGATAGAGTTCCAGAAGAGTTATGGAATGACATCAAGAAGGTTGTGTTGGAAGAAAGCGAGAAGTGTCTATAAAAGGTAAAAAAGAAAAAACGGCCAAAATGGATGACGGAAGAAACTCTGAAAATTGCCCAGAAACGCAGAGAAGCTAAAGCCAGAGGAGAAAGAAAGACAGTCACAGGACTCAACAGAGATTTCCAACGTGCAGCAAGACAGGACAAGGAAAAGTACTACAAGGATGCATGCAAGGAAATAGAAGCAGAAACTATTAGAGGAAGAACAAGATCAGCTTTCCTAAAGCTACGAGAGTTAAAGAAAAAGTTCCAGCCTCGAATTGGAATGTTACAAGATGCTCAAGGTTCTATGTTGAATGATGCTGAGAAGATCAAGAAAAGATGGAAGGAATATACAGAGTTTTTATATGATAAAGATCAAGTGGACCAACAGCCGTTTCAACCTGTACCTTATGATCAGGAACCCATTGGTGATGAAAGAAGAAGTTGAAGCAGCATTGAAAGCCTTATCAAAGAACAAAGCACCAGGCATTGATTGCATTCCTATAGAAGTATTACAGCAATCTGATGCAGCTGTTACCATACTTACAAGGCTCTGCCAAGAAATATGGAAGACAGCATCATGGCCAACTGACTGGAAAAGATCTGTGTTTATACCAATACTAAAGAAAGGCGATCCAACTGACTGTGGAAATTATCGCACAATCGCTCTGATCCCACATGCCAGCAAGATTCTACTGAAGATTATTCAAAAGAGACTACAATCATACCTGGAACAAGAACTACCTGAAGTGCAAGCAGGGTTCAGAAAAGGGCGAGGAACAAGAGACATCATTGCGGATATGAGATGGATCCTTGAAAAGACTAAAGAATACCAAAAGGATATCTATTTGTGCTTTATTGACTATAGCAAAGCTTTTGACTGTGTAAACCATGAGAAACTCTGGGCCACATTAAGAAGCATGGGTATACCAGAACACCTGATCGTTCTCTTGCACAATCTGTACATTGATCAAGAAGCAACAGTTCGAACAGAACAAGGAGAAACAGAATGGGTTAAAATAAGCAAAGGTGTAAGACAAGGCTGCATACTTTCCCCCTACCTGTTTAATTTATATGCAGAACAAATCATCAGAGAAGCAGGATTGTATGAAGACAACAGAGGTGTGAAGATTGGTGGAAGACTCATCAACAACCTTCGCTATGCTGATGATACCACATTACTGGCGGAAAGTGAAGATGATCTGAAACATTTGCTTCTCACAATCAAAGAACATAGTCTCAAAATAGGCCTGCACCTTAATGTAAAGAAGACAAAGATCATGACAACTGGCATAATCAACAGGTTCATCGTCGAAGGAGAAGAAATTGAAATCGTGAATAACTTTAACCTACTTGGATCAACTATCAATAAAGAAGCAACAAGCAGTCAAGAAATCAGACGACGCATTGCTCTTGGCAGAATGGCTATGAAAGACCTAGATAAGATTCTGAAGAGCAGAGATGTCTCTCTCCATACAAAGATTCGACTTGTTCAAGCCATGGTATTTTCAATAACATCATATGGATGTGAAAGCTGGACAGTGAAAAAGATAGACAGGAAGAAAATTGATGCCTTTGAATTATGGTGCTGGTGGCGAATACTGTGTATACCATGGACTGCCCGAAGAACAAATCAGTCTGTACTAGAGGAGATCAAACCTAAGTTTTCTTTAGAAGCTCAGATGACAAGACTTCGACTTTCATACTTTGGACACATCATGCGGAGAGAGAGATCATTAGAGAAAGACATCATGCTTGGCAAGATAGAAGGTCAACGCAAAAGAGGAAGGCCAGCAATGAGATGGATCGATACAATAACAGCAGCTACTGATGCCAGTCTGTCAACAATAAGCCGCCTGACTGAAGACCGAACACAATTTAGGATAGCTATCCAGAGGATCGCCATGAGTCGACTCCGACTCGACGGCACTTAACAACAACAACAACAACAACATAACAAGGCTCTTGCTTCCTTAATTAACAAAGAGACATAATCTCATCCGAGATACATAGCGTGCAATCCATAGCACTGGAATCAATGTCCTGGTCAGTGTTTTCCCATTGCATTTGCTCACCGTCAGAAATTGTAAATGGGTAACATTCACCACAGCTATTATTTACACAATTCTCTCGAGAGGCAGCAGTTCTTAAGGCAGGAAACTGTTCTGCATAAGGAGGGTCTTGGAGACCTGTACTGAAGCCTGTGTCTCTGAGGCTTCCCCTTTCTCTCCACCAGGGATTATCCTCCCAAGTATTAGCTTTTACTTTCCTAGCCGAGCCCACCTCTTGCCCTCTAGAGAAATTAGTGTACCTAGCTCTGCTTCTGAGGTGGCTGGTTTCCACTCCTTCCTCTGTAAACCAGGCTCCTTTATTTGGGCTGTAGCCTGCTTTTCCCCGAGAGTTCCACTCAGCAGTTGTCTGGTCTGGGCTGTAATTACTTCCAGGAAAGGTTTCCCTTCTACTGCTACTTGCTGTCGGGATCCAGCCGGGGCTTCCTGGACCCAGTAAGCTCTCCTGCTTGTGACCTCTGCCCTCCAGCTGCTTACTCACTCTCCTCGGTACAATGCCCCCTCTGGCTTGGGAGACTTGTGCATGAGCACTTCCAGCTCTCTCTGTGTCAACTACTCTTCCCTTTGCTGCACCTCCCTTCACTGCTCCTCCCTTGGCTGCACCTTCCTCTGTGGCACCTCCCTTGGCTGCACCTCCTCTTACTGGGATTTCCCAGCCACTTTTATCCTCCTGGCTCCTGCACGTTGTACGTGCTTCCTTGCCCAGGTGGACGTGATTGGCTTTATGGCTTTCTACTGCGTCACACCCAGTGTAGGGAAAGTTTGTTCCACTATTCTCTGGCTCCTTATAACCTGAATATGCTTTCTGCCCAGGTGACTGTAAGGTAAGCTCTTCCTTTTCTTCTGTATCCATGGGTTCTGTGCTGGCCACTGTATCACAATTAGCATAGGTCATCATGAGGAGACATACATGTATTCCCAGACATAACTTCTTAAACAATAATTCTAACACTAGCAGTTTTGATATCTCTGATTCTAGACTAATAGACAGCTTCTTCCTGCACTATCTTTTTCATAACAAACCTAGTGTCTTTGTTTTAAGAAAGTTCAGCCTAGTTATTTCAGTAGAGTCTTTCAAGGTTGTTGCTGAGTAATAAGCTCTGGAATGTCTGAATTACTGAATCTGTGGTATTAACTCTTTCTGAGGGCTTTCAGTAATAAAATGTTATTTAGTACGCTCACTGTGTACACAGCCCTGTACAGACAAGCTTCCTTTCAGTCCTCCCTCTGATTCTGCAAAGAATCATTTCAAAGATAAGGAAACACAGACATTGATATTAAAGAAGGATTGTAAATAGACTCTGGGTCAATCTGCAACAACATTCTAGGGATCAAAGAGTCCACTTTCTTCTTACAGCAAGCAGACATTACACAGAGAATCAATGCTCCTAAAATAAGAACCCCCAAAAATCCAAACAGTGATGCTAACATGCCTCACAGGGGCTTAGACAATGAATTCCAGAAGGAAGAAACCGAATCAAAGAAATCGGAAAAAGAACTTACATAACTACTACTTGGGACAAATAGAAACATAGAAACATAGAAACATGATGACAGAAAAAGACCACAAGGCCCATCTAGTCTGTCCTTCCATAACAACAACTACAACAGTCCACTTTTTACCTTTAGAGATCCTCTGTGTTGGTCCCATGCTTTTTTGAATTCAGTTACTGTCCTCATCTCTACCACCTCCACTGGGAGACTATTCCACGGATCCACTACTCTTTCCGTAAAGAAATATTTCCGCATATCACTCCTGAATCTATCTCCCTTCACCCTCATCCCATGTCCCCTCGTAGCAGAACTTGCTTTCAATTGAAAGAGGCTCTCTCCCTGAACATTTATGCCATGGAGGTATTTAAACATCTCAATCATATCACCTCTATCCCGCCTTTCCTCTAAGGTGTACATATTAAGATCCTTAAGTCTGTCCTCATATGCTTTATAATGAAGCCCATTAATCATTTTAGTAGCAACCCTCTGCACCGACTCCATCCTGTTCACATCCTTTTGAAGGTGCGGTCTCCAGAATTGCACACCATACTCCAAATGAGGTCGCACCAAAGACTTCTACAGAGGCATTATCACCTCCTTTTTTCTGCTAGCCATTCCTCTCCGTATGCACCCAAGCATTCTTCTAGCTTTTGCCGTCGCCTTTTCTACCTGTTTAGCTACTTTAAGATCATCAGACACAACCACGCCTAGGTCCCGCTCTTCTTTAGGGACAAAAGTACTTCACCTCCTATACTGTATTGCTCCCTTGGATTGCTGCAGCCCAAATGCATGACCTTACATTTTTTAACATTAAATCCCAGCTGCCAAATTCTAGACCATTCTTCAAGCTTAGCTAGATCCCTCCTCATGTTATCTACACCTTCCTGGGTGTCTACTCTATTGCAGATTTTGGTATCATCCGCAAAGAGGCAAACCTTACCCGACAGCCCTTCCGCTATATCACTAACAAAGATGTTAAAAAGAATCGGACCAAGGACAGATCCCTGGGGCACACCACTGGTAACATCCTTCTCCTCAAAGTGAGCTCCATTTACTTGTACTCTTTGTCGCCTCCCACCCAACCAATTTCTAACCCAAGCAGTAACTTTAGGGTCCATCCCTAGGGTGCTCAGTTTGTTTATAAGTCGCCTGTGAGGAACAGTGTCAAAGGCTTTACTGAAATCTAAATACACCACATCTAGAGCTCTCCCTCGGTCCATCTCCCTGGTCACCCAGTCAAAGAAATCAATCAGATTTCTCTGACAAGACCTGCCTCTGGTGAATCCATGCTGCCTCGGATCCTGTAATCCGCCGGACTCCAGAAACCTCACTAATTTCTCTTTCAGCAGCATTTCCAATAATTTACTCACCACTGAAGTTAAACTAACCGGCCTGTAGTTTTCAACCACATCCTTACTTACGCTTTTGTGTAAAGGCACCACATGAGCTTCTCTCCAGTCCTTTGGCACCACTCCCGACTCCAACGAGGCATTGAAAAGGTCAGTCAGTGGAGTTGCTAGAACGTCCCCAAGTTCCCTCAGTATTCTAGGGTGTATCCCATCCGGTCCCACCACTTTGTCTACTTTAAGTTGAGCTAGTTTCTCATGAACACAGTCTTCTGAAAATTGTTCAAGATGTCCCTCGCTTCTGTTCTTATTTGTGGGTGTTTTCTGAGGTCCTGCTCCTGGTTCTTCATCTGTGAACACAGAACAAAAATATTTGTTAAGCAATTCCGCTTTATCCTTATCAGCTTCTACATATTCCCCCCTGCACCCTTGAGTCTGACAATACCACTTTTGCCCTTCCTCTTCTCACTAATATATCTGAAAAATGTCTTATCCCCCCATTTTATTGCATTAGCTATTTCCTCCTCCTTTTGAATCTTTGCCTTCTTGACTACTTTGCTAGCTTCTCTAAGTTTTTCCAAATACAGATGCCTGTCTTCCTCTCTCTGTGATCTCTTGTATTTCATGAAGGCCTCCCTCTTTTTCTTCACTTTTTCAGCTACTTCCTTCGAAAACCATAGAGGTCTCCTGTTCCTTTTGCTTTTATTTACCAGTTTAACAAAAAGGTTGGTTGTCTTTAAAATACCCCCTTTCAGTTTTGCCCTCTGTTTTTCTACATCCCCCAGCTGTTCCCATCCCACTAACGACTCCCTGAGGTATTGGCCCATCTTCGCAAAGTTAGTCTTCCTAAAGTCTAAGATCTTCACCTTGGAATGGATTCTAACAGCCCTAGTCCTAATACTGAACCACACCATCTGGTGATCACTGGATGCGAAATGATCTCCCACTACAACATCAGAAACACTTTCACCATTGGTAAGCAACAAGTCCAGTATGGCCCCTTCACGTGTGGGGTCTGTTACTAATTGCCTGAATAGTTCTCCCTGTAGAGAATCCAGGATCTCCTTACTTCTAGATGATACTGCAGCAGGAATGTGCCAATCAACATCTGGCATATTGAAATCTCCTAGCAGTAGCACTTCCCCTTTCCTAGCAATGCTTCGTATGTCTTCAATTAACTCTCTGTCCACCTCTTCCTCTTGTGAGGGAGGTCTGTATATCACACCAATGCAAATAGATTTCTCTTTCCCTCTTTCTAGTTTAACCCACAATGCCTCATCTCTCCCTTTTAAGCTCTGTAATTCCAAAGCTTTAATAGTAGTTTTTACATATAGTGCCACTCCTCCTCCCCTTCTTCCTACCCTGTCCTTTCTGAATAAAGTTTAGCCAGGTATAGTTACATCCCAGTCATGGTTTTCTGTGAACCATGTTTCTGTAACTGCCACTAAATCCAAGTCAGCCACTCCCACCAAAGCTTCAACTTCAGGGATCTTATTTCCCATGCTACGGGCATTAATACACACTGCTTTCCATATGTTACCCCTATTACCCATTTCCATAAAGGTATTTAATGTATCACCTACCTGGGGCTTTCACTTACCTGGGGGCTTTCTTCACCCATCCCCAACGAATCTAGTTTAAAGCCCTCTTCAGTAGATTAGCCAGTCTACTACCAAAGATGCGTTGACCTTTCTTGGACAGATGGATGCCATCTCTGCTCTGCAACCCTTGGAACAGCATCCCATGGTCTAGGAAACCAAAACGCTCTCGAAGACACCATCCACGCATTCATCTCCAGGATGCGAGCCTGTATGTATGGTTTCTATCCTTATATAGTAGGCCTTTCACTACCTTTCCTTCATTATCCAGCAGAGAACAACAATGATCAAGGATTAATCCACACACTCCATTTTCCTTCACTAGGAAGTAGTCTAAAGCCATGTGATTCTGGGCTGTATAGGCAGACACCTTGTCCACTGCACCTTGTAACATACTAATTGCCTCTGTGAGATCCAGGGCTGTAAGTTCAACAACTGCCTGTAAGTAAATGCATAATCTGGGATTTAGTTAAAGGACTTGTAGAGTCTACTAGTTGCTGTGCAGCCACTATGTCCTTATCCTGGGGGAAATATTTCTTTTTCTTCTTAAAGAATCATTTGGGGCTGATAATAAAGTGATATTTTGGTATGGTAAAAATCGCCATGGGGTATCTAACTCGGCAACATAGCAAGTACCTGACCAATCTCTAGGCAGTTCTGTATATGCAAAATTACCACACACAAAATAATTTCCTTCTAAGTCCACTAACCCACTTTCCCAAATTGTCAATTTGGGGGACAAGATATATTCTGTGTACAGTTATTCAAAGCCCACTGAGTAATACTCTTCTCTTCAATTCCTACAGATAGATTACGTTCCCAGGGATGGTAATACCCTAACAAGGGAAAACTCCAGTTAGGTATGTCTAGGTCTGAACTAGAGTCATTCAAAGGGGTTGGATATCCAGAACTATTATACTGTAACAATTCATGACATGCACTTGGTTCCCTTGAAATGGCACTAATTGTACTACTGAAATAAAGGATCTTCTTACTTGGGATTTTTTATACCAGATAGAGGAATTATGTAGCATTACTGTTTTACAAATGTTCCAAGGAGTATCCCTTACCTTTTTCCCTGTATTTTGAGCCATAAAACATATTGGAGGGGACATTAGAGGCATAGGGCTAATCACCCTAAGATCTGTGGTTGTATGAGACCATTTTACAGTGGATAGATTAAAAGCTATGTCACGAAACTCTTGAAAGGGTTTAGGCTTAGCTCATAGCAGGAACCCATGCTAAGTGGCTATCACAGTTGGAAGGCAAACAGCACAATCTGACAGATTAAAGTGTTTTGTAACTGAGTGTAGATGTGCCTCAAAAATATTTGGGTATTCCCCCTAACATTCCCAAAATTCTGAATGCAGTACTGCTTCATTAACAATAATATGCCATAACACAACTACGACCAGATCAGGAAACATTCTTAACAAACCTCTAAATATCTAAAACTATTAATTACTTAAAAAATAAATGTTCTGAGACAAAATGAAAACACAACTATCCTTCTTAGTACTATGAAGATAAACACTATAACTATAACCACCCCCAACTCCCAATCTCTTCACGAAGTAGAGGTTAAGTGCCAAAAGGTCATTGCTTATATATCAGTAAAAAACTAACTCAAACTAATTTTATCAACCTAATCAGCAGCATAGATGCTGGAAAAGGTCTCTTACATAAATAGTTCATTCAAAAAAGCACTTAATCATGATAGTCTTTTCTGCAATATCACTGTTGTCCAAGTCTGAATGAGTCTCTGTGTTGCAATCTCTTGATTCATAGATGCAGGGGACCACCTTCTGGATCCTGTGAAGGAGCCTTTTTACACCTTGTAAGATGCATCCAACGAGAATGTCCTCCCACTTTACAAGCTGAGTATCCCACCAGGAGCACACGGAATGGACCTAGGAACTTGGGAGCCAAAAGTGTCTTTGGATGCAAGTTCTTAATCAGGACCCAATCTCCTGGCTTCAATTCCTGATTCGATAACTCTGAAGGAGCATCTTGCTGAGGATTCACCTGTAATAAAGGAGAAACAGACAAAACTGAGTGCAATCATGAGCAATAAGTCAAGATATCGCTGCGCAACAGTTGAGGATCTGGGATTATTGTTAATTTATGTGGAGAAGTAGCTGGATGTCCAGTAACTATTCCATATGGTGTCAGGCCTCCTCGAGCACGCTGGGGGGAATTACGCACTGCCAAAAGGGCAAAAGGAAGGGCTTCTATCCAATCTGTAGCCCAATCCTGTGTCAGAGTGCGTAAGTGACCTTTGAGTGTCCTATTCATCTGTTCCACTTGGCTAGAGCTTTGCGGATGATAAGGAGTGTGCAGCTGTCTTTTAATACCAAACCAATTTTCAATACCCTCCCAGACACTCGCAGCGAAGGCTGGACCCTGATCAGAAGAAAGAACAAAACAGGAATAAACTGAGTGAGAAGTCATTTGATGGAGACACTGGTAGGGGATAAGCTTCTACCCATCCAGAGAAAAGACAAGTGATCAATAACAAATACTGTTTCCCCCCTCTGGCACAGGACAGGTCTGTGAAATCAAGCTGCAAAATCAAAGAGTCCAGAAGGTTTGGGTGGCAGAAACCCTTATAACTGACCCTAAGCTGACCCTACTCTGCCAGTCTTGAAACAGTGCAGACAAGCTGTGCCACAGAAAAAAAAACTTCAGGTGATACCAGAAAACCGAAAAGGCATGATTCATAGCCACAGCTGACAGGTGAAGCTTATGATGCAGGAAACGGGCAAGTGGAAACAATAGACAGGGCAAATGAGCAGATGATCCTTTTTCCAGTAGCCCACAGAGGCTGAGTTTCAAAGGGAGTATCTTGATAGTGCTGTAAGAGAGATGAAAGGGAAAACAAAGTCATGTTAGATGGTGTTAAGTACAACAGTATTGGTGACACTGATGCTCGGAGGGCAGCTTGCTGTGCTTCTTGGTCTGCAAAATGGTTTGAAAACAATCATGAGACCCATCATCCTCCATAAGATTTGTCGATGGAGCTAGAGGTGTTGAAGGGTTGCATATTGATGTCGTATATCCTGTAACATGAGGCTGAGAAAACTAGAAAATCAGTAATTTCAATTGCAAAAGCCACTGCTACCGAACTACGTAGACATGGTGGAAGTCCCAAAGTCACTAAATCAAATCGCTTTGAGAAATCAGTCGGGAAGGCTTGTAAAAGCACACAGGTAGCAGAGGAATCAGAAATAGCCACATACAGTTTGAATGGCAGAGAATAATCTGGCAAAGATAAACATGGCGCATTTTCCAGGGCAGACTTTATATTCAAAAAGGCTTCCCACTGTGGTAATGTAGGTACATTGAGACCTTCAGGTCCTTCTTCCGAAGGAGAGCATAAAGCGGAGCAGTAAGGTCTGAGAAATTTGCTAGCCATTGTTTACAAAAGATTAACAAACCCAGGAATCTGCGCAGTAATAGTGGTGTTGCTGGGAAAGACAATGAAAGAATAGGTTTCAATCTAGCAGAGGTAATTGCACAGCCAGATGGTGTTAGGACAACACCCAGGAAAGTAACATTTTGATATACAAATTTCAGTTTTGACAAATTTACTTTCAATCCTAAATCAGCAATGTGAGACAATAAAGACAAGGAATATGACAAACAAATCTCATAATTTGGTGAACTTAAAAGCAAATCATCAACATACTGAACTAAAGAGGAATAGTCAAGCCTCACATCAAGCAGTGCAGTTCTTAGGGCCTGCGCAAAATATGTAGGACTATCAGTGTACCCTTGACACAAAGTGGTCCAAGTATATTGTTTATTGTCAAATTGGAAAGCAAATAAAAATTGATTTTCTTTGCTAATTCTCACTGAAAAGGAAGCAGAACTCAAATCCACAACAGAGAACCAGGTAGTCCCTGGAGGTATCTGTGTCCAGATATCATGTGGATTAGGTACCAAGGAAAAAATTGGCAAAATCACATTATTTATTGCTCGCAGGTCTTGCACAAATCTATAAGTCTTACCATCAGCCTTTAGCACAGGAAGAATTGGAGTATTACATGGTGAAGTTGTAAAATAGATGACACCTTGTTTCTGAAGCTCTTCAATCACAGGACGAATTCCATCGATGGCAGCTGCTGGTAGCGGATACTGCTTGAGTCTGGGAAGCTGGGCTCCAGGTTTCACGGTGATCTTCAAAGATGGAATGGAAAGGGATCCAACATCGGATCCTGGCACTGCCCACAGGGTAGAAGGAAGTTCTACAAGAGCAGGATGAATGGTACTGGCATCTGCAGGGGACAGCACTTCAGAGAGAGAATACAGCTGGAAAAACAACTTTCCACTCATCTAGGATAGAGTAGCACGGTGTGAAGTTAAAAAGTCCCGACCTAAAAGATTTACTGGTAAAGTGTCTCCTACAAGAAAGTTAGTAGGATACATAGTCTCTCCAATCTGCAAAGGTAAAAATTCAAGCTTACGATGAGGAATTATCTTACCTTCAATGTCTTCACAGTGTACTATCAGTGCTTGAGCTAGCTGAGCGTGATAAATGGCAGGCAAATCTTGTAACGCAGTGCTGAAATAGTAGCTCCAGTATCAATAATAAACTTCAAATTAGATCCTTCCAGCTTAGCTTCTAACTCACCCTGAGGGGTTATATTCAAATTCAACAATAGTCATGCATCCCATGTATCTCCTCCAAAATCTTCTGGGCTAGAGAAACATTGATATACAGGAGTGAATTCAGCTTTTACTGGAGGGAAATCAGCTTTCTGGACGTCAAGATTCTGATTCTGGGGGCAGTCACGCTGTAGGTGCCCAATCTCACCACAAGCATCCATTCCTTTTGACTGTCCACATCCTTGCTGAGGATTCACATAACCTCCTCTCCCTCTGGCTTTACTTCTACCCCTGTCCATGAGTGGCTGCATAGAAGCAATCTGTAAATTGAGCAGTTTAGTCTTTTTCGCATCTATCTTGGTTTGCTCTTCTTGTTGTTCCTTGATAAACTTCAATTCACTGTATCGAGCACCTTCCAGAATTGCATCTGCTGTTCTAGCTGGCCAATCTATTATTGAAGTCTCCAAAATTTCTTTAATTCTCGGATGCAAACCATTTACAAAACTATTAGTGAATCCTGAAGGTGTGTCTTCTGTCTCACCAAAATAGTTCTTAAAAGTTAGCATACTCCTAGTGTGAAAATCTGTAACCTCTTCACCCCATCCTGCCTTAGAGATGTTAGTCTCGACCAGTCCTTTACAGGCTTACATACTACTTTAATAGATTCTAACAATTTTTCTCTACTCAAAACAAAATTATCTCTTTGAGTCTTCTCTTGAAAATCTTTCACAGGGTCTGTGAGTGGCCATTGCCAGTTATCTTCACGAATTGGATGAGTGACCCTATGAAAATCAGCTGAATTAAAAAACACAGCTCTAAGAAAATTATCTAGATCTGCCCAATTGGGATTATAACTTAATTATTTGAAGCCATAAGGACACAAATCTACCAGGGTTATCCCTGTAATTAGGAAAGGTTTTAGCCAAATCAAACACTTCTTTAGGGCTCCAATTTGCAGGCACAGTCATAGAACCTGTCAAGCTCGCTGGGTACAAACGGAAAGGATAAGTAGGCACAATTTCACCTCCCTCAGCTGCTGTTTCAGATTTAACTTTGTTATAACGTCATTTATTTTGCTGGTGCATAGCTTCGGGAATAGAACCTAGAGCATGATATAATCTGTCATGCTCCTCTTTATACGTTTCATAATGTCTGTCCAAATCTCTCAGTTCTGTCAATAAATTCATCTGTAACTCTTAATTCTTTTGCAACAGTAACACTATAACCTATTGCCACTCTTAAGGTCCCTATTACATGTACAACACTCTCTATTTCTCTGTTCACACATGCTCTCAATTCTTTGAGCTGGGAGACATTACAAATGTCCAAAGTACACAATTCTACTCCCCCTAACTTCTATTTCTCTTTAAGTATTTCTTCTCTTAGTTCTGCTGCACGAGTGACCCGCACTCGCTCAGCTGGTCATTAGTTACATTTCCTAACACAAACAACTTTTGTTTCAAATCTTGAACTTCATTCGTATGTTTTTCCTCATGTGCCATCCGTTCCCACCATGTAAGCACAATCCATTCATTACTATTGCACGGTTTGCCTTTAACCGCCAACTCATATCTCAGAGATATTTTATCTACAGAGAAAGTTCCCTCCAAAGGAAACTGCAAATTCTCATTACCTCTAGTCACTGAATCCCAATGTGCTACAGAATCGACGGCTACATCACCATGCTTCTCATACAATAGAAGCATACAATAAGAAGGGCCACCTTTCTTAAACGCTAAAGCCCTAGCTCACCGGTAACAGCACCTGGGTTCTTGGGTAACAGATTTCCACACCCAGAGCAATGAGAACAAAGCAAGTATGGTTAATAATACAAAACACAACATACACTTGTATTATAAAAAAAACCAAAGCTTTGGGAGGGAGATCACAGCTTGCACCATGTCTCCCTACCATGTGGGAATATACAGTATTTGTGAAATCCCCTTTATCAATCCAAATTATTTTTTTAAGTACAATAGAGTATTACTTGATATTCTGATCTCCGTTGTGATTCAGCAAATTATGCGTTGCTGGAAAGATACCTTAGAACTTAATGCGACCTTTTGGTGGTACTCTATCTGTCAGCTTCGTAAATTTGAAGGTGCCTCTTCTGTTTTCTTAAATCGTTTTGACAAAGTTGAAAGAATTAGGAAATTATTTGATATATATTTGAAAGTGTACTCTGCACCTCCCCTCACCGATAATAGCACCTGGGTTCTTGGGTAATGGATTTCCACACCCAAAGCAATGAGAAGGAAGCAAGCACGGTTAATAATACAAAACACAACACACACTTGTATTATAAAAACCACCAAAGCTTTGGGAGGAAGATCACAGCTTGCACCATTTCTCCCTACCATCACAGAGGATAGCTATTTTATTTATAGGTCAAAATTCCATTACACAGCATAATTTTCACCTTATTGTTCTACGTCAAGCATCGCATATATTCATAATGTGCATCTCTATGTCTCTATGTCATAGGTCAGATCTTATTAGCATAGGTCATCATGAGGAGACTGTCAGCATACATCAGCATGACATTATGCCTAGCATAGGTGTCATGGCTTTTTCCCAGACCTTGGATTTCAAGTAGCTTTGTTACTCTGGTGATGTCAGTCTCCAAACTTAATGAGAGTAGTTTACAAGATGAGATTAGCTCTGACCCCCTGGTGATGTCAGTCTCCGGGCCTGATGAGATTGGTCTGCAGCCCCTCCTTGCTAAATCAAGTGATAGCAGACCTCAAACAAACCAAATTATGACAAGGGGAGATGCTGAAGATTTTCACTATAAATACAGAAACACAAAAATAGCTCTTTCTCTGTTGATGGGACACTTCCTACTATGAGACTCTTACCCATACTTCTCTCTCTCTCTCCCCCCCCCCCCTTGTTCTTTTCTTTCTCTATATATTCTTCTTACTATGAAACTCTGACACACACTTCACACATGCACACACCCACAGATGCAGCTCTGTAACAACCTTATAACTCTGTTCTGTACCTATGCAATAAGCCTATTTCTATATAAAACTCTTTTTCCAAGCCACACCAGTTTTGGTTGTCTTATTTGTGCTGCTTACCCTACTGTCTCTGTGAAATGAACCCAGGACCAAACAGAGGGTAGAAACCAGAAGATTACAGAGACATACATGTATTCCCAGACATAACTTCTTAAACAATAAGTCTAACACTAGCAGTTTTGATATCTCTGTTTCAAGACTGAGAGACAGCTTCTCCCTGCACTATCTGTTTCATAACAAACCCAGTGTCTTTGTTTTAGGAAAGTTAAGCCTAGTTATTTCAGTAGTCTTTCAAGGTTGTTGCTGAGTAATAAGCCCTGGAATGTCTGAGTTACTGAATCTGTGGTGTTAACTCTTTCTGAGGGCTTTCAGTAATATAATGTTATTTAGTACTCTCACTGTGTACACAGCCCTGTACAGACAAGCTTCCTTTCAGTCCCCCCTCTGATTCTGCAAAGAATCATTTCAAAGATAAGGAAACTCAGACATTGATATTAAAGAAGGATTGTAAATAGGCTCTGGGTCAATCTGCAACATCATTCTAGGGATCAGAGTCCACTTACTTCTTACAGCAAGGAGTGCAATGTACACACAGTACCAATGCAAATGCTGCTGCTGAACCACTGAAGATGGGGAGTAAGAGTCCAGCATAGGGAGCAGGCAATGGAGTAGTATTTACAGTACATTAGCACTGAAATACTGCATTATGCTTTTATGTACCCCACTTTTATGTCTCTCAGAGAGCTCAGCTTACCTGTCAACCAATAAGCAAAAAGCATACTCTGAAATGCCTTTATAAATATGCTGAGCCTGAAAGATAAGATGGAAGAGTTAGAATATGAAGATCTAAATGAAGAGGCAGATATAATTGGTAAACTTGGTGGAAAGAAGATTCCCAAAGGAACACTAATAAAGCAGGGCACAAATTATATCACAATGATAGGGTAAATCAAACCGGTGGAAGTGGAGGCAGTATATGTTAAAGAGGACATTGAGTCAAACAGGATAAAAGTTTTGCAGGAAACAAAATGCACCGTGGAAGCATTATAGATAGAAATTCCATGGGAGAAAGGGAAGGGAATAGCAGTGGGTTGTACTCCTTTCCATCTGGCCAGAATGAGCAGACAGATGATGAAATGCAAACTGAAATTAGGGAACACAATAATAATTAATAAAATAAATGACTGCTTTATGGAGCAGCTAGGTCAGGAATTAACATGAGGGAGAGTCCTCAGTGGAATACAGGATCTGGTATGAGAGGTAGCAATGTTTGGACCACTTGAAAATAGTGATTATAACATTATAAAATTTGATTTTATAAATGGAAGGAGAACAGCAAGGAAATCTACTGTGCTACAATTTAACTTTCAAAAGGGTGACTATGAAAAATGAGGAAAATGGTTATAAAAACAAACAAATGGAGCAGCTTCAAAGGTTAAGAGTTTACATCAGGCCTGAACATTGTTTAAAAATACCATCTTGGAAGCCCAGACCAGATGTATTCTACACTGTAAATGGAGGGAAGGCCAAACAACTCTCAGCATGTTTTAAAGGCGAGGTGAGAGAGCTGTTATAGCCAAAATAACATCTTTCAAAAAATGGAAAAATGATCTGAATTAAGAAAGCAGGAAACAGTATAAGCATTAGCAACTTAGATGCAAAGCATTGATATAGCAGGCAAATAGAATTTGAGAAAAAGCCTTCTATGGAAGCAAAAATTCATAATAAAAACTTTTTTCAGGTATATTTGAAGCAAAAAGCCTCTGAGGGAGTCAGGTGGATCATTAGATATAGAGGAGTAAAAGGGGCACGAAAGGAGGACAAGACCATAGCAGAGAGATTAAATGAAGTTTTTGTTTCATTCTTTCCTGAAAAAGATATGGGGAAGACACCCATGCCATAAATGCTTCTTTGAAGGGAATGAATCAGAGAAAATGAAACAAATCTCAGTGAACTTTGAAGATATAATAGGACAATTTGACAAACTAAAGAGTAGAAAATCACCTGGACTGAATGACAAGGGTGCTGAAAGAACTAAAAAATGAAACTGCAGACCTACTATTAGTAATTTGTAAACTATCATTAAAATCATCTGTAGTTCCTGAAGGCTAGATAATGGCTAATATAACACCAGTTTTCAAAAAGGGTTCCAGGGGTGAGCAGGGAGATTATAGACTGGCGAGCCTGATGTCAGAGCCAGGCAAAATGGAAGAAACCATTATAAAGAAAAAAATTAGTTACTTTATGAAAGGAGGGAGGGGCAGAGCAAGATGGCTGTTTGCTATCTGCATTCTGATTTTGTTGCTCCTTTTAGAATTGTATTTTACCTTCTTTGTTTCCAATGTGGAAGCCAAAATGCAAGGGCAAGGTGAGAGAACAGCCCATGCAGTCATTTTTTGCCCATAAGAAAGGCCCGATGAATGAGCTCCTTGCCCCTAAACCATAGCTTGGGAGAGAAGGAGGGACTTTGCATGTAGTGACGTCAGATGAAAATGAGCTGATGCCAACCCCTCTACATGCCGAGGCCAATCAGGCCAGCACCAGCAGCGGCAAAAGCCAAGGAGTGCTCTCGGTGCGCCCACACTGGTGGGCCCGCACCTGAGGGCCTCGCCAGAGGGCCCTTTGGCATGGCCCTTAGGACGGGGACCAAAGGCGCCCTCGCACAAGCCGTCACCCCAACACAAGCTGATCACAGGAGAAACACCAATAAGCCAAGCAAGAATGAACACTCCTATACACCTGGCCAATCAGATCCCACATGAAGTAAGCACCTACCACCCTTACCCACAGCCTAGTGTCTCCACTGCTACACTGCCCTCCCATGACCTCGCAACCTGCAAGTAACTCTGCTTTGAACCTGCTTCCCACTGCTGCATAGAACTTACTTACACAGAACTGTCACAGCGCTTGCTTGCATAGAACCTGCTTAGAACTTACTTGCATAGAGCCTATTACCGATTGTTTGCATCAAACTTCTACCCATTGTTTGCATAGAACTGCTGCCCATTGTTTGCATAGAACTGCTACCCTCTGCCTGCATAGAACTGCTACCCATTGTTTGCATAGAACTGCTTGCTTGCATAGAACCTGCTTAGAACTTACTTGCATAGAGCCTATTACCCATTGTTTGCATCAAACTGCTACCCTTTGTTTGCATCGAACTGCTACCCATTGTTTGCATAGAACTGCTACCCTCCACCTGCATAGAACTGCTACCCATTGTTTGGATAGAACTGCTACCCTCCGCCTGCATAGAACTGCTACCCATTGTTTGCATAGAACTGCTACCCACAGCCTGCTTGTTTGCCTATTACTTGCTACCCATTCTTTGCCTATTACTTGCTACTCATTGCCTGCATAGAACTTGCTACCCATTGTTTGCCTAGAACTTGCTACCCATTGCTTGCTCAGACCTTGCTGCCCACCACCATAGCCCCACATCTCATTGTCCTTCTCTTCCTCATCCTCCCCAACTGCCTCCCCTCCTACCAACACCCTCCGTCCTCTTCCCCCTACCCTCCCCCTACCTTCCTCACTTCTCCCTCCATTCTGCCCCCTAGCCTAGCATCTGCTCTCGAGCTTCTTCACACTATCCCCCGCATTCAACCAGCCCCCCTCTCTTTAAGGCAACCCCACCCTCGCTTCCGCTGTACTATCTCCACTTTACCTCGCTCTCTAATACTCATTCTCCTTCTCTCATCAGGTAATATCAACCCCAACCCTGCCCCCCCCCCCGATTTCTTTCTCATACTAAAAAAAGTTCCTCACGTACCCTATCTAATTTCATCCACATCCCACTCCTCCCTCCTTCCGCCCTCCCTCATTCATCCCACAATCACTCATCCATAGATATCAACTCCAACCCTACCCCCAAAAATAATCCCTCACATAACCTACCTGATACAATCAATTTATCCCTCATTTCCCCTCCCTCATGTCCCTCTTGGAGAGTACACACACCCAGACATACCCACCCACACCCTGCTCCCTCTAAATCTCGGTATTACCCTAGAACTAGACCCCCACGCAACTCTGACAAGAAAGACACAGGTAACTTATCCAACCTTATCTACATACCTCTCCTCCCCCCCCCTGCTCTCCTGTTTTCTTGCACCCTATGGAACGCATGCTCAGTCATTTAAAAAAACCCTTTTATTCACAATATTTTTATCTCTAATGTCCTACACCTTCTTGCCTTGACCGAGAACTGGCTCCCCCCGGACGACACCACATCCATTGCCTCTCTCTGCTATGGGGGCTACCAGTTCTCCCATACACCTCGATCTACTAGTCGCGGTGGTGGCGTTGGCCTCCTACTCTCTTCCTCCTGCCAATTCCAACCCCTCCTACCACCCCAATCACACTCTCCCCTCTCCTTCGAAGTCCACTCCATTCGCCTCCTCTCACCACTTCCACTCCGAGTAGCTGTTATTTATTGCCCACCCGACAAATCCAAATCAACCTTCCTCACCGACTTCGACTCCTGGCTTTCTGCCTTTATGGATCCCTCCTCCCCCACTCTTATTGTTGGCGATTTCAACATTCACATTGACAACCCCTCCGACCTCCATGCCTCAAAGTTCCTCGCTCTTACCTCCTCGTTCGACCTCCAACTTTGCTCCACTGCCCCCACACACCTACACGATCACTGCCTTGACCTAATATTCTTCTCCAATTCCTCTCCCTCTAAGTTCCGCAAATCAATCCTTCCCTCATCTGACCATCACCTCTTATCATTTACTCTTCAGCTTCTGCCATCCCAACCTCGTCCCGTCTCCTCCGACCTATTTAGAAAGCTTCATAATATTGATCCCCTGACTCTCTCCTCCACCATTTCTCCATCTCTTTCCTCCATTTTATCCTCCAAGTCCGTCGACGAGGCATTATCTTCATACAATGCTACATTATCCTCAGCCCTTGACACTCTTGCCCCTCCCACCCCACGTCCTGTCAAACGATCTCCTCCCCAACCCTGGCTTTCACCCACAATCTGTTACCTACGCATCTGCACCCGTTCTGCCGAACGAGGTTGGTCCAAATCCCGCTCTCCGGAAGACCTTCTACACTTCAAATTCACGCTTGGCTCCTTCCAGTCAGCCTTAGCACTTGCCAAACAAGATTACTGCATCCATCTGACTAGCTCCCTTGCCTCTGATTCTCGCCGTCTCTTTAATACCCTCAATTCTCTCCTCAAGGTCCCCCCCGCCCCGATCCCGCCCTCCCTTTCTGCCCAAACCCTAGCCGAATACTTCCACAACAAAATCCACAAGATTACCCTCCAATTTCCTACCCCCTCATCTACCTCCCCTCCTCCCCAATTCTCCTCCCCATCCATACTCTCCCTGCCACCCTCTCCTCCTTCCCTCCGATCTCTGAAGAAGAAACCACACTCCTCCTTTCCTCCTCCAAACCCACCACCTATTCATCAGACCCTATCCCCACCCATCTCCTACATTCCATCTCCCTCACCATTGTCCCTTCCATCACTCATATCCTCAACCTTTCACTCTCAACTGCAACTGTCCCTGTTGACTTCAAACATGCTGTTGTCACACCTCTCCTCAAGAAACCCTCACTTGATCCCACATGCCCTTCTAACTATCGACACATCTCCCTCCTTCCCTTCATATCCAAACTAGATCGATTGTTTATGTTATCAGAATATAGAAAGACTAGAGGACATGCAATGAAGCTACAAGGTAAACTATTTAAAAAAAAAAAAAAAAAAAATATTTTTTCACTCAACGTGTAATCAAACTCTGGAATTTGTTACCGGAGGATGTAGTAAAGGCTGTTAGTGTAGCTGGGTTTAAAAAAGGTTTGGACGGGGGGGCGGAGCCTGATGTCCAGCGGGTAAGACGCTTCGCGCTGAAGCTCCCGAGAGGCCTACTTAGAATCCTGACATAATACCTATACAAACTTACTATTTCGCTCCGGGCTGACCGGGGTACCTCGGGGGGGATGGCGGCCCATAAACCAGCGCGCTTGGACTTCGGGTCTCCTTCTTCTTCTCACGGAAAACGCTCCAAAACAGAGGTGTCCTCCCCACAGAAGATGGTTCCATTTCGGGAGAACCCCGAAATGCACCTGGAGATTCTAGAGGAAATACGCGGCATGAAGGAATTGGTGCAGTCCAATGGAGAAGCGCTTAGAGCCATGCGAGAAGACTTTGGAGTGCTCCAGGACCGACTTGAAGGTCTCTCATTACGGCAGGACAATATGGCGGGGGTCCTCGACTCGCACGCGGTGCGCTTGGGCACACTGGACAAGGCTGAGCGCCAGATACAGAATCTTCAAAAGGAGTTAGAAGATAGCAATAATCGAGCCCGTCGCAACAATGTGAGGCTCATTGGAATACCGGAGGGGGTGGAAGCGGGAGATATGAGAGAATTCCTGCTCAAAACTCTTCCCTCCTTGCTGAAGATCACCTTTCATAAAGAACTGGAAATCGATCGAGCACACCGTGTTCCTACCCACATGGCGCTCAACCGAACGACCCCCCGGCCTATTATCTTTCGCTTGCTACGATATCAACAAGTGGAACAAATTTTAAATGCTGCCCGGGCGAACCATCATTTGGAATTTGAAGGTCACAAAGTCTCCTTCTTCCCTGATTTAGCAAAGCCTACAGTCGACCGACGGAAGAAACTCCTTGCTTTTCGCCCTCGACTTCAACAGCTACAGGCTCGCTTTGGCCTGTTGTATCCCGCGAAGCTCCGAGTGACTCTCCACAATCAAACCAGGACATTCGAAGATCCTGATCTACTATCAACATTTTTAGACTCCAAAGAAGCAGAGCAGATGCGCTAATCCAACGACTTGGACTTTTATTTGCCGGCTCTGTCCGCCATTTTGAAGGGCCCGATGCGGCGGTCATAGTTCAGTACAGAGACTGCCTGGACTTTCTTTCTTTCTTTCTATGACTTTTGTTATGTGGTCTCCTATCCCTCCATGATGTGTGCCTCGGTCGGATTCGGAGCACGCACAGTCCTACAGGTTATGTGTTTTTTCAATTTCGGCCTTCTCCGGGGCTTCTCCCCGCAGACACATGGTCGCCAGTAATTTTTGGGGTTCTGCTTCTTCTCTACCGCGCTGCGGTTTTTTTTTTTTTTCATGTGGGGCGCTTCATTGTATTATCTAAGCTTATTTTCTTTTATGCCATATGTACAGCCAGATACAGTCAATATGAGGGACATTGTGAAATTATGTGCGCTATCATGCTCAGAATTTTTAACTTGTCTGAATGGCTTTATGTAAAATCTTATCACTCAACGTAAAGGGCATTAATAGTCCAATCAAGAGAAAGAAAATCCTTAGCTATCTTAGCCATGAGCATGCTGATTTAGCGTTTCTTCAGGAAACGCACTTAAACTCTGCTGAAACACTGAAACTCAATGTTAAGCCTTACATGGTGGCTGCCTATTCTCCCGCCGTTTCCAAACGGTGCGGGGTAGCCATTCTGGTTAAGAAATCTTTGCAAGCTACTGTAATTGATACTAGCGCTGACAAGGAGGGTAGATGGGCCCGCGTACATCTTAAGGTTGGAGATAGTGAATTTACATGTATTTGCATTTATGCCCCGAATGTGGACAACCCTGCTTACTATGCAAGTATTGCGCAGTTGGCACAGGCCTCTGCCAATACTCCCTTAATACTTGGTGGTGATTTTAATCAAGTGTTAGACCCTCTGATAGATAGACAGCCGCCTAGAACGAGTAGTCCACCCAAGAGTCTTGCTACCCTTACAGCTCTGATGCAAGATCTTGCGCTGGTAGATATATGGAGGCTACTTCACCCCTCCGACTTAGAGTTCACTTTCTTTTCTGCCCCCCATCACTCCCAATCTAGAATAGATTTCTTTCTCATTTCCAAAGCACTGATTTCTCAAGTAGACACGACTAGGACTCATCCTCTCCATATTTCAGATCATGCTGCCATATCTTTATCATTACGTGTCACTGCGCGGGACGATTCTCCCCGAGCTTGGTTTTTTGATAGATCCCTACTGGGTCAAAAAGATTTTCAGGTTGATATAAAGGCCGCTATCCAAGATTATTTTCATTTTAACTCACCCCATGACACAGCGAGCTGGGCTTGGTGGGAGGGTTTTAAAGCATCTATCCGCGCCACTATAACTAGCTATCAAATTCGGCAGGGGAAACAAAGAAAGCAGCATTTACTGACTCTAGAGCAGCAGATACAAGCTGGGGAGCGTCTCCTCACGTCTCGTACTGACCCATGTATTTTACTCCGTTTACAACGCTTGCGTTTTCAATACAATCAGCTTTGTACACTGCTGCTGTTAAAAATATCGAATCACAACAAGGGCTATATTATCGGGAAAATAATCGTGCTGGCAAATTATTAGCAAATGCCCTAAAAGGTCAAAAAGAAGCCAAGCGTGTTACCGCCCTCCGTAATCCGTCGGGGGGGGCTTGGTCACTAAAGATACCGAAATCTTAGAACTCTTTCGTGATTTTTATACTCGGCTTTATCAATCTGAATGTGATTTTGAGCCAGATGTATTTGAACGCTTACTTTCAGGGGTACAAAGACCGACCCTATCTGACGAAGATAGAGTGGCCTTGGACACACCATTTACTGTCTCAGAAATTCATTCTGCTATCAAGAAATGTGCCTCAGGTCGAGCCGCTGGCCCAGACGGTCTCCCTGCTGAATTCTACAAAACTTTTCACGCTGACTTAGCTCCAGTTTTGAAAATTTATTTTTCTGCTCTGGCCGAGGAGGGTTCTCCTTCTGGGTCCTTTTCCATGGCCAATGTAGTAGTTTTTGAGAAAGAGGGGAGAGACCCGCAACTAGCAGCTAATTATCGTCCAATTTCCCTCCTAAACGCGGACTATAAAATATTTGCCACCATTCTCTCTACCCGGCTCTCGGATAGGATGCCTACCTTAATACACCCAGATCAATGCGGTTTTATTCCTGGTAGATCCAACTGCCGACAATGCTCGGACTCTATGCCATGTACTGACTACCGCAGTTAATCTTGATCGCCCATTTGTTGGCCTCTCACTTGATGCTGAGAAGGCCTTTGATCGCTTAGAGTGGCCCTTCCTGTTTGCAGTCCTCCGCTGGTACGGATTCGGGGAAGGTTTTCTCCGTTGTCTTCGCACCATGTACGCACAGCCTACAGCCAGTATATGTGCCAATGCTTTAAAGTCTCAGCCTTTTCCCCTTCAACGCGGCACTCGCCAGGGATGCCCACTGTCTCCACTTCTCTTCGATCTTGCACTTGAACCCTTGGCTTTACTAATCCGGCAATCGGAGGAGATTCATGGAGTCCCCTTCACCCATAGGGAAATCAAAATTTCAGCGTATGCTGATGACCTTATGCTTTTTGTTTCTATAGACTCAGTACCGGCTGTCCTAGAGCAAATTGGTAAATACTCACAATTGTCCGGTTATAAGATAAATTGGACCAAGTCGGTAGCCTTTCCATTAAATCCTTTGCTTCATCAGGCAGATATGCAACCCTTCCCCTTTTTATGGCAACCTCGCATGGTTAAATACCTTGGGGTTCACTATTGTTCTCCTTTGGAAGACACTATCTCCTTCAATGCCAAAGACTTAACCTCTAAAGTCCGGGCGCTTACTCACCGCTGGACTCCTTTAACACTTACCTGGTGGGGTCGATTAGAAACCATAAAAATGATGATTGTTCCGAAAGTGAATTATATCTTAGAAATGTTGCCCTGTCTCCTCCCTCGACGTATATATAAAGATATAGAGGGCCTTCTGACTAGATACTTGTGGCAAAACAAGACACCTAGGATAGCGAAACATAAGCTGCAAGCAGATAAGGAAAATGGGGGTGTCAGATTCCCTGATTTCCTGAAGTATCATCAATCTTTTCTTCTCAAACAAGGCGCTCGCTGGCTAGAAGATCCAGTACCGAGTAGACCTGTGTGGCTAGACATAGAAGAGGACCTTTGCAAACCGATTCCTCTTACTTTTCTCCCTGGTATGACTCTCCCATCAGACTCCCACTTTCCACCAATGCTCTTAGACACCTTAGGTGCCTTTAATAATCTTATGCACTCTTTAGACTCCCGACTCTGTCCGTTAGACAAGCTCCCACTTTGGTATAACACTCGATTTCGAATACAAAATAAGCCGATGGCGTGGAGCCCCTGGTACACTAGGGGCATTTGGATCCCTAGTCAGTTGTTCCATGAAGGTCGCTGGAAAACTTTTAGTGAATTGCAAATTGAATTTGGTCTCCCAGCGAAACACTATTTTCAGCTGGTACAACTTCAGCATTGCCTTCGGAGTGCTAAGGTGCTCCCGCCATCGGCCTCCCCTACACAAGGTTGGTTGGAGACTATCCGATCTATCGGTAGTTCCCCGGGTGTAGCATCCAATTTCTACAAAACCTTATGTAATGCTATAATTAGAGATACCCCTATAGCGCAGAAAGCATGGGAGAGAGAGTTGCATGTGACTTTGACCCCGGAGCAATGGAGCCTTGTCTGGAGTAGAGTGACACGGGTCTCCCGATCCGCCTCACTCACTCAGACACTCTTCTTTCTAGCCCACCGGTGTTTTTACACTCCTGACAGATTAGCCAAATGGAACACTACTCAGGGCAATAGTTGTTGGACATGCCATGCGGCCATTGGTTCACTACCTCATGTTATGTATGAATGCCCCGCACTACAGTATTACTGGCGTCGGGTCTGGGGTCGTATCCAGTCTATTTTGCACTTTCAAGAGCCCCTTTCTTGGAGGATAGTGGGACTTCGCTCAGCTGCGGGGATCCCCTCTCTTCCAAAAACGGCTTACTTCCTTTTGGACTTTATGCTTGGCATTGCTATTTCCCTAATCACGAAATACTGGAAAAATAGCTCTCAGCTGAGCCCCAATGAATGGTGGAATCATGTCTGTCTCTACAGTAAATATGAACAAATACCTCGTATGTTTGCTTCCCCCATTCAGACTCCTCATCATCGGTCTAAATGGAAGATGCTCAATGACTATGTACATTCTGCTCAATGCTCTCATCTGACTGTCTAAATTTGTATATATCTTTGTCCCATGATTATTCTGTATCGCAGATCCTCTTTTGATTGTTTTGATGTATAATCACTGTTGTTTGGAAGCGCTCACATGCTGACATAATCAGCTAGAGAAGAAGCGTGGGGGTGGGGGGTAATTGGGTTTACTTTTCTTTATTGTATACTTGTTTTGTCTCCTTTGGTGTGTTGTTTCTTTTGTTTGTTGCAAAATGAAAATAAAAGTTTAAAAAAAAAAAAAAAAAGGTTTGGACAAGTTCCTGGAGGAAAGGTCCATAAACCATTATTAAGAAGGGACCCAGGATAGCAATGCTTGACCCAGTACAAGCATTGTGGAACCTATGTCTTTTGGGGGAAACTGCTAGGTATGTATGACCTAGATTGGCCACTGTTGGAAACAGGATACTGGGCTTGATGGACCCTACCCCCTCATCTACCAGTATGGCATATCTTATGTTCTTAGAATGAGCATTCCACCATCACTGCCTCGACGTCTTCACCTCCCAGGCCCTCCTGGACCCACTACAATCCGGCTTCCGTCCCCTACACTCCACTGAAACGGTACTCACAAAAGTCACCAACGACCTGTTTCTGGCTAAATCTAAGGGCCTCTATTCTATCCTCATCCTTCTTGACCTTTTTGCTGCCTTTGACACCTTTGACCACAACCTTCTCCTCACCACCCTCTCCTCGCTTGGCTTCAAGGACTCTGTACTATCGTGGTTCTCCTCCTACCTCTCCCATCGCTCATTCAGTGTATGCTTTGGTGGCATCTCCTCCCCTACCCCGCTCCATGTAAATGTACCCCAGGGATCTGTCTTGGGCCCCCTCCTCTTCTCTCTCTATACCCAAGGCCTTGGCGTGCTAATCTCCTCCCACGGCTTTCAGTACCATCTCTATGCCGATGACTCCCAAATCTACCTCTCTACACCTAATATTTCTCCGGCAACCCAGTCCAAGATCTCTGCCTTTCTTTCGGACATCGCTGCCTGGATGTCTCATTGCCAATTGAAACTGAACATGGCCAAGACTGAACTCCTTGTCTTTCCACCTAACTCCTCCTCCCCACTTCCCCCTCTCTCAGTCCATGTGGATGGATCTACTATCCTTCCTGTTCCCTCGGCCCACAATCTAGGGGTTATCTTTGACACCTCTCTCTCCTTCTCCGCTCATATCCAACTTGTAGCTAAGACCTGCCGCTTCTTTCTCTACAACATCAGAAAAATCCGCCCCTTCCTCTCTGAACACACTACCAAAATGCTTATCCACTCCTTAATCTCCTCTCACCTCGATTACTGCAACCTACTCCTCGCTGGTCTCCCCATGAGCCACCTCCTTCTCCTTTAATCTATACAAAATCACGCTGCTCGACTAATCTTCTGCCAACCTCGCCATGCTCGCATTACTCCTCTTCTCAAGTCGCTTCACTGGCTCCCTGTCCAATTCCGCATCCAATTTAAGCTTCCCCTACTGACCTATAAATGCATTCACTCTATGGCCCCTCAATACCTCTTATCTTTTGTCTCGCCCTAAGTCCCCTCTTGAAATTTGCACTCCACTAACAAATTACTTCTACCAATGCTTTCACCCGCACCGCAAACTCCCGACTGCGCTCCTTTCACCTTGCTGCACCATACGCCTGGAACAGCCTACCTGCGTCTGTGCACCAGGCATCCTCCCTGGCCCTCTTCAAATCCAGGTTGAAGACCCACCTCTTCACCATTGCATTCAGATCCTGACTTCCTTCCTCATCTTACCCTAACCCCCGTCAACGTTTATGACCAAATATAGACCAAACTGTACCACACCGTACCTTGCGCAGAACTGACTAATGCTCTGTACTGTTCTAACTAGATTGTAAGCTCCAATGAGCATGACTCTGATGGGCAGGGACTGTCTCTTGCATATTGGCTACCTCTTGTAGGTTAGCTGTGCAGTGCTGCGTGCGTGGCGCTTTATAAGTGCTGAATAGTAGTAGTAGTAGCTGATGCCAAACCAGGAGGCAGAAGCATATTGAAACCCCATCTCACACGTGTCGCCCCTTCTGCTAACCTGGAACATCTTGACTCGCTGACAATGGAGGGGGCTGGCAAATTGTGCAGCCCCAGAAGAACAGAACAAGGGTTGGCAGGACCAAGAGACAAGACCACTATGGAGATCATTCACAAACGTGGGTTGCAGGGCTGCACTTCCCAGTGGGACCCTATTCCCCTGCCTGCCCTCCCAGCATGTTTTGTGCTGTAAGATGAGGAGAGCCGGCAGGGGGGTGGGAGGGGTCTCGGCAGAGCAGGGGCAGGTCACCTGGGAGCACATACAGGACCAATTCCGGTCACGGCCCTGTACATCCTGCCAGACCCCTAGAAAAGTGCTGCTTATTCTATCTCAAAGGTGTTATAAGCAGCACTTTTGTGGTGATCGGGGCCAGGGCAGGGGTTGGGTGCGGGAAGGTCCCTGTCGCCCAATCCAGGCCAGCCATGGGTCAGGTGGTGGGATAATGGGGGGACAGAGCCAAGGATGTTGGGCGCACCTATGGGGGGACGTCCCCATAGGCAGAAGGGAACGCTGGGCCGTCCTCAGGCCTGATTCTGGCCACCATGGGAACATTTTGTTCCTACAGACCAGAATCAAGTCCAAACAGCCCCATCTTGTTCGGGGACGTCCAGACTGCCCGGACGACCCCCCCCCCCCACCTCCCTGAATCAGGCTCTATGTCTGTCTGCAAGATAGGGATGGAGAAGTGTTCCCAGGCAAATGAATAATGTACTATTGTAGAGCTATACATAGAAACATGACAGCACAAAAAGATCGCATGGCCTATCTAGTCTGCCCTTCCATATCAACTACTGCAATAGTCCCCTTTTTTCCTTTAGAGATCCTCTGTGTTTGTCCCATGCTTTTTTGAATTCAGATACTGTCCTCATCTCTATCTCCTCTACTGGGAGACTATTCCAGGCATCTACCACTCTTTCTGTAAAGAAATATTTTGGCATATTACTCCTGAGTCTATCTCCTTTCACCCTCATCCTATGTCTCCTTGTAACAGAGCTTGCTTTCAATCGACAGAGACTCTCCTCCTGTGCATTTATGCCACGGAGATATTTAAACATCTCTATCATATCTCCTCTATCTCACCTTTCCTCCAAAGTATACATATTAAGACCCATAAGTCTGTCCTCATATGCTTTATAATGAAGACCACTAACCATTTTAACAACCACCCTCTGCATCAACTCCAACCTGTTTATATCCTTTTGAAGGTGTGGTCTCCTGAACTACACACAATACTCCAAATGAGGTCACACCAAAGACCTACACAGAGGCACTAACACCTCCTTTTTTCTGCTGGCCATTCCTCTCCCTATGCATCCAAGCATCCTTTTAGCTTTTACTGTCACCTTTTCTACCTGTTTAGCTACTTTAAGATTGTCAGACACAATCACGCCCAGGTCCTGCTCTTCTTTTGTGGAAAGAAGTACTTCCCCCCTACACTGTACTGCTCCCTTGGATTTTTGCAGCCCAAATGCATGACTGCATTTTTTAGCATAAAATCTCACCTGCCAAATTCTAGACTTGGACTACTGTTCTAAAGTCATGGGAGTCTAGAATTGGTCTGAGGTGCTGTATGGTTTTTAATTTGTAGAATATTATCCCAGCAGTGGAGTGGAGTAGTAGCCTAGTGGTTAGAACACTGGCTTGGTAACCAAGCAACCAGCGTTCAATTCTCACTAGCACCCCTTGTGGCCTTGGGCAAGTCACCTAACCTTCCACTGCCTCAGAAGAAAGGCCTGGCAATCTACCTCCAGTGACACTGCCAAGAAAACCCAGGAGCTTCTGGATCACCAGGAGTCAGGACTGACTCAAAGGCACACATTGCATTGCATCCTAGCAGTATGTTTGATCTGTGATGTCATATTGAGGGTTCTACCAATAATTACCCCTAGGTATTTTACTTCTTGCTTAACTGGAATATCAATATTGTGTAAGCTGAATGTGGAGGAGGGTCTGAAGTTTAGATTTCTTGTAGTAAACAGGATTTCAGAGTTTTTTGTAGTTGATTTATAGGTTGTTTTCATTGAGCCATGATTCAGCTTCATATATGTAGTCAATGATGTTGGTTTTTTTTTTTGGGGGGGGGTATGTCAACTGGTGAATAAACCATTATATCATCTGCATATATATCATCAGAAATACTTTCGACATTGGTAAGCATCAAGTCCAGTATGGCCCTTTCACGTGTGGGTTCTGTTACCAGTTGGTTGCCTGAATAGTTCTCCCTATAGAGAATCCAGGATCTCCTTACTTCTAGATGACACCACAGCAGGGATGTTCCAAAAAACATCTGGCATATTGAAATCACCTATCTATAGCAGTTCCCCTTTCCTAGCAATGCTGCATATGTCTTCTATTAAATCTCCGTCTACTTCTTCTCCCTGTGAGGGGGATCTGTATATCACACTAATGCAAATTGATTTCCCTTTCCCTCTTTCTAGTTTAACCTACGGTGCCTCCTCTCTCTCTTTTAAGCCCTGTAATTCTATAGCTTTAATATTATTTTTTACATTTGGTTCCACTCCTCCTCCCCTTCCTCCTACTCTGTCCTTCATGAATAAGATATAGCCTGGTATAATTACATCCCAGTCATGGTTGACCATGAACCATGTCTCTGTAACAAACACTAAATCCAAGTCAGCCTGTTCCAGTAAAACCTCATCATCTGGGATCTTATTTCCCATGCTACGGGCATTTATACACACTGCTTTCCAGATGTTGCCCCTTTTAGCCATTTCTATAGAGGTATTTAATATGTAGTAGTAGTGGTAGTAGTATTGACCAAATGTCTCTAATGGACCGAGTGAGTCCCAGACTCTAGTGAAGATGCAGTTGGCTGAGTTTTCAGTGAGTATACATAGCAATAATTTGCATTTACAAATGCAGAAGCCAAAAGTTACCAATCTTGAAATAATTTGGAAGACACTGATGACCAGTGGTGTACCAAGGCTGGGACAGTGGTTGTGGTCTGCCCCGGGTGCGGGCCAGGTGGGGGTGCACCCCTGTTGGGACCATGGAGGCAGTACAACAAACTTAAGATTAAGCTGGCTTGTTGCGGTGCTTTGCGCTCTAGGGAGGGGCTGTCCGCTCTTCTCTCCCAGCTGAAATCTCATGAATCACGAGACTTGGCAGGGAGAGAGGAGAGACCAGCCCCTGGAGTACAAGGCACCACATCAAGCCAGCTTAATCGTACTTTTTCCGTACTACCTCCATGGGACTGGCTGGGGTGGAGGAGTGCATCAGGGAGCAGCGCCACGCCATGCAGGGGGAGCGCTGACAGCATGGGGGTTGGGAACACAACTGTTGATTACTATATCTTCTGAGATCATCTTAATTGCTAGACTGTTGGATCTTTTGAAAGCACAATAAGAAGAAATAAATAGATCTGGACAAAGAATGTCTGCTATTGAATTAAGAATGAAAAAATATCGTAAGAAGAACATAAGAAAATGCCATACTTTGTCAAACCAAGGTCCATCAAGCCCAGTATCCTTTTCCAACAGTGGCCAATCCAGGTCACCAGTACCTAGCAGTTTCCCAAAAAGACACACAGGTTTCATAATGCTTGTATTGGGGCAAGCAGTGGATTACCTGGATCTTCTTTAATAATGGTTTATAGACTTTTCCTCCAGGAACTTGTCAAAATCTTTTTTTAAGCCCAGCTACACTAAACACTTTTGCTACATCCTCTGGAGACGAAGTCCAGAGTTTGATTATGCATTGAGTGAAAAAATATTTCCTCTTATTATCTTAAATAGGTTACACTGTAGCTTCATTGCATGTCCCCTAATCTTTCTACTTTTTGATTCCATAAACAATCAATCTACGTTTTCCCGTTCTACTTTATTCATTAATTTATAGACCTCTATCATATCACCCCTCAGCCGTCTGTTTTCCAGGTTGAAAAGCCCTAATGTTTTAAGCCTCTCCTCATAGGGGTATCCTTCTATCCCCTTTACCATTTTGGTGGCTCTTCTCTGTACCTTTTCTAATTCCGTTATATCCTTTTTAAGATACAGTGAACAGAATTGCGCACAATATTCAAGGTGCAGTCGCACCATGGAGCGATACAGAGGCATTATAATATCCTTTTTCTTATTCTCCATTCCTTTGATTATGATTTCTAGCATTTTATTTGCTTTCTTGTCCGCTGCTGCACACTATGTGGAGGATTTCAACGTGTCATCCATGATGACACCTAAATCTTTTTCCTGGATGAAGATTCCTAATGTGGAACCTTGCATCATTTAAGCATAGTTTGGGTAGGTCTTTCCTAGTTGAAGAACTTTGCACTTGTCCACATTAAATTTCATCTGCCATTTAAACATCCAGTCTCCCAATTTGTCAAGGTCCTCTTGCAATTTTTCACAATTCTCTTTGGTTTTAATAACTTTGAATAATTGTGTGCCATCTGCAAATTTGACTACCTCACTCGTTATTCCCATTTCCAGGTCATTTATGAATATGTTAAAAGCAACATACCCAGCAAAATTCCCTGGGGTACACCACTATTCACCTTTCTCCATTTGAAAAATTGGCCATTTAGCCCTAACCTCTGCTTTCTGTCTTTTAACCAGTTCCTGATCCACAATAGCTCACTGCCTCCTATCCCATGACTTTTTAACTTTGCCAAGAGTCTCTCAGGAGGGACCTTGTCAAAGGCTTTCTAAAAATCCAGATACACTATACTGATCAGCTCAGCTTTGTCTACTGTTTATTCACAACTTCAAAAAATATAACTGATTAGTAACACAAGACCTTCCTTGGCTAAAGCCATGTTGGCTTTCTCCCATTAAACCATGACTATCTACTTGTAATTTTGTTCTTTATAATTGTTTCTACCAGTTTGCCTGGTACTGATGTCAGTACCAGGCCTGTAGTACCAAGCCTGTAGTACCAGGCCTGATGTCAGTACCAGGCCTGTAGTTTCCCGGATCACCCCTGGAACCCTTTGTTAAAATTGGTGTTACATTGGCCATTTGCCAGTCTTCAGGTATTAGATGATTTTAATGATAGTTTTCAGATTACTAATAATAGGTCTGTAATCTCAAATTTCTGTTCTTTCAACACCCTAGGATGTATACCATCCAGTCCAGGTGATTTGCTACTCTTCAGTTTATCAAATACCTGTAATACATCTTTCTGGTGTATTGATATTTCTTTCAATTCTTCTGCGACATCACCTTTAATTACCATGGCAGTCATAGGTAACATTCCTACATCTTCCTCAGTAAAGACCGAAGCAAAGAATTCATTCAATCTTTCTGCTATGGCCTTGTCCCCTCTTAATGCCCCTTTTACCCCTCTATCATCTTGAAACATAGAAATATGATGGCAGAAAAATACCACATGGCCTATCTAGTCTGCCCTTTCATATCAACCACTACAACAGTCCCCATGTTTCCTTTAGCCTATTTAGAAACACAGAAACATGACATAAAGGTCCAATTGACTCTCTCACAGGTTTTTTGCTACAAATGTACTTGAAAAAGTCTTTATTATGTGTTTTTGCTTCCTGAGCAAGCTTCTTCTCAAATTCTGTCTTTGCCTGCCTTATCAATGCCTTGCATCTAACTTTCCAGTGCTTACGTTGTTTCCAGTTTTTGTCATTTGGCTCCTTTTTCCATTTCCTGAAAGATGCTTTTATGGCAACAACATCCTCTCTGACCTCACCTTTAAACCATGCTGGCAGTTTTTTGGACTTCCTTCCACTTTTCTTAAAGCATGGAATACAGCTGGTCTGGGCTTCCAAGATAGTATTTTAAACAACACCCATGCTTGATGCAAATCTTTAACCTTTGCAACTGCTCCTTTTAGTTTAACTATTTTCCTCATTTTATCACAGTCTCCCTTTTGAAAGTTTAAAGGTAGTACTGTGGATTTCCTTGCCATCCTTCCTTCGTTAAATCAAATGTGATCATGCTATGATTACTATTGCCAAGTGGCCTCAACACCCTTATCTCTTGCACCAGATCTTGTGTTCCACTCAGGACTAGGTCCAAAATGGCTTCCCCTCTTGTCAGTTCATGAACCAGCTGCTCCAAGAAGCAATCATTTATTTCATCTAGAAACTTTATCTTCCTAGCATGTCCTGCCATGACACACTGACCCAGTCGATACCAGGGTAATTTAAATCACCCATTATTATTACTGTGCTGTAACTTTTGTTAGCTTCCCTGATTACTTTGAGCATTTCATCACCCATTTGCTCATTCTGGTCAGGCGGTTGATAGTGCAACCCCACTGCCATTGCCTTCCCCTTTTACATGGAATTTCAATCCATGGAGATTCTACAATTTATTTATTTATTTATTTATTTAGCACATTTTTGTATACCGCCACTTCCAGCGATCAGCAGCGGTTTGATTAAGTAAACAGAAAAGTCAGATCAATGACAGAAATTTCTAAGCATTAGAGTGTGATTAACAAAGTTATGTGATAAATTTTCAACAAATCAAGTGAGCTTCAATTACAGTATACAAAAGAAAAATTTCAAAGATTACAGGATTAAGTATTCAAATATACATCGGAAATTTCAAAGATTACGAGATTACAACAAGTTTTATAAGCTTGTAAAGGTTTCATTTGTTTCCTGCAAAACTTTAATCCTTTGTGACTCAATGCCCTTTCTAACATAGAGTGCAACCTCTAAGACTTGAATCCTTTGTGACTCAAAGCCTTCTCTAACAGAGTGCAACCCCTCCACCAATTTTATCTGCTCTGTCATTACGATATAGTTTGTATCCAGGTATTACAGTGTCCCACTGTTTAAGAACATAAGAACATAAGATATGCCATACTGGGTCAGACCAAGGTCCATCAAGCCCAGTATCCTGTTTCCAACAGTGGCCAATCTAGGTCATACGTACCTAGCAGTATCCCCAAGAGACACAGGTTCCACAATGCTTGTATTGGGTCAAGCATATGATATCCTGGGTCCCTTTTTAATAATGGTTTATGGACCTTTCCTCCAGGAACTTGTCCAAACCTTTTTTAAACCCAGCTACACTAACAGCCTTTACTACATCCTCCGGTAACAAATTCCAGAGTTTGATTACAAGTTGAGTGAAAAAATATTTTCTCTTATTTGTCTTAAATAGTTTACCCTGTAGCTTCATTACATGTCCCCTAGTCTTTCTATATTCTGATAGAGTAAACAATCGATCTACGTATACCCGTTCCACTCCATTCATTAATTTATAGACCTCTATCATACCTCTCCTCAGCCGTCTCTTTTCCAGGTTGAAGAGCCCTAACCTTTGTAGCCTCTCTTCATAGGAGTAGTCTTCCATCCCCTTTACCATTTTGGTGGCTCTTCTCTGTACCTTTTCTAATAATGCTATATCTTTTTTAAGATACAGCGACCAGAATTGCACACAATATTCAAGGTGCGGTCGTACCATGGAATGATACAGAGGCATTATAATATCCTTTGTTTTATTTTCCATTCCTTTCCTTATGAAACCTAGCATTCTATTTGCTTTCTTAGCCGCCGCTGCACACTGGGTGGAGGGTTTTAACATGCTATCCACGATGACTCCTAAATCTTTTTCCTGGGTGGTGGTTCCTAATGTGGAACCTTGCATTGTGTAACCATAGTGTGGGTTGTTCTTTCCTAGGTGCATAACTTTGCACTTGTCCACATTACATTTCATCTGCTATTTTGATGCCCAGTCTTCCAATTTATCCAGATCCTCCTGCAGTTTTCCACAATCCTCTTGGGTTTTAACAGCTTTAAACAGTTTTGTGTCATCTGCAAATTTGATAACCTCACTCGTTATTCCACTTTCCAGGTCATTTATGAATATGTCAAAAAGTAGCGGACCCAGTACAGATCCCTGGGGTACACCACTATTCACCTTTTTCCATTGGGAAAATTGGCCCTTTAGCCCTACCCTCTGCTTTCTGTCTTTTAACCAGTTCCCGATCCACATTAGTACACTGCCTCCTATCCCATGACTTTTTAGTTTTGCCAAAAGTCTCTGATGAGGGACCTTGTCAAAGGCTTTCTGAAAGTCCAGATACATTATATCGACTGACTCACCTTTGTCCACCTGATTATTCACACCTTCAAAAAAACACATCAGATTAGTAAGACAATTGAACTCCTTCCACCATGTCTCTGAGATACCAATCATATCTAACCTCTCATTTAGTGCTATATATTCTAACTCTCCCATCTTATTTTTTAGACCCCTAGCATTTGCATACCAGCATTTTAGAGGCTGTATTTTTTCATATTAATCTGGTTATCAGTTTATAGGGGTAATTTGGAATCTTCAAGCTCTGTCTGCTCTGCACTCAAGGGCCTTTGGGTTACTTTTGTCTTTATTGGAACCTCTCTGTTGATATGCCCTAAATTCAGTCTTTTGCTAGCATCCTTTAAGGATACATCCTTCCGACCATGCGCTCTCGGCTTTTCCCTATTATCTAGTTTAAAAGCTGCTCTATCTCCTTGTTAAATGTTAATTCCAGCAGCCTGGTTCCATCCCAGTAAAGGTGGAGCCCACCCTTCAGAAAAGCCCCTTCTTTCCCCAGAATGTTGCCCAGGTCCTAACAAATCCAAACCCCTCTTCCTTGCACCATCATCTCATCCACACATTGAGACTCCAGAGCAATGCCTGCGTTTTAGGTCCTGCACATGGAACAGGAAGCATTTTGGAGAAAGCTATCTTGGAAGTTCTGGATTTCAACTTCCTACCTACAAGCCTAAATTTGGCCTGCAGAACCTCCCTACCACACTTTCCTATGTCATTGGTACTAACATGTACCAAGACAGCAGACTCCTCCCCAGCACTATCTAAGACTTCTTCTAGGTGGCGCGTGAAGTCCACTACCTTCACCCCAGATTTTACAGAAAAGGGAACCCCTTTTGAAAAAAAAACTTACAGAAATAATTATAAGAAAAAGTGAAAATACATCATTAAACAAAGGAATACCCACTAGTCCACCATATAGTCCAACTGATCAAGGAACCTACTCACGTAAAGGGAGGCATCCTGGATCTGATATTCGCTCCCCAGGCAACTCTCAACTCACCCATGACCCCTGAGATATCAATTACTGCAGTTCCCTGGTCTGACCACAAGCTTATCATATTCCAAATTTCCCTTCCCACCCACAACCAGAAGGAAGCCAGAACAGTCAGCGGCTACTCCAAGGCTCCACCACGAAGATTTCAGAATTTCAACAAGGAACTGATACTGAGCACAGCGCACCCACTTCTCACCTCGACAGCACACGATCCTGAGGTTCTGGTCTCTGAATGGAATGAAACATTCAGTTCACTTGCACTACGTCCGCCATCTAACAAACCTCCTGGGAAGCGAGCATCTGCACCCTGGTACTCTGCTGAGTTGAAATTCTCTCGCACCCTCCTAAGGCAGCTGGAGAGACGCTGGTGCCGTTCACACACAGCTGACGATCAAAGAGCATATAACTCCCACCTGACAGCGCACCGCGAAGCGATAACAGCAAACATGCGGCGATTCCACACGGACTCGCTAAAAAGATTGCTGAACAAGCCGCACGACTTGTTCGCTCTTGTCAAGAACCTGACAAAAGAGCTAGCCGCAGAGCAAACAATCGGGATCCACCCTCAAGAATTTGCAGACTACTTACTATCCAAGCTATGCCAGACCAACATTGCCCCAGCACCTGAAATCTCCTTCAAGCCAAGCTATCAAACACCTCTCACCATCTTCTCCACACCCCCCAAGCAACGCATTGAGGACACCATAGCGGCAATCAACACGACCACTGCTCAAACTGACCCCTGCCCCGCATTCTGGATTAAAGACCTACGATCTAATTTTAGCCCCACTATAGCCAGAATTATGGACCAATCCTTTGCAACAGGTACATTCCCACAATCCCTAAAGTGCACGTCCATAAGACCCTTACTAAAAAACAGCAAGCTTGACCCCCAGAAGGCAGACTCATACAGACTGATATCAAGTATACCTTTGCTAGCAAAAATAATTAAGAAGGAAGTCCAGATGCAAATTCAAGAACACATTGAAACCTCTGCACCACTGGACCCTTGCCAACATGGCTTCAGAGAGGCCCATGGAGTTGAAAGGCTCCTTACCACACTCTTCAACAACATAATAACAGGAATCGACAACATTCGTCAGGGGGTTGTCCTCATCTTCTTGGACATCGCAGCTGCGTTCGACTCGGTGAGCCATGAGCTTCTGCTGGAACGTCTCAAGGAGAAAGGGATCACCGACAAAGCGCTGGACTGGTGCAAGTCCTATCTTTCTGACAGATGGCAGCACGTACGTTCCGGGGCAACTTCATCAGATCCCTTCCACCAGAAGCAGGGTGTCTCGCAGGGTTCCTCCCTCTCGGCACTGATGTTCAATGTATACATGCAGCCTATATGCAACCTGATCCGTTCTTTCAATATCAGTTACTTGATATATGCAGACGACGTGTTGCTATACATGCCTTTCTCAACTGAGAACCCAGACCTCTCGCCACTGACAAATTGCTTTAATGCCGTATCCGACTGGCTCCAAACTCAAAACCTCAGGATCCAACACAAAAAAATGGAAGTACTCTTCATTACAAGGAATCTAAACTTCTCCACACCACCCTTTCTAAGTGTCAAGGAAGCAGAACTCCAGACCAAACCCACGATCAGATACCTCGGCGTCACTTTAGACCAGAGACTGGACATGAAGTTACACATAGGCAATATAGTTAGGACGGTGTACCATAAGATACGATCCCTCAGACCCCTACGAGCCTTGCTGGAGCCAGAAGACTTTAGGACAATTTACCAGGCGCTGAGCATACCACATTTTGATTATGCTAATGTGATCTTACATGGGCTCCCCCAGGCCACTCTGAATCCGCTGCAACTTGCAATGAACACTGCAGCAAGGGTTCTATACGGGGCATCCAGGAAGGACTATGTGACGCCCATACTGAAGCACCTCCACTGGCTTCCGATACATAGCAGACTCAAGTACAAAACCCTTCTGCTGATATTCAAAGCCATCAATGGGCTTTCATCTTCATCATTATCTGAATTAATCCAGACCACTCCCACTAACAGGTCCAGAAGATCGGTAGCACTCAATACACTGACAGTCCCAAAATCAATAACCCAATGCACCCAGTCAACAGCAAGTAGGGCCTTCAAATTCTGTGCGCCCAGATGCTGGAATACCCTGCCTCCCAACATCCGTGCAATTCCTGACCTACTCCAGTTTAGGAAGGCCTTGAAGCACCACCTCTTCCTCCTGTACTACCTGATAGACAATGCCATAATAACCCCATCCACGGGTACAACACAAAACTCCCACGGCTAGACCAATGAGGTGAACCCCACCTTGTTGCAAGATTGTAAATAGTTACCCCATGTTATCCAAGTTTTAAACACCTGTTCATTGTAAACACAGAGTACCCAAGGAAATGTGTAGTTCTATGTTTATTGTAAACCGCGCTGATGTTGAATAGCGCGGTATAAAAGAGACTGGATATAAATAAATAAATAAATATATATAGTGAGAGATCATGTAGAATTTTGGAGAATGCTACAATAAGAAATAAAAATAAGCGAATAAAGCGAGCAGTTACTGTGGCCCGAGAGAAACTAATATACACTCACACATTCTCTACCACATTCACCACAAGGGATGATTCTAACAGCTTAGCATTAATGAAGGCCGCCAGATTTGATGGCTGAAAAAATACATAGTGAGCAGCCCTATAAGTTATGAAACATTTACATGGAAATTTCAGATGTTAGGATGCTCCTATCTGCAAAGCTCTTGATTTTAACAACTTAAATTGTTTACATCATTTCTGCGTTTCTCTCGTGAGATCTAGAAAAATAGACATATTAAAGCCATAGAAGGGTATCGTTCTCTTCTTAAAATATAACTTAAGTATCCAGTCTTTGGGACAAGAGCCAAGACACTAACAATGTCGCAGAAAGTAAACCTCAATGTCTGAAGAATCCAACAGCTAAGACATGTTTAATACATCCATAACGTGTTCAGAGGACAAAATCTGAGGCTCCTTCTTTACAGACGGCAAATAATAGATTTTGGAAATAGGAGGCAACAGCTCCATTGGGACCAACAGATCCTCTATTAAGTACCTCCTGAACATATCCAAAAGTAAAACCCCAACAAATCTTGGAAAATTAAGGACCCGCAAATTAACAGCTTGGAAAACATTCTTTAGTGTCTCATCCTTAGACTTCAAAGTGATGTTGTCCTTCAATAATGCTTTATTAACTTCTGATACATCTGAAAGTTTCTGAGCAAACCCATGAATAGAAACTTTAAAAGTCTCAAAATCACTCATGATTGTAGTTATCTTGTCAGAGTTCTGTTGCACCCTGTGAGACAGATCTGTCATTTGCTTTGAAATTGTGTCAGAGAGCAGAACAATAGCCTCCTAAATGGCCTCCTAAGTAAATTGCTTTGGTCTTGGGAGAGAAAGAGAGCATGGCATAGATTCAGCCACCTTCTGTGTTGAAATACTCTCGCCCCCATCGCTCGTGCCGCCAAGTAAAAGATTTCTTTATTTATTTTTTTACATTCTCTTATGTACTGTGCTATTCTGCATCAGTGTGGTTTACATTGAACAAACTGAAATTACATTGAACAGGGCATTATAACTTGGAGATAACTATTTTACAGGGAAAATGGGCTATGGAGGGTTAAGTGGCTTGCCCAAGACCACAAGGAGCATCTGTGGGACTAGAAACCCCAGTCCTTCTGGCCCAAGGTTGCTGTCCTCTAGTGGGATTTGAACCCCTGACCTTCTGGCCTAAAGTACCTTGCCCCAACCACTGGGCCACTCCTCCACTCCACTGGTTGTTCTCCCGCCAAACTTGCAGGAGCTCCGGGGGTAGCCCAGGCAGCTTCTCGTCCAGCCCCCCTCAGACGAAGACACACACACACCACTGACTTGTAATGCTGGAAACTCTGGACTAGACGATGCTCAGTGTAACCCTCCTGGTCACGGCAGCAGAGTACATGCAGCTGGAAAAAAGGGAAGGTAGGTAAGAATCCTCCAGACTCATCCCAGTCAAGTCCGACTTTATCTCTGCCATGGTAAACCCGGAGATCGCTACAAATTGGTCCACAGGGCTGGAAACAGGAGGTTTGAGCCCGGATAGTGGCAAATGAGCTTTTCCTTTGTGCTTAGGCATGAAGAGGAAAACTTGCTATCTGAAAGAGCACATGCACTAGCGGCCGTCTTGGGACATGCCCCCTCCTGGGAGAGGAGGTCTGCTTGAAAAGTGCAATTCTGGGTCTAGAGCAGCATTCCTTGCACTTCCCATTTTGTGGGGTTGGGGAAGTTTGCATGGTGGTGGGGCAGTTGTGGCAAGATAGCTTTTTGGGACAGGGCAGTTTGCAAAGTGATGGACTAGTTCTAGAGGGCTAGCTTTTGGGATAGGGGCTGTTTGCATGGGTGGGGGGAAGGTGCAGCTATGGGACAATAGTTTCTTGGCACTGAGTCTGTTTACAGTTGCAGGTTGAATTTTTCAGGGTGGGGTTCATAGGTCACCTTGGGCATTGGGGAGGCAATTGCAGGGGATATATTTTGCGGATGGGGCAGTTTAAAGTTTGGAGAAAGTTGAGCACAGGGGAAAAGCAGTTTGAACGGAGCAATTTCCTAGCCTCTATGTAAGTTTCTTGGTTGCAGAAGCTGGAATGCCTTCTCCCATAGAAATGCAGTGGGCCATTTTTTTTGGGGGGGGGGGGGCGGGGACGGGTGTTTATTTCTCTGGAATACTGAGTCTGATCAGGCCCATTTTCAAACTTGATGTATCTTTTTACTGGTTTTCCCCCAATGCCATTTTTCATCTCACTTTGTTTAATGTTTAGAGAGTTATTTTGCCCTCTGTCAGACAGCTAGGGAGTGGAAGAGTAGCCAAGTGGTTAGGGCACTGGCTTGATAACCAGCATTTGATTCCCACAGGCACTCCTTGTGGCTTTAGGCAAGTCACTTAACCCTCTATTGCCTTGGAAGAAAGGTCTGGCAATCTACTTCTTGTCACACTGTCAAGAAAACCCAGGTTTGCTAAGAGTCAGCACTGACATGAAGGCAGATAAGGCATCTGTCACCTCCTTTTGTATATAATTCTTTCAAACTTCCTTTGGGTTGGAAAAAATGCTAAAGAACCAAATGCTCTGTCATCTAGCTGAAACTGGCTACTTATGTTATAGGGGTCTGTTAGGGAAATTAGCTCTTATTGGGAGAACACAGGTCTCAGGGTGCAACAGGACTTCACAAAACACATACAACTCCATTTCATCACGTATGGATGCTAAGGAATTTTAATTGGCCAAAAAAATTGTGTTTGGTTGTATGAACATAATATTAAAGGGTCTATTTGCTAATCTGAGTTAAATATGTAACATGAGCTTTAATGTATGTAAACTGTTAATGTAAAGGTCTGTAAAACAGATTGTGTGCAACAATAACAGTACACTATACATGTAAGGCCGCGGGGCAGGGTCCTGGTGGCTGCCCGTAACCGGGTGCTCGGCCGGTGCGAGGACCCTGGCTCGCGGCCGACGGCGTCAGGGGGTGGGGCAGAGGCGCAAGGACGTGAGTGCGCCTGGATCGGATTGGCTCCACCCGCATGCATGAGTGTGGTGGAGCCAGGGAGAGGAACAACGGTGTGATGTTGAGGGGGAGGAGCCAGGATTCGGCAACGGTCGCCTGCACTTCTGCACCTCTGCGGATGCCGGTGCCGGCTTGGCCTGTCCTCTGCTGGGAAGATTGGCGCAGTGAAGATCGGGGTGCCCTGCCGGCTGGGATTGCTAGAGGCCCATTAGGTGCGAGCGGGCAGGCGGGAGCAAGAAGAGCTGAGGCGACAGAAGCAGGTGATCCTTTTTTCAGGCATGGGCTGAAGCAGGCATCGGTGAGCTGCTGCGCTGCAGAGCCAGTGTGAGTTCTTCTATCACCGGGAGAATTTGGCAGGCCTCGGTTGTATGGGCGGTTTTGCGATGATCTGGGTGAGCAGAGGACAGCGTTGGAGGACCACTTGGAGGAGGCGAGTGTGGGGTTTAAAAAAAAAAGGGAAAAGGAGTTGGGAGGGATACGGCGTTGGAGCACGGGCTTGCCCTAACACTCTTTGGGAGGGCAAGTCAATTAACACATCATTGTGCAAAAAAAAAAAAACCTATTTCTTTCAATAAATGAATTCAAACAGTTTATAGGAGGTGGGAAGAGGACTGGGGGGGGGGGATAAGGCATGGTTAAAAGGAAGTTTAAAAAAACCCACAAAAAACCTATATAGACAAATGTCTTTGTGTCTGGAACGGCAGGGCCGGGTGGGATGACATGGCATGGGGGGGGGGGGAAGTGCCATTGGGCAGCGAGACCTCCATTCCCGAGGGATTCAGGGCGGGGGGGTCTCGGATGGGGGGGAGGTGAGGTAGTCGCTGGGGATGAGAGCTCGGGGTCAGAATGGGTCCCTTTGGGGAGCAAAGGGGGTAACATGCTAAACGTTCATGGGCATTGAGCCCGCAGATGGGAGGCAGTGGGATGGTTGAAGAGGGTAATGCAACCTAGGGAGGAGGGCAGGATAGCTGCAGTGGGGTGGGGCAGCGGACAACGCACGGGTAAATGGCGCGGAGTGTGGGCTTGTGCCAGCCACACAATCTTGCTTGGGGTGAGAGGGAGTTTGGGGGAATTCTGCTGTCAGTGCAAGGGGTCCCCAGTTTTAGGGGTCAAGGTGTTTCTTCCCCTGTAGGCTGGCTTAGGGAAGGACAAGGTCCGTCCAGGGCCGAATTGGCTGGGGCTTGGCAACTTGCGTGGTCGCTGTTGTTCCCCCCTCCTGTTTTTTTTTTTTATGTCTTCACATGTTCCAGTAACAACTCCGCATGTGGCGGTGCAGGGTATGGGAGGACAGTTGCGAGGGGAGAGCAGGGATGCGGGAGTAGCGGTTCAGCAGAGTTTCGGTGGAGATGACGACTGCATCTGGAGATGGATCGCACCAGCAACAAAAGGATATCCACCAGTCGGCGAATCATCTGACAGCCCAGTTTACGACAGACTGGGGGGCGAGTGTGCTGCACGAGGCGCAGGAGGAGGGTTGGAAGGGAGTAGCTTGCGAGAGGAAAGGGGGCGAAAGCGCGTAAGAAACAGAAGCAGTCCGGTAGGCAACATCATAGCTCGGAATCATCTTCATCATCTTCCGAAGCTCCATCGTCGTCGCTGGGAGCTGACAGTGAGCGGCAAGGAGTGGGCAGCAGTAAGGCGGCGGTGAACAGGTTAGAAGGCGGAGACTACGGTAGTCTCTTTTTCAGAGTTAGGGGAGGGGGGCCAAAGAATTTGCGACGTATGATTACGAAGCGGCGGTATATGGATATACTCCACTTGCTGGAGGGTCGGAAGAGGTGGAGAGGGAGTAAGAAAAGGTGGAAAGAGGATGGGTAGGCGGGCTGGATCAGGAAGGTCTCTTGGAATGTGGTGAATCGGAAAGGAGAATTTTTGGTAATGTGGTCATCTAGACGAATGTTTTGCGATTAGCAAGTATACGGGGCCATCACTATCCTGAGTATTTTGTGATCCATGACTGTGGGGCATGTTTCCATTATGACGAGCAGTTGGGGGACAGGAAAGTGGAGGAGAGCAAATTATTGTCAAGGAGCACACGGGATTACCTGGGGGCTGGTGCAAATGTCAGTCAGGGCATGTACTGTGTGATCAGGGGGGGGCTAAAGGAGGGACAGTGGACAATATGGGGGGGTCATTCCTTTCATGCGGGAGCTTGCTGGGCCACATCAAGGAAGCGGGGCAGGTGATTTGAATGGGAAGTTTTAACGAGACTTCTTGCCCGTTCATCGACGGCAAATTTCGACATTGATGGTTCCGTCTGTAGGGGAGGACACTCGGCAGCCAAATGTTGGAGATAGGGGCCCCGCGGACCTCAGTGCCGGCCCCTGTACAATAATTCTGTGGGCAGCCGGCCCCCTACCCCAAGCCGGTTGGAGGCCTCAAGGATTTGGCTTCGGCAAGACCTGAAGTGGGAGATAAGGAGGTATTAAGTGGGGGGGTTCCAGGAGGGTTTGGTTATACCAGTACACGAAAATGTGATAGCGTCTAGGGTGCGAAATTTTCCTTCAGTGTGGCGCTTTCCACAAATGGTTAGGGATAAGTCGGAGGTAGAGCTGATTTTGGACTGACTTGAGGCTCCCCCCTGTTAGGGGTATCAAAAAAAAAAAAACTCAGAACTGCCGGCAGAATCATAACTTGTCATTTCCGTCGGGAAGACGGCTGAATGGTCACATCCCATGGGAGTGGGGTACGGTTCGTTATGCTTTGTTTGATCGGGTGGTGGAATTGGTCAGAAGATCGGGTCACAGGGCGGCGATGGTGAACATGTATGGATTCAGCTGTCCGTTGTGGCCAGTACACCGGTCGGTTTTTCAATTGTTTGGTTTCTGCTTGGATGCTGGATGTTATTTCGATAAGGCATGCCTATGGGCGTCTCAATTTCTGGTGCACACTTTGAAATAACTGGTACTTTCTGGCAATGGGTGTTAAGGCGGAAGGTAGGCGGTGCGAATATTGTTAAGGAGTTAGATACTTTGTTCGTGGGAACAGTGCAATCAGTGGGGTGTATGGTGCTATTAGAAGGCGTGGCGGAATTGTAGTGCAAACTAGGTGTGCTGTGGGACAGAGGGCCCGGTGAGGTGGGTTGCACAGGTCTGCAAAAACCTTTTTTCGAGAGCTGTTTTGGTTATTCCACGTAATCTTTATGTTTTTTGGTGCACTAAATCCGAAAATGACCTCCATTTTGTCATAGGACATCACGTTTCCTGACAATTTAGGTAACTATGTTAAAAATAAATAAGGCAATACCTCAAAATAAATGGAAATAGACTTATAAAATTAAAGTTTTTTTACAATATTTTCATGAAAATCCTTTTTTGAACTGAAATGAGCTCACCTACACACACTAAACTCAATTCTTCTTCCTTATGAGGCTCCTCTTGGTGCATTTACGCTTGTGAGTAGCATCTGGAATGTCTCTCTGAAGCATCCAACAGTAGTCTGCCATCATTGTAATGCTCCATTTTCCCTGGTATCTCCTTTCCATCTATTTAATGTCTTGGTGGAATCGTTCACCTTGTTCCTCACTCACAGCTCCCAAATTTTCAGAAAAGTAGTCAAGGTGGGATTGGAGGAAATGCACTTTCAAACTCATCAGGCAACCTAAAGCTTGAAATGCTTTCAGCATTCGTCCGACGATCTTTTTGTAGTGAGGATCTTTGTTATTGCCTAAAGATTTCTGTACGACTTCTTTAAATGCAATCCACCCTTCTTTTTGAGGATCCATCATGGTATTGACAAACTCTTGATCAACTATAAGCCTTCCAATGTCTGGTCTGACGAACACACCTTCCTTCAATTTTGCCTCCGACAGGCCTGGAAACCTGGTGACCAAGTATTTGAAGCATTCTCCATCTCTTGGAAGTGATTTTACGAATTGCTTCATTAATCCCAATTTTATGTGGAGAGGTGGTAGAAGAACTTTATGGGAAGGTACCAAAGTTTCTTGGAGGACATTTTTTTCACCGACTGTTAGCACCCTCGGCTGCCAACTCTTCTTGGTCCAGTGATTTTGTCGGTCTCGACTGTCCCATAGACACAGAAAACAAGGATATTTGGTATACCCAGCTTGTTGCCCGAGCAGCATGCACAAGACCTTCAAGTCCCCACACACTTGCCAACCATGGTCTTCATATTTAAGTTTATGAAGAACCAATTCCAAGTTCTCATAGGTTTCCTTCAAGTGTACGGAATGACCTACAGGTATGGAAGCGTAAAAACCGTTGTGGAGTAAAACTGCTTTGAGACTTCTTTTTGAAGAATCTATAAAAAGACACCATTGCTCTGAATCATATTGGATTTTAAATTGACCCATCAGACCTTCGACATCGATGCAATAAACCAACTTGTCTTCCTGGGCGAAGTAAGAAATGAACTCCTTTTCATGATGTCTGAACCATGAAGATGACACTCCTGGCAACAATAAATTCCTGCTTTTCAGCCTTGATCCGAGTAACTCAGCGGCATCTTTGGGAAGATTCAAGTCTCTTACCAAATCATTCATCTCCTCCTGAGAAAACAATTTTGGTCTTGTATCATCTTCAAAGTCAGAACTTGATTCATCATCTGGTTCAGGTATGACTTCACCTTCATCGGAGCTAGGTATCTCTTCCAAGGTAGCAGGGGGCTTGGGTACTGGTATATCTGTGCCATGGGGGATGGGACGAATTGCCGAATGAAGATTGAGGTATGAAATGGAATGCTTCAATTTGGAATTAAACCCTTTCACATCGCATGAACAAAAGTAACAGTCGTCACTATGGTTCTTTTGCTCTCGTCATACCATAGGAATCCTATGTTGAATCTCCCTGTTCAATGTAAAACTTAATGTTACTTGTATGCATTGTAGTATGTTCTTGTTTCAATGTACACCGCACTGATTGAAATAGCGCGGTATAAAAGAATTGTTAAATAAATAAATAAATAAAAATAAATAACAGAAAGATTTTTTCTTACCCTTGAACCAGTTTTGGAGGTCCTCAACACACCGTTTGCACACTTTATGAGGCTCCCAGACTTTATCTTGATCTCCAATTTTTAGTTCAAAGTATACAAAGAATACTTTTTTCACAAAGTCTGTAATATTCTGCTGTTGCTTCAACACTGTATATTCACCACAGATGAAACAGAAACTGTCTGGCGAATTAATACACTTTCGCGGAGCCATAACATAATGGTTGAAGAATGACGAGCTAACACGAATTGCGATGAAAAAGTGTGAACAGCCTAGAACCAAGAACCTCCTGATGATGATTCATGCACAAGTGTGGCATGCAGGAGAGAGCAGCTCTGTGTCTGTACACGAGACGTCACAGTGCTGGCCACACCCCCCCCTGCACTGTCCGGAGCTGCTGCTATCTGCCCTGTGTCTCCCTCCCACTGGATTCTTCAGGAAAGATTAACTCCTTCTACCATTAGAAGCACGGACTTAAAACTTGCTTAGCTTATATATATATTGCTGACCATCAGATTTAGAGTGCTATATTTTTTTTACATAACTCGGACAACCCCTTTAAGGTTTTTTTGGCATTTTATATCTTAAATGCACTTATGTGACTTAATTAATAGTAATTTGAATTAATTAATAGTAATTTGAAAAAAATTGATAAATTTGAAGACAATTTTGCATGTTGTGGCAAATCATGACATCTAGGAGTTTTTTCAATATTTTATTTGTTTTCAGCACACCAAAATACATGGAAATTAGATGAAAATAATCAAGCAGCTTTTTAGTCACAGACCTGTGTTATCTTTGAGGTGTGGGAATTGGATTCCATGAAAAGGGTGGCTTGGCTCCCTCTGGATAGGGTGTTGATATCACGGGTTTTTGTAGTTCACATGTTCGCTGCATTAAGAGTAGCGTTAAAAAAAAAAAAGAAAAAAGAATGTAGGCTCCCTGATGGGTGGGGTTTCTGCATCAGTTGGATCAGGGATGTCTTTTGAAAGACTTTAACAGGACTTCTGTGAAGACGGAGGCTGAGATCGCCAGTCTAGGGGTACGGGAATTATTTCCGGGAAATGTGGCATGCAGACAGCTGGCTGAAGGTTTGGCGCGCATACAGCCTAACTAGCAACATACCCTCCTGGAATTGTTTCCCATGGTGGCGGCATTGGAATTTTGCCTTGATAAGCTTCGCACCTGCAGGGCAGTGTGGTGGGGCAACAATGCAGCAGTGGTCATCGTAACAATACTTATACTACATGTTGTATTCAGTTGGCAGCCTTAAGGAAGGAAGGGGTATTAGCATGTGTGCGTCGGAAGTGTAGGAAAAATCCCTGGCATATCCCAGTATGTACTAACGGTTTGCGGACGCTCTTTCCAAACTGTGGTTCCAGAGGCGGACAGGGAGGAATTCGTGGTCCCGGAGAAAATTATGGAGCATTGGCCAAGAGTGATGCTGAAATTACTAATAGCTACAGTTGGGGAGTGTTAGAGGTCAGTGCCTTTCGACCCCAGGCGGTCGATTACACATGGGTTACTGATGAGGCTCTGCGCTGCCTTACCCGGGGGGTGATGTCGTGGTATGAAGCCTCCCTACTACAGGCGGTTATGCCTGGTAAATGTCGGTGCGTTAGGTATTGATGGGTTAGTAGCGAACTCTGGCGACTCTGGGGGTTGGAGGGGTATACAGCGACAGCAGCTATGGGCTGAGGAAGGGTGGTTACAGGTCTGTCTAGCTAAATCAATGACAGACCAGCAAGGGAAGGATTTTGGAGGTCTTAATGGAGATTGTAGGACTCGTATCATGACTGGTGGACACCGTGTAGGTCTCTGTGTGGGTACGCCCCGCACGGGAGGGCGGGGGAATCTTCAGGCATGAGGATGCGCGACTATTGATGCATTTTCAGTATCAGCTGTATGGAGAATGGTGCTGCGGCGCGGAGGGGAAGGCACGAGTCAGTTTGCAGCACACTCATCCTGCATGGGGGCGGTGACCAGGGTGGTCATGGCGGGGTTGCCGGAACAAGAGATATATGCATTGGCAGATGGCGTTTTATGGCATTTGGGCTAAGTTTGGCTTCGAGAAGGTGAAGGGGCAAGCAATTGATAGAGACTAACCGGTTTGCTTTTCAGATCTGGGACAAAGCCCGGGGTCAGTGGGCTGATGGGTCATTCCTTCGTCTATGGGGCTGGTCATCAAGAAGCGGTGCGGCCAGTGGGGACTCATGGGGGTCTCGATCCGACTGTGGTGTCTGTTTTAGGGCTAAGCAAGCATGGTATCCTTTGGCCGCAGCTAACGCCTTTGTTTGGACTCTATCAGTGATTAAGGAGCAAGCCTGCATTGAGATTGTTACGTTGGGGGGCAACGAACAGGCCGTGGATCGACAGGCTGGTACTAAGAGCAGTAAAGAGGGATCTCGCTGTGCTTCTGTGAAGGTTCCAAGGCGTGGTGTTGATGTGGTCGGATATAATTCCAAGGCCTGCTAACTGACTATATTAAAAAAAAATAAAATGTAAGCGGCCGTTGGGGTCCGTGAGCAAGGAGGTTATCGAATCATGCATTCGTGGGTTGACAGCGATTGTGCTGGGTTGTATAGGGGGATGGGGGCACTTATCCCCAATAGGGGGGGATTTGCTCATCAATGACTGGCAGGTGGCTGTGGAATGGGTGCTTCAGTGGGAGGCTCTCTGGTCGCAACTTTGTGGGGGGGCGGCATAGGGTCATTAATGGTGCCGGTGACGGGATCCCGGAGGTTTCCAGGGTCTGGAGCTTTGGGCTTTACTTAGGCCAGGGGGAAGGGGCCCTCGACCCTAAATTAATGTCCTCTATGTCGGTGGCGGGATCCCGGAGGTTTCTGGGGTCCGGAGCCGATGCCTCCCTCCCTCCCTCTGTTAGGGATGTGTGGTGGGGTTGAAAGGGTATCGCAGCATTGGGGGGGTGCGGGACCCTGGAGGTTTCCGGGGTCTGGAGCCTTAGGCTATACTTGGGTCGGAGGTGGAGTACCCCCAACCCGGACAACCCCTGGCCGACTTTTGCTAATTACATGGCGAGGTCGGGGAAAGGGGACTAGGAAGATTGCCGTTGGCATGACCATGGCAGAAGCGGAGGCGGGGTCACCTTGCTAATAGCATGGCTAGTGAGGCATTGTTCTGCTGTTTGGATTGTTAAGAGTTTATCTTTGGACTGCAATGTTCGGTATGTTATAGAAGGTAATAAAGCTGCGACCAGTTGTTTTCCCAAGAGCGGTTGTATGTATATATTTTGTGGTTAAAAGGAGGGTGGAATTAAAGGTGGGGGGTGAAGGGGTGGATAGTTAGAGGGGCCTGGAGCACCGGGTCCGATCTACCTCGGTTACTAGGGCCTGATATTCCAAGGCATTTACACGGTTTACAGAGCCATAAACCATGTAAATCCCGCTGAACGGGATATTCAACGGCACTAACACAGATAGTGCCGCCGAATATCCCCAACTACCGCCACTATACACCCTAATGCTAACCACACAGCATCAGGGCGTGTTGTGGGTATTCCAGGGACAGCGACAGTAGCTAACCGGGTAGCAGCGATATTGCACCTCTGCCTGTTTAGCTTCTGTGGGTAAATGATAGATGCAGCAAACGTTTACCTATATTTTACCTGCTGGAGCTAATTGGGCGGCGGCTCACCATCATCGCTGTATGGTTAACCTCTGCAGCATGGGAGCATGTGCAGCAAACCCAGATATTCAATGCTGAGGCCGTATATGATCCCGACATTGAATATCTGGGTTTAAAGTTCAAAGCAACAGCTAGGTTCTGTACTTGCGTCTAGCTGCCGGCACTGAATATTGGGACCCTAATGCAGAAATTCTTATTAGGCATCCAGGAAGCAGAGGGGAAAAGGTGTGAAGCGCACCGTGCATTTAGCAGGGGGTGAAGCTAGCTATATTCCATATTAGTTTCCATTTCCCTGCAATGGGGCCCATTTACTTTCCCCTGAAGTGCTGGGAATGCTGTCAACAGCTATTGCAGAGGTTTAATATTTCACGCACCTTAACTTTGGTTGTTAACGTGCGTTAAGTACAAAGCACACTTCAGTAAATGGGGTCCTATAGGTAAAATTGATGGTTAGGTCCACAGCAAGAAGACAGATTTGATTTGTTATACCTGGATACAGAGCACTATAGCTTTAGAAGACTACTTTTAATATGGCTCAAATGCTTGCAGTCCCACAGGAGACAAGCTCGTTTTCCAAGGGAAACCCTATGGGAGATTTCCCTTTGAACTTGCAGGCAGCTAAGTACCCCCATACACATACATGTGTTTTGAAAGCTGTGCATATGTGCCCCTGGAAAATACACAGAAAATGAAAATACACAGAAAATGAAAGCCCTGCTGATACTTTTCTCCCCCTGCCTCTTTGTTTCATGTGGGTAAATGTTTGCATACTGTAACCAGTGAACATCTTTTTGCCTGCAGATAAGGAGGGCAATTTTCAATGAGGCTTTAAATGCAGGTAACTAGATGCTTATCTGTGGTAGTAGCTTTGAAAATTGTTTTCTTACCAGTCTGTCAACAATGAGCCGCCTGACTGAAGATCGAACACAATTTAGGATAGCTATCCAGAGGGTCGCCATGAGTCGACTCCGACTCGACGGCACTTAACAACAACAACTGAGTGAGATATATTAAGGATTCAGCAAGATGATTTTTTTCAGTTCACAATGCACTTTTTTATTAACTGAAAAATGAAATTTCATTGATTTATTATGTATTTTTTATTCATAATTCTTTGAAGGGATTTTCATAGGTATTGCTTAAATCACAATATATATCTTAAGTAAGAACATAAGACATACCATACTGGGTCAGACCAAGTGTCCATCAAGCCCAGTATCCTATTTCCAAAAGTGGCCATTCCAGGCCTCAAATAACTGTTGGGTTTCCAAAGATATATACATTCCATATACATTAGCAGAGATTTCCCCAGTCCACTTTAAAGGGTAATGGACTTTCCCTCCAGGAACGTGTCCAAATCTCTTTTAAAGACAGCTACACTAACAGCTTTTACTATATCTTCCAGCAATGAATTCCAGAGTTTCATTACAACTTGAGTGAAAAAAATTTCTCCGATTAGTCTTAAATATGATACATTGCAGCTTAATTGCGTGTGCCCTCATCTTTCTATTTCTTGAACTAGTAGGCACAGTACCTGTGTTACGTCTGGCTCTCAGAGGAGCAAAAGGATTGCCTGATAAAGTCTTGTATTTTATTGCTTCTTATCAACATGAAAGAGGCATTTTGCAACATTAAACAATTATATTTTTCTTCAACAGTTCTACCAGTTCTGTGGACACAGTTTTTTGACATTCATCACTGGAGTTGCATTTACAGTCATCATTGAGAGGCCATTTCAACTCATTTTTCACTTTTAAATTTCAAGAAACAGGTAAAAATGGGAAATCTCACCTACAGCTGTGGTAAAAGAGTGGGTAACTTTAAACAATTTGTAGTCAATTTTCAAAAGATTTGCCAGGGTAAGTTCAAGAGTTAATGGGACAAATTTTAATTTTTGAATTTCCCACCCCACCAACTGTAACTTTTTGTTTAGTCAGCTCGTTGTCTGACCTGAAATATGCCAAGGGTGCAGTTTAACTTTAATCAGATAGCACCAATATTCTGTGCTATCCAGCTAATGTAAAGCACTTAAGTCTGGTCAGAAAAATACCTGCCCTAAATTTAACCAGATAAAATCTCTGGTTAACCTTAACAGATATATTCAAATTCCCAGACCTAACCAGATGAGTTTTCAAATATCCACACAGATAACCAATTAATTTATCTTTAAATGAATATTCTGTAGCTGAGTATGGGCCCTATTGATTTTAGTGGCTTGTAGATATCACCCACTATTATTTCCAGACATTTGTAGGAATCTGTAGTATTACTACTTGTAGGACTATGCTAGATTTAGAAGCGTTATTTTCCTACAACATGTATAGCTCTGGATCCTGAAAAGAAACAGGTAACTAGCTTTAAATGGCAAGTACTAAGATATAGTAGCTTCAATCATTCATAGTTTTTCAATGTCATGTCTACAATGCATATGCTTTTACCTACAATGAGTGGGGAGAGATTTCTGAGGATGGGGTGAGAGTAGCAACACATCACATAGGGGGTGTGTCTACTAAAGTGCATTAACTAGTTAATATACGCATTTTAACACACAATAACTCTTAGCATGACCTTGTGCTAACTGCAACCAGGTGCTAAAACCAGCAAAACATTAAAAAGTGCTTAAGGCCTTGAGTGTCAAGAGCTGGGCAGGATATGGGCAGAGAATGGGAATGGACAGCACAGACAGCACAAATAGCACAGACAGCACAAACAGCACTCAATACAGTGACGCACACTGTCACTGCTGCCGATAGCTTGAGTGCACTTATTGCTACCTCAAGAGGCATGTTCTGTGCATCCATGCTAGCAGCAGGCAGGCAGCATGCCACTACCCAAACCAAAAAAAGCCCCGATCATAGCGAAACATTATGGCCTCCCAATAACTGCAAAACAAAGAGCTCTTAATTAATTAATTTATTTATTTGTGTACAATTTGTATCCCGCTGCTTCCAGCGATCAGCAGCGGGATACAAATTAAGACACAATTCGTCACCAAACTAATTTCCTAAAACCACTAGAGACTTCTTTATCTTAGGCAAATATGGGTTAGTTTGGGTTAGTTACGCTCTTATACAGTTATTGTTGTAGTTTTTTCTCCCAATAACTGGACCATCCTCTCCAATGACAGCCCCAGTCCCCACTAAAAGCCCTGATCAAAACTGCAACCTCTGATCACCTGACCCTCACCCCACTCATCGGCTTCCCCCCTTCCCTCCAGCACTTACTGGAGTATAATAGCCATGACAGGAGCGATTCCCATCCTCTCCTTCCTCCTTGCCACCCGGGTTCAAAATGGCAGCTAGCAATAGTTTTTCATTATTACCACTAGGAGATCAATCTGCCAAATAAGGAGCAAGTGGGGACTGGGGGGGGGGGGTGAAGGGAGGGTCAGGTGATGCTCTTAGGGGATATGTGATTAGGGATTGGGGCTTTGATTAGGGGCTTGGAGCTTTGAATGAGTTTGAGGCTGTCATTGGGGTACAGTTAGAGTGCTTAGCTGTGATCAGTTTTTTTGGGGGGGATGTTTGGGCTGCACTGGGGCCCACCTTAAATATATGAACAGATAGCACAGCATCATCCGTGCTTTCTGCCAAGGAATGTAACATGGGGCCATGGCGTAAGTTGGTGCCCTGTGCCAGGGCCGGCCCGTCCATTTAGCGAGAATGTTTTTTGCACAGGGCCCCGCGTTTCAGGGGGCCCCGCGCAAAAAACATTCTGATTCTAAAGTAAAATTTTAAAAAGAAAAAAAAAGTTGTCTTCTCCGGCTGCCGGGGCCGCTGCGGCAGAATCGAGTGTGCTGCGGGCCCCCCCCCCCCCTGCCCAGCAGAGCCTGCCCTCCCCTTTATCACCTCTGTCTTTGCAGCTTCAGTCAAACGCGCCGACTTTCAGAGCGCGAGAGGAGAGTTTCTCCCTCGCTGCTCTGTTAAGCCCGCGGGGGCTGATGGGAAGTTCCCATCAGCCCCTGCGGGCTTAACAGAGCCGCGAAAGGGCAACTAGTCCTTTCGCGCTCTGAAAGCCGGCGCGTTTGACGGAAGCTGCGAAGACCGAGGGGATAAAGGGGAGGGCAGGCTCTGCTGGGCAGGGGGGGCCCCGCGGCACACCCGATTCGGCCGCGGCGGCCCCGGCAGCCGGAGAAGACAGCTTCTTTTTTAAAAAAATTTCCCTGGGCTAGGCTGGGCTGTGCTGGGGGGGATTAGGAGTGGTGATGGGCTGGGGGGGTGTAGGAGTGGTGATGGGCTATGGGGGGGCTGGGGGGGCTAGGAGTGGTGATGGGCTATGGGGGGGCTGGGGGGGGGCTAGGAGTGGTGATGGGCTATGGGGGGGCTATGGGGGGGCTGGGGGGGGCTAGGAGTGGTGATGGGCTATGGGGGGCTGGGGGGCTAGGAGTGGTGATGGGCTATGGGGGGGCTATGGGGGGGCTGGGGGGCTAGGAGTGGTGATGGGCTATGGGGGGGCTGGGGGGGCTAGAGTGGTGATGGGCTATGGGGGGCTGGGGGGGGGCTAGGAGTGGTGATGGACTATGGGGGGGCTGGGGGGGGTTAGGAGTGGTGATGGGCTATGGGGGAGCTAAGTCTGTATATGGGCTGATGGGATTAGGACTGAAAGTGGGTTGATGGGGAGGTTAGGACTGGTAATGGGCTATGGGGGGCTTAAACTAAAAATTGGGTGATGGGGGATTAGGACTGGAAATGGGCTGGTGGGATTAGGACTGGGAGTGGGCTATGGGGGGCTAGGACTGGTAATGGGTTGTGGGGGTTGCTAGGACTGGAAATGGGCTGGGGGATTAAGACTGGAGGTGGGCTGATGGGGTTAGGACTGGTAATGGGCTGTGGGCTGTAGGGGGGGGGTTAGGACTGGTAATGGGCTATTGGGGGGGCTAGGACTGGAAATGGGCTGATGGGGGGTTAACACTGGAGGTGGGCTGATGGGGTTAGGACTGGTAATGGGCTGGTGGGATTAGGACTGGGAGTGGGCTATGGGGGGCTAGGACTGGTAATGGGTTGGGGGGGTTGCTAGGACTGGAAATGGGCTGGGGGGATTAAGACTGGAGGTGGGCTGATGGGGTTAGGACTGGTAATGGGCTGTGGGCTGTTGGGGGGGTTAGGACTGGTAATGGGCTATGGGGGGGCTAGGACTGGAAATGGGCTGATGGGGGGGTTAACACTGGAGGTGGGCTGATGGGGTTAGGACTGGTAATGGGTTGTGGGCTGATGGGGGGGATAGGACTGGCAATGGGCTATGGGGGGCTGACTGGAAGTGGGCTGATGGGGGGTTAGGACTGGAAGTGGGTTGATGGGGGGGGGCTAGGACTGGTATTGGGTTGGGGGGTTGCTAGGACTGGAAATGGGCTGATGCAGGGACTAGAAGGGAATGGATGCTGGGTGAGGCTGGAACTAGAAGGGAGCTGATGTTGGGGGAGGATTAGAATGGGATGGGGCTGGGAGAGTAAAATGGAGAGGGGAAAAATATTTTGTGTGGGAGGGATAAAAAATCTACACTTAGCCGGGTATTGGGAGAGTAAGTGGGGATTGAGGATGGAGGGGTAAAATTTGAGTGGATGAAATAGGAATGAGGAAAGAGCAAAAGGAGAAAAATTAGTATGTTAAAGCAGATGTAGAGAGAGAGAATGGAAAAAAAACTAGAAGAGAGAAGAAAGGACAAATGGACAGCAGATGATGGAGAGTTAGCAGAAAACATGAAGAAACCAGAAGAAAGTGGCTGGAGCAATTGCAACTGAAAAAAATGCACAAAAGGTAGAAAGATATTTCTTTATTTTGAATTTATTAACTGGAATATGAAAGCTCTGGGAAATGTGCATCATTAACGTCTGCGCTTTGTTTGGTACAAGAGGAAATTAATTTATAGTTTTATTTCTACAGTGTTGTACATTCCAAGTTTGGCTTTTGGGGTTCCCAGTTTAATTATTGCCTTCCTGTTTCTAAATTGTGATTCCTTGTTTGGTGATGGTCTATGTTCTGCATGTGTAACTGAGCTGAGGTATTCTGTTTATGTAATTCCTATTTGACATTGCCACTTGTTCTCTTTCCCCAGTAGGTCATGTATTGTTGTTCTCTGAAATGTATTGGTTTAATATTTGCAGTGTTGCCTTTTGATAGGTAGGGTATGGTGCTTTGTGAGTCCTGGTAGTGCTGTTAGGATACGGCGGGTTTGCTATGGGTTCTAAATGGGCAGTGTTTGTAGTAGTTCCTAATGTGCCTGGCGGTTGGCACTGGATTATAGTAATGTAGAAATCTTTTAGTCTGTCTTTATCCATACACACACTAACTTTTATTTAAATTTTTATTAACATTTGTAACAGTTACATTAGCATATACTCAACAACTCCAAGGCATCAAGGGTTCAGCAAACAGCATAAGAGACAACTCTTCAACTAACACACAGTCTAATCATTTTTCCTCCTATTTGCCATCCCCCCACCCCCTCCCTACTTCCACCCCTCTTCCCGCAACCACCTCCAAACCCCTGCCCACCGCTTCTCCATTTGCTCCCCTCTCCCTCCCCGCTCCCCAGTCAATTTATACATGGCATAAAGATGCGACACCCTGAATGTTAGCATTATGCAAATATTTATGCAAATAAGACCACTTATGCAAATGAGGCCCCGCACCGAGTCTCCGCACATGGCCCCGCACCCCCCTTGGGCCGCCCCTGCCCTGTGCACAAACTGCAGAGCATTTGCTTCCATGCCCCAGTAGTTAGCACACAGGTTTTGCACTTGCCACATACAAATTTTTGTACCTAACCCATGGTAAGTGCAAAACCTTAATGCACTTTAGTAAACATGCCTCACAGTTATGCATTTCCTCTCTCATACACACTAGAGGAAAATATTCCACCGGACACTGGGAATTCCTTGCTGTTGAGTTTTGCAGATGGACCCAGGGTTGTCTTTACATAGGTAAGAGCAGCCCTCTTCAGAGCCAGGGCAAGGGTATGAGACGCCCTTACTCCCAGCACTGCTCTGCTCCTGCTCCGGCACCTATTGCCGCTGCTCCTCTCTGAGACATGCAGTGGTAGCAATACATTACATAAAGGCACCATATCACTGGAGTTACCTTCTCTTCCAGCACCGCGGTGCCATTAATACTTTCACCCCTTTCCAATTTCACCTTAACAGGAAATACAATCGGAAGAGATGGAAACATGAAGGCACCAAGGCACCAGAAGAGAAGGTAACTCTGGTGCCACAGTGCTTTGTTAAATGTATTGCCACCGTTGCACATCCCAGAGAGGGGCGGCAGCACTGGCAGGAGGGGGGTCTGCGAGAGGGAGGGAGGGAGGGAGTGGGGGCCCATTTGCAACTGTTTTGCCCAAGGCCTCATAAGGGGTTGAAGCAGCCTTGTATAGACCAAATCTCACATACTTCCCTCTTCTTTAGTCTTCATTGATTGTGATGTAGATTTACATGCGATGTTAAGATTCAGCAAAATTTGTTGCCTCAGAGAGAGAAACAGATCTCTAGGACAGCTGGAGGACACTGCAAATTAAAGTGCATTACAGCTACCTATTGCTACATGTAAACAAGATGTTTAATGCAAATATGAATTGCTAGTGATTTATGAGGTATTAGACTGTTATGCTACTTGCCCCCCCCCCCATCACACACACACCTATTGTGTTATCTATATAGTAACTATAAAGACTTATTGTTATGGGTTATTGTAAACTGTTTTGATAGCCATTGGATCGAATGGCAGTATATCAAATTCTGTAAATCAATAAATAAATAATGAAAAATGACTCACACAGATTAGGGTTCATTCCGTTCCGGACATAGAGTCCCTCTGTACATCCGGTCTGAACCGGACGTACAGAGGGGATCATGATTCTGATCCCGCGGGGCACGTCTAGCCCCGCAAGATCAGAATCGTGAAGAGTCCTGTATGTGCAGGCCAGGTATGTTATTCAGTCCAATGTGCACGTACAGGACTGTACCCAGCTAACTCAGTCAAGGCTCTTCACGGGAGCCATGGCACCATGGCGTTATGTTGCCATGGCACTGTGACTCCATTGAAGAGCCGTGATGCCAGCCACCAGAGAAATAAGCTTATTCCCCACAGCCTGACCCCCAATCTGGCCTCCTACTGCCAGGGTCAGCATGCAGGAAATGTCCTCCAGGCCCCCCTGCCCCATCCGCGCCCCGGCATTGCAAAAAAACCACGTCCAGGGAAGTTATTCCACTTTGGAGGTGGAATAACTTCCCAGCACATGTCGCCAGCCCTGGACATACAGGACCGACATTAGAATTGATCCTGTACATGCAGAGCCGGTGATTGCCCTGACTCTGCCCCTGAGCCGCCCCTTCCCCGCCCCCATCTAACCTCTCCGCACAATTGGCAGGGAAGTTAGATGCGGTGGGGGAAGGCACAGAATCGGGCCCATTATGTCTGTTTTCGGGTGTTATTTAAATTAGAAACAATGCACGTAAGTTAAAGATTCAGATATAGTAATGTAGTATATGATGGCAGATAAAGACCAGTATGGTCCATCTAGTCTGCCCAGCAAGGCGGCAAGAGTAGGTGCACCTGCTGCTACATGCAGGTCTATGTGCAGTATTTCTCTCTCCACCTGACTTCAAGAATGCCTCTAATGATTTAATGACTTTTAGAAGGATGCTTAAAATGTATCTCTTTAGTGAATGCTTTGATGTGAATGAAACCTCACTTTCCTAATGCATTATCCTTCTTATGGACATATTTCCCTGTGGCTTTAATCTCACAACCACTGTATATAGTTTTTTCATTCATTTTAGCTTTTCTTTAATGTTCTTTGTAAAGTAATTTATTGGCTATTTGTAGTTTATTGTAAACCACTTTGACTTCTAGATTTAGTGGTATATAAGCGCAGCTAAATAAATAAATAAATAGTGAGAGGCAGATACTACCACAAATGGTAAAACATGTCCATTAATTGGATGGTAAAAAACATAACCGCACCTGCCTGAGATATAGTTCTTTTTTTTTAATTCAATACACTTGTATTTTATTTTTGCATTTTAATGCATATAATTTTATGCTGTTTTGCATACCTTTGCATCTCATTACCTCAGTAGTATGGATTTATGTTAACATTAATGCAAGTTAGTTTGCATGTGTTAACGGCACTGTGTGATAGATAATACAGATGTTTAATGCATTATAACAGTTGTATGGAGAAGTAGCCTCGTGATTAGGGCAGCAGCGAAATATCAGTGTTCACATCCTACTGGGACTCCTTGTGGCCTTGGGAAAGTCACAACCTTCTACTGCCTACAGACATTGTAAGTAGGGCTGGCCCTAGAGTTGGTTCAAGGTATTGGCATCCTAGGCAAACCTTAAGTCTCATGTCCTCCTGACTGTCAGAATCTATTGTTTAGCTTTGAATACCCTGCTTTTTGCCCCTCAGAAGCTGCCAAGCTAGGAGACTGTCTGGTACTTGGGCTGGCCCTGATTATAAGCCCTACAGGGATAGGGAAATGCCTACTGTACCCAAACGTAACTCGACTTGAACTACTACTGGAAAGGTATGCGCAAAATGCTAATAAATAAATATTGCTAATTACATTACATTGTCTGCTCAATTAGGTAAATGTGATGGGCTAGTTTGTTTCCTTTCTACTGTCATTTACTATGTTATCATAAGAGAAGGTTACCAGATAACTGCAGGTCATCAGGGACAGAGAGAGCTAGTTCCGGTTTTAATTCCCTTGCATTCAAACTTACCTTTCTGTTGCATTTGCTGAAAGTAAAGCCTGGACTGGCTCAATAAGGCAAAGATGACCTGGAGCCATCTGGTCACCCTAGAGGGCAATATTCAAAGCCCTTTCCACAGGTAAAAAAATCATTTTACACAATGGGCCTGCCCATCTTACCCAAGGTCTCTGTAGGTTAAAACTGTGTGCATTCTTGAAGTCAGGTGGAAACAGAAACAATCTGTGTGAGTCGTTTATCATTATTTATTTATTTACAGAATTTGATATACCGCTATTCGATCCAATGGCTATCAAAGCAGCTTACAATAAACCACAACAATAAGTCTTTATGGTTACTATATAGACAAACACAGTAGGTGGGGGAGTAGAGGGCAAATAGCACAACAGTCAAATACCAATAACCTCATGCTTCAGTTCAGATTTAGAAAAGAGGCAGCCACAACACAAAAGGTCTATGTTTCATTAAATGCTTTATAAAGGAGCCAGTATTTTAGACCCAACTTAAACTTCTTTTGATGATTTCTCAAGATGCAAATCAAGGGGGGAGTACATTCCAAAGTATTGGTGCCATGAAGATAAAGGTGCTGCTGTTCAGGCCCTTTTATGGTTAAAATGAGAAGGAGATGGAATAGTAAAATTAGATTATTTATTTTTATTTATAGTCTCTTATATACCGCACTATTCAGCATCAGCGCGGTTTACAATAAACAAGGAGTTACACAATTCAACGGTACTTTGTGTTTACAGAAAAAACAGGAAATACAACTTGGATAACAGGGTAATTAATTAATATAACAGACATGATCTCATCCTGGCTTCAGTATTGTGTATGGGAGGTCTGTGGGGTGTCTGTATTGAATTTGTATGTTTGGAAGGTCTGTGGGTAGGTTGTGTTATCTGGATTGTTTAATGGATAAGACAAGAGGAAGAGGTAGTGTTTCAAAGCTTTTCGAAACTGCAAAAGGTCTGGTATTGATCGGATGTTTTGAGGAAGGCTGTTCCAACACCTTGGTGCACAGAAAAAGAAAGCTCTGTCAGTAGTAGTTTTGGTGTATTGTGTTATTGATTATCTCAAAGAGCATCCTGGACATAGTAACAAAGCAAATGACGGCAGATAAAGATCAGCATGGTCCATCTAGTCTGCCCAGCAAGGTGACAAGAACAAGTGCACCTGTCGCTCCGTGCAGGTTGCCCCTCTCCATGCCTTTGTTTAAGGGTGTACCCAGCGCTCCATGTAGGTTACCACTATTTGTTGGGATATAAGAGATAATTATGTTTATTTTGATTTTATCCTGTTGCTATAAAGGGATCCACTGAATCTGTTCCATGCCATTTTGAATTCTGTCACTGTATTTGTCCCCACCACTTCCATCGGGAGGGCATTCCAAGCATCCACCACCCTTTCAGTGAAAAAGTATTTCCTGACATTGCCTATCAATTTACCCCCTTGCAGCTTCATGTTATGCCCTTTAGTTTTACAGCTTCCCCATCTTTGGAAGAGGTTTGTTTGTTCATTAACACTCTTTAAATATTTAAAGGTCTGAATCATATCTCCCCTGTCCTTCCTCTCCTCCAGAGTGTACATATGTAGGTCTTTAAGTCTCTTCTCATAAGTCTTCTGACGCAGACTGCAAATCATTTTGGTCGCTGTCCTCTGAACTGTTTTCAGTCTTTTTATATCCTTTGCGAGATATGGTCTCCAAAACTGAACACAATATTCCAAGTGAGGCCTCACCAGCGACTTGTACAGTGGCATTAGTACCTCTTCCTTTCTGCTGGTAATTCCTTTGTATGCAACCCAGCATCGTTCTGACTTTTGCACCACCTTGAGATCCTCAGAAACAATCACTCCAAGGTCCTTCTCCTGGTACATGCACACCATCCTCTTGCCCCCTATCGCATGCAGAGTAGGAATAATCTGTGATGATAAATAAAAAGGAGTGTTAGTATCGTAAACCTTGTGCACCAGAGAAAGAAGTTTATAATTAAATCTACAAGCCAGCAGGAACCATGGAGTTCCCTTCAGCAGTGGTGAGATATGATCTGAATGACTTGCTTTATGTAAACTTTGGGCTGATGTGTTTTGTAGTAATTGAAGTCTTTTTCTACTATAAGCAGGAATGCCAATCAAAAGTGAATTGCAGTAATCTAGTTTGTTAAAAATCAATGTCTGGATCAAAGTATTGATATCTTTATTGTCTAAACAATGTTAAAGAGAACAAATTAGCCAAACGGAGGCAAAGTTTTGCCTGAAGACCATTGAGATATGCACCTGAAAAGATAAACTTGAATTGAGTAAAACCCCAAGAGAGCGGATACAGTCCCCAATTGGTGTGGTGAAAAGCGGTATAGAAATCCAGCTAAATAAATAAAAAAATAAATAGAGGGTTCCAGACACAGCTGGGGTAAAAGTTGGAAGAACCTTATTTTTTGAAAGTCAGATCACTTCTGATTTGGATGCACAAAGGGCAAGTTTATGATTGGAAAGCCAATTCATAATTGCCTTAAAAGACCTGACCAAAAGATTCTTGGATGGAACTATCCTAGACTGGATGTGTAACCAGAATCTGAATATCATCAGCAAAAGAAAACAGACTGACTAAAGTCATCAATTATAGTTCCCAAAGGTGCTAGAAAAATATTAAATGTTTTCATTACTGCTGGAAACTGCATGTATTAATCCCCCATTAAGTTTGCATCAGTATGGGCACTTAGGGGTATGTTTACTAAGCAGTCTTAACGTGCAGCCGGCGTTAGTGTACAGGATGCCATATAAGGTAGTGGGCATTCCTGTCTTAAGGTAGCATTTAGGGTTATCATGCGATAAGGTACGTTTTCATGCGATAGAGGGAGCCGTGGCACGTTAATGCGCATTAGCCTTAATTAGGTGCGCTGACCTACAAACACAGCAACAGAGGTGTAGCACAATGGTTAGTACATTGACTGATGAAGCAGGGGTCATGAATTCAATCCCACAGTGAGCCTGATGAGTAAGGCTGTCTGAGGCATTACCTTTAACTTTAAATCAGTTTGTGTGGTGACCTGCAGTCCTTCTGTAGTCAGCCAGAGGTTTGTTAGTAGCTCTAGCTCACTGGTAAATTCAATGCTGCTGGAGCCAGAAGTCCTGGGTTTGATCCCACAGTGGGGTTATTTGATAGGGCAGTCGGAGGCATTTTCTTTTTTAATTTAAATTAGTGCTGCCAACAAACACACCCTCACAGTGCCGTAACCTAAGGTGCCGCATAAGGCGCCCCATAAGGCACTCCAGAGGGCACATTATAAAGTGCACTGTCCGCCAAGGAACCTTATAATGTTCCTTATAGGGTGCCTTATAGAGCGCTTTAGAGGGCGCCTTATGAGGCACCTTAAGGCTACAGCACTGTGAGGGTGGTTTTGCTGGCAGCACTAATTTAAATTAAAAAAGAAAATGCCTCAGACAGCCCTATCAAATAACCCCACTGTGGGATCAAACCCATGACTTCTGGCTCCACAGGCAGTGAAGTTACCAGTGGGCTACAGCACTACAACTACTAGCAAGCCCCTGGCTGGCTACAGAAGGACTGCACGTCACCAAACAAACTCTCGGCTGTGATTACCAGGATAGGGTCAACCCACCCGTACCCATGATGCACTGCACATGCAAATCAGCAGTCTACATATGATCACAAGATGGGGTATGCACCCCCACAGCACCTCAGCCTGGTAGGGGGTACTGACTGTGTGTGTTACTGGCACAGAGTAGCTACAGACCGTCACATTGTGCGGGTACTGTGCTCATCCTGAGGGTGAGGTGGGGCGCCCAGCACCAGGTCCACAGCACCTTTCATGGCTAAAACAGGCCATGCTGCAGGTCCCCATCAGTGCTAGTGTGTGCAATAGGTAGTTCCTGCAGACACACCTAGGAAACATCTGTGTCCATCTGTACTTCTCAGTCATGTCTAGCCCTTATGGGCTATGATGCACCCAGAATAGTGCATATCCTGTGTTGGTGCCATGGTCACATGATGTAGGTGAAGAGGGGTGGGTGGTGGTGTTTGGACCCATAGGCAGATTATGTACCACCACCCAATCTACCCCACAGATCTGTACACATCCATAAAGCAAGGCAGACAAACAGTAGGCCTGGAAATGATCAGCTGCGCCCACCAGCTGACATTCTCCAGCTGACATTCTCCAGCTGACATTCTCCAGCTGCTGCACCCTGCAAGGTGTTCCAGCCAGACACATACTAACTGCACACAGTCTGCTAGCTAGTCCATAGTGCATGTTCCTGGAGGAGATGCATGTACCCAGAACTGGGATGTCAGCATACACACCAAGCAGATAAGTCAGTGATTGGGCCCCAAAAGGGAACCCACAAATATCACATGAGAGAAATACTATACAGCACTATGTGGGAACCTAGCCATGCCACAGTCACTGCTCAGTCAGGGTGAGAGTAACCTCCCACCAGGACATGCTGTGGCCACTCTGTCCATGCAGGTGGTTGTCAGGCACTACAATGTACGAGCCATTGCCCTATGCCCTGTGCAGATGCATGCAGGCCAGGCCACCCTGTCCGGGCTATACCCATGGTACCTTGCTCCTCATTATGCACATTGGCAGGCTTACACTGGCAACAGTGTGGGCTGAGGAAGGTGTTGGCAGACACCACACACTGGATAGACAAACACACGCTCCCACACCTATGCCAGCATTGTGCAAATATAGAGGCTCTTGGCAGCCCTGGCCACCGCACCAGTCCTGGGCAAAGTGCAAGCATGGCTATGGTACGCAATACTGTTGGGGTCACCCCCCAGGGTGGTAAACACTGTCAGACACCAGACCTGAAGCACACTCCACAGACATCAGAAAGGTTGCTATGATGCAGCTCAATCAGCAAATTGTGCTTAACTTAGGAATTGCTATCTGCCAGTAAGCATAGCAACCTTTTGATAGGTGTGTACCGTATTCCCAGGTTTAGGGTGGCATTGCTAAGGTATGCAAGTGCTAGTATTGGGAGATGCACGCAGGGCCCAACATCCTGCCTCTCCAGGAGGCTTTGGATAATGGAGCCTGGAGTGTGTGTCTGTCCCTGTTGGCCGCTGCTCTAGGGCAGAGGTTCCCAACTCCAGTCCTGGTGGGCCAAACACTGTTCGGGTTTTCATGTTGTCCCTAATGAATATGCATGAGATACATCTGCATACCATGGGGGCGGTGCATAGACATGCAGCACAGCCGTGTTTATTATAGGCAGCATGGAACCTGAATGGTGTTTGGCCCTCCAGGACTGCATTTGGGAGACTCTGCTCTAGGTAATGCGCATGTTTATGGTGTCTGTGCTCTGTAGGGTAAAAAGTAGGCGTATTGGGCATGTTTCTGTTATCTGCAATAAAGGTTCTGTCTGTATTACCAGATTTTAGTAGTGGGTAAAATATGGGTACTGGGTTGGCAGGAACCACAGCTGAGACTTGAACCTGTAATCTTCTGCTCCTGTACATACTAGCTGTGTTTACTGCACCCCCATGTTGCCACAGAGATAGTGCATTCCCTGGAGATACCATGACTGTTTGTCAGACAGAGCCTGTCTGTTGCAGTGCACGGCACCCACCTAAACAGGGCTAGGCCATGGTCTGCTCTGGGCAGCTGCCACTGCCCTCTCCACCACCAGTACCCCTCTGCCACCATGCTGACATGCCCTTCTGCTGGTGTTGCTGGTGGAGCGCAGTCTCAGGCCATCCAGTGTGCGGGTAGGCGGCTGCCTATGGTGCAGGTTCTGGGGTAGGGGTGCCTGCATAGCTGTCCACGCTTCCCCCCAGCACCGCCTGCCAATGTTCCGTGCCATTGGGGGTACCTTCTGGGTACTATCCCCTGTGACACTGTGGGAAGCACACTCGTGCCCACATTGGGCCCTCAGCAGTTGCTGTCTGTCTGCTCTACTGTTTCAGTATTCCTATTTTACAGCTAGGCATCACCCTAGTCCACACTGTGGCCCAGCTTCACCACAGCATGTGCCGCCTGCAGCCCTCTGTGTCCCCTTTTCCAGCATCTATCCAGTTGCCCGTTCCAACATGCCCGCCCTGCTGTTGCGGACATGTGCACGCCATAGGAAACCTGTCCAATGGAGAGGAAAACCCTGCTCAGCGCAATTTCACTGTGGGCTCATTCACCTTGCATGGGGATGGAGCATAGACCCTTCCAAAATTCATATCTTTTTTTTGGAACTTTCTTGGGAGTGTTTTTTGATGTTTCCCATTGATATCACTATTTCCCAGCTTGGTTATTTTTTTTTTAACATTTTCTTCTGTTCATTTTCACTGTTTATTTGCCCTTTTGTTCCTTGCACATGTATCACATTTATCACTTTTTTTATAGGAGATTTAAAAACTCCTGATGAAACAAATGACTGTTTCATGGAGCAGCTGGGTCATGAACCGACATAAGGAGAAGATATTTTGTAGCTGTTCCTTAGGATCTGATGCAAAATATAATGGTGTTGGGGCCACTTGGCAATATTGATCATAACATGATCACATTGGATTTAATAAACACAGAGAGGAAAGCAAGGAAATGCACAATGCTAGTATTCAACTGTCAAAAGGGAAACTATGATAAAATGAGGAAAATGGTTAAGAAAATACTAAGGGGCATGTTTACTAAACCATCTTAACGTGCACTCTGCGACGTTATCACGCGATAAGGTACCTTATCACGCAATAATGGCACTTTATCGGGCGAAAAGGTACCTTAGCGCGCGATAACGCGTGCAGCGGCGCAAACGAGCGCTGAAGGCGGAGAAAGGCTCCCAGAGGGCGGAGGAAGGCTCCCCAGGGGCAGAGAGAAGGTGTCAATGGATGGAGAATGGGAGGGGAGAGACTCCCCGCACACTAACACTGTGAAATCCGAGGCTCAAAACTAACGCCATTGAAACCCTGGTGTTAGAGCTGATTTAAAGGGAAAAGAAAACATTTTCGTCAGCAATGTACATCAAAACCAAGGAAACCTACAAAAAAGTGATAAGTGTGATACATGTGCACAGAACAAAAGGGCAAATAAACTTAAAAAATGTACAGAAGAAAATGTAAAAATAAAATAACCAAGCTGGCCAATAGTGATATCAATGGGAAACATCAAAAAACACTTCCAAGAAAGTTCCAAAAAAAGATATGAATTTTGGAAGGGTCTATGCTTTGTCCCTATACAAGGTGAATGAGCCCACAGTGTAATTGCGCTAAGCAGGGTTTCCGACTCCATTGGCCAGGTTTCCTATGCGTGCACATGTTCCACAACAGCAGGGCGGGCATGTCGGAATGGGCAACTGGACAGATGCTGGAAAAGGGGTCACAGAGGGCTGCAGGCGGCACATGCTGTGGTGCAGCTGGGCCACAGTGTGGACTAGGGTGATGCCTAGCTGGAAAATAGGAATGCTGAAACAGTAGAGCAGCCAGACAGCAACTGCTGAGGGCCCAGCATGGGCATGAGTGTGCTTCCCACAGTGTCACAGGGGATAGTACCCAGCAAGTACCCCGAAGGGCACGGAACATTGGCATGCGGTGCTGGGGGGAAGCGTGGACAGCTATGCAGGCACCCCTACCCCAGAACCCACACCATAGGCAGCTGCCTACCAGCACACTGGATGGCCTGAGACTGCACTCCACCAGCACCACCAGCAGAAGGACATGTCAGCATGGTGGCAGAGGGATACTGGTGGTGGAGGGGGCAGTTGCAGCTGCCCAGAGCAGACCGTGGCCTAGCCCTGTTTAGGTGGGTGCCATGCACTGCAACAGACAGGCTCTGTCTGACAAACAGTCATGGTATCTCCAGGGAATGCACTGTCTCTGTGGCAACACAGTGGTGCAGTGCACGCAGCTAGTGTGTTCAGAAGCATAAGGTCACAGGTTCAATTCCCAGCTGTGGTTCCTGCTAACCCAGTCCCCATATTTTATCCACTACTAAAACATGCTAATACAGACAGAACCTTTATTGCAGATGACGTAAACATGCCCAAAACACCTACATTTTACCCTACAGAGCACAGACACCATAAACATGCCCATTACCTAGAGCAGAGTCTCCCAAATGCAGTCCTGGAGGGCCAGACATCATTCAGGTTCCATGCTGTCTCTAATAAAGATGCCTGTGCTGCATTTCTATGCGCCGCCCCCATGGTATGCAGATGTATCTCATGCATATTCATTACGGACAGCATGAAAACCCGAACAGTGTTTCGCCCACCAGGACTGGAGTCGGGAACCTCTGCCCTAAAGCAGCGGCCAACAGGGGCAGACAAACCCGCACCCACAGGCTCCTTTATCCAATGCCTCCTGGAGAAGCAGGATGTTGGGACCTGCGTGCATCTCCCAATACTAGCATTTGCATACCTTAGCAATGCCACCCTAAACCTGGGAATACGGTACAGAGCTATCAACAGGTTGCTATGATTACTGGCAGATAGCAATTCCGAAGTTAAGTACAATTTTCTGAGTGAGCTGCACCATAGCAACCTTTCTGATGTCTGTGGAGTGTGCTACAGGTCTTGTGTCTGACAGTGTTTACCACCTTGGGGGGTGACCCCAACAGTATTGCATACCATAGCCATGCCTGCACTGTGCCCAGGACTGGTGCGGTGGCCAGGGCTGCCAAACACCTTTATAGTTGCACAATGCTGGCATAGGTGTGGGGAGTGTGTGTCTGTCTATCCAGTGTGTGGTGGCTGAAAACACCCTCCACAGCCCACACTGCTAGCACTGTTGCCAGTATTGGCCTGCCAATGTGCATAATGAGGAGCAAGGTACTGTGGGAATAGCCAGGATAGGATGGCCTGGCCTGGATTCATCTGTACATAACATAGGGCAATGGCTCGGACATTGTAGTGACCGGTCACCACCTGCATGGACAGGGTGGCCACAGCATGTCCTGCTGGGAGGTCACTCTCACCCTGACTGAGCAGTGACCACGGCATGGCTAGGTTCCCCCATAGTGCTGTGCATAACATTTCTGTTATGTGATATTTATGGGTTTTCTTTTGGGGTCCAATTGTTGACTTATCTGCTTGGTGTGTATGCTGATATCCCAGTTCTGGATACATGCATCTCCTCCAGGACTATGGACTAGCTAGCAGACTGTCTGCAGCTAGTATGTGTCTTGCTGGAGGTTTGCTGCTTGAGAATGTCAGATAGTGGTGGGGGGCAGCTGTGCATTTCCAGGCCTACTGTCTGTCTGCTATTGCTTTATGGATGTGTACAGCTCTGCATTGACTGCCCTGTAGGCAATATTGGTCCCCTCTACTGCCACCATTAGCAGGGAGGTAGAATGTGGATCTGTTGGTGGGTGATCCTGTTTTCCACTTTGAGCCCCAGAGGGTGGGTTGTAGTGGTGGTACATAATCCGCCTATGGGTCCAACCACCCACCCTTCACCTACATCATGTAACCAACACAGAATATGCACTATTCTGGGTGCATCATAGCCCATAAGGGCTAGACATGACTGAGAAATACAGAAGGACACAGATGTATCCTGGGTGTGTCTGCAGGAACTACCTATGACACACAGTAGCACTGATAGGGACCTGCAGCATGGCATAGTTCAGCCATGAAAGGTGCTGTGGACCTGGTGCTGGGCACCCCACCTCACCCTCAGGGTGAGCACAGTACCCGCACAATGTGACGGTCTGTAGCTACTCTGTGCCAGTACCACACACGGTCGGTTCCCCCTACCAGGCCGAGGTGGTGTGGGGGTGCATACCCCATCTTGTGCCCATCTGTAGACTGCTGATTTGTATGTGCAGTGCATCATGGGTACGGGTGGGTTAACCCTATCCTGGTAACCACAGCAGACAGTTTGTGTGGTGACATGCAGTCCTTCTGCAGCCAGCCAGGGGTTTGTTAGCAGCTATAGAGCTGTAGCCCACTGGTTACTTCACCCCCTGTGGGGCCAGAGATCATGGGTTCAAACCCATGGTTTGGTTATTTGATAAGGCTGTCCAAGGCATTGTCTATTCTTAATGTACATTAGTGCTGCCTGCAAAAACACCCTCAGTGTACTGTAACCATAAGGTGCCCCATAAGGCACCCTATAAAGCGCCTTATAGGGCGCCTTATAAGGTGCCTTATCAGGTGTCCTCTAAAGCGCCTTATAGGGTGCCCTATAGGGGACATTATAGGGTGCCTTGGTGGACAGTGCACTTTATAATGTGCCCTATGGAGTGCCTTATGCGGCACCTTAGGTTACGGCACGTGAGGGTGTGTTTGCTGGCAGCACTAATTAAACTACAAATAAAATGCCTCAAAAATCAATACTTACACGTAAAAGCTACTGCCTCAGCCAGCCTTATGGATTAGGCATACTGGAGGATCAAACTCATGACCCCTGCACCCTCAGTCAGTGTATTAACCATTATGCTACACCTCTGTTTCTGTGTGTGCATGTCTGCGCGCCTTCTTAAGATTACCGCGCGTTAACGTGCTTAGTAGCATCTCGCCCGATAATGTGCGCAGCACACGTTATCGCGCGATAATCCCGTTTTGCTACTTTAAGACCGACAAACCCACTCCTTTTATGGCAGCCTGCACACTATCGCTGGGCGCACGTTAAGACGGTTTAGTAAACATACCCCTAATGGGAGTAACTGCAAAGGTTAAACGTTTACACTAAGCCTGGGTGTTGTTTAAAAATAATATCTTGGAGGCTCAAACCAGATATATTCCACATTTTAAGAAAAGTGAAGGTAGGCCAAATTAAGACCGGTATGGTTTAAAGGTTAAAGAGAGCCTGTTATAGCCAAAAAAATCATCTGTCAGAAAATGGCAAAAAGGCCAAAAAACAAAAACAGGAAACATAAGCATTAGTAAGTTAGATGTATGGTATTGATAAGGCAGGAAAAGAGAGAATTTGAAAAGAAGCTTGCATGAAATAAAAAACTCATAATAAAAACATTTTCTTCTACATTCGTTCAAAAAACCTGTGAGTCAGTTGGACCATTGGACAATAGAGGGTTGAAAGGAGTGTTAAGGGAGGACAAGGCCATAGTGGAGAGATTGAATGACTTATTTTCTTTGGTCTTTACTGAAGAAGGTGTAGGGAAGTTACCCATACCAAAAATGATGTTCAAAGGTGATGTATTGGAGGAATTAAAACAAATCTCAATAAACTTAAAAGATGTAATACAGCGATTTGATAAATAAAGAGGATCTTGAAAAATTGAGAATGGGCATTCACATGGCAGATAAAATTTAATGTAGACAAATGCAAAGTTATGCAATTAGAGAAGACAACCCAAACTATGGTTACATGATACAAGGTTCCACATTAGGAATCACCACGTTGATTGATTACTCCTTCAAAAGTAGAAAGACTAGGGGATACACAATTAAGCTACAAAGTAGTACATTTAAGACTAATCAAAGAAAATGTGTTTTCACTCAATGCATAATAAAACTTTGGAATTCCTTACCGGAGGATGTAGTAAAAACTGTTAGTGTAGCAGGGTTTAAAAGAGGTGTGGACAAGTTTCTGGAAGAAACATCCATAAACTAAAGAGGAATGGGAAAATTCACTGCTTACCCTTAGGATAAATAGCATGAAATCTATCTACCTTTTGAGAACAGATATGCACTTTTGACCTGGATTGTCTACTGCTGGAAACAGGATACTCGACTTGATGGATCTTTGATCTGACCCAGTACGATGTATCTTATGTTCTTACATTCTTATGTTTCTTGATGTTCATCTTGATAATGCCTTTTTGTGGATATTCTGGGTGACTGCTTGGAATTTTGACACAGTTCTCCTCAATGATTGCAAGAATAGTTTTAAGCATACCACAACATCAGGGCTAATGTCAGAACTGGTTAAACACCCCCCCCCCCCCTGGCTTTCAGAATCTATTCTTTGAATCTGCTGCTCTTGCACTCCCCAGAAGCTGCCACCATATGTGACCACTTGTTTCCCTACTGGTTGAGCTGGCCCTGCACGGTGCACATTACTGTGTTGGATGCATTGAAAACATTGCTGGATCTGTTTAGATAGCAGTTTATTTCATTTGGTTCCATGCGTATCCCTTTGTTTTTCCACCAGAACTTGCTGTCAAATACTGTTCATTAGGATGGCTTTGAAATTCATACTTTTAATTATTGTGCATCACTCTTAGCAATTTTCATCAATCCACCATAAATCTATATGCCTAAAGGTCCACTTTTAATGGAATTTCATTAGTAAGTCGTTTGCTAACAGTAGCAAATATATGTCTTTTTATCTTTTTTCTTTTTTTGCTCTATGCTGCATGTGTAGGGATCCTCATGAAGATAAATTTGAAATTCTTGAATGCAGATGTAACCAAAGTGATTATACAGTAAGAAGGAAAAATATGTTGTTAGTTAGAGCACAGACTGGGATTTCAGCCACTCTGTGACCAAGATCAGCTCCATGCTTGATTCTTTTGATTTAAGTACTTAACATGTGGAAACCTATCAATGTTGGGTGACAATTCCGTTTTCAAATGGATCTGATTTAACTGTAGCCCCATTCTTGTTTCACCTGATATGTCAGAATACATTGCAAGATTCTCAAAAATAAAAATGCTATTAAGCCCAGTGTATTATGGAGTGACATCCTTTGGTTCAGCCATTTTTCCATTTCAGTGAGAAATGCAAATTTATGAGGGGAATTTTATAAAGTCACGCCTAGTTAATGCTTCTTTTTGTGTGTGTCTATCACACCTAGGGGTCTGTTTACTATGCAGCACTAGTGGCTTCGGTGCGAAATCAGAGCCACGGTCCATGGGGCCGCAGCTCCGATTTTACATGGAAGCCACTAGCACTGCTTAGCGAACAGACCCCTAGTTTATAAAGTGAAGTATGCAAATACCTTGAAAAACAGAGGCATAAATGGTAGAATATCCACAACAAATCTAGTTGCAATCAGCTATAACATCCCTGGGGCTGGTGTAAATGCCCTCACCTAGATGTTTAAGGAATATTCATAAGTTAAATTATTTTATAACAGACATAGATTTGCGCTCCACCCAAGTTCTACCCCTGTGCAAACCCACAGTGAAAGTTCACGCCATCGGCCTGACACATGTACTTACAGAACAACGACTGGTTAAAGTGTATGCATAAATCACTGAAGAAAGGTGATTTACGTGCATTGATAGTGTGTATCTTTGTGCGACTTCTTTTACAATTACCTTCTGTTATGATATACAGTATTGTGGAATGCAATCACTTGTCTCACAGCAATGTTTTAGATGAAGTTGTGCTCCGGTTTTGAATTTCATGGTCTTCTCTGCAGGACAGAAATCAATAGCACGCGGATATCAAAAACATCTTATACATTAAGGTAGTGCAAAATTGTGTTCTTATTGACTCAAAGTCGAAATTCTTATTTATGTAACAATTCAAAGCTCTCGTACATATTTAGGTAATTCTTGTGTTGGCCCAACAGAACATTTCACAGCTTGAAAAGAGTCCAATATTCTCAAGGACCAGTACAGTAACTACAGCCCCCTACATATATCCTAGTCCCCAGCTGTTGTGTTGTCTGTCTTGACTAGATTGTAAGCTCTGATGAGCAGGGATCGTCTCTTTCTGTATAGTGCTGCATACACCTTGTAGTGCTATACAAATGATCAGAAATAGTAGCAGTAATAGCAGTCAGCTGTTTCCATTTTAGAAATCCATTCAATAATTGTGTTTTGGTTTTTTTCCCATTGGATTTAAGGAGATGAAGACCAGTGAATAGCATCTGGGATCTTTAGAAATCTGATTAATAAAGCAAGGAAAATAGAAGCCAAAGATGCCAAAACACATACTGGAAGACACTGAAAGAAAATATTCTCCTCCATCTGAAAAAAACATTGTAATGTTTTTACTAGATCTGAATTCCCTCTGTACCTTTCTGTTACTAACCTCATACTTTTTCCTTCTCTCAGCCTGTAAAACTGTTCTGTTTTACCTATTTCATTGTTTTTCAATAAATATATTTGAGCATCTACTGTATTTTGATACTTTTTTTTTTTTTGCAATTTTTTTACACACTCTTTGATAGCTACTAATTGCCGAAAACTGAAGGCTTGTGGAGATATATTGATGGTCTTTTTCAGGCTGTCTGTATAGTCAGCACAAAAGGGAAGAAGCGCCACACCATAAAAGAAAACAAATCACACATTCCCGGGATGAAAGAGTTCACTTATATGAACAGGAGAGACCATGGGACAAAGGATTCCCCATCATTACATTCATTTGCTAACCCAGTCTTCATGCCAATGTATTCCGGATACAAGATGCCCACTTTCTCTCCGATCTGAATTTAGTGCACATGCAAATCACCACACTAGAGAAACCGTTCAAACCTTTACTCAACAGCCAAACTTACTAGATAAGGATATATAATGATACTTCAAAGAGAATTACCAAACAAATGAGGCAACAAATGAAAGAAAATGACAATATATTGAGATAGAGAAAAATACATGGTAAAGGTTAAATTAATCACAGCAGCCTCTATTCAGTCCAATTGCAGATGATGTACACGGCAGACATTGCACATCCTGGGCTACTACTAGCAACACTACAATTACTACTACTACTTATCATTTGCATAGCGCTACAAGACGTATGCAGCACTATACAGACACATGTGAAAAACAGCCCCTGCTCAACAGAGCTTACAATCTAGTCAAGACAGACAACACAACAGCTGAGGACAAGGATATATCTAGGGGAATGATAAGGAGACACATAGGAGACTAAGTAGATCAGGATCCAAAAGCGTAAGTTGAATGATTCTATGGCAAACACTTTTAGCACAGTGTTGTGCACAGCCACCAGTATACTTGCTGGGAGCTCTGTAGATAGTAAGACATGCTGCTTGGTTTTGCAGAGTGCTCAGATAGCTAATGGCTTGTGGAAATATTTTACAGCAGCCAAGGGTGATACAGGAAATTACAACCACTGAGCCTAATGTTATTGGCGGGCTAAATGGTGGAAACCATTGTTAAAAACAAAATTACATGGGCAGACATGACAATGGGACAAAGTCAATATGGACTCAGCCAAGGGAAGTCTTTCCTCAATCTGCTCAATTTTGTTGAAGGCATGAATAAACATGTGGGTAAAGGTGAGCCAGTTGGTGTAGAGCCCGATACTGATCAGGGCACATCCAGGCTGTCCAGGCGTCCAAAAATTGGATAGCCCAGATTTGTACCCGATTCTGCACCTGCAGGAGCTAGGCATTCCTGCAGGTGCAGAATAGGACATTTAGATGGGCCGGATGGGCCCTGATTCTGCCGTTAGCCCTCCCTATGCTCCTGCTGGAGCCCCAATGCCATGGCATCTCATCGCCATGGCATTGAGACACCATGCTGGTTTGCTGAAAGGCCCGATGCTGTCCTGCTCCTCTTTCCCCACCACCCAGCCCTCGGCAGGGGAAGCCAATGCCCAGATCAGGTGGCGGGGACTTACCTCTTGCTGCCTTGCCACTTCTGAGGTCCCACATGCACCGATTCCCACCATGCATGGGACTTATTCCACCTCCATCCTGTCAACATGGACGTACAGGGCATAGACCTGAATTGGCCCTGTACACCCAGGTTGTGCACTCTGACCCCACTCTACTCACTCCCCGCCCTGTCGCCGCCCCTCCAACCCCCATCCAAGCTCTCCCACAAAGGTCTTGTACATGCGGGGAGCTTTAGGTACGGAATTGGGTCCCTGCGAATAGTGGGGGTTCTACATCTGAACCGGACATATATCCCCACTATTCGTGGTTTGGAATGACCCCCATGGAGCCCATTTTAGCAAGGGGCATGTCTTGGCGGTCTGGATAGCCCTGAGCAGGATGAGTCCATTAGGACCCAATTCTACACCATGGGAGCAAGACGATCCCACACGTGCAGGATCGGGCCCAGAGATGGCCCAGAGTACCCCTGCAGTCAGCCAGGGAATGTCATTACCATCTCCCAGCCAGCCCACTACATTGCTGTCCCCCTTCACCTCGCTGCCTGACCCCCGACAGGACCAGCCAGGCCTGGATCAGATAGTGGGGACTAAACATGCCTGCCACTGATACTGCCAGGAGGGCTGGCTGGCCAATCCAAGGGGAGGAGGGGCGGCCAGCGCTTATTCCACCTCTGAGGTGGAACAGTCTGGCCGCTGCCCCAGTGTCCCCAGAATGTACAGGGCTGTGACTGGAATTAGCCCTGTATGTTCGGGTGCCAGTCCTGCCCACGCACATCCCAATTTCTGCCCCCGTGCCACCCCTATCCCCCGCAGCATGCACAGTGGCTCTGTGTGTGCAGAGGGAATGGGAGGCAGAATGCAGCAAAGGCAGATAGCGGGGCTGCACATCCCAGCGGGACATGCAGCCCCACTATCCACCTTACAGAATCGGGGTCATAGTGTATTTGGACTTTCAGAAAGCTTTTAACAATGTCTCACATCAGAGACTCCTAAGGAAATTAAAAAGTTATGTCATGGTAGCAACATCTTATTGTGGAGTGGAAACTGGTTGAGAGATGGAAAACAGAAAGTAGTGATAAATGGTCAATTTTTTCAGTGGAGGAAGGTGAATAGTGGAGTACCCCAGGGATCTGTACTGTAACCGGCGCTTTTTAACATATTTATAAATGTTCTGGAATTGGAAACAACAAACAGGGTGATTACATTTGCATATGACACCAACTTATTCAAGTTGTTATATTGCATGCAGATTGTGAGAAATTGCAAGAATATCTTGTGAGACTCTGAGAAAAAAACATCCAAATGGCAGATAAAATTTAATGTGGACAACTGTAAAGTGATGCATGTAGGGAACAGTAATCCAAACTATAGATACACAATGCTAGGTTCCACATTAGGCGCCACCATCAGGGAAATCTTCTGTTCAGTTCTGGTTGCAGCCTAAAAAGCAAACAATATTAGGAATCATTAAGAAAGGAATAGAGAATAAAACAAAGAATATCTTAATGCCTCTATATTTCTCCATGATGTGACCGCATCTTGAGTATTGTGTGCAGTTCTTTGCATCTCATAAAATATATAACAGCATTAAAGAAAATATATAAAAGAAAAGGGTGACTAACTTGATGAAGGGGATGGAATGACTCTCCAGTAAGGGAAGACTTGCAGACGAGATGGCTGAGGAGAGATATGATAAAGGTCTAAAAAACCCTAAGTGGAGTGGAATGGTAAACGTGAACCAATTGTTTACTCTTTCAAAAAGTATAAGGACTAGGAGATACACCATGAAGCTACAAAGTAGTATATTAACTTATAGGCTAAAATATATTTTCTACCAACGTATAATTAAACTTTGGAACTCATGGAGCTCACTCTGAGGAGAAGGATGTTACCAGTGGTGTGCCCCAGGGATCTGTCCTTGGTCCGATTCTTTGTTAACATCTTTGTTAGTGATATAGCGGAAGGGTTGTCGGGTAAGGTTTGCCTCTTTGCAGATGATACCAAAATCTGCAATAGAGTAGACACCCAGGAAGGTGTAGATAACATGAGGAGGGATCTGGATAAGCTTGAAGAATGGTCTAGTATTTGGCAGCTGGGATTTAATGTTAAAAAATGTAAGGTCTTGCATTTGGGCTGCAGCAATCCAAGGGAGCAATACAGTATAGGAGGTGAAGTACTTTTGTCCACTGAAGAAGAGCGGGACCTAGGCGTGGTTGTGTTTGATGATCTTAAAGTAGCTAAACAGGTAGAAAAGGCGACGACAAAAGCTAGAAGGATGCTTGGGTGCATACGGAGAGGAATGGCTAGCAGAAAAAAGGAGGTGATAGTGCCTCTATTAAGTCTTTGGTGTATAGTGTGCAATTGGAGTATAGTGTGCAATTCTGGAGACCGCACCTTCAAAAGGATGTGAACAGAATGGAGTCGGTGCAGAGGGTGGCTACTAAAATGGTTAGTGGTCTTCATTATAAAGCATATGAGGACAGACTTAAGGATCTTAATATGTACATCTTAGAGAAAAGGTGGGATAGAGGTGATATGATTGAGATGTCTAAATAACTCCGTGGCATAAATGCTCAGGGGGAGAGCCTCTTTCAATTGAAAGCAAGTTGTGCTACGAGGGGACATGGGATGAGTATGTAGGGGGATAGATTCAGGAGTGATATGCGGAAACATTTCTTTACCGGAAGAGTAGTGGATCTGTGGAATAGTCTCCCAGTGGAGATGGTGGAGATGAGGACAGTAACTGAATTCAAAAAAGCATGGGACAAACACAGAGGATCTCTAAAGGAAAAAAGGGGACTGTTATAGTTGTTGATTTGGAAGGACAGACTAGATAGGCCATATGGTCTTTTTCTGTCGTCATATTTCTATGTTTCTATTGCCAGAGAAGATACTAAAAGCAGGTAGTGTAGCTGGATTTTAAAAGTTTTGAACAAATTTCTGGAGGAAAAGTCCATAAACCATTATTAAAGTAAACCTGGGGAAAGCCATTCCTTATCTCTGGGGTTAAATATATGTGGAATCTGTCTACTTTTGGAATTATGCCAGGTACTGGATTTGCTACTGTGGGAAATAGGATACTGGGTGTGATGGGCCTTTGGTCTGATCTAGTATGACTATTCTTAATAGTAGTTGACAACATTCTTGAGGATTTGACTTAAGTCATAAAGGATAATTTTCCTAACGGAATATAAGTGGAGCGTAATCTTATAACAGGGCTCTTAGGCTAACACAGCATATGTTATACGGCAACATATGCACTTATATGCCTTTATATAATTATCCCAGAAAGAAACTATAAGTAAATGAGTAAGAATTGTTCTCTGTGGATAAGAAGAAAAAAAGGCCTCACGCATGGGTGTCAATATCCGATAGAGCTCCACACAAAAGCATTCCTAGCTCTTTCAAGAAGCTTTTATGCATGTTTTCCTGCCTGTCACTGTAGCATCATTTTACCCTAAGGGGTATTTTTACTAAACCATCTTAATGTTACCGGCATTAGTTGCAGTCTTACTGTGACGAATGCCATATAAGGTAGTGGGCGTTCCGGTCTTAAGGTAGCATTTCGGGTTATCGCGCGATAACATCCGTTATCATGCGATAGAGGGAGCCGTGGCACGTTAATGCACGTTAGCCTTAATTAGGCGCGCAGACCTACAATCACAGCAACAGAGGTGTAGCACACTGGTTAATACATTGACTGCTGATACAGTGGTCATGAGTCTGATCCCTCAGTGGGCTCAGTTAAAAGGCTGTCTGAGGCAATCTCCTTTCCTGCTTGTAACAGTCAGACACATCCCAACAATCTGCGCTGCCAGCCAAAAAAGCTTCACCCCAGTGCCGCAACCTAATGCACCTTTTAGGGTGCACCATAAGGCACATCATAAAGCACCACGTCATCCAAGGCAGGTCATAATGTGCCCCAGAGGGCGGCAGGAAAGGTTGGCACCCTCCAAGGCAGCATATAAGGCGCCCATAAGCTGGACAAACCTAAGGTGCCGCGAAAGATGCCCCGGGATGCTAAGGTGACACAGGAGATGGTGCCCAGGGGCACAAAGGTGCCCCAAGGTCACAAGCATGAAATGTATGGCTCAAACACAGATGTAACCATAACACTGCACAGAGCACCAAGGAAAGGCAATGAACAAGTGATGGAAGGAAGTAGATGATGGTGTCTGGACCCACATGTGGATTGGGGGCAGTACCTACAGACCCGCACTCTCAGGGGCAGGGTGGGGGGGACAGGATCTGCCACCAACAGCCCCACACTCTACATCTTTGCTATGGCAGCAGTGGAGGGACATGATGAAGGGTTGTGGGACCAGCTACTTCGGTCCTACGGGGGAAAGGGTGCCATCCAAAGCACTGGATGCAGATCTGTTTTATCACACAGGGCACTGGCAGACAGGCAGTAGGCCTGTATACACTGAGATGCTCCCCACCACCATCTGAAATTGACCAGCAGTGGGCATTGTCAGTCTTCACCCTGCAAGGTGTTCCAGCCATACACATGCTAACTGCAGACAGTCTGCTAGATAGTACATGTTCCAGGAGGAACTGTGTGCACCCAAAAATGGGATGTGAGCACACACACCAATCAAGTATGTCAGTGATTGGGCCCCAGAACAGGGAACCCACAGATATCACTTGAAAAAAATACTGCATAGCACTATGGGATAACCTATCCATGCCATGGTCACTGCTCAGTCAGGGTGAGAGTGATCTCACAGCATGCCATGCTGTGGCTACCCTGTCCATGTAGGTGGTGGTTGGGCACTACAATGTCTCAGCCATTGCCCTATGCCCTGTGCAGATGCATCCTGCCCAGACCACCCTGTCCGGGCCATACCCACAGTACCTTGCTCCTCATTATGCACATTGGCAGGCTAACACTGGAAACAGTGCAAGCATTGTGGGCTCAGTAAGGTGTAGGCAGCCACAGCACACTGGGTAAACATACACCCACTCCCACACCTATCTCAGCATTGTGCATGGATAGAGGTGGTTGGCAGCCCTGGCTGCCACACCAGTCCTGGGCACAGTGCAGGCATTGCTAAGGTACTCAATACGGTTGGTGTCACTCCCCAGGGTGGTAAACACTGTCGGGAACAAACACTGAACCACAATCCACAGATATCAGAAAGGTTGCTATGATGAATCTCTGTCAACGAATTGTGTTTAACATAGGATGCGTTATCTGACATTAATCAGAGCAACCTTTTGATACATGTGTAACGTGTTCCCAAGTTTAGGACGGCATTGTTAAGGTATGCAGGTGCTAGTATTGCGAGATGCTAGTCTGCGCAGGGCCCAACAGCCTGACTCGCCATGAGGCGTTGAATAGTGGAGCCTGTGGTGTTTGTGCTGCTGCTCTAGGGCAGAGGTTCCCAACTCCGGTCCGGGTGGGCCGAACACGGTTCAGGACTTCATGCTGTCCCTAATGAATATGCATGGTTATATTTGCATATAATGGAGGTGGGGCATGTAATTACATCTCATGCATATTTATTAGGGACATCCTGACAACCTGAATGGTGTTTGGCCCTCCAGGCCTGCAGGTGGGACACTCTGCTCTAGGGATTGCACATGTTAATGGTGTCTGTGCTCTGTAGGGTAAAATATAGGCATTTATGGCATGTTTCATTTATCTGCAATAAAGGTTCTGTCTTTCTTACCACAGTTTAGTACTGGGTAAAATATAGGGACATGGTTTGCAGGGGCCACAGCTGGGACTTGAACCTGTGACCCTCTGCCTCTGAACATACTGGCTGTGTGTACTGCACCACACTGTTGCCACAGAGATGGATCATTCCCTGGGGATACCATGACTGTACGTCAGACAGATCGTGTCTGTTGCAGTGCACGGCACACACCTAAATGGGGCTTGGCCGTGGCCTGCTGTGAGCAGCTGCCACTGACCCCTCCACAACCACCACCCCTCCGCTACCATGCTGACATGCCCTTATGCCGGTGGTGCTGGTGGTGCGCAGTCCCAGGCCAGCCAGTGTGCCGGTAGGCAGCTGCCTATGGTGTGAGTTCTCTGGTGGGGGTGCCTACATGGACATGCGTGCTTCCCCCCAGCACCACCTGCCAATGTTATGTGCTCTTGGGGGTACCTGCTGGGCAATATCCCCTGGGACACTGTGGGAAACACACTCGTGCCAATGTTATGTGCCCTTGGGGGTACCTGCTGGGCAGTATCCCCTGGGACACTGTGGGAAACACACTCGTCAGTTGCTGTCTTTCTGCTTCACTGTTTCAGCATTCCTATGTGCCACCTAGGCATCTGCCTAGTCTGCACTGTTCCCCAGCTGCACCACAGCATGTGCAGCCTGCAGCCCTCTGTATCCAATTTCCAGCATCAGTACAGTTGTCCTTTCCTACGTGCCCACTCTGCTGTTGCGGCACATGTGCACGCCATAACAAACCTGCCCAATATAAATGAGACAATACCCTGATCACCGCTATTTCAGTGTAGGATCATTCACTTTGTAGGGGGACAGAGAATAGACTCTTCAAAACATGATATCTTCTTTTTTATGCATTGTCAGTAGTGTTGCTTTATTGGCCAGCTTGGTTATTGGGATTTCAAATGTGGTTCTGGTCATTTTATCTCTTTATTTGCCTTTTTGGTTCCTGCACATGTATCACTACTATCACGTTTTTGGGTTTCCCTGCCTGTGCCTTTGCTGTACATTGCTGACTGAAATGGTTTCTCTGACCTGCAAATGTGCCTAGCGCGAGGTTTTCATTGGTGCTAATTTTCTGATCTTCATTTCACGGCATTAGTGTGCAAGGAGCCACTCCACGCCCACTCTCTGCCCATTGGCCCCTTCTCTCCGCCCCTGGGGAGCCTTCCTCCACCCTCTGGGGAGCCTTACTCCACCCACAGCACATCTTACCGCCGCAGCAGATGTTATCGCGCGATATGTGATGTTATTGCGCGATAATGCGCCATTATCGCCCGATAACGTCACGTATCGCATGATAACATCGCAGCTGCGAAGTTAGCACCATTTAGTAAACATACCCCAAAGTCTGTTTTTTTCCCATAGAGTCTTTCAGACATGTTTTTACTGGGTCTGTTTCTCCTGTTCTCACAGTTTTACTGCTTTTCCCCTATAGACCCCTCTTAGCTTAGTGTTTTCAGTCATTTACAGTTTCCTTTATTTTGTGCGGCACCTCAGCCCCCTTAGGCGTTGGTGCACTGGTCCGGCTTTACTCTTTTCTCTTTCTTTGTCAAAATTGAGTCATTTGATTTTGCTGTCCCTGTTTTTCTGTACAATATGTCCCACAAACCTGCCAGAGGGTTTAAGAATTGTTCTAGGTGCTCGAGGACCATATCCATATGTGAATCGTATCTCCTCCTTTTAAATGTATGCCTCCCAATGTCTTGTTGACCACTTTGATTGAAGTATAAGGTGGTATAAAAAACTGTCTAAATAAATAAAATAAATAAATAATGAACATGCATAGCTGGTGTGTCCAGTGCTTGGGGTCTGATCATGACCTCTCTGCTTGTAAATTACTGTACTATGATCCACCTGGCCACAATGAACAGATGGTTGATGAAATTCTAAAAAAAAAAATAGGGAAGCTAACGAAAAGTTACAACACAGTAATAAAGGGTGATTTCAATTACACCGTTATCAACAGGGTCAATGTCATATCAAGACATACTAGGGAGATAAAGTTTCTTGATAAAATAAATGATTGTTTCGTGAAGCAACTGGATCTTGAACCAACACAAGGGGAAAATATTTTGGACCTATTCCTTAGTGGAAGCAGGATCTGGTGCAAAGTAAAATGGTGTTGGGGCCACTTGGCAATATTGATCATAACATCACATTGGATTTAATAAATACAGGCAGGACAGCAAGGAAATCCACAGTGCTAGCATTAAGCTATCAAAAGGGAAATTATGATAATATGAGAAAGCCTAGTTACTCACCTGTAACAGGTTATCTCCAGGAACAGCAGGAATCACTCTTCACATATGAGTGAACATAATCAATGGAGACCATGTGGGAATGCTCCCCAGCATCCAATAGGAAAACCTTTGGGAGCACTCCACTGCACCTGCATGCCTGCCTTCCCAACTCCTCTCCTCAGCTGAGTTTGTAGCTGAAAAGAAGAAGAAAATAAAAGAACCTTACAACTCCTTGAGATCACCTGTTACAAGCGAGTAACTATGCTATCTCCAGGCACAAGCAGGAATGCAGTCTTCATATATGGGACTCATTAGCTCCCAGGTACCAGACTGGTATGGGGGGAGAGTAGTGTGATCCCTGAGGCAAAGAAAACCATAGAGCCGAAGAATCTTGACGAGTTGTGGGTCATTGGACTTGGTTCCAGGAGGCAATACTCCCCCAATGAGTCTGGTAGCTTGTAGAAGTTTGGGACTGGAGATAGGAGTTGAATTTAAGTCCCAAAGAGGTGCTGGAGTACAGCTTGGCCAAAGATAGCATCCAGATGGGAGTCTCTGTCCAGACAGCAGTGTGCAGCAAAAGTATGAATGGAGGACCAGGTAGCTGCCCGGCAGATCTTGTCAATGGATATTGAATGGAGAGTGGCTATGGAGGTTACCATAGCCCGCACATTGTGAGCAGTGGCATAACCCTCCAAAGAGAGTCCTGCTTGTCCATAACCAAAAGAAATGTAATCTGTTATCCATCGAGATGAAGTATGTTTTGTCACTGAAAGATCCAGGTGACTAGGATCAAAGGAATAGTTGAGAGGATCTTCTGTGACCATTAGTTCTATCCAGGTAGTAGACCAGCACTCGTTGGCATTCTAAATTGTATAGCACTGCTTCAGCCTGAGACACATGTGGTCTAGGGAAGAAAATCGGGAGGATTACTGACTGGTTTAGATGGAAAGAGGAAACCACCTTCTGGAGGAAGTGTGGATGGGTATGGAGAACCAACTTGTCATAGTGGAACTGAGATAAGAGGAGATCCACCATGAGAGCTTGCAGCTCAATGATGCAGAGAGCTAAAGTGAGGGCAATAAGGAAAATGACTTTCCAAGATAGGAATTTCAGTGAAGTAGTGGCTTAAAGTTTGAAAGGTGGCATTAGAAGTTGTGCTAGAACCACATTCAGATCCCAGGCCACTGGAGGTGGCTTAATGGGTGGCTTGGACAGCAGGAGACCCCGCATGAAGTGTGCTACTAAAGGGTGTGAGAAGGTAAGCTGTCCATCCACTGGTCTGTGAGAGGCTGCAATGGCACTAAGGTGAACTCTTAGTTAGTTTTAAGACTTGTCAAGGATAAGTGCAGGAGATACTGCAGAAGCAATTCCACTGGGCAAGAAAAGGGGTCAATGTCCCTTGGGGAGCACCAGAGGGCAAACCTACACCATTTGAAGGCATAAGAGTGCCTGGTGAAAACTTTACAAGATGCAAGAAGGACATCCATTACCGACTGCGGTAGGCTGATGTCAGCAAACACTAGCCACTCAGCAGTCAAGTTGTCAGGCATAGGGAATTAAGATTGGGATAGAGGAGTGTGCCATCGTCCTTAGAGAGGAGGTTGGGTGCATATCCCAGGTTGAGTGTCTGAGTCTGTACAAGGTGATGAAGCAGAGGAAACCACAGTTGATGGGGCCAGAAGGGGACTATGAGAATCATCGAGCCCCTGTTGGACTGTAGCTTGAACAGCATCTTGGGTATCAAGGGGATGGGAGAGAATTCATAGAGCAGTCCCTGTCCCCATTGGAGAAGGAAGGCAACTGGAGCCTGTCAGTGCAGTGACAGAACTCTAGAGCAGAAGGGTGGATACTGTGTGTTTTGCAGAGTGGCAAAAAGATCTTTGAGTGGGGTTCCCCACATCTGGAAGATCCGAGCAGCTGTGTTCTGATACAAGATCCATTTGTGTGGATGAAGAATATGGCTTAGCTTGTCCGCAAGGACATTGAGTTCGCCCCGAAGGTACACCACTCTGATGTGAATGCAGTATGAGATGGCAAAGGATCACAGGCAAATATCTTCCTTGCAGAGGGGATGGGGCCCTGTTCCCCCTTTTGTTCATGTAGAACATGTCAACTTGGTTGTCCATTCTCACTAGAACAGATTGCCTTGAAAGTTGGGTTGAAAAACCCGAAGAGCATTTGTCAGTGCCCGTAGTTCTAGCAGATTGATCTGTAGGGCAGATTCCTGATGGATCCACAGATCTTGTGTGGTCAGGTCATTTAGATGCACCCCCCAACCCAGCTTGGAAGCATCCATCATCATGGTGCATTAAGGTGGAGGCATCTGAAACTTTGACCTGACGAGTAGGTTCTGTGGGCGACACCACCACTGAAGGGACTTAGTCAGTTGAAGGGTGATATGTATCTTGTCTCTGAGTCGACCCTTCACTTGCATCCACTGGGAAGACAGTCCACTGTACTTGTCATATGTGTAATCAGAGTAGGGGATGACATGGACCGTGGAGGCCATGTGTCTAATAGTTATAGCATCTCTCGAGCTTTGCTGTTGTACCCTTTTTGCCATCTTGATGAGGCAGGCACAGTGATCCTGTGGGAGGAAAGCTCAGACCTGTTGAGAAGTTTCTGACAAATCCCAGGAGTTGGAGCATCATGATGGTGCGATGAAGAGAGTCTTACCTCCTGAAGGGAGTCTCTGCTGATCAGCCAATTGTCTAAGTAAGGGAAAATGAATACTCCTGTATTACAAATTAAAGAATTCTTTGAACCATCCCGTATGTGAGGAATCATGCTGAGCCAGCTGTACTTGAATTGTTTACTAGCCCGGAGACCAAAGGTGTAGGGAATGACTGACCAGAATTGCTTATTAACTCGGAGAACAAACAAAAGCTGGAGGACTAGTCAGAAATTACTGTTTAATAATTGTAGGGAAAACCTCATTGAGGAGTCATGCGGTCCAGCTGTGACACATTTGTTACAGCCTATAAAAAGAGCTAGAAAAATCCAGGCAGGCAGAGAGCTGATGTCCGCCTGGCCAGCACGTGACAGCGCGTGAGGAATCCCAGACTTTTCTCCAGCCTTCGCTGTGGCTCCCCCAGCTGACGATAAAAGGGCTGTGATGATGTCAGAAGTTTGATGATGCATTGTTCTATTGTCAAATCAACTGTTATGTTGCCCTTGTAATATCACTAACTTATTGTTATATTGTCTAGCTAATTGTCATATTAAATAGCTTATTAAATACCATGCACGTGTGGCTGTTTGCTCTTGAATTTAATATCCTGGTGAGGCAATACAACTCCCAAGGTGCATAGATAGGCAGTGACCACCGCCATGCATTTTGTGAAGACTCTTGGGCTAGACCGAAGGGGAGAACCCAGTATTGATAATGGTTTCCTTGAAACATGAAGCACAGATACTGTCTGTACAGTAAATGTGTGTACATTAGATCTAGAGAACACAGCCAATCATGTCTCTGGAGGTAAGATAGAAGAGTTCCTAGAGAAATCATTTTGAATTTTTCTCAGACCATGAACCTGTTTAGGTCTCTGAGATCCAAGATGGGTCTGAATCCTCCTGTTTATTTTGGAATGAGAAAATATGGAGAGTAGAAGCCCACCCTTTCTTGAGGAGGAGTTATTTCTATGGCACCCTGGGATAATAGAGTGGTCACCTCTTCTTTTAAAATAATGCTTTGAAGGGGTTATGTGGGATAATTCCCTGTGAAGCTGGTGGGTGGGGGGGGGGGGGTAAGATTTCAAAGTGAAGATGATAATCCTTTTGGACAATCTAGAGTGTCTATTGCTCTGACGTTATGAGGTACCACCTGTGGACATAGTGACAAAGTTTGCCTGCTATGTGAAGGGGCTGGGGACCCTCCAGGGGAAGATTGGCAATACTCTCTAGGAAGGAGTTAAAAACTAGGCACAGGTTGTGGCTGTGTGGCGGGTTGAGGCTTAGGAGTCTTGGGCTTCTTGGGTTGGCGAGGGCCCTGCTGCCTCTGCTGAGGATATTAAGGCTGATAGGCAGCAGAAGGTGGGTAAGAAGGATAGTATTTCTTCTTTTTAGAACAGAAAGATTTCTTGGGAAGAGCCTTTCCTGTTGGATGGGTCAACTGTTTTCCTGGAAAGGTGTTTTAGGGTGAGATCATCTGTCTCAATCGCCCCTACTTTTCCCTCCAATTTTTGCCAAAAAGGTTTGTAACCAAGCCATTCTGTAAGCCCCAATGCAGACTGCTGAAGCACTGCTTGCTGATTTGAAAGCATCAAAAGAGGCCCTGGTAAGAAACTTAGAAATATTCTGGCTTTATTTGATGAGTGTCTGGAATGCACTCCACTTATCTTCAGGCAGTAGGATATTGAAAGTTTCTAGATCCCTGGTGACGTCCTTCAGAAACATGCCCATGTACACCATGTAAGAGTTTATTCTGGAGGCCAACATGCATGCTTGGAAGCACTGACACCCAAAGGCATTGAGTGTCCTCAAGTTTCTGCCAGGCGGCATGGACGAATGGTTCTTAGACCTCTTTATTCAGCACATCACCGATTCTACCACCATTGAGTGTTGGGGAAGCTAAGGTTTCTGGAAACCTGGGAAATCTGGTACTTGGTACATGGTATCAAGCCTCTTACTAACAGGCGGAACCGTGAGTGGGGCCTCCCACATTCGGAACATAAGATCCTGCAGGATTCAATGCACCTGTAATGTATCCACTTCCTTAGGCATGGGAGGATATTAGAGTATCTCCAGTTCCTCTGCCCTTGGTTCTTTCCAAGGCTAATGTGATGGCGAGCCCTGCTGCCATGTCATGTATGAAGTCCTGAAATGTCATATCTTCTGGTGGAAACTGATGCCGTTCCTGAGGTGGCGAAGGGTCCAAAGGGATGTCTGGAAGTTCTTGGAAATCGAGTGACCCCTCGTCAGATTCTGATGAAGTTGAATCAGAGTCTGGTAAGAAGTCAAAATATTGGGTTCAACCTCGATGCTTCATGGACATCAAAGATCGATGCTGATTCCAATGCGCGGAGCTATCTGAACCGAGAGCTATGGCAGTTTGAGTCTGTTAGATACCGAGTGCATCAGTTGTCTATTTATTCCATATGGCTTGAAGGCAGATGCCATTTTGGAGGAGTGCGAGCAATGCACCTAGGGGGGACAAACTAGCCACATATATGGGTCCTAGCGGACTAACCGCATATTGTGGATATACGCATTTAGGGGAGAAAGCCCACGCATTGTTCAATATGCCCATGTGATATGGTGCAGATATGCCACAAACTCGGGTAATGAAAACCCTGTGTCATGGTGCTGGGTGTCCACTGTCCACTCCCCAAGTAGGCCCCCCCTCCCCGGAGCATGGTTAATAGACAAAATGGTGAGTTGGAGAAAGCAGGAGAATTTCAACAGGGAGGAGGCAGGGGCCCTAGCATGCATGGTATTGAGGTGGGAGGGGGTGCTGTACACCAGGGGCCATCACAGGGCTAATCTATAGCTGTCCTCATGCATCTGGAGGGCCATCCAGTTGCGAATGTATGGGTAAGTAAGCCATTGGTGACAGGTGGTGGGTGGGGAGGAGCATGCTAGTTGGCAGGCCAGAAGGGGATGGCCCTCAAAGTCACAACCTTAGCCTGCCACCCAAAAGCTATCCATTACGCAAGGGAGAACAGTCTCTGGAAGGAGACAGCATTCAACGCGCAATGTCACACAACCCAGCACTACCACTGCAGCAAACAACCAACCAATCTCTTACACAGTAGATACAATAGTTCAGCCTGGAGGAGCACTGTAGCCAACCCAATAGGTTGCAAGTTCAAGTCTAGCATAGTACCACAGAACCAGTGCAGGGTGTCTAAAGTATTAGCCATTATTTTTAGCAATGCTAATCTCTGCTATGTGGCAGTCCAAAGATAATATGCTATCTGGGGTAGTGTGTGTTTCCAGTCTCTGTATGGCTTCATGTAAGGATATTGATGTGTGAAGCACAGTAATGTGTGGGTGTCAAAGGCAACTCCACTAGGAGGGCAAGAGGGGAATGGTGAACACGGGCTGGAAGGAGGTCAAGAATGATGTGAGGGAAAGGGGAGTGCAGTAGCAGTGTACAGGCAGGGGAACAATATATGTGTTAAGAGAAGAGAAAGGGGGCGCATAGATGCTGGGGTTCAGTTGGCCTACAAGCTCTGTGTATGCGCTGCAACACCAAAGCACGATGTAAATGCCTGGAGAGGGTACTGCAGGCTCTATGGTGGAGGGATGTGAGAGGGGGACAGATGAGGTGGTGGCTGTTTCATACATCATGCATGTGTATGTGTGGAGGAGGGGGGAACAGGCCTGAGGTGCTGTGTTAAGCCTAAAGAACACCTTATGATCCCACCAATCTTTCCCACAGGGATTTTAGTGTGGGGCAGACCCTGGAGGCTCTGAAATGCAGATTCAGAACTATGAGGCGCCGTACTCCAGAGATCATCAAGCACCTCCGAGAGGAGGTAGCAGCCACAGCAGGTGAGCCAGGAGTCACCCAAATTGCAGAAACCCACAAAAGTGAACGACATGCAGATAGCTATGTCAGCTAGGCTGGCAGGGATGTGGGTCTGTGATTCAATAGTTTATATGGTGTCAGAGAGGTCAGTCAGACAGTCGGCATTGCAAGCATGGACTAGAAAGCCATGGAAGTAGATCAGGTGACCCAAGGTCTGGGAATGGAGAGAGGAAGGCCTAGTCCAACAGCCATAGACAATGTCATAGTGTAACTGAGATAGCATGGGCCTGCCTTGCTATATGACTGTACAGCATCTAGCTGTAAGATGCCATGTAATGCCGCATGTACTAAACATGTACTGAGGGGAAACTTTGGTTTACACAGCACAACGGCAGCAGGAGCCTGCAGCACCGCAGGACTGGCCCACACAGGACACCTCTGCCTCAGCAGACATCAAGCATGCCATGGCAGCAGCAGCACGGCAGCTCCACCTCTACCAGTACCACAGCTACTGTGACAGCCCCAACAGCTGGTGCATGGGGCCTGAGCAACAAGGGAGCATTGAGAATGGTGAGGATGAGGAGGAGGAAGAAGGGGAAGAGGAAGAACACATGGTGAAGGAGGAGGAGGATGAAGGAGAGGAGGAAAACATGGAAGTGGAGGAGGAGGATGAAGGAGAGGGGGATGAGGACAAAGGGGATAAAGAGGAAGAGAGGGCAGACAATGAGGAATGTATGTGGATTTTCAGAAAACCTTTAACAAGGTCCCTCATGAGAGACTCTTGGAGAAAGTAAGAAGTCATTTGATAAGAGATAGTATACTATTGTGGATCAGGAACTGGTTAAAAGATAGAAAGCAGAGGGTAGGGCTAAATGGCCACTTTTCTCAATGGAAGTATCTCCAGGATCTGTGCTGGGTCTACTGCTTTTTAACATATTCATAAATGACCTGGAAATGGGAATAATGAGTGAGGTGTTCAAATTTGCAGATGACACAAAATTATACAAAGTTGTTAAAACACAAGAGGATTGTGAAAAATTGCAAGAGGACCTTGATAAATTGGAAGATTGGACGTTCAAATGGCAGATGAAATTTAATGTAGATAAGAGCAAAGTTATGTACCTAGGGAAGAACAATCCAAACTATGGTTACACGATGCAAGGTTCCACATTAGGAACCACCACCCAGGAAAAAGATTTAGGCTTCATCATAGATAATATGTTGAAACCCTCCACCCAGTGTGCAGTGGCGGCCAAGAACTCAAATAAATAGAATGCTAGGAATCATAAGGAAAAGAATGGAGAATAAAGCAAACAATATTATAATGTCTCTGTATCATTCCATGGCGCAACCACACCATGAATATTGTGTGCAGTTCTGGTCACCGTATCTTAAAAAGGATATAGCGCAATTTTTTCAATATTCATACAGAGAAGAGCCATCAAAATGGTGAAGTGGGGGGGGGGGGGGGTAAGGGGAGATATGAAAGAGGTCAATAAATTAATGAATGGAGTGGAACAGCTTGTAGCACTATACAAATGATCAGAGGTAGTAGCAGCAGTAACAGTCATAGCTGTTTCCATTTTAGCAATTCATTCAATAATTGTTTAGCATTTTTTTCCCCATTGGTTTTAAGATGATGACCAGTGAATGCAGTAGCATCTGTGACCTTTAGAAATCTGGTTAATAAAACAACAGTTTAACATCAAAATAAACTTAACTTTTTCTTATATCTCAACAAATAGGGGTGACTTGCACAGAGCAGTGGGTACACCCCTAAACAAAGGCATGGGGAGGGGTGACCGGCATGGAGCAGCAGGTGCACCTACTCTTGCCACTTTGCCGGGCAGACTAGATGGACCATGCTGGTTTTTATCTGCCATCATATACTATGTTATCAAGGAAAACAAATACCAAAAATGCCAAAACACATACTTGAAGATGCTGAAAGAAAATATTCTTCTCAATCTGAAAAAGCATTGCAATGTTTTTCCTTGATCTTCTCTCTGAATTCCCTCTTTGCCTTTTTGTGATAATCTTGTACTTTTTCCTTTTCTCAGCCTGTAAAACTGATGTTTTACTTACCAATTTCATTATTTTTAAATAACTATATTTGAGCATCTACTGTATTTTGATACTTTTTTTGCCTTTTTTACTCACTCTTTGATAGATACTAATTGCAGAAAACTGACGTTTTGTGTAAATATATCGGTGGCCCTTCTTAGGTTATCAGGGTGATTTCTCTCTCATGGTATCTCTGGATCTATCCTCAGCCTTTGATTTAGTCGATCATTCTACATTCCTCACTCGCCTTCATGATCTCAGGATTCATGGAACTGTCCATCACTGGTTTCATTCTTTTCTCTCTACTCACACTTTCTCTGTCCAGACTGACTCCACAACCTCCCCAGTAACCACCCTTCCCTGTAGTGTGCTAGCCCCCCTCCTTTTCAATGTTTTCTTGCTCCACTTGCCCTTATCATTCAGCAGTCTGGGATCTCTGGTTACTACTACGCTAATGACATCATTCTTCTGTTCTGTAGCGACTCTTTTACCCTCAATCTAACCCCACTAGACGCTTGCCTTTCTCGCATTCAATCCAGGCTAAACAGCAACTACTTACACATTAATCTGTCAAAATCCGCCACCATATGGTTTACTTTTGATGCCTCCTGTCCCCCACTAGCCCCCACCTTATCCGATACTCTGATATCCCTCGTGACATCACTTAGGTACCTTGGGGTCACACTAGATTCCTCCCTTACCTTCCATAAACACATCTCCTCGTTTGTCCATCATTCCTTTGCTTCTCTGAGCCAAGTTCATGTCATCTGACCTTTCCTCTCCCTCCCATCACTAACCACACTTGTTCTGTCACTCATCATGTCGAGACTTGACTATTGTAATGTTACTCTAGCAGCTTATTCAAAACACTGCAGCTTACCTTCTCATTCCGATCATGTTACCCCTCCACTGATACATTTACATTGGCTCCCCCTTAAATCCAGGTTCACATACAAAACACTAACCACTGTTTACAAGGTTATTCTTACTGGTACCCCTCAGTACTTTGTAGATCTCATTCACCTACATGCTTCTCCACATTTACTCCGCACCATCCATGTGAATTATCTCCCTTTCCTCCCCTGCACATGTGTGCCTCGAGCTCACCCACCACTCTGCATTCTTCTTTTTGGGTCCCTCACTCTGGAACTCACTGCCAGCCACACTTCGCACCAAATTGTCCTTTCACAGATTCAAAGCCATTCTCAAAACCCATCTCTTTCTCCTTGCCTTTGACCTTCCCTTTTCCCACCGCTGACTACCTTTCCCTTTCCCCTGCTTGGTCTATTTCTGATGTCTAACACTGAGCCTACTCCTATACTTCCTAATCTTGATGTTCTCTGTGCTCTTTTCTTCCTCTTTCCTGTCTACCAATGGCGTTCCTTTCTATTTTCTGCTTGCAGCCTAACTTGATTTTGTACACCACCCTGATGCTATCACTTGGGCAGTTTATCAAATGCTGAAATAAAGATAAAGATATCTGTATAGTTATCACCAAAGGGAGGAGTGTCACACCATAAAATAAACCAAATCACACATTTCCAAGGTGTGTGAGTTTACTTACATGAACAGGAGATGTGTGCTCTGCAGCTTGTGCCCGGAGACTTGCCTGGCTCTGGGTCTCAGATCTCCAATAGTCTGTGCGGGACAAGCTCACTTGATGTATTATGCCATAGAGAGAATCTCTTCAGAGATAAAGTTGAAAAGAAGGCTTGCTTCATCGAAAAGTAGCAAATCACTCTTCAAAATCTCTCAAAACACACATCTGAACAGGCCTCCTATTGCAGGGAGTATCAAGGGAGTAACTAGAAAAAGACCTACTACTCTCAAAGGTGCAGGTATTTCCCTGGTTCTCACTGTTCCCAATCTAAACAGACTCCTTGAGCATCACCAAAGCAACAGAAGTCTCAGAAAGCCCTGCCTTCTCCTTAGCCTAAACCCGGGGCAGGGTTTTTTTACTGGTATCTGCAGAGCATAGCCACTAGTCCTGTAGCCATTGCAGAGGACTCTCCTATAGGAGAGAGGCTCGCTCTTTTTTCCCCAAAGATGGCCCCTTGTAACCCCTGTTACTTGAGTGCTATAAATTGCCCAAAGTGGCTACAAATTGCATCTATTCATCTTTCCTCCAAATTGCCCTCTGAGAGTTTGATCCCTAAACCCTCAGCATCAGGAGCTATTTCTTCAAGAAGTCACTATCCTAGTGATTGAGCTTCTTTCACCAGAGCAAGGATAATGGAGATTTTATTCAAGGTATTTCCTGGTCGTCAAAAAGCATGGAGGCTACTATTCCATCCTAGACCTAAGAGATCTGAACAAATATCTGGTCAAAGGAAAGTTCAGAATGATCTCTCTAGGCACCTTTTTCCGTTATCTTCAAAAAGGAGACTGGCTATGCTTTCTGGATCTAAATGATGTGTACAGTATACCCAAATACAGATACATCTCAGTCACAAGAATTATCTCAGATTTGTAGTAGGATATGGCACTTCTAGAATTGCATTCTGCCTTTTGGCCTTGCATGTTTACCAAATGCCTTACCATGGTAGCAGTGTTTCTATGCAGACTGGGCGTGTAACTCCTCAGAATACTCAGGCAGATCAGTTGGAAGGAAGGTTTTCTGTGCTCATATCCTCCAACACCTCTCATTGCCAAGACCCTCCTGTAGCTCAAAACAGACAAGGATACGATTCTCATTGTTCCTTATTGGCCCAGACAGTCATGATTCCCTTTTCTTCTAGAACTTTCCATTCAAGATCCACTACAGCTTGGGCAAGTACCAGATCTGATATTGCAGGAGAAGAGAATGATGTTGCATTCCAACATCAAATCCCTGACTCTTACAATTTGGATACTGAAAGGCTAACATTTTATCAGTTCCTTATCTACCAGCTGGTGTCACCAATGTCCTTTGGGCTTCCAGAAAGGCCTCAACAAGAAAATTGTATTCTTTTAAGTGAAAAGGTTTGCTGTTTGGTGTGAGGCATGCTCTGTAGATCCTTTAACCTGTCCCACACAAACACTGCTTGAATACCTTCTACACCTCTCAGAGTCTGGACTCAAGTCCAACTCCATAAAGGAACATCTCAGTGTGACTGAAGCTTATCACTGTGGTGTGGAAGATAAACCTATCTCTGCACAGCCCTTAGTTGTTCGCTTCATGTGGGGTTTACTTCTATTCAGCCTCCGTAGAAGCTAACCGCAGTGACTTGGGAACTCAATTTGGTTCTGGCACAGCTGATGAAAGCTCCTTTCGAGCTGATCCATACCTGTCCTCTGACATTCTTGACCTGGAAAATATTATTTCTGGTAATGGTCACTTCCATGAGTGAGCGAGTTTCAAGTCCTAGTAGTTCATCCACCTTACAATACATTTCATCACAGAGTGGTCCTTTGTAGTTATCGCAAGTTTCTTCTGAAAGCGGTTACAGAATTTCATCTTGACTAGACAATCATCCTTCCAACATTCTTCCCAAAACCTGATTCTCACATAAGGGAAGCTGCACTACACATGTTGGACTATATGGGAGCCTTAGCTTTCTACTTGAAGTGGACAAAAGCCCATAGGAAGTCCATCCAAATTTTTGTTTCTTTTGACCCTAACAAGTTGGGGGTTGTCATCTCCAAATGCACCTTGTCAATTTGGCTTGCAGATTGTATTTTTTTCACATATACCTAGGCAAGTCTAAGCCTTGAGGCTCATGTCACAGCTCATAATATCAGAGCCATGGCTGTATTGTTGGCCAACTTGTGCTCAATGGAAGAGATTTGCAACACTGCAATGAAGATGTCTGTCAACACATTCACATCTCACTACTGTCTGGATGGGGATTCCCGACAAGACAGAAGTTTCCACCATTAGTGTTTCGAAATCTGTTCGGGGAGCAGGATCCAACTCCATCTCTCCTAAGCCCATTTCTTTCAGTTCAGGCTATCTTAAAAAAAAAAAGTATAAAACTTTTAAAAGCCCTGTTGCCACCAAAAACAGCTGTTCTGTTGCCCTGGTTGGGCACTGTTTTGATCCTTTTTTTTTGTTCAAGGAAACCTGTAGCTAGGGCATCCCATAAGTGAGGACTTATTTCTTGCTTGTTCAGAGGTAAGATAGTTACTCACCTGCAGCAGGTGTTCCCCATGGACAGCAGGAAAAATTCTCACAACCCTCCCCTCCTCCCCTAGGAGTTGAATTCTCCTCTGCTTTTTTATTTGACTGAGGATAAGATGACACTGCAGTGGCAGGTGGGAAGATGCACACATGGAAGGTGTGGACGCACACATGGTGCAGCTTCCAAAAAGATCTAGAAGTTGGTGGGAATGCTCCTGTGTGGGGCTCCATTGGATGATATCACCCTTACACATGTGAAGAGTATTTCTGCTGTCCACGGAGAACACCTGCTACAAGTGAGTAACTACTTTCAATGGACTATAGTAGTCCAAGGTCCCGGCAGCACAGACTTGCAGGTTTTAAATAACAAAGAAGGTAAAGTATTCCATGGGAGTTTAATCTTTGTAGAAGAAAAATTTGGACTGCCCCCAACACTAGCAGCAGGGGAGCAGGAAGGTCACCGCAGCGCCAGAACTGAAAGTAACTCTGGTACTTTGATGCCATTTTTTTTTCTTTTTCTTTTTTTTCCTTCTTTATTTTTATTGAACAGTTTCATTTTGTCCACCTTTATTGCTGCTGCTGCACATCCTGGTAAGGGGGTGGCAGCAACGGCAATGGGCACCCCCAAAGGGCTGGCACTCTAGGGCCTAGTTCACCTAATGGTAGTGCTTGGCCTGACAGTCAGATTCCTTCTGCAATATGGGGATGAGTGGTCTAATGGTTGGGGCAAGATACCTCAGGCCAGAGAGCCAGGAGTTCAAATGCTGCTAGAAAACAGCAATCTGGGACTGGGGTTCCAAGTCCCACAGGTGCTCCTTGTGGCCTTGGGCAAGCCACTCAATCCTCTGTTGCCTCAGCTATAAAAACATAGATTGTGAGCCCTTTAGGGACAAGGGAAATATATATATACAGCACCTGAACGTGCACTTCTTTGAATGGTAGAAAAGCAGTATGTAAACCTAGTTAAATAAATGTCTTGGTTTGAGTTCAATAGTTCTTGGACAATATTGTTTCAGGCATTACCTACTATATTGAAGAATCAGAAACATAAAGGCCTTTTATTAAACTCTGAGGCTGACACCCCCCCCCCCCCCCAGGATATCTTTAAATGGAGGCAGTCAAAATGTAAGGGGGGAAAAAAGACAGAGTTTCTCCTAGCCTTGTAGTATAAATGAGCATGACTGTAGAACCTTGCCCCCATTTCTACACAATCCCTGAGCTCTTCAGCTACTTAGGGAACACGAACCACATCCGGCTTCACAGCTCAGCTCAGGCAAATATATTCCTGCAATCTTCACCTCAAATGTACAGTTCAGTGTAGTGTAATACAGTGTTTCTTCAGTACAGACCCCAAGGCACTCAAAAGCAGGTAAGACAACCCTCTTGTTTTCTCTACACAGTAAATAGTTTCCTAATTAAATGCAGAAATTCTGGAAGGAACAATATCTTTCCTCCCTTTCAATAGTGCAAACACAGCAGCTCAACAGGATGTTTGGTCCACAGCTTCCAGCGGCACTGAAAGCATCCTTGCTTCACCGATCACCCCTAAGAACAGTGCTTGGCTTCACTCTCTAGCCCAACACACTCACCATGTCCTTGCTTCACTAGTTATTCCCCTAGAATTATGTCGGCTTCCTGGAGCTTTACCTACTTCTTCCCAGGCTTACCTTGTGCCTGCTTTTAATTCTTTGACTCTCCCTCTCACCCTGATGTTGCGAGTCAAGGGTTGCTGCAAGGATTGGAGGCACCCTCAGTGGGCCCTCGATCCTGTCCATTGCTGCCACTGTTCCCCCTTTACAAGGCCAGCAGCAGTGGCAATGGCTCACAAACTGTGACATAGTGTATACCTACAGTCTCCAGCATTATGTCGCAGTATCTATTTTCAATTATCTGTCGCTTCCACCCCACTCCAACGCAAAATTCTAGTTTTGCATAAACCAGAAGTCTGCATTGGAGAGAGGTGGATGTGGACATAGCAGATAATGGAAGAGAGAAACCACGACACAGCACAGGAGACTGTGATGCAAGGACACTCCCAAAGGGGCAGCAGTAGCTGCCACCAGAGGGCTGGCGCTCTAGGTGACTACTTAGTTTGCCTAATGGTAGCACCGGCCCTATGTGAGTTCCCTTTCCCCTTCCTGAGGATATTCCCCTGGCATGTGCCTTAGAGGCTTCCTGTTTGCACAGCTAGCAGGGATCTGGAGGTCTACACTTGCTGCTTTCCAGGGCTCCCTGACCCCCACACTACTGTGGCCTTTGTTAAAGATAACATTGCTCTGCGTGCAAAAGTAGAAATTCTGGAGAACTGTGTCCGGGCATCAAATATGCATTTGTTAAATGTTCCTATTTTACCGGGCATTGAACCAACGGAACTCTTTAAAACATATCTCAAAGATATGCTATCTGTTCCCCAGGATTTGTTACCACCAGTTATGAGGGCTTTCTACTTGCTGCCGGCTAACAAAGGGCCTGGATCTAATAAAAATGTCAAAAGGGATGTTCTCAATTTATCAGATGTTCTTCAGCTTTCTACTGAGGAAGCCTTAAAGGTTTCTACACTTTTGGTCACTTTGGCTCTAGTTTAGGACAGAGACTGATTGTTAAAACTCTATTATAAGAAACGTAATATTCTGTTTCATGGTGTAAGAGTCTCACTGTTTCCAGATGTATCCAGGAAGACACAGAAAAGATGTAGGCAGTTTCTACTTTTAAGACTGGGGTGCTTTAGTTAGGGGCCTCATAATATTTGCACTTCTCCTGTAAATGTGTGGTGGTTCTTAAAATGCAGAGGTTTATTTTCTATCGACTCCCACTGGTGAGGTTATGCCAGCAGAATGAGCAGTGAGAGTATTAGAGAACTTCAGCCATTGATATGTATTCTATTATTGTTTCTTGGTAATTCGATTGGGGATCTTCAACCTAATTGGGCTTTTCTTAATTCTACACTCTTGTATTGTGGGCTATAGGTATTACTGTTATTAATTATTTCTGGTTTGCCCTTTGATTGTACCCATTTGGAAGTACTACCTTTTCTGTACAAGCTTTTCTTGATAAATCTGTAAACTCTATAAATAAGTAATTTACAAAAAAAAAAGAAAGTGCATGGTTTTGATTCTTGAAAATCGTCGTCTAACTGTCCATGAAGTTGCTGAAGAAACAGGCATCAGTAAAAGTTTGTGTCACACAACTGTGACTGAAAAACTTCAGATGCATTGTGTTGCTGCTAGATTTGTCCCACGTCTCTGGACAGATGAGCAAAAAGCGAACCATGTCACAATCACTCATCGCTCCTTATCTGTGGATTTTTGGTGAAACACAAGATGTCTCTAGTCCTGCAGCCTCCCTATTCTCCAGATTTGGCCCCTGTGGACTTCTTTTTGTTCCTGAAGTTGAAATCCACTCTGAAAGGTCACCTGTTATGACATGTTTCAGAAATAGCAAAAGGCACATGAGATGAGTTCACTCTACTGCATATAGTCCATAACTAATTCACATGGCGTGATCGAGTACTTGGGAGACTAAAGCTCAAGGTCAGCACTACACATTACCATTACCGCAAGTCTGCTGTGTTGGCTTGCTGGCACCATCTTTAGCAAGTTTGGTTTCTTTTTGGACAGACCTCATAAAATGGTATTCTACATGCTCAAGCCTTAATAAAATTATTCCCATCATGATCAATGCAGTGGTCAGTTTTATACTCCCCCCTCCCCTACTCTCTTGCTGGGATCCCTTTGCTGGGATCTCTGCTTCAGTGCAGGCTCCCTCTTTGTCTAGTTTGTATGCTCTACAGCAGAGCAGGAAGACAGGAATGGCACTTCTGGTACAGTTTTCCTCTAAAAGGGATATGTTTACTAAGCCGGGCTAATGAGAGATTCAGACTGTAGTGAAGCATACGTGTACAAAGCCGGGCGAATGGTTAACCCATGCTATTTGCAACTAGGACCCATTCAATGTTTCACTGCAGTCTGGCTCTCTCACTCTGGACACACTGCTGCCAAGGTGTGCTCAGCAGATGAATGCCTGAAGCTGGCATCTACCAAGTTTCTGTCCTGGACAAACACGTTCTTTTCTCTTCTTCACCCTTCCAGATGGGAACCTTCTGATGAACATCTGATGTTTCCTAGCCAAAATCCCTAGCAAACAGTATCAGGAAATGTTCCATTTGTCCTGGAGTGTCAGGCATATTCTGATTGGTCAAACTCGCTCAGCAGTGTCCTCAAAAGTTGAGATGGCTCTTTCCTCTGCATTATATCAAAGCCATAAGAACATATAAGAACATAAGATATGCCATACTGGGTCAGACCAAGGTCCATCAAGCCCAGTATCCTGTTTCCAACAGTGGCCAATCTAGGTCATAAGTACCTAGCAGCCAGATCATATTAACCCAGTAGTAGCTGAATTGTTAAGTCATGAAGGAAGGCATATTATTGCCGGCAAACATACAGTAGCACCAACAAACTTCTTTCAAAAGAATATTGAATGCAAGTCAATAGGGTAGAAATTGGTGCCTGACCATATCAGGTTTTAAACTTACAGTGCTCTTATAATAACTCCATAGAGTGAATGTTTAGAGTACACAGCAAGACCTGTTGAGATTAGGTAGGAGTTAAGAGCTTGATCTTGAGGCTAGGATCATGAGCTTCTGCTAGCACCATATAGTTCTCCAACAATACAGATTATTTCTTGGATAATTGGAAACAGTCTCATTATTTCAGAGGGCCATTTCCCCACCCTCGGGAAAAATTCCATTGTCTGCCCTTTGCTCAAAAAATCTTCTCTGGATCCCTTAATTCTAGTGTTCTCCCCTCACGGCCTTACCATGGACTGGATCCTACCCACAGTCTCTGCTGCTAGTTACATTGGAAACTAGAAGTGCAGGTTTGCTCACACAATGGGGAAAATTAGAGAACTGCAGATTGGGGTTTTAAATTATTAAAAATGTCAAAACATGTTAGCTTCCAGACATTACTGTAAAAATCAGTAGAATCCTGAAAAAGCCCTTCCAAATCCAGAGCATATCTGATAGCACCTCCCTAAACTTTGGACCCTAGGTATGTTCCTAGCTTGCCAGTGCCTTAATCTAGGCCTGCCCATGGCAACAGATATTAGTTGTGATAAGTTGCATAAATACTGCCCAAGCAGCCTCCACAATGTGGTAAGGCACAGGCTAGAAGAGGGCCCACTGGGCCAAGCGATCCCCATGCCTCAGTGGCAGAGGAAAAATATGGCAAACATCATACTTACTTTAAAATAGTTTACCACATTGGGGGAAGTGACATCATCGCCCTGAATGGTCAGCTGAGGAATTAGCTCTGCTGACCATTGGTAAATTAAGAAGCCCCCTGGGAGATTTTTGTTCTGGACAATAGGCGAAGCAGCAGAAAGCAGCCGGGCGAAGTGAATGGAAGCAACGCATAAAAAAGTGGCTGATCTGAAGGAGTATGATTTCACGGGGCAGAAAGCAGGAGGGTGCACTATGAACAAGATGGCCAACTGGCTGCAACGATCAACAGCGTTCGAGGTTGGAGCTGAACGTGTTGAACGTGCAGCAAAGTAAAAAGAGACACCAAGGCAGTGTTCCAACATTGGTTCAGCGAAGTGAGAGCAGATATTGCTGGAGTGAAGGAGGAGGTGAACAATATGGTGGCTGAGCTCAGGCGGGAGATTGTGGAGGTGGGAGCTAAACTAGAGTCTGCATAAGGGCATGTGGAGGAAAGGGATGGAGCTGGACACTATTCAATGAAGAGTGGATGCACTAGAGGTGCAGAACGCATCACTGGAACTGAAACTTGAGGATTTGAAGAATAGGTCCAGGAGACAAAATCTTCGCATAAAGGGGGTTCCGGAAAGCCTGGAGTCAGCAGATTGTACCAGTATTGCTAGAGACATATTTAAGGCCCTGTTGGTGCAAGAAGCGGGTGGCAGAGAGGGAGTGACAATTGTGGTGGACAGGGCAGACAGTTCCCTAGGTCCTATTAAGAAACATAGTCCAAGGGACATTGTTGCATGTCTGCATGACTACATGATCAAGAAGAGGATTGTGGTATAGATGCTGAAGGTGGGCAGGTTTGACTGGAAGGGGCATCAAATAGCCATGTATGAGAATCTAACATCTGCCATGATTGCATGATGCAGAGCGCTAAGAGGATTGATGGGGAGACTCAGAAAAGATAATATCTGGTTTAGGAGGCTATACCCAAAGGGACTAGCGTTTACAGTAAACGGTGTGACTCAGTGCACGCAGACAGCAGAAGAATTGCGAGAAGTGATGAGAGCTGGACATTAAGGATATACCATCAGAGGAGGTGGATTGACAGAAACCCCCTGGAGCAAGAGGACAGCAGCAGCCAAGGACCACAGTAGAACAGATGGATAAGCAGAAGAAAAAGAAAGGAAGTTGAGCTGGAGCAGACAGTTGATGGAGGAGTACTTTAATTTCATTGTAGTGGTATCAGCTGGACATTACATGCTGAGTGATAACCGAGGCAGGCGGACCCGGCGCTCCGGGCCTCCACCTCCGCCCACCCCCCCCAGTTCCCCAACCACCCCGCCCACACCCCTCCCCCACAAAAGACACAACACCATAATCTCATGGAAACATAACTGGTCGCAGCTTTTATTAGCCATAACAATTTAACACCAACAATAAACTTTGCAACCCCCCAATTAGCGGCACCCGGCTGCACCAGCCCTACCTCAGCAAAGCGCCTGCCACCGCTAATGCAATAACTCGCCACCCGGCAAGTTACCATACCCCTCCCCCGACTTCGCCAAGCTAAGCAAAAGTCGTCCGAGGGTTTAACCGGGTCAGGGGCACCCCGCCCCCGCCCAAGTGTAGCCTGCTGCTCCGGACCCCGGAAACCTCCGGGATCCCGCCACCGGCACATAACACTGTTCATGTGCCGCCCCCCCCCCGGCCCCAAGCTGCGACCAGCGTGGATCAATGCCCGACATATATTCCAAGGCCTCCTGCAAGTCATTAAGGAGCAGGTCCATGCCAACTGGTGACAAATGAACCCCATCCGCCCGATAGAGTCCCGCACACCCCACATCCACCCAGACGTGTAGGATCTGATACCCACCCCTCCCCAGACCCAACAACCCATCTGGCGATGGACCTCGGGCAAACCCCTGGACCAACGACGCCGGTCCCGGCAGGCTAGCCTTGGAATGAAGTCGGACCACAGTACAATAACACTGGGAAACATCTGCCACACCAGTCCCAGCTCGACCTTCACCGCTCAGAACCGCTGCAGGCAGGACCAGGACACCAGGTCATGACCACCCAGCTGCACCAACAGGGCGGCCGGCCACTGCGACGTCCTCCCGTGGCCCGCAGTAAAGGCAGCAATTGCGGCCACCGCAAGCCGCGAACGCCCAACCATTGCACCGCCACCGACGACGGGTCCAATCCCAAATTGTCGCCGATAGGGCGGTCCGCCGCACGCCGACCAGCCCAATGGACGAAAAGTGGCCAGCCACCCAGCATACCAGGTCCGATAGCCCCATCTGAAAAAGAAATAAACAGGTAAAGCCCCCATCCACAACATCCCAGCGCCAACCGCCGCACGTACCCATTAACAGGAAAACGCCACCTCCCAATACCTGAATGACATGCCCCGGTAATCCCACTGCTGCCGCACCATTGGCCGCCCCAATCCAGAAGGAGTGCGGAGCAACAATGCCCCGGGTCCTCCCCCACCGCCGACAACACCATCCGCAACACCGCAGAAACCGGAAAACTGGTTAGAACCCGAAAATCCACGTGCACGAAAAACAGACGCGCCCACCGGACGCACCCCAATTATTCCTGCAACGCCCGCACCGGGCAGGTCCGCAGCTCCGCGCCCACGCCCAGACACACCCACAAACCTTCCCCACGTGGATCTGTTTTATACTGAGCCAAAAGGATCCACACCCCCCCCTCTACCACCCGGACGTGACGCGCCAGCAGCCCCCCAACACCCCCCCCTGTCCAGAGCGCGCAACTAGCGCCAACAACCACCCGGAATAGGGAAGCCGCGCACTCGGACGAGGCCACCAGCCTCAGGGCCCCGCAAACCCGCTACCCATGCGTGATCGGCAACCGCGAATCACGCGGCGTCGGCTGCACCCGCTCCCCTCCTTGCAGAAGACGACGTGTTAGAGCTCCCCCGGCCGGGGAACCCCAACCCACCGCGCTCGGAAAAAATTTAAACCCCATCAAATGCACGCGCACCGCCGACCGCGAAAACCCGGCGCCCCTGGCAGCCACAATATAGTGAGCCATCAAGCCGTCCGGGACCCCCCCCTCGCCTGCCACCCACAAGAGGACTAAAAAGGCGACCACCCGGTCGCACCCCCGCCGGTACGAAGACCATGTCCCCGCAGACACTGAGTTCCTCTGCAGGTCAAGCATCTCTCGAGGCCAATGTTCCACCAGCTCTCTGGGACCACAGATCCGTCCTCGTCCGCCTGCCGCAATCTCGTCAGGGCACCCTGGCATCTGCCGTGCCCGCACCGCCACATTCAACTGCAAACACGCTAAGACGACTCCGCGCTTCAACCCAGGCACCGTCACGCACCATGGAGTGTATTGGTGAACCACCTATAACCGCCGCCTTATCACACAACCAAAGCACCCTCCGGATCGAAGGTGCTCTGGCCAGCGCGCCCCACTACACTAATCAGAAAGAGCTCCAAAAAAGGTGATATTCCTGGTCAGGCCCACCGTGCGCCAAAACTCCGACCACCGATCCGTGCACCCGGCCCCGCCGAAACACACACCCACCCCTGCCCCCCCCCCCCCCCGCCGCAGCAGTGTACAACTGCAGGGCATCCCTGGATACCTCGGCTCCAGCCCAACAGAAGGCCCTTTGAAGTCCTCCAAAACGATCCCACACCCGGAAATCAGCCCGCATCGCCGCCATCACCCGAATACGGCGATGAGGTTTTCTCACCCCGACCGACGCACACGCCAACCTCCGTGCAACACCCGGCCCATCGGAATCGTCCGGCATGCAAAATTAAGAACCCCCACAGGGACTGCAACGCCTGCAAGGAAACCGTATGGGCCGCCAACACATTGGCCACCGAAATCCGCAAGCAAGCGACCTTGTCTTGAGGCAAACGCACCACCATGTCCCCGAATCCAACTCCACCCAAAAAAGGCAACCGCACAGTCGGACCCTCGGTCTTCCCATCCGCCAAGGGGACCCCAAACTCCCGCGCTAGCCGCTTAAACGCCGATAAGATCTCCGGGCCTTCCCCGGAGTTCGCAGCCCCCCCAAACCAAATTGTCCCGGTAATGCACCACGGAAGACATGCCCGATGCGCGAACCAGCACCCACTCCCGGTACAAACATCTCAAAGTAAGCACAAAGATCGGACAGCCCATCGGCAAGCACTTGTCAACTTAATACCCCCCTGCAATCAGAACCCCAATAAGGGGAAGGAAGACAGGTGGACGGGTAGCAAACGAAAGGCCGATTCCATGTCCACCGAAACCAGCAAAACCAACCGGCCCCGCGCACAAGCAAAGCTGCCTTATCAAAAGACGCGTAGCAGTCGACATCTGAGTGCCACAGGTTAATGACCTGCGTGCCCTACGACGGCGTACGACTCTCCCCCATCCGGTCCCGGAACTTTTATCGTAGTTCAGCCAAGACCAGCCGTCGAGAGTCTGAGACGCTTCAGGATGGAATCGGCATATGCGAGGAACATGCCATACTGCGCCGGATCGTGCCGACCCCAAACACTGGCCAACCGCAAAAGGAACGCGTCCAGTTAACCATAGTACGCGCCACCTTCCCGACCCAACCGGCCTTCTCATCGTCTTTCTCTTCTTCCGACTCTCGCCCGAACGCTTCCTCCCTTCTACAAAACGGAAGATAACAATGTAGCGCCTCCTGCGAATTTTTCGCCGCAGCTTCCGCGGCACCCCCACCCACAACTCCGGCAAGGAAACCACCGCAGAGGCCCCCCCACCCGCACTGATGCCCCCCCCCCCACAATCCGGCATTTGCCGAACCACCCCCTCTCCCGAAGACGAGGACGCGTCCGAGCGGCGACGCCGCTGACCCGAGCGCCGGTGCTTCTTACGCGAAGCCCCCCCACCCTCCCCCTGTGCGATGCACACCCTTCCCCCATCAACTCACCCGGGGCAGCAGCCAGCTCACCAACCACCGCACGGTCCTTGCCGATGGCGCGCGTGACATCCAGTGCGCACCCCGGGGCCGACTCCGTTGCCGCTCCCTGCTGCGCCTCTGCCCCCACCGCAAGGACACATCCAGCTCTCACCGCAAGCCACGCCCACCGACCACGAGGGCTGCGCCAAAATTGCTCCTGCGGAGAGAAAAAAGGGGAAAAACATGGGGGGGGAAACAGGGGGGGAAACCGACACCGGCCAGGCCAAAGCCCAAGGGCCTCCCCAACCCACCCTAGATGTACCCCGCCCCCCAGACATCCACTGCTCCCACGGTGAAGAACCCCCCGGCAAGCCCAAAGCCACCGGGACCCGCGAACCACCCAGCAGCCCCGCTAGCCACCCAGGTTGCCCATCGGGCCGTAACCCTCCGCCCTGGCCCGGTGCCCCGAGATCACCCCCCACCCCCACACATCCCCTCCCCCACGATATCCCCCCGCCGCACCCTGCAGCCCCTCCCCAACCCTTCTGGATCCACCGTAAGGGTGCGAACCCCTACCGCCTTTGCGGCCCCGCACCGCACCCCCCCCGGCCCCCGTTGTCCCCTGTTCCCGCTAGGCTGCACGCGTGTGCGCACGCACACACCTCGCCGAGCGAGCGCACATACCAAAGAACAGAGCGCACAAAATTACGGCTCAGAATCTGATAGAAAACACATACGTCTGAAAAATTTGAAAGTTAAGATTGTCATTCCTAAAGATTTCCCGTTTCATTCAGTAATCGGGAAAACAGGGGGGAATATTTTCAGTTAAGTTAGTAAAATCAATGTGGAGTACATACTGCACTCTGACGTGTAGTCAAGTTGTAAAGCACAACTCCGAGTGTCGCCAAGTGGCGCACAAAATGTTAACCTTCCTTCAAAAGCTGCACACAGCTGAAATGTTATGTGCACACAGCCTGCAGAAAATTATGGGGAGCATTGCCCCCAACCCCCTCCACACTCCATCCCCATCCCCACCCCCATATACCTGCCCAGCCCCCCCCCCCATAGACAGGCCCAGCCCCCCCCCTACCCCTCCCAGCCAGGAGGAATTGGCGCCTTTTGAGCCCGGGTCTCAAACACCCGGCGCACGAAAGCCGTGTGCGTGGCCTGTGACCCGTGATTTTATTCAAGTGTCACAATTCCCACGTTCCCCTAAAAAAAACATACTGCCAGATGGAAGGAAACCCGAACCACGAAGATTCCCACACTAGCCCAAATGGGACAACCACGCCTCCAGAACGTCGCCGACAAAATCCCCCCCCCCCCGAACTCACGCCACCAGCAGTCCGCCTCCCAACCAACACGGTCGTCGGCTCCGTACCCCGCTCGCGTGGTCCCCGCAAAAAAACGGCAGGCTGCTCTCCGACGCCACACCGGCCACCCGAACGCAGCCTCCGCCGACTGGCCACGCAGAGGCTGCTCCACATCCATCCCCCCCTCGCTCCCCAACCCCGAGGCGATGATTGGCTCCCGTGCGGCCGCGACCCACGGGAGCCAATCAATTCAAACAACACGTGAGCGCGCCCCACGCCAGGGCAGCGCGCGCGCCCCCCGAACAGGCCGCGCACAGGGCCCCCGCGCCGGGCCGCGCGCCCGGTTAGTGTCGGCCGCCGGGACCCTGCCCGCGGCCTCGGGATTTTCTGTTTAACTCAGCTGAAGGGCCTTGGGGAATAGGAGAAAAGGGGGAGAGGTGGAGGGTGATGAGGAGTGTGTGTGAGTGAAAGTGGGAGAAGTTATGCATTTGGGGCAGAAGGGTGGGGGCAGGGAGAGAGGGGCAAAAGATGGCAGGTGGGGGGGTGGTCACTACTCCATGGAGAGACACACAGGGGAGGCAGTTGGGAGGCTGGGGATGGCAGGGAGGGAGGGGTGGGGTGGGGAGGAAGAGAAAAGGGAGGAGGGGGGTGGTTGTGGAGCTTGAAAGGGATAGGAGAGGGGGAGGGGGGATAGTTAGGGACAGCAGGGAGGGAGGAAAAGGGTGGTAATCATGTCAATGAATGTAAAGGCAAAAGCGGAGAAGTTTGGCGAGAAAAGGGAGATGGTCCAGAGCTGATATCTTGTTCATACAGGAGATGAATTTGAGGTCTGCCCAGGAGGGATGTTTGAGATTGAGGGATTACCCTCATGTGTATCTGGATGGGAATAAGGCAAAACCTCAAAGGGAGGGGTGAGTATAATATTTTCTAAAGCCCTAAGGATGGAGGAGCAAAAGCTTCTGCAAGATGGGGAAGGGAGGTGGTTGATATGGCTAGGGAAATTAAATGGAAAACCGGTGATGGTGGTTAGTGTATATGCTCTGAATGATAGACAAGGGAATTTTTATGAGCCGATATGCTTGAAGGAGGGGGAAATGAAGATGTCTCCAATTGTCATGGGGGGATTTAATTTGATGCTGAACCCCAGAATGGATAACTCTGGAGGGGGTGAGGAAAGGAAGGGGGTAATAGAAGGATGCTGAAATGGTTGGTTCAATCTTTGGTGTTGGTAGATGTGCGGCGGCAGAAGATGAACAAGAGGGATTATACCTTTTTCTCCCAAATGCATAAGACCTACAGTCAGATTGACATGATATTATTGGATGGCTTCTTTATGCCACTGTTAAGGGATGTGGAGGTAGGCCAAATCCTGTGATCTGACCAGGCTCTGGTTGGGGTGACAGTACAGTGGTGAATCAAGGATGAGGGGCTCCAATTTTCGAGACTCAATGAGTCATTGTTGGACGACTGTAAAGGGATGGTAGACTTGGGGAGGGTAATAGGGTACTGCATTCAGGAGAACCTCAGCCCTGACATCAAATGAGAAGTCATATGAGACAGTTCAAGGCCTTCGTTAGGTGGGAACTTAAGAACATGCCATACTGGGTCAGATCAAGGTCCATAGAGCCCAGTATCCAGTTTCCAACAGTGGCCAATCAAGATCACAAGTACCTAGCAGGTTCCCAAATAAACACACAGGTTCCACAATCCTTGTATTGGCGCAAGCATGGATTTCCTGGGTCCTCTTTAATAATGGTTTATGGACCTTTCCTCCAGGAAGTTGTCCAAACCCTTTTTAAACCCAGCTACAATAACAGCTTTTACTACATCCTCCGGTAACGAATTCCAGAGTTTGATTACACATTGAGTAAAAAAAATATTTTCTATTATTAGTCTTAAACAGGTTACACTGTAGGTTCATTTCATGTCCCCTAGTCTTCCAACATTTTGATGGCATAAACAATCGATCTATCTTTACCCGTTCCACTCCATTCATTAATTGATAGACCTCTATCACATCTCCCCTCAGCCATCTCTTTTCCAGGTTAAAGAGACCTAACCTTTTGAGTCTTTCCACATAGGGGTATCCTTCCATACCCCTTAACATTTTGGTGGCTCTTCATTGTACCTTTTTCTAATTCTGCTATATCCTTTTTAAGATATGACGACCAGAATTGCATACAATATTCAAGATGTGGTCGCACCATGGAATGATACAGAGGAATATCCTTTGTTATTCTCTATTCCTTTCCTTATGATTCATGTTAGCCATGATGATGCCTAAATCTTTTTCCTGGGGGAAATTAAAGTAGCATCCTAATGTGGAACCATGCATCGTATAACCATAGTTTGAGTTGTTCTTTCCTAGGTGCATAACTTTGCACTTGTCCAGTCTTCCAATTTATCAATGTCCTCTTGCAATTTTTCACAATCCTTTTGCCTTTTAACAACTTGGAATATTTTTGTGTCATTTACAAATTTGATTATCTCACTTGTTATTCACATTTCCAGGTCTTTTACGAATACGTTAAAAAGCAGTGGACCTAGCACATAACCCTGAGGTACTCCAATATTCACCTTTCTCCATTGGGAAAATTGGCCATTTAGCCTTACACTCTTCTTTCTTTCTTTTGATCAGTTCCTGATCCACAATAGTATACTCCTCCTATCCCTTTTTAATTTCACCAAGAATCTCTCATGAGGGACCTTGTCAAAGGCATTCTGAAAATCTAGATAAACTATATCAACCGACTCACCTTTGTCTACCTGTTTATTCACACCTTCAAAAAAATATAACAAATTAATAAGACAAGGCTTTCCTTTTCTAAAACCATGTTGGTTTTTTTCCATAAAACCATGACATGTTCAGTAATTTTGTTCCTTGTCAGTACTGGGCAAAATGGTAGAAACAATTACATCAGGCTCACCAATCTGTAGTTTCCCAGATCACCCCTGGAACCCATTTTAAAAGTTGGCATTACATTGGTCATTCACCAGTCTTCAGTTACTAGAGATGATTTTAATGATAGTTCACAGATTACTAATAGTAGGTCTGCAATCTCATTTTTCAGTTCTTTCTACACTCTCGGATGTATATCATCTGGTCCACGTGATTTGCTAATCTTTTGTTTATCAAATAGTTGTAATACATTTTCCCGGCTTATCAATATTTCTTTTAATTCTTCCAGTGCATCACCTTTAAATACCATTTCAGGCATGGGTAATTTCCCTACATCTTCTTCAGTAAAGACTGAAGCAGAGAATTCATTCAGTCTCTCCGCTATGGCCTTGTTTTCTCTTAATACCCCTTTTACCCCTCCATCATCAAATAGCCCAACTGACTCTCTCAAAGGTTATTTGCTACAAATGTACTTGAAAATGTTTTTATTATGCATTTTTGCTTCAACAACAAGCTCTTTCTCAAATTCTCTCTCTGCCTGCCTTGCATATAACTTGCCAGTGCTTATATTGTTTCCAGTTTTCATTATTGGTCTCCTTTTACCATTTCCTAAAATATGTTTTTTTGGCTACAACAGCCTCCCTGACCTTCATAGAAACATGAAGACAGAAAAAGACCACATGGCCTATCAAGTCTGTCCTTCCATATCAACCACTACAACAGTCCCCTTTTTTTCCTTTAGATATTCTCTGTGTTTGTCTCATACATCTTTGAATTCAGATTCTGTACTCATCTCTACCACCTACACTGGGAGACTATTCCACGGATCCACCACTCTTTCCATAAAGAAATATTTCCACATATCACTCCTGAATCTATCCCTTTCACCCTCATCCAATGTCCCCTCATAGCAGAGCTTGCTTTCAATTGAAAGAGACTCTCCTCCTGTGTATTTATGCCATGGAGGTATTTAAACATCTCTATCATATCTCCTCTATCCCACCTTTCCTCTAAGGTGTACATATTAAGATCCTTAAGTCTGTCTTTCTTTAGGACACAAAAGTACTTCACCCCTGGCCTATACTATATTGCTCCCTTGGATTGCTGCGGCCCAAATGCATGACCTTGTATTTTTTAACATTAAATCTCAGCTGCCAAATTCTAGACCATTCTTCAAGCTTAGCTAGATCCCTCCTCATGTTATCTACACCTTCCTGGATGTCTACTCTATTGCAGATTTTGATATCATCTGCAAAGAGGCAAACATTACCTGACAGCCCTTTTGCTATATCACTAACATAGATGTTAAAAAGAATCGGATCAAGGACTGATCCCTGGCACACCACTGGTAACTTCCTTCTCCTCAGAGTGAGCTCCATTTACCTGTACCCTTTGTCACCTCCCACTCAACCAGTTTCTAATCCAAGCAGTAACTTTAGGGTCCATCCCTAGGATACTCAGTTTGTTTATAAGTCACCTGTGAGGAATGGTGTCATAGGCTTTACTGAAATCTAAATACAGCACATCTAGGGCTCTCCCTCAGTCCATCTCCCTGGTCACCCAGTCAAAGAAATCAATCAGATTTGTCTGACAAGACCTGCCTCTGCTAAGTCCATGCTACCTCAGATCCTGTAATCTGCTGGACTCCAGAAGCCTCACTATTTTCTCTTTCAGCAGCGTTTCCAATAATTTACTTACCACCAAAGTTAAACTAACCAGCCTGTACTTTTCAACCACATCCTTACTTTTGTGTAAAGGGACCACATGAGCCTCTCTCCAGTCTTTTGGCACCACTCCCAACTCTGAGGCACTGAAAAGGTCAGTCAGTGGAGCTGCTAGAACGTCCCTAAGTTCCCTCAGTATTCTAGGGTTAGCTAGCTTCTTACGAACACAGTTTTCTGAAAATTGTTCAAGATGCCCCGCGCTTCTGTTCCTGTTTGTGGGTGTTTTCTGAGGTCCTGCTCCTGGTTCTTCATCTGTGAACACAAAACAGAAATATTTGTTAAGCAATTCTGCTTTATCCTCATCAGCTTCTACATATTCCTCCCCTTCACCATTGAGTTTGACAATACCACTTTTGCCCTTCCTCTTCTCACTAACATATCTGAAAAATGTCTTAGCCAACCATTTTATTGCATTGGCTATTTCCTCCTCTTTTTGAATCTTTGCTTTCCTGACTACTTTGCTAGCTTCTCTAAGTTTTTCCAAATATATATGCCTGTCTTCCTTTTTCTGTTATCTCTTGTATTTCATGAAGGCCTCCCTCCTTTTCTTCACTTTTTCAGCTACTTCTTTTGAAACCATAGCAGTCTCCTTTTCCTTTTACCTTTATTTACAATTTTAACAAAAAGGTTGATTGCCCTTAGAATATCCCCTTTCAGTTTTGCCCACTGTTTTGTACATCCCCCAGCTGTTCCCATCCCGCTAATAACTCCCTGAGGTACTGGCCCATTTTATTTATGTATTTATTTATTTATTTAGCTGTATTTATATCCCGCTTTTCACCGGGTCAAAGCGGTCAATTGGGGGATACATTTAACACAAGGGGATATGAGACACATACGCTAATACTTACAGGGAACATGGGCAACATCTTGGCAAAGTTAGTTTTCCTAAAGAGAGAACTTAAAACCCACTTATTCACAGAACACTTCACAAACACAATATACCTCTCAAACCCACCTTAAATGCAGAAGTTTACACCATAAACACATCAGAAAAGTCTAAATGAAACCCTACTGATGATTAAATCCAACAAATGTCTACCAATGTTACCTACTCTATTACTCCTGTATATAGTTGTTTACAATTAATAATATAGTTAATCAGAAAAATTGTTGATTTAAAAGTTGTTTGTAAATAATTTAAAATCTGTTCCATGTAAAACCTGTTCTGGTTACACTTGTTATATGTAAACCGCCTTTGATCGCTGGAAAAGGCGGTATATAAGAAAGTTTTAAATAAATAAATAAAATAAATAAATAAAGTCTAAGACCCTCGCTTTTGAATGGATTCTAATAGCCCTAGTCCTAATACTGAACCACACCATCTGGTGATCACTGGATGCAAAATGATCTCTCAATAATAACATCAGAAACACTTTCACCATTAGTAAGCACCAAGTCCAGTATGGCCCCTTCACATGTGGGTTCTGTTACCAATTGCCTGAATAGTTCTCCCTGTAGAGAATCCAGGATCTCCTTACTTCTAGATGATACTGCAGCAGGAATGTGCCAGTCAACATCTAGCATATTGAAATCCCCTATCAGTAGCACTTCCCCCTTCCTAGCAATGCTGTGTATGTCTTCAATTAACTCTCTGTTCACCTCTTCCTCCTTTGAGGGAGGTCTGTATATCTGGCCAATGCAAATATATTCCTTTTTCCCTCTTTCTAGTTTAATCCTCAGGTCCTCCTCTCTCCCTTTAAGCTCTGTCGTTCCAAAGTTTTAATATTATTTTTTACATATAGTGCCACTTCTTCTCCTCTTCTTCCTACCCTGTCCTTTCTGAGTAAAGTATAGCCTGCTATAGTTATATCCCAGTCAGCCTCTCCCATTAAAGCTTCAACATCTGTGATCTTATTTTGCATGCTACAGGCATTTATATATACTGTTTTCCATATATTGCCCCTTTTACCCATTTCCATAAAGGTATTTAATGTTTCACTTATCTAGGGGCTTTCTTCACCCGTCTCCAATGAATCTAATTTAAAGCCCTCTTCAGTAGATTAGCCAGTCTGCTATTGAAGACACGTCAACCTTTCTTGGACAGATGGACGCCATCTCTGCTCTGCAACCCTTGGAACAGCATCCCATGGTCCAGAACACCAAAATACTTTCGAAGACACCATCCATGCAGTCATGCATTCATCTCCAGGATGCGAGCTTCTCTGCCTTGGCGTTTACTCTCAACAGGGAGGATTGAAGAGAACACCACCTGCACCTCTATCTGCTTCACCCTCTGTCCCAGAGCCAGGAAGTCATTTTTGATATGCTCAGAGGGATACCTGGCAGTATCATTTGGGCCGACATTGATTAGCAACATTGGGTAATAGTCAGTGGGCTTGATGAGTCTCAGCAAACTCTCCGTAACATTTCAGATTTCAGCACCTGGCAGACAGCATACCTCTCTGGACATCAAGTCTGGTCGGCAGATGGTTGCCTCAGTACCCCTCAGAAGAGAATCACGAAACCACTATCCTTCGCTTCCTTGTGGTCACTGATTCTGCAACTTTGGGGTACTTGAGCTCTGGTTCTTCCCTGTCCAGGGATGCTTTCGCCTTCTCCACTTCCAGGGCTGCATAATGGTTCTTCAACTCAAGGGCTTTAGAAGTTGGATTGGTGATTCTGAAGGCCCTGGTGACTTGTGTCCACAGCCTTCATCATTCTGTAACACCCATCTTCTCCTCTGCTGGAGTGCTTGGATGTTACATCTCATCATTGTACTTCTCACTGTCTTGAATGCTCCTCAGCCTCACCATCTCCTCTCTGAGTTCCTCCACTTGTTTCCTGAGAGCTTCAGAATTCAGGCACCCTGCACATTGAACTGGTCCTTCATCTGGCATTGGGACATCTGTCTGGACAGAGGCAGAAGCTGTAATGGGCGCAACAGCTTTAGTGATACAATTTTTCCCAGCCATTATTCAGTTTGTGGAGCTTAGGTATCTGTTAAAGCAAAAGAGAGAGATCTACCAAAGTACTAGCTGGTTTCCCAGTTGTTCTTTCAGAGAAAAGCAGTTAAATCTTCAGGCCGGAAGGTCAGGGGTTCAAATCCCACTAGAGGACAGCAACCTTGGGCCGGAAGGACTGGGGTTTCTAGTCCCACAGGTGCTCCTTGTGGTCTTGGGCAAGCCACTTAACCCTCCATAGCCCATGTTCCCTGTAAAATAGTTATCTCCAAGTTATAATGCCCTGTTCAATGTAATTTCAGTTTGTTCAATGTAAACCGCACTGATGCAAAATAGCACGGTATATAAGAGAATATAAATAAATAAATAAATCTCTTTAAGTGTATTCAAAATGTGCTGTTCCAAGTCCCTGCATGTAGTTAATTGGGGAGGTGCCCTATAAAGCAAGACTGCTCACTTTTAAACCATGCTAGAAGTTTGTTGGACTTCCTTCCACTTTTCTTAAAGTGTAGAATACAGCTGATCTGGGCTTCCAAGACAGTATTTTTAAACAGCATGTACATCTTTAACCTTTGCAGCTGCTCCTTTTATTTATTTATTTACTTACTTAACGTTTCTTTTATACCGCTATTCATAATATCATAGCTGTTTACATAGAACTCAACTGTGTGGTACATAGAACATTGTGTCAGTAATATGGAAATATATACATTGTAATTAACAAGATTTAAGACTAATCTGTAACCTTATCGTTTTAGTTTTTTCTTAACTAAATTCCTCATTTTATCATAGTCTCCCTTTTGAAAGTTAAAAAGTAGTAATGTGTATTTCCTTGCTGTCCTTCCTCCATTTATTAGGTCCAAATGGCTTCCCCTCTTGTTGGTTGATGAACGAGCTGCTCCAAGAAGCAGTCATTTATTTCACATAGAAACTTTATCTCCCTAGTATGTCCTGCTGTGATACTGACCCAGTCGATACCGGGGTAATTGAAATCACCCATTATTATTACTGTGCTGTAACTTTTGTTAGCTTCCCTGATTTCTTTGAGCATTTCATCATCTATTTGTGCATTCTGGCCAGGCGGTTGGTAGTACACACCACTGCCATCGCCTTCCCCTTGTTACTTGGAATTTCGATCCATAAATATTCTAGTGTATTTTGTTTCCTGCAGAACTTTAATCCTGTGTGACTCAATACCCTCTCTAACATAGAGTGCAACCCCTCCACCAATTTGATTTACTCTATCATTGCAATATAATTTGTACCCAGTTGCCAGAATGAAGCGGGAATGGGGGAGGGTGGAAGAGCAGTTAAGAAAGGAGTTGGAGAGGTGGTCAGTGGAACATAAGAAGGGGGGAGCAGAAAGTCTTGTAGGAGATAGAGAGAATACAGGGTTCATTACTGGAGTTATACATGGAAGATTGGGCCTTCCAAATAGCGCGCCTAGAGCATCATGCATTTAAATATAATAAGTTGAGGAAATATGCTGCATGCTAAGAGGGAGCAGCAAAGCATCTTGAAAATTAGGAATGGTCAGGGAGAGAAGGAATTCTCCACAGATCATATACAGCAGTTCTTTACTAACTATTATCAGCAACTGTATATCTTAGAGGTGGGTGAGGGGGAAAGGGGGGCTAGGAAATATTTAGACAGGATCCCCTTGGAGCAGGTGAGGGAAGAGAACTGAGAGGTTTTGGGAAGGGAGATTAAAGTGGCGGAGGTTCTGCTGGCCATTAGTGGGCTGAAGCAGGGCAAAGCCCCAGGATTAGATGGCCTCACGGCTCAATTTTATAAATGGTTCAGTGAGGAAGTCATTGACGTGCTGGTAGACATGTTTAACTAGGCAGAGAGGTTAGAAGAGTTATAAAAACATAGGAAATGCCATACTGGGTCAGGCCAAGGTCCATCAAGCCCAGTATCCTGTTTCCAACAGTGGCCAATACAGGCCACAAGTTCCTGGCAGGTTCACAAAAAGGCATGCAGGTTCCACAATGCTCATCCTTGGGTAAGCAGTGGATTTCCTGGGTCCTTTTTAATAATGGTTTATGAACCTTTCCTCCAGGAACTTGTCCAAACCTTTTTTAAAACCAGTTGCCAGCTACTATGCTGGTCACAGGTATTATGGTGCTGCCAAAGCTGGGAAAGAATGGTCTGTGAATTGTATCATCCAATATCCCTGATCAACTTGAATACTAAAATTTTGGCAAAGATATTGGCGGGCAGGATACAGAGGTTTCTGCCCAGGCTGATAGGGGAAGATCAGATGGGTTTTTATACCTGGACATCATGCTAGGGACAATTTGAGGAAACTGCTTAATATCATTTGGCAGGTCAGGCAGCATCAGACCCTCTTGATCCTAGTAGCCATCGACGCTGAGAAGGCATTTTATAAGATGGAGTGGGCCTTCATATTTGAGGTGTTAAAGAAAATGGGAGTGGGAGTCAGATTCATGGCATGGATATAAACTATGTATCAGTGGCTCAAGGATGAGGATTAATGGTAGATATTCGGCGGAATTCAAGCTAGGGAGAGGCACCCGACAGGAGTGCCCGTTATCCCCGCTGTTATTTGCTATGGTAATAGAGTTATTAGCGGCAGTGGTACGTGCCTCAATGGATGTCATTGCAATAAATCCTTTAAATACCAAGGCCTCAGGCCCTGAAGAGCCTTAAATGCTAACACCATAAGCTTGAAGAAGCATCTCTGCTTAACTGGAAGCTAATGTAATTGCATTAACAACTCTATGAAGAAAGACTTAAAAGGTTAGAGCTTGTCAACTTGGAAAAGAGACAGCTGGGGAGAGATACGATAGAGGTCTATAAATTTATGAATGGCGTAGAACAGGTAAATGTAGATTGGTTGTTTACTACATCAAAAAGTAGAAAGACTAGGGGACCCACAATAAAGCTACACTATAACCCATTTAAGACTAATAAGAGAAAATATTTTTTCACTCAATGTGTAATCATACTCTGGAATTTGTTACCAGAGGATGTAGTAAAAGCTGTTAGTGTTTAAACAAGGTTTGGACAAGTTCTTGGAGGAAAGGTCAATAAGCCATTGTTAAAGAGGACCTGGGAAATCCACTGTATACCCGGGACAAGCATTGTGGATCCTGTGTACCTTTTTGGGAATCTGCCAGGTACTTGGGACCTGGCTTGGCTACTGTTGGAAACAGGATACTGGGCTTGACAGACCTTGGTCGGACCCAGTATGGCATTTCTTATGTTCTTATAGCAACAATGTCAGTTCCAAGCAGACAGATTGACAGAGAAATAGAAACAGTTATGCATTTCCTCCATACTGTGCAGAATATAGAGATAATGGAGGCAAATTCTAAAAAACCTGACATATTCAAATCACTAAATTGAAAATATTGTTTTTCAACAACCCCCCCCCCCCCCTCTGTCCCAGTGCTCAAATCGGTGATTGGAGACTGCCAAACAAATGGGGGTCAGGGATACAGTTCTAAAATCGGAGACAATCCCTGAAAATTGGGTACATCTAGTAACCTTAGGCTAGATGCCTTTGTCATATGTCACAGCAATTATCATGAGTTATTAGTAAATAGGCCCCACTACATGTTAATAAATGTAGGGCCTAGTAAACCTGTAAACCATGTAAATGCCCCTAAGCGAGATATTTGGTGCTACTGAATATCCCCGAGTAACGCCACTAAATGCTCCGATGCTAACTGCTTAGCACTGGGGCATGTTGGGGACATTGCAGGGGCAGCACCTTGGGATAACCGGTCAGCGGCGATAGTCAGTCGCTGCCCGGTTATCCCTCAGCGGCGAAAGTTAGGCACAGCGAAAACTGTTCTACCTTTGCCACCGAAGCTAACTGGGCAACAGCTGAATATCACCGCTGCCCGGGTAGCTTCTGCACCATGCGCGGCTGTGTGGAAAACCTGGATATTGAATGCCAGTGTCCAGATATGGTCCTGGCATTGAATATCTGGGTTAACTCTTCAACAGCGACAGCTAGGCACTGTACTCACACTATCCACCGCTGCTGAATATGGGGCCCATAGCCCTTAGATTATGAGCCCTCTTAGGACATATTGTACCTGAATATAATTTGCCTGGAGCTAGAACTGGAAAACTGTGAGCTAAATCCAAATATTTCTTTTATATACCATGCTCTTTAGAAACAGTGCAGTTTACATGTATACCTAACAGGTACTTTTTAGTCCCTTGTGGACTCACAATCTAAGTGTACCTGAGGCAATGGAGAGTTAAGTGGCTTGCCCAAAGCCACAAGGAGTGGCCATGGGACTAGAGAGCCCCCCCCCGTCCCTCTGGCCTGAGGTTGTTTGTCCCCATGTGGGAATTGAACCCCCAGCATTCAAGCCTGAGGTAACCTGTCCCAACCACTGAGCCACTCCTCCTTTGGGAAGAAATATATAAAAAAAGCTTTACCTTCCATTGCCTCAAGTGCAAACTTAGATTGTAAGCTCTCCGGAGACAGGTAAATATCTGAAACGTACCTGAATATAACTCACCCTGAGCTACCAATGAAAAGGTATCAGTTAAATCTAGGTAAATAAATAACTATATATATACTGATGTTAGCTAGATGTGAAAAAGAAGTGAGGAAAATAAGGATAGTATGTAGAGACAGCAAAGAAAACAAACAAAATACAATATTGAAGCTGTAATAAAAGTAACGTAAAGGTCATGCTTGCTGTTCTACCTATGATTTTTATGCACTGGTCTCTGTACATTTTGACAGCAATTACTCCTGCACAACCTTGTGAGCTACAGGGCTAAATGTTATCACTTTGTGTAATTGCCTCTGGGAATTTTCTCTGTCGATCCTATTTAGCTAAAACAGACTCTTATGGTCCTATGACCTTTTCCTTCTGCTAATATTACTTTTTCAATAGCCCAACAGCACACACAAAGATTCCAGAGCAATAAAATGAATCCTTAAGACCTATGTTAAACTAAAACCTTCCCCAAACATAAAGTGCATGAACAACATTTTCATTTCAAAGGTCAGGAGTTTCTTGTCCTTCACACCCACCTGGGCCCCCCTCATAATCAGATGAGTTGAGTTATTTCAGAAAAAAACACTTAAATATGCACATTTATTTATTTATTTTTATTTATTTAATACTCTTATATACCGCGCTATTCTACATCAGTGCGGTTTACATGGAACATCAAAGCAGTTTCACAGTGGGGTTAAATCAGAGAATATAAGAACATAAGATATGTCATACTGGGTCAGACCAAAATCCATCAAGCCCAGTATCCTGTTTCCAACAGTGGCCAATCTAAGTAACATGTACCTAGCAGTTTCCCCAAAAGTCAAGGGTTCCACTATGTTTGTATTGGGGCAAACAATGGATTTCCCAAGTTCCCTTTAATAATGCTTTATGGACCTTTCCTTCAGGAACTTGTCCAAACCTTTTTTAAACCCAGCTACACTAATAGCGTTTACTATATCCTCTGGCAACGAATTCCAGAGTTTCATTACATGTTGAGTGAAAAAATATTTTCTCTTATTTGTCTTAAATAGGTTACACTGTAACTTCATTGCATATTCCCTAGTCTTTCTATATTTTGATGGCATAAACAATCGATCTACATTTACCCGTTCCACTCCATTCATTAATTTATAGACCTCTATCATACAGTGACAGACTTCAAAATGGCATGGGATAGATACAGTGGATCCCTTTATAGCAACAGGATAAAATCAAACTAACCATAACTATCTCTTATATCTCAACAAATAGGGGTGACCTACACAGAGCGGTGGGTACACACCTAAACAAAGGCATGGGGAAGGGTGACCTGCATGGAGCATCAGGTGCACCTACTCTTGCCGCCTTGCTGGACAGACTAGATGGGCCATACTGGTCTTTATCAGCTGTCATATCATATGTTACTATCATATCTCTCCTCAGCCGTCTCTTTTCCAGGTTGAAGTGCCCTAACCTTTTTTAGCCTCTTTTCATAGGGGTATCCTTCCATCCCCTTTACCATTTTGGTGGCTCTTCTCTGTACCTTTTCTAATAATGATACATCCTTTTTAAGATAAGGAGACCAGAACTGCATACAATATTCAAGGTGTGGTTGCACCATGGAACGATACAGAGGCATTATAATATCCTTTGTTTTATTCTCCATTCCTTTCCTTATGATTTCTAGCATTTTATTTGCTTTCCTGGCCACCACTGCACACTGGGCGGACGGCTTCAACATGTTATCCACGATGACGCCCAAATCTTTTTCCTGGGTGGTGGTTTCCAATGTGGAACCTTGCATCATGTAACCATAGTTTGGGTTGTTCGTGCCTAGGTGCATAATTTTGCACTTGTCCACATTAAATCTCATCTGCCATTTGTATGCCCAGTCTTTCAATTTATCAAGGTCCTTTTGCAATTTTTCACAATCCTCTTGGGCTTAAACAACTTTGAATGATTTTGTGTCATCTGCAAATTTGATTACCTCACTCGTTATTCCCATTTCCAGGCCATTTATGAATATGTGAGGTAGTCCACTATTTACTTTTTTCTACTGGGAAAATTGGCCATTTAGCCCTACCCTCTGCTTTCTTTCTTTTATCCAGTTCCTGAACCACAAATTACACTGCCTCCTATGAGGCATGAACCTCTCCTTCGGTGATACAATCATACACTCCAGCAACATATAATCCAGCAACTCAACTACCACCAAGCACACCCACCTAGGCTGAACCTCCCTCTCAGCCACCCAGTTCATTGCACACGTTATAAATCCTTGTATTATATAGTTATATTAACCAATCTCCACTATACCCACACCGGGTGTAGCTGGCATGTTATATGTTCTCTGTATATAGTTTAATTATTGTTCTATGTAATCCTAACATTAACTGTTCTATGTAAACTGCCCCTGATCGTTGAAAGGGGCGGTATAGAAAACTGTTCAAATAAATAAAAAATAAATGAATCAGGCACAAAACAAAAAAAAAAAAATTTCCTTTAATTTTCTGTCTGCTACCTTGAAAATTGTGTTTGTGAAAAAAAATGATCTTGCATTATGCTATTAAAGTATTGTTTCACTTCAATAAAGTGCAGGATGGCATGTGATGCTACTGACAAAACTGCACAAGCTTTTGGGAATATTTTAATAAACGAGAAAATGATCTCAGTGTATTAGCTAATCATATAATTACAAGGTGCGATCAAAAAGTATCGAGACTTGTACAATAACACACAAAGTATAACACTGGCAGTTATTGCACTTAGGCTCCTTCAATAAAACACACTTCTTCCAGCGTTTCTGCCACTGCTGGAAACAATTTTGAAATGCCTCTTTCGTTATGCTGTGAAGCTGCTCGAATCTCCTTCCTTTCAGTGGTAATTTCAGTTTTGGAAACAAGAAAACGTCACAGTGTTTGAGGTCAGGTGAGTACAGAGGCTGACAGACTTGCTCAATTTGGTGTTTGGCCAAGAACTGCTAGACAAGATGTGATGTGCGACCTGAGGTGTTATCGTGATGAAGCAACCATTCACTATTCATGGGCATTTCTGGCCTCTTATGGCGAACTGCATCTCTCAAATGAGTCAGAACTTGGACGTAGAGCTCTTTATGGATGGTTTGGCATTTTGGAGCATGCTCATGATTAACAATATCCTGGTAATCAAAGAAAACTGTGAGCATGACCTTGACATTGCTCTTTACCTGACAAGCTTTCTTGGGTCTGGGAGAGTCTGGAGTATTCCATTGTGAGGATTGAGCCTTAGTTTCTGGGTCATAAACATAAACCCATGATTCATCACCAGTAGTAATCTTTTTCATGAAATCTGAGTCATTTTCAATGCATTCCAACAACTCCCTGACTGCAAACAGTTGATCTACTTTTTGGTCAGGGGACAGGAGTTTCGGCAACAAATTTTGCAAACATACATCTCATCCCCAAATCGACAGTTAAAATGGACTGTACTGACCTGAAACTGATATCCATGTTTTTAGAAAGCTCCCTCATAGTCAATTGATGATTTGAGCGTATTGCGGCATGCACTGCTTCAACTTTGTCTTCATTCCTGCTTGTGGATGGCCTTCCAGAACGTTCGTCACTGTCAACACTTTGGCGGCCCTCTTGGAAACATTTGTACCAGTAATAAACTCGAGCATGATTCATGCATTCATTGCCAAACACTTGCTGTAATTTGTCATAAGCCTCTTTGCATGAATCTCTAAGTTTCTTGCAGAATTAAATGCAAATTTGTTGTTCAATTTTTTCACTCATCGTAAATCTGATGAACTGTTTTTACACGATAGCAAGCATCACGTGATTTAAAAAAGTACAGATGTGCTGTAGCCACACTACACTCTGCACATGCAGATCACATACAGTAACTAGGTCACTGCATGCTTAATTAATAGCATCATGGTGCAACATATTGTTATATAGCTACACAACTAGTCTCAATACCTTTTGATCACACCTCGTAGAAATCTGGCATTCAAACCAACATCATTGATCCAGAAAAAACTCCTTCATATTCAAGCATTCAATATGCAATATCCTCTTTCCTTTTATTCAAAATAGATTTTCCATGAGGTATATTTAAAAATTTCCAATCCTTTGTCTCCAAGGAATATTATGCTATTTCATTCAACATGTAAGTGAACTTACAATCAATATTTTGTAATAAATTCAGATGGTAGCACGTCACCAAGCAATCAAAGGGATGTCATAGTCAGCTGTAGCAAAGAATTTCAAAGAACAAAGACTTTCCAATCAATACAAACATTCAGACCACTAGTTATAATGTGTTCAGTTTGTATATCCAATGCTTTTCCTGTTGGGGCAGTCTTATTGACCTATATAGAAAACCAACAGATCATAACAATTTGCTTCATTTTGAAAGTTTTCATACCAGGTTCTTTAAAAGTAATTTACCTATCAGTGAGCTTCTTAGGCTAAAGAGGATCTGTTCCTCACATACTGACTTCGAGCCTCATGCCAAGGAGATGTATAAATGTTTTCAACAGAGAATATATCCTGTACAATGTTCACGCAGCAGGGCTAAAAGCTCTGAACATTCAGTGCTGCTACAGAAAGCTGATCTAAAGGTGTCAGACAAACTGATCTGTTCCCTGACATTCTCTAATTTATCAAGAGACATCCAAACAATTTTGAGAGAGAAATGGCATAAATTTTCCACTGTCCCTTCACTTAGTCACAGTGGAAAGCACATAGGAGGAACATGAACCTTGCTAATCTTGTCCCCTCGGCTCTATCTGTTCCTAAGCCCAAACCTAGGGTGGGGAGTCACTTTCAGTGTGGACACTGTTTGGTTTGTGATCATTCCTTGGTTACAAGAAAACTCTTTGTTCATCCAGCCACACACACAAAAATATTTTTAACTAATTTCTCAAATTGTAAGTCACATCATGTAATTTATGTAGTGATCTGCCCTTGCAATGTGGGTAAAACCAAATGCAATGTGTGCACCAAGATAATAGAACACCACATGTGCCTTAAAAGGAGGGTTGAGGACAAACCACTTGTTGTCCACTGGACAGCGGCACAACATGATGTTTCAGACTTAAAGTTTCTTGTAATCAGGATTGTGAGACCACATTGGAGGGATAGCGATATTGATAAAATCTTTTTACAGCTTGAACAGAAATATATTTTTAACTTGTGCACTTTGGCATCCTCTGGTCTTAATTTAGACCAAGATTTCCCTGTGTTTTGTAATTAGCATTTTTAATTCTAGTATCTCCTGGTTCCTGCTGTGCTCCTGGTTCCTGCTGTGCTCCTGATTCCTGATCAGTTGAGCTACTGGGTTCAGGGGTTCTTTTTGCCCTTTTTTATTCTCTCTTTATCCCTATATTTTTATCAGATTTTAGTGCCAGTGACTCTTTTTAGTTTGCTTTTTATTTTTATTTTTTGTTTTACCTTGGTTTCTGCTTTGTTTTTACCCTATTTTTATCTCTCCACTCCCCTTCCTCTCTGTCCCCATTTCCCATCCCCCTTCCCTTTTTCACCTTCCTTTCCTCCTTCCCTCTTCCTTCCCCCCTTTTCTCCCTTTCCTCTCCTTTCCCCGTCCCCCTAACCTCTCTCCCCCTTCTTCCCTCCCATCCCTCTTACCCCCTTTCCCCCTCACCCCCCTCCCTCACCCTCTCTCCTTCATCCCCATTGATGTCCTGTTTTGAAAGTTCTTGCCAGCTCTTACTATGTATATCAAGCATTTTTTACTTTGATGGCAATTTTTATTTGACACACTTTTTATAAGGTTTTAATTAAGGGTGGCTCTTAATCTTTTTCAAATCTTATTCTCAATGTTTTATATTTTCGTTTATTTTTATTTTTAGTTATTTATGATTCATATTCTGTTTAAATAGTCTGGGTCTTTTATCAAGTTTTGCAGCATATTTTTATGCATATTTCCTCTGGTCTGCATGTTCCACTCAACAGCAACCTGAATATCCTCAATATACCTCTAATGAGGTTGGCACATCTTTAGGCCAACTCTATTTGTCAATCAGTGGTCCCCCTTAATTTTTAATTGTTCTTTTTTTAGCCACCCCAATGTTCATTTCAGCAAGTACCAGTTTTTTATATTGTTTTTTAACTGTTTCTTTTTTATTACACATGGAGCCCAATTCCATAACATACACATCCATCCCATGGGCAGGGCCAAAACGAAGACAGGCCTGATCTAACCCCAGTTCCACAACCAAAGGTATTGATGCACTCACGATTCTGGAATCAGGGACATAGACGCGTCCAGCATGGCACGCACAAACCACAATGGGGAAACACCGGCCCTCGCTAACAGAAAGGGACACTGGTATACACAACACATGGGCTGGACACCCCCATGTTCACCATATTCCCATAAGTACGTTCCTGATCCTGTGCATGCATCTCCTCAGCTCCTCCTCTCACTGATAGTAATGCTCGAGGCCGCGGGCCCGGTCCCGCGGCCGTCAGTAACCTGGGCCCGGGCCCGGCCTCGGCCTCCAGTATGTGAGGGGGGCGGGGGGGGGGGGTGAGAGAGAGGAGGCCGTGCGTGCGGCATTCGAAATCGCTCCGTCGCGTTGGCGGAGCGATTTCATTGGCCGCGGGCTGAAGGGGGCGGAGCAGTGTCTGCGAGGAGCCGTGTGGCCGTCTCCTTCTTGCCACGGCTCCTCGGGAATCGGACGCGTTCCCGCCCGCCCGCCCATTATGGAGGTGGTTTTGAGATGTTGCAGCTGGTGGGGGCGGGGTACAGAGCCAGCGCTCGCAGGAGCGGCGCGGGCTTGAACTGGTTTACGAGCAGTGGGGGCGAAGTGCTCCTGGGGGTGGGGCGAGACAGCCCGGTTGGGGGTCTCGGCCCGGTAGCGGGGGGGTGGGAGCCGGCCTTTGCTACTAGTATGGCGAGGCAGGCGGAGGGGTTTGGGGGGGGAGGAGGATGCTCCGCCTTGCTACTAAGATGGCGGGTGGGGGGGCATCCTCCGGCAATGGGGTGTGGGGCTGGGTTATGTTGGATTGTTTTATATTCAGGCCCGTGTTGGGTCGGTTGTTACTGGTGTAAATAAAGCTGCGACCAAATGTTTGTACCAAACTACAGTTGTTGGTGAATTTGTGGGGGAATATTATTGTGGGATGCTAAGACATGGGAAGGAGGCGAGGAGGGCCTCCGGGTTACCAGAGTTATTGTGATCATGTCACCTACACATGGATAGCGATGATACCGACATCGTGTTGCACACCAGACAATACATACATGTCTGCTGCATGGCCAGAACAATGCCCACTCATCTCAGTGCATGAAAAATAATGGAAAAGTAGAACGTGAAATATCTGTACTGACATATCCTGCAGCCAAACGAACATGGCATCTCAGAAAATAGTCTTTACAATGGTAAGTCTAGACCGGCATAAATCCGGAGAGGTTCTCTGCAGCTACGTGCCAAAACATATCACTGCCAGAAAGGACGGCCCTGCGGAATGAGAGCATGTAACAGTGCAAGCAGCACTAATATATGACCCGAAGCACCATCATCGGTATGTACAAATGTGCACATTTATAGAGACAGACAATGTTGCTTTTGGGCTGTTTGCACTGCTGCATGCTCTCATTCCACAGGGCCGTCCTTTCTGACAGGGATATGTTCTGACACACAGCTGCAGAGAATCTCTCTCACAATAACAAGGAACAAAAGATTTACTCCTCCTCGCACCATAGCCCTAGATAACAGACACGTAGCTGTCAAAGGTGACGTGAAATACCTAAGGGTTATCCTCGATCAGAACCTGAACCTACAGGCACATACTAACAGAAAAGCACAGAATGCATACTACAAGCTAAAGATCACTATCCACTCGCTGCAGATGGTACGGAACACTGCAGCTCGCATTCTTACAGGAACAAACAGGACAACATAACCCCGACACTGGCTCGGCTACACTGGCTTCCAGTAAAGAGTCATTCAAGATTCAAGGCAACAATGAATATATTCAAAATACTGCAGAATGAATCAGCCGATTCACTTCAAGAACTAATAACAAGGCATTCTGAAAACCCAATGAGAACAAACAGCAAAAACACACTAGCTGTTCCATCTGAATTTTCCAAAACAAAGACCACTTCCGACGGTGCTTTATCACTACATGCATCGAGTTTATGGAACACCATCAGAACCACGAAGGACACCAAGGACTTCAGGAAAAAGTTAGACTTTCGTGTTATCACATAGAATAATACAAACACTCCCTCCAGGCATCAGACAATGAATAAGGAACAATAACAGAACAATACCACATAAACACAAAGAATCACCTCCAATTGTAAATAAGTTATACTTGTAAATAAAGTAAGAATTCTACTGTTAAAGATTGTTTATGATCTCCCCCTTTGTACATCCCTTCCCTGACTATGATGTTGCAATGAATACAAGTTACAGAGTTGAATGTAAACCATATTGTTCAATGTAAACCACCTTGATTTAAGGAAAAGGTGGTATATAAATACAGTTAATTAAAATAAATAAATGCCATTGTGAACCTCTTCTGATATCTGTGGTCCAACTTTACCATTGTACAAATGGTTGCGGTGTTTCTTAATGAATCTTCACCTTACACCCATCCCTTGCATCTCCTCTCTTTTCTGTACAGCAGCAGCTTGTGTTCCTCCAGACATCAGACATCCTGGTTCACTACATACTGTACATGTTGCAGCCATTTGTCATTATGTGCCGCATTGCAGTGCAGAGCTGAAATATGTCTAAGTCCTGGCCTTATACCACGTTGCCGCCGGAATAATGGGGACACCTGTGGGAACCATTGTGAACATAATGCGAGTCGTTCTGGAATAGGCTTTCTGCATCTCTGCGGCTGACCACACCCACGTTCTGTCTCTTCCCACCCACGTCCTATGATCCCCGTGCTAGCGCCCTATAGGTGCACAGCCACAGGGGTTCCATAATACGGTACAAGATGTTTTCATTAGTAAAACATCTACCACACACATTTAAAGGTGCCATTCCTGTACTGGGATGATCTCCATTGTTTTTTTGCCTTTTTATCATATATTATTTTTGTTTTAATTAATTCTCTCTGCACATCCTTAAGTGTGTAGCATGACACCAAGAGCAGTGCTTTAAATAGTGTCTCTCAGTGACCTCTCACATTTGCTATGTGATTTTGAAAGAGTATGAATTCATAGGCCTCCTACATGGCAAGTACATTCTGCTTTTAATTTCATTTTTGATTACCTATGTTTACTCTCAACCTTTGGTTTTTATTTAAGTTATCATGCTTTCATGGTTTGATAGAACTGTACAATAATGTGAAGTTGGTTCAAGGTGAGTCTGTTGACTTTTCCACGGACGGCTTGCAAGATGTCGGCACTTGCTTTGTCTGTTACCTACCTACAATAGTTGATCTTTGATTTGTTTTTTGTGAGCAATTAAATGGGTACATACTGATATTTTTCTTCTTTTTTTAGGTTTGTTCTTCCTGTAGTCTACCTATTGAGGCCAATTCAATTACAACACTTACCTTTACATTTATTATATACGGATCACGCTTGGTACCTTACTTACGGTTCCTTGAAATGATGATTTGATCATTTTGGTGATTTATTTTCCCCCTTTTTATAGTTTCTGTTTTTTTTTCAGTAAAGGATCTCCCTGTGCCTGATTGTTGTGTTGGCTGTTGTCAAGTCTTATGAATGCATTTTACAAACTTGACAATCTGTCAGATCATAGGGGTATGTTTACTAAACCGTCTTAATGTGCGCTCTGTGACGTTATCGCGCGATAAGGTACCTTATCGCGTGATAATGGTGCTTTATCGGGCGCAGAGGTACCTTAGCATGCGATAACGAGCGCAGCGGCGCAAACCAGCGTTGAAGGCGGAGAAAGGCTCCCAGAGGGCGGAGGAAGGCTCCCCAGGGGCGGAGAGAAGGGGTCAATGGGTGGAGAGTGGGCGGGGAGAGGCTCCCCGCACACTAACGATGTGAAATCTGAGGCTGAAAACTAACGCCAGTGAAACCCTGGCATTAGAGCTGATTTAAAGGGAAGAGAAACCATTTCTGTCAGCAATGTACAGCAAAACCAGGGAAACCCACAAAAAAGTGATAAGTGTGATACATGTGCACGGAACAAAAGGGCAAATAAACAGTGAAAATGAACAACAGAAAATGGAAAAATAAAATAACCAAGCTGGGCAATAGTAATCTCAATGGGAAACATCAAAAAACACTCAAAAAGAAAGCACAAAAAAAAAGGATATGAATTCTGGAAGGGTCCATGCTCCCCATACAAGATAAATGAGCCCACAGTGAAATTGCGCTGTGCAGGGTATTCCTCTCCATCGGACAGGTTTCCTATGGCGTGCACATGTGCGGCAACAGCAGGGCAGGCATGTCAGAATGGACAACTGGACAGATGCTTGAAAATGGGATACAGAGGGCTGCAGGCGGCACATGCTGTGGTGCAGCCGGGGCACAGTGCGGACTAGGCAGATGCCTAGGTGGCACTTAGGAATGCTGAAACTGTACAGCAGCCAGACAGCAACTGATGAGGGCCCAACATGGGCACAAGTGTATTTATCACAGTGTCACAGGGGATAGTACCCAGCAGGTACCTCCAAGGGCACAGAACATTGGCAGATGGGGTTGGGGGGGAAGCGTGGACATCTATGCAGGCACCCCTACCCCAGAACATGCACCATAGGCAGCCACCTACCTTCACACTGGATGGCCTGAGACTGAGCACCACCAGCACCACCAGAAGAAGGGCACGTCAGCATGGTGGCAGAGGGGTACTGGTGGTGGAGGGGGGCAGTGGCAGCTGCCCAGAGCAGACCATGGCCTAGCCCTGTGTAGGTGGGTGCCATGCACTGCAACAGACAGGCCCTGCCGGACGAACAGTCATGGTATCACCAGGGAATGCACTGCCTCTGTGGCAACATGGTGGTGCAGTGCACACAACCAGTGTGTTCAAAGGCAGAAGATCACAGGTTCAAGTCCCAGCTGTGGTTCCTGCTAACCCAGTCCCCATACTTTACCCACTGCTAATACAGACAGAACCTTTATTGCAGATGACGTAAACATGCCCAAAACACCTACATTTTACCCTACAGAGCACAGACACCATAAACAGGCACATTACCTAGAGCAGAGTCTCCCAAATGCAGTCCTGGAGGGCCAAACACCATTCAGGTTCCATGTTGCCTCTAATAAAGATGCCTGTGCTGCATTTCTATGCACCGCCCCCATGGTATGCAGATGTATCTCATGCATATTCATGAGGGACAGCATGAAAACCCGAACAGTGTTTGGCACACCAGGACTGGAGTTGGGAACCTCTGCCGTAAAGCAGCAGCCAACAGGACATTGGGCCCTGCGTGCATCTCCCAATACTAGCACTTGCATACCTTAGCAATGCCACCCTAAACCTGGGAATATGGTACACAGCTATCAAAAGGTTGCTATGATTACTGGCAGATAGCAATTCTGAAGTTAAGTACAATTTTCTGATTGAGCTGCATCATGGCAACCTTTCTGATGTCTGTGGAGTGTGCTTCAGGTCTTGTGTCTGACAGTGTTTACCACCCTGGGGAGTGACCCCAACAGTATTGCGTACCATAGCCATGCCTGTACAGTGCCCAGGACTGGAGCGGTGGCCAGGGCTGCTAAACACCTCTATAGTTATACAATGCTGGCATAGGTGTGGGAGTGTGTGTCTGTCTATGCAGTGTGTGGTGGCTGCAAACACCCTCCACAGCCCACGCTGCCAGCACTGTTGCCAGTATTGGCTTGCCAATGTGTATAATGAGGAGCAAGGTACCATGGGTATAGCCCGGACAGGGTGGCCTGGCCAGGATGCATCTGCACAGGGCATAGGGCAATGGCTGGGACATTGTAGTGACTGGCCACCACATGTCCTGCTGGGAGATCACTCTCACCCTGACTGAGCAGTGACCACGGCATGGCTAGGTTCCCCCATAGTGCTGTATAGTATTTTTCTCATGTGGTATTTATGGGTTCCCTTTTGGGGCCCAATCACTGACTTATCTGCTTGGTGTGTATGCTGACATCCCAGTTCTGGGTGCATGCATCTCCTCCAGGAACATGCACTATGGACTAGCTAGCAGACTGTCTGCAGCTAGTGTGTGTTTTGCTGAAACACCTTGCAGGGTGCAGCGGCAGGAGGCTTGCTGCAGGAGAATATCAGATAGTGGTGGGGTGCAGCTGAGCATTTCCAGGCCTAATGTCCGTCTGCTATTGCTTTATGGATGTGTACAGAGCTGCATTGACTGCCCTGTAGGGTGTCTGTTCCCCAGCAGGACTGCAGTTGATGGTCCCCTCTACTGCCACCATTGCAGGGAGGTAGAATATGGATCTGTTGGTGGGAGACCCTGTTTCCCCACCCTCAGCCCCAGAGGGTGGGTTGGGTGGTGGTACACAACCTGCCTATGGGTCCATAAGGGCTAAGCCTGACTAAGAAATACAGATGTATCCAAGGTGTGTCTGCAGGAACTACCTATCTCACACACTAGCACTGCTGGGGACCTGCAGCATGGCCTATTTCTGCCATGGAAGGTGCTGTGGACCTGGTGCTGGGTGCCCCACCTCACCCTCAGGGTGAGCACAGTACCCGCACAATGTGACGGTGTGTAGCTACTCTGTGCCAGTAACACACACGGTCAGTTCCCCCTACCAGGCCGAGGTGCTGTGGGGGTGCATACCCCATCTTGTGATCATCTGTTGACTGCTGATTTGCATGTGCAATGCATCATGGGTACGGGTGGGTTACCCCTATCCTGGTGATCACAGCAGACTGTTTGTGTGGTGACGTGCAGTCCTTCTGCAGCCAGCCAGGGGTTTGCTAGCAGCTGGAGCCCACTGGTTACTTCACTGCCTATGGAGCCAGAGGTCATGGGTTCAAACCCACAGTGGGGTTATTTGGTAGGGCTGTCCAAAGCATTGTCTATTTTTAATGTACATTAGTGCTGCCAGCAAAAACACCCTCAGAGTACTGTAACCATAAGGTGCCTCAGAAGGCGCTTTATAGGGTGCCCTATAAAGCGCCTTCTGAGGCACCTTATGGTTACAGTCCATATAAGGTGCCTTATAAGGTGTCCTATGGAGCGCCTTATAGGATGCCCTATAGGGGACATTATAGGGTGCCGTGGCAGACAGTGCACTTTATAATGTGCCCTATGGAGTGCCTTATAGGGTGCCTTATGCGGCACCTTAGGTTACGGCACGTGAGGGTGTGTTTGCTGGCAGCAATAATTAAAATACAAATAAATGCCTCAAGAAACAATACTTACATGCCAAAGCTGATGCCTCAGCCAGCCTTATGCATTAGGCACACTGGGGGATTAAACTCATGACCCCTGTAGCAGCAGTCAGTGTATTAACCATTGTGCTACACCTCTGTTTCTATGTTTGTATGTCTGGGCACCTACTTAAGATTACCGCGCATTAACGCGCTTAGCAGCGCTTCGCCCAATAATGGGCGCAGTAGCGCGCGTTATCGCGCGATAATCCCGTTTTGCTACTTTAAGACTGACACGCCCACTCCTTTTATGGCAGCCTGCACACTATCGCCGGGTGCACGTTAAGACGGTTTAGTAAACATACCCCATAGTGTTTTTCAGGTTTATTTTTACTACAGTCTGATCTAAAGTAGTTTGTCTTATCTTGGCATGCTGCTCACTAACCACTCTTATGGTTATGTTTTTTCACTACTTTTTTGTTACCCATATATTGCCCCCCATTTCAGGTTTGGTTTCTAAATGTCTTTTTTCATCTTTTTATCTCATTCATGCGAGCAAATACATTATTACACATAGGTGCATGAGGATTTAATCCTTCATTCCACGAAGTTTCTATTTGGAATTGTCTCTTTCCCTCCTCCCTCCCTTCCCCCTCCTCCCCTTTTTTAATAATATTTTAAATAATATTTCATTGAATTTGCCTTCTTGAACTGGCACTGCAGGTTCTCAATTGATCACAGATGCATACTGTTCCATACTATGTTCCACCAGTATTATTCCTTGGTTCCTTTTAACTTGGTTAATCATTTATTTTTCATTTTCTATTTTTGATATATAGGTTGATTATGTATGTCCTTTGCTTTCTTTTGTGTCACTAATGGTACATTTGCCTTCTGTTTTATCTTTAATATATTCTTTGATCATGTATGGTTTTAGTTATCCTTTTATGTTATTTATATCTTAATGTGTTTAATATATGTATGGTCCAATGAGCACATTTTTATTTATATTTTTTTACTTGTATATTTTAATTTCTATAATGGCATCTATATTTTTTTATTTATAATTTCTATTTGTATTGATATTAATATCCTAATGCAGTGGTTCTTAACCAGTCCTCCTTGAACCCCTAGGCCAGTCGGGTGTCCAGGATAGCCCTAATGAATATGCATGAGATATATATGCATTAGAGATATCCTGTCAACCTGACTGGTTTGTGGCCCTCTAGGGCTGGATTTGGAGACCCCTGCCATACACCTCTGTCATTTAAGATTGTGAGTGGGCAAGGTGCAGATGTCCTAGACATCAAAAGGGTAGATAGAATGTGTCACATGCCTCCTCAATTCTCACCACCACCAAAAAGTTGTCTAATAGACAATATTTTGATGGTGGTGAGAAGCAAAGAGGCATGTGACAAATTGTATTTAACCTTTTTGATGTCTTGGAGATCTTCACCTTGCCCACTCACATTTTTAAATGAGAATGGACTAAAACAAGCAACTAAAATGAGAATGGACTAAAACAAGCAACTTCTGTTGTATTATTGTACAAGGTTGATCGTTTTAATGTAAACGTTGTTTGAAATGTTCAAGGTTCCATGTAAACTGCTTTGACCTCAGCGAAAAGCGGTATATAAATCCAGCCAAATAAATAAATAACAATACAAAGCCCAATAAACTAAGCATAAATGGCATTACAATAAGACTAGAGTGGAGGATCACTTCTAGAAAAGGTACAACCTGAAGAGGTGGTGTTATCTGCAGTCAATCTATAGGGTCACTTCGTGGTTGCTGCCGATTGACAATGGCAGCAGTAGCAAAATCATGACACTTCCCCAGTTCCCTCCCCAAGAAAAAGAGTACCAGTGCCTTGGATCTTCTGATCCAAAGCACCGACACCATTGAAGGCTACCCCCCCCCCCTTTCAACACCACTATGGTCAGCACCCTACCCATAAGAGATGCTGTAGGCGGGGGGGGGGGGGAGGGGCTCTTCAGAGCACCCTCAGCCTCCCACTGATGCAATGCTCCCAGCTAGTCAGCCAGGTCCCCGCCCCCAGCCTTCCCACAGTAGCTCGTATCCGGGCTAGTCAACTGGGACCTTCCCTCAGGCCCCTCTGCCGCCCACTCTTTAGCTAAGCAATCCATCATGGTCTAGTGGCCAGGGGGCAAGAGCAGTCTTCCCTGCTCCTGTCCCCATCTCTGTCACAGGGTAAAATGGCCCCAGTCTCGCAGTGCTGCCCCTAGCAAGAAGATGCTGACATCTTATATATAGCAGTTTTACCCCTGCCATATAAGCAAAATAAAGTCCTCTGCCTGAACTGTATTGTTTAGAATGGCCACCATAAGTTTTGTATATAATGTTTGGATGATCTTTACAAAGAGTTTGCGCAAAGCAGACTCCCCCAGAACCTCAGAGTTAAAACCAGTTTACCATATCAAATGCATTTTTTTTTTTTTCGTTATGGTCATTTTGTTATGATGTAAACCGCGCTGATTCTAAATAGCGCGGTATATAAGAAACTGTAATAAATAAATAATAAATAAATTTTTAGCATCAAAACTAGTAAGAATTGAGGCGATGTTATGAACATTAAAATTTTCTTAATACTTTTGATTGTATGCTTAATAAATTCCACTTGAATTGCTTGCACTAAATAAGGAACCACCAGGGAGAATCTTATCTGCTAGAATCTTATCTAACATCTTGAGGACAAAATTAACAAAAAAGACTGGTACAATCTTGACACATAAGGGTCTTTATCTTCCTTAGAGAGAATAATATTAGCTGCTATGTTCATGGGATACCTTAAGTGCCCACCACTAAAATCTTCCCCACAAGTTTCCCAGAGAAAATCCCATCTCCTGCTTTAGTAGTTTATAAAATTTTCATCCATAACCATCATGGTCAGTGGCCCAGCAGATTTTGTCCACAGAAATTAGAGCATTCAGATTACCCAAAGGCTCATCCATCAACCTGGGCAGTTTTACACCCCTGAAGAAAGTTCTCATCCTCTCTACATCCCTGCCCCTGTTTCATACAACTTCTGATAATCCACTGAAGTGTATGAATGCTCTTGCACAAATTTCACCATCTCTAAGGTAGGTTCAAACGTGTATATCACATGTATATCACAACTCTGCCCACCTACACCCCAGAAATGCCTACATGTAGCATAGCATATACCTATACAATATTCTAAGGTCTATTTTTCATGCATTACACACAGAAAATACTGTATAACATAAGTCTAAATAGGGAAAAGAACTGACTAATTTAAGAAAAAAAAAATCTGAGGAAGGACTATTGAGCAGACAGAAAAAAAGGGAGCAGAGAGCTGTCCTGGGTCCTGAAGATCTGTTTGGTGCTTATGGGAATGAGTGATTGTTATTTTTGCGAGAAAAAAATAATAATAATACAAGATTTGCATGACTATTTCTCTCATAAGTAAAATTTATGTTAATGAAAGTGTATGTGAGAATTAAAAAAATGTCTGAGGAGAATCATGTGAAATGAAAAGCCTGCTCTGGGAGAGAAAAAGTGAATGAGGAAGATTTTATCAAACCCAGACTATTGCTCTGTGCACACTAAGAGATCATTTATTTTTAAGTTTCTGTGGGGTACATTCATAATAATCTCACATAAGTGCCTATGTAGTATGTCATGTGGTGCATATAATTTTATAAAATGGGTTATATAAATCACATTAGGTGGCACATGTAATTAAGGGCTCAATATTCAAAGGCATTTACATATTTTGCAGACCTGAAAAACATGTAAATGCCGCTAAGTGGGATATTCAGCAGCACTAACACAGTTAATGCCACTGAATAGGGTCACCCAAGGGCTTTTTCTGCCCTAAGCAGGCCTACTGTGCCACCCCATGCTGCACCGTGCCGCTACCCACCCATCATCTCACCTGGGAAGGGGACGGCATGGTGATCTCTCAAAGCAGCAGAAGCACCACAGTAGGCCTTAATGTGCCCATGCCTGCTGCTTCTGACCCTGCCCCCTTTGACAGGAAGTTGTTTCGGAAGGGACAGGGGCAGAAAACCATGAGGGCACACACGACTGAGTACATTAAGGCCCGCTGTGTCACTGAAGTGACTGCTTATTTTAAAAACATTGGAGAGGTTGGGGGTTATCATGCCATCCAGCAGGACCTGGCACCCTAGGTGGCCACTTAGTTTACTTATTGGGTGGGCCAGCCGTGTCGCTGAATATTCACGGGTGCCACACTTTGCGCCCTGATATTAGCCAGTCAGCATCAGGGCATTCCAGTGGCATTCTGTGGGCAGTACCCAGGGATAACCAGTCAGAGGGGATATTCAACTGCCGCCCCCTCGGCCGTGAAAATTAGGCACATTAAAAACTATTCCACCTTTTACCGCCAAAGCTAACTGGCAGGGCGGTGGCTGAATATTGCTAGTGCCCTGTTAGCTTCCTGATTTTCCATCTGGCTTGGATGTTCAGTGCATGTGGCCTGCAATGGCCCTGCCATTGAATATCCGGGTTTGGTATTGAGTGGCAATAGTAAGCCGCTGTAATTGTGCTAGCTTTCACCACTGAATATCAAGCCCTAATCCCTAAAAAAGGGGGTGTTATGGTTATGACACTGAAGTAGATGCCTACTATGTATTTTATAACATCAGCATGTGGTTACATTGTTCTACAGTACGTGTGCATACACTTTCACATAAATTATGCCTGAGAGGAGTAACTTGTCTTTCGGACTTGGTTCAAGGATTAGTGGTTGACACTGGAGAGTTCTTTGAGGTAGTAGTCAATCATTGTTGCTCTTTCTAATTCATTGTCATCTCACTCCTCTTTCCTCTATGTTTTTTCCCTTCTTTCATGCTCTCTGCCACTTTCTGTTCTCTGTCTGTCTACCCGTCTACATTTTTCTCTCCTGTGTATGTCTGTGACCACATGTTGTTTCTGTATTCCTACTAATGTGCTCTTCCAATATGTGCCTACCTCTATGATGTGTCTGGCCCTACATAAGAACATAAGATATGCCATACTTGGTCAGACCAAGGTCCATCAAGCCCAGTATCCTGTTTCCAACAGTAGCCAATCTAGGTCACAAGTATCTAGCAGTTTCCCCAAAAGACACACAGGTTCCACAATGCTTGCATTGGGGCAAGCAGTACATTCCCTGGGTCCCCCCTTTAATAATGGTCTATGAACCTTTATTTTATTTAGCAAAGTTTTATATACCGCCCCTTCCTGAGATCGAGGGTGATTTACATAGAACATCATAACAAGTTTTACAATGAACAATGTAGCTTTATTTATTTATTTATTTAACTCATTTTATATACTGCCTTATTCTTTAATCAAAGCGGTTTACAGAGGTATAAAATAAACAACTAAACATTAGGTATAAGCAACCCTTAAATATCAATAAACAATTTCAATTTAATACAATGGGACTCTGGATGAGAGATATAATTGCAAGGAGGGTTTTTTTAATTACGTTAATAGAAATGAGAACTATTACAGGAAGGGCATAGAATAGGAATCATGGGAACTTATTTAAAATAAAATGAGTGATCTATATATAGCATATATATTGGGTTAGGAATTTATTTATTTAGACAGATTTGTATGCCACCTTTTCCTTCAATCAAGGTGGTCACGTCACATCACGATTGGAGGGTTACATTTAACATTAGGGTACGTGTAAACATTTAGACATTACAGTTACTTAGCAGCATTTAGACAGTACAATTGAGGTAACATTTAACATGAAGGTATTTAATAATGTGGTATGATACGTTTGTGTGTGTGGATAGGATGAGTGTGCGCTTAGTTGGCGGTGGTAGTAGTATTTCTGCTTGGGTAGGGGATGTTGCCTGAATGCTCATAGGTTTCTATAAATAAAAATGTTTTGAGGTCTTTGTGGATGTCTGTGAGGTCATCTAATGCCCTCAGGCTCATTGGGAGGGAATTCCATAGTGTGGATGCCAGTAGTGATACATTGGGTTAGGAATTTATAGATGATAGGGGTAGGATATGTGATATCCCATAGTAGTCAGTGAAAAGAAAGGTTTTCAGTCTTGTTTTGAAGTCTTTGGTGTCAGAAGTACTGTAGATCTGATATCATGAGGGAGGGAGTTCCAAAGAGTATGCGCTGCTAGGGACAGAGCCCTTCTGGAAGTTGAATTCATGGTTTTGCAGTACGCAGCAGGGGTCTGGATGATGTCGATCATCTGAGTGCGTCTTGGTCTATTGCTGAAATTAATTTTGATTAAATCATTGAGGGTGTTGGGGGCCAGGCTTCATTGAATCTTGAAAAGGATGAGGGCCATTTTAAATTTGATTCTTAAAAAGATTGGGAGCCAGTGTAATTGGCTTAGGATTGGGGTGATGTGTTGGTGTCTTGCAGTACCTGTAAGGATATGGGCTGTGGTATTTTGTGCCATCTTTAAGGGATGAATTGTTGAAGTAGGTAGATCAAGGAGTAAGGAGTTTCTGTAATCAACTATAGGTGTTATTAAAGCTTGGCATACTGTCCTGAAATGGTCATGATTTAAGATGGGCTTTAGCCTTTGTATAATAGCCAACTTGTGGAAAGCATTCTTAGTGGTCCTAGCAATGTGTGAGTGAAAGTTTAAGTTCCTATCTAGTGTTACACCCAGATACTTTAACTCCTCTTTGACTGGAATGGATTCATTTATAAAGTCAATGAAGTGAGGGGGGAGAAAAGTTGTTGTTGCATTGACGAAAAGTGCTTCAGGTTTTTTTACATTAAACTTGAGGTTGTTGTTAGATAACCAACAGTACAGATCGTAGAGGCAGTTGGAAATGGGTGTGTAGTCAGACTTGTCTAAGTTTATTTGAGTGTAGACCATAATTTCATTGGCATATAAAGCATATTGAATGCCATGTTGCATGACGACTTCACAGATAGGTTGGAAGTAAAGGTTAAAGAGAAGAGCAGAAAGCGAGGAACCTTGAGGTACTCCTTGTGTTAATGGAAACGGAGATGAAGAAGCTGAGCCAATCCTAACTTGCTGCTGTCTTCCATTGAGATATGAATCAAACCATTTGAGTGTAGTATTACATAGCCCAATGGATTCAAGTCGTTTGTGAAGGATAGGGTGGGATACAGTATCAAACGCTGCCATTATATCAAGAAAGACGAGGAGGAAGCCCATCTTAATGTTATTTAGCCCTTTGATGAGTTTATCTAGAAGCAATGAAAGCAGATATTCTACTTTGTGGAGAGGTCAGAAACCAAATTGGTAGGGGTCCAGAGGAGCATGAGTATCTACATGGTCTTGAAGCTGTCGATAAACCATTTTCTCAAGGATCTTGGCTAAGAAGGGGAGACTAGATATTGGGCGATATGTTGTTGGGTCATTAGGGGAAGGGGTCGTGAGTTAGGAGACAGGTCGTATAGTGGCCAGTTTTAGCAAGGGGGCATATAACCCTGGGTTAATGAAGCCTGAACTATCTTATGAATGTAGCAAGCAAGCTCTTCATTTGCAGATTTGACCCATGGGACCGGGCAGGGGTCCAAAGGAGCTGTACTGGTGTTAAGGGAAGATATGGTTTGAATAATTTATTTTTTTGTAGGAATGTGAAATTTATTCCAAAGATGGTTGGGAATTGTACTTGTAGGCATGTGGTTAAATTCCTGTGTTTGTTCTGAACTAGGTGGGGTATGTTTAGAAGCTAAATGTTGTGCAAAGGACTCTGGAGGGATTTTAATCACTCCAGAGTTGTTTGGGCCCTTTGTGAGTATGCAGACAATATTGAAGTGCTCTCTTGGCTTATTTTTTAACTTGAGGATTGGATTGGTGTGGTGTTCTTGCTTATGATGGTAAATTAGGTTATTGTATTCTTCCTGTTTTTGTTATATATATAAAACATTCCATAACTATATACAGATAGCTTTGTACAATGTGGTTGCTTAGGTTATTTACCCTAAGGGTACTCCATAATTTTAAGAGTCTGGGTTAACGGTTGGTATTATTTACTCGTTCTTTATGTTCCTTGTGAAATAGTGCAGTTGTTTGGGTCACCAAAATATTCAGTGAAAAGGTATGTTTTCAAATCCATTTGGAATTTCAGGAGGTCCTTTGTTGCTCTTAGGTCATTAGGGAGAGAATTTCTTAATGTTGTGGCCACATAGGAGAAGGCTCTAGCGCTGGTGCATTGGTTTGTATTACGGATGTGTGATGGAATTGTATATGTGTTTTGAGAGCAGTTTCTTCTTACCCTTGTGGTGTTTGGCATTGTAAGGAGTGTGGATAATGTGGTGTTGGCTATGTTGCAATGGTGCTTAAAGATAATCATTATGTATTTGTATTTTATCCTAGAGGTGATTGATATCCAGTGAAGATCACGGAGAATGGGGGTGATGTGATCTGTGCGCCTTGAGTTTGATGCTATACTTGCTGCAAGGTTTTGCACTAGTTGGAGTTGGTGTGTGGTTTTTTTGGGGAGTCCCTGGAGGATACTATTACAATAATCAGTGAGAGGGGTTATTCCAAGAGTGGTCTTCCAAGAATGGTCTGAGGCATTGAATTGTTCTCAGTTTAAAGTATATATTTTTTGTAACGGTTTTTATGTGTGGAATCATGCTCAGGTTCTTATTTAATATTACTCCTAGGTATCTAACTTCCTCCATAACTTCTATTTCTGTTCCTTGTAGAAGGATTTTACGGGGGATGATGAAGTTTGGATTTCTTGAGATAAATAGCACTTCAGTTTTCTTGAGGTTGATTTTGAGATTCTGAGTGTTGAGCCAGTCTGTTATTTCAGCCATGCATGCGGTTTTATTGTGGAGAAGTACAGGTTAGTGGAATCCAATGGCAGGTACATCATGATATCATCCACATAAAGATGATATCTGATGTTATGTGTTTTAAATATGTTGCAGATTGCCTGAATATAAATGGTAAAAAGGAGGGTGGAAAGGGAGGATCATTGGGGGATACCTTGTTTCTGTGGGAAGGTTGAAGAGGATTTTGGGGCCATTTGAACCTGTTGGGTTCGGTTATTTAGGTAAGACATGAACCATTGTATGACTGTTCCTTGGAGTCCAATGTGTTTTAGTCCATTTATTAGTAGATTATGATTTATACGGTCAAATGCAGCCGCTATGTCTATAAAAATCATTATGAAGGCCTGTTTACCAGAGTCCAGGCCACACATGAGCTTGTCAAGTAGGAATAACATCTGGGTTTCGGCACTATGCTGAGGTCTAAACCCATGTTGGTTCTTATCTAGTGGGGCATTCATTTCAATAAAATCTTGAAATTGTAGTTGTACAACTTTTTCTATAACCTCCGTTAGGAAGGGTAAACTTGAGATTGGGCGGTAAGAATTTGGTAGGTTTTTGTCAGAGTTTGCGGCTTTCAGTATGGGTTGGATTGTTGCCTGCTTCAGTGCATTGGGCATGTATCCTTGGTTCAATGAGGAGTTAACTATCTCACAGATGATTGGTGAGAATTAATCTTTTGTTGATTTTAACCAACTGACCGGGCAAGGATCATTGGGTGAGGTAGTGGTGTTGATGTTAGTAATAATATTTTTGAGGTATTTGTTGTCAAAAACACTGAATGTTGTCCACGTAGAGTTACAATGTAAGTTTGAGGTTGTGGGCTTGGGTACAGGGGAGTCCATTGGGATCTCATTCTGGCATGGATGAGTAAGCTTATCTATGTAGTAGTTTGCAAACTTTTGTGGGTGTATTACTATGTTGTCATCTTCATGGGTGTGCGTTTTGGTGAGTGTTTTTACTATGGAAAATAGCTCTCTTAGTTTGTTTAGCAATTTAGTTATTAATGCTGTGTGATATTCTTTTTTTCTTGTATTTATGACATCTTTATACTGTTTTAGAGTTTGCATGTATTTCTTGTTGTCATTTTCTGTTTTTGTGCGTCTCCATTTTTGTTCTAGATTTCTTAATCTTTGTTTTAATTTTTTTAGGTCATGGGAGTACCATTTATTTGTGATTCTTTTTTTTTGGTATTACTATTTTGTATTGGAGCTCTGGCTGCACAGGCTAAGGTTGCATTCCAATTATGTATGATCTCATCCAAGTTTGTGATTGAGTTATCAATGTATAGTAGTGTGCTGTCTAAGAAAGTTTCTTTATTAAAAGATTTGAATTTACCATGTTTCATTGGTATTTTGTCTGGCATATTTTTGATAGGTTGAGTGGGTAATGTGAGTTCAATAAGAAAATGGTCTGTCCATGGTAGTGGGGTAGTTTTTGGGGATGAGTAGCAGATGCTCTGGATGGTGTTTTCTTGGAGGAAGATAAGGTCAAGTACATTCCCTTTATTGTGAGTAGGGATTTGAACTACTTGATTGAGATCCATGTCTGACATAGTGTTTATAAAGTGGGAGGCGTAGATGTCATGTAATGATGGAAGGTTATCGCGCGATATGTGACATTATTGCACAATATTACCATGCGAGAACGTCACGTATCGCGCGATAATGTCACTGGCGGCGTTAGGGTGCACAGAGGGTGGAGTAAGGCTGTCCAGAGGGCGGAGTAAGGCTGTCCAGAGGGCGGAGATAAGGGGTCACTGGGTGGAGAGTGGGCGGGGAGAGGCTCCATGCACACTAACGCCGTGAAATGAAGGTCTGAAAATTAGCGCCTGTGAAAACCTCGCGGTATATAAGAGAATGTAAATAAATAAATAAATAAAAATAAACATTTGCAGGACAGAGAAACCATTTCAGTCAGCAGTGTACAGCAAAGGAAGGAAGACCCAGAAAAGTGATATTAGTGATACATGTGCAGCAACCAAAAAGGCAAAAACCATAAATAATGACCAGAACCAAAAGTGAAATCCAAAACACTGAGCTGGCCAATAGAACAAATAATGACAAATGGTAATGAACACAACCTATAAAGAATAAAAAGGACGAGCTCACTTTTGGAAGGGTCAATTCTCAGTCCCCCACAAAGTGAATATTCCAACATAGAAATAGTGCTGATGAGGGTTTTCTGTGGTGTGTATGGGGTAGCTTGCTTTTGTGGCTTACACATGTGCAGCAACAGCACAGTGGGCACGTGGGAAAGGGCATTATGGTGATGGTGTAAATGGGGTACAGGGGGCTGCATGTGTCACATGCAGTGGGCCAGCTGGGGCACAGTGTGGACTAGGCAGATGCCTACCTGGCACATAGGAATGCAGAAACTAAAAAGCAGCAAGACAGCAACTGACCAGGGTCCAATATGGCCACGAGTGTGCGTTCCACAGTGTCCCAGGGGATAGCACCCAGCAGGTACCCCCAAGGGCACAGAACAATGGCAGGTGGTGCCGGGGGGAAGCGTGGATGTCTAGGCAGGCACCCCTACCCCATAGCACGCACCATAGGCAGCCGCCTAATGGCACACTGAATGGCCTGGGACTGCGCACCACCAGCACCAGAGCATGTCAGCATGGTGGCGGAGGGGTGCTGGTGGTGCAGGGGGCAGTGGCATCTGCCCACAGCACACCAAGGCCAAGCCCTGTTTAGGTGGGTGCCATGCACTGCAACAGACAAGGTCTGTCTGACGAACAGTCATGGTATCCCCAGGGAATGATCTGCCTCTGTGACGACAGTTTGGTGCAGTACAAGCAGCCAGTATATTCAGGAGCAGAAAGTCAGAAGTTCAAGTCCCAGCTGTGCCTCCTGCAAACCATGTCCCTATATTTTACCCAGTACTAAACCGTGGCAATAACGACGGAACCCCTATTGCAGATAAAATAAACACGCCATAAACGCCTATAGTTTACCCTACAGAGCACATGCACCATAAACATGTGCAATCCTTAGAGCAGAGTTTCCCAGCTGCAGTCCTGGAGGGCCAAACACCATTCAGGTCTCATGCAGTCTCTAATAAGTATGCTTGTGATGCATTTGTATGCATCGTCCCCATTGTAAGTAACATTATATAACCAGGACTTACACAGCACCAGACTGATCTAAGAAAAGGCAGTATAATCTATACGGTATAGGGAACACAATTACAGTAACTCTCCTAATGAGACAACAGGATAAATGGGACTCATCTTGAGCTCTACACAGAAATGCCACACAAGGAATATCACGCCTCAGTCACACAGATAAAACCCAGAGAGACTATCACCAAAACATAGAACTGGGAGTCATAAGTTAGAAGCCAAATTTTGCATTCATAGCAACACAGGTGAAATACAAATGGCAATGCATATAGGCTAGTACGGACCAGGACACAAATACTTCAGCAATGCACAATTCGCAAAGCACATAAGAACATAAGATATGCCATACTGGGTCAGACCAAGGTCCATCGAGCCCAGTATCCTGTTTCCAACAGTGGCCAATCTAGGTCATACGTACCTAGCAGTTTCCCCAAAAGACACAGGTTCCACAATGCTTTTATTGGGTCAAGCAGTGATATCCTGGGTCCCTTTTTAATAATGGTTTATGGACCTGTCCTCCAGGAACTTATCCAAACCTATTTTAAACCCAGCTACACTAACAGCTTTTACTACATCCTCTGGTAACAAATTCCAGAGTTTGATTACATGTTGAGTGTAAAAATATTTTCTCTTATTAGTCTTAGTTTACCCTGTAGCTTCATTGCATGTCCCCTAGTCTTCCAATATTCTGATAACGTAAACAATCGATCTACGTTTACCCGTTCCACTCCGTTCATTAATTTATAGACTTCTATCATATCTCTCCTCAGCCGTCTCTTTTCCAGGTTAAAGAGCCCTAACATTTTTAGCCTTTCTTCATAGGGGTATCCTTCCATTCCCTTTACCATTTTGGTGGCTCTTCTCTGAACCGTTTCTAATAACGCTATATCCTTTTTAAGATACAGCGACCAGAATTGCACACAATATTCAAGGTGCGGTCGCACCATTGAACGATACAGAGGTATTAGAATATCCTTTGTTTTATTTTTCATTCCTTTCCTTATGATACCTAACATTCTATTTGCTCTCTTGGCCGCCGCTGCACACTGGGCAGAGGGTTTTAACATGTTATCCACAATGACGCCTAAATCTTTTTCCTGGGTGGTAGTTCCTAATGTGGAACCTTGCATCGTGTAACCATAGTTTGTGTTGTTCTTCCCTAGGTGCATAACTTTGCACTTGTCCACATTAAATTTCATCTGCCATTTCGATGCCCAGTCTTCCAATTTATCAAGATCCTCTTGCAAATTTCCACAATCCTCATAGGTTTTAACAACTTTAAATAGTTTTGTGTCATCTGCAAATTTGATAACCTCACTCATTATTCCCTTTTCCAGCAAAGCACAAAGCATTTATAAATATGTCAAAAAGCAGCAGACACAGCAGAGATCCCTGGGGTACACCACTATTCACCTTTGTCCATTGGGAAAATTGGCCATTTAGCCCTACCTTCTGCTTTCTATCTTTTAACCAGTTCCTGGTCCACAATAGTGCACTGCCTCCTATCCCATGACTCTTTAGTTTTGCCAAAAGTCTCCGATGAGGGACTTTATCAAAGGCCTTCTGAAAGTCCAGATACACTATATCAACCGACTCACCTTTGTCTACCTGTTTATTCACACCTTCAAAAAAACATAACAGATTAGCAAGACAAGATCTTCCTTGTCTAAAGCCATGTCGGCTGTCTCCCATTAGGCCATGACTATATACATGCTGAGTAATTTTGTTCTTTATGATGGTTTCTACCATTTTTCCTGGTATTGACGTCAGGCTCACTGGTCTGTAATTTCCCGGATGACCCCTGGAACCCTTTTTACCCATTTGCGATCCTCAAATCTTCAGGTATTACAGATGATTTTAATGATAGTTCACAGATTACTAATAGCAGGTCTGCAATCTCATATTTCAGTTCTTTCAACACCCTTGGATGTATACCATCCGGTCCAGGTGATTTGCTACTCTTCAGTTTATCAAATAGTTGTAATACATCTTCCCGGTGTAGCGATATTTCTTTCAATTCTTCTGCAGTATCACCTTTAAATACCACTTCAGTCATACATCCATACATCTTCCTCAGTAAATACTGAAGCAAAGAATTCATTCAGTCTCTCTGCTACAGCCTTGTCCCCTCTTACTGCCCCTTTTACCCTTCTATCATCTAATGGACCAACTGACTCTCTCTCAGGTTTTTTGCTACAAATGTACTTGAAAAAGTCTTTATTATGCGTTTCTGCTTCCACAGCAAGTGCTGTCATCCCAACACAAATACTGGGTTCTACAGCTGTCATGTGACATTTTTTTGGAAATGTGTAATGACCACATTTTCTCATCTGTGTCATCATCGAACACTCCTTCCATGTCAACTATCCCTCTGTTAATTCTCCTCACTCCCCCTATCATTGCACATTCCTTTGCTATATCTGTGTCTTAGCTTTTTCACCCCGTCATTCTCTATACCATCTCTAGCCACTCTGATGTCACCCTCCCTCTACACTTCTATTACCTCATGACTTCACAACTTTTTGTCATCTATGTCTGTCAACTCCAACCCATCTACTTTTCCCTAGCTCACACCTTCCCTAGCCTCTTTTTCCCTCCAATCCACTCTCCACGACTCCAGTCTCACTCCTTTCAAGCACCCTCATCTTTCTCATGTTGGCACAATGCTCAATGGCCTCTCACACATAGTTACACTATGGCCTGCATCTTGCCTCCCTCTCCTACATTCACAGCCTCTCCATGGTCCAGCATCTCGCCATCTCCTTGCCTGTCCCTCCACCCCTGCGGTCAGGTATCCCCTCTCATTCATTTCCAAGGTCTATGTCTTTTCTCCCTCACCAGACAACTTCCAACCTTCTACTCCCACACACTACCCATTGTCCCTTCCTACCCAGTGGTCCAGCATCAACCCTCTCAGTCCACCCTTCAGAACTCAGCACTTGCCCCATCTTTCTTCCTGTCCACCACTGGGAGCCCAGCCTCTACCGACCCTCTCTCTTGCTCACTCCATCCACCCCTCAGAGCCCAGTGTCTGCCCTCTCTGTGTCTGTCTTTCTCTCTTTCTGTCCCACCTACCCAAGGCAGAGCTGTTCTTTCCCTCAGCTCTGGTCTCCCATTACTGCTATCACACAGGAACAGATCATCGCGACCTGCGCTGGCTTTGGTGGACATGCATGCACAAGCATACTCCATGTGTCTCCTCCAATGCACCTTTCTTCAGTAACAGGATGTTGCATCGAGGTGCATTGGTCCCCCAATCCCTCGAGAGCCACCATTATGTGTCTGCCTGACTCTCACTGCCACTGCCTGCCTACTGCTCATCTCCAAGGTCTGTCACCCGCTGCCTGTCTGCCTGGCATCACTGCCAACACAACTACCTGCCTGCTAACTGGCTCACTATGCCAATTGTGCCACCCACCCATGGCTGCCACTCCATGTGCCTGCTAAGTATCTCATTTGTACCATGCATATGTAGAAGAACTGGTGGCTAGGGTGCGGGAAACGCACATGGGTGTAGGCACAGGTGACAGGTGAAACAGAGAAACAAGGCTATGTTAGTATTCTGGGGCACTTTTAAATGCCATCATGCCATGCCTGTGTCCAGGGACATCCACGGCAGTGCTATATTCCAAACAGTTGCACGTTTTCACCTGGACCCGTCTCCGTGGATGCCTCTGCCAGCCATGCCTCCTCGGTTAAAACGTGCATCTCCTAAACTGCTGTTCTCACTGACAGTAGTTTTCTGATGCAAATAGACATAAATATTGATGATAAATGAATGCTGATGCAAACTAGACCATATACTAGTCCTCTACATGTCTATAAAAGTGGTAAGTAATCCTAGCACACTTAATATTGGATAAGAGAGTGTAAATATGAACACGTATGTCATAACATACCTTGCATCAAACGATACTTGAATCATAAAAAGGCTTCAATGAGTCCTGCATTTGTCAACTCTATAAACACTCTTTAAAATGCTAAGGATGGACCCTTATCAAGTGCACAAAAAACAACACTAACATAGCAAGTCTCCAAAGGCTGCATAATATTGCTGGCTATGGCATCTGTCTCCCACATATTTGGGTACTGGCATTTCTCACAGCAGCTCCCTACATGTGGCTACACCTGTCCCATACATTTTCCACTCTCTGTCTTGGCTTCTTTCAGTCTGTATATGTCTGCTATCTTTGGGGCAGCCCTGCCTACCTTCCCACAATCTGCTATGTGACAATACTCCCCTGGTCAGGCCTGTGTGAGCATGGGAGGGGGGAACCCTGTGCCATCACAACAAGTAGCCAGCCTCCAGATATATCACCACTCTTGCAGCTTGCATAGATCATGGACTTGATAAGAATGTAGGCTGTATGGCACAATCTGGGGACTGTCGACACCAGTCATGTCTCCCAGTGCCTGGCCCAGCTGACGTGTGGCCGTCCTGTCACACTGATATCTGGTGGCAGTGCAGTCATCTATACAGTCCAGGTACTGGCCAGGCATTCATGCCCTGACTTGCAGATTAGCACATTAGATCCTCACTTGCAACCCTCAAACCACACACACGCTCTAAAAGCTGGTATACTATGATAGCATGGAGTCCCAGACCTACAAATATGATTCCCCCTATCTCACTCAAACAAGATCCTGTCGCAGATTCACTCACATAGAACTCTTACATTTTATATAAGACAGGCATTGTCAGGGTCCCCCAGATTAGCTCCTTTAGCACAAATAGCAAATGTCAGCATAGCCAGAGTAATCACAATTGCTCTTCTTAAAATGTCTTTAAGGGTAGTTAATAATGCTTACAAGATTCCCTCACCCTGATTTCTGTTCATTATAAATGCATCTTGTGGTGTTTTATAGACTGCGGTAACATCAGTGTACAGCATACTTATCACAACTTCTATACAAACTCAGCAGAATAATTTCTAGCTACTGGCCTTATTCCGCATCTCCAGCAGGAATAACGGGCACATCTTCGGGAGCACCTAAAATGTACATAGGTCTCTCCTGAATATGCTATATACACCTTTGTGGCAAACCACACCCCTTTCCACCCTTCCATGAGATGTCCTGAGATCCCTGTCTTTGTGTCGTAGACATGCATGGAAGCCATGTTTCGGAATACAGTCATAGACATTTTTGGCAGATACACGTCTCCCGTGCACGTGCAAACAGCCTATTCAATTTAGGGAATAACCTTTGAAGTCTACCTTAATAACAGTTATTGAACTTTTCTTTCAGTAAGTTGTCCAAATCTTTTTTTTTAATTTAGCTACACTAATTGCCTTTATCATATCCTCCAGCAATGAGTTTCACATCTTAATTATACATTGAGTGAAAAAGTGTCCCCTGGTCTTTGTACTTTTACAATCAATTCACCTTTTCCGTTTCACTCCATTCATGGCTTTATAGACTTCTATCATAGCTCCCCTCAGTCATCTTTTCTCCAGGCTGAAGTTTAGCCTGTCCTCATGGGGAAGTTGTTCCATCTCTTTTATCATTGTGGTCACTCTTCTCTGTACTTTTTCTAATCCCACTATATCTCTTATGAGATATGGTAACCAGAATTGCACAGAACTGTGAGCAATAGACATTATGATATTCTCCACTTTATTCTCCATTCCCTTCCAAATAATTCCTAACATTCTATTTTCTTTTTGGCCACTGCAGCACATTGAGCAGAGGGTTTAAACATATTTCCACAATGATGTCTCTATCTTCTTCCTGCGTGTTAACTCCTAATATGGAACTTAGAATCATGTAGCTAAAGATTGGGTTATTCCTCCCTATGTGCATCACTTCACACCTGTCCACATTAAATTTCATCTGACATTTGGATGCCAATTTCTCAGTCTTTCTGCAATTACTCACAATCCATATTCAGTTTAACATATTTGAATAATATTGAGAAATTTGCAGATATGATCACCTCACTCATTATTCCCATTTCCAGATGACTTATCAATATGCTAAGAAGTATCAGTCCCAATTCAGATCCCTGGGATATTTCACTTCTCATCTTTCTCCACCGAAAAATTAACTATTTAACCTTACTCTCTGTTTTCTATCTTTTAACCAATTTTCAATCCTTTATAGGACATTGCCTAACCCATTATTTTTTCATTTCTTCAGGTGTGTCTTATGAGGGATTTTGTCAATTGATTTATAAAAATCCAGATACACTATTGGGCTTGTTTACTAAGCAGCGGTAGCGACTTCCAATTGAATTCAATGGGGCCATAGCTCCGATATCGGTCGGAAGCCGCTACTGCTGCTTAGTAAACAAGCCTCTATATATCAACTGGCTCACTCTTATCCACATATTTATTTACACCTTCCAAAAATGTGGCAGACTGAGGCAAGATTTCCCTTGACTAAATCCATGTTTGCCTTTTCTCACTATGCCACAACTATCTGGAATGTTCAATCATTTTGTTTTTTATGATAGTTTCCTGGCTCATCTCTGGAATTCTTTGAAAAATTGGCATTATGTTGGCCAGTCTTCAGGTATCACAGACAATTTAATGATAATTTACAGATTACTAATAGTAGCTCTACAATTTCATTTGTGAGTTCTTTCTGTAGACTTCGATTTATTTATTTATTTAACAGGGTTTTTATACCGCTTTGTCTTACAATCAAAACAGTTTACATAGAACTCAACATATTACAGAGATCTCATAATAATCATTATGGTCCAGGTGCTTGCTATTGTTTAGTTTGTCAATGTTCCTTTTTGGATCTTCTAGGTTCGCTGAAGTTAATTTCAGTTCCTGCAAATCATCAACATTAAATACTATTTCTGCTATGGGTACTCCCTTACATCTTCCTCGGGACACACTGATGCAAAGAATTTATGGGAAGTGGCATTTTAGAAGAGCCATCTAGTTTGAATCTGGGACATCCAGAGCAGAATGTTTAAAAATCTGGGGAAGGGGGTAGCAGTGAAGGGTGTGCCTTCTGAAATCAATATGGGGGTCATTTTAAAAGGCTTAGTCACGATTTGGGACATCTGAAGATGTGCATGTGGATTTCAAAATCACAGAGACGTCTCTGAATCCATTCCACAAATGATGCTTACAGCTGTCTCCGGTGCAGGGATGTCCAATGTCCAAGTAGGCAAGGAGGTGTGGTGGGATGTCCAATGTCCAAGTAGGCAAGGAGGTGTGGTGCAGGCATGTCTGGGGAGGTATAATGGACTTACATGTCTCCATTCGATTTCTTGAATGATGGAGACATCTTCAGGCATGTCCATATTTAGATCTGCTGCAGGCATGAATACGCATCAGAAAACTGCTGGTTTTGGCCTTAAAATGTCTAGAGAAGATAGAGAGTGAAGAGACTAGTCTAAAATCACAAAGAACCACACTGGGATTTGAACCCTTGCCACCATACTGCCAACCCATTATGTTAACCATTATGCTATTAGACATCCATGTCACAATATACTATTCTGGGGATGTTTATGTAGCCATCTCTATAGATATCCATTTTGGGCACATCGACATTCTGAAATTGTGCCTGAACTTGCACGTGCCTGCTTTTTTTCACACTTTCTGGCTTTGATCTCCCAGATTGCACTTGGATGTCCTATTCTAGAATGTGCCTTTATGTCTCCACCCTGAAAAATGAACATCCCTATAAGTAGTTATGTAGGCAGGCCCCATGCAGGTTGCAAGGCTGGGTACTGAAATGCAGCCTATTTCAGTAATATGGATGTCCCAAACTTCAGAACTGGGTACTTTGACATATTGGCAGGGGTATCCCAGAATAGGGGTGTCTATGGTATGAGGCCCGCATGTCCAGCCTGTTATTTTACTCAGATGTGTGGTGGCAGGCCAGTAAAATGTTTGGAGTATGCATTGAACTCAGCTTTCTTCTAGCAGGAAATCATAATTATAGTGATGTAAGAGAATTATGCACTTCCACCTGGAAATATTACATCCATGAAATGAGCACTTTTTTAAACTTATTCATAGCAGGTATAGGCATGGGCGGCTCACCAACCAGTACAGATGTACTTTTGCTGTCTGCAGTCATACCATCTGGCCACGCCTCCACCATGCCCCCTTTGCATGGATGTTCTCATGCTGGGGACATCTATATACCTGGCTTCTAAAATGGCACTTGGGATGTCTCTGTGCTTTGCATGTCTAGGTGCCCATTTTCAGAGATCCAGCTCACGTATAGAGCTTCTAAAATACCTCCGATGGTTTCTCCACTATGGACTGGGTACTCCTTTTACCCCAAAAGCAGCTGACAGACAAATAGGGTGGGGCTGATGACTCAGCAATTCCCTGAGCAACCAGGGGAGAGAACATGGTTTATGATTTATTAAAACTTAATAGACCACCCTTCCAGGGTATCAGAGTGGTTTACATGAAAGTTTAAAAAAGAATTTTGACAATGTAGTGTCAGAAAAGTAATACCAGTCAATGACAGCAAAGTCAAAGTTCCAGAGAAAAGAAGGAAAAAGGAAGAAAGGAATTCCAGGTACAGTGATACTGCACCGCCGACGACTGCCCCATTCAGGAAGGAGTTTCAAATATACAGTTAAAGAGATATGTTTTAATGTCGGTTTTAAAGAGATGACTTTTAATCGTTCGCTTTACCAGATAAAACAAGGCTTCAGAGGAGTACGGCTGATATGACTCCTGGGATTATTATTGTTACCTAATGGAGCCTGGGGGGTGGGGGGAGAGATATTCCACCTTGGACCCTGCCCGTTTCCAGGCTTGGCTGCCTGCCAGACTTACCTTTGTCCATGGTAATAGAACGCAATGGGGAAGCCCGACACAGAGCGGGAAATGGGGGTGATGGGCCTCCCAAACCTTGCTCTAAGGTGGTGTGTGAAAGAACACATTTTTTTGCCCATGCTTGAAAATGCTGTAGGAAATATAGTGCTGACAGACGATGTTTTTAAGTGATGAAGAGTTTGTTTTTCTAAGAGGGCATGCACATGCAAATTCCAGCTACACCAGCAAGTGAGAGATGGAGAGAGAATTTCTCTCAGCTCCTTAGGGGCAAGACAAGGAGGCCTGAGTTTGAACACTGCTGTGGAAAACCCAGACAAAATTAGTTTGCTGAGGCAGCAGACTGGGAGCAGCTGAGACTCATAAAAACTTCTGTCTGGTTTTTCCTTCTGCTGAAACTTTCAACCCTTACTGGAGGGTCCTACAGGCAGGGACTTTGGACTGGGAAAACATGCAAAGACTTATACAGACATTTGCTGGTGTAGCTGGAAATTTGCATGTGCATACCCTCTCTGAAAAACAAACTCTGCAACACTTAAAAGCAATGGCAGTAATGAATCTCGCTCCCAAGCAAAGATATGTGGAATATGATCTGTCTCTCAAATTTACTGCTAACACTCAGTAATGGTAAAGGGATCTGAATCCTTTCCCTTTTGTTGAAAAGGCTAAAGCCAGCTTTTAAATGTCAGCACTACCAGTTGTGTTTGAATTGTTTGTGAATCCTTTTGTGAGCTGGCAAGAGCAACATTTGAGGAACTATACCTACTAATTTAGTTGTTTAAGTTCTTTTAAGAAGTAAAATACTTGAGTTGGATTAATTAATTAATTAATTTATTAATTTATTTATTTATCGAACGGTTTTATATACCGCCTTTCAGAAAAATCAAAGCGGTTTACATAGAACAAAACTTGAACATTACATTGAAACTTATTCAAACAATTGAAATTACAGTGAACATTAAATTGTATAATAAAAATGGTAATTTGAGGGTTACAATGCTGAGTAAATGCTGATTAGGTATATAGATAATTTAAACATATATACAGATTTAAATATTTACAAATTTCAAAAATCTTATCATCTTATCTGAGCAAGGAAAAATGTATTGTAGTTCACTAGAATTATTAGTGTAAAGAGTAAATGTGATAATGTGTAGAATTGGGTATTGTAAGATAGAGTAAGAAAAAGGAAAAAGTAAGTTGTGAATTAATGAATATGAGTATACATGAGTCTAAGTGGGAAATATTTCATCTATTGGGAATGAGTCTCCAAAGTACTCTATAAATAAGTGAGTTTTAAGATCTTTTCGAAATGCTGAAAGATCTGTGATATCTCTGAGTTTATCCGGCAGAGTGTTCCATATTAAAGGAGCATTGAAGCTGAATGCCCTATTTGTTGTACTTTTATTGAGTTTTGAAAAGTTGTTTGGAACAAGTAGTGTGTTCAGGTTCCTTTGTCTCACTGTTCTGGTCTTTGAATGAATTGTCAGTAGATCAGTTAGATATGATGGGGCTATATCTCTTATCAGTTTGAACGTTGTTATGATAACTTTATATTTTATCCTACTTTGTATAGGTAACCAGTGAAGTTTGTACAGTATAGGGGTTATGTGTTCAGTTGGACCTGCATTTATAAGCATTCTTGCAGCAACATGTTGTGCTACTTTTAGTTGGTGTAAAGCATGTTTTGGAATACCTTGAAGAATTATGTTACTAAAATCTAAGTGAGGCAGGATCAGGGCTTGAAGGACTGATCTGAAGTCCAGATTTGATAATAATGGTTTTAGATTTTTAAGATATCTTAATTTATTATATATTGTGTTTGTTGTATTCCTGATGTGTGTTGTTAGACTTAACGTTCTGTCTATGATAACGCCAAGGTATCTTATTTCATCTTTTATGGGGATGCTTATGTTTTCAATTTTTATTTCTGTTGGAGGGGTAAATTTTTGATTTCTAGAAACAAATAATGCTTCTGTTTTCTTGAAGTTAATGTGTAGATTGTGTTCATTTAGCCATTGCGTCATTTTAGTGAAGCATGATTTGATATTGGAGAAGTCCAGGGAGTCTATGTCCATAGGGAGATAAATCATAACATCATCAGCATAAATTGCATATTTTAATTTGCACTGTTGAATGATGTGGCATATAGGTTGTAAATATATGTTAAAGAGTAGAGTTGACAATGCAGAACCTTGTGGGATTCCTTGTTTTTGCGTATAGGTTTTAGATGTATGGTTTCCTATTTTTACCTGTTGCGATCGATCAGTTAGATATGATTGGAACCATGCAAGAATAGTGACATGTATACCAATCTGAGTCTTTCAAAAAGGATACGATGGTTAATTGAATCAAAGGCAGCCGATATATCCAAAAATATAAGTAATACTGCTTGTTTTGATTTGTCAATGTATTTTAGAATATCATCAAAGATAGCTGCAAGAAGTGTTTCTACACTATGGTATGGTCTAAAGCCGTATTGGTGTGAATCTAAGGGGGCATACTAGAAGGTGATCCTTGAGAGTGTCGCTAGAGTTAAATCCAAGGATCTGTGCAGTGCTGGAGAACTCTGTATGTGACAGTATATATCACACTTAGGACCCAATATTGAGATAGGCACATCTTCGAAGATCTATGTGCCTCATCAGTGTATAGTCCTCCCTGCTGACCTCTAACCTGGATATTCAATTCTGCGGTGACGGCATTGAATATCTGGGGATCGCCAGAGACACAGGAAACCACCGAAGCTAACCAGTTGGCAGCGATATTGCATGCTGCCCAGTTAGATCCTGCGCCTTAAAGATAGGTGTGGGTTTTTCCTCACCTATCTTTACGGTGCAGATTGCTAACCAGGCAGCATGCAATATCATTGCTACCCAGTTAGTGCTTGACACCACTGCCTCTACTCCACCCCAGAATGCCCCCGACACGCCCCGATGCAAACCAGATAACATTGGAGTGCACAGGGGAATTAGCAAGGTATATTCAATGGTTCTAACCATGTAAATGCAGTTGAATATCTGTACTTAAGGCATTTACAGTGTTACGGGGCTGTAAACCGTGTAAATGCCTTTCGAAAATCAGGCCCTTAGTGTTTTTAGGAGTGCTAGTGGCCTCACACTGGTGGGAGAGGATATTGCTTCTTTGCACATGAGCAGTCTGAAAATACTAGGTACTCCTGAGTAACACTGCAGTAGGGAGCCACAGGGATGGTACAAGAGAGAGAAAACAGAGTAGGAGAAAAGTGATCAGGGACAGAGGCAGGAGACAGGTACTTAGATGGAGAGAGACACTTCACTATTTTCTCAAACAGGTGCTCCAATGTGGTGGTGAATGCTTGCAGGCCCTCTGCCTGCCTAAAACAACCTACCACAGTAGACTGTTCTGCTCTGTTGGTTATTTGACTCATCAACTAGGGGATCTTCTCTCTCTCAGATAAGAGGGAGGTCTTAAGGAAGCAGCTTCATGCTATATGAAGTCTGCCACTCTGGAAAAGCTCATCTAATCATCTCATCTCAGAGACTTTGCTTTCAGACAGACAGGGGAAAACTGTACCCAGGTTAAATTCGCAAGGACTATGAGACTATAAGGAAGAATGGCAGAAGAAGCCATTCACTTGGCTAAAACATTCACACTTACTTACATTCTCTAATGGTTGAACAGGAGATGTCCAATTGGCTAACCCCTGCAATAGTGGCATCATCCAGGAGGCAATTTCTCCAAATGGATTAGTTTTGCTCATGTCATACTGGCATCATAGAAAAAAAAACTCCCTCTGGAGTTCATAAGATGAAACATCCATTAGCAATTTATCAAGATGCATTTTGATATTCCTCTTAATCAAACCTATAGCATCCAAAATGATGGGAAATATTTCTGTATCTTTCTGCCACATTTTCTTGGTCTCTGACTTCATTTCTTAGTACTTGAGGATCTTCTCCTTCTCAACGCCGATTCACAGAATAATCATTTGGAACTGACACATTGTGATAGTGTGGGGTGGGGCTTTCTGTATAACACAGGCCAGACAGCAGTACAGGGAAAACAAAAGCAGTTTTTATTCTGTCCCAGCTTGTTAAACCTCCACAAAACAAAACCCAGGACAGCAGCAGTTCAGGGAAAACAAAATCAGCTTTACTTCTGTCCCAGCTGGTTAAATCTCCACAAGCTGGTTCTCTTGGCCCTTCCTCCAGCCTCAGTTAAAGTTCCTACCTCAGAACTCCTCTACATAGTGTGCCTTGGAAGGACTTCTGGCTCCATGGGCCTTTCTCTCTCCTGCAGCCTGCTGGGATCTTAACCTCTTCCTGTTAACCATACCCTCCCAGCCCTGAACTCTGGGCTGCAAACTCTCTTAAAGGGGACTGTTAATCCCTTTGGAGAGGGACAGGTAACATTCTATAGACCCCATTATACACCTTCCCCCTCAGCTCAACCATGCCCCTTTGAGCATCTTCCTCACCTGGGACCCCAAGCCGGGAAAGAAAGTCTGAGTTCAGGCGAGTCTGACCAGTCCTAAGGCAGACTCAAAAATCACTACATAATATAGCCTTTGGACTTCTTATGCTGAGCCAGCCACTTGAGGGGTTGATGGTCCAATACCAGCATAAATGGATGGCGAAGCAGGTAGTATTTGTAGGTCTCAAGCACCCACTTGACAGCCAGGGCTTTCTTCTGTATCACCACATAATGCTGTTCCTGAAAAAGCAGCTTCCTGCTGATGAATGCTATGGGATGTTCTTCACCCCTATTTTCCTGGGCCAGAATGGCTCCTAGGCCACCTCTGAGGCATCAGCTTGCATAATAAATGGTAGAGAGAAATCAGGTCTAATCAGGATGGGTTCAGAGCACACGGCCTTCTTGAGGTACTGGAAGGCCAGGTCCAGGTCCAGGTCCGGTGACCACTGAATCCATTTGGGAGCTCTCTTCTGTAGGAGACTGGTTAATGGCTCTGCCACCTCTGCAAAATTAGGGATGAACCAGCAGTAATAGAAGTTTGTGCCTTCCTTGGATTGATTGGCTTTATTCGACTTTGGGGTGAGGACCTGGGCAATGACATCCACCTTCCATAGTTAGTCGTATCTGCCCATTCCTGATTAAATATCCCAGGTATTGCATGTCCCAACCTCCCAGAAAACATTTCTTTGGGTAGACTGTCAACCTGGCCTTCCACAGACTGGCTAACATGGCTTGTACTTGGGTTAGATAAGTGGTCCAGCCTCTGCTGTAGATGACAATGTTGGCAAGGTATGCAGCTGCATACTCCTTGTACGATCTCAGTAGACGGTTGAATAGGCATTGAAACATGGCAGGAGCCCTGAGTACAAAGGGCAGTACTGTAAAGTGGAACAGAGCTTGTGGTGTCGAAAAAGCAGTGTTCCCCTTGGCAGCTGGAGTCAAGGGTACTTGCCAGTATTCCTTGGTCAGATCCAAGGTTGATATAAAGTGTGCTCCACCAAATCGCTCAATTAGCTCATCTACTCTGGGCATGCTTCCAGTTTAGAAGCTGCATTAACCCTCTGGAATACAGAATCTGATGCTTTCTTCAGGTTTAGGAACCAAGATGATGGGTGATGACCAGTCACTCATAGACTTCTATAACTTCCAGGTTAAGCATCTCTTCCAGCTTTTTGGTGACGGTCTGCCACTGGGTCTCCAGAATCTGATAAGGTCATTGCCAGATAACCACCCCAGAGTCAGTAACAATATCATGACAAATAAGGTAGGTTCATCCCAGCAAACCTTCTAGATCTCTTCTCTGGGCAGCAGAGAGCTAGTCTCCAATCAGGACGGATCTGATGGGGCTGAAATTTCCAGCTCATAATCATCTCCCTGTACCACCACAGTCATCACTAGAGTCCACTTTTTTAATAGGTTAATATGGTAAATTTTGGCTTTCTTCAATTTATCTGGCTGGGCAATCTTGTAGTTAACAGACTCCCCTTCATCTTCCACCTCATAGGGCCCCTGCCATTTACAGAGTAACTTCTCGGAGAAGGGCAACAAAACTAAAACTCTCTCTCTCAGTTGGAAAGTATGATGCACGGCTACCCGATAGTAACCCCTGGCTTGCTCGGCTTGGGTTTTTTCCAGACTGAGTTTGGCTACCTCTCCGACTTTCCTCAGCTGATGTTGTATTTCTATAATATACTCCACCAAATTATGCCTAACATGGGGGTTCTTCTTCCCAGATTTCATTTACCATGTCTAATATGCCTCTTGGCCCTCTTCCGAAGAGCAACTCAAAAGGTGAAAACCCTGTAGAACTCTGAAGTACCTTGAGGATGGCAAGCATCAAATAGAGTAGGAGAATGTCCCAGTTCCCCCCGCGTCCTACACAAACTTTTTTCACATCTGTTTCAGAGTTTTATTGAATCGCTCAATGAAGCCATCTGTCTGTGAGTGATATATTGATGTTTGCAGCATCTTGACCTTCACCAAGGCACACATATGCTTCACCACCTTGAAAACAAAGGGTGTTCCTTGATCTGTGAGGATCTCCTTGGGTATTCCCACCCATGAGAATACTACCTAGAGAGCATTCACAATTGTAGTAGTTTTCATATTCCTTAGAGCAATGGCCTCTGTGTATCAGGTAGCGTAGTCCAGTATGACTAAAATATACTTGTTGCCTCAGGTGGTTCACTCCAAGGGTCCTACCAAATCCATGGTCACTCTTTCAAATGGGGTATCAATGACAGGCACTAGAGAGGCCAGTTGGACTCTTGCAGGGTTATGAAGCTGGCACGTGGGGCATTACTGACACAATAACTGTACCTGTCTTTGGACCCCGGGCCAGAAAAATCAGGCTAAAACATACTCTAGTGCTTTCCCCACCCACAGATGTTCCCTAATAAATGGCTATGCTGATGATAGTTCCCTAGCACTATCAGTTGTTCTACCTCTTCCCCCCTCTAGGGCCCTCTCAGCAACTCTGTATAATAAATTGCCCTTTAGCACAAAATAGGGAAAGGTTCCTACAGGCAACTCTCCATTACTTACTGGAACCACATCCACCTCCAAAACCCTCTCTCAGGCATGTTTAAGGGACTCATCAATTGTTTACAACATCAGAATATAGAAAGACTAGGGGACATGCAATGAAGCTACAGGGTAACCTATTTAAGACTAATAAGAGAAAATATTTTTTCACTCAACGTGTAATCAAACTCTGGAATTTGTTACCAGAGGATGTAGTAAAAGCTGTTAGTGTAGCTGGGTTTAAAAAAGGTTTGTACAAGTTCCTGGAGGAAAGGTCCATAAACCATTAATAAAAGGGACCCAGTATATCACCGCTTGACCCAATACAAGCACTGTGGAACTTGTGTCTTTTGGGGAAACTGCTAGGTACTTATGACCTAGATTGGCCACTGTTGGAAACAGCATATTGGGCTTGATGGACCTTGGTCTGACCCAGTATGGCATATCTTATGTACTTATGTTCATCCTCTTGCTGGGCCTTCCTGAAGCTCACTGGATCTTCCCTCAGCCCCCACTCTGGGAAGGGGAAAATTTTATCTAGGTCACCACCATTGATCCCTGAGCTATCCCAGGGTTTTTTTTTCCCTAGGCTCTCCCTCCCCGGATCCTTCCCTCATAGCTGCCTCCAAATTCTGTTGTTTTTTCCGGCAACACCAACTCCGGGACGTAGCAGGCTTAGGATTCTCGATATATAGATCCGGGTCTTTCAGTGGGAAAATCTCTGGGAAATCTTCCTAGTCCAACTTAGAGGAGCCGTCAGTTAGTCAGACCCATATTGCTCCAAAGTTTGGGTATTCTTGGCTGATCACCAATGGATACGGGAGCCAGGGCAGCACCACAACCTCAAATGTGGCTTGCCCTGCTAGAGTCTTAAGTGAAACCTGTGCCATTGGATACTGCCTCTGGTCTCCATGTACACAGGCCAGTGTTACCATCTTTGCATAGTCAATTTGAAATCGGGTTATGGTTTCCCGGCGAATGAGGGCCTGGGCACTCCTGGAGTCTAGTAAGGCCTGGAGGCAGTTTCCCTGGAGCTCCACTGAAATCACAAAGTTCTGTGCCCCTGGGTGGGGAGTGTCCACAAAAGTGCAGGGATGGTTAGGCAGCCATCCATGGGTTCTTTCATACCCAGAGGACATTCACGAGCAAAGTGTTCCCAAGCTCCACACCTAAAACAGGTGAAGGGGTTGTGGCTGGGGCCATGTCCTCACCTAGAAGGTGACATTGAGGGTTGGCACATGGAGTGACCTTGGGCAAGTCACTTAACCCTCCATTGCTCAGAAAAAATCCAAGTTATCAATGTCCCTGTTTAATGTACATTTACCAAGTTTAAGTTACAATTTTTTGATTGAAATGATAAAGTGGTATAAAAAAACCTCTTAAATAAATAAAATAAATGGGAGCTAACATCAGTTCCAGCTTCTCCTTCCATCCTCCTGGGCTGACAGGTGACTTTTTCCCCTTCTCACTGACCACTTCAGTCACTGGCTAGGCTTCATGATACCCCTCAGCTATTTCCAGTGCACTCTTCAATGTAAGCTGATGTACCCACTGTTTCATCGGGGCAGTCAAGCCCTCCAAAAACTGCTCCAATAGCACAACCGTGGCTCTGGCTCAGTCTTTCCCTCCAGTTGCAGCCACTTCCATGCGAGATCCTTCAACCAACAGAGGAACCCCTCCAAGGGCTTTCTTTTATCTGGAGCCTCCACTTTCTGAATAGCTGGCGGTAGGCTTCTGGGTACAGCCGGTCCATTCCAATATGGCAGCCTTGGCAACTGCATATGTAGCTCGCCCATCTGGGTTGGTGTCCTGGAATGCAGCCTGACAGATGTCTGTCAGCAGATTCCACAAATAAGTAGTCTATGTCACCTCCGGCCACACAGGCGGTTCATTCAAAGTTCACTAGAAAGTGATTTGGTTCATCTTCTGCCGTCATTTTAAAAAGTGCTTGAACTGGAGGGTGGAGTTGCAGTCTCTGTAGGGCCTGAATCAACTGCTGTAGTTGCTGCCTTTCTAGCAGGGCGCATTGAAACTATTGTTATCGCTGCTGATACTGCTCTTGTCACCCCTGATACTGTTGTTGCTGTTAATACTGTTCTTGCTGTTGCTGCCTTTCTGCTAGAGAAGCTGCTCCATCCTGGCTTGTCACTGTTCTCTTGCAACACCACCACAGCTTCCTCTTCTGCAACTGAGTTAACTCTGCAGCATTCCAGCTCCAACAAACTTTTAGCAGCTTCTAGTGACCAAAACAAAGCCTGCCTTTATAGCATTGACTAAACCTTCTTCAAGCTCCCTAACTAGGGTGAGGCTATCCCTCTTAGCCCACACAAACAATCAAACAAAAAAATCCTGACCTGCTGTAGAGGCCCTGCCCTGGAGGGACATGGATTTGCCTTCAGTCATGTGATTAGAGGACATCCCCAATCTGCCACCATATGTGGCAGTGTGGCGGGCGGTGGGAAGGGATTTTCTGTATAGCAGAGGCCAGACAGCAGTTCAGGGAAAACAAAAGCAGCTTTACTTCTGTCCTAGCTTATTAAACCTCCACAAGCTGGTTTTCCTGGTCCTTCCTCCAGCCCCAGTTAAAGCACCTACCTCAGAACTCTTCTGCACGACTTGCCTTGGAAAGACTTCTGGCTCCATGGGCCTCTCTCCCTCCTGCAGCCTGCTCGGTTCTTAACCTCACCTTGTGAGACACGCCCTCTCAGTCCTGAAATCTGGGCTGCAGAATCTCTTAAAGGGGATGGTTGATAATCCCTTTGGAAAGGGACAGGCAACATTCTATAGACCCCATCACACATCTCATCCATAATCTACTGTCCTGGGCTCCAACTATCAGTCTCTCATCCTTCTGTTTCAGTTCACCTCTCCTTAACAATTCATATGTCCAGTTTTGATCAACAAATGTTTCCTGAAGTATCACTTTCTATTTCCCACTTTATTTGTGTATTTGCTACTTGTTTATCCTTATTTGCTGATCTAATTCCTTGAAGAGCTTTTTCTCTTGTTTTGCAAATTCTGTTGCTTTCTACCCTATGGTGGTTATTTTAAAATCCTTATTTGCTATTTGGACATCTGAAAACTGGCACACAGATGTCCAAATCAAGTAGACATCCTCAGAGACATTTTGCCAATAGTATTTAAAGATGTCTCCAGAGTGGGTATGTCCAAGTAGGCAGGGGGTGTACCAGAGATGTCTGAGGCAGTGCTCAGGACATAGATGTCCCCTCTGAATTTCAGAAACATGGGGAAATCTACAACCCGGTCCAAGTTTAGATGTGTTCCAGGTATGAATAGGCATTGAGAAAGCGCTCATTTGGACTGCAAGACCTTCAAAGGGGGTAGAGAAGATGGCACTCCACCATATATGGTACTCTCCGCAATCGCTATTATATTTGTAGTGTGATAGTTCAAACACAACAAAAGTTACCCTATCATTGCATGTCTCCGAGACATCCCTGGTATTGTAGGGCATGTCTATGTAGATAGTCCTGCAGATATCCATATCAGGTACATACACATTTGTGAAATCATGCCCGAACTCGGATGTGCCTGGCATTTTTTTCCAGACATTTTGGCCTGGAGATCCTTTGTATAATGTCCCTTTATATGTGCTGATGGATTCTCATCTATCCCTTCTACTCATTGGAATGCTATGGCTTTGTCCTCTCTCAGTGCACCTTTTACTCCTCCATCATCTAATGGTTCAACTGAATTCAAAACAGCATGGAACAAGCACAGCGGATCCCTTTATAGCAACAGGATAAAAAGAAAATAAACTGAACCATCTAACTTCTCAACAAATAGGGGTGTCCTACATGGAGTGGTGGGTCCACCCCTAAACAAAGACATGGGGAGGGGCGGCCTGCATGGAGCAACGGGTGCACTTACTCTTGCCGTATATTTGCTGGGCAGACCGGATGGACCATGCTGGTATTTATCTGCCGTCATTTACTATGTTACTATGTTATCCAAGTTTATTGATGGAGACTGATTCTGGAGGTTTACTTGCATATTTCAGAACCTTTTACATATTTAGATCTAAAGATACTGTTAAGGTGGCCTTGAGGTCTATGATAGTAGTTCTATATGTATAAATGATTTCTGTAAGGCCTGGTTCTCCTTCTGCTCTAGGGATGTACAGTCTTCATTGGCACAGAGGAGCTTTCTTGTTCATTTATCCAGGTCAGTCTACAATCCCAAAGCTGTATGAATACAGGAATTGCCAGTTGATTAATGGCTTGTATCTTATTCTGTGATGTTAAAGAACTTTTCAATAATAATTTTAATCTCTTGCAATCTTTACAGATTTTATTCTCTCCATAATTTTTGCTTTATTGCTTCTCCTTCCTCTATACTTACATCCAGTGGCAACTTCTCCAAATTGGTTAGTTTTGCGCATACCATGACCGTCATGAACCTCACTCCTAAGGCAGGGTAGGCAAGGAGTATGATCTCAGTCTCTCAAATTTACTGCTAATGCTCAGCATAGTATTCACAATTTGCCAAAGGGAGCCTCCTTCCGGAGTTTATAAGATGTAATATGTATGCTTGGAAATTCTTCCAACATGATGGGAAATAACGCGATCTTTCTGCCACATTTCCTTGGTCCTTCTACCTCTCAACACAATTTATTTGTATTTATTTATTTATTTAACAATCACTTATATACCACACTTTCCCATGGATCAGGTGCGGTTTACAAAAAACAAGTTAAGGGACAGAGCAAAATCTGTTTCTTTTACATGGAACATCAGTAAACTATGTACAAAGGCCAGAGCCTTAAAGACAAAACAAGCTTAGTTTCAGTAGAAACTGAGATCTAGGTACAATAACAAAACAGCGTTATAAGGTGTACAACTATATACAAAATATTGTGTTTATACTATGTGAAATGCATAGTTGTAGATTGAATAAATGTGGTAGTTTAGAGTGAAAATTCGCCGGAGAGAAGCATCGAATATCAGAATAAGGGTATTGAGATAAATTTAGATGATAATATTTTATGTCTTTCTTGGTAGGGATCTGAGTTGGCGTTAGTTATCCGTTTTCATTGTGGGGGAAAGAGTATGTCAATGGATCAAAGTGTGATGTAAAAAGATGGGTTTTTAATTTCTTTCTGAGATCCTTAATTTCAGTTACTGTTCTGATTTCCTCAGGGAGGGAGTTCCATAAGATGGGTGCTGCATGGGAGAATGCCTTTTTGTTAGTTGTCTTTTTAGCTTTAGTGTGATCTTTCGGGGTTATTATTCACAGAATTCACAGAATAGTCGCTTGGGACTGACACCTCTATAATCAATGCTGTTCTGGTGATCTTCTCCTTTACCACTGTATCTGGCTTCCTTTCATCTAGTTTTTTATTAGTCAGAATGGGAGTATACTAGGTGATCATAACCTCTTCATTCTCCATAATTCTCTTAGGGTCATAAGAAAATAAGATATGCCACACCAGGCCAGATCAAGGGTCCATCAAGCCTAGTATCCTGTTTCCAACAGTGGCCAATCCAGGTCACAAGTACTTGTCAGGTTCCCAAAAGGTATCCAGATTCCATGCTGCTTGTCCAATGAGTAGGCAGTGGATTTTCCTGGTCCTCTTTAATAGTGGTTTATGGACTTTTCCTCCAGGAACTTGTCTAAACCTCTTTTAAATCCAGTTACACTAATAGCTTTTATTACATCTTCTGGTAACTAATTCCAGAATTTGATTACATAGAGTGAAAAAATAGTTTCTATGATGAGTTGTAAATGCGATAGCTACATTGTAGTTTCATTGCGTGTCCCTTAGTCTTTCTCCTTTTTGAAGGAGTAAACAACTGATCTATGTTTACCCATTCTACTCCAATCATTATTTTATAAACCTCTATCACATCTCCCCTCAGTCATCTCTTTTCCAAGCTGAAGAGCCTTAACCTTTAAGACTTTTCCTCATAGGGATATCCTTCCATTCCCTTTACCATTTTGGTTGCTCTTCTTTATACCTTTTTTAATTCAGCTATATCCTTTTTAGGATATGGTGAACAGAATTGCACACAATATTCAAGATGTGGTCACAACGCGGAGCGATATAGAGGCATTATAATATCTTTTGTTTTATTCTCCATTCCTTACTTTATAATTCATAGTATTCTATTTGCTTTTTTGGCTGCCACTGCACACTGGGCAGACGGTTTCAACGTATTATCCACAATGATGCCTAAATCCTTTTCGTAGGTGGTGGTTTCTAATGTTGACTCTTGCTTTATGTAATTGTAATTTGGGTTGTTCTTCCCTAAAAGCATAACTTTGCACTTGTCCACATTAAATGCCATCTGCCATTAGAATGTCCAGTAACAGTATCCCAATTTATCAAGATCCTCTTGCAATTTTTAACAATCCTCTTGTGTTTTAACAACTTTGAATAATTTGGTATCATCTGCAAATCTGATCACCTCGCTAGTTATTCTCATTTCCAAGTCATTTATAAATTTATTTATTTATTTACATTCTCTTACATACCGTGCTATTCTGCATCAGTGTGGTTTACATTGAACAAACTGAAATTACATTGAACAGGGCATTATAACTTGGAGATAACTATTTTACAGGGAACATGGGCTATGGAGGGTTAAGTAGGTTGCCCAAGACCACAAGGAGCACCTGTGGGACTAGAAACCCTAGTCCTTCCGGCTCAAGGTTGCTGTCCTCTAGTGGGATTTGAACCCCTGACCTTCTGGCCCGAAGTACCTTGCCCCAACCACTAGGCCACTCCTCCACTCCAAGAGTTAAAAAGCACTGGTCCCAGGACAGATCTCTTGAGTACTCCACTATACACCTTTCTCCATTGAGAAAACTGGCCATTTAGCCCTACTCTCTGTTTTCAATCTTTCAACCAGTTCCTAATCCACAACAGTACATGGCCTCCTATCCCACAGCTTTTTAATTTCCCCAAGGGTCTCTCATGAGGGACTTTGTCAAAGGCTTTCTGAAAATCGAGATATACTATACTGTATCAACTGACTCACCTTTATCTACCTGTTTATTCACACCTTCAAAAAAATAAAAGATAAGTAACTAAATCCATGTTGGCTTTCTGCCATTAAACCATGATTATATACATTTTCAATAATTTTGTTTTTTATAATGGTTTCTACCATTTTGCCCAATACTGATGTCAGGCTCACTGGTCTGTAGTTTCCCAGATAACCTCTGGAACCCCTTTTAAAAACTGGCACTACATTGGCAATGCTCCAATCTTTGGATACTACAGATGATTTTAATGACAGTTCAGATTACTAATAGTAGTACTACAATCTCATATTTTAGTTCATTCAGCACCTTGGAATGTATGCCATCCGATCCAGGTGATTTGTTTCTTTTTAGTTTGTCAATTAGCTGTATTAGATCTTCCTAATTTATCGAGATTTGTTTCAATGTTTATGATATGCTACCAGTAAATATCATTTCTGTCCACTATGGCTTTGGCCTCTCTCAGTGCACCTTTTACTCCTCCATCATCTAATGGTTCAACTGACTCCCTCATGATCCCAGTGCTTTTTTAGCACAATGATGTTGTAGTGCTTAGAGTTTCCAATGAATGAGTTGTGCTTCTTTACTGTGCTTTCTTGTATAGAAATCTTCTGCCATCAGAACTTCGCAGATAGCTTATGAGGCGAGTCATTGTTTCCAGCTCTTTCTTACAGAATCTATACATGTCTGTTTTGCCAGTATTTTAATGCTTGCTGTAAACCATCTCATCCATAATCTACTGTCCTGGTCTACAATGATCAATCTCTCTCATCCTTTGGTTTCAATTGACCTCTTCTTAACCATTCATGTCTCTGTTCTTGAACAAAGGGTTACTGGAGTAACACTTTGTATTACCCACTGTATTTGTGTATTTGACACTTGTTTTTCCTTTTTTGCTGATCTAATTCTTTAAAGAGGTTTTTTTTCTTGTTTTGCAAATTATGTTGCTTCCTTCCCTGTGTGTTTTTGTGGATTCTCACTCATTCCTTCTAGTTGTTGGAACACTTATCCAAGGTTGATTTTGGAAACAGATTCTGGACATTTAGTTTCATATTTCAGCATTTGGATCCATTCTTGCTGTTAGAAGCTCTGCATGTGCAATCAATTTCTATGGAGCCTAGTCCTCCTTCAGCTCCAGAGATGTATATTCTCAGCATATTATAAATTACCTCATGGGTAGGGAGGAATTTTCTTGTTCATACATCCAATTTTTCAAGATCTTTAAGAGGCTAGTCAAGTGGAGGAGTAGACCAGTGGTTAGAGTACTGACTAATTAACCACAAACCAGCTTTTAATTCCCACAAGAACTACATGTGGCCTTGGGCAAGTCACTTAACCCTCTATTGCCTCAGAAGAAAGGCCTGACAATCTACTTTCGTTATTCTGCCAAGAAAACCCAGGAGCTGCTGGTTTGCCAGGAGTCAGTCTTGACTCGAAGGCATGCATTGCATTGCAAGAGGCCAATCAACAATCCCAAAGCTGCATAAGCGTACAGGAATTGCCAGCTGATTGATGGCTTGCATCTTATTTATTTACAGGCTCTTCTATACCACGCTTTTCAGTACCAGTGCGGTTTACAAATAACAAAAATTTTGCAACAGACCAAATAGTCCTATGCTTACATTGTAACAGGATAAATAACTTGGAGCTGTAACTAGGGTAACTATATACATGTACAACGAGTAGTGGTTGGAAAACTATTTACAATTTATAATAAATTTAGACTCAAGCTGTTATTGTTGCTGCATTAGTCATTATAGTTTATGAGCATATCGTAAATGTACCTGATGGATGGTTCGGTTGTTTGCTTTGTCATAAGTCAGATTGTGAGTGTGTTGGGGCTCCTTGAGTGAGTTGAGGTGTGGGGAGTGGCCTTATTGCGTGATGTTAAAGCACTTTTAAATAACTATTTTAATCTCTTGTAATATTCTTTACTGATCAATTCTCTCAGTAATTTTTGCTTGAGTGTCACTTATTCCTCTACTCCTAGATATTTATATATGCCTTCCTGTTCAAGTTCCTTGAAGTCACAGCCCTCAATCAGGGAGATATTTTCCATTTTGCTCAATTTTCCTCTAAGGAAAAGTTGCTTTAGCCTATTTGTCAAGGCCAAATGTTATCCGAAAAGCTTTTCACTGCACAGAGTTGCTCTGCTAATTGTTGGTTGTTGGAAATGTAGAGCATAAGATAATCTACAAATATGAGGGTTGCTCAGAAAGTAATGCCCCCCATGTTTTTTCTCAGTCTAGAATGAAGATAGAGGTGTGAAATTGAAAGGGTCGTAACTTGGAACTTCAAAGGACACGTGTATAATTTTATAGTCCGACAAATAGCGAGGCGGTAGTGATCCTTCAAATGGCGTCTGTGAGTGACACGGTACAAACAACGAGCTGTAATTGAATTCTTGGTGGAAGAGAAAGAAAGTGTGAGAAACATTCACACGGTTGTGTGCCGTGTATGGAATGGACGGCCTTTTAGTCTCTAGTTAAGAACATAAGAACATAAGATATGCCATACTGGGTCAGACCAAGGTCCATCAAGCCCAGTATCCTGTTTCCAACAGTGGCCAATCTAGGTCATACGTACCTAGCAGTTTCCCCAAAAGACACAGGTTCTGCAATGCTTGTACTAGGTCAAGCATTGATATCCTGGGTCCCTTCTTAATAATGGTTTATGGACCTTTCCTCCAGGAACTTGTCCAAACCTTTTTTAAACCCAGCTACACTAACAGCCTTTACTACATCCTCCAATAACAAATTCCAGAGTTTGATTACACGTTGAGTGAAAAAATATTTTCTTTTATTAGTCTTAAATAGTTTACCCTGTAGCTTCATTGCATGTCCCCTAGTCTTCCTATATTCTGATAACGTAAACAGACGATCTACGTTTACCCGTTCCACTCCGTTCATTAATTTATAGACTTCTATCATATCTCCCCTCAGCCGTCTCTTTTCCAGGTTAAAGAGCCCTAACCTTTTTAGCCTTTCTTCATAGGAGTATCCTTCCATCCCCTTTAACATTTTGGTGGCTCTTCTCTGAACCTTTTCTAATAACGCTATATCCTTTTTAAGATACGGCGACCAGAATTGCACACAATATTCAAGGTGTGGTCTCACCATGGAACGGTATAGAGGCATTATAATATCTTTTGTTTTATTTTCCATTACTTTCCTTATCATACCTAGCATTCTATTTGCTGTCTTGGCTGCCGCTGCACACTGGGCCGAGGGATTTAATATGTTATCTGCAATGACGCCTAAATCTTTTTCCTGGGTGGTGGTTCCTAATGTGGAACCTTGCATCGTGTAACCATAGTTTGGGTTGTTCTTCCCTAGGTGCATAACTTTGCACTTGACCACATTAAATTTCATCTGCCATTTTGATGCCCAGTCTTCCAATTTATCAAGATCCTTTTGCAATTTTCCACAATCCTCTTGGGTTTTAACAACTTTAAATAGTTTTGTGTCATCTACAAATTTGATAACCTCATTCGTTATTCCACTTTCCAGGTCATTTATGAATATGTCAAAAAGCAGTGGACCCAGCACAGATCCCTGGGGTACACAACTATTCACCATTCTCCATTGGGAAAATTGGCCATTTAGCCCAACCCTCTGCTTTCTATCTTTTAACCAGTTCATAATCCACAGTAGTACACTGCTTCCCATCCCATGACTCTTTAGTTTTGCCAAACGTCTCTGATGAGGGACCTTGTCAAAGGCTTTCTGAAAGTCCAGATACACTATATCAACTGACTCACCTTTGTCCACCTGTTTATTCACACTTTCAAAACAACATAACAGATTAGTAAGACAAGATCTTCCTTGTCTAAAGCCATGTTGGCTGTCTCCCATTAGTCCATGACTATCTACATGCTGAGTAATTTTATTCTTTATGATGGTTTCTACCATTTTTCCCGGTACTGACGTGAGGCTCACCGGTCTGTAGTTTCCCGGATCACCCCTCAAACCCTTTTTAAAAATTGGTGTTACATTGGCGATCCGCCAATCTTCAGGTATTAGAGATGATTTTAATGATAGTTCACAGATTACTAATAGCAGGTCTGCAATCTCATATTTCAGTTCTTTCAACACCCTTGGATGTATACCATCCGGCCCAGGTGATTTGCTACTCTTCAGTTCATCTAATAGTTGTAATACATCTTCCCGATGTATCGATATTTCCTTCAATTCTTCCGCACCTTTAAATACCACTTCAGTCATGGGTAACATCCCTACATCTTCCTCAGTAAAGACCGAAGCAAAGAATTCACAGTGGTGAGCCCAGGTTTCGTCACCTGTGACGATCCGGGACAAAAAGGCCTCAGCTTCAGGAGGGAGAGTTGGAAGGGCGGGAAGGCAGTAGCACAGATGCAGTGGGGTGCGCCCAGGGGCTTTCCTTTGGGACGCTGGGGAGCATTCCCACGTGGCTCCGTCGGTGCTGACGTCACCCATGTGTGAAGACTTGATTCTTGCTGTTCCCGGAGATCACCTGTTACAGGTAAGTAACTACGCTTTTTTGTAATCTCTGGTCCTATGTGGCCCATTCTGAACTTGATGTATCTTTTCCCTAGTTTTGCCCTATGTCAAATTTTTGTCCTGTTCTTTTAAATTTCTGGAGAGTTATTTTGATCCCAGCCAGCCATTCTTGACTTCTTATGTTTAATTTTTTCTGGCACATGTTGCAAAGAATAAAAATAAAGGATGAGAAGTACACCTGGCCACATTTTTTTTTAAAATAAAACAAAAAAAAATACAAAGCAAAATTAGGAAACTTCCAAAAAAGGACAAACTTTCTGACTCCTTAAAATATTTGGTTGCTACCTTTTAATTTTTCTAAAGCCTTTCTTGTCCTTGGTCGCCATTTCCTTGGGCTCTTATGTGGTGTTTTTCTCTTGTCTCTGATTAACGCTTTTGGATAGAACTCCCTAATTGTATTTCTTGGGAGCGTTTTGCGAGAGACGGAAGTTCAGTGAGTGAGCAAGAATATCAGGAGAGAGGCATTATCATGTTGTGGGAGGATTCTTGGCAACTGATGCTTCCCTCTTTCTCGGCGCATTTTCATGTTGTTGCGTGAACACTGGTACATACTGAGTATGTTTCACATGCTGTTGCAGGGTCTGTGTTCCTTTCCTTTTTCTTTTTAACTGACCTAGTGATCAGAGCATTGGCTTTGCAACCAGGAGACCAGGTTTTGATTCCCACTGGAACTCCTTGTGGCCTTGGGCAAGTCACTTAACCCTCCATTGCCCCGGAAGAAAGGCCTGGCAAACTACTTCCGATCACACTGCCAAGAAAACCCAGGAGCTGCTGGGTCACCAGGAGTGAGCATTGACTTGAAGGCACACATTGCATTGCACAAAGTCCTTTTCTTTCAAAGAAAAATAGCTTTTGAAGTGCTTGAATACTTTGATGTCAAGAACCAAAAACTGAAGTTTCTTAGTCATTTTAAAGTTTATTGTCCAGACTGCAAAACATCAGTTTACAATTCTTGGATATGTAGAAAAATCTTTTGTTCCTCTTCCTAGATTGTTTTTTTTCCTACTATATTCTACTCTGAGTGGAGGAGTAGCCTAGTGGTTAGAACAGTGGCCTGGTGACCAAGAGATCAGGGTTTGATTCCCACTGGCATATTTTGTGGCCTTAGGTGAGATAAGGTCTTAGATAGTGCTGGGGAGGAGTCTGCTGTCTTGGTACATGTCGGTACCAATGACATAGGAAAATGTGGTAGGGAGGTTCTGGAGTCTAAATTTAGGCTTTTAGGTAGGAAGTCGAAATCCAGAACTTCCAGGGTAGCATTCTCTGAAATGCTTCCTGTTCCACGCGCAGGACCCAAAAGGCAGGCAGAGCTCCGGAGTCTCAATGCGTGGATGAGACAATGGTGCAGAGATGAGGGTTTTGGATTTGTTAGGAACTGGGGAACATTCTGGGGAAAGGAGGGGCTCTTCCGAAGGGATGGGCTTCACCTTAACCGGGATGGAACCAGGCTGCTGGCATTAACCTTTAAAAAGGAGATAGAGCAGCTTTTAAACTAGATATTAGGGGAAAGCCGACAGTCGCCCAAGAGCGGATGGTTCGGAAGAATGTATCTTTGAAGGATACTACCAAAAGCAGAGAGGTTCCACAAAAGAGTAAAGTAGCCCAAATGCCCTCAAGAATGGAGCAGACAGAGCTTAAAGATCCTAAATTACCCATGTCTAACAACAGCCAAATTAATATGAATAAAATACATTCTCTAAAATGCTTGTATGCAAATGCTAGAAGTCTAAAAAATAAGATGGGAGAGTTAGAATATATAGCACTAAATGAAAGGTTAGATATGATTGGAATATCAGACACAAGGTGGAAGGAGGACAACCAGTGGGACACTGTGATACCTGGGTACAAACTATATCGTAATGATAGAGCTGATCAAATTGGTGGAGGGGTTGCTCTCTATGTTAGAGAGGGCATTGAGTCAGAAAGGATTAAAGTTTTGCAGGAAACAAAATCTGCTGTAGAATCTATATGGATTGAAATTCAATGTAAAAGGGGGAAGGCAATGGCAGTGGGGGTGTACTATCGAGCGCCTGGCCAGAATGACCAAATGGATGATGAAATGCTCAAAGAAATCAAGGAAGCTAACAAAATTTACAGCACAGTAATAATAATGGGTGATTTCAACTACCCCGGTATCAACTGGGTCAGTGTCACGGCAGGACATGCTAGGGAGATAAAGTTCCTAGATGAAATAAATGACTGCTTCTTGGAGCAGCTGGTTCATGAACCGACCAGAGGGGAAGCCATATTAGACCTAATCCTTAGTGGAACACCAGATCTAGTGCAAGAGATAATGTTGTTGGGGCCACTTGGCAATAGTGATCATAGCATGATCGCCTTTGATTTAATTAGTGGAGGAGGGATAGTAAGGAAATCCACAGTACTACCTTTTAACTTTCGAAAGGGAGACTATGATAAAATGAGGAAAACAGTTAAGAAAAAACTAAAAGGAGCAGTTGCAAAGGTTAAAGATGTAAATCGGGCTTGGCTGTTGTTGAAAAATACTATCATGGAAGCCCAGACCAGCTGTATTCCACGCTTTAAGAAAAGTGGAAGTCCAAAAAACTGACAGCATGGTTTAAAGGTGAGGTCAGAGAGACTGTTGTTGCCAAAAAAGCATCTTTCAGGAAATGGAAAAAAGAGCCAAACGACGAAACCTGGAAACAGCACAAGCACTGGCAATCAAATGCAAGGCATTGATAAGGCAGGCAAAGAGAGAATTTGAGAAGAAGCTTGCTGCGGAAGCAAAAACGCGAAGTACAGACCTTTTCAAAAAAATTCGTAGCAAAAAACCTGTGAGAGAGTCAGTTGGTCCATTAGATGATAAAGGGGTTAAAGGAGCACTAAGAGGCGACAAGGCAATAGCGGAGAGACTGAATGAATTCTTTGCTTCAGTCTTTACTGAGGAAGATGTAGGGATGTTACCCATGACTGAAATGGTATTTAAAGGTGCGGAAGAATTGAAGGAAATATCGATACATCGGGAAGATGTATTACAACTATTAGATAAACTGAAGAGTAGCAAATCACATGGGCTGGATGGTATACATCCAAGGGTGTTGAAAGAACTGAAATATGAGATTGCAGACCTGCTATTAGTAATCTGTGATCATTAAAATCATCTCTAATACCTGAAGATTGGAGGATCGTCAATGTAACACCAATTTTTAAAAACGTTTCCAGGGGTGATCCGGGAAACTACAGACCGGTGAGCCTGACATCAGTACCAGGAAAAATGGTAGAAACCATCATAAAGAATAAAATTACTCAGCATGTAGATAGTCATGACATAATGGGAGACAGCCAACATGGCTTTAGACAAGGAAGATCTTGTCTTACTAATCTGTTATGTTTTTTTGAAGGAGTGAATAATCAGGTGGACAAAGGTGAGTCACTTGATATTGTGTATCTGGACTTTCAGAAAGTCTTTGACAAGATCCCTCATGAGAGACTTTTGGCAAAACTAAAGAGTCATGGGATAGGAGGCAGTGTACTATTGTGGATCAGGAACTGGTTAAAAGATAGAAAGCAGAGGGTAGGGCTAAATGGCCAATTTTCCCAATGGAGAAAGGTGAATAGTGGTGTACCCCAGGGATCTGTGCTGGGTCCGCTGCTTTTTGACATATTCATAAATGACCTGGAAAGTGGAATAACGAGTGAGGTTATCAAATTTGCAGATGACACAAAACTATTTAAAGTTGTTAAAACCCAAGAGGATTGTGGAAAATTGTAAGAGGATCTTGATAAATTGGAAGACTGGGCATCAAAATGGCAGATGAAATTTAATGTGGACAAGTGCAAGGTTATGCACCTAGGGAAGAACAACCCAAACTATGGTTACACGATGCAAGGTTCCACATTAGGAACCACCACCCAGGAAAAAGATTTAGGCGTCATTGTGGATACCATGTTAAAACCCTTGGCCCAGTGTGCAGCGGCGGCCAAGAGAGCAAATAGAATGCTAGGTATGATAAGGAAAGGAATGGAAAATAAAACAAAAGATATTATAATGCCTCTATATCGTTCCATGGTGAGACTGCACCTTGAATATTGTGTGCAATTCTGGTCGCCGTATCTTAAAAAGGATATAGCGATTTTAGAAAAGGTTCAGAAAAGAGCCACCAAAATGGTAAAGGGGATGGAAGGATACTTCTATGAAGAAAGGCTAAAAAGGTTAGGGCTCTTTAACCTGGAAAAGAGACGGCTGAGGGGAGATATGATAGAAGTCTATAAATTAAAGAACGGAGTGGAATGGGTAAACATAGATTGATGGTTTACCTTATCAGAATATAGAAAGACTAGGGGACATGCAATGAAGCTACAGGGTAAACTATTTAAGACTAATAAAAGAAAATATTTTTTCACTCAACGTGTAATCAAATTCTGGAATTTGTTACCAGAGGATGTAGTAAAGGCTGTTAATGTAGCTGGGTTTAAAAAAGGTTTGGACAAGTTCCTGGAGGAAAGGTCCATAAACCATTATTAAGAAGGGACCCAGGATATCAATGCTTGAACCAATGCAAGCATTGTGGAACCTGTGTCCCTTGGGGAAACTGCTAGGTACATAGGACCTAGATTGGCCACTGTTGGAAACAGAATACTGGGCTTGATGGACCTTGGTCTGACCCAGTATGGCATATCTTATGTTCTTATGTTCTTCACTTTACCCTCAAATGTCTCGCAAGAAAGGTCTGGCAATCTTCTTCTGGTCACACCTTGCCAAGAAAATCCAGGGGCTGCTGGGTCGCCAGGAGTCAACATTGACTTAACAGCATTTAAAAAAACAACACCACTCTGTTGGATTACTATTTTTTTGGAATTACACATGAACTGTGAATGCTAAAAATAGCATCTGTCATGGGATAGTCTGTTGGGTCTTTACTCACTCAATTTTGCCTGTTTGCCTTTGCTGTCTCATCTACATTCTGTATGGCCCAAGGGTTTGTCTAAAAATAATGACACACTATATTACAACTTCAGCTATTGAGTTTTATTTATTTGCTCAGGCAAGAGACAGCAACAGAATTTCTAAAGGAAAAAAGGGGACTGTTGTAGTGGTTGATATGGAAGGACAGACTAGATAGGCCATGTGGTAGATACAAGAACAGTATTTGAATTCAAGAAAGCATGGGGCAAACAGAGAAGATCTATACAGAAAAAAAAGGGACCATAGTAGTTATGGAAGGGCAGACTAGATAAGCTCTATGATCTTTTTCTGCCATCATGTTTCTATGACCTGCATTTAGACTATGCGTGTGGTGAGATGACTCTGCCACATCCTGCCCCATTCAATGGCGTCTGATGTTAGAGAGGGATGGGACGTGGCAGACTATCTTGTATCTACTACCTCCACTGGGAGACTATTCCACATATCTACCACTCTTTCCATAAAGAAATATGTCCGCACATTACTCTTGAGTCTATCCCCTTTCACCCTCATCCTCTATGTCCCCTTGTTGCAAGGCTTACTTTCAATTGAAAAAGGCTATCCTCCCGTGCATTTATGCCACAGAGGTCTTTAAATGCCTCTATCATATCTCCTCTATCACACCTTTCCTCTAAAGTATAAATATTGTGATGTGGTCTTTTTCTGTCGTTATGTTTCTATGTTTCAAAACGCTCCAACAAATCAGAGCAGATGTCTTTTCTTTGGCGTTTGTGTTCGGTTGTGAGACAGAGTAGTTACTCACCTGTAACAGGTGTTCTCCAGGAGCAGCAGGAATCAGTCCTCACATATGGGTGACATTGATGCCGATGGAGCCCCCTGCGGAGCATTTCCCCAGCTTTCTAAGAAAGCCTTTGGGAATGCAGGCACGCATGCGCAGTCCCCTTCCCGCCTAAAGGTGCCATCTTTGCCAGTCAAATGACATAGCTAATAACAGCACTTAAAATGCAAAACAATAAACTATGTACAACTGCAACTCCAAGGGGAGGAGGGAGGGTTGTGAGGACTGATTCCTGCTGCTCCTGGAGAACACCTGTTACAGGTGAGTAACTACTCTTTCTCCAGGACCAAGCAGGAAGTCAGTCCTCACATATGAGACTCCCCAGCTTCAGGATACCGGGGACCCCAGAGCTGAAAAATGAGCTCCCTCTAGCCACAGCATCAGAGAAAGGATTTCACTGGACTACACCTCCACCGGTAGCCCAACCAGAGGGCTGGAGGGTAAGAGTTGCCTAAACCTCAAAGAGATTCCGGAGCACTGCCTGACCGAAAGCACTGTCCCTACGGGACTCCCTCTCCAGGCAGTAATGAGCTGCAAAAGTCTGGCTTGAGGACCAAGTTGCAGCCCTGCAGATGTCTGCCAATGGTATAGAGCGGAGATGAGCTACTGAGGCAGCCATAGGCCTGACACGGTGGGCCGTGACCCGACCCTGCAAGGGAAGGTCTGCTGCCCTGTAAGCCCAGGTGATACAGTCAGCCACCCAGATGGACAAAGTACGCTTGGACACAGGCACCCCCAGGTTATTGGGGTCAAAGGATACGAAGAGCTGAGTAGCCCTTCTATGCCCCTGCGTACGGTCAAGGTAGAAGGATAAGGCCCTCCTACAGTCCAGGGTGTGCAGGACTGCTTCAGCCTGGCTTGCATGAGGCCTAGGGAAGAATGTTGGAAGAACCACCTCCTGGTTGAGGTGGAAAGAGGAGACAATCTTAGGGAGGAACTTTGGATGAGTCCTAAGGACTACCCTGTTCCTATAAATTCGGGTGTAAGGCCTATCACAGACCAGGGCCTGAAGCTCACTTACTCGCCTTGCTAGATCCTTCCTTATATTATCTACACCTTTCTGGGTGTCTACCTATTGCAGATTTTGATATCATCCGCAAAGAGACAAACCTTACCAGACAGCCCTTCCGCAATATAACTAACAAAAATGTTAAAAAGAATCGGACCAAGGACAGAGACCTGCAGCACACCACTGGTAACATCCTTTTCCTCAGAGTGAACTCCATTTACCTGTATACTTTGTGGCCTCCCACTCAACCAATTTCTAACCCAGTCAGTCACTATAGGGTCCATCCCTAGGATGCTCAATATATTTATAAATCGCCTGTGAGGAATGGTGTCAAAGGCTTTACTGAAATCTAAACCACCACATCTAGGATTCTTCCTCAGTCCAACTCTCTAATCATCTAGTCAAAGAAATCAGATTTGTTTGACAATTTCTGCCTCTAGTAAACCCATGCTGCCTCAGATCCTGCAATCCATTGAACTCCAGAAAACTCACTATTCTCTGTTTTAGCAGCATTCCCATTAATTTACTCACCACAAAGGTCAGACTAACCAGCCTGTAGTTCTCAACCTCATCCATACTTCCGCTTGTGTGTAAAGGGACCACATGTGCCTTTCCTCCAGTCCTCTGGGACCACTCCTGCCTCTAAAGAAGCATTAAAAATCTCAGACAGTGGAGCTCCTAGAACTCTCCCAAGATACGAAGAGCTGAGTAGCCCTTCTATGCCCCTGCGTACGCTCAAGGTAGAAGGACAAGGCCCTTCTACAGTCCAGGGTATGCAGGACTGTCTCAGCCCGGCTAGCATGGGGCCTAGGGAAGAATGTTGGAAGAACCACCTCCTGGTTGAGATGGAAGGAGGAGACAACCTTAGGGAGGAACTTAGGATGAGTCCTAAGGACTACCCTGTTCCTATAGAAGCGAGTGTAAGGCCTATCACAGACCAAGGCCTGAAGTTCACTTACTCGCCTGGCCGAGGTTAAGGCCACTAGAAAGAGAGTCTTCCAAGAAAGGAAGCGAAGATGTCATGTAGCCATCGGTTCAAAAGGTGGGCAAGTTAACTGCTGCAAGACCACATTCAACTCCCACTCAGGGGCTGGTGGACGGATAGGAGGCTTGAGCAGAAGCAAGCCTCTGAGGAACCGGGACACCAATGGGTGAACCGACAAGGAGTGTCCCTCCACCAGTGAGTGGTGAGCTGCTAGAACAGAGAGGTGTACCCGAACAGAGTTAGACTTAAGGCCCCGATTGGACAAATGCAAGAGATATTGAAGCACCACTGGTACAGTGCAGGAGAAGGAATCGGCCTGGTGTTCTCGACACCACAAGGAGAATCTTTTCCATTTCAGGGCATAGGTTTTCCTGGTGGATTGCTTTCTAGAGGCTAATACCACCTCTTCCACTTCCTGAGGCAGGTCCCAGGGAGCTAACAGTACCCTTGCAGCCTCCAGGCCATCAAATTGAGAGATTTGAGATTGGGGTGTAGAAGGAAACCCTGATCCTGAGATAGGAGATCGGGCTGTAACCCCAGAGGCAGTGGGGTGTCCACTGCCAGCTGAAGCAGAAGTGGGAACCAGGGTTGCCTCGGCCATCTGGGAGCTACCAGAAGCACCGAGACCTTGTCCCTCACAATCTTGAACAAAGTTCGGGCCACCAAAGGCGTGGGAGGAAACGCATAGAGAAGGCCCTGGTTCCAGGAAAGGAGAAAAGCATCCGCTGCTACTCTTAGGAGATGCGGTTGCCTGGAACAGAACCTGGGTAACTGGTGGTTCAGGGGACTGGCAAAGAGATCTATGGATGGAAGTCCCCATTTCAGAAAAATTTGTTGAACCACTAATGGGTGCAGCTGCCACTCATGGGGCTGCAGAATCCTGCTCAACCTGTCTGCTAGAAAGTTCTCTTGGCCTGGCAGGTAGACCGCCTTGAGCACCATGCTGTGTTTGAGCGCAAAAGAGCAAAGGGCCTGTGCTTCCTGACACAGGAGTCTGGACCCATTGCCCCCTTGTTTGTTCACATAAAACATGGCCACCTGATTGCCCATCTGTACCAGAACAGACTGGTGAGCCAGGGTGTGAGAGAAGGCCTTGAGGGCTAAGCGAATGGCTCGAAGCTCTAAGAGTTTGATCTGCTGAGTGGCCTCCGTAGGAGACCACAGACCCTGGGTGCACTTGTCTGCACAATGAGCGCCCCAGCCCTGAAGAGAGGCATCCGTGGTCAACATCACAGTGGGGACAGGAACTTGAAAGGACACCCCCTGTAATAAGTTGGGGGGGGTGTAGCCACCACCGAAGGAAGTCCAGGAATGGCTTGGACACCCGCACTTTGTCCGTGAGGCATCCTGTGGCCTGCTGCCACTAAGTCCTGAGGCACCACTGGGCCGGCCGCATATAAAGACGAGCATTGGGGGTCACATGCACCGTTGATGCCATGTGGCCCAGAAGCTGTAGGCAAAGCTCGGCAGACACCCTTGGCACAGTGAGAAATTGGTGTGCTAAGGTGATGAGCCTCTGTGCTCGGTCCTCTGGCAAGAAGGCCTTCGCCTCCTTGGATTCCAGCCTTGCTCCTATGAACTCTAGATTCTGGGAGGGGAGCAAAGTGGACTTTGCGAAGTTTATGACAAAGCCTAGGTGTTGCAGGAGGGACACCACTCTGGAGGTGGCCTGTCTGGCTTCCTGCTAAGTCCAACCCCTGATAAGCCAGTCGTCCAGGTAGGAGAAGACAAATACCCCCTGATTTCTGAGGTAGGCCGCTACTACAGCCAAGCACTTTGTGAAGACTCTTGGTGCGGAGGTGAGGCCAAAGGGCAGTACCATGTACTGGTAATGGTTTCCTCCCACAATGAACCTGAGATACTATCTGTGGTCTGGATGAATGAGGATGTGAGTGTACGCATCCTTTAGATCCAAAGAGCATAGCCAATCTCCCTGCTGGAGGTAGGGCAGAAGTGTTCCAAGAGAAAGCATCTTGAACTTTTCTTTCACTAAGCACTTGTTGAGGTTCCTGAGGTTGAGAATGGGCCGGAGGCCCCCTGTCCTCTTTGGTACCAGGAAGTACCTGGAGTAGAACCCTTGCCCTTTCAGGTGTGGAGGGACAGGCTCCACCGCCTTGTCCAGAAGCAGGCCTTGAAGCTCCTGAAGGAGGTGGTCTGTGTATAAGGGAGGCCTTGGAGGCTCTCCTCGGAAGTAAGCAGGAGGGAACTGTTGGAAATGGAGCATATAGCCCTTGTGGACTATGCTCAGAACCCATGCTTCTCCTGTTACTGGTGGCCACCTGTGTGCAAACAGGGCCAGGCGACCTCCTGTGCAGAGAGGGGACAGCAAAGGAGGAAAGGCTATGCTTAGGGAGTCAAAAAAACCCTCCCTGCTGTGTAGGAGCAGGAGCCGGAGGCTTGGGGATTGGCTGCCTATGGGGCCCACGTCCCTGCCCCTTGGCCTGCTGCCCCTGTTGGGGAGCTCGGGAGGCCTGGTAATGAGGGAAAGGTTTGTAGGCAGCCGCCTTCCTCGGGTAAAAGGACTTCTTACCCGAGCCCTTCTTTTTCTGAGAAGGGGCAGAGGTCTTTCTGGACAGTCTGGTCTGAGTAAGGTGCTCGGTCTCGAGCTCAGCAGCCTTCTCGGCCATGGGTTTGCCAAAAAGGTTTTCAACTCGGCAAGGGACATCGACCAACTTGTCCTGAACCCAAGGCTCGAGGTCCGATGACTGCAGCCATGCCTGGCGTCGGGCGTTGATGCCGGCTGCCGCTGCTCGGGCCAAAGCCTCGAAGCCATCGTAGGCCGCTCGGGACATAAACTTAGAGCAGTCCCGGATACCTGTAGACAATGACTGGAACCTCTGCAAAGGTTCCCCGGAGAGGCCAGCCGCGAACCCGGACATTTCCTTGGCCAGGTCCCGAAGGTACATGCCCATGTACAGCTGGTAAGACTGGACACGGCAAGCAAGCATCGAGCCCTGGAAGCACTTTCTGCTGAAAGCATCCAGGTTCCGGGCCTCCCTGCCTGGAGGCACCGCGGAGTGCATCTTCTGGCTTTTCATACGATGCATGGCCGATTCCAGCACCATGGAATGGTGCGGCAGCTGCGCCTTCTGGAATCCAGGGCTCTTCCTGAGTCGATAGATGGAATCGACTCTCTTGCTTAAAACCGGCGCCGAGGCTGGTGCCTCCCACATCCTGAAGAGGAGCCGTTCCAGCATCGGAGGAACCGGCACAGTAAAAGCCTCCTTCGGAGGAGAGTCATACTGGAGGACCTCGAGCTCTTCGGCTTGGGACTCCTCCTCGGGGTCTGCGGGAATGGCCAAGGCCTTAGCCATATCCCTGACGAACTCCGAGAACCGGGTATCCTCTGGAGGGGACCTACTCCGGGGTTCGGACTGCGGTGAGTCCGATGGGACGCACCGAGTCCGGAAGGTATCGGGGGACTCCTCGTCCTGCGTCTCCCAAGCAGACCCGTCCGAGGAGGAGTCGGGGACTCCGACCGCGTGGGTCTCGGTGGCACCCGCCCCGACGCAGAAGGCACCGGCATCGACGCCCTCAGTTCCGAACGGGAGGTCGAGGGTGACTCCGACCGAGGACGACCTCAAGCCTTCATGGTCTCGAGTATCGGCTCGGTCTCCGGGGCCGACTTCGACGTCGATGTCCCGGTGGTCGGGGCAGATGCACCAGCGAGGCTGGCCATCAGTACCCGCTGCAGCTCCATGAAGGCAGACAATCTGCACTCCAAGGCTGTCAGCCTGAGTCCCAGCTCAGGAGACGCAGCAGCCCCCGACTCGGGCCCCGGCGGTGCCGGGCCCAATGTCGGCTCCCTCGGAGGAGAGCCCACGAGGACTACAGGACTTACGTGTCCGATGGACTCCGGCTCCACACGAGGCATTTTGGTCGGTTTCTCCGGCTCCAAAGGCCCGGGGCGGCGGTCAGGGTTCTGAGACCTGGCCCTCGAGGAGCCAGGGACCTCTTCCGACGCCACCCTCGTGAGCCGCTTCTTCCTCTTGCATTCCCAGTCGGGGGACCCCCTGTCCGAGGAACTCCGGCGATGCTCGGGATCCGACTCCTGAGACGTCGAGGCCTCAGATGAGGTCTGGGCCCGGCCGGAGGCAGAGTCCGAAAAAATCCTTTCCTTTTGATGCTGTCGGCTGCGTAGTGCCTTGGTAGACATTTTACCACATGGGCCACAGGACTGAGGATCGTGGTCCGGGCCCAGGAACCGAAGGCAGCAGTCGTGTGTGTCAGTGAGAGACATGAGTTTCTTACACCGATCATACTTTTTGAAACCACTGGAAGCCATCGGGGAAAAAAGGGCCCCGCGAGGTCAAAGGACCGGCTATCCAGGGAAAACAGAGAAAAACGGCGCGAACGCCAGCCACAAAGGGCAAAAACCAAAAAATAGAAAAACGGGCTCGATACCGGTGTACCGAACCCGGCGGGAAGGGGAACCGGCATTGAACCGGGGAAAAACGAAGAATCGCTGAAGAAGAAAGTCAACTTTTCTGGGAGACTAGGACAAGCGTCCGACGGGCTCCACGGAAAAAGAGAGACTGGGAAAGATGGCACCTTTAGGCGGGAAGAGGACCGCGCATGTGTGCCTGCATTCCTAAAGGCTTTCTTAGAAAGTATGGAAATGCTCCACAGGGGGCTCCATCGGCACTGATGTCACCCATATGTGAGGACTGACTTCCTGCTTGGTCCTGAAGAATTTGCGGAACCCATGTTGCACACACCTTTGAATATCCCAAACAGTCAATAATTGCCATTTCACTACCTCTACTGACGGAATGCTGTACGGACAATTCCCGACTCGTGATGCGCCGATCCGCTCGAATAATGTCATCAGCGTGCTGCAACTTGTCTGGACTGCTGGCTGAGGCAGGACGCCCAGACTGCGGCTGATCTTCCAGTTCCGTTTTACCACTTCCTGAAGCCTTTACTCTCTTCACCCATCGTCCAACGGTGCTCATTTCTACCGCAGAACTTCCATATACAGCACACAACCGTTTCTGAATGTTTCTCACACTTCCTTTCTCCTCCACCAAGAATTCAATTACAGCTCGTTGTTTGTACCATGTGTCACTCACAGACTCCATTTGATGGATCACTACCGCCTCGCTATTTGTCGGACGACTGTAAAATTACACACGTGTCCTTTGAAGTTCCAAGTTACTACCCTTTAAATTTCACACCTCTATCTTCATTCTGGACTAAGAAAAAACATGTGGGGCATTACTTTCTGAGCAACCCTCGTAGTAACTGGAATGTTACCTCTGCATTGTTACCTTTTTTGGGATTCAGGCTAAATCCATATCTCAAAGAGTTGATAAGAGTACTCATTTGATTAAACACCATACAACAGAAGTGGTGACAGCGATTCTCTTTGAAATATTCCTTGCTGCTTAGGAATGATGTACTGACCATCTTTGTACTTCAAAAAGAGTATGGCTTGCCACATTGTCCTGGTGATATTAATGCACTCTATCAAACTAAACTTTATTTTATACATTTCAAGACAATTTTTATCTAAAAGGTTTTAATAGATTTAATCTCTAACAGTTGTATTATTTTATTTTAAGGTTGTTCAACATATATTTTTATCAACCTTTTTATCTTTATTCTAAATGATTTTTATTGACACAGAGCCATCTTCTTAACTTTATTTTCCTATAGGTTTGTCCCCCTTGAAAAAACTCTTGCCTCTATCCTGCCCAAGAAAGGACAAGATATGTTTCTAATTCAAATTAGTCTTGATATAATTGCTTTATTTGATATGAGTCCCTCACTAAATGACATAAAACCAGTTTTATCTCAAACCCACTCTATACCCCAATAGGAAATGCTCAGGCAATGGTTCCCTCCAGTTCTCTATAAAGAAGAAATGCCATCGTGCATAGCGATATACTGGCATCTGCCTGTTTAAAAACAACACATTTAACTTGTCTTTTGCTTAGATTTGTATCAGTAATATTGGACATTTATACTGTAAATTGGTGCTCCTGAAATTCTTGATTGTCAAAGTGCTGACGGCTCAGCTAGGTTTAATTTAATATAATGGGGGCCATTCTGGTCTCCGTTTAGTGTGTCTGGATGTCAAATCCAGATGTCCAGACCTGCTAAATGGCTGGATTCCTCTGGCGGAGGCAGAGCTCCCTACACATACAGGTCACTTGTGCAGGGAGCTCTGCTTGTGGGCGGGAGGGGGTGGGCCGGGGGAGGAGCAAGAGCTGGCGGTAGGTGGGGCTGCGTCCTCAGACATACAGGGCTGATGCTGAGGTCTGCCCTGTATGTCCGGGGTCACCTCAGATGTGGAATAAGTCCCCCTGGAAGTGGAAGCCGGCGGATACAGAATGGTGAGGGGTGCAGAAGGTTCCCCATAGCCCAACCCTGGCCACAGAAGGCCAGAACGGGGGGTCAGGCTGTGGGAAAAGAATTTTCTTAGTGGTGGCCGGTGATCACGGCTCCTGAATGGAGCCACGGTGCCATGGTGATGGGACACCATGGCACTGTGGCTCCATTCAGGAGCCTGGCTGAGTTAGCCGGGTAGGTGCCGGATGTGCGGTCAATCAGAATCTGGGCTCAGCCTGCACATCCAGACTAGTAGACCTGATTCTATGTCTAGCCCCCACGGAATGAGAATTGGGTATTACTGCTGCACACCCCAATTTTGATCGGCTGTACAGGGGCAGGACATCTACAACTGAATTGGTCTCCACAGGTTTAAGTGGCTCCACTTTTGTATTAATATAGACAAATGTATGTATGTATGTATGTATGTATTTATCAGGTTTTTTAATACCGCTTTATCATTTCAGTGAAAGCGGTTTACATTGTAACTTAAACTTGGTAAAGAGTAGTTACTCACCTGTAACAGGTGTTCTCCAGGAGCAGCAGGAATCAGTCCTCACATATGGGTGCCATAGGCGCCGATGAAGCCCCAGCGGAGCATTTCCCCAGCTTTCTATGAAAGCCTTTGGGAATGCAGGCACGCATGCGCGGTTCCCTTCCCGCCTAAAGGTGCCATCTTACCTCAGTCAAATGACATAGCTAAGAACAGCACACAAAAATGAAAAAATATAAACTATGTACAACTGCAACTCCAAGGGGAGGAGGGAGGGTTGTGAGGACTGATTCCTGCTGCTCCTGGAGAACACCTGTTACAGGTGAGTAACTACTCTTTCTCCAGGACCAAGCAGGAAGTCAGTCCTCACATATGGGACTCCCCAGCTTCAGGATACCGGGACCCCAGAGCTGAAAAATGAGCTCCCTCTAGCCACAGCATCAGAGAAAGGATTTCACTGGACTACACCTCCACCGGTAGCCCAACCAGAGGGCTGGAGGGTAAGAGTTGCCTAAACCTCAAAGAGATTCCGGAGCACTGCCTGACCGAAAGCACTGTCCCTACGGGACTCCCTCTCCAGGCAGTAATGAGCTGCAAAAGTCTGGCTTGAGGACCAAGTTGCAGCCCTGCAGATGTCTGCCAATGGTATAGAGTGGAGATGAGCTACTGAGGCAGCCATAGGCCTGACACGGTGGGCCGTGACCCGACCCTGCAAGGGAAGATCTGCTGCCCTGTAAGCCCAGGTGATACAGTCAGCCACCCAGATGGACAAGGTACGCTTGGACACAGGCACCCCCAGGTTATTGGGGTCAAAGGATACGAAGAGCTGAGTAGCCCTTCTATGCCCCTGCGTACGGTCAAGGTAGAAGGATAAGGCCCTCCTACAGTCCAGGGTGTGCAGGATTGCTTCAGCCTGGCTTGCATGAGGCCTAGGGAAGAATGTTGGAAGAACCACCTCCTGGTTGAGGTGGAAAGAGGAGACAACCTTAGGGAGGAACTTTGGATGAGTCCTAAGGACTACCCTGTTCCTATAAATTCGGGTGTAAGGCCTATCACAGACCAGGGCCTGAAGCTTACTTACTCGCCTAGCCGACGTAAGGGCTATCAAGAAGAGCGTCTTCCAGGAGAGGAAGCGGAGAGGGCAAGTAGCCATCGGCTCAAAAGGTGGGCGAGTCAGTTGCTGCAAGACCACATTAAGCTCCCACTCAGGGGCAGGAGGACGGATGGGAGGCTTGAGCAAAAGCAAGCCCCTAAGAAAGCGGGACACCAAGGGGTGACCAGACAGAGAACGTCCCTCCACCAGAGAGTGGTGAGCTGCTAGAGCTGAGAGGTGGACCCGAACAGAATTGGACTTAAGTCCCTGATTTGATAAGTGCAGTAAGTACTGAAGCACTACTTGCACAGTACAAGAGAAAGGGTCCTCTGTACGTAGCTGACACCACACAGAAAACCTTTTCCATTTGAGAGCATAGGTTTTCCTAGTGGACTGTTTCCTAGAGGCTAGGACAACCTCCTCAACTTCCTGAGGCAGGCCCCAGGGAGCTAAAACTACCCTTGCAGCCTCCAGGCCATCAAATTGAGAGCTTTGAGATTGGGGTGCAGAAGGGAACCCTGCTCCTGTGAGAGAAGGTCGGGTTGTAACCCCAGAGGTAGTGGAGGATCCACCGCCAGTTGAAGCAGAAGAGGAAACCAAGGCTGTCTAGGCTACCTGGGAGCCACCAGCAGGACCGAAGCCTTGTCCTGAAGAATCTTGAAGAGAGTCCGGGCCACCAAGGTTGTGGGAGGAAACGCATAAAGGAGGCCCTGAGACCAGGATATCAGAAAAGCATCCGCTGCTATCTGCAGGGGATGTGGTTGCCTGGAGCAGAACTTTCAACAAACAAACAAATACCAAACCCGGTAATCAAAACCTATAAAAACCTTTACCGAGACAAACTAAACCTATAGTGAAGCAAGCAAATTTTTGTCGGAGCAGCTACCACAGAGAGGGGAAAGGAACCACCCCAATCCGCTGCAGCCAGTCCATTTTAATTAGTATAGAAAATAACATATGAAAAGTGTTTAAAATTTACACTTATCTGATTTAAACGGTGAAATCCAACACCATATCCTTTGTAGAAAAACAGGCAAAAAAGACTAGTATGACAGCCACAGGAACGACGTGTCACGTTTCGGGGTCAAAAAGTAGAGCCCCTGCATCAGGTCCCAGCCTTGTCTAGCCAAAAAAGCAGGGGATGTGGTTGCCTGGAGCAGAACTTTGGCAGTTGCTTGTTCATTGGGCTGGCAAAGAGATCTATCAAAGGGAGACCCCATTTTAGGAAGATCTTCTGAACTACTGAAGGATGCAGCTGCCACTCGTGGGGCTGCAGTATTCTGCTTAACCTGTCTGCCAGGTAGTTGTCCTGCAGCAACACTATTTGCTAGGTCCAAATACTTGAGGGTTTATACTAACCAAAAGTGTAATTGGATATAAGTTTAAGATGACTTTTTAAAAAAAAGTAAAAAAAAGAAAAAAATAAATCCAGTGATATGTTGAGGTCATTGATGCAATAAGGCATATTGCTTGAGGAGAATCTGAGCATTGCCATCATAAGTCTGAGACCTCACACCACTGGTAAATTTGTATAGTGACAATCATAAGGTGTTAGGACTAGTCAGTGTCATGGTATTATCATAAGTATTCTTCTGAGTACAGGTAGAGGGCTCATTTTACACTTTAGGTAGTTGTCCTGGCCTGGAAGGTACACAGCCTTGAGGAGCATGTGGTGCTTGAGGGCAAAGGAACAAAGGTCCTGAGCCTCCCGACAAAGGATCCTGGACCCAGTCCCGCCCTGTTTGTTCACATAAAACATGGCAACTTGGTTGTCTGTCTGAATCAGGACAGACTGGTGAGCCAGGGTAGGAGTGAAAGCTTTGAGTGCTAATCGAATAGCTCGGAGTTCGAGGAGATTGATCTGCTGTGCAGCTTCCCAAGGAGACCACAGGCCCTGGGTGCACTTGCCCAGACAATGAGCTCCTCAGCCTTGCAGGGAGGCTTCTGTGGTCAGCACTACTGTGTACCCTGGAATCTGAAAAGGCACCCCCCTCAGTAGATGGGGTAGGTGCAGCCACCAGGTGAGGGAGTCCAGAAATTGTCTGGACACCATTATCCGGTCGCTGAGGCGGCCTGTGGCCTGTGACCACTGAGTCCGAAGGCACCACTGTGCAGGTCTCATATGGAGCCTGGCATTGGGGGTCACATGTACTGTCGAAGCCATGTGGCCAAGAAGCCTCAGGCAGAGTCTGGCGGAGACCAGTGACCCGCTGAGAAACTGGCTTGCCAAGCTTATCAGTCGTTGGGCTCTTTCTTCTGGCAAGAATGCCTTTGCCAGCAGAGAGTCCAACCTTGCTCCTATGAACTCCAAGTTCCGGGAGGGGAGCAAAGTGGACTTTGCGAAGTTTATGACAAACCACAGGTTTTGTAGAAGAGCAATAGTCCTGAGGGTGGCTTGCCTGGCCTCCTGACATGTCTGACCCCTGATGAGCCAGTCGTCCAGATAGGGGAAGACAAAAATTCCCTGATTTCTCAGGTAGGCCGCCACCACTGCTAGGCACTTTGTGAAGACTCTGGGGGTGGAGGTGAGGCCGAAAGGCAGCACTCTGTGCTGATAATTGTTTCCTCCCACAATGAACCTGAGGTACTTTCTGTGGTCTGGATGAATGAGGATGTGAGTATACGCATCCTTTAGATCCAAGGAGCATAGCCAATCTCCCTGCTGGAGGTAGGGCAGAAGTGTCCCAAGAGTAAGCATTTTGAACTTCTCCTTCACTAGGAACTTGTTGAGGTTCCTGAGGTCCAGAATGGGTCGAAGGCCACCGGTTCTTTTGGGCACTAGGAAATACCTGGAGTAGAAACCGTGACCTTGTAAGTGGGGAGGCACAGGCTCCACCGCCCTGTCCACCAACAGACCATGAAGCTCTTGTAGAAGAAGGCTGTGTGCAGGGGAGGCCTTGGAGGCTCCCCTGGAAAATATGGCGGAGGCAGTTGGTGAAAATGGAGGGCATAGCGCTTGTGGACTACCTCCAGCACCCAACTGTCCCCGGTGAGGAAGGGCCACTGGTGGGCAAAGAGGGCGAGGCGACCTCCTGTGCAGGGTTGGAAGAGCAGAGAGGAGAGGCTACGCTCAAGGAGTCAAAAGCCCCCACCCTGCTGAGTGGTAGCAGGGGCCTGAGGCTTGGGGGTCCTCTGCCTACGGGGCCCATTACCCTGGCCCTTGGCTTGCTGACCCTGGGGGACAGCTTGGGCAGCCTGATATTGCGGGTACTGTTTATAGGCAGTGCCCTTCCTCGGGTAACAGGGCTTTTTACCCGAGCCCTTCTTTTTATGAGAAGGGGCAGGGGTCTTCCTCGACAGCCTTGTCCGTGTGAGGTGCTCGGTCTCGAGCTGAGCGGCCTTCTCGGTCATGGGCTTGCCAAAAAGGTTTTCATCTCGGCAAAGGACATCGACCAACTTGCCCTGAACCCATGGCTCGAGGTCTGATGACTGCAGCCATGCCTGGCGTCGAGCCGCGATGCCGGCTGCCACAACTCGGGCCGAAGCCTCGAAGCCATCGTAGGCGGCGCGGGACATGAACTTCGAGCAGTCCCGAATCCCCGAGGACAAGGACTTAAATCTCTGCAAGGGTTCCCCGGAGAGACCAGCAGAGAACCCGGCCAACTCTTTGGCCAAATCCCGCAAGTACATGCCCATGTACAGCTGGTAGGACTGGACACGGCAAGCAAGCATCGAGCCCTGGAAGCACTTTCTACCGACGCCATCGAGGTTTCAGGCCTCCCTGCCAGGAGGCACCGCGGAGTGCATCTTCTGGCTCTTCAGACGATGCATGGCCGATTCCACAACCATGGAATGGTGTGGTAGCTGTGCCTTCTGAAAACCAGGGCTCTTGCGGAGTCGATAGATCGAATCGACTCTCTTGCTAAGAACCGGCGCCAAGGCCGGTGCCTCCCACATACGGAAGAGGAGCCATTCCAGCATTGGAGGAACCGGAACAGTAAAGGCCTCCTTCGGAGGAGAGTCATACTGTAGCGCCTCGAGCTCTTCAGCTCGAGGCTCTTCCTCGGGATCCGCCGGAATAGCCAAGGCAGTGGCCATATCCCGGACGAACTCCGAGAACCGGGTGTCCTCCGGGGGAGACCTACTCCGGGGCTCAGACTGCGGTGAGTCCGAAGGGACGCACCGAGTCTTGAAGGTATCAGGAGACTCCTCGTCCTCCGTCTCCCAAGCCGACTCCTCCGAGGAAGAGTCGGGGTCCGACCCCGCGGGGCCCTGGAGCACCCGCCCCGGTGCTGGAAGCACCGGCATCGACGCCCTCGGTCCCGAACGGGAGGTCGAGGGAGACCGCAACCGAGGTCGACTCCGAGCCACGATGGACTCGAGTATCGGCTCGTTCTCCAGGGTCGACTTCGACGTCGATGTCCCGGTGGTCGGGGCAGATGCGCCAGACAGGCTGGCCATCAGTGCCCGCTGCTGCTCCATGAAGGCAATCTGCTCTCCAAGGCTGTCATCCTGAGACTCAGCTCGGGAGACACAGCAGCCACTGACTCAACGTCGGCTCCCTGGGAGGAGAGTCCACGAGGACTACGAGGCTTACGCATCCAGCAGACTCCGGCTCCACACGAGGAACTTTGGCAGGCTTCTCCGGTTCCACGGGCCTGGGGCGACGGTCGGGGGTCTTAGACCTGGCCCTCGAGGAGCCAGGGACCTCCTCCGATGACGCCCTCGCGAGCCGCTTCTTCCTCTTGCGTTCCCGGTCGGGGGACCCCCTGTCCGAGGAGCTTCGACGGCGCTCGGGATTGGAATCCCGAGATGTCGAGGCCTCAGACGAGGTCCGGGCCCGGCCGGAGGCTGTGTCCGAGAAAAGCCTTTCCTTTTGCTGCTGGCGACTTCGAAGTGCCTTGGAAGACATCTTTCTACAGGCCCCGCACGAGTTAGGTTCGTGATTGGGGCCGAGGCACCAAAGGCAGCAGTCGTGTGTGTCGGTGAGAGACATAAGTTTCTTACACCGATCACACTTCTTAAAACCGCTGGAAGCCATCGGGGAGAAAAGAGTCCCCGCGAGATCAAAGGACCGGCCTTCCAGGGAAAAATGGAAAAAAGGGCGCGAACGCCAGCCACGAAGGGCAAAAATCAAAAAAGAAGAATCGGGCTCGATACCGGTGTACCGAACCCGGCGGGAGGGGAACCAGCATCAAACCGGAAGAAAAAATAGCAAAAAATCGCTGAAGAATCTAATTTTAACCGAGAAAACTGGACACACGTCCGGTGGGCTTCACGGAAAAAAAGAGACTGAGGTAAGATGGCACCTTTAGGCGGGAAGCTGGGGAAATGCTCCGCTGGGGCTTCATCGGCGCCGATGACACCCATATGTGAGGACTGACTTCCTGCTTGGTCCTGGAGAATGTACATTAACCAGGGACAATGATAACTTGGATTTTTTGAGGCGATGGAGGGTTAAGTGACTTGCCCAAGGCTGCAAGGAGTGCTAGTGGAAATTGAACCTGATAAGTTATTTCACATTATGCCTTATATGAATATCTGTATTGCCTATGTCCCTGTACAGAGACACAAAGGGAGTCATTCTGTCCCGTGAATAACGGGGATGGTTGTCCCTTCGCCATTATTCGTCCCCTGCTGGCCCCATCAATACCCTCCCTGTACATACAGCAGGTTTGTACGAGGAGGCCTAGACAGGGCAGGAGGTGGCATTCTGGAGGCAGAGCGAAGGCAAGGCATGGGTGGGCTGTGACCTCAGATGTACAGGGCCAATTCAGAGGTCAGTCCTGTACGTCTGGGGCCTCAAATCTAGACAAGGGACTTATTCCACCTTGAAGGTGAAATAAGTCCCCCTGGACAGAGAGGGATCGTGGTGCAGAACCTGGGGACACAGGTGAGGGGGTGCAGGGGGTTCCCCACAGCCTGACCCAGCCTTGGAAGGCCTGATTGTGGATCAGGCTGTGTGGAACAGGCATCCAGGTTCGGCGGGCCAGGATCGTGACTCGTGAATGAAGCCATGGTGCCATGGCAACGGGACGCCATAGTACCACAGCTCCATTCATGGGACCGGCTGAGTTAGCCAGGTAGTTGCTGGGATGTATGGCCAGACAGAATCAGGTCCAAGCTTGCACATCCAGGCGCTAGACCAGATTCTGATCTCATGGAGGCTCAGCACACCCTCTCAATGTGGAAGAAGACTTTATTGGTTACACCCCTACACTAGCAGTGTTTTAGCTCTTCATGCCTTCATCAGGGGATATATAACTGTAAACCTTCAACATGAACAAACAAATAAATAAAATAAATAAGCAGTAAACAAAAACGTATTAAGAAGACCAAATATTCATATTATCTACATTAAAATCACCCATCTTGAAACTAATAAAAACAGATGTAATGCACCATAAATAAAAAAAAGAAAAACAATGCTGTTAAAACAAAAAAATTACTTGCTGTATCTAGGAAATAGAAAAAGGATATGAGAATCACTAATATTACACAAGAGTAGTAAAACCCCCCAATACCTTCTGCCCAATGCCTATGGTCTTCTTAATAAGTTTTTAATTCCTGCTTATTTATTTGTTTAGTTGTTTGTTCATGTTGGAGGTTTAGTTACATACTCCCTGATGAAGGCATGAGGAACCAAAACATTGCTAGTATAGGGGTGTAACCAATAAAGTTTATTCCACACTGAGAGGGTGTGCTGGTTTCCTTTGTGCCTTTGGTCAGTTTTGTAAGGAAATGTGCTTCTTTTCTGGACTCCCTATGTCCATGTATAGCCATATAGCTTGTCAGTATTGGAAACATTGTTTTCAGCATTCCTATGGCAAACTAGGCATTTGTGCCAAAAGCAGGAATACAGAAAATGCTGGAACTGTGGCTGCAAAGCTTTTTTCAACCCAAGCTGACAGTGTGCTGCTCCTATAAGGTATAGTCTCCAGAATTTAATACCACAAATAGACAAACTTCACCATCAGGGTAGTGGTGATAAAGATCTCATATGATGGATTTTGCATTTGAGACTTCCATCTGCACAGTTATTTTGAATAGCGTGTTTTATAATGTAGACCCACCTGCAAAAAGAAAAGCAATTTTTAGCCATTTAGGCATTAGGGGTTTCACTTCTCTTGTGTAATATTAGTGATTCTCGTGTCCTTTATATATCTCCTTGATACAGTGAGAATCGACCCTCAGACCCACACCAATTGAGAACTAGATAGTGTGACTCAATTGGTATCTATATAAACCACGTGTTTCTCTCTCTCTCTTTCTTTGGCCAACTTATGATCATTGCTTACTGAAAATATAGAAGACGTTTTTATTACTTTATTGTTTTATGGCTTTATATATAATTATTCTAAGCATGCATGTGCATATTTGTGTATTTTATCCTGTTTTATCCTTGTTCATAAGATTTTACCTTTTATACACACGTGACTTAGCTCTATTTATACTGTATCACCATCACTTTTATGAAATTATCTGTTTTATCACATTAATTGGGTTCTATATCACAGAATGGCATGCCTCCTTTACATTTTAATGGTCCTATATATTATTTATTGTTTTATCAATTTGATTTTACTTTGTTTCTTAATGTACTTCTTAACGTATTTATTGTTTTTCATTTATCTTCTGTATAGGCAAACCCCTGATGAAGGCAGTGCCAAAACACAGTCGTGTCGGGTTGGCAATCAGTGATTCTCCCCAAGATTATTTAAATAAATACTAGTTTGTTTACACCTTGCTCCAGACTGGCAAGTACATTAAAAGATATTCCCTGCTCAACAACAATGAAGAGGTTATGATCACCTGGGACATTCTCATTCCAACAGATCAGAAATTGGATGTGAGGAAACCAAATATAATGGTAAAGGAGAAAAATACCAGAACGGCATTGATAACAAAGGTGTTGGTTCTCCAAGTGATTATTTTGTGAATCGCTTGGAGAGAGAGAAGATCCTGAAGTACCAAGAAATGCAGTCAAAGACCAAGAAAATATGGCAGATAGATACAGAAATATTTCCCATCATGTTGGGTGCCACAGGCTTGATAAAAAAGAACTTCCAGTCATATCCTGACAAACTACCCATACATGTTATGTCTTGTGAACTCCAAAAGGAAACAACTCTCTTTGGCACGATGAAAGTACTACAGTGAGCATTATTTTTATTTATTTTATTTATTTAACTGGATTTATATCCCGCTTTTCACCAGGTCAAAGCGGTTTAACATAAAAAGGGGGGGGGGACAATAATCAAGTTGACAGAGAGAGGGAGGGGGGCCGTCACCAGGGGGGATACCATAGTTGATCTTCACAGAAAGTAACAGTACTAGACAGTTGACGTTTTACGGAAGTCTCTTAGATGGTTGCTGGGGGGGTAGGTCAGAGGGTTCGGGTGAACCGTTATTGAGAGATGTCTGTTTCAGGTCCAAGATATTCATGAAACAGGATGGTTTTTAACTGTTTCCGGAATGTGGAGAGGTCTTTGATGCTTTGGATCTGGCTCGGAAGGGAGTTCCATTAACAGTAAATTTGAGAGACTAAGATCATACTCCATCTACACTGGCTTAGAAGCAAGGTTTACGATAATCATGGTATGCACAAAACCCAAGAGGTTGCTCAGATAAGTGTATGTATATTTGCTTAAAGGTGTATAGATAATCCTTATTTAAGAAGATTTTTTCTATTTTGTTATAGGTAACGGATTGCAATTTGTGGGTTCCGGTTCCATGTAGGAGTACAGATGCTTTTTATTGTGCTTTTGTAATTTCACTGAATATTAGAGAATCCTTAAAAGTACTTTTATGGATGTGGATTCATTAAGGGGTATGTTTACTAAACTGTCTTAACATAGCAGCAGTAACATTATCGCGCGATAATGTCAGCAGCGGCGTTAAGGCACACTAACGCTGTGAAATCCGGCTCTGAAGGGTGGAGTAAGGCCTCCCAGAAGGTGGAGATAGGGGTCAATGGGCGGAGAGTGGGCGGGGAGAGGCTCCAGGCACACTAACGCTGTGAAATCCTGGTCTGAACACTAACGCCAGTGAAACCCTCGCGTTAGAGGCACATTTGCAGGAGAGAGAAACCATTTCAATCAGCAATGTACAGCAAAGGCAGGGAAACCCAGAAAAGTGATAGTAGTGATACATGTGCAGGAACCAAAAAGGCAAATAAACATATAAAATGACCAGAACCACATCTGAAATCCCAATAACCAAGCTGGCCAATAGTGATATTAATGATAAACATAAAGCAACACTACTGACACAGCGTAAAAAGGAAGATATCATGTTTGGAAGGGTCTATGCTCTGTCCCCCTACAAAGTGAATGATCCCACAATGAAATAGCGGTGATCAGGGTTTTTGTCGTTTATACTGGGCAGGTTTGTTAGGGCGTGCACATGTGCAGCAACAGCAGAGTGGGCACGTAGGAAAGGGCAACTGTACTGATGCTGTAAATGGGATACAGGGGGCTGCAGGCGGCACATGCTGTGGTCCAGCTGGGGCACAGTGCAGACTAGGCAGATGCCTAGGTGGCACATAGGAATGCCGAAACTGTAAAGCAGCAAGACAGCAACGGACGAGGGAATAACATCGGCACGAGTGTGTGTCCCACAGTATCACAGGGGATATTACCAAGAAGGTACCCCAAAGGGCACATAACATTGGCAGGCGGTGCCGGGGGGAAGTGCACATGTCCATGTAGGCACCCCTACCAGAGAACCCACACCATAGGCAGCTGCCTACCGGCACTCTTGATGGCCTGGGACTGCGCACCACCATCACCACCGGCATAAGGGCATGTCAGCATGGTGGCGGAGGGGTGCTGGAGGGGGCAGTGGCATCTGCCCACAGCCAAGCCCCGTTTAGATGGGTGCCGTGCACTGCAACAGGCAAGGTCTGTCCGATGAACAGTCATGGTATCCCCAGGGAATGATCTGCACCTGTGGCAACAGTTTGGTGCAGTACATACAGCCAGTGTGTTCAGGGGCAGAAGGTCACAAGTTCAAATCCCAGCTGTGCCTCCTGCCAACGTTGTCCCCATATTTTACCCAACACTAAACCGTGGTAATAAAGATGGAACCTTTATTGCAGATAAATTAAACATGCCTGAAACGCCTATATTTACCCTACACAGCACAGACACCATAAACATGTGCAATCCCTAGAGCAGTTTCCCAACTGCAGTCCTGGAGGGCCAAACACCATTCAGGTTTCATGTTGTCCCTAATAAATATCTCTGTGCAGCATTTGTATGCATCACCCCCATTGTATGCAAATGTATCTCATGCATATTCATTAGGGACAGCATGAAAACCTCAACAGTGTTTGGCCCACCAGGACCGGAGTTGGGAACCTCTGCCCTAGAGCAGAGGCCAACAGGGGCACAAACACCCACACCCCCAGGCTCCAGTATCCAAAGCATCACGGAGAGTCAGGCTGTTGGGCCCTGCACGGAGCAGCATCTCCCAATACTGGCACCTGCATACCTTAGCAATGCCGTCCTAAACTTGGGAACACGTTCCACATATATCAAAAGGTTGCTATGATTAATGTCAGCTAACAAATCCTAAGTTAAACATGATTTGTTGATAGAGATCCATCATAGCAACCTTTCTGATATTTGTGGAGTGTGTTTCAGTTATTGCTTCAGACAATGTTTACCACCCCAGGGAGTGACCCCAACAGTATTGCGTACCATAGCAATGCCCGCACTGTGCCCTGGACTGGTGTGGCAGCCAGGGCTGCCACAAACCTCCATATTTGCACAATGCTGGCATAGGTGTGGGAGTGTGTGTATGTCTATCCAGTGTGTTGTGGCTGCCTAAACCTTACCGAGCCCACACTGCTTGCACTGTTTCAAGTGTTAGCCTGCCAATGTGCATAATGAGGAGCAAGGTACTGTGGGTATGGCCCGGACAGGGTGGCCTGGGCAGGATGCATCTGCACAGGGTATAGGGCAATGGCTGGGACATTGTAGTGCCTGACCACCATCTGCACGGACAGGGTGGCCACAGCATGTCATGCTGGGAGGTCACTCTCACCCTGACTGAGCAGTGACCACGGCATGGCTAGGTTCCCTCATAATACTATGCAGCATTTCTCTCAAGTGATATTTATGGGTTCTCTTTTCTGGGGCCCAATCACTGACATACCTGCTTGGTGTGTGTGCTCACATCCCATTTTTGGGTGCACACAGTTCCTCCAGGAACATGCACTATGTACTAGCTAGCAGACTGTCTGCAGTTAGCATGTGTACGGCTGGAACACCTTGCAGGGTGCAGCCGGTAGAGACTGACTGTGCCCTCTGCTGGTGAATGTCAGATAGTGGTGGGGAGCAGCAGACTTCTCCAGCGTTCTGCCTGTCTGCCATTGCCTTATGTGATGTGTACAGATCTGCATCGACTGCCCTGTAGGGTGCCTGTTCTCCAGCAGGACTGGGGTTGATAGTCCTCTCTACTGCCGCCATTGCAGAGATGTACAATGTGGATCTATTGGTGGGAGGTTCCTCCAACCCTGAGCCACAGAGGGCGGGTTGGGTGGTGCTACATAATCCGCTTTTGGATCCAAACACCCCCCTTCACCTATAACATGTGACCATGGCACCCACACAGGATATGCACTATTCTGGGTGCATCATAGTCCACAAGGGCTAGACGTGACTGGGAAATACAGATAGACACAGGTGTATCCTAGGTGTGTCTGCAAGGACTACCTATCACACACTGGCACTAATGGGGACCTGCAGCATAGCCTATCTCAGCCATGCAAGGTGCTGCGGACCTGGTGCTGGGTGCCCCACCTCACCCTCAGGGCAAGCACAGGACCCGCACAATATCACGGTCTGTAGCTACTCTGTGCCAGTAACACACACGGTCAGTTCCCCCTACTAGGCCTAGGTGCTGTGGGGGTGCATACCCTATTATGTGATCAGATGTAGACTGCTGAACTGCATGTGCAGTGCATCATGCGGACAGGTGGGTTTACCCTATCCTGGTAACCACAGCAGACAGTTTGTGTGGTGACCTGCAGTCTTTCTGTAGCCAGCCAACAGTGTGGTAGTAGCTATAGAGATGTAGCCTACTGGTTACTTCAGTGACTGTGGAGGCAGAGGTCATGGGTTTGATCCCACAGTGGTGTTATTTAGGAATGCTGTCTGAGGCTTTTCCTTTTCATTTCAATCAGTGCTGCCAGCAGAAACACCCTCTTTATCTTTATTTGCAAAATTTGATATACCGCCCTTGCCGAAGCATCAGGGCGGTTTACAATACAGTAATCCATTGGCTACAGAAAATAGAGGGGAGAAAGGAACGCCATTGATAGACAGGAAAGTAAGAGAGAAAAAGGAACGAAAAAGTAGGACAGAAGTGAGACACGACATGGGAGAAAGAGAGATACAGGGCAAGGGGAGGGAGCTGTCTAGTGAGTTAGACAAGGGGGTCACAAAACTAGTGGTGGGGGGGGCGCCTCACAGTGCTGTAGCCTAAGGTGCCTCATAGGCGCCCTGTAAGAAGCCCTATAAGGCACATTATAGGGTGACTTGGCAGACAGGGCACTTTATAATGTGACCTATAGTGCGCCTTATGAGGCACCTTAGGTTACGGCACTGTGAGGGTGTTTTTGCTGGCAGCACTGATTTAAATTAAAAGAAAATGCCTAAGACAGCCTTTTTAGATTACACCACTGTGGGATCGAACCCATGACCTCTGCCTCCACAGTCATTGCAATAACCAGTGGGCTACATTGTTATAGCTTCTAGTACTGCGCTGGCATGTACTTAGGGTTAACGCGTGTTAACGTGCTACGGCGCCCACTATCGCGCGATACAGATTCTTGCTACCTTAGGACTGGAATGCCCACTCCTTATATGGCATTCTTCACATTATCACTGCAACTAGCGCCGGTAACATTAAGATGGTTTAGTAAACATACCCCTAAGTTATGGTAAATTTGTGCAAAATAAAAATAAAAATAAAAAATATTAGTAAATAAAGAAGGCTAAATACCTATGATGTGGGCGTCTGCTATTTCCCTATGGGGATTAGTTTGGCCATATGTAGGGGCTGGGCCATCCTGAGGTCATCAATGCCTTATTGGGTTTGTTGTGTTAAAAAAAACTGCAGAAATTGTTTATAATGATTTTGATGAACATAGTTATTAAATTGCATTTATTAAGGGCGTTTTTGTGTAAGTTAGTATAGGTTAGCCCTTAGACAGTTGTCTATATTAGATGCACAAAACCGACCCATTTGGTGAAACCTCTCCCAACAATCTGCTAAGACAAACAGAATACTAGGAAACTACGGAATTCTTAGGGAAATGATTAAAATGCAAATGGGAGAAGACAGGATAAAGATAAGGAGTCAGGATACAAAGGCAGCCTCAATGAGATGAGCTTTATTACTACTACTTAGCATTTATATATCACTACTAGGCATACACGGTGCTGTACAGTTCAGCAGTGACACCAGAGCTAGGAGTAAACACAGGGTCAGTATTGGGGACCTGCACCTGTATTAACCACCAGCTCCAGGTACAATGAGAAATATTGTTATAGCAAGAGGGAGGTTCCCACTTTGGGAATCCACAAGAGGTAATACAAGTGGAGTGGTGAAGCAGCCTGGGTGATCCATCCCACCACCAGACACAAAGGGGTATGTTTACTAAACTGCGCTAATGTAGCAGAGGCTACACTAACGCGCATTATGTAATGTTAACGCACGCCACTGCTACAATAAAGAGCATTAATGTTACATAACGCACGTGAACGTCACCGGCCGCATTATGTCCCGCAGAGGGTGGAGAGAAGGCGGAGAGTGGGCGGGGAGAGGCTCTTTCTACACTAGTGCGGGGAACTGAAGAGCTGAATCTTACCGTGACTGAAAACCTGGCGTTAGCACACATTTGCAAGAGAGAGAAACAATTTCAGTGTCAGCAATGTACAGCATAGGCAGGGAGCCCGAAAAAGGTGATAGTAGTGCCCCATTTGCAGCAACAGCAGAGTGCTCAGGTATGAAAATGCATTATGGTGATGCTGCAAATGGGGCATAGGGGGCTGCAGGCGGGACATGTAGTGGGGGCAGCTGGGGCAAAGGGCGGACCAGGCTGTCGCCTATGTGGAACACAGAAACTGGAAATCAGCAAGACAGCAGCTGACCAAGGCCAAACACAATCTACAAATACCTTGACCACCCTAGCCAATAGTTGCCAGGATACAGACCGGATATCCCCCCAGCCATCCCGCCCCCATGTGGAAGGGACATAATGTTGGTAGGCAGAGATGGGGGGGGGTGTGGATGTCCATGTATGCCTCCCCACCCCAGACACCACACCCTAGGCACCCGCCTACCTGCACAGTGGATGGCCTGGGACGGCGCACAACCAGCACCAACAGCATATGGTCATGTCAGCATGGAGGGGGGGGGGTGTTTGTGCTGGAGGGGGCAGTGGCACCTGCCTGCAGTAGACCTAGGCCATGCTCTGTACCAGTACATGGTGTGCAGTGCAACAGAAAAAGTCTGGCTGAGGATAAGTAAAGGTAGCCCCAGGGGCTGCTGTGCCTCTGTGGCAAGACTGTGGTGCAGTACACACAGCCAGTGTGTCCCGGAGCAGAGGGGTCACAGGTTCAGGTCCCAGCTGCGGACCCTGCAGAGCACATCCCTATATTTTACCCCACTATGTAGATACAACACAAAAACAGAAAAAGTCTGGCTGAGGAGAAGAAAAGGTAGCCCCAGGGACTGCTGTGCCTCTGTGGCGCAGTACACACAGCGAGTGTGTCCCAGAGTCACAGGTTCAGATCCCAACTGCAGAGCACATCCCAATACTTTACCCTACTATGCAGATGAAACAGAAAACATCTGGCTGAGGAGAAGTAAAGGTAGCCCCAGGGACTACTGTGCCACTGTGGTGCAGTACACACAGACAGTGTGTCCCGGAGCAAAGGGTCACAGGTTCAGGTCCCAGCTGTGGACCCTGCAGAGCACATCGCAATATTTTACCCTACTATGTAGATACATCAAACCGTGCAATCCCCACAGCAGCGGCTAACAGGGGTACAAACACCCACTCACACAGGCTCCACTATCCAAATCGTCATGTAGAATCAATCTGTTGGCCCCAACATGGAGCTGCAGGTACCATCACAGCACTACTACTATCTCCTGCACAGTTCAGAAAGGTCGGGGTATCAGTGCTTGACCCAGTACAAGCATTGTGGAACCTGTGTCTTTTGGGGAAACTGCTAGGTACGTATGACCTAATTTGGCCACTGTTGGAAACAGGATACTGGGCTTGATGGACCTTGGTCTGACCCAGTATGGTATATCTTATGTTCTTATGTTATGTGCAATGATGGGGCCCCATCATTGCACATAACATAAGAACATAAGATATACCATACTGGGTCAGACCAAGGTCCATCAAGCCCAGTATCCTGTTTCCAACAGTGGCCAAATTAGGTCATACGTACCTAGCAGTTTCCCCAAAAGACACAGGTTCCACAATGCTTGTACTGGGTCAAGCACTGATATCCTGGGTTCCTTCTTAATAATGGTTTATGGACCTTTCCTCCAGGAACTTGTCCAAACCTTTTTTAAACCCAGCTACACTAACAGCATTTACTACATCCTCCGGTAACAAATTCCAGAGTTTGATTACACGTTGAGTGAAAAAATATTTTATTAGTCTTAAATAGTTTACCTTGTAGCTTCATTGCATGTCCCCTAGTCTTTCTATATTCTGATAACGTAAACAATCGATCTACATTTACCCGTTCCACTCCGTTCATTAATTTATAGACTTCTATCATATCTCCCCTCAGCCGTCTCTTTTCCAGGTTAAAGAGCCCTAACCTTTTTAGCCTTTCTTCATAGGAGTATCCTTCCATCCCCTTTACCATTTTGGTGGCTCTTTTCTGAACCTTTTCTAATAATGCTATATCCTTTTTAAGATACGGCGATCAGAATTGCACACAATATTCAAGGTGCGGTCTCACCATGGAACGATATAGAGGCATTATAATATCTTTTGTTTTATTTTCCATTCCTTTCCTTATGATACCTAGCATTCTATTTGCTCTCTTGGCTGCCGCTGCACAATGGGCCGAGGGTTTTAACGTGTTATCCACAATGACGTCTAAATCTTTTTCCTGGGTGGTGGCTCCTAATGTGGAACCTTGCATCGTGTAACCATAGTTTGGGTTGTTCTTCCCTAGGTGCATAACTTTGCACTTGTCCACATTAAATTTCATCTGCCACTTTATGTTTATGTTTATGTTTATTTGAATTTGATATACCGCTCAGGCCGAAGCATTAGAGCAGTTTACAATAATATATCATTTGTGGAAATATGAAAGGAACGCCATTTGTAAGCTAGGACAGAGTAGAGGACAGAAACAGACAAAAGGATAGGCAAAGAAAAGAAAGGGAACAGCAGGTTACCATAATATATGCGTATGACAATCCAGGCCACATATTCAATGCTCATTTCAGGACAAACGCCATGGGCCAACGCCTAAGGGCCACGCCAAAGGGCCCTCTGGTGAGGCCCTCAGGCGCGGGCCTGCAAGGCGTGGGCGCGCCGGTGGAATGGCGGTTTAAAAGCCGATGGAATGGGCAGGCTCTGTGGAGGGAGGTGGAGCTCCCGCTCTCACCTCTGATGCTGGCTGCTGCTCTCCCCTCACAGAACACGCTGGTGGAATGGCAGTTTAAAAGCCAATGGAGTGGGCAGGCTCTGTGAAGGGAGGTGGAGCCCAGTCTTCCAATTTATCAAGATCCCCTTGCAATTTTCCACAATCCTCTTGGGTTTTAACAACTTTAAATAGTTGTGTGTCATCTGCAAATATGATAACCTCACTCGTTATTCCACTTTCCAGGTCATTTATGAATATGTCAAAAAGCAGCAGACCCAGCAGAGATCCCTGGGGTACACCACTATTCACCATTCTCCATCGGGAAAATTGGCCATTTAGCCCAACCCTCTGCTTTCTATCTTTTAACCAGTTCCTGATCCACAGTAGTACACTGCTTCCCATCCCATGACTCTTTAGTTTTGCCAAAAGTCTCTGATGAGGGACCTTGTCAAAGGCTTTCTGAAAGTCCAGATACACTATATCAACTGACTCACCTTTGTCCACCTGTTGATTCACACTTTAAAAGAAACATAACAGATTAGTAAGACAAGATCTTCCTTGTCTAAAGCCATGATGGCTGTCTCCCATTAGGCCATGACTATCTACATGCTGAGTAATTTTATTCTTTATGATGGTTTCTTCCATTTTTCCTGGTACTGACGTCAGGTTCACCGGTCTGTAGTTTCCCGGATCACCCCTGGAACCCTTTTTAAAAATTGGTGTTACATTGGCGATCCTTCAATCTTCAGGTATTACAGATGATTTTAATGATAGTTCACAGATTACTAATAGCAGGTCTGCAATCTCATATTTCAGTTCTTTCAACACCCTTGGATGTATACCATCAGGCCCAGGTGATTTGCTACTCTTCAGTTTATCTAATAGTTGTAATACATCTTCCCGATGTATCGATATTTCCTACAATTCTTCTGCACCTTTAAATATCACTTCAGTCATGGGTAACATCCCTATATCTTTCCTCAGTAAAGACTGAAGCAAAGAATTCATTCAGTCTCTCACGGTTTTTTTGCTACGAATGTACTTGAAAAAAATCTTTATTTCGCGTTTTTGCTTCCGCAGCAAGCTTCTTCTCAAATTCTCCCTTTGCCTGCTTTATCAATGCCTTGCATCTGACTTGCCAGTGCTTCTGCTGTTTCCAGGTTTTGTCGTTTGGCTCTTTTTTTCCATTTCCTGAAAGATGCTTTTTTGGCAACAACAGCCTCTCTGACCTCACCTTTAAACCATGCTGGCAGTTTTTTGGATTTCCTTCCACTTTTCTTAAAGCGTGGAATACAGCTGGTCTGGGCTTCCAAGATAGTATTTTTCAACACCCCCCAAGCTTGATGTAAGTCTTTAACCTTTGCAACTGCTCCTTTTAGTTTTTTCTTAACTATTTTCCTCATTTTATCATAGTCTCCCTTTCGAAAGTTAAAAGGTAGTACTGTGGATTTCCTTACTATCCCTCCTCCACTAATTAAATCAAAGGCGATCATGCTATGATCACTATTGCCAAGTGGCCCCCACACCCTTATCTCTTGCATTTGATCTGGTGTTCCACTAAGGACTAGGTCTAATATGGCTTCCCCTCTGGTCGGTTCATGAACCAGCTGCTCCAAGAAGCAGTTATTTATGTCATCTAGGAACTTTATCTCCCTAGCATGTCCTGCCGTGACACTGACCAGTCGATACCGGGGTAATTGAAATCACCCATTATTATTACTGCGCTGTAACTTTTGTTAACTTCCTTGATTTCTTTGAGCATTTCATCATCCATTTGTTCATTCTGGCCAGACGGTCGATAGTACACCCCCACTGCCATTGTCTTCCCCTTTTTACATGGAATTTCAATACATAGAGATTCTACAGCAAATTTTGTTTCCTGCAAAACTTTAATCCTTTCTGACTCAATGCCCTCTCTAACATATAGCGCAACCCCTCCACCAATTTGATCAGCTCTATCATTACAATATAGTTTGTACTCAGGTATCACAGTGTCCCACTGGTTGTCCTCCTTCCACCATGTCTCTGATATTCCAATCATATCTAACCTCTCATTTAGTGCTATATATTCTAACTCTCCCATCTTATTTTTTAGACTTCTAGAATTTGCATACAAGCATTTTAGAGACTGTATTTTATTCATATTAAATTGGCTATTGGTAGACTAGACATGGGTAATTTGGGATCTTTAAGCTCTGTCTGCTCCATACTCAAGGGCATTTGGGCTGCATTAGGAGAGAGTGTGTGTGTGTGTGTGTGTGTATGTATGTCTATCCATTTTTTTTTTTGGCTGCCCATCCCGCTCTGGGCCCACAATGTCCAACTGTTACCAGTGTTAGTCTGCAAATGTACATAATGAGGAGCAAGGTATTGTGGGTATGGCCCGGACAGGGCATATTGGGCAAGCTGCATCTGCACAGGGAGTAGGACAATGGCTGGGTCACTGTAGTAACCAAACACCACCTGCATGGAAAGGGTGGCCACAGCATGTCATGCTGGGAGGTCAGTCTCACCCTGACTGAGCAGTGACCATAGCATGTCTAGGTTCCCCCATAGTGCTCTATACTATCTGTTGCCAGTGATACCTGTTTAATCCTAGTTCTGGGGCCCAATCACTGGCATACCTGCTTGGTGTGTGTGTGCTGCACATGTTTCCTCTGTGAGCATGCACTAGGGACTGGCTAGTGGACTTTCTGCAGTTAGGCTGTGCATGGTTGGAACACCTTGTACGCTGCTGCAGTTGCAGTCCAATAGTGCTGTCTGATGGTGAATGGCAGACCATGGTATGTGGAAAGTGAGGATTCTCAGGCCTACCCCCACAGTATTGCTGGGCTGCCACTGCCCCAATCACAGGTATGGGTCTTGCGCACCAGCCCTGGAGGGCTGTCTTTTGCCATCAGGACCGGGGTTGCTGGTCCCACAGCCATTCCCCAGGGCTCAGGCACCTGTCCGTCCATGCCCTCACCCTCAATATGGGTGATTGTGGGCACTTGGGGGTACATAGTGTATACCACTCTGACCAGTAGGGGCAGTGCTACATAACCCTCATACGAGTCTAGACACCCCTCCGCCCTGCTAACAGGTGCCCATGGCAGCCAGACCTTAACACTGGGTACGCACTGATCTTGGTGGTGTCTGGTCCCAGAAGGCCACATGTGACTGCTAAACACAGATGGGCACTGAGGTACTTTCGGTTGCACTGCTAAGAACAACTGTCACACACTGGTAGTGATGGGGATGTGCAGCAGGACCTATCTCTAGCACCACATGTACTGCAGACCTAGTGCTGGGCGCCCATCCTTATCCTCAGGGTGAACACAGAACCTGCACAATGGCAGGGTCTTTAGCTACTCTGTGCTAGTATCACACACACTGTCAGGCCGTCTTACCAAGCTGCGGTAACAGAGAGGTGCAGACCCCATTTGGTGATCAGCTGTAGACCGTTGTTCCACATGTGCAATGCATCATGGGTGCTGGTGCGGTTACCCTATCCTGGCGCACAGAGCAGATGGTTTGTGCGGTGACCAGCAGTCCCTCTGTACCCAGCCATTGCTGTACAACAGGCCATAGAGGTATAGCCCACTGGTTAGTACAATGATGTTCCAAACAGTGGTTATGGCTTAGATTCCCCATTGTTCCCTCCTCTCATGCCTGTCCAACTCTGATATTTTGCATGCCTCTAACAGTCGTATCCTTATAGATCCATACTGCCAGCCCATAATACTCTCACCACAGTAGCCAACATTCCTTTAGTCCATCTATCTGCGTTTGTCAGCTGTGTAGAGTCCTATTTGCCTGTGCAGGCTGCCACCCCATGTCATGCGTTAGTACCCTTTCCTGCATTGTGCCTCTGTGTGCTTGCCTCGCCTGTGCCTGATCTGCATGGCACCACCACTCTTCTGTCGACCCATCATTGTAACTATCCTGCCACCACCGCCTCCATTGGGGGACACGTACTCCTATCATCTGCCACCCACTGTCTCACCAGTACTTTACACTGCCAACATCCTGTGCTGTGGTACAGTTGCCCACAACATGTTCGTCAACAGTACTGGCAGCCACATGGTCTGCCCGCAGATATGGCACGTCCAGGAGCTCCCAGCCCTCCCTCCTTCAATCAACTGTTCAGTGCCTTTCCCCGTGCCCAATCCAGTGTTAGGGGGACATCTGTTTCAATTCCCATAGGTAATGCATGTCAACCCGAGGCACCTTGCAGCCCGTAGGGCACACTAACCTAGGGCACTGTAACATTGTTAGGGCACCTTAACCAATGGCTCCATATCCCAGGAAGCCCTCGAAGGTGACTTGTCCAGGGGTGCCTAGTATGGCGCCTTGACTAGGGAGCCCGATAAGGTGCCTTAGATGGCGCCTCACAAGGCACCTGACGAGCATCCTATATGGCACCTTATAATATGGCGCCTACTAAGGCGCCTTGTAAGGCGCCATATCACAAGATACCATATAAGGAACCTTAGAATGCGCCGTGTTCTGAAGTGCAGTTTAGGGCACCGTATAAGGTGCCATTAGGGCTAAGGAGCCCCATGACGCGCTCCATAGCGTACCATTGCTTAAGGCACCTCTACAGCACCGTAATCAACGTTGGCGTAAAACGCGCCTTAGGCCCAGGCGGCTGAAAGCCTGACACGCTGTAACGTAAAGCGGCAATGCCCACAAGATAATGGTCCTTCAGAGAAAAATAACCTGGTGTGTGTAGCGCAGTGGTTAGGCAATATGTCCGACAACAATGTAGTGTGAGTTCAAATCCCAGAAGAGGATACCACAATACCAAAAAGATGAGAATGGTCACCAGGTGCCCCTAGTGGTTGGTTGGAGTAAGGGCATCTGGTGCATCTAATTAATTTTTAAGGAGTGATTGACCCAAAGGGCCTAGAGGATTCTGGTCCTTGTAGTACAGAACTCCTTATGAAGAACGATTCAAGCCAAAGTGTAGAGTAACAAGGCTTTATTTCCCCGGTCAACGCTAAGGTCCAGTAAGACACAAAGAAAGTAAATACAGTCCTTCTCTTTAACAAAAAGGTTCCACCAACATTTCAAACAATCAACTGTTGTAGGTTTCACAGTTAAGTGTAAGTCTGGGCTAAGGCTTCTTTTAAATCAAAACAAATTAATATATCAGCAGAAAAATGGTTACAAGCTTCACCATCAGCAGAGTTCTCTCTCTATAAATCCTGCAGGGAATTCATTCTAGCTGCTGAACAAAGATTACAATCCATCGGCTCCTCCTGAGGAATGGGAATACTGTTTTCATATTCAAACTCCATTGACTCAGGATCATTGCCCTCCTCAGATGAATGACAATTTTCACTCCCTGTTAACTCCTCACAGGGATTCTTTTGCTTCCCATAAAACTCTCTTGCTAAGCTTTGGGGAAATGCTTTTAAAAGGTCAGTTTTACTTCTTCTCCCCTTATAACGTTTAACTCTTTGAACAGGGTTTTCATCAGTAAAACTTTCTTTTAGAATTAAGGATTTTGCATACCTTGGCTTCTCTAAGCTGCCACACCCAGAGCTCTCCTTGTAACGTACTTTCTCAGGCAGACAAGCTGTTCTATGCAGTGCTCTGCTTTCAGGGCTCTCAGGCAAACCCGGTATGAATTTCCACCCTTTGTGGTTCTTAGCAAAGGTATCTCTGTAGTAGGAACTTCCCTTCCTTGTTCCTTGCTGGTTTGATACAATGAACTTACTTGGGCTAGGAGAGTTGCTTTTATCAGGCAAACTGCTTCTTCTGTTTGCTTTGCTATGGACTCCATCCCAATATGTTTGGCCTCTCTGGACTCTATCCCTTTGAGTGAAACTCCTTTGGATTCTGTCTCTTTGAGTTGGCTGCACTTGGAAGCTGTCCTGTTCCAGGTTCCTTTTCCCACAGCTATCCAAACTGCTGCTCCAGACTGTGCTCCGTCCTGAGCCTCTTGCAGTGATACTTGCTGTGCTTTTGGCTATGTTCCTGGTTAGGCTACTTTCGCCGCTCCTGTTGCTTCCACGGCTCTCCTTGCTGCTTTGCCGGCTCTTACTACTGCTCACCTTGCTGCTGCCCCTCTCTTCTACCATCTGGTTTCCTTTATAAAGGGATTTTTGGTTTGAACATTTTGGGCTTGATCTCAGGTGAAACTGCTTGCTACTAATGCAATCAGTGTCAGAGCACGTTGCTTCTGGCTCTGTGGAACTGCTCATACGCCCTCTGGCTGTGCTGCGCTGGAACTGCGCTCTCTGCATCTTCTCAGTTCCATGTAAAACAGGGTTTTTTTCTAAAACTATTTCCTTCATAGGTTCCGCGTTATGACAGAATATGGCACATCACACCCACAAAGAACAGTCGTGGTTAGACATGCAGATATGTGTTGCGCGTGCCGAATATATAACAGAATACCTGAAACATAAACAAACAGACCAACATGAGTCACAACCTGAGGTACGCGTGTGTAAATGCACCGCACTGCGCAGGCGCGCTTTTACTGCGTCATGGGAGCATGGACCACATACAGCACACAAGATGGCTGCGAGGTAAAAAAAAAAAACAGCATTCACACCTGCTGACCTCTACCTCCTGGCAGAACAAATATGCTGCCACCAGGAGGGCCTGTTCCCAGGCTCCTCCCGCCGGCAGGACCTCACCAGGGTGAGGAGGGCCTGGGGGCACCTCACCAGGTGCTATAATAGGGCGGCCGACTACCCACGTGAGGTAAGTGCATGGGGACAGGTCACACAAACCTAGGAGTGCAACACAATAGCCGGCAACCACCACACATATCAGACACGCACAGCAAGAGAAAAGGACATGTCTGTGGGTCCAACTGGGATCAATGTAGGCCTCCCTGTTGATGTGTGCAGGTCTGCCTTAACCCCAGAAGGCCTCATGCCTCATTAAAGTGGTCTGTCAACCATCCTGGTGCTATGATAGCTGCACCTGTTGATGTGTGCAGGTCTGCCCTATCCCCAGGAGGCCTCATCACAGAGGTCGGTTAATCATCCTGGTGCTATGGCAGTAGCACCTGTTGATGTATGCAGGTCTTCCCAATCTCCAGGATGCCACAGGACTCATTACAGAGGTCTGCTATTCATCCTGGTGCTATGGTAGTTGCACCTGCTGATGTGTACAGGTCTGCCCTATCCCCAGGATGCCTCAGGCCTCATTACAGAGGTCTGTTAATCATCCTGGTGCTATGGTAGTAGCAACTGTTGATGTGTGCAAGTCTGCCCTATCCCCAGGAGGCCACAGGCCAGGTTAAAGAGGTCTGTTAATCATCCTGGTGCTATGGTAGTAGCACCTGTTGATGTGTGAAGGTCTTCCCTAACCCCATGTGGTCCCTGGACCATAGAGAGCATGTAGCGTCACATCCCCTGGCCACACCCGTGTGTGGATGCAACTGTGCCCAAGGCACAATGGTGAGTCACATGATCAGCGCCCCCACCATTGCGTACTGTGGCACATGCCTATGAAGTCTCTGCATATGTTGGACACGTGTTGCAGCCAGGTTGATGAGTGTAGCTGACATACTGACACGGTGCATATGTGTGGGATGTGGCGTATGGCTCGCCTCACCCTGGTACTCCATGCATAATGCCACCATGCAGCCCCACTGGCATGATGCATGTGACCCACAGCATGGTAATGGCACATACAGCATAGTGGTGTAGGCTCATGCACGGATAGGCTGTCGAGCCGGTAAAGGGTGCCAGGAGGGTTGTACACAGGGTACCTAGGGGGCAACCCTGACATGCGCAGCCACACTTGCACACATGCGGGTGGCAGGGGACAGACAGGACACAGTAGAGGCAGCCACCTGCTGCACTCAGCTATGTGTGCATTGCATCAGCCAATGGTCATGGATGCCTGTCCCCTAATGGTCCCATACCTTGCTGTACCCACAGGTGGAGGGACCTTCATAAGAAAGGGCGGGAGATACGGGTGCAATACCCCAGATTCCTGGCGCGGTTCCAGCGGGAGCAGCAGGCCCAACGTGACGGTGAGTGATGCAGCCCGTGCCATGTGCCACGTCACGTTCCTGTGGGCCAGCAGCCTGTGGGGCTACAGGACATGTTTGCATGATGTGCCAAATGCATGACCATGGTTCTAATGTATGCCTTTCCCCCACAGCGGATGCAGGTGCAGACGAGGGCCCAAGCAGGGCTGGATGCCGGACCCTGGCAGCCAGCGCTGGCTGCAGAGGGCCAAGATGTGTTGGAGGCGGCTGACGGCATGGAGGCACAGGAGGAGGGGAGGCCAGAGGCAGAAAGGGGGAGGAGGGTGCGTGGGAGCCTGGGGAGGGGGATGTGGGGGAGGGGGTGGCCAGTCCTGAGTGGCACAGGCTGCCACAGGGTACTGTGGGCCCCTTGCCACCTGCCCCACAGTGCTGGGGATGTCCCATATCTGGGCACGGGGCTGGCACACATCACTGCAGGCAGGAGAGCCGTCTATGCATCCACACAGACAAGGTGTCAAGTGTGTCTGTGTGGGTGCATGCGCGGCCTCCGCCTGGCTGCAGCAGAGCGTGCTCAGGCATATGCCCAGTGGGAGCAGACCCACATTGTGGGACAGATGGTTGTGGCCATGGGCATGGTGGCTGACCAGCTGCGCATGCTGTGAGATTTACTCGCGGCAAGTGCAGCTGACCAGCCACCCGGCCAGGGCAGCCTCCATGGGGTGTGAGTGGCAGCCAGACACGTCACCCCTGCCCTGTGCTGTCCTGTGCTCTGGGACTGCCATCACTGCCGGGGATGGGGGCGGCAGGGCCAAAGCCCACACAGGGCCCCTACATACTTGTGTAACCCCCCAATAAACCTTGTAAATATTTGTTTCTATAATCACTATGGTCATGTGTCCCATTTTGCGACATGGCAGTGGAGTGCGACTGACAGGTGTGAGCATGTCCTTGTGTGTCTGTGTGCATGACAACGGTCTCATACATGGTACTGTCCCCATGGCAAGGGCAGGGTGGTGCCAGGACATAGCCCACGCCCCCCTGTGGTGTGTGTCATTGACACTGGACGGCGTGCCAGTGGGTCTGTGTGCCATGTCTATGTTTACGTTCATGCATATCTACAACCTCATATACCAGCCATAACCAGTATCATCTGACCGGTGTAGAAACCAAGGGTAAAAACAGGGAGCTACGTAAGATAGGGGAAAGGGACGCCATAAACACCTGAAAGAACAGGACAGGATAGAAAAGGATCAGTAGAGATAGAAAAGGTGAAAGTACATACACTAGATGAGAGGTAATATACAAAATGGATATGGCAATGTACGCTGGTGTGGGAAAGGTGAACAAGGGGGCGAGAAGAGGGGAGGGGCAGAGGGTAGGAGAGTTGTATCCCTAACGGGGAGGAGGGGAGAGGGGGGAGGAGGGGAAAGGGAGCTCAAAGGCGGGGCAGATGAGATGTGTCTGTAGTATAGCTTTAAAGTAGTACAAGGATTGTCAGCGGAGTGCAGGGGGGTTGAGTCCCAGAGTATAGGACCCAGGAGGTAGACAGCCGAGGACCGGGTAGATTACAAGTGGGTTTGGGAAGGGGAGGGGAGGCACATGTGAGTAATGTGAATGGATCGGAGAGAACGGTGAGGGGTGTGAAGATGAAACTGGTCAGCAGGGTAAAGAAGAGTACCTGGATGATTTGCCCTGTGTACGACTGTGAGACAATTTAACCTGTATCCGACAAACAGCAGGCAGCCAGTGCAGGCTTATCAGGTGGGGGGTGATGCGATCACAACGTGAAGCAGGGGTTAGAATAGAAACAGCAGTATGGTGAACACATCGCAGATGTTGGATATGAGACTGGGGATACTGGTGAGACAAACATTACACCAACAAGACGGTACATAACATGGGAATGATGCTGGGTAGTCATAGAAAAGGAGGTGAGGATGGGACAGACAGTGCGAAGTTGTTTCAGGGTGAACAGAGAATGTTGGACAAAAGAAGGGATGTGGTATGTAACGGAAGAAAATGAGTTGAGAGTGACACACACATATCGTCAAGAGGAAACAGTGGGGATAGGTGATGAGGTGAGCAGAGGGACAAGGGGAGGGAGGGGACTACCAAGGGTGCACCAAGTAGCAGATATTATGGAGAGGTTACTATGGAGGAACAGTGAGGAACGCCAGGAAGCAACAGAGGAGAAGTTCCCAAGAGAGTGATATCTGGAACAGACGAATTGGTGTGCTAAAGAAGGAGCATGTCATCTGCGTAGCAGTGAGCGGAAAAGCTGTGTTGCTAGACTAGAAGAGCTAGAGGAGCTAGACAGATGTTGAAAAGAAAGGGAGCAGGAATGGACCCCTGTGGGACACTGGAGGAGAGGGGAGTGGAAGAGAAGGAAACAAACCCAGTCAGAACCGAAACGGAGCAACAGGAAAGGGATGACCGAAGCAAATGAGAGACCAGACCGTGAAGGCCGGCATCCTGAGGGCGACATAGAAGAGTGTGATGACCAACCAGGTCAAAAGTGGCAGAGAGATCAAGGGAAACAGCAAGAGAAAGCAAACTGTGATCGTGAGCAGCATGCAGGTCTGTGAGTGGAGAAGGATGGACAGATCCTGTGCTGTGGCCAGGACGGAAACCAGATTGCCGGGGGTGGAGGGTAAGGGAGGCCCCGAGGTGGGATGAGAGCTGGGGGGAAACCAGTTCAACCAAGGTCAAGAAAGGAACGGAGGTCAGGAGATGGGGCGCCATCTAGACGGGGAAGAGGGTTCCAGGGAACCTTTCCCAGGAATGGGGCATACAGAGGCGTGTTTCCGGGGGGGGGGGGGGGGAACAATACCAGAGGATATACCAGAGTTGAAGATAGAAAGGATGATGGGGAAAGGGCAAGGGAACGTTCCAACAACCAGTGGGAAGGGATAGGATCAGCGGGGCAGGTAGTCCTGCGGGTGGAAGCAAAGACCTCAGAGAGAGTAGAGAGAGAGATTGGTACAGATGTGGACCAATGATGGAAGAGGGAAGGGTGGGAGGGTCACCGGTGAGGGTCGGGAGAGGGGAGGAGGGCATGAGGGAGAGGGGAGAAGATGGCAGCAGACCTTGGAAACAAAGTGAGATGCTAGTGGTGCAGGATCAGGGATAGAGAGTGAGGAAGGGGGTGGGTGGGACGACTGTGGAGCGGTGAGAGACCAGTAAACAGAGTGCAATGTGCAAGAGGAGTCAGCATTGGAGGTGATGAGGTCAGATAACTAGTTCTGTTCAGCAGGGTGCATAAGGGAACGGAAGTGACGGTGGAACAGACAGAAGTGAAGCAGATCGGAAGGACAGGGACGCCTCCGCCACAGATGCTCGGCTTGGCGGAGGTATCTACGGTGACGGAAAGGGCCAGAGTGAATCTAGGGGTGACAGGTAGGGCGGTGGGGGTGAAGGCGAGGGTGAAGAGGAGCAAGAGGGGCAGGAGTTGAGGATGGTGTCATGGTTCAGGAGCATGCCCAATGTCAGGGGGATGAGGATACATGTGGGAGGGAAACAGAGTATTCGAGGCGGGGAACTGTGTGTGGGTAGTAGCAGTGATACAATGGGAGAAGGTGGGAGGGGCAGGATCTGATTGTGCCCCAGGAGAAGGGGTCAGAGGAGGAGGGGCACAGGGGAGAGAGGGAAGGTGGCAGGAATGGCCGGTCCAGGGGAGGGATAAGGGTGTAGGGGAGGTAGGAGGGAAGGAGGGGGTGGCATGGGAGATGAAGAGATCCAAGGTGTGCCCAGCAGGGTGGATAGGGGAAGAGACAATCTGAGCGAGGGAAAGGCAAGGGGTATGTGCCCAGGGTGGCCACATGTGGGGCAGGGGGAACATGGGGCAGTCAGATGAAACACTGGACACGTGGCCATAGGCTTAACCATTTCATATGCCATTTATTGGGGACATACCACCCCCCCCTGCAACTATCCCCCTTCCCCCACGTCCCCGCGCACCCTGTGGCGCGGGTGCTACTGCTGCCGCCGGCTGACCCATGCGTCCTACCATGGCCTCCCACACAGACACCATCCTGGCCATGCTGGCTGCCATTGACTCAGCTGACACGCAGGCCCTGCACCTCGCTGAGGAGCCCGTCCAGCACCAGCCTTTGGCGTTGTGTCTCATGTCGCTGGCGATGCTGTTATTCTGCCACCTCCCGCAATGCCATCTGAATGCCTGTGGGTGAGACACGGTGTGAGCAGTGAGACATGGGTTGCACATGCCACCTGTACACATGCAACAGGTGACCCGACAGGTCAGTCACTCACCCTCTGCGTCCACATGCGCTGATGCCAAGTGGGAACATATCTCACCGATCACCTGCCGAATGGCTGCATGTGTGGGCCATTGTGCGGGACCCGGTGCTGGTGGCCCAGCCACACCCTTGGCTGCAGCCTCCGCCATAACACTGCCATCGCCTGCCTCCAAACTCGTCCCGCCATCATCTGACAGGTGGGGTGCCGTTCCCCCCTCCTGCGCTGCATCGGACTCTTTAGGCACCTCCAGATCTGGCACCGCCTCGGGTGGGGGCCACGGGCCGGACACTAGGGGCTCCACCCCCTCCATGGCATGTATGTCACCCGTGGGGGGACAGGGTACTTAGCTCAGGTGTGGCGTGCCTGCCCATCCCCGTACATATATTGTGGTAAGGAAGCCTATCCTGACTTAGGGGAAAGGGAAAAAGGAAAAGAGTTCACCCTAGTAAAAGGGCCCCTTTTGCAAGGTCAGGGGAACAAAGCCACAACCTCACCTAGGAACCAGAAAACCCCCAGCTGGAACAGGTTTCATGTTTCCCCTAGTGAAATAAGGGAGAGTGAGTACAGACCTAAGGTCCAAGACCCTTACGTCAGTAAGCTCCCTGATTACTCAGGTGCCAGAAGGCAGAGTGATCTCCGTCACCTGGGAAGAGAGGAGGTGGGGCTAGAACCCTGGAGATATAAGCCTATGCTAGATTATAGTAGAGGAGAAGGAGAAAGAGGAGAAGGAGAGAGGGTGGAAGAAACGCCAGAAGCAAGGGCTGAGGCAAAGGCAAGAAGAGGAGAAAGAGAGAGAGAAGCTGATACAAGCCGAGGCACAGGTACGAGCCTAAGAAGCCTGATTAATGCTGAGCAGAGCAGGAGAAGCCTGACTAATGCTGGGCAGTGCAGAGGTGCAGGAGACACTCTCAGCTCTAACGAGAGGCTGTCAGCTGAGCCCAGTGAGCCAGAAGGAGAGTCAGAGTCTATGCAGCTAGGAGAGCCTGATGCTGAGCTGAATGAGGAAGACACCCTCATGGATTGCTCTTTGTGCCAAGCCTTAGCCACAGAAGGGTTGAAGGAAAGCCAGCCCTGAGAGAAAACCCTCCAGAGAAAGGTAACCATAAGAAGCAGGTAGATGGATTGTAAATTCCCACATGGTAAAGAGGGGAAGTTTTACTAAGACGTAAGAACAAGCTGGAGTTGTGAATTGTGCTTGTTAACCACCTACTACCTGTGAAGTGAGACGGCAAGAAGCCAAATTAACTGTGAGGAAAAAGCTTTCTTTTTACTCTTGAATTTTCCTGAGAAACCTGAATAGAACTTTGCTTGCACGTTGAAAGTTTGTTCCTTTTGGAGTTTTTGTTTGTAAATTGGAAAACAGCCTGGAAAGGTTTGAGACTGGAAAAGAAGGCAAACTGCCACAGAAGAAAGCCTGTTTTGGTGTTTTTGTTTTAACCAGCAAGGCTAAAGGAAGCTGGTAGCCTTGCTGTTAAAAAGGCTATATTTTTCTGAGCTGAAGAATACTTTAAGCTGCACTTTGGTTGGGTTTTGTTTTGCTTATAACCTGTTGTACTTTGAAGAAGCCTGGAGAAGTATGCCTGAATGTGGTATTTATGAACCTTTTTTGTGCTTAATAAATTTCTGTCATTGCCTTACCCCAAGGAGCCCGACTACAGCTTTTTACCTGAAGCCCATATATAGCGCAATTAAACTACATTTCCCAGAAAACATTGTGGGGAATTAGTCAGTTAAGGCTGAAAGGGGAAAGTTCCTTATACAACCATGCCCCTCTAAGCTGGAGGCGAGTGGTGAGGGCGTGACAATATATGTCACATCATAACCTAACAGACTGTGTGACCTGCAGGATACCTAGGACAATATGGGAACACCCAGACTGCGTACATGTGGGAAGGGACTGTACCGGTGCAGGGATGTATGTTGTACCATCGGATTTCCATGTCCCCGGTGTTAGCGGCGCCTCACTGGTGCCCGCGTGTGCATGCATCTTGGTATGAGCCACATCAACTGGTATGACTGTTGGGGTGGGGGTGGGGGTTGATGGGCCACTGTTGCCTGGGACAGGTGTGCCCTGTGGTGTCAGGGATTTGTGTGCAGGGGTGCATGCCCTGAGGTGGTGTGGGGCCCTGGCGCTGCGACTGCCATTGGGCAGTGGGTGGCTGTGCAGAGCGGGTGCATGCATGGGTGTGTGCCACTCGGGTATGTGTTGGCCCCGCTGTGCTCCCCACCCACACTGCCCCCTGTATAATGGCGAGCCTCATGTCTGGCATCCTGAGCTGCCCTACCCATCCCCCTCCCCCCACCTCCAGCCACCCACCCCATGGATCACCATCGTCTACTGCTGCCATCCCACCACCACCCACCGCACACGCAGGTGCGGAGGATCTCGGTCTCCCCCACATTCTACAATCCTCTGGCCTTTGCTGTCTTCCCCACCCCTCCACTATGGCTCCGCATCACATCGTTGACCTTCAATCCCACCCCATACCTGTCCCCCACCCGCACCTGCACCCTCACGCCTAGCCACCCTTGCCCCGTTCACCATTGGCACATCCCCCTCTCATGCCTTCCTGGTACCGGTACAGCCTGGCATTTGTCAGCTACCCTCTGCTGATGCGTCTCTGTCACAGGTCCCCGGTGACCTGTCTCTAACGTGCTACACGGGCCTTTACTCTGTCCCCATCACCCTTGGCCTCTCTGCTGCTCCTGCCACTGTTGGCCACATTCCGCCCCTTGGTACCCTGTCCTCGCTTGGTTCTATGGCTCTGACCTGTCTTCAGTCTCCCCCCATCCCAACTCCCCCCAATGGAGTGGAGGAGTGGCCTAGTGGTTGGGGCAAGGTACTTCAGGCCGGAAGGTTGGTGGTTCAAATCCCACTAGAGGACAGCAACCTTGGGCAAGAAGGACTCAGGTTTCTAGTCCCACAGGTGCTCCTTGTGGTCTTGGGCAAGCCACTTAACCCTCTGATCTCCTCCCACGAGCTGTTGCACTCGGCAATGGTGGTGGTGCTACTGAGCTGCCCAAATAGCACCTCATAGTGCTCCAGGATGGCTGCCAGGAGGAGGTCATTCTCCTCCTGGGTATAGTGGACTGCCCTCCTCCTGACATTGTGGGGCACTGGCCTGCGGCAGCGCTTGCCTGTTGGTGCACCTCCAAGCTGTTCGTGTGGCTGTTGGCTGAGCCTGGATGGGCCTGCCTCCTCCCCCTCAGGCTCCTCTGCGGTGACAACCACTGATGGCTGCTGGCTGGTCACAGCGCCCCCACTCATTTCACTTGCTTCATGACTCCCATATCCTGCATCACTCGGCACTATTCGGCCAATTTGAGGCCGGACAATATAAGGACTGTGTCCTGCTGGGTGGGTATTTACCATCTCTAACATGCACATGGTGTTCCTGTGCCCTGGGGGGCCTTGCACTTCTCACAGGTGGGACAGGGTCACCATTGGGTTGCCGTTCGGGCCTTCTGACTGCATATCCCCTGTGACACACATGACATGGCGTGCTGCAGCTCAGACGTCTTTTCAACCAACATTCCGGACAATGTCCGTCAGGCTGTGGCATATCACTGCCCATCCGGTGTATGATATACGGGGTCCCATGGGCAATTATGACCTCTGCATGTCTTTCCTTGCATTGTGGTTGTGAAGCGCTGACATTGTATGGGGCTGTGTCCTCCATCACGCCATGTCACCGTCACTGGGGACGTGGTCACATACGTTCGTGGGTTTCTACACTTAACTATGTCTACCATATGTGCATCATTGCTCTTCTGTGTGTCTCGGCACACATGCGGTTAACACTGGTTACATGTACCACTGCTGTATTGCACAGGTCCTTTAGACAGAGATGCTCCAAGCACATATGGTGTGTTCCTTCTATGGTGGTCTGTGACACATTTTGGTTGACACCAACTACGGCACACAGCCTCGGCTCACCCACATATGCAAATGTACATGTGTCTGTCTTTGTTGTGTATCCTTAGTTGACTCTGTATGCAGTCTGTGTGTGTGTGTGTGCGCGCTACCGTGGGGGGCCCTGGATTTGCTCCCATATTCGTTTTCATGCTGTACTGTGTTTTGGGGGGCCATTCACCGTTGACTTTGTCTGCCACGTCACGAGGATGGGATTGTGGTGACACATTGCATCACACATGTATGCTCTATGTATGGCAGCGTTGTTTTGTAGTTTATGCCATCTTGCCTGTACCCCTAATGTCTATGTTACTGTGACAGCGTGTGTGTGTGCACTGTACCATGGCCGTCACATTATTGCACACATGCACATCTCTGCCCTTTTCCATGGTGCAGTGCCATGTGTCCGCCTGATGCGTTCATGGATGCCACTCCTGGCTTTCGGCTACAGGTGGTTGGTGATGTGATTGGTCCGGTTACAGTTGATGTGTGTTGCCCTCATTACCCTTCCCCGGTGTTCTGTATCTCACACCTCCAGACGCTGGCGCACAGCAGCTGTGTGCCATTATGTGACATCATATGTTTGTATCATCGTATCTGTTGTCCTTTCGCACGTAGATGCTTGTGTGCATTTGCAAGTCCATCAGCTCCTGATTGACCTTTCTACATTTCCGTCTGCAGGTGATGCGGGATATGGCTGTCATGCCTGGTTGCTGACCCCTGTGCGTCTTCCACGGCCATGTGCAGAGATGAGGTACAATGAGGCCCATGCCTCCAGCCACTCAGTCATCGAGTGCACCTTTGACGTTCTGAAGAGTCGCTTTAGGTGTCTGGATAGGACCGGCGGGGCCTTACAATACAAACCCATGACTGTGGCACAAATCATTCTGGCCTGTTGCATCCTCCACAACATTGCTCTCAGGCACAATATCCCAGTCGAAATTAATGAGGATCTGGAAGAGGATCCACTGTGCCCTCCTTTACGTGGCCGTGGTGACACACATGAGGGGACGGCAGTCAGGCAACATCTGATCGAGGAGCTGTTCTCACATACATCCTGCATATGTGGGGATATGCATATGCATGTACATGCTGCCGTGTGTGTTTCTGGACTCTCTCATGACATAGGTATGTTTCACTGGTGTCTTTGACTCCCCAGGAGTTGCTTATGTTCCTGGCCGGTGCTGTGGCGCAGTGGAAACCTGCAGGTGACTGAGGTGGATAGACATAAAGGTAACTGTACTGTGGGGGCAATGCAGCATAGCACATATCTCTGTCCACTGCACATATGTTGTAGTGCACCTCTTTGGCCTGCGCCTCCGTACCCATATGTTCCATTTGGCACCCATATGGCCATTAGCTCGTGTCCAGTTCTGGGGTTTCAACACTGTATTTGTAGCAAATGTGACAGAGCTGTGTATGTCTGCAGGTCCAGAGTGTGGTGGTGGTGGTGGTGGTCAGCATATACACCCTTCCCTAACATTGTGCCATTAAACAACATCAGTGTATCTTTGCATGGACTGTAATGCTTGCCTCCACTGGTCTCAGATTATGCTCACACAGGCCGTATGCTACTGGCAGCATGCTCTCCCTGTCTCACTGTGTGTTTGTGTCTGTGTCTTTGGGATGTGTCTATGTGGCGGCACACTCTGATGCCCTTTAGCGTAGTCTGGTGCTGGGATGTGACTGGACACTTGTGCAGTGGTGATCACTGTTCTATCTCTAAACCTGTGCTGTTGCCCTTGTGTACATTGTGCGCATGTGTTTATGCATGTGTTCTGTGTTTTTGACTGACCTGTCTCTTGTTTGCTGACAGTCCACTACACATCAACGTTTCCGTTTCACGCATCTCGCCAGACCTTGGACATGTGGCATTGACGGCTGGATATGCAGACATGGTGATTCCATGCATTTCAATGACATCCTCTGCCTTTACTGTGACCTCTTGTGGCCTTTGCCTGCCTCAGACAGTCCTTATCGGACACCTGCTGCACATACACGGTAGGTTGCATGTTTGATCTTTTTTGACTGACATCACAATTTACATGTTTGTTATGGGCCGTATGTTTCGCCGTGCTTTTCTGTGGGATCTATGTGCACCAACACTGCTGGACATGCTGTGGACCTCTGCGAAGCCTGTGTGACATGGCCATAGACATGACCATGTCAAGATGGCAACCTGGTCGGCAGTGCCATCTCAAGATGTGGTCAACATGCACTGTGCTCTGTGTTGTGATCATGTCATGTTTGCATGTCTGAGGTTTCATTATGTAGATAGTGTGGTTTACCTCTCTGCATTGTGACCTTATGTTGTGTGCAGCATACCATAACCTTGTTTCTCCTCCTTTTAACAGGGCACAGCCAACACACACAGCACATCTACTACATTGCATCTGCAGTCCCCATCACACTACAGTTGGTGGACAGAGCGCCTCCATGCAATGATCCCTGGGAGATGGTGCCATTGGGTGATGGACCTCTGCGAGTGGGACAAACGCCTATGATGGACATTATTGTTGGACTGATACTTTGTGCAGAACAAGGATGACCAACACACCATTTCTGCCGTGCTCTGGCTGGGTGTTGTGTTCATCGCAGGGAACACACAGCGCACACTGCATTACTGTGGCACATTGAGATGTCACACATGACCTTGCATGCCCATGGATTCTGGGGCAGTTGTAACGGCACATGTGGGGTTGCAGACAACATTTGCACTGTGGACATTGTGTACTGGTTGGTACATGTACAGCAGAACCTCTCATACTTGCTTTATGTTGTACATCCATCTGACATTGTGTTGATGTGTGTGGGCCATGTGTGTGACTTGCATCGCAGTATTTCCACATATGTTTGGGTTAACAGGTGCATGCAGCCAAGTGTGTGGCACAGGAGGTACATTCTGTAAAGGTCCTGTTTGTCTGGCTACCTTACACTTGGACATGACACGCTGTTTGCCAACACACCACTGTGATGCGTGCCACCATCTGTGATTGCTGTTTGACCTTCGCAGGGGGTGTTACAGTTCATCTGGGGCAGCACTCTGTCATGGTTCAATGTACACGGTGCATGTGCATCTGCCTGATTCTGGTTTTACACCGGTGCATGTGCCTACGTGGATTCTGTGTGGGCTAGTGCACCGTTGTGGACCTTTCATTCTACCTCCACGTACATTTTATTGTGTGGTTCCTGTACAGATGTGCCGCTGTACATTGATTTACAGACCAATCAATGCATGTGTGCACAGTCCTCTTTATCACATGGCATTTTGCCACTCACATTGCACCAGTAACTTTGCAGTAGGGCAGTGGGTGTGTCCTTTTTCTGACTTAATTTGTGCATTCTCTGTACATTGGCATATATGTGATGCCCCTGTATCCATAGCACCCATTGCAGCAGGCCTTCTGCATGGTGCTACCTCTATGTCTGTGAGGTTCAGCTTTGTTTGTTCTTTGGCAACATGTGCCTCTCGTACCTGTTACCATGTCCTCATTTTGCCTTGTGTAGGTGTTTCTGATCCCATTTGTGCATTAAAGATGTTTCTTTACATGAGTACCTGACGTCTGCTGATTCTCGCCACATCACATACTATTGTCTGGCCATCTACCCTGCTGTATGACCCACTGATACACACACATATCGTCTACACAGCTGAAGGGTGGTGCTGGGGCATTGGGACATGACATGTTTGTCATGTTTATGCATTTGCCTGTGCACTGCAGATCCACATCACTGTATGGCAGCATAGCATTACATCTATGTATCCTCCTTTCCTACCTTATTCGCCTTGTGGTTGTGTGGGCAGCTTGGTGTACCTGCCTGGACCGTGCCCCCTGTCAGTTGTGTGTTCTTGTGCTATTCCCGTGATGATGCAGACAACGTACGTCGATGCCATCTGGTTCACTCACATCACTATATTAACAGGGCACCTTTCATATCATTGCCCAGTGTGTGTGTTGTATCATACACAGGATGTGTGTGGTGTATCCGACATTGTGCTGCTGCATTCCTGCCCACAGATGGACTCACTGCTATCCACAAAGGTGTTCCATTTTAACACAGGTGTGATAAGGAAGCTTATCATAGTTCAGGAAGAAATAATACAAAGAGGTGAATTGGCTCTGAATAAGCAACCTGTGCTGGCTGGTAAAAGCACTAAAACAGAGTGTTTACCTAAAAGACTACCAGACCCAGAATACACTGGTTCACAGAAAGCCTCTAGGAAAGCTGAAGTAGGGAAACGTGTGCCTAATCAGAGGAGCAATGATGTAATCCCTAATCACCCATCTCCTAGGGCAGGGCTTAATTCAGAACACCTGCAGTATGCTAGGGTGGAGCGGCCATCTAGCCACTTTAAAGCTAGAAGAAATTCATCATACAGACAGCAAGGAGAGCAAGAGGAAGGAGAGCGATGGCAGCAAGGACAGCAACGTGAGCTAGAGAAGGAGAGACTGATCATGAACAGAAGGAAGAACAGCAAGACGTCCAGAAGGTCTAAGAAAGAAGCCCAAGGCAGTATGTATGCTGGGAGAGATTCCTGAGGCAAGCATTCTTCATTGGACTGGAAGAAGCCTGAGGCTTGGAGATATACAGCCAGGAACCCTCGGACAGCACCTGTAAGGGAGACGGCTGCATCTTCAGAAAGAAGGAGCTCTAATACCTATTTAAGGAGGTATGGGAAAAGAGACCTAAAGTCCAGAGATTCTGACTGGAGAGCTGGGCACAGATGTTTTGCTACCTACTGGACAAAATACCCAGAGAGGAAACCTAATGACAACGTGATCTCAGGTATGAACTCTGATCTGTTCCCTAGCTTTGCACAAGGAAGACAGCAGGGAAACAGTTTCTATCCTGGTAGAGATCAGTTAGAGAAATCCTCTGAGCCAGTGTATGAAAGTGATTCTATGATATTTCAAGAGCAAGGGGAAATATCAGATGAGGAAGTTGAATGCATGGATTGTTCTCTTTCTAAGCTGCTGTTCTAAAGTAATCCTCAGATAAGGATCAAATACCAAAAGGAACTGTACTGATTTTTAACTTCCTAGAAACGTTTCTTTGAGAGAAAGCTTTGGGGAAAGTTGGAGCCACGTGGAGAGTGGACCAGCAATGGTTTGCAGCTGGTTAAGCACCTGTGATTAGAGCAAGGCACAAGTGCACGTGGGACTTTGAAAAACAAAAGCTTCTTCTCTGTGTGAATGGAAGAAAGCTGTTTTTTTTTTTTTTGATAAAGAGAATTTTCCTTTTGGGTTTATTTTGCATTCCAGCACTGCTAAGAAAGTTTATTAGCAAGGGCTAGAAGAAAGACCTTTTCTGTTCCATCAAGGTCTTTACTAAGTTGTTGCATAAGTAATTCAGTTGCCTTATTTGTTTTGTTTCCTGAATAAAACTCTTGAAGAAATTATCCTGTTGATGTTACCAAGCATATCTGTGCGAGGGAATAACACCCCATAAATAAAATCTGTTTTCTGCTTTACACTCGAACAACTACAATTCTTTATTCTTGTTAAACGGCTAGTTTTTGTGTGAAGGAACTACAAGACCCACAATCCTTTGCAAGTCAAGTAAATTCATGTCCTTGCCAAGATTGTGGAACTTTCACAAGCACCCCCGTTTACAGTGGCGTAGTCTTTCGGATTGCTTTTACACAAAGGATTTCCAGGATTTATAAGGATTACAACTGAAAAGTGAAAGAAACAAGTTCAAGTCAAAAGCTGGAGAGTGGATTTTTCCCTTAACAACGCATTGGAGGAAAAAAAGAAGCTGTTCCAGGAGCTGTTCCAAGGAGGAAAAGTCCCTGTGTGAGCCTGATTCATCACTGGCATAAGGTAATAAGTACCTGGGCATGACTAGTGGTGGATAGGAGTAAGGCACAGGGGTAATTTGAAAAAAAAAATAAAAGGAAACACCTGTTTGTAGGGTGCTGCTCTGTGGTTTCTTTTCTCTTTTGTTTCTTGCAGGGATATACAGAGATGGATCCTAGGGAACTGGCCAGCTGGATGGCAGCTCAATTCGCCAAGCAACAAGAGGTCACGCAGCAGGCTCAGGACTCTGCAATCAAAGCCCTGAGGGAGCAGCAGAAGCCAGTGCTTGACCTCGTGGAAGCCTTAATTGCACTTCACACCTAAGGTGGTGCAAGACCAGCAGTAACACCTGGTATTCCACATATGGACAATGTGGGACTCAGTCAGGGAATTGGGGCATTTAGTTTTGGGAAACACACACCAGAAGATAATGTTGATGATTTCCTTGAATCTTTTGAGAGAGTGGCACATGCATTAGCATGGCCAGAGACCCAGTGAGCTGTAAGGCTGGCAACCTCATTAACTGGGGAGGCGCTTGCCGCCTATAGGGCAATGCCAGCAGCTCAAGCTTTAAATTATAGAGATGTAAAATCTGCTATAAGAGATCGCCTAGGGTTGTCTGTTTCAGAATATAGGCGAATGTTTAGAGCTACTGCATTAAGAGTGGGTGAAACACCCAGGGCTCTGAGTCAGAGAATCAGAGGATTGGCTATAAAATGGTTGGAGCCTGAGGGAAAGAATATGGAAATGTTATTGGACATTATTATGCTTGAACAATTCATGTCTGCTGTGCCAAAAGACTTGCACACTTTCCTTATACAGCAAAATTGCCAGAACCTGGGAGAGGCAACCATGTTAGCAGAGCGGTTCTTGGAAGTCACGCAGGCTTGCCATAGAATGGGTGGCCCTCTGAAGGTTGGTGCTGAGGCAAGCTGTGCTGTATCAGAAAAGAAAATGGTTAAAAATGTTGTTTCTGAGAATAATAGTACTGTACCTACCCAGATTATAAAGTGGAGTAAGAAGAAATGTTACAAATGTGGAAAATGGGGACATTTGGAAAAGGAATGCCAGATTTACACTAGCTTGATAGGTGTTGATTTAAAATAGCCTAAGGAAGGGTTCCTTTTGGTGGTTGATGTGCAGGGAATTACCACAAATGCCCTGTTAGACTCTGGGGCAGACCAGAGTATGCTGTCAAAGAGGCTTTGGAAGCAGATAGAGGCCCAAGAAGGATTTGAGCCTAGAACCCCTGAAAGCAAGGTTTATATTAAATGCATTCATGGTGCTGCTTAATCATATCCCACGTACAGGCTAATGATTAAGGGCTTAGGGGTACAAGAGGAAATTCCTTTAGCAGTGGTACCTAGGCTTCCATTTGATTTGGTTCTAGGAAGAGACTGGCCAAAATTTAAGCAGGGGCTGGTGAAAGGACTAGGGAAGAAGGAGGGAGATGGAATGATGGTAATAGTGGCATTTAGTGGCAGTTACAGAAACATGGTTCACAGAAAACCATGACTGGGATGTAACTATACCTGGCTATACTTTATTCAGAAAGGACAGGGTAGGAAGAAGGGGAGGAGGAGTGGCACTATATGTAAAAGCTACTATTAAAGCTTTGGAATTACAAAGCTTAAAAGGGAGAGAGGAGGCATTGTGGGTTAAACTAGAAAGAGGGAAAGAGAAATCTATTTGCATTGGTGTGCTATACAGACCTCCCTCACAAGAGGAAGAGGTGGACAGAGAGTTAATTGAAGACATACGCAGCATTGCTAGAAAAGGGGAAGTGCTACTGCTAGGAGATTTCAATATGCCAGATGTTGATTGGCACATTCCTGCTGCAGTATCATCTAGGAGTAAGGAGATCCTGGATTCTCTACAGGGAGAACTATTCAGGCAATTGGTAACAGACCCCACACGTGAAGGGGCCATACTGGATTTGGTGCTTACCAATGGTGAAAGTGTTTCTGATGTTGTAGTGGGAGATCATTTTGCATCCAGTGATCACCAGATGGTGTGGTTCAGTATTAGGACTAGGGCTGTTAGAATCCATTCCAAGGTGAAGATCTTAGACTTTAGGAAGACTAACTTTGCGAAGATGGGCCAATACCTCAGGGAGTTGTTAGTGGGATGGGAACAACTGGGGGATGTAGAAAAACAGTGGGCAAAACTGAAAGGAGGTATTTTAAAGGCAACCAACCTTTTGGTTAAAAAGGTAAATGAAGGCAAAAGGAACAGGAGACCGCTATGGTTTTCAAAGGAAGTAGCTGAAAAAGTGAAGAAAAAGAGGGAGGCCTTCATGAAATACAAGAGATCACAGAGAGAGGAAGACAGGCATCTGTATTTGGAAAAACTTAGAGAAGCTAGCAAAGTAGTCAAGAAGGCAAAGATTCAAAAGGAGGAGGAAATAGCCAATGCAATAAAATGGGGGGATAAGACATTTTTCAGATATATTAGTGAGAAGAGGAAGGGCAAAAGTGGTATTGTCAGACTCAAGGGTGCAGGGGGGAATATGTAGAAGCTGATAAGGATAAAGCGGAATTGCTTAACAAATATTTTTGTTCTGTGTTCACAGATGAAGAACCAGGAGCAGGACCTCAGAAAACACCCACAAATAAGAACAGAAGCGAGGGACATCTTGAACAATTTTCAGAAGACTGTGTTCGTGAGAAACTAGCTCAACTTAAAGTAGACAAAGCGATGGGACCGGATGGGATACACCTTAGAATACTGAGGGAACTTGGGGACGTTCTAGCAACTCCACTGACTGACCTTTTCAATGCCTCATTGGAGTCGAGAGTGGTGCCAAAGGACTGGAGAGAGGCTCATGTGGTGCTTTTACACAAAAGCGGTAGTAAGGATGTGGTTGAAAACTACAGGCCGGTTAGTTTAACTTCAGTGGTAAGTAAATTAATGGAAACGCTGTTGAAATAGAAAATAGTGAGGTTTCTGGAGTCCAGCGGATTACAGGGTCCGAGGCAGCATGGATTCACCAGAGGCAGGTCTTGTCAGACAAATCTGATTGATTTCTTTGACTGGGTGACCAGGGAGTTGGACCGCGGGAGAGCTCTAGATGTGGTGTATTTAGATTTCAGTAAAGCCTTTGACACTGTTCCTCACAGGCGACTTATAAACAAACTGAGCACCCTAGGGATGGACCCTAAAGTTACTGCTTGGGCTAGAAATTGGTTGGGTGGGAGGCAACAAAGAGTACAAGTAAATGGAGCTCACTCTGAGGAGAAGGATGTTACCAGTGGTGTGCCCAGGGATCTGTCCTTGGTCCGATTCTTTTTAACATCTTTGTTAGTGATATAGCGGAAGGGCTGTCGGGTAAGGTTTGCCTCTTTGCGGATGATACCAAAATCTGCAATAGAGTAGACACCCAGGAAGGTGTAGATAACATGAGGAGGGATCTAGCTAAGCTTGAAGAATGGTCTAGAATTTGGCAACTGGGATTTAATGTTAAAAAATATAAAGGTCATGCATTTGGGCTGCAGCAATCCAAGGGAGCAATACAGTATAGGAGGTGAAGTACTTTTGTCCACTAAAGAAGAGCGGGACCTAGGCGTAGTTCTGTCCGATGATCTTAAAGTAGCTAAACAGGTAGAAAAGGCGACAGCAAAAGCTAGAAGGATGCTTGGGTGCATACGGAGAGGAATGGCTAGCAGAAAAAAGGAGGTGATAATGCCTCTGTATAAGTCTTTGGTGCGACCTCATTTGGAGTATGGTGTGCAATTCTGGAGACCGCACCTTCAAAAGGATGTGAACAGGATGGAGTCGGTGCAGAGGGTTGCTACTAAGATGATTAGTGGTCTTCATTATAAAGCATATGAGGACAGACTTAAGGATCTTAATATGTACACCTTAGAGGAAAGGCGGGATAGAGGTGATATGATTGAGATGTTTAAATACCTCCGTGGCATAAATGTTCAGGGAGAGAGCCTCTTTCAATTGAAAGCAAGTTCTGCGACGAGGGGACATGGGATGAGGGTGAAGGGAGATAGATTCAGGAGTGATATGCGGAAATATTTCTTTACGGAAAGAGTAGTGGATCCGTGGAATAGTCTCCCAGTGGAGGTGGTAGAGATGAGGACAGTAACTGAATTCAAAAAAGCATGGGACCAACACAGAGGATCTCTAAAGGTAAAAAGTGGACTGTTGTAGTTGTTGTTATGGAAGGACAGACTAGATGGTCTTTTTCTGTCATCATGTTTCTATGTTTCTAATAGCTCCTGGGCCTTTGTTTGAAAGTCCTCAGACCCCCAGTTAAAAAGATGGTTAAACTTCCAGAAGACAAAACTACCAAGAAGCAGATTTTCACCTTGAAATACCGTAGGGTCACAGAGAAGGCCCAAGCTCCTAAGCGGGCAACCCCTCAAGCTGCTGGGTTTGACCTTTGCAGTGTGGAAGATGTGACTATACCTGGCCAAGGGAAAGCCCTGGTTGGCACTGGACTCCAAGTTGAAATACCCATTGGGTGATATGGGCGAGTAGCCCCAAGATCTGGATTAGCCCTGAAGTATTTCATTGACGTGGGAGCTGGAGTGATCGATCCCGATTACAGGGGCAATGTTAAAGTTCTGTTATTTAATTTTGGACAGAAGGATTACCATGTAAGGACGGGAGATCGAATCGCTCAAATGATATGTGAAAGACTGGGTTTTCCACCTGTGGAGGAAGTCACAACTTTGTCCAATTCTGAGCGTGGAACCAAGGGCATTGGTTCAACTGAAGACAAGGGGGGTAAAGAGCCTAGCTGCCACCTGTGACCGTGGGAGGTGCATGAAGAGGAGGATTTGGGACCCCAAGTATCTGACTGTAAGGAGAGCTCAGAACCCCAAATAAGTGAGGACCTGTCAGTAGTACAGCAAGAAGAACTAAGGAAATTACTAAAAGAATTCCCAGATGTTTTGACTCCTATACCTGGAGAGACACATTTGGTTGCACATGAGATTATAACTCCACCTGGGAAGTTAATTCGACAAAGGCCATACCGCTTGCCTAAAGCAAAGAGACAGGAAGTAGTGGCACAAGTTCAGGAAATGTTAGACATGGGGGTAATAGAGGAGTCGAAGAGTCCCTGGAATAGCCCCATAGTCTTGGTGCCAAAGCCTGATGGCTCTTTAAGATTCTGTATTGATTTCCAGCAGGTAAATGCAATATCAGTTTTTGATGCATATCCAATGACAAGAATTGAAGAGCTATTGGACCAGCTTGGACAAGCCCAATATTTAACCATATGACGAAAGGCTATTGGCAAATCCCTCTAACCAGGGAGTCAAAGCCGAAGACTGCTTTCAGCACCCCCGTTGGCCTTTTTCAATTCAAAAGGATGCCTTTCGGACTGCTTGGAGCGGCAGCTACCTGCCAAAGATTAGTGGACCAGGTACTTCGACCCCATCAAAATTATGCCTTTGCCTATATGGATGACGTCATAATCCATAGCAATACATGGGCGGAACATCTAAAGAGAATCAGAGCGGTCTTATGCTCCATGAAGCAAGCGGGAATCACTTTGAATACAAAGAAGTGTGCTTTTGCTAAGAGAGAGGTAAAATACCTAGGCCACTTGGTGGGAAGAGGGAAAATTAAACCCCTAATGAGCAAGGTGGATAGTATCAGGAATTTTCCTCCTCCAACCACGAAGAAACAGCTGAGGAGTTTCTTGGGGCTTATCGGTTACTACCGCAGATTTATACCACAGTTTGCAGAGGAAAGTGCAATATTTACTGATAAGCTGCGGAAGAATTGCCCAAATCAGCTGAAATGGACTCCCGAAGCTGAAAAAGCATTTTCAGTGCTGAAAGGGAAGTTGTGTACAGGACCAGTACTGAAAGGGGTGGATTTCAGAAAACCCTTCTTAGTTCAAACAGATGCCTCAGATGTACAGCTGGGAGCTGTGTTATCCCAATGTCATGAAGGGGAGGAGCATCCTGTGATGTACCTGAGCAGGAAATTGTCACCGGCCGAACAGAAGTATTCAACAATAGAGAAGGAATGCCTAGCCATAAAGTGGTCAGTGGAGGCATTAAGGTTTTATCTCACAGGGAGGAAGTTCCTACTGGTTATAGACCATGCCCCACTAAAGTGGTTACAGCAGATGAAGAACCACAATGCCAGGTTGACACGCTGGTACATGGCCTTACAGGCGTTTGATTTTCAAGTGGAACATCATGCTGGATAATTACACAAAAATGTGGATGCCCTTTCGCGTATTACGGACTGTAAAGAAGAGGTTTCACAATCTGCACCAGTCCATAATAACTTAAGCAGGGGGGTATTTGATAAGGAAGCTTATCATAGTTCAGGAAGAAATAATACAAAGAGGTGAATTGGCTCTGAATAAGCAACCTGTGCTGGCTGGTAAAAGCACTAAAACAGAGTGTTTACCTAAAAGACTACCAGACCCAGAATGCACTGGTTCACAGAAAGCCTCTAGGAGAGCTGAAGTAGGGAAACGTGTGCCTAATCAAAGGAGCAATGATGTAATCCCTAATCACCCATCTCCTAGGGCAGGGCTTAATTCAGAACACCTGCAGTGTGCTAGGGTGGAGCGGCCATCTAGCCACTTTAAAGCTAGAAGAAATTCATCATACAGACAGCAAGGAGAGGAAGGAGAGCGATGGCAGCAAGGACAGCAACATGAGCTGGAGAAGGAGAGACTGATCATGAACAGAAGGAAGAACAGCAAGAGGTCCAGAAGGTCTAAGAAAGGAGCCCAAGGCAGTACGTATGCTGGGAGAGATTCCTGGGGCAAGCAGTCTTCATTGGACTGAAAGAAACCTGAGGCTTGGAGATATACAGCCAGGAACCCTCGGACAGCACCTGTAAGGGAGACGGCTGCATCTTCAGAAAGAAGGAGCTCTAATACCTAATTAAGGAGGTATGGGAAAAGAGACCTAAAGTCCAGAGATTCTGACTGGAGAGCTGGGCACAGATGTTTTGCTACCTACTGGACAAAATACCCAGAGAGGAAACCTAATGACAACGTGATCTCAGGTATGAACTCTGATCTTTTCCCTAGCTTTGCACAAGGAAGACAGCAGGGAAACAGTTTCTATCCTGGTAGAGATCAGTTAGAGAAATCCTCTGAGCCAGTGTATGAAAGTGATCCTATGATATTTCAAGAGCAAGGGGAAATATCAGATGAGGAAGTTGAATGCATGGATTGTTCTCTTTCTAAGCTGCTGTTCTAAAGTAATCCTCAGATAAGGATCAAACACCAAAAGGAACTGTACTGATTTTTAACTTCCCAGAAAAGTTTTTTGAGAGAAAGCTTTGGGGAAAGTTGGAGCCACGTGGAGAGTGGACCAGCAATGGTTTGCAGCTGGTTAAGCACCTGTGATTAGAGCAAGGCACAAGTGCACGTAGGACTTTGAAAAAAAAGCTTCTTCTCTGTGTGAATGGAAGAAAGCTGTTTTTTTTTTTTTTGATAAAGAGAATTTTCCTTTTGGGTTTATTTTTCATTCCAGCACTGCTAAGAAAGTTTATTAGCAGGGGCTAGAAGAAAGTAAAGACCTTGATGGAACAGAAAAGGTCTAAGTTGTTGCATAAGTAATTCAGTTGCCTTATTTGTTTTGTTTCCTGAATAAAACTCTTGAAGAAATTATCCTGTTGATGTTACCAAGCATATCTGTGTGAGGGAATAACACCCCATAAATAAAATCTGTTTTCTGCTTTACACTCGAGCAACTACAATTCTTTATTCTTGTTAAACGGCTAGTTTTTGTGTGAAGGAACTACAAGACCCACAATCCTTTGCAAGTCAAGTATACTCATGTCCTTGCCAAGATTGTGGAACTTTCACAACAAGCACCCCCGTTTACAACAGGTACATTCCTCGCTTCCATGTGCCTGGACAGTTGCATGTCATCTCTTTTGGGGCATTGTGGCTTTTTTTGGGTGGGCATCTCTTCTACTTGGGCACATGCATGCTCAGGCTGGTGCCTCTACATCCCCACCTGGGAGGTGTTTGTGGGACATAGCTGGCATTGGTGTTAGTTGGCACTGGTGCTGACAGTGGCAGCGGGGCGGATTGGATATGTGCCTGCTCCTTGTCTACACATCATCCATTGCAGAGATGGTCATGTCATGCTGTGGTAGGGTGGCATAATGGCTTGCACACTGGCCTGGGGACATGGGTTCAATTCCCACTGTGGCATTTGTCAGGTCAAATACCCTTCTTTGCTCTGACAGGATCCAGTTGATCATTGTCACTCTTTCATATACATTACCAGGTTTACGTTGCCATGTACACCGCTTTGCTTGATACCATGAGGCAGTATTGGACAGCTGTTATATATATATATATATATATATATGTGTGTGTGTGTGTGTACACTTGCGGGCATTTAGCTGTGTATGCTTTTCCTGGTTTGTGTGTCCTGTATTGCCAGGCACGTATGCTTTTGTGGACATGTCATGACTGATGTGTGTTGGATTCCCATCATGCACCACCTACCTTCTACATGCATGCATATGTGACTGCGGCATTTGATGCATGACGCTGCATTGGGGGGTGGCCTACTGACCAGTGCACACCATGCAGCTCGTGGACATGCTCTGTCCTGCCCATCATCTGTGGACAGGCCAGTTGACTTTTGCATGACATGTTGTACACACATTTGTCTGTGCTGCTGCATCACCGCACTGACTGGCGTATTTAGTGGTATACTACTGATGTACATGGCCCACCTGTGCTCACATCCTTGGACGGTGGCAGCTGTCTGTGTGCCAGCCGCCTGCCGCCTCAGGGGGTGCTACGGGTGTCCATACACACGTTCCCTTTGGTAAGATATATGGTCGTTGTGCTTGTAATGGTTGGTTGGGATAGTGGCTACAGACGTGCGTTGTGATACCCTAGGTTGTGGGTTTGATTCCCACAGATTCCTTATCTTTTCTTTTCTTGTGTTGTGCTATCCCTACCAAACAGTGGTGCCGGCTTCTTCGCCTCTCCGCACACCCTTCCTCTCTTCACTGTACAGTGCAGTGTCCCCTCCATGCAGCCTATCCGTCACATGCCAGCTGTTACATGTGGTCCCTTTCTTTGGGCTGTCTGGGTGGGCAGTTGGCTCAGTGGTTTGGCATTGGTGTCGATGAGCTGTGTTTGGGCTCTTTGGTGTATCACACAGGGTCAGTTCCACCTTAGAGGCTGAGATGCTGGGGGGGGGGGGGTCCATACCCCATCTGGTGAACAGCTGTGGGCGCTGATCTGCATGTGCAGTGCATCATGGTTACCGGTGGGTTTACCCTATCCTGGGGAACAGCAGACAGTTTGTGCGGTGACCTGCAGTCTTTCTGTAGCCAGCCATTGATCTGACAGGAGCCAATGAGGTGTGGGCCAATGGTTAATACATTGACCTCGTAGCAATGGATCATGGGTTCAATCCCCCATTGGTCTCATTTTCGTTGGCCTGTCCGACGCAGGTCCTTCTCATGCCTGTAATAGTCAGACACAACAGGCACATATCTGCAATGTGTGCACGCAGCCATGCCCACCCTGACCTCATTGACCTAGCCTAAGGTGCCTATAGAGTGCATTTGCCCAAACCGTGTTGTAAGGCACCGTAAGCCAATGTGCCGTAAAACACAACTTCAGCCACAGTTGCATCGGGCACGCATGGACACGCGTAGGAACGCGTGTCACTACGCAGCCGCATTTATATTGCGTCATTTCAGGGACGGAAAACAGCATACAAGATGGCTTCATGGAGAGTGCGTTTTCCCCGACCATAGGACATGACCCACCTCATCTGCTCGAGGCAGAGGTGCCTCTTTCCAGGCTCCTCATGATGCCTCCACCTCACCTGGGCAAGGGGAGCCTGGGAGCGCCTCACCAGGCGCTATAATAGAGCAGCCTCCTACCCACGTGAGGTAGGTGCATGGGGACATGCCACACAAACCAAGGGGTGCAACAATAGCCAGCAATCAACACACATATCATACAAGCACAGCATGGGTTACTACCTCCCACAAAACCACCTGTCTTCTTGACCCCATACCCTCCCCCTGGCTGTCCGACCCCTCCCTTGCACTGCTCCCTTACATACTTCACATTTTCAATAACAGCCTTTCCTCTGGTGTCTTCCCTTCAGCTTGGAAACATGCCCTTATCCGTCCACTTCTAAAAAATCCTTCCCTTGATCCTTCCACGCCAGCTAGTTGGCGTCCCGTATCAAATCTTCCCTTTTTGTCTAAAATCCTGGAAAACTAGTGTTCGCCCAACTTTCCGACCATCTGGATTCTACCCTCTCTCTTCACCCACGTCAATCCAGATTTCGTACGGGTCACAGTACAGAGACTATCCTCACCTCCCTTCTGAGTGAAGTCCATCAAGCCCACGACCAAGGTGAGCTTTCCCTTGTGGTGAACCCTAGACCTCTCCTCTGCCTTTGATATTGTGGATCATCGCACTCTTCTAACCCGGTTGTCCGATCTTGGAATTTGTGGGTCTGTCCTGGCTTGGTTTCGTTCTTTTCTTTCCTCCCGCACGTTCTCAGTAAAGACTAGCTCAACCGCTTCTTCTCCTTTACCTCTCCTATGTGGGGTTCCCCAGGCTTCAGTTCTTGCTCCTCTTCTTTTCAACATTTTTTCTTGCCCCCCTAGCACTTATTGTTCAGCAGTCAGGGATTTCTGGATATTTCTACGCTGACGACATTCTTCTTGTGCACCACACCAGTTCTTTCTGCCCTTAACCTCTGTCTCACCCGTATTGCTACATGGATCAACAATAAATTTCTCCACATTAACCCTTCTAAATCAGCCACGCTTTGGCTTTCCTTTAGCACACCCCCACCTACTTGTTCTCCTTTCTTTCTTTCTTTCCACTTTTATTCTTTTAGTCTCTTCCCTCCGATATCTTGGAGTCACTCTTGATGTCTCCCTCTCGTTCCACCATCATATTTCCACACTCATTCGTCGCTCCTTCTTTTTTCTATGTCAGATCCGAGCTGTCCGCCCTTTCCTCCCTCCCTCCTCTCTCACCTCTTTAGTCATTTCTCTAGTACTGTCGAGATTGGACTATTGCAATACCATTTTAGCAGGTCTTCAATTGGTTCAGAATACAGCCGCACATTTGCTCACATATTCTTCTCCCCGTGATCACATCACCCCCCTCCTTCTCGGTTTACACTGGCTTCCACTCAGGTTCCATTTCCATTACAAAATTCTCATACTCACCCATAAAGCATTACATACTGGCTCTCCCCAGTATTTAGCCGATTCCATCCGTCTGCAGCCTTCCCCCCCCCCCCCATCTCCTTCGTTCAGCACATGGCTATCGTCTCTTTCTTCCCGCCCCATCCTCAGCTCACTTAGAAACAACACGTCATTCCGCTTTTTATTTTCTAGCCCCAGCCCTCTGGAACTCACTTCTGGTTGCTCTCCGTACTGAGCTATCTTTTCAAAGATTTAAGTGCGCACTCAAAACTCATCTTTTCCAGCAGGCCTTCGACCTCACCCCTAAGACCGGTTTGTCTATCAGTATTTCTTTTGACTTATTTCTTTCCTGCTCATTTGTCTTTCTCCACCTCTCTTGCTGTCCTGTCTGAATAATGGCGCTCTTTTCCTTTCCTGTTTTTATTGATTGTATTGTACACCGCCCTGATGCGCTTGCATGGGCAGTATATCAAGCAACAATTAAAGATAAAGATAAAGACAGATCTTTGGCTCAACCTGGAACCACTGATGTGCGCAGGTCTGCTTTAGCCCCAGGTGGCCTCAGGCCTCATTACAGAGGCCTGTATTTGCCCCTGTTGCTGTGGTATGTGCGGCAGTTGATGTGTGCAGGTCTGCCCGAACCCCAGGTGGCTCCTGGTCTATACAGAAAGGTCTGTGATACATCCCCTGGACCTTCGTAGGCGAGTCTGCTGCTGTATGCATGCCACAATGGCTAAGCACATGTGCAGCACTGCTGCCATGGACTACTGTGGGACGAGCATATGCAGTCACAACACATGATCGCCACATGTCTCAGGCACATCGTAAGGTGTGGCAGACAGGGGATCCAGCACATTTCTTTTGAATGTGGCGCATGCCCCAACTACCCCTTGGCAAAACATCACACAGAAAACGGCACCATACAGCACTGCTGGTACGCTGACACTGCCACCAATGCCATCGGGCAACCATGTCACACAGAGGCAGCCCATCAGGTGGCATGGGGTGCCTGGGTGGTAGCACACGGGACGCGTAGGGGCAATCCACACAGGCCTAGCCTCACTTGCACACATGCAGGTGGTGTTGGCAACAGCTAGCATTGGACCAACAATGTACAGCAGGGGCAGCACCCTGCTGCCCACAGCCATGTCTGATGTGCATCAGCCGATGGCCAGTGATGTCCGTCCCCTAACGGTCGGTCTCCATTGATATACCCCCAGGTGGAGGAAATATACGATATGGCTATGGAGCTGCGGCTGCGCCGCCCCCCGCCACCTACTCAGTAGGCTCCAGCACAAGGCGATGGTCCGAAGGAACAGTGAGTAATGCAGCCTGTGTGTCGCACAACAGCATGATCCAGTGGCCCCGCAGTCTGTGGGGCCACCTACTATGTGTCCATGATGTGGCAAAAAAAAGACCACGGTGGTATTGTCTGGTATCCCCCCACAGCGCATGAAGATGCTGCCGAGGGACCATCGTCATTGGAGCCACAGCTGGCCGGCCCCCCGGCACCGGCGCCCACACGCCATGAGGAGGCGGGGTCGGAGGACGATGGTGCCATGCTGGCCGATCCTGGGACTACTGATGGGGAGGGGATGGCCAGAGAGGGGGGTGGGGTGGGTGTTGCCGGCACGGGAAAGCACAGGTCACTGGGGGCCCCTGACACCTGCCCCATGGGTCCAGTGATGTCGCCCATCTGGGCACGGGCACAGCATACAGTGCCACAGGCAGGACGTCTGCACATGCCACCACACAGACACCAGGCACATGGTGTGTGTGTGATGGTATGTGTGTATGCTGCCTGTCTGTGGTAATGTGTGCTGTGTCCCAGGCACAGCAGGCACAGAACCGCACCCTGGAGCAGGTGGTGGGCGCCATGGTGGGGATGGCTGAGGAACTGCGCAGGCTGCGTGAAGCTCTCATGGGCAGCACAGCTCCCCAGTCATCCAGACATGGTGGCCCCCAGGGGGTCTGAGCACCACTGCGCAACATGACACCCCTGCCCTGTGCTGGCGTACCACACAATGAAGGTGGGGCACATTACTATTACACATAATACAACTACTATTGTGCATTTATATAGCGCTACCAGTCATACACAGCGCTGTACAGACATGTAAGAGACAGTCCCTGCTTGTCAGAGCTTACCCTCTAGGCAAGACGAAACACCAGGGCTAAGATATGGTCACGACAAAACACAACACATGGCACTTACAATCTTGTCAGGACAAAACACCGACAATTATGATGTAAAACTACTGATCTAACGCTACTTGACCGGTGGCAGCTGTCTGTGTGCCAGCCGTCTGCCACCTCACAGGGTGCTACAGGTTTTCTTGCACACATTCCCTTTAATAGAACTTATTTGCATTGTGCTTGTTGTGGTTGTTTGGGATAGTGGTTAGAGACTTGCGTTGGGGATGTCATAAGTTGCAGGTTTGATTCCCACATGTTCCTTTCCTTTTCTTGTGTTCTGCTAACCTGACCATTCAATGGCTGCAGCTTCGTCAACTTTCCACACACCCTTCCATCTCTTCACTATGCACCACACTGTACCCTCTATGCAGCCTATCTGTCGCATATCAGCTGTTACATATGGCTATTTCTTTGTACTGTCCATGTGAGCAGTCCACTTAGGGGATTGGTATTGATGTTGTTGAGCTGGTCTGGCCCATATCAGTGTGCAGGTTCAATTCTCACATGCTCCTTTTTTGTTCTGTTCCCCATTTTGCCCAGGTCCACAGACCATCCACACAGCTGTCCCGCAGCCAGCCACTGACACCCTTTCCGTTTCGGTTCCTTGCTCTTTTGCATGCTGTTTCCACTGCATGACATTTTATAGTGTGTGTGCGCATGTGTTTATCTGCAACTCTCATCCCAATTACAGACGGTGATATGAGTTGTGGATGGCCGTTATGCATGTGCGTTGCATCATGGATACTGTTGAGGTTGCCCTATCCTGGCACACAGCAGGCGTTTCGTGTGGTGACCTGCAGTGTCCTTGTATGCAACCATTGCTGTGGAACTCACCATGGTGGTGTGGCCTACTGGTTTGTGCACTGACGTTCTGGCAAGTGGTCAGGGGTTAAATTCCTCTTTGTTGTCCTTTCTTATGCCTGTCCTATACAACTACTTGTCATTCCTGTAAATGTCATATCTGTGCAGATCTGTGACACCAGCATATAATACCCTCTTCACAGTTGCCAACCATCCTTCTGTCCGTCTATCTGCATCTATCAGCTGTGTAGTGTCCTGTCTTCATGTGCGGGCTGCTACCCCATGTCCTGCACTGGTACCCTGTTCTGCATTGCCACTCTTCATGCTTGCCTCTCCTGTGTCTGCTCTGCATGGCACTACTAGTCCTCTGTCCTCCTATCACTGCACTTATCTTGCCACCTCTACCTCCACTGGTGGACACGTATCCCCATCCTCTGCCACCCACTGTCATTGTAGCTCTTTACATTTCCAACACCCTGTGCATCGGTACAGCTGCCTCTGATATGTTTGTCCACTTTACCGGCTGCCGCATAGGCTGCACGCAGATTTGGCAGGTTTATCAGCTCCCACCTCTCCTTCCTTCCATCACTTGTCCATTGCCTTTGCTTGGTGCTCTGGGGAGTGTTAGGGTTACATCTGGTTTTAGGTCTTACATTTCATACTTGTCAACTTGGGGCACCTTACTGGCCTTAGGGCAACATATCTTGGGTCACCTTAACCTGGGGCACCTTGTACAGCACCTTAGGTTAACACACCTTATGGGGTGCCTTAACTTAAAGTGCCTTGTACGGCGCTTTGTAACGCGTGTTAGCTGAGGCGCCTTGTGACGCGCGTTATTTGACACAGATTGCTTTAACGCTGCACCGCCCACTCCTTAATATGGGTATCCGTACCATTACCGTAGAACCAAATGCGGGTAACATTACCACGGTTTAGTAAACATACCCCAAAGAGTACTTAGAACAGGGGTCTCAAACTCCAGTCCTGGAGGGCAGCAAACCAGTCAGGTTTTCAGGGTATCCCTAATGAATATGCATGAGATATATTTGCATACAATGGGGGCAGTGCATGCAAATATGTCTCATGCATATTCATTAGGGATACCCTGAAAACCTGACTGGTATGCAGCCCTCCAGGACTGGAGTTTGAGACCCCTGACTTAGAGGGAACTGTTGAAATACATTACTTCTTTCTCCTTTTACTTTATTATATTTGCAACATATTTTGAGGAAAGGAAAAAGGAGATAATTGCTTATAATATAGTTATATTCTTATTGTTCTGCCAATTGTAATTGTGATTTTTGCTATTGTTATCAGTGATTCTGAAGTTCTTAGGTAAATCCTTTGTTCAGAACACAAAATCCGGACTGCACTTTGTTATTTTGAGAAGGGAAGAGGTGTGTGAGTGGAGCTTAAATACCAAGGTTTCCCAATACATACTGGTCCCATTCAATGAACCCTGAACAATTAGCTGCAAAGGTAATGATTTAAAGACTCCATTGCTCTTGGAGTAGTGTGACCATTTTCTGCTTACAGTTTAAGGGACCTCTGTAAAGAGTAAATATGGGCAGGGAGATTACACTTTCAATGTAAAATATAAAGGAAGGAAGATATGAAAGCAAGAACTGCTATTCAAAGCATTCTGGCCAGCAGTTGCTCCCCACTGCTGTTAGCTTCATTCAGGTTGGCATGCCAAAAGACAAGTTTTTCTTATTGTTTCTTTTTTGCAGAAACAAACACATAAGCAAAGGGCATAACTATATCAAGAAAGGTCAACTAAAAAACAAATCTATCTTCAGATGAATTGTAAAACATCTCCCCCGGATTAGGGCTTTACAAAATGTCATTTTTCTTTATGATGTATGGGAATTGAATTAAGACTCCAATTTCTTTTCAGTACACATTCAACACATGAACACTAGGATCTGTCAAATATATTTCTACCTACTGAATGTTTCCCCAGTCAAGTTGTCCACAAGCAATATACTCTATTCTTTCTTAAGTGCTGAATCCAAATAGATGAAGAACAGATTTACTGTACTTTTATTTTTTTTATTATCTCTTTATAACTTATACAAATTCATACAAGTACTCAACTGCTTTTAAGAAAACCATATATATGGGCATTAAAAAAACAAATATTTAAGAAAAATTCACAATTAATGTCTGCAAAAATAATTAGCCCTCAAATTAAGGAGAAAGCCTTCATAAAGGAAAGGGTACGAAGAAAAATGTCATACAGGAAAAAGGAAGACCTGAACGACATCTGACTGCTGCTTCAAAATATATGTGGCTGTGAAATCAATACCAGGCCATTTGAAGGTCTAGACAACAAAAGCAGCAATGCCGATTTTAACAGACAAGGATCATAGAATATATAATGTAATCCCTCAGAATTTATGATGCACTGTAGGGATATGCCTTCATGGGCATTCAGGGGCATATTTACTAAAGTGAGTAGATGATTAGCATGCTCTAATCATCAGTGCGGTCTCATGGTAACCACTATAGCATGCTAGAAGCAGCCAGCATGGATAAATGCCATGCTAACTGCTTTGAGTGCGAATGGAGATCACAGTGGTTTCAGCACAGAGTGTTAGCATAGTAACATAGTATATGACAGTAGATAAAGCACAGTTACTTACCTGTAACAGGTGATCTCTGGGAACAGCAGGAATAGTCCTCACATATGGGTACGTCGGAACCGACGGAGCCTGCGCGGGAAAGCTCCCCAGCTTCCCAGAAGGAAAGCTTTTGGGGCTTCCCACAGCGCATGCGCGCTGCCTTCCCGCCTTCCTGACCAACTCTCCTCAGTTCGAGTTTAAAGCTGAGACAATAGAGAGAGGAAAGGAAAGAGAAAGAGATACAACTCCTAGGGGAGGTGGGTGGGTTGTGAGGACTATTCCTGCTGTTCCCAGAGATCACCTGTTACAGGTAAGTAACTGTGCTATCTCCAGGAACAAGCAGGAATGAGTCCTCACATATGGGGACTCCCTAGCTAAGATGCCCGGGAGATCCCCTTCCAAGGTTCTTCATCTTCCGATGGATCTCAGGCATCCATTAAGGGAAGGTGGGCAGGAGTTGTTTAAGAATGGAACAGGTGTTTAAGGACAGCCTGACCAAATAAGGCATCCTGGCGGGAGTCCTTATCCAAGCAGTAATGGGCTGTGAAGGTATGAACCGAGGCCCAGGTGGCTGCTCGACAGATCTGATCTATGGATACAGAGTGAAGATGAGTCATAGAGGTGGCCATGGCTCTCACATTGTGAGCCGTGACATGGCCCTCCAGAGAAATGTTTTTACTCTGGTAAGCAAAAGAAATACACTGAGCAATCCAATTGGAAAGTGTTCTTTTTGAGACTGGAAGTCCCAAATGAGAAGGATCGAAAGCAACAAAAAGTTGGGAAGACTTTCGATGTGGCTGAGTCCTATGGAGGTAAAAGGCAAGAGCTCTGTTACAATCTAGAGTATGAAGGTTCCGCTCTGCACTGGATGCATGAGGAGCTGGAAAGAAGACAGGTAGGTATACCTCTTGATTAAGATGAAAAGGTGAAACCACTTTAGGCATAAAGTGTGGATTTGTCCTAAGGACTACCTTATCATGATGGAACCTTGTATAAGGTGGATTCGCCACTAAGGCTTGCAGCTCACTGATGCGACGAGCTGAAGTGACTGCAATGAGGAAAATAACCTTCCAGGAAAGAAATTTCAAGGAGGTAGAAACTAAAGGTTCAAAAGGAGGCTTCATAAGCTGACCAAGAACCAAATTCAAGTCCCATGCCACTGGAGGAGGCCAAATGGGAGGTTTAGTTAGAGTTAGGCCTCTCATAAATCTTGCAATAAGAGGATGAGAGGAAATAGGTTGTCCATTGATAGGTTTAAGTGATGCTGCAATAGCACTCAAATGGACTCTTACTGAATTCGTTTTAAGGCCTGTATTGAAGAGATGCAGGAGATATTCCAATAGAGAATTCACAGGAAGAGCAAAAGGATCAAGATCCTTTTGAGCACACCAAATGGAAAATCTTTTCCATTTGAAAGCATAAGAACGCCTTGTGGAAGGTTTTCTGGAAGCATGGAGGATATCCTTCACTTGTTGAGAGACATTTAAGTCTTGAAGGTCTAGGCCTTCAGTAACCATGCTCCGAGGTGGAGGGACTTGGGGTTTGGGTGCCACAAAGTCCCCTCCTCCTGAGACAGAAGGTCTGGAGCAGCTCCCAGGTCTAGGGAGGGACCCTGGGAGAGATGCAGAAGTAGAGGGAACCACACTTGGCGTGGCCAACGTGGAGCTATGAGGATCATAGATCCGTGATCCCTCTGAAGTTTGAACAGAGTCTTGGGAATCAAAGGAATGGGTGGAAAGGCATATAGGAGGCCCTGACCCCAATGAAGGAGGAAGGCATTCCTAGCCTGAACCCCCTGACACGGAGTTCTGGAACAGAACCGGGGAAGTTTGGCATTCCACGGACTTGCAAAGAGGTCTATGTCCGGGGTTCCCCATTTCTGAAAGATTCTGAGTACCTGATCCATGTGCAGGGACCACTCGTGTGGAAGCAGAACTCGGCTGAGTCTGTCTGCCCAAGAGTTTTGAATTCCTGGGAGATATACTGCCAGGAGATGGATTTGATGCTCTCTGGTGAAGGCCCACAGTCTGAGAGCTTCGTTGCAAAGCGACAGAGAGCCAGTCCCTCCTCGTTTGTTTATGTAGAACATGGCTACTTGATTGTCGGTATGAACAAGAACTGTCATGTTGTAGAGGAGGGTATGAAAGACCTTGAGAGCAAGGAAAATTGCTCGAAGTTCCAGAAGGTTGATATGAAGGGCGGTCTCCTGTGGAGACCAAAGGCCTTGAGTGGATAGGTCTTGCAGATGAGCTCCCCACCCTGTTTGGGAAGCATCTGTGGTGAGGGTTGCTTGGGGCAGTAGTGGTTGGAAGGGGGACCCCAGCAACAGATTTTGAGTGGACATCCACCACTGGAGAGACCAAAATAGACGTTTGGAGGTTTCTATTTGGTCTGAGAGAGCTCCTGAAGCTTGGGTCCACTGAGTGGACAGAGTCCATTGAGCTGCTCTCATATGCAGGCGAGCATAGGGCACCACATGAACTGTGGATGCCATGTGGCCTAGCAGTTGTAACATCTCTCTGGCAGTCAAGTGGCTTCAGGACTGAATCTGAGAGGCCAAGTGCACCAGCCGGTGGCAACGTACCTGGGGAAGATAGGCCCTTGCTGTGGTGGTTTCTAGCCAGGCCCCTATGAATTCTAGGGATTGAGTAGGGGTGAGTTGAGACTTTGGCAGATTGATGACAAGTCCCAGATACTGCAGAATGCAGATGGTGTGGTCCAGGGAAGTCTGAGCCCGAGACTGAGATGGAGCTCGGATGAGCCAGTCGTCCAGGTATGGGAAGACAAAGATTCCCTGAGTGCGTAGAAATGCAGCTACTACTGACATGCATTTTGTGAACACTCGTGGAGCAGAGGCTAGACCGAAGGGGAGTACTCTGTATTGGAAATGTTTTCCCTGGAACAGAAATCGAAGGTATTTTCTGTGGGATGGGTGGATGAGTATATGTGTATACGCATCCTTTAGGTCTAGAGAACAAAGCCAGTCCTGACTCTGTAGGTATGGAAGGAGGGTACCCAGTGAGAGCATTTTGAATTTCTCCTTGCATAGAAATTTGTTTAATTCTCTCAGATCTAGGATGGGTCTGTGCCCCCCTGTTTTCTTTGGTATGAGAAAATAGGGGGAGTAGAACCCTGAGCCCTGTTGTAGAAGAGGAACCTGTTCTATTGCCCCCTGGGCAAGCAGGGTATTCACCTCCTGATCTAACAGGTGTAGAAGAGATGGAGGAGAAATGAAATGCCTCACCCTGGGATAGAGAGGAAGGCTGGAAAAATGCAGTTTGTAGCCCTCTCTGATGATAGAGAGGGTCCACTGCTCTGATGTAATCTGTTCCCACCTGGGAGCAAAATGAGTCAGCCTTCCTGGAATGGTGAGGGGCTCTGGTTGCTGCAGAGCCAGAAAGGGTATGTTCTCTAGAAGTAAGTCAAAAACCCTGAGGGGGTTGGGACTGTTGAAGGGTAGCAGCCCCTGCAGGCTTTCTTCTGGCCTGTTTCGCTTGCTGACGCTTAGGAGCAAAGCGAACCTGAGAAGATGATTGGCCAGCATTAGTACCAAATCTTGTCTTTTTGTAGAAAGATTTCTTAAAGTACTTTTTCTTGGCAGGAATGGAAGTAGACTTAGAAAGTCTATCTAAAGCAGCATTTTCTGCGTCCATTTGAGTGGCTTGAACTTGCCACTCCTTGCCAAATAGATTTTCACCGGTACAAGGTAAATTGCCTAGGCCAGTGATGGCTAACCTTTTTGAGCCCGAGTGCCCAAACTGCCGCACAAAACCAAAGAATTTCCTCAAAGTGCCAGCACGTCAATTAAACCTCAGCTCAGTTACACATGCAGAACATAGACCATCACCAAACAAGGAATCACAATTTAGAAACAGGAAGGCAATAATTAAACTGGGAACCCCAAAAGCCAAACTTGGAATGTACAACACTGTAGAAATAAAACTATAAATTAATTTCCTCTTGTACCAAACAAAGCACAGACGTTAATGATGCACATTTCCCAGAGGTTTCATATTCCAGTTAATAAATTCAAAATAAACAGATATCTTTCTACCTTTTGTGCATTTTTTTTCAGTTGCAATTGCTCCAGCCACTTTCTTCTGGTTTCTTCATGTTTTCTGCTAACTCTCCATCGTCTGCTGTCCATTTGTTCTTTCTTCTCTCTTCTAGTCTTTTTTTCCATTCTCTCTCTCTACATCTGCTTTAACATACTAATCTTTCTCCTTTTGCTCTTTCCTCATTCCTATTTCATCCACACAAATTTTACCGCTCCATCCTCAATCCCCACTTACTCTCCCAATACCCGGCCAATTGTAGATTTTTCATTCCTCCCACACAAAATATTTTTCCCCTCTCCATTTTACTTTCCAAGCCCCATCCCATTCTAATCCTCCCCCAACATCAGCTCCCTTCTAGTTCCAGTCTCACCCAGCATCCATTCCTTTCTAGTCCCTGCATCAGCCCATTTCCAGTCCTAGCCCCCCATCAACCCATTTCCAGTCCTAGCTCCCCCATCCATTTTCAGTCTGAGTCCCTTCATCAGCTCATTTCCAATCCTAGCCCCCCATCAGCCCATTTCTAGTCATTTCCTAGCCCCATCATCAGCCCATGTCAAATCATAGCTCCCCTCCACTCAGTACAATTCCAGTCCAAGCCCCCCCCATGAGCCTACTTCCAGTTCTAGCCCCTCCATGAGTCCATTTCAATTCAAGCCCCCACCACAGCCCATTTCCAATCTTAGCTCCCCCCAACAGCCCATTTCCAGTCCTATCCTAGCTGCTCCATCAGCCCATTTTCAGTCCTAGCTCCCTTCCCTCACAGCCCATTTCCATTCCAAGCTCCCTCCCCATCAGCTATTTGCAGTTCAAGCCTCCCCTTCCACTCAGCCCATTTCCAGTCATAGCAACCCCCCAACCCATTACCAGTCCTAGCCCCCCATCAACCCACTTCCAGTCCTAAACCCCCATCACCCCATTTTCAGTTTAAGCCCCCCCCTATAACCCATTACCAGTCCTAACCCCCCATCACCCCATTTCCAGACATCCCCCATCAGCCCAAAGCCCATTACCAGTCTTAACCCCCCCATAGCCCATTATCAGTCCTAACCCCCCCATAGCCCATTACCAGTCCTAACCCCCCATCAGCCCACTTCCAGTCTTAACCCCATCAGCCCATTTCCAGTCAGCCCCCCACAGCCCATTGCCAGTCCTAAACCCCCCCCATCAGCCCACAGCCCATTACCAGTCCTAACCACATCAGCCCACCTCAAGTCCTAACCCCTCCCCATCAGTCCATTTCCTGTCCTAGCCCCCCCTTAGCCCATTATCAGTCCTAACCCCCCCCATAGCCCATTAGCAGTTCTAACCCCCCATCACCTCATTTCCAGACAGCCCCCCCATCAGCCCACAGCCCATTACCAGTCTTAACCCCCCATAGCCCATTACTAGTCCTAACCCCCCAACAGCCCACAGCCCATCCAGTCCTCACCCCGCCCCATAAGCCCATTTCCTGTCCTTGCCCCCCCCATAGCCCATTATCAGTCCTAACCCCCATCACCCCATTTCCAGACAGCCCCCATCAGCCCAAAGCCCATTAGCAGTCTTAACCCCCCCATAGCCCATTACCAGTCCTAACCCCCCATCACCCCATTTCCAGACAGCCCCCATCAGTCCACAGCCCATTAGCAGTCCTACCCCCCTTAGCCCATTAGCAGTCCTACCCCCCCAGCCCATTAGCAGTCCTACCCGCTACCCCCCCCCCTAGCCCATTAGCAGTCCTACCCGCTACCCCCCCCCTAGCCCATTAGCAGTCCTACCCCCCCCCTAGCCCATTAGCTGTCCTAACCCCCCCCCCCATGGCATATTAAAAAAAAAAAAAAAAGCTGGCTTTGGCTGCTGCCGCTGCCGCGGCAGCGGCAGAATGCAATGTCCCGCGGGGCCCCCTCCGCCCGCTAAGCCCCTCTGCAAGGGCTTTCAGATTCGCGAGGGAGAGCTTCTCCCTCGCGTCTCTGTTAAGCCCGCAGGGGCTAATGGGAAATTTCCCATCAGTCCCTCGCGTCTAAAGGGGCTGATGGGAAATTTCCCATTAGCCCCTGCGGACTTAACAGAGACGCAAGGAGTCTCCCTCGCGTCTCTGTTAAGCCCGCAGGGGCTAATGGGAAATTTCCCATCAGCCCCTTTAGACGCGAGGGACTGATGGGAAATTTCCCATTAGCCCCTGCGGGCTTAACAGAGACGCGAGGGAGAAGCTCTCCCTCGCGAATCTGAAAGCCCTTGCAGAGGGGCTTAGCGGGCGGAGGGGGCCCCGCGGGACATTGCATTCTGCCGCTGCCGCAGCAGCGGCAGCAGCCAGAGCCCGCGTCCGCGGCAGCAGCCAGAGCCAGCTTTTTCTTTTTTGCGGACCTACCCGCGTGCCACAGCTGGCACGCGTGCCATAGGTTCGCCATCGCTGGCCTAGGCCATCTTGTACCCAGGACTCCAGGTCAGAGGCCTGGAGCCAAGCAATTTGACGAGCAGCAATAGCTATGCCAGATGCTCTGCTAGCACCCTCAAAGGAGTCAAAGGCAGCCCTATTGGAGAACTTTGACACATCTTGGGTATGCTTTAAAAGAAGCAGGAATTCCTCTTGTCTATCCTCTGGGATAAAAGGGAGAAAAGCTTGTATCTTAAGAGCAAGCTCTTTCAGAAACATGCCCATATAGAGACTATGAGTTGATTCTGGCAATAAGCATACTAGCCTGAAAGATTTTCCTGCCAAAAGCATCCAAAGTCCTACATTCTCTTCCTGGAGGGGTAGAAGCGTGCCTTTTGGTACTCTTTATCTTTTTCATAGCAGACTTCACCACAATAGAATGGTGAGGAAGCTGTGTTTTCTGAAATCCAGGAGAAGGAGGGACCCGATACATGGTGTCCAACCGACGAGAATGTGGAGAAAGAGTAAGAGGAGCCTCCCATAAATCCATCATGTGTTCTTGGAGAATATCATGAATGGGCAAGGTGACTGCCTCTTTGGGAACCTTAGAGTATCCTAAAATGTCTAATTTTTTTGCTCTAGGTTCTTTTTCAGAGGATACTGTAATTGAGAGTCCTTTGGCTACTTCAAGAATGAAGTCCTGAAAGGACAAGTCCTCTGGAGGAGACATTCTCCTTTTTGTGAAAGAGGGCTCCTCAGGAAGAACAAGGGATGCTTCATCAGAATCATCTGAGGTATCAGCATCCTCAGAAGACTCAAAGTATCGCCTATTTGCTTCCAGAGAGCGATACGCATACCGGCCGGTATCGACGTCGGGCGTACCGGGAACCGGGTCGGTATCGAGAAAGTCCCCGGAACCGGCATTCTACGAGAAGTAGATGCTCTCAGAACCGGTATCGGTTGTGGTACCGGAACCGGTGTCGGAACCGACGGTTGCGGTACCAAGGGCGTTGCAGCGTTAATGAAAGCCATTACGGCCTGCTGCATGGTTTGTACAGTAGTACCCATAGACGCCACGACTGCCTGGATGTCGGTACCGGTTTGTGCAAGGATCCCCAGAGCAATCTAACAGGTGATCGGTCGAGGCCGTGCCATCGATGTCAACCTGTAACCCCATAGGAGGAGCTTTGGAAGCCGGAGCTTCCCGCCGGGGTTGTTTGGCTGGGGCAGGGTCCTCAGGGTTGAACCCAAGAGCCTCTCGCTGCTTAGAGGGAGATTTTCCCTTTGAGGACCTGCCTGAAACATGTTTGGTTACCTGAGATCCATCCAGAGAGGAAGACCTGGAGGATGCAGATGCTGGATTATCTGAGGAAAACAGCATATGGAATTTGGCTGCTCGGTTCTGTAAGCCACGTTTGAACATCAGAGAGCAGGAAGGACAATCCGAAATAGAATGGTCAGGTCCCAAACATTTAAGACACCATTCATGGGTGTCTGTGACTGAAATAGTACTAGAACACTTGGTGCATTTTTTGAAACCAGATGCTGGCTTCTCCATGAGGGAGAATTTGTGAAGGCCTAAAGGCCTCACAAAAAAACACACCATGTAAAGAAAAGAAAGATTATATTTTTTTTTTTTTGTAAAATAAAAGAAAAAAGACCGGCGGGTACCGGTTCGGAATCGGGGAAGGCAGACACGCGGCCAAAGAATTAAATTAAAATAACAACTTCTTCAGCGGTGACAGGAACACGACCTGCTGGCTCCGCGGAAAAAGAGAAACTGAGGAGAGTTGGTCAGGAAGGCGGGAAGGCAGCGCGCATGCGCTGTGGGAAGCCCCAAAAGCTTTCCTTCTGGGAAGCTCGGGAGCTTTCCCGCGCAGGCTCTGTCGGTTCCGACGTACCCATATGTGAGGACTCATTCCTGCTTGTTCCTGGAGATAGACCAGCATGGTCCATCTAGCCTGCCCAGTAAGGCGGCAAGAGCATGGTGGCCAGTGACAGCTAGAACATGGGATAGGACTTCCCACTAGCTATCACAACTGCCAATAACACAGCTGCACTTAACACTATCTCTAGAGGTGGTGTTAAAGGCAGTCGCACTACCAGCAGTCCAGTAGCATGGCTGCTGCCTATGACACCAAATACAATGTGGCAGTTATGGCAGCACCTCACCATCGCCTCATCCCATCACAGGCCCACCAATCATAACCCAACCCCTCAGCATACTCTCCCCTTCAGCACTTCCTACATGGAGTGGTGGGATCAACCCTAAATAACACTTCCTAAATGGGGAAGGGGGGCCTGCACAGAGTGGCAGATGTACCTACTCTTTGACACCATACTGGGCAGACGAGATGGACCATACTGGTCTTAATCTGCCGTCATTTACTATGTTACTTCCCAACCACAGAAAGGAACTTCCTTTTATAAAGGCAACCCCCCCACCTCCAACTGGCACCCCTCATCTAGACACAATCTCTCTTCTTCCATCCTCCCCCCCCCTCCTTTTCTGGGGCTCCACCGCTGGTCCTGGTGGTCATAAGGGCAGGGGATGTCCCCCTCTGCTCATGCCCCGTCTGCCATGGTTGTCAAAATTTATTTATTTAGCATTTCTTCTATACCACTATAGTATCATAGCGGTTTACATAGAACTCAACTGTAAAGTACATAGAACAATTGTTTCAGTAACAACTATATACATTGTAATTAACATGATTTAACTATAGTTTGTACAGTGTTTATAGAGATAATTATAAACATAGTATTGGCTAATGTGGCATGTGAATGAGACTTACAGTAGATTTATGGAGAAGGGTTGTGTATGCAATTACAGGTTGGGAGGTATCATTTTTGAATATGTATTGTATGGGTATTTGACATAGGTTGCAGGTTTCTGTGGATAGTTAGTTGGTTGTTTCAAAGGTTTCTCTGAAGAGGTTTGTTTTTAGCTTTTTCCAGAATTCATTTAAGTCCTGGATGGACCTTAGTGCAGGTGGCAACGAGTTCCAATTTGTAGGTCCACAGAAAGAAAATGCTCTTTGACAGAGCAATTGCAAGCTTTTTGCTTTTAAAGCTGGGATGGAGAGCAGGTTTTGGTGCAGCTGTCATCGTAATCTTGTGACCATGTTCCTTTGGATGAGTGGTACCAAGCAGGCTGCTGAGAGGCCGTGCATTGTTTTGAATGTAGTCATTATGGTCTTATATTTTAATCTGGTTCCTACTGGAAGCCAGTGTAGGCTTTTTAGTACTGGTGAGATGTGGTCATGTTGAGGAGTTTTGCCGATAAGATGGGCTGCTGTATTCTGCGCTATTTGAAGAGGTCTAAGGGCTAGGTTTGGGAGTCCATGGAGCACTACAATAGTCCAGGTGTGGGGTGATTAGGGCCTGGCATACTGTCCAGTAATGCTGATGTTCTAGCAGTGGTCGAAGATTGTGCAGGATCCTAATCTTCTGGTATACAGAATTTGTTATTCTTTTTATTTGAGTCTGGAATGTCAGTTTGTGATCTAGGGTGATTCCTAAATATTTAACTTCAGATCTTACAGATAGTAGGACGTGGTGGAGTTGTAATTGTTCTGGTGGGGTGTAGGATGGGTCCCTGGATATGATGAGTACTTCTGACTTGTCGCTGATAGAGTTTTTGGTCTTCCAGACATTTGGCGACTTCTCTGAAGCATGCCTGTATAACAGTACACTCTGGGTTGGTGGTTTTGAATGGGGTGTATATCATTAAATCATCAGCATAAGTATGGTAGTGTATTTTATGTGTATGTACAGAGATGCCTCTCTTCATACAAAGATTCAACTCGTTAAAACCATGATATTTTCAATAACGTCATATGGATGCAAAAGTTGCACAGTCAAAAAGATAGACAGGACGAAAATCAATGCCTTTGAATTATGGTGCTGGTGATGAATACTGTATATACCATGGACTGCCCGAAGAACAAACCAGTCAGTACTAGAGGAGATCAAACCTAAGCTTTTTTTTAGAAGCTCAGATGACAAGACTTCAACTTTCATACTTTGGACACATCATGCAAAGAGAGAGATCATTAGAGAAAGACATCATGCTTGGCAAGGTAGAAGGAAGGAATAGACAGGCAGCAGGATACCAAAACCCCTAATATGTAATTGAAGATAGATGAATTTCTTGACAAAGGCCTCTAATATGTGCTGATCAGATAAATTTTGGTGACAGTGACAGTCACTCAGCTTTGTACCTACTGTTTTGAAAAAGAATTAGACATAATGGTCATAAGAACTGTGTAACTTTTCTAAAATAACTAAAGAATAATGCTGGTGTAAGCATAAGCATTACCATGGTACAACTATAGGTCAATGTACAGTCAATCATAGGTCACTGCTGGCATAGCGTAATTACTGCAATCTTGCAGTTTAGTCAAATTTAATTTTTTTATGCAAACTTTGTTTAATACACTTGTAATCAGCTCTTGTCCTGTAAACGAATTCTAGCAACACCTTGTGTCATTTTAGGTTTATGATTATGACTCAGTTGTTTTTTTTTATTTTTAGTACTGTCTCCTGGCAACCCAGCTCCCTTTATTTTATTTATTTATTTATTTATTTAACAGTATTTCTAAACCGCCTTATCTTAATAATCAAGGTGGTATCACAGCAAGCAATCAGGTAAAGTGTGTGTGTTGTACATGCAGTGAGGATAAAACTTAGTTGTGTGAGGGATGTGTTGGGTGCTTGATTTGTTTGAGCTATATACAGGGTGGGCTATTTACAGTGGTGCTAGAATCATATTTTATATATATTCAGTTGTTTGGGAGGATTGGAGTGCTGTTATCCATTCTCTTAGGTTATGTGATGTGACCATAGTGCTCTATGAACAGCATGGTTTTCAGTTGTTTTCTGAAGTCTTTGAGGTCTGGAGTTGCCCTTAGATCGTCCGGTAGATTGTTCCATATTGTTGGAGCAGCCATGGAGAGAGCTCTGTCTGTTGTGTCCTTGCGTGTGTGCTTGTACTCATTTGGGGTGCTGACTCGGTTGCGTGTTTGACTTCTTCTGGGACGGGCGCTGGTTTCCGGTTGTATGAGCAGGTGGAGGCTGTTGGCTGATGTGTGTTCTTTTATCTTAAATAGGTTTATGATAGTCTTGTATCTGATGCGAGCAATGATTGGGAGCCAGTGTAAGTCCTTTAGTGTAGGTGTGATGTGCTCCTGCCTTGCGGCTCCGGATATGATTCGAGCTGCAGTGTTTTGTGCCAGCTGTAGTGGTTTGAGAGCTTGTTTTGGTAGTCCGAGGTATATCGGATTGCAGAAGTCCAGTATTGGGGTTATCAGTGCTTGACAGACTGTACGGAAGTGTTCTGGAGCGAGGAGTGGTTTCAGTCTCCTGATGATTCGCATCCTGTAATATGCTTTTTGGATTGTTTTGTCTATGTGTGGTTTGAGGTTGAGTTTACTGTCCAGAGTAACCCCAAGGTATCTCACCTCCGATCTTATCGGTATCGTGGTGCTTTGTATCTTTATGTTTGGTGGGTGTGTGAAGCTTTGGTTTCGAGTGATGATTAAAGCTTCAGTCTTGTTGTAGTTTATAGCTAGATTGTTGTTTTGGCACCACTTCGCCATTTGGGTAAGGCAGTCTGCTATCTTAGAGAAGTCCGGGTTTTCGATTGATATCGGGGAGTATACCATTATATCGTCTGCGTATATTGTGTATTGGATGTTGTTCTCTTTCATAATGTTGCATATTGGTTGGATGTAGATGTTAAAAAGGAGTGCTGAGAGTGCGGATCCTTGTGGTACTCCTTGTTGGACGTTTATGGGCCGGGAGGTGTCCTGTCCCACCTTGACCTGTAGCTGTCTTTCTGTTAGGTACGAGTGGAACCATTTTAGAGTGGTACCGTGTATACCAGTGTTCTTCAGTCTCTCCAGGAGTATATTGTGATCAACTGTGTCGAACGCTGAGGAGATGTCGATGAAGATCATTATAATTCCATTCCTGATGTCGTCAATTATTCTTATGATGCTGTCGAAGAGGTAGATCAGGAGAGTTTCGACTCCATGGTTGGGACGAAATCCGTGTTGGTTGTCGTCGAGAGTTCCGTGTTCGTCAATGTGTTCCTGAAGTTGTAGTTGAACCGTCTTTTCGATTATTTTTGCGAGGAAGGGTATGCTGGAGATTGGTCGGTATGCTGCTGGGTCCTTTTTGTCGAGAGAAGTTTTCTTTGTGATTGGTCTTACTGAGGCAAGCTTTAATTGCTGTGGCATGAGTCCTTGAGTGAGTGAGTTGTGTACCATTTTATGAATGTTTGGTATGAGGCTTGCTTTGGTGGCTTTGACCCATGACACTGGGCAAGGGTCTGTAGGAGCAGTGCTTGTGTTGATTGTGGAGATGATGTCTGATATCTGCTCTTTTGAGGGTGAGTGGAATGTGCCCCAGGTTTTGGGGTGGACGTTCGTTCTGTTGGTTCTACTGGGTGTTGAGCGCTCTGTGGAGTGAAATTTGTCTTTGATGTGGTCGGCGAATATCTGTGGATCCACTTGTATTTCTCTTTCTGCTGCTTGCTCTTTTGTCAGGGTTTTTACTATTTCGAAAAGTTCTCTGGGTTTGTTGATGGAAGAATTTATCAGGTTTGTGTGGAATTCTCTCTTTGATTGGTTGATGTGTTCATTGTATTGTTTTTGCTTTGTTAGGTAAAGATGTTGGTCGGAAGTAGTTTTGTTTTTTCTCCATCTCCGTTCAATTTTGGGTTTTCTTGGCAATAAATCACTGGAAGTAGATTGCCAGGACTTTTCTTCCGAGGCAATGGAGAGTAAAGTGATTTGCCCAACGTCACAAGGAATGCCAGTGGGAATCAAACCCTTGATCTTCTGGGTACTAGGCAGTTGCTTTAACCACTAGGCTACTCCTCCAATAAAATAATAATAAAAGCAGGAGCTTTGAGATAAGATCTTTGAATCAACCAGATCAGTAAGACAACAAGACTTTCCTTGGCTAAATCCATGTTGGCTTTCTCCCATTAAACCATAACTATCTACATGTTCAGTAATTTTATTCTATATAATGTTTTCTACCATTTTGCCCAGTACTGATATCAGACTAATTAGTCTGTAGTTTCCCAGATCACCCCTGGAAAACCCTTTTAAAAATTGGTGTTACATTGGCCATTCTCCAATCTTCAGGTACTACAGATGATTTTAATGATATTTCACAGATAACTAAAAGTCCGCAATCTCATATTTCAGTTCTTTCAACACCCTTAGATGTATATCATCTGGTTCAGGTGATTTGCAACTCTTCAGTTTACCAAATAGTTGTAATATATCTTCACCTGATAATGATGTCAGTAAGGGCAGCTAACAAGATTTCCACTCCATGCTGTGGTCTAAACCCATATTGCTGAGAATCAGGGGGGAAGTGAGCATCTATGTGATCTGGGAGTTGAATTAATACAGCTTTGTCTATTATTTTTGCCAAAAAAGGAAAACTAGCAATAGGACGATAAGAGCAAAGTTGAGTTATGTCCAAAGTAGTACTCTTTTTAACTGGGCAAATAAATGCCATCTTCAATATGATAGACATACAGCCTTGAGAAAGTGATGAGTCTAAGCAGGATATTAATTAATTCATTACGAGCAGCCTTGATCCATCCGACTGGGCATGGATCTAAAGGGGAATTAGTAGTATTAATTCCCATAATAATTTTTTTCTAGATGATCTGCAGATACAAGTGAAAATGTATTCCATATAGCTTGAGAGTTAGTAACTGTATGATCTTTCTGAGGTGTAGAAATATATATTTATTGAGCCATGAGACATGTTAAGGTTTGAAAGTGATTGGCTAGTATTTGCAGAGTGACCTCTATTTTTTCTTTTTGTTGTTGGGGGTCTCTTGACAGAGTTTTGACAAGACTGAAAAGTTCTCTTGAAAGATTCAGAGAGGATTGTAAGATCTTGGTGTAATAGTCCCTTTTTGCCTTACTGGTAGCCACTTGGTAGGCATGTAGATTAAACATGTAAGTTCTATGGTTGTCTAATACCTTGGAATGTCTCCAATTTCTTTCATGAACGCTGAGGGTTTTTTAATGATTTTTAAGTGCGCATTATACCATGGTGCTATTCTGCATTTTCTGCAACTAATAGTTGATTGTGGAGAAAAAGTTGCATTGCTGAATGCATCAGTCCAGACTTGAATAATTACATCAAGATTAGAAGCATGTTGAATGCGTGGCAATACCTTACTAAGAGTTTTTCTTTATCCATGTTACAGAATTTGCGTACAGCGGGCTCTAATAGGGGCTGATTTTTGTTAAGCAAAGTATGTGACAGATTGAAATTAATAATTTTATGGTATGACCATGGAACAGTTTGCAGTGTGAATGTGGCAAGGGGACTGCGTGAAAGTACTTTGGTATAAATAATAAATAAAGTATGTTGCCTCTGTTATGTGTAGGGTGATTAATGATTTGCAAAAATCCTAGGGCTTCCATAGCATTCTCAAAGGTAGTACATTTTCTAGGTGGCAGCATAGTGAGGTTGAGATCACCCATTGGTAGAAGGGGAAATACAGGTGAAATATAACAGCATATTAATTCTAACAGGAGGTCTAGGTCATCCGAATTAGCAGTTGGAGATCTATAAATTAGAAGAATAGTGATAGAATCATCGGTGATTACAACAGTATCTAGCCCCTTGGTTAAAGAACATGTTAAGTACTTAAAGTCGAGATTCATTTTTGAAAGGATGACGACGCCACCACCTTTACGATTTCTTATTGAGCAGTTGAAAAAGTTGTAGTCTGATGCTGCTAGCTGATTAATTAAGAAATTATCTGAATCCATAAACCAGGATTTGGTTATACAAAGCAGAGTAAATTAGACTTACCTGCTAATTGTTGTTCCTTAAGGAACTCTAGTCCAGTCCTGGAACCATTGAGTTTAGAATCTCCTCCAACAGCTTTGGAGACTGAAAACATGTCATCGCTTTGATGACCTCAGCATATATATATATATACAGTCAAACCTCGGTTTTCATTTGCCCCGGTTTTCATACGCTTCGGTTTTCAACGTCTTTTCTGACTGAGATTCTGTCCCGGTTTTCATGCATTGCTTCGGTTTTCAACGTCTTTTGACTGAGATTTTGTCCCGGTAGCAGGGAAGAAAAGCTGTCAACGTAAGCAGGAGATGTTGCATGAATGTGGGAGGCAGTTCTTTCTCTTGCAGGGTACGTCTGAAGCTATATCATTAAGATTTTCTGCCATTCTGAAGCATTGAGCAGATAATGTAAAGGTATTTTAATGGACTGAATTCAATGTGATTCCGAAGAGAGCTGGGCACAGCAGCTTGTCAGGGGTGGCTAAGGCCAGATGTTAACATACTGTACTGTACAGTACTGTACTTAGCTTGCTTTCAGTGATGTTAAATGTTCATTTATCCATTTCATTAGTCATTTATATTTATTTCTCATTGTTTTCTGTATGTAAAAATATAGTTATTCTCTATAAAATGTATTTTTTGTGAATATTTTTGGGTGTCTGGAACGGATTAATTGGATTTACATTATTTCTTATGGGAAATATTGCTTCAGTTTTCATACGTTTCGGTTTTAGTCAGACTTTTTCGAACGGATTAATCATGAAAACCGAGGTTTGACTGTATATAGGCAAGGATCGCCCCTTCCTCTTCAGTACCTATTGACAAAGCAGACTCAGCAGAGCAACAAATAAGTAGTTAAAGTAATGAAACCTATAACTCAACAACTAGCTCTATACCCCCCCCCAGGGATGGCTTGCATTCTTATTACTTTCTGTTTCTCTTCCCCTATTTTGTTTTGTTTGGTTTGTTTTGTTTTGTTTTTCTGAAAACTGATTGAAAGATTAGCAGACCTCTAGGGAACGAAGCAGCGCTGCCCAAGAGTACCCTCTGCTCTGGCCCCTAAAACCCCCCACAAAAACATCGCCGCCCTCACTGAACTTCGGGCTGGAAACAAAATATCTCGGGAGGGATCCGGGACTGGACTAGAGTTCCTTAAGGAACAACAATTAGCAGGTAAGTCTAATTTACTCTTCCTTTTCGTCCCTCTAGTCCAGTCCCGGAACCATTGAGGATGTAACAGAGCAGTGAATGTCAATGGGAGGGCCCAGCTAGACCAGCCTGAAGTACCGCAGACCCACAACGCACATCCTCTGACGCCTGCACATCAAGCCGATAATGCTTTGCGAAGGAATGCAACGACGACCAAGTCGCCGCCCTACAAATGTCCATGGCGGGCACCAGACTAAACTCCGCCCAAGACGCCGCCTGCGCCCGAGTCAAATGAGCTCGGAGCCCCTCAGGCACCACTCTGCCCTTCAAAATGTAGGCTGCTGTAATAGCCTCCTTCAACCACCTGCAGATAGATGACTTCGCCGCCGCTTCCCCTTTCCTTGGACCACCAAACGTCACGAACAACCTGTCCGACCTACGGAAGGCCTCAGTGCAGCGGAGGTATCTCCGGAGCGCACGCCGTACATCCAAAAGATGCAACCTGCTAGCGGGCTTCGCCGCCTGCTCTCCCGAGAATACCGGAAGAGACACTACCTGGTTAACATGGAATACTGACACCACCTTAGGCAAGAACGCCGGTACTGTATGCAGCACCACTTTATGATCAAAGAAGGATAGGTACGGTTCCTTACAGGACAAAGCTTGCAACTCCGAAATTCTGCGAGCAGAACAAATAGCCACAACAAACACCGCCTTCAACGTCAAATCCTTAACCGAGGCCTTTCCTAACGGCTCAAACGGCTGCCTAACCAAAGCCTCCAACACCAAGTTCAGGTCCCAAACCGGAACTGAGCATCTCCGTGGAGGCCGCATGACCAACACCGCTCGCAAGAACCTCCGGATGTCGCCATGCGCCCCCAACGCATGGCCCTGAATCTTGCCCCGAAAAAATGAAATCACTGCCAACTGAACTCGCAAGGAACTGGCTGCCAAACCCTTTTCCACACCACCTTGCAAGAAGGAAAGAATCTGAGGCACCGACGCCGCTAACGGACAAAACTTTTGCTCCGTACACCATCCCTCATAAATGCACCAGATCCGAATATAAGCTAGAGACGTAGACCGCCTACGTGCCCGCAACAAAGTAGAAATGACCGCTGAAGAATAACCTTTAGCCCTCATCCTAGCCCTTTCAAGAGCCATGCCGTAAGCGAGAATCGAACCACCTGAGGCATTTTTAACGGCCCCTGCAGCAACAGAGCCTCCCGCTGAGGAAGCCTCCACGGGTTGTCCACCAGGAGCCACACCAAATCCGCATACCATGGCCTCCTGGGCCAATCGGGTGCAATCAGGATCACTCGACCTTGGTGCCGCTCTATGCGCTGCACCATTCGACCTATGAGGGCCCAAGGCGGAAACACATAGAGCAGGCCCGCCCTTGGCCACCTTTGTGCCAACGCATCGAGCCCCTCCGACATTCGTTCCCGCCTCCTGCTGAAAAATCTTGCCGCCTTTGCGGACTCGAAGGTTGCCATTAGGTCCATGACCGGGGGACCCCAACGTTGTACCAGAAGAGAATATACCTCCAGGTGAAGGACCCACTCCCCCGGGTCCACCCTCCGTCGACTTAGAAAGTCCGCTTCGATACTGTCCACCCCGGCCACATGCTGCGCCGACAGACCCCCCAGATTCTGTTCGGCCCAACCTAACAGCAGACTCGCCTCTGCCTCCAGGGCCGCACTTCCTGTACCGCCCTGACGATTGATGTAGGCCACCGTCGCCGCATTGTCGGACAGCACCCTGACCGCTGCCTGCTTCAACCATGCCTGAAATTCTTGCAGGGCCAAATACACCGCCCTCATCTCTAACCTGTTGATGGACCATTGCTTCTCCTCCGGAGACCGCCGACCCTGGGCTAATCTCCCCTCGCAATGGGCCCACCACCCCAGCAGACTGGCATCTGTCGTCAAAAGTCTCCAGGATGGAGGTTCCAGTGGAACGCCGGCCTCCAAACTCTCCTTCCGCAACCACCAACCCAACTCGCTCCATACCTCTGGCGGACAGACGGAGGCGGCGAGATAACGGGTCTGATTGATAGGACCACCGTCGCAGCAGCGCCCTCTGCAACGGTCTCATGTGCGCCCTGGCCCACGGCACCACCTCGAAAGACGCCGCCATTGTCCCAAGCAGTTGGAGGTACTGCCGCGCCAGAAATTCTCTCACCAACCTCCGCAAAGCGCGAGCTCGGTGCTCCGGGAGAAACACTTCGCCTAACTCCATCTCGAAACGTGCCCCCAAATACTCCAAGGACTGAGAGGGGACTAATCTGCTCTTTGCCCGGTTGACCACCCAGCCCAAGCTTTCCAAAACCTGTACCACCCGGGCGGTGGCTGTGACACTTTCCTCTCGCGACTTTGCCCGAATCACCAATCGTCCAAATATGGGTGAACCAGGACACCTTCCTTCCACAGCGCCACCGCCACTACTACCATGATCTTGGTGAACACTCGAGGCGCTGTTGCCAGCCCGAAGGGCATCGCCTGACACTGGAAATGCCCCATGGGGAGCGCAAAACACAGGGACTTCTGATGCTCTCGCTGAATAGGGATATGCAGATAAGCTTCCGTGAGGTCCAATGACGTTAGGAACTCCCCCTCCCTGACCGCCGCAATCACGGAACGCAACGTCTCCATTCTGAAATGAAACACTGATTCACCCTCTTTAAATCCAGAATCGGACAAAACGAGCCTTCCTTCTTTGGCACTACGAAGTAGATGGAGTATCGACCGCATCCGCAATGATCCGCGGGAACGGGAACTACCTCCCTGAGCCTCAGCAAACGGTGCAGCGTTTCTGTCACCGTGCGCACCTTGTGTGGAGCCTTGCAAGGCGACAGGACAAATGAATCTAACATGGGCCGATGGAGCTCTAACGCATAACCCTCTCGAATGACCTCTAAGACCCACTGGTCCGACGTAAGGTGGACCCAGGCAGGGTAAAACTCCCGCAACCGACCTCCCATGGGCAGCGCCGCTACCTGAGTCCGCCTTATCTCATTGCGACTTCTTAACGTTTGAGGACTGAAAGGGCGCAAAGCCTCTGCCTGCCCCCGAAACCCCTGGCCCCGCACTGGAAATCTCCTGCGTTGCGATTGACCAAAACGAGAGGACTGAAACCTACGAAACTCCCTTGGAGTCCCCTTGGGCCCGGGAAGCCCCCGGCCCTGCTTAGGCTTATCCTCCAGCAGACGTCCTCCCTTGGACTCCCCCAGATCCTTAACCAACTTTTCTAAATCCTCTCCAAACAGCAGCTTTCCCTGGAATGGAAGCTTACTGAGACGAGCCTTAGACGAACCGTCCGCCGCCCAGTTTCTCAACCACAGATATCGCCGCGCCGCTACGACCGACGCCATACACTTGGCCAGACTTCTAACGAGGTCATAATGAATATCCACTAAATAAGCTGTTCCCGACTCTAGCCGCGCTACCTCAGAATCCTGCTCCCCCAACTGATCCCCCTGTAATCTTTGGGACCATCTAAGGCATCCTCTCGCTACCCACGCCCCCGCTATCGAGGCCTGCATGGAGAGAGCACTAATATCAAACACCTGTTTCAACAAGGTATCCAACTTCCTATCCTGTACATCCTTCAATGCCGCGGCGCCTTCTACCGGGATTGTAGTCTTCTTCGTGATTGCTGACACCGCCGCATCAACCTTTGGAGAGCGAAAGAGTTCCTTATCCTGGTCAGAGAGCGGATACAACCTAGCTATCGTCCTAGAGTCCCTCAGGGCCGACTCCGGCAAGTCCCATTCTTCCTGAATCATATTCCGAAACACCCTATGTATGGGAAACACTCGCTGGGATGTGCGAACTGCCTGCAACAGGGGATCCTCCAGCGCCTCCTCCGAGGCTGGATCCACCGACGGCATATTCAGCGTCCTCAGAGTCTCTGCAATCAGTGCTGGCAGCTCCTCCTTTCGAAACACCCGGACTACCCTACTTTGCTGGTCCGTATCGGGCAACTCCCCCTCTTCCAAATCATCCTCCGAGACACCTGCAAGATCCCCGCCCCCTGCACTCCGGTCTTCCCAGAGAGGTGACACGGGATCCTCCACACTAGCCCCTTTACTCTGTTTGATCGGGGGAGCCTCCACCTCCGCTGACGCCCCATGCTTCTGTCCCCGCGGGCTCTGAGGCGGCACTACCATCGCTGGCTGCAACAGGGCCAAAGCCTGCTGCATGAGAGAGAAAAAAATCCGGCGGAATTCCCACCGGACCCCTCACCTGCCTGACTGAAGGAGAAGGAACTGCTCCGTCTCCCAAGGCAGGACCCGATTTCTGCTCCATGGAAATCCCCGAGGAGGGCCAGGATTCCCCCTGCTCCCGACCATCCCCCAACTGATCTCCGCTAGTCCCCTCCATAGGGTCCTCAAGAAGGGCCGCTTCCTGGGTGCAAGGCCTACACACCCCGGACTCCATAAGCTCTCCTCTCCACGTACCACACACCAGACAACGCGGCTTAGCCAGCATGCCCCCCTGCACAGAAACCACTGCCAGCCTCTAGCAGCTCCAACCAGGGAAAACATCGTCCCAATCTGTCTTTTTTTTTTTTCAAAACTCCTGCAGTTCCAACTAACTGCCCAGCCCAGCGCCGTCTAACCTACGCTAAACCGAGGCCTGAAAACCCCCTAACCTGGACTGGCTAGAAAAAAACGCTCCAGACACACTGATGCAACCCATGGCTTTCAAAATGGCCGCCGTCACATTTCCTGCTCAAATTTGAGGGGGAGGGCTCCGTGTAGGACACCTCTATTTGTTGAGAAATTAGATGGTTAAGTTTATTTTGATTTTATCCTGTTGCTGTAAAAGGGATCCACTCTGTCTGTCCCATGCCATTTTTAATTCCGTCACTGTGTTTGCCCCGCCACTTCCATCGGGAAGGCATTCCAAGCATCCACCACCCTTTCACTGAAAAAGTATTTCCTGACATTGCCTTTCAGTTTACCATCTTGCAGCTTCATGTTATGCCCTCTGGTTTTACAGCTTCCCCGTCTTTGGAAGAGGTTTGTTTGTTCATTATTTCCCTTTAAGTATTTAAAGGTCTGAATCATATCTCCCCTATCCCTCCTCTCCTCCAAAGTGTACATATTTAGGTCTTCAAGTCTCTTCTCATAAGGCTTCTGACGCAGGCTCCAAATCATTTTGGTCGCCTTCCTCTGAACAGTTTCCAGTCTCTTTACATCCTTTGCAAGCTACGGTCTCCAAAACTGAACACAGTATTCCAAGTGAGGACTCACCAGCGACTTGTACAGTGGCATAAGTACCTCTTCCTTTCTGCTGGTAATTCCTCTTTGTATGCAGTCCAACATCCTCCTGGCTTTTGCCACCTCCTTGTCACACTGTTTTGCCACCTTGAGATCTTCAGAAATAATCACACCAAGGGCTTTCTCCTGATCTGTGCAAACCAACCTCTCGCCCCCTATCGCGTACATTTCCCTTGGATTTCTGCTACCCAAGTGCATGACACTGCACTTCTTCGCATTAAATCTTAATTGCCAAGCATTAGACCATTCTTCCAGCTTTTGTAGATCTTTCCTCATGTTAACCACGCCCTCGGGGGGAGTCCACTCTGTTGCAAATTTTTCTGTCATCTGCAAAAAGACAGACTTTTCCATTCAGTCCTTCAGCAATATCACTCACAAATACATTGAACAGTGCCGGGCCCAGGACCAAACCCTGGGGCACCCAGCTAATCACCTTCCTTTCATCCGAGTGAGTTCCATTTACCATCACCTTCTGTTGTCGGTCAGTCGACCAATTTCTGATCCAGTTTACCACCTTGGGACCCATCCCCAGACTACTGAGTTTATTGATAAGCTTCTTATGAGGAACAGTATCAAAAGCTTTGCTGAAATCCAGGTAGATGACATCCATCACATGCCCCTGATCTAGTTCTCTGGTCACCCAGTCAAAAGAGCTCAATCAGATTTGTTTGGCAAGATCATCCTTTGGTAAAACCATGTTACCATGGATCTTGCAACCTATTGGTTTTGAGAAAGTTTACTATTCGCTCTTTCAGGAGCGCCTCCATTACTTTTCCTGCCACCGAGGTAAGGCTCACAGACCTATAATTTGCCACTTCTTCCCTGTCACCACTTTTGTGAAGAGGTACCACATCAGCCATTCTCCAGTCCTGAGGAACTTCTCCTGTTTCCAAGGATCTGTTGAAAACATCCTTTAACGGCCCTGCAAGAACCTCTCTGAGCTCTTTCAGTATCCTGGGATGTATCCCATCCGGTCCCATGGCCTTGTCCACTTTCAGTTTTGCAACACATCATCTTCTGTAAATGGTGTGGTATCTATTTCATTCCCAATTTTATATTTGGGAGTCACGGGTGGCCCTTCTCCAGGATTTTCATTAGTAAAAACAGAGCAAAAGTATTTTTTTAGCAATTTCGCTTTTTCAATGTCACTTTCCACGAGTCCGTTCCCAGCACTTTTGAGTCCTGCAATTCCACCTCTGATCTTCTTCCTTTCCCCGAATATACCTGAAGAAAGTTTTGTCGCCACACTTCAAAGGCAGAGGAAAAGATGGCCAAAGATGTGATTTTGCTTTCCTTATTTCTCTTTTTGTCTCCGAGTTTGATCCTGTATTCATTTCTGTGTTCCTCTGTTTGCAAGCTTTTGAATTTTGCGAAAGTTGTGGTTTTTTGCCTTTATTTGAGCAGCCACCTCTTTGGAGAACCAAATGGGTTTCTTTTGCCTTTTGTTTTTATTTACAAACTTTTTATTTTCAAACTTTGGCTGCTCAACTGGCCCTTAGCAATAAGGACAAGGAGGTGAATCAATGTCCCTCCTTTGTATGACAAAAATACTGAAGTGTGCCCCTAGCCACAAGGATGGTTATGGTAAAGTGAAGTCATAAGAAACATTTGGAAGATTTTCTTGTTTGATCTAACGGGACGATATGAAAGTGCTATTTTACTTCAGCTTAGTAAATGGGGCCCTTAAAATATAAGCTTTCAGGAGCAGGGAAATACCTACTGTACATGAATGTAACCTGCCTTGAACTTCTACTGAAAATGTTCTCCTAGGACAAGCAGGATGTGTCAGCCACACCTGGTGACGTCATCCGACGGTGCCGAGACCGAGTGATCTCTAGCTCAGAAGCTTTTGAGCATGTGCGTGGTGGTCCCACCTCCCCGGTCCGCCCCTAGCCCACCAGTTTCAATTCTTCCGCCTTTGCCTCAAGACGGATTCTACTCTCTCTCACCCATCATCATGTCTAAACCGGGATTTAAACTATGCCCGCAATGCAAAAGGAAAATGAATATATCAGACGCTCACCTGAATTGCCTCCGCTGCCTCGGGGCAACCCACAACGTGGAAGACTGCGCCTGCTGTGCCCGGATGTCCCCTCGAGCCCGAAAACTCAGGGACTACACCCTTAAGGATTTTTTGACTGCTCCGGAGCAAGCTCCCCTTACCGACGCCAGGCCTGAACGCAGTAAGTCCTCCAAAGGGAAAGCCCCCGCTAAAGCCTCGCATCGGGCAGCCAAAGGCTCTGCTGTGCCTCTGCCTCCCTCCTCGGGAAAGTCTGTCTCCTCAGCGGCCCCTGCGGTGCATCGGGCAAGCCCCCACACCGCTAGCGGCTCCTCCGAGATGACTCCTCGCTGCTCCAGCGTTCCGGTTGCTGATCTGCCCCAGGAAAGCCTGCCTTCCACCTCCGGACTCTCTCCCCGGCCATGCAGCTCAGGCAGCCGTGGGCAAGATGGCGCCGCCCACGTGGCCTCGCCTGTCTCCGCCCACAGGGATTCCCCCTCCAACCGGATTGGCCGGAGCGGATCCCGCGTCAGCAATGATGTCACCCGGCTTCCACAGCGCCGTTCCCCCTCTCCTCCAGCCGGCGATCAAAGGGCTGCCTCCGAGCTGGTTCATCGCGCCGACGACTCCCGCAGCAAGGGACACAGCAGACAACATAAACGCCGCGCCGACAGCCGGGAGTCCCCACTTCGGCGCGGAAATAGCGGCAAAAGACACGCGAGTGCCCACAGGAGCAAGAGGCACAGGAGGGACTGCCGTTCACAATCCAGCAGCAGGAGTGCTGACAGGAGCTCATCCCGTGGCCGCAGGGAAAGCAGGCGATCCAGATCGCATTGCAGCAGAAGGCACAGGAGCAGCAACTCCTCAAGGTCCACCACATCGGATGCCATTTTACAGCTGCTGACACGCCTGTGCAGCAAACTGCCCCTCCAGGTCAGGAGAGCTCTGCTGCCCCCATGGATGTACAACCGGCAGCTGAACATGGAAACAGATCCCCTACTCCGGCCTCACCTCTGCGAACCCCTTCTAGGGAGCGGAGTCCATCCCCTGCGCTGGGACCAGACTCCGGAGTTAGTGCTGAGGAGGAAGAGCACCCAGAATCCCCTTCCTCTAAATCCAATACAAACGAGCAAGAGGAAGCGCAACCACAAATGCCGGAGGACCTGACTTATCCTAAATTCTTGAAGAAAGTCATCGCTAAGCTGGGCCTTAACACGGAAGAGACCTCAGACGAAAAGGACCCGGAGGTCATGAAGTACCTCAACGGCCCCAAGCCGGCTCTGGCTCTTCCCCTCCAGCGGAAACTCAAGGACATGCAGTCCACCCTGTGGCAGTCACCGGCCTCTGCGCAGGCCTGCGCCAGACGCCTGGACAGCAAATACCTCCTTCTGACTTCGCCTGGCTTTGATAAGCCTCAGCTGTCACACCAATCCATTGTGGTAGCGTCAGCGCTCAAGAGATCTAAGTCTTCACGCACGCAGGCTACCCATCCCCCTGGTCGGGATCCTAAGCTCAACGATGACCTAGGGCGGAAAGTATTCCAGGAAGCTATGCTGAGTGCCAAAATATCAGCGCACCAATTCCAACACCTGTTGTTCCAAGACGCCCTGCTAGCAGAACTTAAAAGCCAACTGCTCACTCTTCCTAAGCAGTCCCAGCGCTCAACCTCAGCCACGCTCCAGGAATTGGCCGAATGCTCCAAGCACCTTATGAGCACAGCCTTCGATGCCTTTGACACGGCCATCCGGACAGCGGGCACGGCCATTGCTGCTCGCCGCTGGGCCTGGCTACGTGCTTCCGGCCTGTCAGACAACACTCACGACAGGATCGCGGATGCACCCTGCCTGGGAGACTCCCTTTTCGGGGACAAGGTCGCGGCCACTGTGAACGGCCTTAGGGAGGACTGCACCACTCTGAAAACGTTAGCGGCGGACGGACTCGAACGCCCCTCCTGGTCGCAGAAAGGGAATTATTTCCGCAAGCCTTTCTCCTCGTCAAAGAGATACTACAGGACCAGCAGACAGTGGCAGGCCCCAAAGTTCAAGCAGAACTATAGCAAATCGTCCTTTCAGAGACAACCGCAAAGAGAACGCAAGCAGAAGCAAGCGAACTCGCAACAGTCTGGTAAGGGCTCATCATCCTTCTGACTATCTGCCCCAGCTGCCTGCGAGTGTCCCCTCGGCCACGCCGGTGGGAGGCCGCTTGTCCAGCTTCCTGTCTGCCTGGCAGGAAGTCACCACGGAACAGTGGGTCCTCCAGATCATCCAAGCGGGCTACCACTTGCGGTTCCCCTCCCCGCCGTGGCAGCGCACGCAACCCACCAGCAAACCTCCACCACATCTGGAAGCTGCGCTCTCGGAACTCCTGCAGCAACTCATCAGGACAAGGACGATCGAACGGGTTCCCCCCAACGAAATAAACACTGGCTTTTACTCCCGGTACTTCCTTATTCCCAAGAGGTCCGGGGGCCTTCACCCGATTCTGGACCTTCGCAAACTCAACCACTTCCTCGTGAAGGAGAGGTTTCGTATGTACTCCCTGAACACCATCCTTCCCCTCATCAGACCGGGGGACTGGATGGCTACCTTGGACCTGCAGGACGCGTACTCTCACATACCTATCCACTCCGCGCACAGGAAATTCTTGAGATTCATAGCAATGGGTTGCCACTACCAATATCGTGTGCTTCCCTTCGGACTCTCCCCAGCTCCCAGAGTCTTCACGAAGTGCGTAGCTGTGGCGGCTGCCCACCTCCGCAAACAAGGGCTCGCCATCTTTCCCTACCTGGACGACTGGATGATATCAGCACCCTCTGCCCCAGACCTTATAACAGCAGTTCAAAAGACGACGGCCTTGCTGACCAAGCTGGGATTCTTACTCAACAAGGACAAATCCCGGTTAGAACCCACACAGCGCACGGAGTTCATCGGGGCAATAATCGACACCACTTCCTCCAAGGCCTTCCTCCCCGAGAGCCGGCGAAAAACCATCATCCACATGGCCAAAAAGGTGGCAAAAGCGAAGCATACCAAGGCCCACAACATCCTACGCCTTCTGGGCCACATGGCAGCAACCATGTCAGTCCTGCCCTTCGCCAGACTGCACATGCGCACACTCCAGTGGCACCTGCGCTCACACTGGAAGCAGCTCTCCCAACCACTCACCACCCTCATTCCCTTCAAAGCGAGGGTGAGCCAGAGCCTACGCTGGTGGACAACTCCAGCAAACCTCGCCGTGGGCAAGAGCCTACAGCCATACGACTATCAGCTCATCCTGACCATGGATGCCTCCGCCACCGGTTGGGGAGCCCACCTGTTACAGCTCCGCACATAAGGAGACAGGACCAGAAGAGAACAATCCTTGCACATCAATGTTCTCGAGCTCCGGGCGGTCAAGTATGCGCTCCAGACCTTCATGTCCCACCTGGTGGGGAAAACGGTCTTGATCCAGACCGACAATCAGGTGGCAATGTTCTACCTCAACAAACAAGGGGGTACGGGCTCTCGTCCTCTCTGCAGGGAGGCACTCGAGATATGGTCTTTGGCCCTAGCCCACAACTGCCTGCTGCAAGCAACTTATCTTCCCGGAGAGCAGAACACACTAGCGGACAGGCTGAGCAGACAGCTCCAACCACACGAGTGGATGCTCCACGAGGACGTGGCGGAGTCCATCTTCCTATGTTGGGGGAATCCACGGATCGACCTCTTTGCCACCGAAGTCAATTCCAGGTGCCCCCTCTTCTGCTCGAAACGCCCCTCACCCAGGAGAGTGGCTTCCGATGCGTTTGCAGTACCGTGGGGTGAGTGGGAACTGGCATACGCCTTCCCCCCGACCCCCCTCCTGACAGCCATCATCCAGCGCATCATCAAAGACAAGGCACACATTATCCTGATTGCGCCCCACTGGCCACGGCAGATGTGGTTCTCCCTGTTACTCTGTGGCAGGTGAAGGCCTGTGATCCACGGTGTCTGACATAAGCAGGCCAGCATGGCTAGCTTGACCTGTAAATGAGGCCTGTGGAGAGGCATATAGGATTGCACATCCCCCAATATGCTGCTATTGTAAGATAGAACTCAGTAGAAGTATTGAATTAGCTTAGGTAAGCAGAGCTGAGAGATGGAAAAATACAGAAAGACATGTTTAAAAGTTACTGATAAGAAAAAGTACATCTACAAAGAAATAATTGGGAGTGCTGACAGATGAGTTGCAGAGCCCTGCTCCTCTGCATGCACAAATTGGTTCTATGGCCTTGAGAGTGTGAAAGTAACAAGTTGATGAACTGACCATTGTAATTGGGACTAGAAGGGGGGTATGCAGGTGTCATGCCCACTGAAGGGACATAATTGGATAAACTTATCAGTACCGGGACCAATGGAAGGGGTACGGGAGGTACGGGAGAGTACCGGGACCAATGAAATGTTTTTCTATACCTAGAATGGAACAGAAGTCTATAAAAGTTGTTGTAATGCTTGAAAACTTTGCTCAGCCATTTTGAAATTGACTGGTTCGAGACTTGTGCACAAATAAATGATTTGGACCTTCTGAACAGACTCCTGGTATCATTGGTTTGTCTGCGCTTTGCTGCTACATATTCTTGGTGCATTGGCCGGGAAGTTGTGGAATCAAAGTGTATATAGGGCAATGTACCACGACTTTCCGCCTCTATAGGCTTGGTCCTGCCGGGATCGCGCCCTTCCGACGAGGGCTGCTCCCTGGCGCCACCGGTCCCTTGTATCGGAGGGAGCTGGTCGGACCTCGGCGGGTGCCGGGCCCGGTTGGAGCCAACGCCTCGAACCCGAGTGAGGGGAGTCCGAGGTCCAACTCATGCGCCTGCTTGGGAAGTTTGAGGACCGGATCCGGTGAGTATAGTTTTGATTTGGGGTCTAGACAGAAATAGAAAGAGCAGTACTGCCATTGGAACTTGGAATTTGGAATTTGTAATCTCGAGATATTGGGAATTGGTAAGAGAGCTTGATCACCTCTCAAGGAAGGGCCGAGTAACCCTGCATGGGAATTCGCCGGGTGAAACCCCCATCCTTTTTGTAATTGGGAAAAGACTAGTCAGAATAGATAGAAACGAATGCATTCTGGGATACGTTGCTAGCATGATTGTGTGAACGAAGTGTGAATGAGAGGTCTGGCAGCACGGACCAAGTGAAGGCGGACCCCTGAGTAGCGCATTTCCTGACCAGGCGACCGCGTTCAGGTCGCGAAAAGGGGGAAGCGATTGTCGTCTTGTCTTGTTATTTGTATTCCCTATACGTTTCCAGGACCGTGAGGACCCCTTACCCACGGTCCGCCCTCCTTTTCCCTTCTGTCTGTTGTTGCGCGCACACATCGAAATGGGAGGGGCGGGGTCTACTAGAAACACTCCATTAGAATGTATGATCGCACATTTTAAAGAGGGATATTCAGGAGATTATGGTATTAAAATGACAGCAGCCCGTTTGCAGATTTTGTGTACTAGGGAGTGGCCCAATCTAGACCCCATCTGGCCCCGAGAGGGAACGTTCAATGTAGAGATTATTCAGTCAATACACCGTAGAGTGCGGATAGCGCACCCCGATCAGTACCCCTATATAGATTCCTGGTTAAGTATTTGTGAAGATCCGCCCCCCTGGGCGCAGCGCTGTTATGAGGAACAGTGCAGAATAATGTTAGCGAAAACAGATTTTAGACAGAAAACGGAACAACCCAAAATGAGAGAGCAGGATAAGAAAGCCAGAAAGAAGCCCATCCTGGTAGATCCTGATTCCCCAGAAATAATTCTCAGGCAGCCCCGAACCCCAGGTCCAATAAGAGTAGCCCGGCGTCCTGCCCCAGAACCCCAGCGACGGCCGGAGCGGGACCCAACCCCTGATCCACCTCCCGGAGGGGAGGAAGAGGAAGAATTAGCTGAAAGAGAAGAGGAGGACATAAAAAGTGAGCCAGAAGCGGAGGTAGAAGAAGGAGAAAAAGAGAATGCCCCAGACGAGGAGGACAGTGCACAAGCGATTGCTAGCACTAGCACGCCAGTAAAAGATATACCCAAAGCGAAACCTGTTGGGAAAAAGAAAGTGACCCCTTCAAAGACAATTACAACAATAACCCTTAGATCCCAAAAGACACCTACAGCGGCCAAAATGTTTCCCTTACGGCAAGTCCCGGGAGTGCCCATAAAGAATGATAATGATGAAGTGGTAGCGGGACCCCTAACTTATGTGTATATCCCTTTCTCTACAACTGATTTATTAAATTGGAGGTCGCATTATGCCTCCTATACTAGTAAGCCCCAGGAGCTGACAGAATTAGTAACTACTATTATGGAAACTCACCAACCCACTTGGCCAGATTGCCGTCAGCTCCTGACCACCCTATTCACGACAGAAGAACGAGCAAGAATTAGAAAAGCAGCTATTGAGTGGATGGCAGATAACCCTGTAGCTCCGGGACAGGGGCAGAATATAATAGACCGTCGGGAAGCAGCTCAGAGAGAATTCCCGAATGAAGACCCCCAATGGGATCCAAATACAGATGAAGGATCCACAGCCCTAGCCCGTTTTCGCCAAGGCTTTTTACAAGGCCTGAAAAGGGGGGGCCAAAAAGCTATGAACCTTTCCAAAGTTGCAGGAGTTATCCAAGGGATAGATGGGAGCCCAGCAGATTTTCATGAAAGATTAACTGAAGCATACAGAATGTATATTCCCTATGATCCCGAGGCACCAGGAAGTTTATGTATGGTGAATTCTGCTTTTGTAAACCAGTCTCAACCAGACATTAGACGTAAATTACAGAAATTAGAAGGGTTTGCGGGCATGAATGCAACACAGTTATTGGAAGTCGCTCAAAGTGTATGTGAATCGTGATAATGAAAGACAGAGAGAATGTGATAGAAAGATGAAGAAGAAAGCTTATTTTTTGGCTGCGGCCATAGTTGAACAGAAAAGGGGAGGTGTCCCTAGTCGAAGGAGCAGAGGAAGAGGGCGGGGTCAAGGCGGAGGCCGGACCCAGAGGCTAGGCGTGAACCAATGCGCCTACTGCAGAGAGGAAGGACATTGGAGAGATACGTGCCCGCAACTCGAAGACGCCCAGCAAGATGACGACAGCAGTCATCAGTGGCGAGAAGAAAGACGAGGCTATCCCCGAAATCGAGGAGGAGCCAATCGAGAACAATTCCAGCGAGAAAGAGGAGGAGGAGCCATTCAAGCATTGGCCACAACGACCCATGATGAAAATGACATGGATTAGGACAGACCGGGCTCCCAGTTTGCTTTAGGTCTCCAGGAGCCTATGGTCGGAATACAAATAGGAGACCAAATTATGGACTTTATGGTTGATACTGGAGCACAACATTCAGTAATAGACAAAATGATAGCCCCACTTTCTACAAAAGAAGTCACCATTATAGGAGCAACCGGTGCCAAAGCTACAAAATCTTTTCTTCAAAATCGAATATGCAGTCTAGGAGGACAGCAAATAACTCATCAATTCCTTTACATGCCCGAATGTCCAGTGCCACTACTGGGACGAGATATGTTAGCCAAGCTTCAAGCACAAATATCCTTTTCTGAACAAGGAGAAATGCAAATGACAGTAAATCCCCAAGCCAAACCAGCAGGAATAATGCTGCTGACAGTTCCCCGAGAAGAAGAATGGAGATACTACATTGATGATTCTATCCAAGACACTTATTTTGAACAAACTTTGAAAAGTATTGATGCACCACCTGGAGTATGGGCAGAAGGCAGTCCCCCAGGCCTAGCCAAGCATATAGCTCCAGTGATTGTAACCCTCAAGCCTAGTGCTACACCAGTGCACGTCAAACAGTACCCTCTCCCAAGAGCCGCAATTGAAGGCATTCATCGCCACCTACAAAGATTGCTCGAGTATGGCCTACTAAAAGTATGTCAATCCCCATGGAACACTCCACTTTTGCCAGTAAAGAAACCTGGGACGGAGGATTACCGCCCAGTACAAGACTTAAGAAGAGTAAATGATGCAGTTGAAAACTATACATCCAGTTGTACCCAATCCTTACACTCTTCTAGGACTGATACCTGCTGAAGCTACCCATTTCACTGTACTGGATTTGAAAGATGCATTCTTTTGCATAAGATTAGCCCCAGTAAGCCAAATATTGTTCGCATTTGAATGGCAGGACCCCGTCTCTGGAAGAAGGAGCCAACTCACCTGGACAAGATTACCCCAAGGATTCAAGAATTCGCCTACCATCTTTAGTGCTGCACTGAATCAAGACCTTTCAAGCTATCCAGTAGCCCCGGGGAAGAGAGTGCTTCTCCAATACGTGGATGATCTGCTGATAGCTGCCATATCAGAAAGTGAATGTATACTAGCCACCAAAGACCTCTTGCAGTTACTAGATGAAGCTGGATACAAAGTTTCCAGAGCCAAAGCACAGCTATGCCAAAAAGAAGTGAAATACTTGGGTTTTCGTATAACCCAAGGAAGCCGAAGATTAGGCAGAGAAAGAAAAGAAGCAGTATGCAGAATTCCAACTCCAACAACCAGAAAGCAAGTCAGAGCCTTTCTGGGAGCGGCAGGATATTGCCGAATCTGGATACCCAACTTTGCCCAAATTGCCAAACCATTGTATGAAGCCACAAAAGGAGAAGAGAAGTCACCACTGGAGTGGGGACTTGAGCAGGATACAGCCTTCAAGACGTTAAAGGAAGAATTGATGTCATCACCAGCACTTGGACTACCAGATGTCTTCAAACCTTTCCACTTGTTTGTACATGAAGCACAGGGAAATGCCTTAGGCATGTTGACTCAGAAATTGGGAAATTGGGAGCGACCTGTAGCATACCTATCGAAACAATTGGACCCTGTGGCCAAAGGATGGCCACCTTGCTTGAGAGCAGTTGCAGCTACAGCACTACTAGTGAGCGAAGCAGACAAGCTCACACTAGGACAGAACATACGAGTTACTGTGCCACATGCAGTCCTTGCCCTTATGGAACAAAAAGCAAATTATTGGCTCACCAATTCCCGAATGTTGAAGTACCAAAGCATGTTATGTGAAAATCCACAGATACAACTCGAAGTAAGCCATGCCTTGAATCCAGCTACCTTGATACCCATCAGTGAAGAACTCCCAGAACATGACTGTATCGAAGTCATGGAAACTGTGTTCTCCAGTCGACCCGACTTGACAGATGTGCCCATAGACAATCCTGACCAAATCTATTATGTTGATGGGAGCAGTCTCATCCTTGATGGACGAAGCTGTGCCGGATATGCAGTCGTCACTCAACACGAAGTAGTTGAATCATCAGCTCTAGCCTCAGGCACATCAGCCCAGAAAGCCGAATTGATAGCACTCACCAGAGCATTGTTGTTAGGAGAAAAACTTGTGCTAAATGTATATACAGATTCCAAATATGCCTTCACTACCTTGCATGCCCATGGAGCTCTCTATAAAGAAAGAGGACTCATCACATCAGGAGGAAAATCAGTCAAATATGGTCCCGAGATATTGATGTTACTTGATGCAGTTTGGGCCCCAACACGTGTAGCTGTCATGCATTGCAGAGGACATCAAGCTGGAAAAGGAGAAGTTGCCCGAGGAAATAGATTTGCAGATGCCTCAGCATGACAAGCAGCTATGACAGGACAAATTGCCCCACAAGCTATGCCAATGCAAGCAGCATTGTTTCCAGTACCTTTGAATCTATGGACACCACGATATACCACCAAAGAATTGGATTACTACTGTAACAGAGAAGATGGAATACTGAAAGATGGATGGATTGAGCTGCCACCAGAAGAGGGCAGTCAACCTCCTGGACGAATAGTAATTCCTGAACTGTTAGGACCATCTTTTGTCAAAGCTTTCCACGAAGCTACCCACTATGGGAAGAGTGCTATGGAAAAAGCACTCAGACCACATTTCTACATCCCGCTGATGACAACCATATCAGCCTCAGTAGCACGTCAATGTCTAACCTGTGCCAAAAATAATGCCAAACAAGGCCTTATAACGGCACCCCGAGTTCAGTCAGGAGGTGTAACTCCCATGCACAACCTCCAAGTTGATTTTACCGAAATGCCAAGAGCCAATGGATACCATTACCTATTAGTATTAGTTTGTACTTTCTCTGGGTGGGTAGAAGCCTTCCCAACCAGAACTGAGAAAGCCCGAGAAGTTACCAAAGTCTTAATGAGAGAGATTGTCCCTAGATTCGGAATTCCAGCAGTAATAGGGTCAGACAATGGACCCTCATTTGTCTCCCAAGTTACTCAGCAGTTAGCAAAAGCCTTGCAGATACAATGGAAACTCCACACTGCATACAGACCCCAGAGTTCAGGGAAAGTTGAGCGAATGAATCGTACCCTAAAAGCCCAAATGTCCAAGCTTTGTCAGGAGACACACTTGAAGTGGCCCCAAGTGCTCCCAATAGCTTTACTCAGAATACGCTCAGCTCCTGTAAAGTCAACAGGATTTTCCCCTTTTGAAGTTCTGTATGGTAAACCCCCACCAATAGTGCAGGGAATAAAAGGAAGTTTAGCCCAGATTGGTTCAGAAGTAACCAGACAAGAACTCCTAGCTCTTAGTTTTGTTCTGCAGACTCTCCATACGTGGATCCAAGACCAGTTGCCTATCAACTTGACGGAACCCTTGCATCCCTATCAGCCTGGTACTTCGGTGTGGATCAAAGATTGGAAGAAGACACCGTTGGAACCCCATTGGAAGGGACCGTACACCGTCATCCTGTCTACCCCAACTGCAGTAAAGGTAGCCGAGATCGACGCCTGGATCCACCACAGCAGAGTCAAGCCCGCCGCTGATCCTGAACCAGAGCAGTGGACAGCAGAACAGCATCTTGATGCACCCTTGCGAGTTACTCTGAGACGGCAACCAGCAGCTTAGACACTTCATCACAAGTGCTTCGCAGTAGCCAAGTCTTTCGAAGAGGATTGCTGTTTTCCATGCAGCAACAGCTTTGTTTCAACGAACCCAATTTGCGTGTGATTTGACACACTACTTTGAGACTACATTGACTAAGCCAGACTTCACAAGCCAACTGAAATTGCTAATAAGTTGGTTAATGTGTACTGGACAACCTAAGGATCTTCAATCAACACTCAGCACCCGTTAAATTGCTTCATTAGCAAACGGGACGAAGAATAAAAGATCGTCGTGATCAAGATCAGCAAGCTGAGGATTCAGAAGAACTCCAATCAACATCAACATGTATCTTTGCTTTTGCTTTGCCTTGGTTGCCTTCTTTGGAGGTTTTGAACTGATTTATGCTTTACCTCCATGCACTGCCTGCATTACTTCTACTCGAACTGGACTGAAAGTAACTCAGACTTTGCTTTATCATTCTTACTATACTTGCAAGGGAACAGTGACTCGGTGTATCTATAACACCACTGAACTAAATGTTTGCACTCATGGCAAAATCAAAGCATGCTATAATCCGCATCAGAATCCATCCTATTACACGTTGGAAATAAGATGGAAGGATGCAGATGGACCTATACTAGCTGCTACGCCACCACTTAAGGACATTACTAAACCTGCTGTTTTGAATTTTGATGCATGTAATGCCATTAATAGAGATAGTTATTCCACCTGTGGTACATGGGAGAAAGCGTATCGAAATGACCATAAGTATATGTGTCCAGAAGGTGCCACAAATTGGTGGAAATGTACAGGTAAAACGGGATCAGGCTATAGTACTGCGTCAGCAACAGATTACTATTGCCCGTATTGGGGATGTGTGTTTTATGCTACCTGGAACACTGGTATAACTGATGAGAAAATAGATAAACGGATGGCTACTTTAACCAAGCCAACCACAAATGATAAATGTCAGAAAGATGCTTGCAACCCCTTACACTTACGTATACATAATCCCCATGCATGGAAACAAGGATACAAGTTTGGTTTACGTATTGCCGGAGGGGCAATAGATCCAGGAACCATTGTGTATATCAGATTGAATACCCAAGCCCACAAGTCATCCAAATATCATATTCATAATACCTTTTATGAAGCTATGCATGTAAATAAGTTTGAGATCCCTCATCCCTCACAGAATTTATTTTTAGAATTAGCCGGAGCAGTAGTATCTAGTCTTAAGATCTCAGATTGCTATTTCTGTGGCGGAACCCAAATGGGAGATCAGTGGCCCTGGGAAGCCCAAGAATTGAATTATTCTATGATTTACAATCAGACTGAATTACACAAGACTACCAGTGAATGGGTGTTAGCGCACTCAATCGTTGGACGTCTTTGCTATGCCAGAACTGGACCCCAGTTCACCCAGAAGGTAGGACAGCTGGTCTGTCTTAGCCAGAAATACTATAATGCCACGACCAAAAAGATAGCATGGTGGTCAGGACTCAAACATCCTGAACCTCCTAACCCATTAGCTAGATTTCCTGAACTTGCTGATTTATGGACTAACCTTGCCAAAGTCCAAGCCTGGCAAGCCCCACCTGGCCTATATTGGATCTGTGGAAACCGAGCATATGCACAACTCCCGCCACACTGGGGAGGAGCATGTGTCTTAGGAACCATCAGACCTTCTTTCTTCCTGTTGAACACTGAACATGGAGAACAATTAGGATACCCTGTATACACTACCCACCGACACAAGCGAGCATTAAGACAGAAAAGAGAAGCCTTACAGATAGGCAAGTGGGAGAAGTGGCAGGGTGATGATTGGCCACCAGAAAGAATTATTGAGTATTATGGGCCTGCCACTTGGAATGATGATGGTATGTGGGGCTACCGAACCCCAGTCTATATGATTAATCGTATTATTCGCTTACAAGCAGTAGTTGAAATAATAACCAATGAAACTAGTCATGCTCTTACGCTTTTAGCTAGACAAAGTACTCAGATGCGCACTGCTATATATCAGAACCGCTTAGCACTTGATTATTTGTTAGCAGCTGAAGGAGGAGTATGTGGTAAACTGAATTTAACTAATTGTTGTTTGAAAATAGATGATAAGGGCCAAGTAGTTGAAGAAATTGCTAAAGATATGCAAAGACATGCTTATGTGCCCGTACAGACTTGGCACTCATTGAAATTTCCTAACTGGTTTGCTAACCTCTTTTCATGGGTGGGAGGATTTAAGACTTTCATTGTTTTAGTATTAATCCTTGTTGCTGTTATTTTCTTATTACCATGTCTAATCCCATGTTGTATGCGTTCCATTCATAACACTATTGATAGTACAGTAGAGCGGAAGACCGCCACTAAAATAATGGCTTTATACAAAGCTAGTCCTAGTCGTAATCCTTCAATCATAATGTGATTCTTCTAAAGGTGATTTAACTCTCACACCTTATTAAGTAATAGGGTGAGATTAATCAAAGGGGGGAATGTGGCAGGTGAAGGCCTGTGATCCACGGTGTCTGACATAAGCAGGCCAGCATGGCTAGCTTGACCTGTAAATGAGGCCTGTGGAGAGGCATATAGGATTGCACATCCCCCAATATGCTGCTATTGTAAGATAGAACTCAGTAGAAGTATTGAATTAGCTTAGGTAAGCAGAGCTGAGAGATGGAAAAATACAGAAAGACATGTTTAAAAGTTACTGATAAGAAAAAGTACATCTACAAAGAAATAATTGGGAGTGCTGACAGATGAGTTGCAGAGCCCTGCTCCTCTGCATGCACAAATTGGTTCTATGGCCTTGAGAGTGTGAAAGTAACAAGTTGATGAACTGACCATTGTAATTGGGACTAGAAGGGGGGTATGCAGGTGTCATGCCCACTGAAGGGACATAATTGGATAAACTTATCAGTACCGGGACCAATGGAAGGGGTACGGGAGGTACGGGAGAGTACCGGGACCAATGAAATGTTTTTCTATACCTAGAATGGAACAGAAGTCTATAAAAGTTGTTGTAATGCTTGAAAACTTTGCTCAGCCATTTTGAAATTGACTGGTTCGAGACTTGTGCACAAATAAATGATTTGGACCTTCTGAACAGACTCCTGGTATCATTGGTTTGTCTAAGAACAGATTGCACGGATAGTTGCCTAGAGACTGGCTTTCTGAGTAACTCTCTAGAACTAACAGGATTCACTAAGCAACATGTCAGATCTCTAGCTTATTAACTATCATAGAAACTTTGCTGTCCACAAAAAAAGTATGACAGAGCTTCCGAAACCTATCCAGGGGACTCCACAGTCAGTTGGGTTTCGGGCTATCCACGATGAGTATGCATGAACGAAATTGCAAATCCCAATATATGCAAACGTACCTCATGCATATACATCGTAAATATCCTGAAAACCCGACTGCCTGTGAGGTCCGCAGGACACTTTCCAGCTCTGCCCAGTGGTCACTGCCAGTACTCTCCTCGGCAAGCAAACCTGAACAATTCCCCCTCCTACTTCCCCCACTATCCCCAATCACCGTGAAACACATAGTCCAGTAGGCAGGCCTGCCTCCATATTCACCGTCTTTTTGGCTGCGTCTACAGCCTTCCGCCCAAGCAAGCACCTGTGCAAGGACTGACATGGTTTCAAATTGGGGCTTACATAGTGCCACAGCAAAACAGTTCGACATTTTTTCCGTTCTCAAGTGCCTTCTCGCCGTGATACCACCACAAAGCCTTGCGTACCTTAGAACTTCAGCGTATTGTAATGTAACATCCAGTTTGTACGTTAGTTTGGAAACTGTTATGCCAATAAAGTTATCCGAATCCTGAATGCCACACGCCGCCTAGCCCTAGCCCAATCGCACTGTTGATGACGTAAGGCGTTCTTTGCGGCAGGAAGAGACGTAAGGTGCCGGGGAAGATTACGTGCCACTGCGGCAACACGCTGAGCTGGACCGGCACCGGCGCCGTAGAGCGGAGGTGGAGGTCCGTTCTGCGGTGCAGTGGTTCTTGCGGCGAGTATGGATTTGTTCGGGGACTTACGAAGGATGAATAAACGGCAGGTGCGTTCCCAAGACGGGGTATGGCTGAAGGCGCTTCCGTTCTTGTTATTGATTTTTTAGTCGGTGAAAGCGATACATCGCTGCGTACGCCTTGTAGCGCTATACAAACGTTAAGTAGTAGTAAGTAGTCTTTCTTTTAAGGCCTCCCAGAAAGTCATATCTCAGAATGGATTGATTGATTTATATTTGAGGGTGGGAGTGTAGTGACCATCGACCAACAGTGTTTGTGCTAGGGGCTGGGTTGGTCCAACCATCAGGCAATACTAGGCAATCGCCTAGGGTAGGGGGGAGCAGCAGGCTAACCAAAGCAATAGATTCGGACAGCCACGCAATCTCAACAAGCCTTCCGCACATTCTTTTACCTGCAGGAAGAGCAAGCACAGAGGCACATATATCCAAAGCAGAGTTTAATATTTTAAAGTATGATGCATTTTTACAGGATTGTTGTTGGAGGGGAGATGTTCAGATGATCATGACTGCTGGAAATGTTGATAAACTCACGAGAGGGAGGGAGGGGGCGCAAGTCTGAAGATTTGCCTGGGATGGTGACAAGGTGTTCTCCTATGGATGTGGGCATAGCATGCTTTTGATTTGGAAGTGTTCAAATGAGAGGTTTGATAACGAGAACTATTGGGGGAGGAGGGGAGGAGCAGCAGAGGCTTGAAGAAACAAAGTTGCTCTTCCTGATAGTTTTTACAAATATGCCAGATAGCAGACCTCATCCAGAAGAAATATTTCTTAAACCCACGTTAAGGCAAATTTAAACTATTATTTTATGTATTGCTTTATAGATGAATGTTTGTAGATGAGTAGGAAGAAAGTTTAATTTTTATTAAATATGTTTGCTTGCAAGAGGCATGTGTAAAAGTTGTAAAGTTATTTATTTAACAGGTTTTTTTTAATACTGCTTTATCATTTCAGTCAAACTGGTTTACATTGTAACTTAAACTTGGTAATGTACATTAAACAGGGACATTGTTAACTTGGATTCTTCTGTCATATATTCTACTCATGCAGCCCCTTGTATCTAACCTAAAAATGTACAAGGTCCTGTTATTGATCACTACCCTCCTTACCTTTGGGCTCCCCTGCATCACAAACGCCCTCAACCACGATACTAGCTACATACCAATACTGCGTACATATGGAAGGAGATGGTTTGAATTCTCCCACCACACAAATGCAAAACGCAACCACACATCCCACTCCCATCTTCTTAGCATTCCCCTTCAAGTCATCAACAAAGCCCAATCTGAGAAACTCCATCGACAACGCCTCCTAAAATGTGCATTGATAAATGCCAGATCCATACGATCAAAATGGCCCGTAGTCATGGACTTGATTCCTCAATACAAGCTCGACATCCTGATGGTTACAGAATCATGGCTATCTGACAGCGACAACATCCTCCTGAACCAGATGCTGCCTCCTGGATTCGACCTCTACACATGCCACAGATCCACTCAAAAAGGAGGCGGAACGCTCATCCTTGCTAAAACAGATCTTAACTTCAAGCTATGCAACTCCTCCAGCTCAACCCACCTTGACTCCCTCACTATATCCAATGATCTCTGCTCAATCAACCTGCTTTATCGAGCACCATCCCCATTACCGGATGACCTTCCAACAATAATTGAGCTTGCATGCGCAACATCCACATCACGCTCTCCAAATTGGGTTGTTGGCGACTTCAACCTCCCTTCTCTTCATGACAGCCATTCAGAAGCATTTCTAGATGCACTAGAGGATCTAGGTTACAAACAATATGTCGACTCTCCCACCCACACTAAAGGAGGCAAACTAGACCTCATCTTCGCACCTCATTCCAAAACCTTAACACACCAAGCCCTTCAACTATCGGTTATACCAGTACCTTGGTCTGATCACAATCTTATTCAATTCAATATACCCACCTTTACCTCACATGTGAGTCAAATACCATCTAACTCACCCGGAACCCATGCAGTCCGTTTTCAACCTCTCAACCGCGACAAAGTCCTAGATAACCTCCATCCACTCTTGACCAACACTACCCTCAACTTAGATGACCTGGTATCCAAATGGGACGAGAACCTCAGAGCCGCCTCATGTCCAGTGCACATGGATAAGAAAATAAGAAAACGAGAACACGCACCATGGTTCTCTGCTGACCTTCGTACATCCCTCATTCATCTACGCAAACTTGAAAGACAGTGGCGCCAAACCCACTCACCAGAAGCCCTTGAAACATATAACTCACACCTAGCTACCCACCGTGAAAAGGTAACATTGAGCAGGAAACTATACCACACAAACCTACTGAAGCGCTCCATCAATAAACCTCATGCTCTATTCAACTTAGTAAGATCCATAACAAGAGAGCCAGTTTCAGACCAACCTGCAACACCTCGGCCACAGGACTACGCAAACTACCTGCAATCAAAAATGATTAAGTCCAGCACATGCATAAATACCATCAACCCCATTATATCACCTAAGGAATCTCATATAACTCCATTTTGCAACTTCAATACTATATCATCTAGTGAAATTGAGAGAATTATTGCCTCCATCAATCCTAGCACGGCACCTAACGACCCATGCCCAGCTAACTGGATCAAAGATCTGCGACATGATCTAAGCCAAATCCTATGCAAAATTCTGAACCAATCCTTCCTAACAGGCTCATTCCCCCAGAGTCTTAAACACACCTCTATCAAGCCCCTACTAAAAAACAGTAAGCTTGATCCATCCAAAGTTGAATCATTTAGGCCAATCTCAAGCATCCCCCAGCTTGCAAAAATCATTGAGAAAGCTGCCCAACAACAACTCCAGCATCACATTGACACAGAAGCACCCCTAGACAAATCACAACATGGATTCAGAGAAGCACATGGAGTCGACACAATCCTTACAACCCTATTCAACGATCTGATCACAGGAATAAACAACATCAAACAAGGATTTGTTCTCATCTTTTTAGACATTTCTGCTGCCTTCGATTCTGTAAACCACGATATACTAATTCAACGTCTGAGAGAGAAGGGGATTCGAAGCACAGCACTGGAATGGTGTAGATCCTACCTTTCCAACAGGTGGCAACAAGTTAAAACAGGCCAGAAATCCTCAGAGCCGTTCCTACAGTCTCAAGGCGTACCACAAGGATCTTCACTATCGGCGTTAATGTTCAATATTTATATGCAGCCGATTTGTGAATTGATCAGATCCTTCAACGTGCAATGCTTGGCATACGCTGATGACATCCTCATATACATGCCGTTCAAAACTGACCAACCAGTGTTTACTCCAATAACCAACTGTTTCGGAGCAGTAGCTGAATGGTTGCTGACTCAAAACCTAAGAATAAATCATAGCAAAACTGATGTCCTATTTGTTACAAGGAATCTTAAGTTTGTACCTCCGCCGTCACTGCTGGTCAACAACACAGAACTGACGTCCAAACCCACGATCAGATACCTCGGCATAACATTAGATCAACACCTGGACATGACAATGCACGTGAAGAATGTGACAAAGAATATATACCATAAGATCAGAACACTACGCCACCTCCGTCCACTACTAGACTATACTGATTACCGGTCAACCTTCCAGGCACTAGTCCTGCCACATCTAGATTTTGCAAACATCATCCTCCACGGGCTCCCTCAATCAACCTTAAATCCACTACGTCTGGCTATGAATACAGCTGCTAGAGTCCTCTCTGGGTCACCAAGGTCTGCTCATATAACGCCTATCATGAAAGACCTACACTGGCTACCACTACAAGCCAGACTCTCATACAAGTCACTAGTTTTGACCTTCAAAGCCATGAATATCTACCCACCAACACCAATCAGTAAACTAATCCATAACACCCCTGAAAATAGAAACAGAAGGACTACAACTATGAACACTTTAATAGTTCCTAAGATGATGACTTCATGTACTAAAGCCACATCAAACAGAGCTTTTTCATTGTTCGCACCCAGGAATTGGAATAAACTTCCCCACGAAATCCGCAGCATCAAAAGTCTATTACAATTCCGCAAAGCCGTAAAGCATCACTTATTCACAAAATACTACCCAGAAGTGTCCATGGACACTCACACAGCCAACAGGCCTCCCACTCACACCAAACACCCTAGCACTTTAATCCAACCAGAAAACGGTTAGTCCCCACGAAAATCCACCTTACTACTATAGACTCATCCTACCCATGAATACATGTTCAATATTCACTCGAGTTTAAATATGGTACATAATTAAAGCATATAAATAGTATATTGTTTATTGTACATAGTTATCCCTTTTATTCCATGTTTTATATTCCCTTGTTCTCTGTAAACTCGATGTTACCTGTACACATTGCAGTATATTTTGTTCGATGTACACCGCGCTGATTTTAATAGCGCGGTATATAAGAGATGTTAAATAAATAAATAAATAAATAAGTGTGCGAATGGTTAGCATGTGTATTACCATAGGCCTGTGCCAACTGTTTCTGTATGCTAAAAGAAGCCAGTGTGGTAAAAATCAAGGACTAACTGCTTTGAGGATGATGGGGTGGGATCAGTGCAGGACTGGGGTGGAGGGTGGTTGCATCAGTCATAGGGTCATACTAGCTGTCATGACTGCAGACAGCATGGCTGCAGTTATTGCCACCAAATAAGGCAGAATGACCCCAGCAGCAGTACCATGAGATTACCGCTATTGGTCAGATTTGCCAATTTGAACCAGGGTGCAACATGGCAGGAGCAAAGGAGGATCTCTCCGGCCCTGTCCACTAGATAACATGGATTACATCTTGGTAAGTGACAGGGAGAGTCGGAGGATGGGGGAGGGTCAGCACATGGAAAATGTCTATTAAGTGGCTATATGGCGAGTTGCTAAACTACAGTATTAGCAAGAAGAGAAAGCAAAGACAATCTCTTCAAGGTAGAAAGCAACACCACACAACCTGACCACCTTATATTGCCTAGTCTCTTAAAAAATAAAAACTGTGAATTTTTTTTATAAGATGTTATTTTATTATAATTAATGTAGTTTAATTTGATTTATTGTGTACTCTGTACAATAACAACTTTTGACCTTTTTCTACATTTAATTTTAAATTACATTACTGATTGAATATCCGTTAAACTACAGTGTACAAACAATAAATATTATAACCCACACGTATGAGAGCGGGGTTGGTCACCCAGGCTCCACTTATGTCACCAGTGCTAAGCCAGGACCACTAGGTACCAGCCTTCCCCTGGTCAAGGCAAAAAAGCCACCACCCTTCCATGTCATAGCGTGACTATGAACAACCATGTTTCATTTCCCTGGAGGTAGGGGTGAAGGACTGGTAAAATAAAAAGCAACAGTAAAATATAAAGGTTCTTGGGAAGTGGGAAGGGGCAAGCTTAAGCCGGAAATGAAGAATACCAAAGTATAATTTATTGGGGATTGTAGGATGGCGTGGATAAGAAAGAATCAGGGTTCCTTAACAAGGTGAGTGCAGATAATGCAGCAATAAATGGAATGCTCAGTTTTCACAGTACCTACAATGACAGCAGTTTTCGATAATTATATCAAAACTTTGCAATGCTTACCTCCACTATGGAGCATGTTTACTAAAGTGCATTAATTTGGGGTAACTTAGCGTGCTCCAAGTGGCGCAGAATTGAACAGGGGCAGGGCCAGACTCCTGATAACTATTGGGGGCATTCTCAGCATGTCTCCATGCTTTTAGCATGAATCAGAGGACGCAGCTGCACTTATTGCCACCCATTGAGGTGGCGGTAAGTGCACCCATGCCAATTCCAACAGTTGCAGTTAGCGTGTGCTAATGATGCTGACACTAGTCACAGTATACAGTCAATGCTCATTCTCTACCCTAAACCCACCCAGTCCCTGCCTCATCCCATGATAAGTATTTAGTACAGAATATTTACCTTGGCTGCATTTTTAATGTGCAGTAATGCAGGGCTCGATGGGTCCCAGGTCACTATTGCAACTTGAAATTTGCACCTGGTGCCCTGTGATTTTCTTGCAAGCACCCCCCCTCCCCCATCACTGGAAGAAGACTTCTTCCGTCTGCCTGAGGGGATCTAATCTCCTGCAGGCAGAAAAGGAGAAGGCTACATTCGCAACTTAGAAAGCTGTAGGCTGCCCGTGCAGATCTGATCCCATCCCCCTGCAGGCAGAATGGGACAGCTGAATCAGGGAAAGTGGGAGGGGGGGAGCGAAGCAGCAAACATTTTAAGGGGCAGTATCTTAAAAAAAAAGGCATGATGAATGGGGGAATATGAAGGGCAGGCGATGTGAGTGCTAGGCAGGAGGAAAAAGGGGGGAGTCTGGAAGGGAAACAGTAATGAATGTTTGATGGGGGGAGAGAAGAGTGAAAGGGATGAATGCATGATGACTCTGCTTTCTATCTTTTAACCAGTTCCTGATCCACAGTAGTACTCTCTCATATCCCATGACTTTTTAATATGGCCACGAGCCTCTCATGAGGGACCTTGTCAACATCTTTCTGAAAATCCAGGTACACTATATCAACCGTCACACCTTTGTCTACCTGTTTATTCACACCTTCAAAAAAAAAGAATAGATTAGTAAGACCAGGCTTTCCTTGGCTAAATCCATGGTGGCTTTCTCCCATTAAACCATGACTATCTACATGTTCAGCAATTTTATTCTTTATAATGGTTTCTAGCATTTTGCTCGGTACTGACTTCAGGCTTACCAGTCTGTAGTTTCCCGGATCACCCCTGGAACCCTTTTTAAAAACTGGCATTACATTGGTAATTCTCCAGTCTTCAGGTACTATAGATGATTTTAATGATAATTCACAGATTACTAATAGGTCTGAAATCTTGTCGTTCAGTTCTTTCCCTTGGATGTATGCCATCTGGTCCAGGTGATTTACTACTCTTCAATTTATCAAATACTTCTAATATATCTTCCTGGTTTAGCAATGTTTCTTTCAATTCTTCTGAGATATTACCTTTAAATACCATTTCAAGCACGGGAACTTCCCTACATCTTCTTCAGTAAGGACTGAATGAATTCTTTGCTTTGATCTCTCCGCTATGCCCTTGTTCCCCCTTTAGCTCTCCTTTTACCCCTCTTATTGAATGGTCCAACTGACTTTCACAGGTTTTTTGCTATGAATGTACTTGGAAAAAGTTTTTATTATGTGTTTTTGCTCCCATGGCAATTTTTTTTCAAATTCCCTCTTTGCCTGCCTTATCAGTGCCTTGCATCTAAATTGCCAGTGCTTATGTGGTTTCCTGTTTTCTTCATTTGTCTCCTTTATCCATTTCCTGAATGCTTTTTTTTTTTTTTTTTAGCTGCAACAGCCTCTCTGACCTCTTCTTTAAACCATGCTGGCAGTTTTTTGGCACACACACATACACAGGCACCCACCGCCACATCCCATGCACTAACAGGCAAATCACTGTTGCATCACACACACGCACACACACGTTAGTTTGTATATATAGAGATATAAAATCTATGAATGACACTTACTCTCTGTATACAGTATTTCTGTCTAAAGATGCTTGTGCAGTCCCTGTTGCCATAACAAGACATACTTTATCATCTCTCTTCAGACTCTTCCCAGACATGTATGAATTTGCAAATGGAGGAATGTCTGGAGAATGGAGATGATGGGAAAGGGAGGGCGGGGGCGGTGTGGAGTTCACAGCCACTGGTTCCTAAGATTTTGTCCTGGCTCCTAAATCCAAACAAAATTTGTCAAGGCCTGCAGTAATTGTTACTGTGGTCCCGCTAACTACATAGCGTAGAATTTAGCTTGCAGTAGCTGTTACCATGCTTTCATGAACATGCCCTTTATTTATTTTATTTAGACAGTTTTGTGTACCACCTTATCCTTCAATCAATGTGGTCACAACACAATTTGGGGATACATTTAACACGATTGGATATGAGACACATACACTAATACTTACAGGGAACATGGGCAATGGAGGGTTAAGTGGCTTGCCCAGGAGCACCTGTGGGACTAGAAACCCCAGTCCTTCCGGCCCAAGGTTTCTGTCCTCTAGTGGGATTTGAACCCCTGACCTTCCAGCCTGAGGTAACTTGCCCCAACCACTAGGCCACTCCTCCACATGCCCTTATATGTATAAGTATATATAGCTCTTTTACGGTATGATTATCAGTGGGAGTCCAGGAAATATCCTCCTTCACTAACTAGAGTATTACAGTGCATTGCAAAAGTATTCATCCCCTCTGTGTTTGCCCAATTTTGTCGCACTACAACCTGGAATTAAAATGGAGTTTTGTGGGTTAGCACCATGTGATATACACAACATGCCTACGACTTTGAAGGTGCAAAATATCCTTTATTGTGACACAAACAATAATGACAAAAAAAAAACTGAAAGCAGAGTGTGCATATGTATTCACCCCCCAAAGTCAATACATTGTAGAGCCATCTTTTTGCTGCAATTACAGCTGCAAGTCTCTTGGGGTATGTCTCTATTAGCTTAGCACATCTAGCCACTAGGATTTTCACCCATTCCTTAAGGCAAAATTGTTCCAACTCCTTCAAGTTAGATGAGTTGCATTGGTGTACAGCAATCTTCAAATAACTGCACCAATTCTCAATTGGATTGAGGTTTGGGCTTTGACTAGGCCATTTCAAGAGATTTAAATGTTTCCCTTTAAACCAGCTTTAGCAGTATGTTTAGGGTCATTGTCCTGCTGGAAGGTGGACCTTCATCCCAATCTCCAATCTCTGGCAAACTGAAACAGTTTTCATCAAGAATTTATTTATTTATTTATTTTATTTTTATTTCTTATATACCGCGCTCTTTTAATCAGTGCGGTTTACAAATGAACAAAATGTAAACACAATGACACAGTCAGCATTGGTTTTTTACAATGAACAGAATTGCCCTGTATTTAGTGCCATCCATCATTCCTTCAATCCTGACCAGTGTTCCTGTCCTTAGCAAAGAAAAACATCCCCACAGCATGATGCTGCCACCACCATGTTTCACTGTGGGAATGGTATTCTTGGGGTGATGGGAAGTGTTGGGTACATGTCTCAACTGACCAGAGAACCTTCTCCCATTTATTTGGGGGGTCCGCCACATGCTGTTGTGCACATTCCAAATGCGTTTACTTTTTTCTGGCCACTCTTCCATAAAGCCCCACTCTGTGGAGTGTATGGCTTAAAGTAGTCGTATGCACAGATACTCCCATCTCCGCTGTGGATCTTTGCAGCTCCTTCAGTGTTATCCTTAATGTCTTTGCAGCATCTCTGATTAATGCCATCTTTGCCCAGTCTGTGAGTTTTGATGGGCGGCCTTCTCTTGTCAGGTTTGTAGTTGTGCCATATTCTTTCTATTCCTCTTCGTCTCTCCAGGCCAGTCCAGGAACTATAGCGTTGTCAACCTTCTCCAGCAGCTGAGGTCTGAATTCTCAAAGTCTTGCTGACAACCACTCCAGCTCCCTCTGGTGTGAGAGACTCAGTCTTTCAGTCCTCAGCAGCTGGACAGGACGTAGGCTGACAGGCTCCCAGAGGGACAAAGAGGAAGGGTGTTTTAGGATAGTTTACAACAACAACAAAAAAAAAGAGAAGTCTGGTGGGTGCCCTAGCTGGGTGCTATTGGTTTTCCAGACAGGATCTGCCCTTTTAAGTTTGTAAAAAAAAAAATAGAAAACGGGGCTCGGCTGCACAGGGCAGTGCGGTTAGAGGCAGAGCCTGCCTCAGAGCAGTCCCGTTTTCCATTGGCAGATTAAAAGGGTGGAGGAGTGGCCTAGTGGTTGAGGCAAGGTACTTCGGGCCGGAGGTTCAAGTCCCGCTGGAGGACCTCAACCTTTGGCCGGAAGAACTGGGGTTTCTAGTCCCACAAGTGCTCCTTGTGGTCTTGGGCAAGCCACTTAACCCTCCATTGCCCATGTTCCCTGTAAGTATTAGTGTAAATGTCTCATATCCCCTCGTGTTAAATGTATCCCCCAATTGTAACCGCTTTGACCCGGAGAAAGGCGGTATATAAATATGGCTAAATAAATAAATAAAAGCTAGATGCTGGGAGCCCCAGAGTTCAGCCTCCCTCTCTGCCTTCGGGTTCCATCTGACTCGCCCGCTAGCAGTGGGACTGGTAGTTGGATTGGGAAATCCTGTGGTGTGCAGGTAAGAGGGCCGATCACACGAGCATTTTAGCGGGAAGCTACTAGGAGAGCAGTGTCATCTTCGGCCTCCACTCGATTTCGGCAGTTTATCTTTAAAGCGCATGTTGCTGGTCTCGGCAGCGTGCGCTCAGTGTGGCAGTCGTCGCGGTCTGTCAGAAGCCGGGCTCTGCCATTTTTGTTTCCAACGGGGCAGTCGACTTCATTGTTTGCTCAAGGGCAGCATGGAGGACAGAGCTGCTGCATCCGAGCCGTTAGGCAGCCATTTCGTCACGGAGGTAAAGGCGGGAACGGCAGCCATGTTGGAAAAGGCAACCGTTTCTGCCGCGGCTCCGGAGAAGCACGGAAAGAGAGAGGCAAAATCAAAGAAGCTTGCACCCGCGGGTACAAGCTCCCAGCCAACTGGGCCGGTGGGGCAGGGGAGCTTTGATTCCTTTTTTCTGCGGACTTTATTTTATCACTTCATAAGGCTTATTGCTTGAAGTTAGGGCAGTTTCAAGGTAAAAGTTCTTCTCCCCCCTCTCCGGGGGGGGGGGGGGGGGTGCAGAGAGGAGATGGCTTCCTCATGGATCCGGGAGAGGGCTCCTCCAGAACTGGTTTGGCTGTTGAGGCCTGCTCCGATGGCTTCGGGCCACTCGCCTCAGGGCTCCTGAGTGCTGAGGAGGGAGAGATTCTTTCAGACTCAGGCTTAGAACAGCGGAAAGAAGATCTTGAGGATGGTGAAATCGCTCCAGGGGAGGACCCTAATGTGTTTCGAGTCTTCAGAAAGGAGGAACTCGGAGCGCTTATTGTCCATTCACTGGCAGCCCTAAACATTGCCTTACTAGCGGTTCAGGAGGAACCGCTCGAAGACCCTCTACTTCAGGGTTTTAAGGCGTAGCAGAGGTGTTTTCCCATTAAGCAGATGGTGGAATCGGAGTGGGAATGCCCAGAGGCTACTCTGCACGAAGCACGTGCAATAGGATGCCTATACCCGGCTCCACAAGACAAGAGAGAGTTGCTTTGCATGCCAAAGGGGTGGATGCCTTGGTGGCAGCAGTGACTAAAAAGACCACGCTCCCGGTGGAGGGCGGAACGGCTCTCAAGGGTCTGCAGGAAAGAAAGTTGGAAGCTCTACTTAAGCAGGCTTTCGACTCAAGTGCTCTTTCCCTACAGGCTTCAATCTGTGGGGCATATGTAGCTAGGGCCTCCATTCGTTGGCTTCAAGGGGAGTCTCACCCGGAGGGGGAGGACAGTCCTGCTCCGGAAGGGGCAAAGTTGGAATCAGCGGCTGCCTATCTTGCTGATGCCTTCTATGATCCGTTACAGATTTCGGCGAAATGCATGATGTCCGTGATTGCCGCCAGAAGGTTCCTTTGGCTGCGGAATTGGTCATCAGACGCCTCATCTAAGACTCGTCTTAGTAAGTTTCCGTATAAGGGCAAGCTGCTCTTTGGGGAAGCTCTGGAGAAAATTGTAAAGGATCTGGGGGATTCCAAAGGGGGTTGGCTCCCAGAGGACCGTCCGAAGGGTCCAAGGCCTGGACCTTTGCTAAAAGGTCAGAGTAGAGACTTTTGCAGGTTCAGAGGATCTCGGTTCACTACATCAGCCGGATTGGGTGACCGTCACCACAGATGCCAGCCTTGCCAGCTGGGGAGCGCATTGTATGGAACAAATGGCTCAGGGCTGCTGGCCAGCAGAAGTGATCGGCTGGTCCATCAATCGCCTGGAGATGAGGGCAGTGCTCCTTGCTCTTTGGGAATTTGTCCATCTGGTAAGAGGAAAAGACGTTTGCGTGTTCTCCAACAATGCATTGACGGTTTTGTATATCAATCGTCAAGGGGATACGGGCAGTACCGCCTTGTTGGGGGAAAGTCAACTTTTGCTGACCTGGGCCGAAGCATATCTGGTGGCGTTTTCGGCAGCGCATGTAGCCAGTCGGGACAATGTGCGGGCCAACTTTCTCAGCCGCAATGTCTTGGATCCAGGAGAGTGGGAACTGAACGTGGCGGTCTTTCACGACATTAGCTTGCGGTGGGGGCAGCCGGTCATGTATTTGATTGCCACTCTCAACAACGCCAAGGCAAGTCTGTTTTTCAACAGGTGCAGGGAACGCATGTCGGAAGGACTTGACGGGTTGGCTCAGCCATGGCCGTCGGTCGAGCTACTTTGTGTTCCCTCCCTGGCTGATGATCGACCGGGTCCTTCGAAGGATAGAGCATCATGGAGGGAAGGTGATTCTCATTGCTCTGAACTGGCCTAGGAGAGCTTGCTATGCGGATCAGGTTCGGCTGTTGGTGGATCGGCCATGGAGACTGCCCGACCGGTCCAACCTCTTGAACCAGGGTCCGATTCTAATGCCGAATGTGGATCAATTCTCTCTTATGGCTTGGCTCTTGCAAGGAAAAGGCTAAGGCATAGAGGGTATTCTGCAGCAGTGGTTGCCATGATGTTAAGGGCCAGGAGGACATCTACGTCCCTGGCTTATATTCGTATTTGGCGCATATTTGAGCAGTGGTGCGCCGACCGAGGCATTCGACCATTCAGCGTGGCGGTGCCTGAGGTCTTGGCTTTTCTGCAAGGGGGTTTGGAGAAGGGTCTGGCTTTCAGTACCCTAAAGGTGCATCTGGCTGCCTTGCCATGTTTTTTAGAGGCAAGGTGCAAGGGGGCCGCTTGTCGTGGCATCCAGATGTTTTAAGATTCTTCAGAGTGGTTAAGATTGAGACCTCTGGTGAGACAAGTGGTGCCGCCTTGGAATTTGAACTTGGTTTTGAAAGCGCTGATGTGGCATCCCTTTGATCCCGGGGAGCAGCACCGCTGAGAGAGTTGTCTTGGAAGACCACCTTCTTGGTGGCCTTGTGTTCGGCTAGGAGGATTTCCGATCTGCAGGCTCTTTCATGCAGAGAGCCCTATATTCAGTTTTCTGCAGAGAAAGTGATATTGCGCCCAGTTCCCTCTTTTCTTCCGAATGTGTTGTCGGGGTTTTACATCAATCAGCCAATTTCACTTCTGACCTTTCAGAGCCACGGAAAGACTGCTGTGGACAGGTCGCTGAGGAAGTTAGATCTTGGCAGGGTGCTGCATAGGTACCTTAAGAGGACGGATAGATTGTTCGTGCTCTTTGGTGGTCCTCGGAAAGGGGAAGCAGCTTCCAAAGCCTCGATTGCTCGTTGGGTGAAGCACGCTGTGACAGTGGCATATCGGGCCAGCGAAAAGGTACCTCCAGAAGGTCTCCGAGCTCATTCAACTCGAGGCCAGGCGGCTTCTTGGGCCAAGTTCTCCTTGATTCCGCCAGTGGATATCTGCTGGGCGGCTTCTTGGTCGTCGCTATACACGTTTGCGAAGCACTATCGATTGGATGTGCAGGCAAAGGGGGATGCAAATGTAGGGGCTTGGCCATATTGGCGGGCCTAGCGGGTCCCTCCCGAGGTTAGGTACTGCTCTGGTACTTCCCTATATTTCATGGACTGACCAGGAGAGACGAAGAGGAAGAAGAAATTAGACCTTACCTGCTAATTATCTTTCCTTGAGATCTCTCCTGGCCAGTCCAGGGCTTACCCAGGTCATTTGCTGAATTTGGCAGAAGAGTTGGTTTCTGGTTCGTCGGTGGTTGAATAATGCCTCAAGATGCTTGGGCAGGGTGGAGTGGAGTCTCAGAGGGAGACTAGATGTTGGTCTTGGTGTTCCACCCATAAGGCTCGGAGCGGCGCGGACTATGGGGCTCCCTTAGGTTTAGGGGGGTATAGGTACATGCGGTGTTATACCAAAAAAAAAAAAAAAAAACCCCAAGAAATGGGTGTTTAGTGTTTGTTGTTTTTGCAGGTAGTGTTTTTAAGTTCGGTTGCAGAAGGTTATGAAACAGACTACTTTGACAATGGATGACAGAGTCTCTGACACCAGAGGGAGCTGGAGTGGCTGTCAGCAAGACTTTGAGAATTCAGTCCTCAGCTACTGGAGAAGGTTGACAACCCTATAGTTCCTGGACTGGCCCAGAGAAATCTCAAGGAAAGACAATAAGCAGGTAAGGTCTAATTTCTTCTTTTGTGTTAATGGATTTAATGGTGCTCAGTGGGATATTCAGAATTTGGGATATTTTTTTATAATGCAACCCTGATCTATACTTCTCCACAACTTTGTCTCTGACCTGTTTGGAGTGTCCTTGGTTTTTATGTTGCTTGCTTAGTGGTGTTGCAGAGTCAGGGGCCTTTTGGAACAAATATATTTATACAGGCATCATGTGACACTGCACACAGGTGGACCCTAATTAACTAATTATGTGACTTGAGGTTAATTGGTTGGACCAGATCTTATTTAGGGGGTTTCAGAGCAAAAGGGATGAATACATATGCACTCACGACTTTTCAGTTTTTACTTGTTTTTTTTTAAATATATACAAGGTATTTTTATTGTCATTTCAATTCATCAATTTGGGCTATATTGTTAGGTTCATTACCTAACATCCAAATGAACCTCCATTTTCATTCCAGGGTGTACGTAATGTGACAAAACAGGACAAAAACCAAGGGGATAAATACTTTTGCAGGGCACTGTATCATCAGCAGCAGAATATAACTGCAGCATTGGGCAAGTGTTCATACATTTGGCCCTTCTTGTGCAATACAAGTCTGTTCAATCCTCAGATACAGGCAAATGTGTCTCAGTCACTTTGTATCTCTCCCCCTTGGAGCAGTTCTCTGTCTAGATGCATTCCACACAAAACCCAGTAATTGAGCTCAATAAGTACTGGTCAGTGTATATGTGAGTGCATGCAGCAACTTTAACACAAGCACCTTAGGGTTCACACACAAATAAAGCTTTGATCTGCTGGGTCTTGGAGGGTCTCCAGGGGCAATTTCTCCAAATGGGTTAGTTTTGCACATACCATGACTGTAATGAATCTCATTTCCAAGTCGGGGTATAATCCCATTCTTGGAGATTTATTGCTAATGCTCAGCATAGTATTTGCATCTTGCGAAAGAGTCTCCTTTAAGAGTTCGTAAGGTGTAACATGTAGAGGCAGGGCCAGCCCAAGGGCTTATGCCGTCACAAACAAAAGCCCCCGCCATGCCGACCCCACCCCCTTCCTGTGCCACTGCCGATTCCATCAGAAGAGAGGAAGGCTCAGGTTAGCATGGCAGAGGGGGGTCAGAAGTGGCCGGCCGTGTGTGCTGAAGCGCACGTGGCCGGCCACAGAGGTCTGCCGTCTAGGCCGCTTAATGGACAGGCCAGCCCTATGTATAGACAATTTATCAAAGTGTGCTTGGAAATCCCTCTTAAGCTTCTGGTACCAAACATGATGGAAAATGTTTGTGCCAAATTTCTTCCGCATTTTCTTGCTCTGACTGCATTCTTGGTACTCGAGGATCCTCTTCCTTTTGACTCGATTAATAGAATAATTACCTGGAACTGATGCCTCTATAATTGCACACTGAGCAGAGCGTTTCAACGCTTTATCCATGATGACACAGAGATCCTTGTCCTCACTGGTGGTTCCTAATGCAGAAACTTGCATCGTGTAACTGTAGTTTGGGTTGTTCTTCCCTGAGTGCATATCTTCGCACTTGTCCACGTTAAATTTCATCTGCCATTTGTATGCCCAGTCTCCCAATTTCTCAAGGTCCTCTTGCAATTTTTCACAATTCTCGTATGTTTTAACAACTTTGAGTAATTTTATTGTCATCTGCAAATTTGATCACCTCACTTAGTCCCATTTCCAGGTCATTTATGAATATGTTAAAAAGCAGTGAGCTCAGCAAAGATAGAAGAAATATAGGCCTTATGATCTCTTTTTTTTTTTTTTTTTTTTTTTTCTGCCATCATGTTTCTATCCAGTCTCCCCTTCCATACCAACTACTATACAATTGTGGTCAACATTATTGCCACTCTTGCAGTTTAACCCCTTAATGTCCAATATCTCCTTTAAAAAAAAAAAAAAGCGCCCAGTGAAATGGCTTTGACTATATATGCAGACATATTTGACACACAAAACAATCAAATAAAACAAGATCGATTTAAAAAAAAAAAAAGGAAAGAGTAGGAAATAGTACAAAAACTGGGACATTGCCAGGATATGATTATTGGCACCCTTACAAACAATTCAAATGAGTTTGAACAGAAGAACCATATTCCCATTGCAGTAAAAATTGGACACACCTGTAATCCATTGTCAGTATTCGCATGACTTGAATCAGCCAATGAATGATGGCTCTAATGTTTAAAATGGCCACATTCATCTCTTCCATTTTCACAATGGTGAAGGCAAGAGAGCAGCCTAAGGCCACACTGGTCAACAAGGTTTTACAAAAGTCATGTTACTGAAATAAAAATAGTCATTTCTTATCAATTTTTATATGCTGAACACGAATATGACAGTGAAATTGCAAAGTTGGCTCTAGTTTTTTTGTAATCTACAAGAATTAATGTTTACATCACGAGATGCATGTCAATAGTAAATATAATAGGCCTTCGGTTAATACCTGTAAAAAACCAAGTCATAGACTACTTCTTAGATTTTTTTCACCTGTCTCTTGTACAGCTGTTCGGGAGCTTCTCTGGGGAGTGTCCAGCAGTAGTCGGCCAGCATTGTAGTGGACCATTTTCCCTGGTTTCTTTGCTCCATTGTTGCAATATCCTGGTGAAAACGTTCGCCCTGTTCATCACTAATCATACCACAGTTGTCAGGAAAGAAATCGAGATGGGAATCAAGGAAATGGATCTTTAGAGACATATTGCAGCCAAGTTTCTGATACTGCATCAGCATGTCTTCTACTAGTTCCTTGTAGTTTTCTCCCCTAACATTCTCGAGAAAGTTTGTTGACACTAGGCGAAAAGCATTCGATGCTTGTTTCACATCACCCTGCAGCAAGTTGTCGAACCGGTCATCTTTGAAGAGCTCTCGAATCTGAGGACCCACAAAAACTCCCTCTTTAATCTTTGCTTCGCTGAGTCGAGGGAATTTTTCATGCAGGTATCAGAAAGCTGGCGACGTGCGGTCCATGGCTTTCACGAAGTTTTTCATCAAACCCAGTTTGATGTGAAGGGGTGGTAGCAGGATTTTGTGAGCCTCAACCAGAGCTGGGTGCTGGATATTCTTCTCTCCAACTGTTACATTTTGTCTGCGATTCCATTCCTTCCGCAAGTAGTGCCAATCCCTTGCTAGGCTATCCCACTCACATAAGAAACACATGTATTTTATATATCCCTGCTGCAGTCCCTTTAAAAGGGCAACTACCTTCAAGTCACCACAGTGGTGCCAGCTGTATTTGTTATAGTTAACTTAAAGCATCTACTGACTTCCATTATCGTATGTCTCTTTCATGTGGACGGCATGCATTACTGGAATAGATGGAAGATGGTTTCCATTGTTCAAAAGTACAGCCTTCAGACTCAGTTTCGAAGAGTCTATAAATAGTCTCCAGTCTTGTGGGTCATGAGTGATTTTTAAGGCATTCATGAGGCTTTCAATATCGGAACAGAATACCAGATTACTTTCCTTTCTGAAGAAAGGCTCCAACTGCCTGTTGCGCTTTTGATATGAAGTAATGTTGACATCTTCTTCTAGAAGATCCCATTGTTGGAGTCTTGATCCTAGCAATTCTGCCTTGTTCTTGGATAAGTCCAAATCACGAAACGGGTCATTTAGTTCTTCTTGTGTTATTCTGTGTGGAGTTGACATGCATCCCAGTGAAAATCTGGGTCACTGCATACTGACGGACCAGGAGAAGAACAGGTCGGCTCACCCTTGTCCTCATCAGATGAATCAAGAGAATATTCTGATGGAGGTTCTGGAATAGGAAGTCCCTCACCATGTGGAACTGGTCTCAGTGCAGATGGAATGTTTGGGTAAACTATGCTCGACTTCTTTTGCTTCGTTTTATTCCGCTGGAAAGAGGAGGAACCAAGCAGACGTAATAGTCATTTATGTGGTTGCTTGGCTCTCTCCACACCATGGGGGACTGCAAACGGCATTGATGGTCTTTTGCAATTCAACCACTGTGAAAGCTGTGTTGTTCATGTAGTGCAGCATATATGCGGGGGCCCAAGGCTTGTCTTGGTCACCAATCTTGCATCCGTAGTAAAGATGATATGCCTTCTTCAGTTGAGAAGTGATACTTTTCTTCTGGTTGGCAAATGTCACTTCCCCACAAACGTAGCAGAAATTGTCAACGGTATTAACGCACTTTCGTGGCATTACTGTTCTGTATTGTACCTAAATGGCTAAAATTATATGTATGATAAAAGTTACATGTAACAGTAGCTTAAACTGTCTCACACAGTCTGAAATATTTTAAATGCTCAACCTTTCCGACTGCATATAGTACATTGCTGACATCAGATGGCTTCAGCAGCCATCTGGCAGTACTATTGCATTGCATCAGAAAATGATGCAGTCAACTCTGGATGATGTGTGCATGCTGGTATTATGCAATGTGATGCAATATTACATCATTCAAGACTTATTTGGGATGTTGTTGATGTCCTACTGGATAAATTTACACGGTGAAACGTCAAAAATGAGCTACATGCAATATCTTCCAAACGAGAGCCAATAAAATGTTTTTAATGTTATATTCGTGTTCAGCTCACCAAGATACTACAGATTAGGGCCTTTTAAAGTCAGTAACGATTTCAGTGTTGACGAGTGCCATCAGAAAAGCCATTATCACCAAACATCAAATTTCAAAGGGGTACAAGGCCATCTCCAAAGACCTTGGGATTCCCATGTCTAGAGTTTGCAATGTTATTATGGAGTTTTCTGCTCATGGAATTGTCAAGAACCTCCCAGGACATGGTGGGAAGAGGAAAGTTAATCCAAGAAGTCTTCGAAGATTAGTGTGAACGGTTGGAAAAACACCACATACAACATCCAAAGAGCTTAAGGCTGACCAGGAGCAATCTGAAGTGGTGGTTTCAACCTGCACCATATGCCACACACTAAACAAAAGAAGTACTTCATAGGCAAAGGCCACGGAGGACCTCGCTACTCAGAGACAGACATAAAAAGGCACTCCTGATCTTGGCCCAAACCCACCTTGAGAAACTGCAATCCTTTTGGGAAAATGTTCAGTGGACAGATGAAACCAAACAAGCTTTTTGGCAATGTAGACCACCGATACATTCACAGGCCAAGAAATGAAGCTTATAAGGAAAAAAAACACCCTTCGTACAGTTAAATATGCTAGAAGTTCCATTATGTTTTGGGGCTGTTTTGCTGTCTCAGGAACTGGAGGCTTGGAATGTATTAAAGGAATCATGAAGTCAGAGTTCTACCAAGGTATTTTTGGAGCGAAATATGCTACCTAGTATCAGAAAGCTAGGTCTGGGTCGAGGATCATGGGTCCTCCAGCAGGACAATGATCCAAAACATACATCAAAAGAATGATTAAAAAGGTAAAAATGGACGGTTTTAAACTGGCCAGCAATGAGTTCTGATCTCCAGCCAACCAAGAACCTTTGGAAAAAGCTAAATCTACCATTGGTAAAAGGAATCCTGGAAACATTGGTGAGCTGCAACAAATCACACTTGAATAGTGGGAGAAACTACGAGCAGACAGATGTACAAAACTTATAGATAGATAGCTACAAGAAGCCTTTTGGAGGCTGTCATCACTGCCAAGGGTTCTAAATATTAGTGAAGGGTGCCATTAATCCTGTCCAGGTCATATTTTTTTTTTCTCAGAAATTACTACGTCTAAGTTGCAAAGACATCTGTTTTTTGTATACCTTTGAACATACTAATAAAATATTATGATGACACACAATTGGACTATTTCCAATAAATTTCTCAAGATATTCTACATAACATACCTAAAATGCAAGAGTGCCAGTAATGTTAACTACAACTGTAGTTCCTTTCTTTTTCCTTTAGAGATCTTCTATGTTTTTCCCATGCTTTCTTGAATTTAGTTACAGTCCTCGTCTCTACTCCCTCCACTATAGAAACTTGAAGGCAGAAAAAGACCATACGGCCTATCCAGTCTGCCCTATAGTCCCTTCTTTTTCCTTATAGATCACTGGGCTACTCCACTATTCACCCTTTGGGCAATTTTCACAGTGGTGATTTAGCCCTACTCTGTTTTCTCTCTTTTAACCAGTTCCTACTCCACAATAATAAACTGCCTCCTTTCCCATTACTTTTTAGTTTCTTCAAGAGCCTCTCATGAGGGACCTTCTCAAAATCCAGCTGGTATGCTTTGGCTACTGCCAGATGTTCAGTGCCTACCTAATATACTGCTCTGCCCCGCTGGATTGGGACAGCCCCTTCCCTCTGAAGAGGTACATTTTAAAATTTTATTCTACTTGTTTACAATACAATAATAAAAATAGAGCAAAATATTCAAACAATTAAGAGACACTACTTTCCTTGCACCACCCCTGGGCAATTTTATAAATGCCTACATATGGGTTCCTTTATACAAGTCCTCCCTCTTGTTAGCCTTTCATCCTAACATTCCTTCATGAGTTAACCTCTGTGCTAGTAATTGTGGCAGCTACTGCTACTATTTTAGTGGTTGGAGGTGGAGTGAAATTAATGGAATATTCTTCAACTATGTTGCTTATCAAAGCCTAATCAGAAGAACTTATGTTGGTTTTTTTTAGTGTATTATTCTTCCCTGTATTCATAAATGACATGCCATAACAATTTTACTTGGAATTTGGGATCCGGCCACTGAGACCTTGGTCACAGGACCCCCATCCCCCAAAAGGTGTATCACAGCTCCTTTTTAAGGGCCTGATTTATTGCTTTTCAATTTTCTATAGGAAAATAAAGCTTATTAAATCAAGCCCTTAACTTGCCAAAGGGCAGAAACCTTTCTCATTTGGGATTGGTGGGAGGGGGAGAATGTTGTCAGTGGCATATTGGTTCCCCTTTATAGCTGTACCCAAGGCATATTCCTTTTTTGCTTCACATGTCACCATGGCCTAGTAATACGTACAACAGAACATATCTCCTATAGCCCCCGCACCCTGGCGTCACACACACGCACTCACTCTCTCACAGCCCCCACCATCACCCCAATCCCTCTCTCTCCTTGCTCCTCTCCCCTACCAATCACGCAATATGTCTTATCATTCCTGCCGAGCTGCTCGCTGCTCCACCATGATTGGCTCTGCATGTAGCTCAAGCAGCGCTGTGCTGGAGGTTTACTGATTTCACAATATTTGAAACTGCAAGATCGGTTCTGCATGTAGCTTGAGCCGTGCGATGAAGGAAGTTTGCTGATCTCAGTGGAGCAATGTTATTATGGAGCGAACAGCGCAGCAGGAATTCTAAGACATTTCGGATGATGGCTGGACAAGGAGGGCATTGAAATCCTGGGTGTCTGGGTTCAGTTTATAGTTGTCATGATGATCATCACCCGGAATTGTCGAGCCCTGACTTTCTGAATATCACTTATATTCAGAAAGTCTTACTGCTCTGATTTGGGAGACATCTATATTTGTGGTTTTATGAAAAATCCTAAGTATGTGCAATCTAGAGGAGAGGCGAGACAGGAGAGATATTGTAAATAGATGCCCAAGATGCAAAAATGATGTTCTAGAACAAGAGACGATAATGAGGCATCAAGGGGGCAGACTGAAGAAAAACTTCAGGATAGCATGGAATGTCTTCTCAGGGTGGGTAATAGTAGTTGAAATGGAGTTTGAGAGCATGAGATAAGCCAGAAGGTGCTTAGTTGCTTAAAGTGGGGAGAGGGAGGACAGCAGAGGGGGTAGGAGGCAAAGAGGTTAATATGAAAGGTATGGTTGAGTTTTTGATAGTAGAATCAACTAGCAGTTGGGTCTGTGTGGCAGACTGCAAGTCTTATAATTAGCAAGAAATTCCAGCAGGAACGCGAGCAAATAGGTAACTGGATTCATATGGCAACATAGGAGGTTGGATGTTGCTGACTGTTTTAGATTGTTGCAGAACCGAGCATAGGAAAGGTGAGGTGCTGGAAGGAACTAAGTGGGAACTTGTACACTCTTCTAGCAGGATGATGGAATGCAAAGAAAAACAATACTGTCCTGAATGGGAAGAGTTCTTGCAGGTGGTAACATTCTGTTGGGCAGCTGGGAGGTATCTCTTTTTTGGTACAGGCAGAATAACTGGACAGATTAGCTGGGCCGGATAGTCAACTTCTGCTGCTCTTTAAATTGCTAAGTTTAATGGGCGACTACAAGTGGATGCAGGGTTGATGCCTGTACTGCTTGGTACCAAAGTTGGTGTGGTTTCAGTTCTTGAGCAATTCCTCACCACTCCTTTGGATGAAAATGGACTTGAGATCATGTAAAAGCAGAGGAATTGTCATAAGCAGCACAGTTTCCTATGTGTAATAAGCTCCTACCAGCTTCCTGTTTAACTCAGCACTGATATGAAATCTTTAAGTCTTGACTGTTGCATGCTTGTCAATTGCATGCAAATATGTATCATAATTATATATCATGTATGTTCGTTAGAGATATCCTAAACACTCAACTGACTAGGTAGGACTGAGGTTTTGAGCACCACTGAATTAGACTTCTGTCTAAGCGGGAGACGAGCATAGAACAGTGAATATAAAAAGACTTCTCAAATGCATATACCATTTTAAAAAATGTATATGCTGAGCATATGTGTGGTTGGTTTTATCATTGTATTCCGTACTTTATGGAGGTAATTTAGCATATCATATTATCCTGCTAGACCAGTCCAGACAAGTGGGTTGTCTTTCCCTACCAGCAGATTGGTGGAGACAGAGAACCAATGAAAAGCCCAGGTTTCAATGACATCGCTCCTTTGCTTCTATCCACCTCAACCACCAAAGGTCTTCCCGGTATTTGTTTGTCACCAGCAGATGGTGGATGGATTTTTTTCCTCTCTGAAGAAAATCTGAAGATTTTGAGAGGAAAAGATTGATTAAACGCTTGTGAACGACCACCTTGAGCTCGATTCTCTCACTTGAGCACAACATGGGAAGCTCCGCTAGACTGTAGCCTTTTTGAAAGCCATAGGAGGAAGGAAAATTGATTCAGCTCCATGCTTATCATGATAAGAGCCTGTTAAGTAGCCAGTAATTGGAAGGATCTGGAAGAGTGCAGCAACTTCTCACAACCTCGGTGCCCCTTCCCTCCTCCTCTGTTATCCCTCTGCTCTCTTCTGAAGATTGCAGAAGGCTCTTGGAGGTATCTGCCTGAGAGCCACTTTAGATGCAGTGCTGCAAAGCCAATGAAACAGTTTCAGGGGAGTAAAGCTGAGCCCGGCACAGATTCTCTGCATGGGGCTCTCAGGGGGGTGAGTATCAAGGATTGACCTCGTCATTGTCCTTGTTGGGGGCTCCTGATTCCATCTGCCTGGGATGCAATTCGGCGTGCACCATTGGCATGGTGTGGGGATTTCCTGATGTTTTCTGCAGTGTTAAGTGCACAATAGGTAAAAATGCTACTGGCGGTTGTATGGTCTTAGCACGCGTTCTGCCCAAGCTGTTCCAACATGCATTCCTATTCTAGTGCCTGTAAAGCGCGTTGCAGTAAAAGTGCAGTTAACATGTGCCTTTCGGGCTGCCGTGGCCTTAGCACGCACTGTTTTGATACTTGTCTTCTTCCAGGAAATATTGTTTGCCTGTGGCAAGCAAGGGGCCTCATCTCTGGCATCTGGACTGTGATCTTGCATGGCAGCTTCTGAGTCATCCCTGGAGAGCTTGCTCCCCCTCTCTCAGCTGAGGAGTGCAGTTAGTCCGGCCTTGCCTGCTTCAGGGCAGGAAGTGACAGTTTGCGCTGTGGGTAAGGATATTCAGCCGGCCGGAGAGGCTGGTGATCGTGCTGCAAGCAGCTCCTCATTCTCTAGGATAGTGGCTCCTAACCCAGTCCTCGGGTACCCCCAAGCCAGTCAGTTATTCAGGGTATCCACAATGAATTTGCATTAGAGAGATTTGCATGCACTGCTTTCATTGTATGCAGATCTATCTCATGCATATTCATTGTGGATATCCTGAAAACCTGACTGGCCTGGGGGTACTCGAGGACTGGGTTAGGAACCACTGATCTAGAGGGTCTGCGGCAGCTATTCACCTAGTGTTGGGGGGTCATTTCTGAGACGAGAGCTTCCAGACTCTGGATTGTCCTCCTTGGAATTAGTCTCCTTTTTGCAGCAGACTGGTCCTTCTGGCATGGAAATTCTGGCCCTGCGGCCTCTGAATACCCCCAGGCACAGTCTCATGAGGGGCAGACTGAGAGTGGAAGCCCTGTTTGACGGTCTGTGGCTAAGCATCCCCTGCAAGGGGCACTCCGTGGAGATGGGGATCAGCTGGGAACTGTTTGAGATTTGGAACTGGGCTCCATTATAGATGAAGAAGTACTCTCACCTTCAAAGGATTACGATGAAGCCGATGTGATCCACCTATTCTGGAAAGAAGAGCTGGCAGCGTTTTTTGCCAGGGTCTCATCCACCTTGAGCTCAGCAGATGCTCCATGCACGGAACAGGAGCCGAAGGAGCATCCACTCCTGCAAGGGGTGTGGAAATCCACTACTTTTTTCCCGTTCCCAGAGGTACTCGAGGGCCTTTTCCAGTTGGAGTAGGAGTCCTTTGAGGGTGTATAAGAGGAGGCACGCTCTCCTGGAGAAGGATTGCGTTGCGTGTGTGTGAGATTCCCAGGGGGGATGCTCAGCTCAGCTCATGGTGGTACCAGACAGACTACCATTCCTGTGAAGACAGATTGGTCTTAAAGGATGCTCTGATCCAAAAGATGGATTTGTGTTGAAGAACCAATTTGTGGCAGCAGTTGCTATTCTTCACTTGGCAGTATGTGCAGGCCTGATGTCTCTAGCCCTGCGCCAATGGATTCAATCTCTTCTGCCAGATGATACTACCCCTTGTATGGAGTCGGCTATGGCCTTACGTTTTGATGCCATGTACTGCCTGGAACATCTTGAGGCCAGGGTTTGTGCCCTGATGACGATGACATAGCATTTGCTTGGCTTTGATATGGGGCAGCAGTCTCATCTTCCAAAGCCGGTTTCCCTTCTGGCCTTAGAGAGACGCTTCTGTCTGGTCCGATTTGGAGAAGCTGGTGAAGGACCTGGGTGAGACACAATTTTTCCGCCTTCCGGAGAACGGGTCCAAGGGGCCTGTGAAGTAGGCAGGAGCCCCTTTTTCAATCTGCCTCCATCAGCTCCTCTTAAGAGAACTAGTTTTTCTGTCGTCATATTTCTATGTTTCTATAAAAGCATGGGACAAACACAGAGGATCTCTAAAGGTAAAAAGGGGACTAGATAGGCCATGTGGTCTTTTTCTGTCGTCATATTTCTATGTTTCTATGTTTCTAGTTGGACACCCGAGGGTTTTAGACTCCCTTCACTATCAGCCTGGAAAGCCTTTCTTCCTCTTTTTGCTTATGGGCTTTGGGCTCTTTCTCAGTCCCTTCATGGACCACTTGGGCCCAGGGACCTGGTCCCATCTAAAGGAGGACCCTCCCAGGCTGCACAGTTAAGTTTTAGGGGCCCATTCCCTGGTTCCTCCAGTTAGGGACAGGCTTCACCTCTTTCTTCAGGAATGGTCCTGGTTCACCAAGAATCGCTGGGTGCTAGTCTCCATTCAGTACAGCTGTGTCCTAGAATGCAAAGAAACACAACTTTAGCCCAAATGCCCGACACAGGCCGTGTTTCGAATCCTCTTCGTCAGGGGAATTCAGGCGTACTTTCCAACAGGTTCAGAATGATTGTATAAACTTTGTGCTGCAGAATAAAATGTTTGATCGCAGCCACCAAATGGTATCTGGCACAACCTTCTCTTGTGTATCAAATTTTTCTCTCGTATGTCAAATCCTTCAGAACAAAGGCGCAATGTTGCTGTTGCCCATCAAAAAATACTTGATCAAACACTTTATTCTGCAGCACAAAGTTTATACAATCATTCTGAACCTGTTGGAAAGTACGCCTGAATTCCCCTGACGAAGAGGATTCAAAACACGGCAGGTGTCGGGCGTTTGGGCTAAAGTGGTGTGCAGTAAAGTTCTCCTTCACTGATACCATGTATTAGTACTGGGTTTCTTCTGTTCACATGGTACCATGCTTTTTTGGTGGACCCCTAGAATGCAAAGAGCCAATCCTGGCTGCTTGCTTCATCTCCCTTTGTGGGTCTACGAACAGCAGGTCCGCTGTGCAGATCATCTTGGACAAGTTGCCTTTCCTGAAGGCAGTGTTGCCTGTTCCCCTGGATGGTCGGGGCAAGGGCAAGAATTCCATCTGTTTTCAAGGTGCTGACTCAGAAGGAACATTCCGGCCCATTCTGGACCTCAAGTGTGTCAACGAGTTCTTGCTCATCATGTGTTTCTGGGTGGAAAATTCCATGATTCAAGCAGTGCGCTGAGGGGAATTCTTGTCATCTCTGGATTTAGCCAAGGCGTATTTTCATATCTCGATCTGGGGGATCAGCAAAGTATCTGTGTTATGCCATGTTTGGCTCTCCCCTTCAGTTTGCCACCCTCCCAGTCGACTCTTCACTGCCCCAAGGACGTTCTTCAAGATCATGGTGTTGATGACTGCGGCGCTACAGTGCCAAGGAATTTGTGTGTATCCATATCTGGATTACCGGCTCATCTGAGCCCATTCTCTTTCAGAAGTGTCTCGGGTAGCTCAGTGGTGTCCTTTTCTGGTGTGCCTCGACTGGGTGATCAGTTGGGGAACGAGCCAATTGTTGCATCTCAGTCCCTGGAGTTCCTGGGAGCACATTTCAGTACTCAAGTGTGAGGAGTTTTCCTGCCAGAGGAGAAAGACATAGGCTTTTGGATTGGCTTTGATATGGCCACTGCCACAGCAGTGCCCTTGGATCACAGCAGGCTCCTATAGTCCAGGTTGCTCTCCAGCTCCTCGGAGCAATGACAGTGACAGTTGAGATGGTGCCATGGGCGTGTGCTCACATGTGGCCGCTCCAGCGGTCCTTACTGACTTGGAGGTCCCCGAGTTCACAGCTATTTGAGCTCAGGCTCCCGATCCCAATGATGGTAATGGCCAGCCTTGGGTGGTGGCAGCAGCCCAGTCTTCTAAGTAAGGACGCGCTGTTGGATAATTGCTCCTGGATCTTTCTGATGACAGATGCCAGTCTCTCGGGCTGGGGAGGCCATTGCCAAGACCAGGGCCCTTGGAACCGCAGGGAGGTGGTGTGGTCCATCTGCCTTGAGATGAGGGCCATTAGGTTGGCTCTTCCACTTTTCTGGCTCCAGGTTTGAGTGTTCTCAGACAATGCCATGATGGTGGCTTATGGCAATCGGCAGGACTGGACAAGGAGTGCCAGGGTAGGCCCGGAGGTGGCTCCCCTGTTGGCCTGGGTGGCAAAGAAGCTCCTAGTTTGTCAGCTCTGCACATTGCTGGGGTGGCCACCATGGAAACGGATTTTCTCAGCCAGCACACACTGGTTCCAGGAGAGTGGGTGTTGTCAGGAGGTGTTTGAGTTGTTTCCATGTTGCTGGAGTTGCCCCGAGAGGGATCTGATGGCAACCCATTCTAATGTCAAGTGTGCCGCTGCTTCAGGCGGGGTCCAAGGGCATCAGTGCCCTGGCTCAACCTTGACTGAGTCCACACCTGCTGTATGAGTTTCCTGCATGGCCCCTGATGAGGCATGTGATTCAGCATATGGACCACCACCCAAGAAGTATTATTCTGGTGGCATCGGATTGACCGAGGAGAGCATGATTCGAAGTTCTGATGCGGCTCTTGCAAGGGCCACCTGTTCGTTTGCCTCCATCTCGGGGCCTATTGTGCTGGGGGCCACTTGTCCTGGAAGACCCAGCTCCTTCCTTGCTTATGACTCATCTTCTGTAAGAGATGGTTAGCATGTACAGGCTATTCTCTGGTGGTGGTTTCCACTCTGCTCAGAGCCTGTTCATGTTTATGTTTATTGAATTTGATATACCGCCCTTAAATAAGCAGAGCGGTTTACAAAGTACAAAAATTTAAAAGAGGGTGGCGCCAGGCCAGAAAAGGAAAGGAAGTTACAACTCGTGATAGGTAGTAAAAGAGAAGAAGAGTGCATAAGACTCGGGGTTAGGTAACACAAAGGGGGAGGGGAAATCAAAGACAAGGGAGAAGAGGTGGGTTTTTAGATTATGTTTAAAGGTAGGGAGGTGGGGCTCTAGACGAAGGGAAGTGGGGAGCGAGTTCCAGAGGGCGGGGCCTGCAAAGAAGAAGGCTGAGGAACGAGTGGACTGAAGGTGCGCAAGGGAGGGGGAGGGAAGGTGGAGGCGGTTAAGGTGAAATGAACGGGGGGGTGTCTAGGGGTGTGGAAGGTGATGAGGTCTGCCAGATATTGCGGGGTGTTGGTGTGAAGCACCTGGTGGACAAGGGCAAGTAGTTTGAACTGGGAGCGAAAGGTGACAGGTAGCCAGTGGAGGTGAACAAGTAATGGTGAAATGTGGTCCCGCGGGGAAGAGTGGGTGATGATGCGAGCAGCGGTGTTCTGGATCCTTTGCATTCTATTAAGTTGGGATTTGGGAAGACCAATGAGGATGGAATTTGAGAAGTCTAGGCGCGACATAACTAGTGATAGTAGGAGTGTGGTGAGGGCAGGCGGGGTGAGAAAGGGGCGAATTGCGCGAACTTGACATAGAAAGAAGAAAGAAGTCCTGGTGATATGAGAGACGTGGGCCTGGAAAGAAAGATCAGAGTCGAAGAGCACACCCAGATAGCGGAAAGTGGAGACTAGGGGGATAGGGGAATCAGAAAAGGACGGGGCCAGTGTGGGGGGTGGGCTGCCGTGGGAGAACCAGATCGCAATGGTTTTAGCTAAGTTGAGGTGAAGACAGTTCTGGGTTAACCAAGTTGCAACGGTAAAAAGGCAGGAGTTGAGTGGGGAGAGATCAGGGTGAGAGGGGGAGGTGTGGTGAAGGAGGACGATATCATCGGCGTAATAGAATGCAGAAATCCCAGACTGCCTGGAGGAGGTCTACCAACTTGCCATAAGGACAAGTCTGGTACCTTGAGTGCTGGTGTGTTGCCCGGCCGTTGGCTCCTGAAGCGGCCAAGGTGCTGTCTCTCTATTGGCTTTTTCTGCAGGACGATCTGGAGAAGGACCTTTTCTCTTAGCTCCCTGAAGGTTCAGGTGGCAACTTTGGCCTGTTTCAAAGGTCCGTTGGCTGGTGAGTCTCTAGCCTTACACTCGGATATTTCATTCCTTCTTAACAGGGATTGAAATCTGCGTCCTTCCCTTCAGTCTGTGGTCCCTTTCTGGGATCTGTATCTGGTGCTCAGGGCCCTGATGTCGGAGCCCTTTGAGCCATCAAAGTGTGCTGCTTTGAAGGATTTGACACTCGAGACTGTCTTCGTGGTTGCGATTTGTTCTGCAAGGTGAATTCCGAGGTGCCGGCTCTGTCGTACCAAAATCCTTATGTATGTTTTCTGAGGAGGCTGTTTCCTTTTGGCCTGTTACTTCCTTCTTCCCTGAAGTGATTTCTCCCTTTCATGTGAACCAGGCGGTTTGCCTATCCTCTTTCTCTAAATAGCAGGGTTGGGGGAATGGTCAGGATCTTCGCCTTGTGGATGTCCAGAGGGTACTTCTCCGGTTCTTGGAGGTCATGAATTCTTTTCATAAGTCAGACCATCTTTTTGTGCTGTTTGCTGGCCCGCACAAAATGACTTGGTGGTTAAGTCTGTATTAGGGTGGTGGGTTAAGGAGGCTGTTGCCTCTGCAGATTTGTTGCGAAATCAGATGGCTCCAGAGGGTTTGCACACCCATTCTACCCGAGCAATAAAGTCCCTGTGGGTGGAGCGTTGTAGCCCCTGCAGATGTTTGTCAGACGGCAACATGGGCATCACATTCCATTTTGTCAAGCATTTCTGCTTGGATGTCTACGCTTGGGCATACACGGCCTTTGACTCTAAGGTTTTGTGAGCTGCTGCGTCGTCTTCCTACTCAGTGGAGTTCATAACTTTAGTATATACCACTTGTCTGGACTGATCTAGCAGGGCGATATTAAAGGTGACACCTAACTTACCAGATAATGTCCTTTCCTTGAGTTCTGCTAGACCAGTCCGGGGCCTGCCCCCTGGAGCTGTGTATGCTTTGTTCTCCTGTGGCAGTGCCCTTGGGTCCACTATGATTTATATACTTGGCTCCACAGGTTCATCATCTATGGACAGCCTTCTGTTTATGCTTTCCGGTACATAATTCTCTACTGTTTGATTACTCATTGTTGCCCACGTTAGGGTTGTGTGAGGCTTGCCATGTTCTCCCATATGCTTTGGGACGAATACTGAGGAGACCTGTAGTGGTTGAGGCAGATAAAGGCAAGGGAGTGATGCCATTGAAACCTGGGCTTTTTCATTGGTTTTATTTTTTTTGTATCCTCCAATCTGCTGGTAGGGGAACACAATCACTTGTCTAGACTGGTCTAGCAGGTTTCAAGGAAAGGGCATTATCTGGTAAGTAAAATGTTACCTTTTTTTTTTCAGTAACACTTTTTTCTTAAGCACATTTTGCTAGTGTAAGAGCACCTGTCAATGGTGTGTCCATCCATCTGCATCTTTGGGGCATGTTTACTAAGGATGAACACACTCAATTTGCTGCAGCACCATGTTATTCCTATGGGCACAGTGACAGCACACATTAATATTTAGTAATCATGGCCCTGTGTTGGATCTTGGTTAAAATTCAACATGGAGGTAGGGGGAAGGAGTGGTTTTGAAACTAAAAATTGTTAGTGAAAAGTAATTTGGCTTGAACTGGTGCAGAATCACAATTGCCTGACAATCTTTACTCTCCATTTTCCCATGCCACCTTTATCATGCTGCTAGCAGGCAATTTCTAACTAGTTTCTCTTATTATTTACAATGATGTATTCTTAATGTTCAGCTTTGTTTGCCATTTCAGTTATACTACCAAGTTCTAAATTTTGCCATGATAGTGTCTTCAGCACTTATGATATGGAAAGGCCTGATTGTGATCACTGGAAGCGAGAGTCCTATTGTCGTAGTACTGAGGTATGTCTAGCTGTGCAACTTATGTGAGTGAGCATGATTACAAATTCCCGTATGTCTTTTCAATACTACTATAATAATCATGATTTTACTTCAATAAATATTGTATTCCTGGTTTTATAAAATTGAATAAATTAAAAATTATCTGGAAGCTTTAATCAATTTTGGAAATAAAGATGACTTTATTTTATAATACCTAATTGTTACTCATGCCTTTGTGAATTATCTGGTTAAATAGTGTATGTTACCTTCTACATGTTGTATTCCGTAGATCCCTGAAACGTTTTCACACTTATTTTTCATGTGTTAAATATATCCAAAATCAACTATTTTCAGCTTTGGTTTTATCTTTGCTCAGCCTAGCTGTGCATATTCGTTTGAGGCTGTTGTGAGCTCTTGATGACAGTTGTTTGCATGAGAGGGACTTCATCTTAATTTCTGGGGGGTTTTTCACATACAAAACCAGTGTGCTTTCTGAGGTGGTACAGTGAGCAGTTCCTTCAGCAGAATGTATGCCTAATGAGAAAAGCTGTTTTAAAGGGCTGTCTATATCTGAGAAAGCGTAGCCTCCCAAACTATATTTTCAGATTTGAATCTTGATTAAAGTAGTCTGATTATTTCCATATATTTAAGTGGGCTGACATATAGCAAAGATCAACAAAAAAGTTCTGGCTGATAGATGACTATTGGGGGGTTGGGGGGGTTGGGTTGTGGGGGGGGTTGTTGGGGTAATCTTTGAAACTCCATGTAACCATCCATGGGTTCTGCCCCTGGGGATGAGTCCACTCCAGGGAGCGGCTGTTACTTGTTGTGTATTTGCTGTTTCTCTTGATGGTTTCTAAATAAAATTTTGAAAAAAAAAAAAGTCTATAAAATAATGGAGCGGAAAGAGTAAATGTAGATTACTTGTTTACTCCTTCAAAAAGTAGAAAGACTAGGGGACATGCCATAAAACTACAATGTAATATACTTAAGACTAATCGAAGGAAATATTTTTTTCACTCAATGCGTAATCAAACTCTGGAATTCGTTACCAGAGGATGTAGTAAAAGCTGTTAATGTAGCTACATTTAAAAGCAGTTTTGATGAGTTCCTGGAAGAAAAGTCCATAAACCATTTTTAAAGAGGACTGGGAAAACCACTGCTGACCCTGGGACAAGCAGCATAGAATCTGTGTACCTTTTTGGAACATGACAGGTACTTGTGACCTGGATTGGCCACTGTTGTAAACAGAATACTGGACTTGATGGACAGCTGGTCTGTCCCGGTATGGCATAGCTTATGTTCTTCACTACTACTACTACTACGTATTTGTAAAGCGCTATACGATGTTCACAGTGCTGCACAGACATGTAAGAGACAGTCCCTACTCATCAGAGCTTATATTCTAGTCAAGACAGACGACACAGTAGGTGTAGACAGGGATACATCTAGGTGGAAGGGTAAGGAAACACAGGAGATTAGGAAGCAGCAGCGAAGAGGTGATTTTCAGGTTGGATTTGAAAAGGGCCAGAAAAGGCGCCAGACCTACAGACTCATTTTTTTCCATGCATTAAAAGCAGTAAGGTGAAAGGAGCGAAGTCTGAAGTTAGCAATAGAAGCAGTTTGCCAGAAGAGCAGAGTTTCTGGGGAGGGGTATAGAGAGGTATAAGAGGAAAGGTAGTGAGTAGCTGCAGAGTAAATGCACTTATATGTCAGTAGGAGAAGTTTGAACTGGATGTGGAAACGGATAAGGAGCCTGTGAAGTGACTTGAGAAGAGGGATAATACGGACATGACGTGGCTAGCAGATTAGCCGCGCAGGAGAGTGTTGAACAGATTGAAGGGGGGAGAGATGATTCAGCGGGAAACCAGCAAGGAGTAGGTTACAGTAGTTGAGATGGGAGGTGATTAAGGAGTGGATAAGTATCGTAGTAATGTGTTCAGAAAGGAATGGACAGATTTTGCTAATATTATAGAGAAAGAAACAACAGGTCTTAGCTATTAGATGGATATGTGTGGAGAAGGAGAGAGATGGCAAAGATGACCCCAAGATTGCGAGGTAGAGCTGGGAGTCATCAGCATAAAGATGGTCTGAAAGCCATGGGAAGAGATGAGTGCACCAAGGGACTTGATATATAGAGAGAAAGAGTGGACCCAAGAAAGATCCTTGGGGTACACCAACTGAGAGTGGGATAGCAGCAGAGGAGAATCCACCAGAACAGACACGGAAAGAGCAATGGGAGAATAAGAGGAGAATCAGGATAGTACAGAGTCCTTAAAACCAAGCGAGGGGGAGTTCACAGATCCAAGATTGCTCTTTGGAGGTGCGCTACGCCGGACGCCTGAGCCTACCTCTGTTGCTGGTGCGTTGTGGACCCTTTGCTCGCCTGAGGGAAGGACAAGAGGAAGGGGAAGTTTGTGTATGCTCCTGAAGACACTGGCTCTGCTTCCCAATGCCAGGCTATCTTGAAACGCTTGGTGTTTTGTCGGGCTCTGCTGCTCTTCCGCCCACTGATCTGCCCGTCAGGCACTCTTTGGGCAGCAGTGAAGGAGTGTCATTAAGCCCACTGTGCAAACGCCACCTCCCAACTCTGGAAGCATGGGCTTAGCTGGAGGATCGGAGTCGCCTCTTTCCATTGGGGGAGATGGTGTGTTCCAACCAGGAGGATCTCCGGTAGCAGTATCAACTCCCCGGGCGGATGGGGTAGAAGGGATATTCCCCAAGACCTCAAGATCTGTACAAGATGTTCTGCAAGACCTGGGTGAGCTTGTTTCCAGACAAAAAGTTGGAGAGGTTGTTAGACCTACAGCTTTGACTATGGACTCTCTATGGGATGCCATCCACAGCCTCTCCACTTCTTTACAATCTTTTTCAGAGAAACTTGTAGGCAATTTAGTAGTGGTGGCTCAGACGGCTGTTGACAATGCTCAGGCTGTTGAGTCTGTTAAAATGAAGATGGAGGCTATTGACCACAGAACTAGTGCTGTTCAGGTTATAGGGGACACTGTGGTGAAGGGCAGCACTATTAATTCTCGTCGATTGGAGCACCTGGAAAATCAAGTGTGCCGAAACAACCTTAGGTCTCCCCTTATAACGCCAGTTGACATGGTGAGGAAATGTTTGGTTGAAGTACTGGGAATAGACTCTCTGACTCATCTCCTATTGTTAGGACTCAGTATATCGTCCCCAGCCAGACAGTTGCTTAGCTTGGAGACCCCTTGAGAGTTGATTTTTACAGTGTTTTTGGAGTCCTCCTTGGAGGTTGTTACGCAGAGGTCCACACTGATTGTTTCATTTGACTTTGAATATGATCGCAATGCTGTCTTAAAACTTTATTTCCGCTTATGGTTAGATTGTTCTTTGTCTCAAGACAATAATTTTTCCTGATTTTTCCAGGTTCACCCAGAGGCATCGTCAGGAGTTCTTGGCGCTACACCCCAGAGTGATAGCCCTGGGAATTTCCTTTATGTTAAGATTTCCATGTGTATGTATTGTTCAATGTAATGGTGAATCTATGGTTTACTTTGAACCAAGTCAATTATTAAGAACATAAGAGCCTTTATGTTCTACGCACCCACTTGCTGGAACGAGCTCCCAACTACCATCCGAGCGATCACTGACCTTGCCCACTTCAGAAAGGCGCACTAAAGCACCACCTTTTTCTCCTACACTACTCACAGGCCAACAACACAACCTCACCCGCCTACCTCCAACCAGCTAATTGTAAATAACAGACAACCCTGTTAATAAAATTACATCCCTGTACATAGCTCTTAGGGTAAGCCATGTTTCTACAACTGTGCAGTGACATCCTGCTTATACTGTATATAGTTACCCCACTTCTAAATCCAAGTTGCATTACCCGTTCAATGTAAGTGCAAAGCAGGGTCTCCCTGCTCTGTACAAAATGTTATCTGTAACCCACACTGATTTAAGAGTGTGGTATATAAAAGCATTAAATAAAATAAATAATAAACATAAGATATGCCATACTGGGTCAGACCAATGTCCATCAAGCCCAGTATCCTGTTTCCAACAATGGCCAATCTAGGTCATACATACCTAGCAGTTTCCCCAAAAGACATAGGTTCCACAATGCTTGTATTGGGTCAAGCAGTGATATCCTGGGTCCCTTTTTAATAATGGTTTATGGACCTTTCCTCCAGGAACTTGTCCAAACCTTTTTTAAACCCAGCTACACTAACTTTCCATATCCTTACAAATACCTAATAAACTACAGCCCACAAAACCAAAACACAATGAATCCAAGAAACACAATGAATATAATCAAAGGAAAAAAGATATCATATAATACTAGAGAGCACAGTCCCCAGCCTCCCACCCAAGCGATCACAGTGGTGCATTATTGAACAACCACTTGTACCTTCCCCTCTTCTTTAGCCACAAGAAAGCTCAATAATTAAATAAACAATCGATCTACGTTTACGTATGTTATCAGAATATAGGAAGACTAGGGGACATGCAATGAAGCTACAGGATAAATTATTTAAGACTAATAAGAGAAAATATTTTTTCACTCAACGTTTAATCAAACTCTGGCATTTGTTACCAGAGGATGTAGTAAAAGCTGTTTTTCCTTGTCAAGTATTTGAGTGTATTTCCTTTTTCGCTTATGTGGATGTGAATTGATAAAATTGCATTAAATAAAATATTAAAAAAATAAATAAATACATAAAACCAAGCAAGTACAGGGTATCGAGAAGAAGGTTGTGGTCAACAGTATCAAAAGCAGCAGAGAGGTCAAGAAGGATGAGGGCTGAGTAAAGGCCCTTGGATTTTGCCAGGAACAAGTCACTGGAGACTTTGGCAAGAGTCGTTTTCAGTAGAATGTAAAGAACTTAATCCAGATTGTAAAGGATCCAGAAGGGCTTGAGACGAGAGAAAGTCAAGGCAACAGCGGTGAACTGCATGTTCGAGTAGTTTACAAACGAAGGGGAGAAGGGAGATGGGTCGATTAGTTAGGACAGGTAGGATCAGGTGAAGGTTTCTTGAGGAGAGGTGTAACTACTGCATGCTTGAAGGCTGCAGGGACAGTTGCAGTGGAGAGCGATAGGTTGAGAATATGAGATGGAAAGGACAACGGTGGAGGAGGAGGAGCTTAGGAGAGATGGGTGGGAATAGGATCATAAGAACAGGTAGTGAGTTTGGAGGAGGAAAGAAGATGTGCGGTTTCCTCCTCAGAGATCATAGAAAAGGAAGAAAAGGTAGCAGAGGTAGAGGGGGAAAGTTGGGAGTGAAGAGGGGGAGGAGGGAAGTAGCTGACTTTGTGGGGAATTGGTTGGAGATCTTGTGGATTTTTTCATGGAAATAGCCAGGGTTTGGGCAGAAAGGGAGGGAGAGGTCTGAGGCAGAGGCAACTTGAGGAGAGAGTTGAGAGTAGTAAAGAGACGGCGAGGGTCAGAGGCAAGAGAGTTAGATGCGGCAGCGAGAGGAACTCTGACCGTTCCCCCTCGCTGCTGCAGGAAGTAAAGAAATCTCCTCCGGTCCCCGGGCCGCGGGGGGGGGGGTGGGGGAGGGTAGAGAAGGAATACTCCGACAAGAGGAAGGAAAATAAAATTAAGGCAAGATTGCTAATGAAAATAAAGAAGACTAACTAAGCCACTAGTAAAATTTAATTAAATAAATTAAATTAAAACAGATTTAAAAGAAGTTAGGACTCCAGTAAGCCCTAGGCTTACGGAACCCTCCAGCTGCTTGGAGGCTGAGAATACTGGAGTTGGTGGGTGGCACCAGTGGTATATATACCGCTCCACCCCAAAAAGGTTGGACTCAGCCTCCAAGCTGCTGGAAGGTTGCGTAACCCTGAAGTAAAGGGACTGGACTGGAGTGACGATAAGGAATAGTCTTGTTTGGCGAGTGCTATGGCTGACTGGAAAGAGACATTCATGAATTTGAAGGGTAGAAAGTCTGCAAGGGAGCGGGATTTGAGCCAAGCATGCTCAGCTGAATGGCACAAGAATGTAGATAGCGGGTAGTGGAAGAAAGCTAGGGCTGGGGTATAGTATACCTCACAGGTCATGGCATGGGCCGAGTGAGAGCATCCAGAGTAGAGGAGAGTGCAGCGTTGTAGGAAGTTACTGCTTCATCAACAAACTCAGATGACATAATGGAGGAGAGAGGTGATGAAACAGTGGAGGAGAGAACCAAAGGGTCAGTAACATGAAGATTTCTAAAGAAATTGGAGGAGACAGGATGAGGTTGAGGCGGTGGGTGATGAAGAGTGGTCAGATATTGAAGAACCGAGGTACAGAAGTTTGAGGGTAAGCAATTAGAGAAAAATACAAGGTCAAAGCAATGGCCATGCTGGTGAGTGGGAGCAGTAGAGCACAGCTGGAGGTCAAATGAGGTAAGGGAGAGCCTAAGGATCACAGGAAATATCAACATGAATGTTAAAATTTCCGAGAATAAGAGTGGGGGAAGAGAAATCTAGAAAGAAGGAAAGCCACGAATCAAAGGTAGAAGGTGAGAAAGGTAGAAGTGGACTTGTCAGGAGGTCGATAAATAACAGTTACCTGGAGAAGTAATGGCGTGAAAAGGCGAATGGAGTGGACTTCAAAGGAGAGAAAGAAGTGAGACTGAGGTAGCAGGAGGAATTGGAATTGGCAGGAAGGAGAAAGTAGAAGCCCAACATTACCACCACGGCCAGTCGGACGAGGCATGTGGGAGAACTGATAACCGCCATGACAGAACAGTGACTGATGCCGTGTCTTCTGGGAGGAGCCAGGTCTCAGTTAGAACAGGAAGATGGAGGTAGTCTGCTTGGCGGTTGAATATATTGCTTTCTTGACAGTGGTGCGACACTGACTCTGGCTTCAACACTGGGCAGCCTCCAAGTCCCAGTTGTCCCAGCTAGCCTTTAAAGGGAAGCTTTTATTTGGGGAGGACTTAGAGAAACTGGTTAAGGATTTGGATGAGGCCAAACCTCATTGCCTACTGGAGTATAGGCCCAAGGGGCCTGAGAAGCGAATAGTCATGTCCTCTTCCAAGACCTCTGCCCATTACCTTCATTCCTGATACTTGGAACTCCGAAGTTCTCCAGACATAGTCCCAGTCAGGAATTTTGTATGTGTTTTTTCCCTTTGGCTTCTGAGGGCCTCTTTTCTGGTTTGGTAGTTCTTGCAGCTCCAGCCTGGCCAAAGTGTCCATCAAATGCAGATCTGATGCATCCTCTGATAGTGGAGGACCTATGGCCCTACAGGAAAAGGGTCTTCTGACAGGGTATGATTTTCTTAGAAGACTCATCTCCCTTCTGTCTTCTGATTTGTTTTTGGAAGGTCATGCCTAAAGCATATGGGTAATACAGAAGAAATCATCTTGTGCTTCGTAAAAGCATGAAAGGGGTTCCACTTCTCTAGCTTATGCTAGGGTCTGAAAAGTGCTTTTATTTATCTCCAGGAACAAGCAGGAATGTAGTCTTCACATATGGGTATCGTCGGTACAGACGGAGCCTGCATGGGAACGCTCCCTAGCGTCCAATAGGAAAGCTTTTGGGAGCATCCCACAGCGCCTGCGTGCTGCCTTCCTGCCTTTCCCAACTGTCCCTCTCCAGTTCTTCGTTTTCCGCGGAGCCGACAGGTCGCACATCCTGTCACCGCAGAAAAAAATCTCTTCTATTCTTCTTTTTTGTGGTCGTGTCTTCCTTCCTTCGACGCTACACCGGTATCGCCGGTGGTGGTTCGTTCTTATTTTTAATTTATTTATTTTAATTTCTTTTATACCGCACTCTTCGACATCAGCGCGGTTTACAGAGAACAAAACAAAAACCAGAACAACAGGCTGTTCGGAGTTACATATAACAGGATTATCAACTTGGAAAACAAGGGAGAACTATTTACATGGAAAATGTAATCTATTAACTAGATCACATGCTCGAACTATGTACATGAATTAGCACGATTGTTGGGAGCAAGGGAAAAAAAAAAAAACAAAACCGAAGTTGGATATGTAGTGGGACTAGATGTTATCTTCATATGGGGTAGTATCTGGTGAATAGGGTGAATTTAAGGGCCTTTCTGAACTGGGTTAAGTCGGTTATGGTACGGATGTCGGCAGGGAGCGAGTTCCAGCATTTTGGTGCGCAACACAAGAAGGTTCTGTTAGCTGTTGATAGATTATATGTTGTAATGGCCTTTGGTGTTGATAAGGAGTTTAATGTTGCCTGTCTTCTGTTTCTGTTTCGTGGTACAGTTTGGATGAGCTCAGAAAGGGAGTTGGAAGATAGTCCCTTTATGGCCTTGAATGTTAGAATCAGGATTTTGAACATCAGCCTTCCGTGTATGGGGAGCCAGTGGAGCTGTTTGAGGATTGGTGTAATATGTTCACTCTTGGACGCTCCTTGAAGAACCCTTGCGGCAGTGTTCATAGCGAGCTGTAATGGGCTCAAGGTGGATTGTGGGAGTCCTTGAAGAATTGAGTTGGCGAAATCAAAATGTGGTAGGATTAGGGCTTGGTAAATGGTTCTGAAGTCTTCTGGGTCAAGTAGGGAGCGTAGGTGCTTGAGCGTGCGTATCTTGAAGTAGACAGCTTTTACGATATTATTTATGTGTGGTTTCATGTTGAGCCGGTGGTCCAGTGTGACTCCAAGGTATTTTATTGCTTCCTTAGTGCATAGTTCAGCTCCTTTGACTTTTAAATGTGAAGGTGGGGTGAAGTTGGTGTCTCTGGTGATAAAGAGAACCTCGGTTTTCTTGTGTTGAATGCGGAGGTTCTGTGACAGGAGCCATTCTGAGACTGCATCGAAGCAGTTTGTTATAGGTAGTAAATCCATTTGCTTTGTGGAAAACGGCATGTAGAGTAGGATATCGTCTGCGTATACCATACATTTCACATTGAATGACCTGATGATATTGCAGATCGGCTGCATATAGATGTTGAACATGAGGGATGAGAGAGAGGACCCTTGCGGAACCCCTTGTTTTTGATGGAAGAGTTCGGATTCTCCTGTTGCAGTTTTTACATATTGCATTCTGGTATCAAGGTATGATCTGCACCATTCAAGTGCTGAGTTATGGACGCCTTTTTCTTTCAGTCGAACGAGGAGAATCTCATGGTTTACCGAATCAAACGCTGCTGCTATATCCAGGAAGATTAGCACAACGCCTTGCTGTAAGTTGTCTATAGTGGTGAGAACATCATTGAATAGGGTGGTGAGCAGTGTCTCAACCCCGTGGAATTCTCTGAAGCCGTGTTGAGAATGGTCAAGGGGGGCTGCGGAATCTATATGGTCTTGGATTTGCCGTTGTGCCTCTTTCTCAAAAATCTTTGCTAGAAGGGGGATGCTGGCTATAGGCCTGTAGGAGTCGGGCCGTTTAGGGTCTAGTTTCACGTTCTTTAGCAGAGGTCTAATGGATGTGAACTTTAATGCAGATGGGAAGGATCCAGATGTAAAGGAGAGGTTAATGATTCTTGCAATGAAGGGGCTAAATGCACTTCGAAGATCCTTTATCCAAAAGGCTGGGCAAGGGTCGGTTTGTGCAGTTGTGGTGTTGAGTGAGGCGATTGTGTCTTCAATGTGTTTAGCAGAGGGTGTGGTAAGTACAGACAGGGATGTTAGACAGGTTGTTGCTTGTACAGTGGTTTTTGAGAGCTCATCTGTTTGAAGAAGTTTTGATTGTAGGTAATCAGCAAATTCCTGTGGGTGGATATCTTCATTTTGTTCAGAGGATGGTTCCTTTGACAGTGATTTGACAAGATTGAAGAGGTCGCGAGGTTTGTTCAAAGATCTTTTGAGCAAATCGGTGTGGTATTGCTTCTTTAAGGTTGTGATTGCTTCACGGTGAGATGCAAGGTGGAGATTGTAGGCTGCATGATCGTCGATGGAAAGTGAGCGGCGCCAGCGTTTTTCGAGTCTTCGTAGGTGGGTAAGGGAGGACCGTAACTCGGGGGAAAACCATGGAGCAGAGGATTTTTTCCTGGACATGTTCTTTTTGTGTGGGAGTTGAGCAATGGTGTTAAGGTTGCTGTTCCAGGCGGTGATAGACTCATCAAGATTGAGTGCTGTGTTGTCAAGGAGTGATTGGGTGCTTGATAGTATAAGTTCCCTGTTGAATGGTCGAAAGCCTCTTGTAGCTCTAGATGTGTTGTCCAGTTTTCTGTTGTTGCGAAGCTGATTGTTGCTCAGAGGAATTTGTAAGTTTATAAGTTTATGGTCCGACCATGGTACATTGGTGATCGATTTTACAATGTTGCAGCTCTGTTCGGATATAGAGTGTGGAGCAAAGACCATATCAAGAATGTTTCCTTTGGTGTGAGTGGGCTCCGTGATCAGTTGTTGATATCCAAGATCTTCAATGGCATTGAGGAGTGAAGATGATTGGTTTTGCTGTAATGATGGGAGATTGAGGTCTCCCAATATCCAATTAGGAGTGTTGGGGTTGCTGGTATTGGCGGCCAGGTCCAATATGGTGGGAAGTTCATCCGGTGAGCTCGAGGGGGCTCTGTAGACCAGGTTGATGGAGCATTGTTTGTTCACTATGGTGATTATATCTAGGTTGCTTGTGCTATGCGAGTTGGTCATGTAGAAAAGGTGTTCCGTCTTGGTGAGTATGAGTGCTCCTCCTCCCTTCTTGTTTTCTCTATGGGTTGTGTGTATGGAGAAGTTAGGTGGAATAAGTTGGTTGATGAGGACATTGTCCTCTTTGGATAACCAGGTTTCGGTGATCATGAGTGCATCAAGATCATGAAGGGTGATTATATCAAGGATTACAGGCCATTTTTTCGAATTGAACGTGCATTTATGAGGGCACATTTTAATCTTTGTGTTGTTTGGGATTTGTGTTGCTTAAGATTGCTGGTTTGGTGTATTGCAATGTGGATGAGGTGGGAGTGTCGTATACGGGCTTCCCTATCTGGATGATGGTAAGGGTTGCCTGACCATTGTTTTCCGTGGTTCTTGAGGATCGGTATATGGTTGGTGGAGGGAGAGTAGGCAAGAGAGGTCCCGAGCCAGTCTGTGAGAAGGTAAAAACTGAGAAAGGTGATGAGATGGAGAGACATTTTGGTTTCTTGGTATGGAATGTGTATGGGAGTCTCAGAGTCTTGGGATGCAGACTCTAGGAAAAAAAAAAAAAACCCTTTCTTCTGGAGTCTTCCCAGTAATTTTCTCTCAGGTGCCACGCGCCATTTTGGGCACTAGGCCCAACTTTTCCTTCAGAATGGAAAAACCCGTTTCAGGTTTTAAAAAGTTTTCTAAGTGTGGCAGTACCATCTCCGTCACCGACACCCATGAATGGTGCCTCAAATGTTTAGGTCCTGACCACTCTATCTCAGAGTGTGTTGCCTGTGGGATGATGTCGAAAAGGGGCCGGCAGAACCGAGCTGCTAAACTTAGCACCCTTTTTCCCTCCGATGCAGCCTCCATGGCATCGACGTCGTCCAGGGCTTCGTCTTCCTCCCATGGATCTCAGGTAACTAAACATAAATCTAGCCGGTCCTCAAAGGGTAGATCTCCTTCTAGACAGCGAGATACATCTGGCATTGCCCTTGAGGGACTTTCACCGGCAAAATTGCCCCGGCGAGAGGCTTCGGCTTCCAAAGCACTAACGGAGCTCCAGGATGTTCTTGAGGCTTCAACCTCGGCAGAACTACTGGTGCCATGCTCTGGGGTATTGGCTGCTTCTTCCAGTACCGATACCCAAGCATCGGCAGCGTCAATAGACCAGAGATTCTTGGCTATTGAACGCAGTCTGGTGGCTCTTCTCACGGCCTCGATGCCCTTGAAACCGCTTCAGACGATTCAACCGGTACCGGCATTGACTGCATCGACATTGGCAGGTATTCTTCCGGGATCAAGTCATGCGTATCCATGCGGTATCGACAGGTCAGTACCGGACCACTCCGATGTCGACTTCGATCGGTACCGTGCCTTGCACGATCACCCGTATCGGAGATACTTTGAATCCTCGGATGAGTCTGAAGAGACTGAAAGCTCTGCCGATACCAGAGTACTTCTTCCTGAGGATTCCTCTTCTCCTCAGCGTAGGATATCTCCACCAGAGGATATGTCCTTTCAGGATTTTATCCGAGATGTGGCTCAAGGTCTTTCCATCACAGTGGCTCCTGAAAAATAGCCTAGGGCAAAGGAATTAGAAATCCTGCAATACCCTAAAGCTCCCAAGGAGGCAGGTACCATGTATCGAGTTCCGCCTTGTCCTGGGTTTCAGAAGACTCAATTACCACACCATTCCATGGTGGTGGAGTCAGCAATGAGAGGGATAAAGAGTGCAAAAAGGCATGCATCTAATCCTCTAGGACGTGAGTGTAGGACTCATGACGCCTTTGGACGTCGAACCTTCCAGGCTTCCATGTTTTCTGCTAGGATCAGTTCCTATATCTTATATATGGGAATGTTCCTTAAGGAGGTCACAGGAGATTTAGAGCTTATGAGCCCTCTCTTTCCTGATAAGAGGCAAGATTATCTCGCCCTTGTCAAACATGCTCGGGATGTTTCCAAGTTTGTGAATCGTGCAGCTTTTGACTGCTTTGAGTGCATAAGCAGAACCTCTGCCATTGCCATAGGTGCACGTAGGATTGCCTGGCTCCAGGCATCTGACTTGGAACTTTGGGTACAGGATAAACTAGGGAATATTCCTTGCACAGGAGAGAATCTCTTTGGCAAGAATTGGCAGGAAAAAGCTAATGAGATAGATGCTGACAATATCACTTTGGATAGATTGTCTAAACCTACAGCTGATCCTGCGAGGAAAAAATCCTCTAAGAAACCATTCTTCAGTAAAAAGAAGAAGTTTTATCCCTCCTATATGCAACAGGGGCATCGTTTAGGTCAGTCTGCCCAAAAGGGACAGCAGCAACAACCTAAACAAAGAAAGACAAAAGCATCTAAGTCTCAACCGGCTCAGCAGACTCGGCCTCCACAGGGGCTTTGACTCCTATCTAGAGAACTTTGCCTTCCTGGCCCTGAACGGCCCAGAAACCTTCACCATACCAGGAAGGTTATGTCATTTTGCCCCCAGATGGGGTCAGATAACAGCAAAACGTTGGACTCTGTCTATTGTAAGAGAGGGGTACAAGCTTCATTTCCTCAGCATGCCCCCTCCTTCAATGGTAAGACAGTTCAATTCTCAGACCTCTCTCAATGACTAGTTGGGTCAAGAGGTCACTGTGCTTCTTGCCCAAGGGGCAATAGAAGAGGTACCCATTCTCCAACGGGGTGCAGGGTTTTACTCCCCCTATTTCCTTATTCCAAAGAAAACAGGAGGAGACACACCCATTTTAGACCTCAGAGAATTGAACAAATTCCTGTTCAAAGAGAAGTTCAAAATGATTTCTCTAGGAACTCTGTTGCCATACCTTCAGAGTCAGGATTGGCTTTGTTCTCTAGATCTCAAGGATGCGTACACTCATGTTCTCATCCATCCAACTCATTGAAAGTTCCTTCACTTTCTGTTTCAAGGGAAGCACTACCAATACAGGGTTCTTCCTTTTGGCCTGGCCTCTGCACCAAGGGTGTTTACAAAATGCATGGCTGTGGTGGCAGCATTTCTTCGCACCCTAGGAATATTCGTCGTCCCTTACTTAGACGACTGGCTCATTCGAGCCCCTTCAGAGCCAGAGGCCAGGGTTGCTCTCTCTCGCACAATGCGCATCCTTCAGTATTTGGGACTTGTCATAAACTTCCCAAAATCCAACCTTGCTCCCACTCAGTCCCTGGAGTTTATAGGAGCTCTGCTGGATACCAGACAGACAAGGGCCTACCTTCCACAGCCCTGCTGCCTTCGCATTGTGGAGTTAGCTTCCCAAGCAGTGCTAAAATCTCACCTCACTGCTCGGGAAATGTTACAGTTGCTAGGCCACATGGCATCCACCGTGCATGTGGTTCCTTATGCTCGCCTTCATATGAGGGCAGCCCATTGGACTTTATCCACTCAGTGGACTCTGGCATCAAGTTGCCTGTCAGACAAAATAGCAAACTCAGATCACCTTATTTTGTCCCTCCAATGGTGGCAGTCACCCCAAAACCTTTTGGTGGGGTCTCCTTTTCAGCAACCCCCACCCCAAGCCACTCTAACAACAGATGCCTCACAGGTGGGTTGGGGAGCCCACCTACAAGGCCTTTCTACCCAAGGTACCTGGACTCCACAGGAGGCCTATCTACACATCAATCTCCTGTAACTCAGAGCAATCTTCCTTGCTCTTTGAGTATTCCACACCCAGCTCAGCAACAAGACAGTCCTAGTTCAAATGGACAATCAAGTAGCCATGTTCTATGTGAACAAGCAGGACGGAACAGGCTCTGTCGCTCTGCAACAAAGCTTTGCGACTATGGGCCCTCATCAGATTCATCTCCTTGCGGTGTATCTTCCAGGCATTCAAAACTCTTGGGCAGACAGACTCAGTCGAGTTCTGCTTCCACACGAATGGTTTCTCCATGCAGACCAGGTGGCCAAAACTTTTTTCAAATTTGAGGTACCCGGACATAGACCTCTTTGCAAGTCCGCTGAATGCCAAACTTCCCCGGTTCTGTTCCAGAATTCCAGCTCGAGGTTGTCAGGCCACGGATGCTTTCCTCCTCCATTGGGGCCAGGACTTCCTGTATGCCTTTCCACCCATTTCCCTAATTCCCAAAACCCTGTTCAAGCTTCAGAGAGACAGAGGTCATATGATTCTCATAGCTCCACATTGCCCACGGCAAATGTGGTACCCTCTGCTCCTACATCTCTCTCAAGCTCCGCTTCTGGAGTTAGGATCTGCTCCAAATCTCCTTTCTCAGGAGGACGGGATGCTGTGGCATCCCAATCCCCAGTCTTTGCATCTCGGGGCCTGGTTGCTGAAAGCCTAGAACTTCACGGTCTTAACCTTTCTCAGCAGGTAAAGGATATCCTTTATGCTTCCAGGAAACCTTCCACAAGATGCTCTTATGCATTCAAGTGGAAAAGGTTTACCATATGGTGCTCACAGAAGGGTCTTAACCCTCTTGCGATACCTCTGGAATCATTAGTGGAGTATCTCCTTCAGTTATCTAATGCAGGGCTTAAGACCAATTCAGTGAAGGTTCATTTGAGTGCTATTGCAGCTTCTTTCAAGCCTCTAAATGGACAACCTGTTTCCTCTCATCCCCTCATAGTGAGATTTATGAGAGGCCTTCTTTTAACTAAGCCTCCCATTAAGCCACCACCGGTGACGTGGGACTTAAATCTGTTTCTTGGGCAGCTCATGAAGCCTCCTTTTGAACCATTAGCTACTACCTCTTTGAAATTCCTTTCCTGGAAGGTCATCTTTCTTATTGCAATCACAGCACGTCACATCAGTGAATTGCAAGCATTGGTGGCTGTTCCTCCTTATACAAGATTCCATTATGATAAGGTAGTCCTTACGACTCATCCACACTTTATGCCAAAGGTAGTGTCACCTTTTCATTTAAACCAAGCGGTTTACCTTCCTGTATTCTTCCCAAGACCTCACGCCTCAAATGCAGAAAGGAATCTTCATACTTTGGACTGTAAAAGGGCTTTGGCCTTTTACTTGCAAAGGACACAGCAACATAGAAAGTCCTCTCAACTCTTTGTTGCTTTTGATCCTAGTTATTTGGGACTTCCAGTCTCCAAAAGAACACTGTCCAGCTGGATTGCACAGTGTATTTCTTTTGCTTATGAGAGTAAGAACCTTCCTCTTGAAGGCCATGTCATAGCTCACAATGTGAGAGCCATGGCAGCCTCTATGGCTCATCTTCACTCTGTGTCTATCGACGACATCTGTCGAGCAGCTACTTGGGCTTCGGTTCATACCTTCACAGCTCATTACTGCTTAGACAAGGACTCCCGCTGGGATGCCTTGTTTGATCAGGCTGTTCTTCAACACCTGTTCCCTACTTAATCAACTCCTATCCACCATCCCTGGTCGGATGCCGGAGATCCATGGGGGGAAGTGGAGCCCTTTCACAGGGGCACACAACTTCTGGGGCCTTCTCCATGGCATCTGCAGCTAGGGAGTCCCCATATGTGAAGACTACATTCCTGCTTGTTCCTGGAGATAGCATAGTTACTCACCTGTAACAGGTGATCTCCGGGAACAGCAGGAATTTAGTCTTCACAACCCACCCACCTCCCCTAGGAGTTGTATCTCTCTATCTCTCTCTCTTTCCCTCAGCTTTAAACTCAACTGGAGAGGGACAGTTGGGAAAGGCAGCACGCAGGCGCTGTGGGATGCTCCCAAAAGCTTTCCTATTGGACGCTGGGGCACGTTCCAACGCAGGCTCCGTCGGTACCGACGATTCCCATATGTGAAGACTAAATTCCTGCTGTTCCCGGAGATCACCTGTTACAGGTGAGTAACTATGCTGTATCATGGTGCACAAAACATACTGTTTTCCCCTTTCATGCCTCCGTGGCCATCATAGAAGGATATTTTTTTCTACTTTTCTAGGCAAAGCTTTTCTGCTGCTATTCTTTTCTCCTCTACCCTTCAGGTTCAAAAAGGAAGACAAGCTAAGTTATTATATCCTTTCTTTTCCACCTCAACGCCCACATACCCATGTGAGAAATTTTGCTACATAGAGAAATGCACCAATTTAGCTTGGTATTGGTTGGAAGAGAAAATCTAAGCAGTATATAGTGCCACATTTGAATATGTGCCAGAAGTAAACAATTAATTATATTTGAAGGAGCTTTGCTTAGGTAATTCTACAAAGGCAGTCCATTAGAGTATTCATCTCGGACACATACCAGCTTTTAGTAGCATAACGTGATTAGAAACTGCTCCATACCCAAATAACAAGTGAGCAAGCAAGCAAGACTACATACAGGGAATCGGAACAGAGATAGTAAATCTCACATAAGTCTTAGCTGCTTTATGTCTTAAAGGAATGCTGAAGAAAAGTTAGAGACTTTGAGTTTTTTTCTCATTTCCTTCAATGGGTGCTAGAGCTCCAACAACTGAACTATGGCTGGAAAAAAATCATGTTGTAATTTCTGCCTCTGTCCAGACAGCCTGATCCCAGCTGAGGGACTGGTTCCATTTGCAAGAATCCTGCAAGTTATCTTGCACCTCATGAAACAAATTAAGAAACTAAGAAAAAAGTTGCCGAGGCTGAGAAGCATCCATGATGGTAAGAATTATATTGATGAAATGCTTCTTGAAGCATCCAAGTTCTCAAACAGAGATGATATGGTTCAGATGATATGGTTCAGATGATATGGTTAATCTGGAAGAACGCTCTACGTGTTATTCTGCTAGAATTCTTGCCGAACAGTTACGTTTTCAGAAGCTTGCTTTTGAGTCCACACAGTTCTAAGCAATGTCTTCACGAATCTAACTACAGAGCACAGGGTCTTGGTACCTCTGTGCCCGCTTGGCAAGTTTAGGACTCTAGTGTCCTTCAGTTTCCAAACGACACCTGAGTGCATGATACACAACTCTCCCCTTGAGAAAGGCGCAAGCCGAAACGCGTCGGGGATCTTCAATAAAGCCTTTTGGAATTATTACTAAGCAACTGGGTCGTCCACTGCTTCTGCTCTCTGTGTACTTGCTGATCCCTGCAGGAGCCCTGCTCTCCTGTGTGCTGTTCGTGGGAACAGCTGTGTGACATAGAAAAGCAGTAGACAAAACTGAACGGGGCTATTTTAAGGGCACCAAACCTTTCTGATAGGAAAGTAAATAAATCTAAAAGGAATTTGGGAAGCCACTTTATTTCTCTAAAGAAATAGTTGGACATGAAGAAAAAGAGGATGGCCTGTATAAAATACAAGAGATTACAGAGAGAGGAAAACGAGCATCAATATTTGGAAGAACTAAGAAGCTAGGAAAGTCAAGAAAGCGGAGATATAAATGGAAGAAAAAATAACCAATGCACTATAATGGGGAGACATTTTTCAGATATTTCAGTGAGAGGAGGAAGTACAAAAAATGTTTTTTGTCAGACTCGAAGGTGACGGGGAGGAATATGTGGAGCAGATGAAGATAAAGCAGAATTGTTGTTAGCAAATATTTCTGTTCTGTGTTCAGACAAAGGGCCAGAAGCAGGACCTCAAAGGGACACCCACAAGTAGAAACAGAAGTGAGGCAGATCTTGAACAGTTTTCAGAAGATTGGGTTTGTGAGGTATTATCTAAACTAGAAGTAGACAAAGCAATGGGACTGGATGGGATACTTCTGAGGGTATTAAAGGAACTTAGGGAAATTCTGTCAGCTCCATTGTCTGAACATTTCAGTGCCTTTTTAGAGTCTGAAATGGTCCCAGAGGACTAGAGAAGGGTGCATATGGTCCCTGTTTGCAAAAGCAGAGTAAAGATGAGGTTGAGAACTAGAGGTCAGTTAGTCTGACGTCTGTGCCTAATAAGTTCATGGTAACTCTAAGTGAGGTTTTTGAAATCCAATAGTTTTGCAGGAGCCGAGCTGCATGGTTTTACTAGAGGCAGGTCTTTTTAGACAAATCCGATTAATTTCTTTGACTGGGCAACCAGAGATTTGGACCAAGGGAGAGCACTACATGTGGTGTCCCTAGTTTTCAGGTGACTGAAATAGTGTCCTAGGTGTGGATCCTAAAGTGACTGACTGGGTTAAAATCTGGTTCATTGTGAGGCAACAAAGGGTACAGGTAAATGGAACTCGCACTCTGAGGAGGCGGACATTATTAGTGGTGTGCTGCAGGGATCTGTCCTGGGTCTGATTCTTTTTAACATTTTTGTAAGTGATTTTGTGGAAAGGCTGTCTGGTAAGGTTTGCCTCTTTGCAGATGATACCAAAATCTGCAGTAGGGCAGACATCCAGAAAGGTTTAGTTAGCATGAGAGATCTAGCAAAGCTTGAAGAATGATCAAGAATTTGGCAGCCGAGAGTTAATGCTAAAAAATGCAGGGTCATGCATTTGAGCTGCAAAAATCTAAGGAAACTCTACAATATAGGGGGTGAAGTACGAATGTCCACGAAAGAAGGGTGGTACCTGAGGGTGATTTGTTTCTGATGATTTTAAAGTGGCCTAAAGTAGAAAAAATGACGGTGAAAGCCAGAAGGATGCATGGATGAATGGGTGCATAGGGAGAGGAATGACCAGCAGGAAGAAGAAGATGATAATGCCTCTGTATAAGTCTTTGGTGAGATCTCATTTGGCGTATTGTGTGCAATTCTGGAGACCGCACCTTCAAAGGATATAAACAGGATGGAGTCTGTGCAGAGGGTGGCTACCAAAATGGCCAGTGGTCTTTGTTATAAAGCATATGGGGATAGACTTAAAGATCTAAAAATGTATATTTTGGAAGAAAGACAGGAGAGGGAAGATATGCCACAGAGGTATTTAAACATCTATCATAAATGCACTGGAGGAGAGCCTCTTTCAATTGAAAGAAAACTCTGCAATGAATGAGCATAGGATGAAGGTGAAGGGATAGACTCTGCAGTAATTTGAGGAAATATTTCTTTATGAAAGAGTAGTAGATGTTTGGAATAGTCTCTCAGTGTAGGTGATAGAGACGAGCACCGTTTCTGAACTCAAGAAAGAATGGAACAAACACTGAGGATTTCTAAAGGAAAGAAAGGACTGTAAAGCTTAGTAGTTGGTATTGAATGGCAGACTGGATAGGTCATAAGATCTTTATCTACCATGATTTTTATGTTTCTATATTATAAGAACCGTTACTGTGCTCTTTCTTGCTTTGATGATAAGTTGGGTGCTGTCTTCTAGCAGCAGTATTCATCCAGGAGAAAATGTGATTTTTTTTTCTATCATAGATTCAAAATGGTTTACATTGTAACTTGAAATAGAACATACATTATAACAGGGGCAATAGCGTAGAGGCTAACAATATAACAGGGGTAAAGAACTTGGATTAAAATGAAATTGGGTATACATTATACCATATGTTATAAGGATATAGTGGGTACCTTGGGGTAGGAGATAGGATAACAGTATGGGATTCTGTGAGTAATAAGTTTAACAGAGGAGGCTAGTGAGAATGATGAAATAGTGCTCTGTGAAAAGGAATGTTTTTAGTGCCTTTCTGAATTCCCATAAGGCCTTGATGGATCTCATGTTTTCTGGGAGGGCGTTCCATATTGCCAGTGCATATATGGAGAATGCTCTATTGCAACATGATTGATTTTGTGCTTTGGATGGTAAGGTTTTTTTTTGGTTGGTTCTTTTTATTCTGTCCTCTGGATCCTTGTGGATTAGTGGTTATAGGGATGTGGAGATAAGTTATGGGTCATTCCATATCAAGTGGACCAATTTTGAAAATCTGCCACGCTCTACTTGTTTGAGCACTAGAGGCAGCTGAAAGGAGGTCACCTTCTGAGTACTGTAGTCCATGCAACACAAAACAGCCACTTTGTCCAAGCACTACAGTCCTGTTAGGAGCCTGAAATTTTGTGGATAAGTACCAATCCTTGGTGCTAAGTTCCTATGCAAAGTATGAAACCTAACATGATCTTGCCTCTTTATGGGTCAGCAAAGTATGCAAAAAAATTTAACGCAAGTAATATATGGCCTACTTTGACTACTCATTGCTCCTGATCTGTACCTCAATTCAGGTCATAATTGAACCAGTAGACCTAGCCCATGGAGTACATCTAGGATTTGCCATATGAGGTTTTGCGGCCAACTGGAAGCAAAGATTATAATTTCATAAACTCAAGATGTCACTGTTTTATGCAAATTTTCAACAGATTTTGAGTGCCAATATCTCTACTGTGTAGTTTTTAAATATTTTCTTTGTCATTTGAAAGAGCGTCTTTTTTGCTACAAAAGTCAGTCTGTTTCATCTTGGACCCTGATTTCCTTGGTCAGAATTAAGGCCCCAAAGACACATTTGCATGTGGGTATGTGCTATGTTAAATAGAACCACCTTTGGCACCCTTGTGGTGCTTATTGTGCTTGTATCGTCCGTTTTGAGGTATCATTTATTAAAGTGTGTTCAACCAAAATGTATCCTATAAGCTAAAAGCACAATAAGCACCACAAGCCCAGCTGCATTTTAGACTTTTACATCTCTAGCTCATTTGCCAAAGGGTGGTTCATTTTAACATAGCACGTACAGTATCTGCATGCAAATATGCATCTTTTTGGGGCCTTAATTCTTTTTTTTTTTTCTTTTTATTGTGTTTTAACAAAAGGCATCATATATTACAAATAACAATATTACATAAACAGTGTTATACAATAAAAAAACAAAATCCAAAAAGAGAATAAAACCTCAAAAGAAAAACCAAACCCCACTACCCTATATAAAACCCTCCACCCGCCCCCCCCCCCCCCTGGTTAGCCTACCCATCCACCCCAGTGTTCTATAAGGAATTAAAAAGTACCAGGGACATGACAATATGCAATTTAAGCCTCATACAAATTGGTTGCTGAAAACTTAGAACCGTGCCCCCGTGGGAAGGACATTCGCTGCACAATGACTAGCGTATTAAAAAGGAACAAGGGACAATCCAACTATAATTAGGGAAAGGAGATTTTAACATGCACGTTTGACATACTTGTCCAAAGCTTTCCATTTCATTAGTGTTCTAGTATGGGAACCGCCTAGAGTCAAACGAATACGCTCATATTTACTATAAAGACCCAATTGATTCCACCATAAGACCCAGTTAAGCCCTAAAGAGTCTTTCCAGTACTTAAGTATTAAATTCAGGGCCACTCCCAACATAAAATCTAGAAGAAAGTATTCTATGGCCTTAAGGGAGGGGATATCCACTAAGGATCGAAATATAACTATCCGCCATGATAGACGCTCTTGGAATTTAAGAATCTGTTGAATTCGTTCCCACCCTGGTATTCAAAACAACTGAACGTTAGGGCAATCAAAAAACATATGGGATAAAGTGCCAGTTGAGATCTTACAAGACCAATAGACGTTACCCGCATTAACTATCCCATTTGGCTTTTTTGACAGGGGTAACACAAGCTCTATGGGCTAGAAAGCAAAAAGGTTGCATGAGAGCGGCAGATTGCGAGACTCGAACTGCTGAATCCCAGAACTTGGCCCAAAATTGAGGGCCGGCTAGCTTCCCAATCTCATGCTCCCAGATCTTTTCCACCAAAGTCTATCTTTGGAATTCTAATGGATAAGTTTATATATTTGCGAGGCTACCCCAGATTCATCCGTCAGTGATAACAGAAATTTCATCAGTTCAGATACTTCTACGAGTGGGGATGGTATTAAATTTGACTTACTAATACAGTGCTTTAGTTGAAGCCATTGATAATAACTTGACTTAGGCATACCAAATTCTTCTTGTAAAGAATCAAATGTTTTCCACCTAGAGCCTTGAAAGAGCTGACCTAATGACCAAATGCCACGAGAGTACATCGACTTCCATCTAACCGTCTTTCCTTGAATTTTAAGATCTTGATTAAACCATAATGGAAATTTCAACGAAGGTCTGTTCTCTGTTTTAATTTTATTGGCAAGAAATTTATAAGCCCATTGAGTATTGTTAATTAAAATAGAAATGCTCTCAACATCTTGGAAAGACATTTCGAGCAAAGGTTCCATCGGTATGGGAGCTACCAATCGATTCTCTATCTCCCACCATCTCGGGCATAAATTTGACTCGCAATACCCCACCCATTGTGTGGCCGGTCTTAAAAGAAAAGCATAGTGGTACCAATGAAAATCTGGAAATTGTACACCACCTGCATCTTTGCTCCGCTTTAATTTCCATAAGGCAATTCTAGGGGTTTTATTCTTCCAAAGGTATTGAACTTGTATACATTCTAATTTTTTGTAAAGGGAGTCGGCCAATAGGAAGGGAAGCATGGATAGAATGTAATTAACCTTAGGTGCAATGGTCATCTTTATCATTTCCAACCTGCCCCACCAGGTCAATCTCAAAGGTGACCATTTCTCTGTCATATTCCGAACCATTGATAGCAGATTATCCTCATTATAATGCATCGTTTCTGCAATCGTTGCCATGTAGCGTACAAGTATTTGGTCCCGCCTGATTCCCAACAAAGTGGATGAAAATCAACCGTAGCTTTATGTGTATGACAATTTAGGGGAAAGGCAAGGGATTTTACCCAATTTATTTTATAACCAGAAATTTGAGAATATAAATCAATCTGTTCAAATATCTTAGGAATGGAATTGGGTGTGACAAATAATAAGTCATCTGCATAGGCAGATAACTTTATCTCAAGGTCTGATACCTGTAATCCATGTATATCTGGGTTTTACCGAATAAGAAGGGCTAAAGGTTCCATAGCGAGGTTGAAGAGCAAAGGGGACAGGGGACAACCCTGTCGGGTACCGCGCTAGAGTGGAAAAAATGTAGACAGTGTTATTTACCGCTATAGCCGCCTTGGGCGCTGCGTACATTACTTTTATCAAATTTATAAAGTTTTCCCCAAATCCAAACCATTGGAGTGTGGCAAAGAGGAAAGGCCACTCCAGCCTATCAAAAGCCTTTTCAGCGTCTAACGATATCCCTACTAGAGGGCCGTCACTCTTGCCTGCCTCCACTAACACATGACACAACAACCTAGCATTGTCCGAGGTAGAACGTCCTTTAACAAACCCACATTGGTCTGGGTGTATCAGAAGGGGGACTACTTTTGCTAGCCGAGTAGCCAGTACTGCAGCGTAAATCTTATAATCTACATCAAGTAGTGAAATAGGGCGATAATTCCCCACCTTTTGGGGATCTCTACCCGGTTTTTCTAAGACCACCACAGTTGCAGCTGCAAAATCTCCAACTTTCGGGAACTGTAGTTCCAACAACTCATAGTACGTCACCAAAAAGGGGAGGAGATCCTCTGCAAAGGTTTTATAAAATTCTTGAGGAATTCTATCTGGGCCCACTGCCTTACCCGGCATTAATGACTTAATAACTTGATAAATTTCTTTACTAGTTATTGGATTCTGTAATCCAGGATGCACTTCTTTAGCGAGAGTAGGATGTTCCAACTTCTGGAACATTTTTGCAAATGTATTTTCCTCCATCCGCACCTCTGATGAATATAACTTGGAGTAGAAATCTCGGAAACATTTCGCCATTTCCTCATCCCTAGTCATTAAGCTCTGGGAACTGTCTTCAACTATCACTGTAATTTTAGATAACGCTTTTTTACCTTTCAGGGTTTGAGCTAGTAACCTCCCCGTCTTATTTGACTCTGTGTAAAACCTACCCGCCTGAGCTTGCAAAGTTACAGCAGCCTCTGTAGTTAGAGAATTGTATTGAAATCTTAGGCACTGTAAACAAAGAAATATACATGGGTCTTTATGACCGATAAGACGTTCACCCGCTCTGATTTGTTCATTCAATCTAATCATTTCCGCTTTCCGCTGCCTATCGATTTTTATTTTGTAACTAGTAGTAAAGGCGCGGATTGTTGCCTTAAAGGCTTCCTACCAGCCCATCCAGAGGTAGCCATAGGGTCATTAAATTGAAAATATTCCTTTATCGTTATGCGTATGTTGTCACAGAATTGGGGATACAATAGTAAAGCTTTATCAAATTTCCATATATTTGGAAAACTGTCATTGGAGTGAATTTCATATTCAAACGATATCGCCGCATGATCTGAAGCATGAGTAGCGTGTATATTGGATTGAACAATTCCCAAGACCAATGATTTGGCTATGAGAAAAAAATCAATACGTGAGTGTGAGGAGTGTGTTGCCGAAAAAAAAGTGAAGTCCTTTTCAAAGGGGTGTTGGAGTCTCCATATGTCAATTAAACCATTATCTTTACAAAGTGTTTGGAGTACATTATGTGCTCTAAGAGTCCTGCGGACATGAAAAGGGTGTCGGTCAAACAGTTGGTCTAGAACCAAATTAAAGTCTCCTCCTAATATTAGCGGATGCGAGCCAGCTTCCAGTACTTCTTGAGCTATGCGTTGAAAGAAAACAGGGTCATCAGAATTAGGGGCATATAAGTTTTTAATAATGTAAAACTACGTTGATTAATCTGCATCACCAACTTAACCCGTCTCCCTTTCACGTCCGAGTTTATGTGAGAGATCGCCGGCGCTAGTGTCTTACGGATCAAAATAGCTACACCATTTCTTTTCTTCATGGCAGGTGAAAAGGCTGCTACAAAAAATTTCCCATTCGTTAATTTCCGTGATTCAGCAGCGTTCAAATGTGTCTCTTGTAAATAAATTACATCTGCCTTCTCTTTTTGACAATATGCAAGAATTTTTGTACGCTTAATTGGACTTGTTGATACCCTTTACGTTCAGTGAAATAGATTTAAGTTTGTTCGCCATTTGAGCAGATTTGGAACCATTTATATCTCCATTCCCTCCAGTTTTCCCCGATACAAGTTGTCCTAAGTTTCAATAGAAAGCTCCAATATCTCATTTCCCAAATGCAGCCAATGACCTTCCCATCAGAACATGCAAATTTTTTACTTCTCAGGCGAGAGGCTAACACACCTACCCTCATATGGGTGAGACTAACTGCAGACAAGAGTCTCAGAGGGACCCAACTAAACAATATCATTGCTGCCCAATTACCTCATTGCAGAATCACAGCAGGCAAGGAAAAAAACATAACATTTTAGTCCCAGCAATAAGGTCAGTGGCAAAAAAACAAAGTGCCATTCGTATGTTAACAATAAAGCTATACCATTAAATAGTACCAACTATTTAACCAATACGAATAAACTTGTTAATGGCTTCTCCCGGTTTTCCAGGTTTTCCCCTTAAGTCATCTTAGCCTTGACCAGGGTTTCTATGTAGAATCTATCTACCCCTCCCTTCCTATCCAGGTATTCATAATAATCTCAAGAGACCTATTACTAGTATAATTCAGAAGTCCCAAGGATTCAAAACAATTTAAATCACGAACAGCCTTAAAATGACATATTTCACTTATGAGTCCTTATTTTTAATTCAACTGAGTTCAGATTTAAGTTTCAGCATACGAAACATTCAGAGGACGGGGTGTAGATATAGATACTACTGCTAGTTTAATAACTTTTCACTAGGAATAATTACCTAACACAAATATGCAGAGAAAAAATTGCAATTATTTATATCGCTGCCAAACAAAATCCGTTCAGCGCATCATCGCAGCCTCCTGTTCCTCAACGTATGCCCGCAAGGCCTTTGGATCCTCAAATGACCGTGTCTGGTTATGTAAAGTAATTCGCATCCACGCAGGGTAATAAAGCCCGTAACGAGCCTGTAATTTCTGAAGTCTTGGGTGCAGTTCCAGTAGTTGTTTTCTTTTGTCTACAGTAGCTTTTGAAAAGTCTGGAAAGAACATAAGTTTGTGGCCTTCATGCATTATCGGAGATTGAGCTTTGGCTGCAGCCATAATTGCTGCTGGCTGTTGATAACGAAGTACCCGAATATCATCGGTCGCGGGTATTTTCCTGTAGTTTTCGTATGTGCAGGAACACGATGTGCTCAATCGATTTCCAATGCATGAGACAGCTGTAGTTGTAGCAGCTTAGGTAACAAAAATTCTAAGTATTTGACTGGGTCTGCCCCCTCCACTCTTTCAGGCAGCCCCAGTATTCAAATATTATTTTGTCGGGCTCTATTGTTCATCTCCTCCAGACTGCGTTCGAGTTGTTCAATTCTTTTAGTGTTTTGCCCTATCCCACAAAGTCTCTCTTCATGAGCTGTGATATTTTCAGCTTTGTCCGACCGCAGCGAGAGTGTGGCCATTTGTTGCTTCAGATCCAAGATGTCAGATTGCACCAAGCCTAACGCATTGCCGTTTTGAACCACCAAATCCTTCACTGCTCGAATTTCGTCTAGCAGTTCCGTAAGGCCCTCTGACTGATCTCGGGCGGACGCCATTTTTTGTGGTGAAGGTGGCTCCGGCTTAGAACGTTTTGTACCCGATCCAGCGCCACCTAGAAAATCTAGTCTCACCAGTTTCGATGCAGACATACTCCTTGTCCAATGTATAAAAGGAAAGCTCAAATCAGCGCTCAATTGCCGTATCTGGCAGCAAATTCACACCGGATTCCCCTAGAGTTGAGGCTCTTGTTCTGCGGCTAGCTCCGCCTCCTGGGGCCTTAATTCTAACAAAAGCAAGTCTGGGTCCAAAATAAAACTGGGTGACCTTTGTAGCAAAAGAGATGCTCTTTCAATGACACAAAAAAGAAAACAATTAAAAACTACACAGTAGAGAGATTTGCACCCAAAATGTGCTGAAAATTTGCCTAAATCGGTGACATGTCTTTATGTAGTTATATCTTTGCTTCCAGTTGACTGCAAAGTCTCTTATGGGAAATCCTAGATGTATTCCATGGGCTATGGCTACTGGTCCAGTTATGACCTGAATTGATGTACAGGTCAGGAGCAATGAAGAGTCAAAGTAGGCCATGTATTTCTTTGGTTACATTTTTCACGTACTTTGCTGACCCATAAAAAGGGGGATAAGCTTGTGTTAAGTCCAAAGGTTTGCACAGGAACTTGATACCAGGCATTGCACTAATCCACAAAATTTCAGGATCCTAGAAAGTTTGGTTGGGCTGCAGTGCTTGGACAAAGTGGCTGTTTTATGTTGCGTGGGCTGCAGTACTTCCAAGGTGACCTCTATTCAGCTGTCCCTAGCTCTCCAATCAATTGAGATCCAGCTGAAATATTTTGCATGGTCTCGTTTGAAACCCTAGGGAACATCCACACAAAATTTATTCAAGTTGGAGGAGGTCGAGCATGGACCCCTGGTCTACTTGATATGGAATGTGACTAGCAATATTTTGAATCTGGTGCATACATGGACCAGGAGCCAATGTAATTGCATCAAAGTAGATGTTATGTGGTAATGTTGAGCACTTCCTGTGATTATTTGTGCTGCAGTATTTTGGATCAACATAAGACTTGTCCAAAGAAGATCTACTTCAAATTTCTAGGCCACCTTCTTCTTTGCTTCAGTAAGCACGTCTGTAAAGTTTAAACTGATTGACTTCATAACTGGAAAATTTTCTGAGGTCAGTGAAAACTTATTGTATGCTTTCCAAGCCTTCTCCCTTCCCCTTATAAAGTGTAATTCAACCTATTTAGTAGAGTTGTTCTAACAGTTCTACTTTATAGGTGAGATAGAGAGAGAAAAATGGCAGGGGTTGTTGGGAAAGAGAGATTGAAGACCTTCATATATGTAATCTAAAAATGGTAAATTGGGAATCTGTATCCTTCTGTAAAAAATATATTTTCATCTTTAAGTTCTACAGATATTTTTACTGGCTTTCTTTAGTGTTGTGATATAAACCATATAAAACCAAGACTCTGAAGCATTTAGGATATTTGAAATCCTTATTCAAACATGCTGATGTCAAAATAATAAAATATGATGCTTTTAGATTTGTCTCTTTGTGTGTGTGTGTGTGTGTGTGTGTGTGTGTGTGTGTTCTGTTCATTCGTATTGTTTGCATTACATTTATTTCACCCACCTATTACAATATGTCTAAGTGACAACCATCTGAAAGCTGAATAAACCTATCTTTATATTTTATTTTATAGTGGCAGTATGGAGCCAGCATTTCACAGAGGAGACCTTTTGTTCCTTACAAATTTCCAAGATGATCCTATCCGAGCTGGGGAAATTGTTGTCTTCAAAGTAGAAGGCAGAGATATTCCAATAGTTCACAGAGTTATCAAAGTTCATGAAAAGTAATTCATTTGTCTGTCTGTCTTATTGTATGGTCTTAATGCATTGGTTTTTTGTTTTTTTTTTACTTTTGCAAATTAAGGTGGAACTGCTTTGTTTTAAAGTAGTTGCTGGCTTTTAAAGGAAAATGAACTAGTCGAGGTGGTATGTGGGTGGGAAAGGGTCCAGATTAATAATTGCTAAGTAAATAATGACAAATGCAAGCTTCATGTTATTTATGAAAGCAGGCTAACAGATCTAGCAATATATACTGTATATGTCAAAATATACAAAAATTTTCGCCTCGATTTGGCAATTTTCAAATCTATAATCAAACCGCTGCTGATCGCTGGAAGCTGCGGTAAATAAATATGTTCTAAATAAATAAATAAATGTCACAACTTTCACTAAATATTTCTAGCCATAACCCCACTTCAAATGAAGAAAACGTACTATGATTTGTGTACTCAAATGATGTTTTATTTAAAGAATGTTATAGGTAATGGTTAATGTAAACTACTAGTGTCATATATTCCTATATACAGAAATTTTCAGAAAAGTGATAAGATTATTTAAGTCACTAGCTACCAGGGCAAAGAAAACAAGATCCTATTCTCCTTTTTTTTTTAATGTGAGAACATTATCTAAGCAATTAAAAAAAATCCTGGCAAAAGTTTAAGTGCTGAGAACATTTGTGATGCGCCTAGAATCTAGTCTGTGTTTTAGCACAATCTATATGCAAAAATATGATTAAATCCTAATATAATTTCCAAAGGTCAAGGCAGTTTACATAGAACTGAACTCAAAATTACATAGAACTTACATGTAACAATTGGAAGCTAAACATAACAAATTTATTTATTTATTTATTTTATTTATTACAATTTCTTATATACCGCGCTATTTAGCATCAGCGCGGTTTACATCATAACTTAACGACCATAACAACAAGCTGTCAGGTTTTACATCGAACAGGAGTACAAACTTGGATAACAGGGTTAACTATATACATAAGCTATTTACACTGGAAGGATAGGTAAAAGTCAGATAATGCATGTAAGGGCCTTTCTAAATTGGGTCATTTCCTGAGAGGTATATCTAGGATCAATTGCTGTCTGGTAAGTGTTGGAGGAACAGGTGAGTTTTGAGAGCCTTCCTGAACTGATATAGGTTGGCTATGGCCCTAATGCCAGGGGGTAGAGCATTCCAGCATTCCAGCATAACATTATAAAATAATATATAAACCAGCTATGTACATGGTGTGTGTTATATGTAGTTTTTGGTAACATTAAACTTGATGGGGAGCAGGGATATGAAGCATAAGAGAGAATTCCAAAAGAATGGATTTATTTAAGCATCTTTGTATGAAAAAGTATGAGAGCCCTTCATTCAGTGACTGGTAACACCTCCTTAAGCAGCAATAACGTCAACTGTTTCCCGTAACCATTGCTCAGTTTCTCACATTGGGACAAAATGCACCAAGGACATTCTTCCATGCATAACTAATATTGAGTTTTGAGGATTTCTTACATGAGCAGCTCACTTCAGGTCTTGCCACAATATTTTATGTAGGGTTTAGATTGGGGCTTTGACTTGGCAGATTCAAAAAAAGAAAATGTCATATTTAGCCATTCTATGGAAGATTTACTTGAATGTTTAGGATCATTGTTTTTCCCACTTTTGGTTCAGCTTCAGCTCATGGATGAGTGGTTTGATATTCTTGGAAATTTTCAGATTAAAAAGTAGAATTCATGGTTCCATCAGTGATGGGAAACCACCCAGGGCCTGATAAAGCAAAGGGGTTTTCTCTCACTGTCGCTGATAGAGGAGGAAAATTCTGAACAGGAATGTTGTTCATGGGAGGATAGTCAGTAAGAAATTACTGCTTTCTAAAAAAAGAACATTGCTGGTCACATCGGGTTCACCAAAGAGCATCTAAAGGACCCACTCCCACCCCCACTGCAGGCCTCTGGAATTGTTCTCTAGACAGATGAGTCAAAAACTGAACTTCCATATCATTCTGCTAAACCATTTCAGACAGGTGGATTATGTCCCCTTTCCAGCAGAGGTGGAGACAGAGAAACAATCCAGAGGTATTTTTTATTACCTCATCCTGCAATACCAGTTGATGCAGCTTGACACACCTGTATTTCTCTGTCTCCAGCAGATGATAGATGCAGCTTTATTGAAATTTTGGAAAAGATTTTGTTTTAGTTCATGAGAAACCACCCTTAGGGATGACGTCTCACTAGAACTCTGTGCTGGAGGCTCCATTAGAGTCACCCTTAAAACTGGTGCTCTTTTGGGTATTGCCCTATGGAGAAGGGAAATTTAGTTCAGCTCCCTTGTCCATATCTTGTTAAGGGCCAGTTGAGGAGCCAGATGTTTGGAAAGGAGTTTGGAAAAGGATTCTTTGTCTCGCACAACCCATGTGTCCCCTTCCTCCTCCTTCCCTCCCCCCCCCCCCCCAGCTCTGTCCTGAAGATTAGAAGAAAGAGCCTCAGAGGCATGTGCCTGCAGGCCCTGGCAGCAAGAGAGTAGCACTGGGCTCGGCTTGGTCTTCTTGCCTGGGTTCCCTAGGGATGAGTACCAGAAAGCTAAGTCGCTGTCTTCTCTGATTTGCTTTTTGAGAGGGCTACCTGATCTCATCCGCTAGGCAGGGACTCAGTCAGG